>OY979664.1:4723851-5996018 GCA_963855955.1 Luperina nickerlii
AAACGTGGTCACAGAACAAAGTATAAAAAGAGCATATTTGTCAAAAGAACAAAAATATCAGATGGTGTTAAAGTTATAAATGTTGCAGCCGTCATTAGCTATACAACAGTCGTAAAACAGAAACATGCGAGCACAATAGATGATGATGATGATGATGACGATAATTATACAAAAACTATTGACAAATTGAATCTGCGAATTTCGACACTACATGCTAGTGGCAAACAATATTATTTCGATGAATCCTAATCGGAATCAAAATTAAAAGTCGGTAAAAACAACCGACTTCCAAAAAGACACTACCAAGTGAAAAATAATTTTAATTTCGGAAGTCGGTGTCGTTGGGTTCGCATTTTCGTTGTTTGCCACCGACTTCCGAAATTAAAGTTATTTTTCACTTTGTAGTGTCTTTTTTGGAAGTCGATTGTACCCTATCCATTAAAAAAGGAATTTTTGAAATCGATTTATTATATACAATTGCCAGAGATATTGCGTAACAAACAAAAACAGTCGAATTGAGAACCTCCTCCTTTTTGAAGTCGATTAAAAATTATAAAATGCAAGACGCATGCACACGAAACAATCGCCACAAGAGGTAAAAGATCTGTAAATTAAGCATGACGAAACTCGCAAAAAAAAAAACTTATGACCTAACAATAAAAAAACCTATCTAGACTTTATTACGACTTTTTAAAAGTCTCTGTAAATCTAGACTTGAATGCAAAAATATTCAAATTGGTTTATGCAAAACTGCTTTTGGGCCGTCTGGAAATGGAGATAAACGAGCCGATTAGGATAGAGTTTACGAAAAAGTTACAGCTCTTACAAGGAATCAAGTTGAAACTTCCTGAAGCATAACACAGGCCTTGAAAGTTCGCCCACCCAAAGCCTTTTGTCAGAAACGAGCGAATAAAAAGACGCTGAAAAAAAAACGCAATAAACTTAACGTGTATCTGTCTGATAGCGTCTCGATTTGTCAGCGATTTTTTTACGGCACGCTTTCAATTAATCATTAGAATAATTCCTATACAGCGCATTTTTGATTGGACTTATTGACGACCGGAATTAGAACCACCTGATGATATATCTGCCACTGCTACCAATCGTCTGTCGAACAACGAACGCGACTCAAGATTAATATCTTCGCTACGTATCTACGCTTACAGTCTCATAATAGCAAACACAGTAATTCGTCAAGAACGTCTGTTTGTGAGGAACAATTATTTACAGAGATATAAAACTTGCATTTATTTTGTTTATTGCCGTCTGAAATGACAAGTATGTTGACATTTTTAATGTGAATTTTCGCAGCGACAAACGACGCGTGAAATTCTAAGTATTCTACTGCAAAAAAGTGCAGAATTTCGTTAAACTCACGGCAGTTCAGTGTCCGTGAACCCACTTTTATTACGGAGTCCTAAGTAATCTAGATGAATAACACCTTCATAAAGAGACTCAAATTTCCTGAGACATAAACGTGGGTCGCCATTACCATATGTGTATTTTTGGGGCTGATAATAATCCTTTTATTGTTGCAGCATAGAATTTGGCCGTGTGGGTGGAAGATATTGGTAGTTTCTCGGGCGCGAACGGAGCCATATTTAAGTTAAAGGAAACAACAACAAAAGGATGTGTCGCGTCCACTTCGAACATTTTACTGTAATGTAATTCAGATGGAAACAACTGTGCTGTGACGCCTACGACAACGAAAACATAAGGTGGTACAAATGCACAGGGACAATAAACATGAATGTTTAAAGTCAAGCGCACCCAATAAATCGCTGATAAAGAAAAGATTTACATGTAATACTACGAGATAACGCATACGACACCGTTGCATCGCCGTCGTGCCGATTTTGGTTTTCAATCAATGATATACTGTATGGGAATAGGAGCAGAGCTAAAAACAACAATTCTTTTCATGCGTGGCTGAATAATGAATGAATCAAAATACTAGCGGAACAGTTGGAGTAAGATTGAAAGTGCATCGAGACATGCACGATGATTAATTCGCAAGTGCCACTTAAGGAGATATTGACTTAATAGATGCCCCGCCCCCGAATGGTCATCGACATAATGACCTTGGTGTTCCAAATTAGATGCATATAATCGTATTACGTAAGACATAAATCTTCTGCAGCAGGTTGCAACAGGTTTCATGATACAAAAAACAGGTGTGTCAGCTGTGATTTGGAATGATAGTATGAAAAATAGCTATTACTAGCTACGCTATGAGTGCGATGCGCGTGGCTTGGGAAAAGATAGAGAGTATTTTTAGAATTTCTGCGTTGACATCACGTTTGGTCTAGACTAGACTGCATGTTAGATAGCAATCGTGTACCAACGACCTCGCTACCGACGCATCAGCTACTAACGCAGTTACCAGATGTAATGCACTGTAATAAATATGACACAAACGATTCTAGTTCAGATTTCAGAAGCTTAACAAATTCGACCGCATTTTCAACTTGCGTTTATTATAAAAACCTGAATGGAACTAAATTAACTAATGTCTTTACTGCTGACAGAGGGAAAACCAATGCTTTCAAAGATCAATCTCTTTGAATCAATTGTTCTTTGATTGGGTTAATGGAAGCCTCTTATGGAGATCGAGTAACGGCAATAATTACCCACAACTTAAATAGTGCGTGACTAAGTATCGAAACATTAGAGTTACCTTTTATTACAACAAAGAGCAAACGTTTCTTAACAACTTCTGCTTCACTAATGCCGTTTTGATTACGCGAATTACTGTTTTTTTTTACGCAATCAAACCACCGAATTGTCGGCGATACCAGTGGTCACGTCATACCATAATAAATAGACGTTTACTTAACTACCTAGGCTACATGTTTTGTAAGTCAACAACACCTCAAGTGGCAACTTAAAGTCCTTCACGCACCAACGGCCGACAAACTAAGGAACGTTAAGTAATTATAACGGCGAGAAAATTTTAGGTAGCGTGAGTTGGTTCGCTGTTGTAAGCAACTTGGTGATCCCAAATCGTCCACTTCCTCGAACTACAATTGGCTTATTCAAAGCAAACAGACAAAAACCTCGTAACAATAGATCGTACAATTGTCCACAATAGACGTTTGTCTGGTCTAGCTCAAGATCATAAAAGACATAACATCGACGTAACTAATCGAATTGTAACTGCAAAAAGCGCAGCGTCCAATCAAAGATTGAAAAAACCAGATATGAACACTAATCTTAGCGAGCGAAACTAAATTGTATTAGATATTAATGATACAGGAGCCGGGTATACAGGTAAATGAAAAATTTAAATCTAGCCCAAACCACAATGATGTAAGATATATAGCAATCAGAAACGCAAGTTTGTTAACCTCAGACATCAGACGCATAAAAAGCTAAAAATCCAGCAGTGACTAGATCGCAGATAGCAGATTGATTGGTTCTATAAATGAAGTACCATTGTGACCTGTGGCAGTTCCGTAAGCGGGTCACGTCGTACGCACTGCAATAAAACAAAATGAACCACTGCAGAAGCAAGACGAATGTGTAGATTTTCAGCGAACACTAAATAATACGAGGAGAATACAAATTAAAAACACAGAACAAGCTTTAGATACAGAAAACTGACTCAAAAGACCGGCCGTAAAACGTTTGACGTATTTTTCCAACAATTATAACACGATTTTCAAATTTTTTCAAGCCCAACTTCAAAGGAATCTCATAAAAAAGCGATTAACTCTTTGTTTCCCGATATTGCGCAATCTCAACTCAGCTCGTCAAGTGCACCAGGAATGCGAATAAAAAACCGCCAAAGCTGCGGTGCGGTTACGACATCAGCCGGCCAGCATTTCTTTTCTATTTTCACGGTTGCAACGAAGGTTCAAAGCCCACAGTTTCTCTAACCATTGAACAGAATCGCTCTATTTTAGTAACAAATTATAAATAAGGAACCATCAGGTTTATCTGGGGATAGGATGTAATCCCCAGATGGTAATAAACATAGAGGAGTTCGTCTGCAACACATCTCAGTGTCGGTTCAAAAATAGATTCGTTACGCTAGCCAGATACCATGGATCTCAAGAAACTCATAGTTGGATCGATTGATTTAGCACTGTCAATACGAGTAACCCTACCGGGCCTCGATCGCAAAAAGCCTCTGTTTACACAAGTCCTTAAGTCAATATGTAGTTTTGTTAAAAAAAATTAAGGCCAAGTAGAGGCCTCACGCGAACTTCCCTCGCGTAGGTACCAGTAGACTTTGTTGTTTCTGTAAACAAACCACTGCGCGAACACGCATGAGCACTTCTGGTGACCGGTTCAGTGGCTGATGATGGCACAGGAGCCGCTTGCGCACCATTAACGAGACAACAGACTGGTCCTTTTAGAATAATGCCAAACATGTTTGAAAACATAAAGACTGTTTTTTGCAGTTTTATAACTCTCGAATTGAGGCAGTTATTAAATTTTATTTTCTGCTGCAATTTAATCTTGAATCTAAAGAATATGATGTTATTTTTTTCTCGTTGCTGCTCAACTAACAATAGCAGCACACGAACGTCGCGCTTCGTACCTATAATATCAAAGGCCAAACCTAGGCACAGACCGTACATAATACACAATACCTAGCCAGCGAATAATGGCCGCATCACATTCTATTGTAATGATACATCGTTCGAGTCGTGTGACGTGTCAGTCACCGGGCCTGTCGCATTTGGAAACTAAACTTGTACCGTATCAGATAACTATTTGGACATCTGCATTATGATTAGCATGTTGTTAGTGTCAATCAGTGCTTTCGTATCAATGCTCGATGACAAAAAAATGGCAAGTAGGTGCCGGCAACAGACTTCGATTCAAGGTTGCCAGCAGTATCTATATCTCCGCACTGATCATAAAAAATAATTCTGATATAATTAACGAGAAATTCATATCGAGATGTCTCGAAAATTAAAAGAGCACCCACACAATGATCCCGAAGCGTGACTGTGCAGCAATTCGGGAGGACAATCTAAGACATGATCTAGATTGTAACAACACTACGGCAGCCGACCGACGTGTGTCCAAAAACAACTACAAAGAAATCGATTTCATGCAGTTGGATAAAAAATTAAAATAAAAAAATGCATTCATACAAACTGGCATAGAAAAACTTACGATTCATCCCCTGCCAATGACCTCAGGTCTAGACTAAAGTTTGTATCTAATCAGACTTGTTTCTGTTGAAAAAACATCATAATAACGATTTGATGAGCAAATACGCAATCCCGTGGTGTATTACTTAGAAATGTTTTTATAGCCGACCATTTTAAACTATTACTTTGCAAATACTAACTCTAATGTATCTGTATCTTGAGCGTTTTAAATAATTACCAGCGTGCAGCAATCGTGCGGCTCAAGCTAATTGATTTCAGATTAGATTTTATTATTAAATAATAGTGACGAGTGGATTATAAATGGAAACTTCACTTTATAGGAGTTTCATATTTATATTGGCTACTTCCGTGACCGTGTTTAATTCGAACTTATCATTTCGAGAAATAATCTTTCTTTGTTACTAGGATAGACGAATCTATTATTTTTAGCGTGAACTGATAGAATTTATAACATTTCTTTTTTTTTTGTGATGAGCTTCTAAAAAATTAGCATCTAAAGCCGATTCGTGCCGCAGCTACTTTTTGCATCGCTGCAAAAATACGTCACGATGTGTGCCTGAGCTTTGTTGGAAATTTTGATCACGACGTGTCTTAGGACATTTTGATGACGGAAAAAAGTTGTCGTGATACAATCGGATCGACGAACCTTGTATCACACGCATCATTGAAATGCGCAAGCGCAAAATCTGTAAATCCCAAAAGTCTAGACTTTTATCTATCTTTCAAGGACTGGAACAAAAAGCATAACATGTGGCTGTGAGGTTGAGCTCGCGATTAGGAGCGCCTGCGAATCACCAAACATATCGATTGTTTCGATATATTATAATTGCGGTGACCATTGAAGTAGGCGCACGAATTTAGATCAACTGTGATTAATTATTTCTGTTCTCTTCTGATGAGTCAGCAGAAAATAGGAGACATTTTACAAATAGGCATAATATTATTTATAATAATGAAATTACGCATCACGAAGACATGTCAAATGTGGTTTCGGTCGTGCGTCACTACGTTAGGTTGAATAATGACTACGGTTAATGTGTAGTGGCCTACTGTCAAATCAAACCTTCCTGTAAATAATATACTGAATATTTCTACAAAACGGAGTTTAAGGAAAGCTTTTAGTCATTTGAAAACACTCAAATCTTTGTTGTGAAAACATTACACTCAAATAAAATTTTATTTATCATCACGATTAGAAACAGGAACGTTTAGCTTTCCGAAGTCGTGACTCGACGACAGGTTCAACGGTGGAGGTGAACATAATGAAGAATATCATCTTTTTTTTAATGAAATGATGGATGCATCTGTGTTTATTGTTATGGACTATGAAACGAATTAATTACACGTATTACCAGATCCTAAGACAATCTAGACACCAGTGATATGCACATAGCAAATCAATTTGAGACTGCTACAGAAACAATCTATTGCCATTTTAATGTCTAAAAAATGTTAGTTTCCTCGAAAATTTTACACCTGGCAACATCTGACGATGGAATTAGACGCAATAAAATTACAGACCGAAACGCAATAACGACACACTCTAATGTAGTTTAAAAGCTTTGGCATTTCGTTGCAAAATTTAGTCACAGGAATCCTAAATCGCGTGTAACGATACCATTCGTGATCTTGCAGTTATGGACAAGTGTGAAATTTCTAGATCCATCGAAAAATAACTTCTCATGAAACATAACAAGGCATGAACAGACCAGACTTTGGTATGCGATGAGATCTGCACATATCGTCGTATCCTACGAATAGAGGCGTAACTGCTTAATAGCTACTTTTCAGGAGACACTTTTTTCTGTTTAATTAAATTAAATATGAACAAATATGTATTGTTGATTTCATATAATGTGTATTGGTATCTTAAGGTTCGGCTAGGATTATTTTCAATAAATTATCTTTATATTTTATACGCATTTTGTCCCATAAATCCTTATTCTCTGTTGTGTTAATGCGAAGTAGGGCTGGACTTGAGCAATAAGTTACATTATGCCTTTTATCTGCGGAAATGACGAGGCCACAATCGCCATAATGTAATTTTTTTATTATTCTGATGCTGGTATTTATTTTTATGTCATAGAAATTCGTGTTTAATAACTATTTTACCATGACTGGGAATATGTTATTGTGAATGTAGTAAAAGCAAATAATTATAGAATTACAATAATATTTATTTCGAAACAAAATCTGAACTTTACTAACTAACTATACCTATTTGCTTTGGTAAATATTTAAGCATATCAAGTGAATTGATATTAACAAGAAAAAGTGTTTTCATACATTAAAAAAATATCTATAACATAGATATTATCTGAGTATTTTTTAATCATTTAAGAAAATACAATTGTTTGGTTTATAGAGTTATAAGAACTATATTTTTATTTTGTTTTTTTAGACGTTTTAGTATAATAAAACGATTCGGTTATTTTAATGTTTAAAAACAAACCTTTATCTTTAAATAATCAGAGCTTAATAATAAACTACCTACACGTAATCATAATCACAATCAGCCCTAAAAACAAATTACACAAAATCCAAATCGGTCTTTAAAATCAAATTGCACATTATCAAAATCATAACTTAAAATCAACTAACACATCCGAAATCAGTCAAATTCACATTCAGTCTTAGAGCATTTAACCTAAGGTTAAATGCTCTAAGCATTCAGTCGTCTTCTTCGTCAGAACTCTCAGAAATATTGGCATTACCAGCTTGCTCATGAATGAGGCAATTTTCTAAAAAATGTGTGGTATTCCTCTGGAATAATTTTAGCCTCACACATTGACATAAGGTCATAATTGATTTTTAATGGTAATCCATTTACTGGCGTGACTTCCGAAACTACAGTTTTTTTCCCTCTAGTACCCTTTCTTAATGTAGTGATTTTTTTTGTAATCCTCATCCAGTTCAAATTTATATTTTAGAACGTTTATGTTGTCCTTACTAATTCGCACTTCTTTAATTTTATTCCATTCAGCTTTTTCACCATCATCATTCTTTAACCATTTTTTTTTTGAGTAATTTACGATAATTATAAATATTTTCCAAGGTCATTTCTTTTACCCTATAGGTTTCTCCTGTTGTTTTTGCCAATCTGATTAGGTTGATCCATTGACTGCAGTATAAATAGATTTTTTGCTGGAAGCTCCTTCTATAACAGAATGGACACTGTCTCCCTCATAAAAAGGTAAAATAAAGAAATAAGCGTAATTGTAATGTTCTTGCGCAATGCTAATTGAAGGGTTAAGTGGACAAAGGTGTTAACTGAAAAAGTCAAAAAATCCGACTTTTTCAGTTAAAACCTATGTTCATGCAAAAAAGTCGGATTTTTTGACTTTGTCAGATAACACTTTTGTCCTCTTAACCCTTCAATTATGCGGCCACAAATGCTTTTATATCAATTTTCAAGCAATAGAAAAAAAACCTAAGTGCATTTAAGCCCCAAACCAGAAAAAGCAGGAAATTGTGTATTCAGTGTTTAAATTTGTACAGAAGGGTAAGATAATGTGAGCGTAAAATATATTTTACTTAAAATAACAATTTGGTTATTTCCAATGCAACAAAAGAAAGAATAAAATACAAAAACATAATTTGAACATAGAAGAAAGACATAAACGTAATTAGGGCTTCGTCTCTTCTATACATACGCAATTTAGCCATTCCATAGAACACGGCCACAATCACCATGAGGGTTTTTTTCTATGTACCCCATATTGAAAATTTAATAAGTAATTAGAATGACTTAATTAAGTACAAACTCGTTGATATTATGATATTACGGTAAATTTGATATGTACCTATAACTAAACTAGTAGTATAGGCAAAAATGTTATATATGTATTTAAAAATCAGATTACACTCGCCGCAGCTAACGATCTCCGCGTTCCGCCGACTAGTGGCCGAGTGGCGCTAGCACGCTCTCCCCGCGCCCGCGCACCCCTCTACTCGCGAAGAGGGCGCGACGGCGATTGTGGCTTTATTCTTCGTTGAAAACGTAATGCTTAAAATTGTGGCTTTTTAGATAACCTAATTATTTGATAACCTGTACCGTTTTTAATTGTTCTGTTGAACTGGTTATATGTGGTATGATGAGCAGAATCGAATTATGCAATAAAAAAACAAAGCCCCTATGTTCGTTAGGGCACTATTCGTAGGATACGACGATATGTTTAGGATAGTTGAAAATCACTTGCAAATGACGGTAGTACCGCAAAAATATGTTAGCATAAGTTGACTTTCTGTAGTGAAAATGATTGGATCTTATAAATAATTACCATAGTTACATATAATACATAAAATCAGGAAAGGAGCAATGCAAATTTTCCCACATGTTGAAGTCATGCATGGCAATCAAAATTGCAAATAGGTATTAGCTAAGACAGAAAATCTTGAATTTTTTAAATCTTACTTGTTATTCGTCGTCTTCACCAAATTTAACATGTGCAGAACGACAAAAATTTATATGGGGACGCATCAAGAATTGAATCAAAATAACAATGCATTTTTTATATGCGAAATTTGTATTCAGTGCATAATGCAAGGTTAATAATGTGGGTGGGTACCACCAGACAGATTTAGAATTTCATGCGAGGTTTTAATGTGTTCTTTCCGTGATCTATGGCCAACATGGACAATAATTTTTCCTTTAACCGGATGGGCGATTATATTGTTTCGATTTTGACTACGTGCGGATTTTGAAGTACGCCGAATTTCACTAATAGGATGCACGGTTGTGCACGACGTTGACGAATTCACATGATGAATATTTAATTCTGCTCTCTTAATCAAATAAAAAAACCACTTGTCTATTTTGTCACGAAAACGCAATAATCTGCAATTAAATAAATTTAACTGGCTCTATAACTTTATACCAGAAAGTATTTTTGACGTTTCTTTTTTCAATACCGATCTGTTGACAGCGGGGTTGCGCGCGCGCAGCAACCGGGTCGTGCATGACCATCATCACTCCGTACGAACTGACAAGCCACTAATGCATGAGGATAAAAACTGTTTACACGATTCCTTTTTTTCTGTTGGATTAAGATAGCTTAATAGAAATTGTTTATTTAGCAAAACGTGGATTAGCAGTTTTTTAAGTGCGATGCTGGGTTTTTTACTGTGGCACGGACCGTCTTGACAACTAACATGCAGTCATCATTTTCTCGATAAATTGTGAATCTGTTATCGATAAATTGTGAATTTTGACTACTCTCAACTACTTGGACGTCAATAAATTCTTAATATTGTCGTTTCTATTCAAATCACGGTGATAAATTGACACTAAATAATACACAAGGACCTGCATTCTGTCGGCGTTAAACCACCGTGCATTCGCCGCGAATAAGACACGTCACAAAGAATTAGCTCCTATTTCCATATAAATATGTTTATTGTGACTTACAAACGTTAATGTGACGCCAAGGAAACATTAATTTTCTTTTAATGCTCAAACGAAAGCCGTCCAAACAACACCATTTAAAAATTTTAACGTCTGGCTGTAAAATTTCAATAAATTATTATTTTGGGTCGTTGTCACTGAGTGATGTCAGACAGACAGACCAATGATTGGACAAAAAAAATAGTTGCACACGCAAAAAAAAACAATGGTATTGTATCGCGAATGTAATGGCCGGAAAAAACGATGCAGAAGGATAAATATTTAAAAAAAGTCGCTAAATAACATTTGCATGGTAGAAAAAGAAAAAAAAAGCAAAAAGTTGGGTGCTGTGCTGATTAGCATATATCCTCGTTGTCACTCATACGCTAAACGCTCAGTCTGTGTTAATTGACACACAAAGCGTTTGACAGACTCTTGCGCACTTTAACTTGCTCTGGCAACATTATGCTCAGCACTTTCGCCTTTCTGTTGCTACGCCAAATGATAAAACCTACTTATATAAAATTATACTTATATATAATTATACAAAAAATTAAAATATATATTGCGTTTATCAGCGAGCTGTCCATCCGTCATCTTGTTTTGTTAGGCACTAGAAAAAATCTGAAGTACTTATTTTATTTTTAATAAATAGCAGTAAGCATGTTAGAAGTTCAAAAACAGCATGAAAGAATTCATGTGTGGATGAATAAAACTAATTAATATTACTGGCAGCAAAAAAATCGACAACACTCGTCGAGTCAAAGATTAAAGTGCAGTACTTTTTGTAGATTCTTCAAATTCAATAACGATATTCATTTATAGCAAAAAAAAATCTGTAGTCGGGAAAAGCTAGCTTTTCCAACTACAGATTTTTTTTTTTGTTGGGGTCGCTTTCCAGTCTAAGTATATATATTATAGTCTAACCGGATACAGCTGAATATCAGTATTTTACATGCCCAAAAGTCTGACAACCAGTCTTACAAAGGGGTATCGTATTAAGGCTCCTGCAAACAGACGCGACACGACACGCGACACAAAGGCACCGCAACTTGCGCAACGAGCGGTGCCTTTGTGTCGCGTATCCTCTCATTTGACACTAAAATCTCGCAAATATTCCTATAAACAAAAAACCTCGTTTTCAAGTTACGTAAGTATTCTATCATTTTTCTTCATACTTTAAAATTCTCAAAAATTCTACGTTAAATATTCCTAACAGATTATAACATGAAAACTAATAATAAAAACAAGTTAGAAAGCTAACAAGAATAATACAAACACTTTATATCTTATTAGGAAATCAAAATCTTACTCAGAAAAACAGTATTACGAGCCCCGATGCAAAATAGTTCGTCTAGTGTGAAAAATTCTCTGTGAGATTTTTTCAAACTTCATTATTTTTGTATATCTATATAAAATATTATGCTGTTCTACTATCACATGTCGCGTTACTTATGCCATTTTTAATTATACTGCATAATTTAAATTTGTAAAAGTAATTCTGTGTCATTTGTCAAGTGAGACAGTATAAATTCCGAAAATTTCAGTTTTTTTCATTACTTTTCTAATAACAATGGGTCGTGGCAAACCCGTGTGTGAAGAGCTTCGAAAGCGAATTGTTTGTGGGGTCGATGCTGGCAAATCAAGTTACCAAATATCTAAAGACTTGATACTTCCCAGGTCTACAGTCCCAATCTATCATTTAGCACTATAAAAAGAATAGAACGACTTCTTGTTTGAAGAAAACATAAACACACATTTTAAAGCCCTGTTACCGGTTTATCGTAATGAGTTGAACCACACTATTGCAGCCCGTAACATAGCTAACTTCACGTGTAACAAAATAATCGCGGAGCAATGTCAATTTCATTTCAATGTTGATAATATTGTTTTCAAGAGTACCGAATCACGTGACTGTAAAATTAAAATTGGAATCGTATTGGCATTTCATTGGAATTAAAATTATTCGGGAGAGTAAACCCCCAGATAGGCAGTCGCTCCATGTAAAATACTGGTATTCAGCTGCATCCGGTTAGACTGGAAGCCGACCCCAACATAGTTGGGAAAAGACTAGGCAGATGATGACATGGAGCAACTGCCTACCTGAAATCCACAACCCAGTTATTGGGTAACACGATACCCGTTGCTTGGTAGGACTGGTTGTCAGACTTCTGGGCTTCTGACTACCTATAATGACCGTCAAAGATCTACGAATGACACCGGGACGTCCGGGACCAACGGCTTAATGTGCTTACCGAGGCACGAAGGGGTCTCGATATGTAATGGATGGTCACCCAACCTAGAACCGACCGCCACAGGCGTAGTTTGATCTTCGATCGACCCATGCGTCTGTTATTATTTAGCCATGAGCTTCATATACAGGGTCCCATTAAAATAGATGGACAAATTTTAACACAGCGCTCAGTACGTCTAACCAAAGATATCCAGGCAAAAAAAACACTGATTAAAGTGATTTTATAATGACCTAAAATAATAAATTGCCGGCGCATTAGTGTATTTTCGTTAGCTGATTATTTTTCTTGTATCTAATGCGTTTTTCTTATATGTATATTTTTTTTTACCATCGTCCTTATTTTGGTGGTCTGAATGATATCTAAAAGTTTGTCCATATATTTTAATGGGACCTTCTACCTGGTATAAGACCAGACCTGACTCAGACCTGGTCGCTCACCGAGTCGCAAAAGTTCCGCCTTGGAGTTTGCCAAAGAGCGATGGAACGCAGCATTCTGGGTGTTAAAAGACAGGACAGAATTCGGAACACCACGCTGCGTTCCAAAACGGGCATAATGGATGTAGGAAAGAAGACTGCCAGGCTCAAATGGGATTGGGCGGGTCACATAAGCCGTATGCACGATGACCGCTGGGCAAAAATCTCCACACAATGGGTGCCTGAAGATGGACGGCGCCGCCGAGGCCGGCCCAGAAAGAGATGGCGGGATGACCTGGACGCGTACCGCGAGGGCTGGTTCGAGGTGGCGCGGGAAAAGAGTTACTGGAAGGATATGGGGGAGGCCTTTGCCCAGCAGTGGGACAGCATAGGCTAGCAAAAAAAAAATAATAATAATAGAAATACATATTGTATCATTATCAAATAACACAAGTGTATATAGGTAGTGTGAATACACATGACACAAACTTTACAAGAATGGCGTGACATTCGATACGGATACGGTCTTGTTACAAACAGAACCGCCTCGATTCAGCGATTTGTGTTACTTTGTTAGTACATCACATACGTAAAGCAGAAGCTAATTTATCCATCTTCACATTATTGAAGGTTAATCAAACGATACGAACTAACAATTTATAATTAACACTCATAAATTCCTACACGACATCAAAATATGTTTTAACACCTTTTTTCTTCACAAAAAGTTTAAACATAATTTAGACACATTGTTTTGAAGAGTCTCGACACTTTGGGGTTTTGAAGAGTCCATGATCAAACGTCAATCAATCATCGATGGATCAATAGTTTTGAAATGAGTGTGCACATTGGTTAAGTGTCTCGTCACCAAACAGTAAGTTTTGTTTCGCTTACTTACATCTATACAAACCTATATTAATATTATAAACTAACTGTAACTCGCGACTTCATCCGCGTTAAATTTAAGAAAAAAGTTATTGTTCAGTTCGCAGAGTTTACGATAACATATTAATCGTAAAGAAATCCCTATGGTTATTTTAATGAAATTCTTCTATTTTATGATTCGATATTTTGTTTTTGTACATATTTCTCCATTTAGTTTTTTTTTTTTGTTTTTGCATTTTTAGTTTAATTATTATTTATTTTTAGTTTTTCGTATTAGCTTTAATGAAAAAATTCTTTATCACAATAATATTATAAAGGCGAAAGTTTGTGAGTGTGTGTGTGTGTTTATATGTTTGTTACTTCTTCACGCTCAAACGGCTGGACCAATTTTGATAATGTTTTGTATGGAGGTAGCTGACACCTTGGATTAACATATAGGCTACTTTTATCCCGATATTCCTATAGGATCGACATTTACGCGGGTGAAGCCGCGGGGCGCAGCTAGTATACAATATTTGGTGTACGATTCTTTGGGATAAAACAACAACACTACTGGCAATCCTCGCACGTGAACATGGCACGTATAGAGTTGCCCATGGGTAAAGGCATGGCAACCCTTTGTTAAATCTATGCCAGCTTTGCTTAACGTTTGCCCTTGTGACTTGTTAATTGTCATAGCAAAACTGAAGTTGATAGGGAATTGCAATCTTTTGAATTCAAATGGAAAATTCGACGGTATTATAGGAATCCGTGGTATAAATACTATGTCACCTTTTCCGCATCCGGATATTATACGACCTTCTATAACGTTTCTTTGCAACGACGCTACTCGCAACCTAATACCATTACAAAGTTTCGGTGGGTTTAAATTACGGAGTAGTATGATGGG
This sequence comes from Luperina nickerlii, assembly GCA_963855955.1. Lineage (NCBI taxonomy): Eukaryota > Metazoa > Arthropoda > Insecta > Lepidoptera > Noctuidae > Luperina > Luperina nickerlii. The sequence continues at coordinate 4,738,806 of OY979664.1, forward strand.
CACGCCAATCAAGTTCTAGTTTGTGAGGGGGTAGACCAGGCACAATTATACTGTTGTTTAAACATTCTGTTGGGTAATTAACCACTTCATCCAGATTGCAAACTGTATTGATGGAAAGGTATGTTTGTGATTCACCAGATAGCTTACCTAAAATGCGCTGATTAAGCGCAGTAACCTTGTCGTTCATAGGTGCTAAAATTTATGTTTCACACAACCACGAATCTTCTTTGATATTGAGATTGTGAATATCATAAATACTATATTGTGTTAACAATTTTTAGTGTCCGCCACAAACTGACAAAGACCGTTAGGTAGTTCTATATTATCATAAGTACTATTCAATTCACTTCTGGACACTTTCCCTCACCAACATCAAGAAGAATTTTGCTAAATTCTGAATCGTCAGAATGTGCTCTCATTACAAACAGACACTTCAATTTAATCTATATTTGTATATAGAAGATGTATCGATTTCATTTCATTTCATTAGTTTTAATTTTTTTTCGTGGGACCCAATTTTTTTTTCTAATATAAAAGTAGCTTAAGTTACTCCTTATTACATCAGCTATCTGCAAGGTGAAAGTCCCTTCAAAATCGGTTCAGCCGTTTCAGAGATTAGCCGGAACAAATAGATAGACAGATAAAAATTTTAAGAAATGTTATTTAGGTATATGTACCGTGTATACATACATCCATATACATTTAGTAAGAAGCCGTTATGTTGACATTACAAACAGTCACTTCAATTTTATTTATTTGTATATGACGTATGTATTACACCCGCCGCGTATTGGGGCCCGCGCCGTGGTGGATTATGGCCCTCTCCCTCTCACCGAGAGGAGGTCTGTGTCCCAGTAGTGGGAACATTATAGGCTGATGATGATGTATTCGAAAGTAAATCTGACTGTTACCTTCTCACGCCTACACTACTGAACAGAGAGGCAATTCTCGTAATTTTAAGAACGTTCACAGTCTGATCTGTCTCAATCTGTCAAAAAATACTTCTAATTTCCCTACATTTGGACAAGTTTTTGACATTTGTTTGTCGCCGAGATGAGACTGCGACTAGATTTTGAACGTTTTAAATTACGAGAATTGGCTCGCAGTTCTTCTATATGACATAAATTGACAGATAGCCTGGAACCTCGAAAAGGACCTGTCTACTTTCCATCCTGGATCGCAGACGAAGCTGTGGGCAACAGTTAGTTCACTATAAATAACCAATTGCTTCGTTCTATACAGGCAATCTAAGATTATGTTGAACGGTAAGCTAAAATGGCTAACGAAACCGGATTCTAGCCAGCAATTGAGTGGGTCTTGCTGCCTATTGCGTACTTAAATCTAGGCAGATAGATATTGATATGAACAAGGAAGTCAAACTGTTTGAAGTGATTGGAAGCTTCAATCATAATCATGATTATCCTTTTAGCTTGACTTGGCGAATAAGCACTCCTGGGATCCTGAGCGATATAGATTCTGTACTAAGCATGTTTTTATACAGATGCAGTTTCTGTGTGTTTTAATGGACAGTGTAAGTTACACCGAAATCCGTCGTTGGTCGAGAGTTTACGACGTCGGTGACAGGGCGATGCGCCTCACATAGAGTTGGCCAGGACATCTGGTTAGACGCGGAGATAGCCGATGGAGTAAAACTTTCACGGAATGGTGGCCAAAGTTCGGCCAAAGAAACCAGGGCCATCCAAAAGCGCGTTAGAAGGACGATTTCATCAAAGTCGCGGAAACCTGGATGAAGGACGCACAATACCGGAAAGTATGGCAGAAAAAGGGAAGACCCAGACCCAGACGATGACGATAAGTTATTTTCCATTTCCATTACGTTTCTGTCTACCAAGTGGCGTGGATCCGATACGGTCTCCACCTCTTGCAATCAAAACCCAAAATTTCGATATCTAGAATCGCGCAATACATTAAACCCTGGTCGCTAATGCGCTTGTATCTTATTGATATTATACGAAATTCGAGCAAAAATCGATAAAAACCAATAAAAATACATTTCCCAAAGTATCAATTCGTACGTTTTCGATACATACCTAACGAGAATTCCGTCTGACCGGGCAGCGATGCCAGGTCACTTAACCCCATAATAAAAATCGATGTCCGCCGACTTTTAATAAGTTTTATATATAAAATCGGTACTTACGACTGAAGATACTGTCACAACAGTGTTTGGCTCACATTAGATGGGGTACTTTACGTGACATTATGAGCCGATATTGGCCAAATTTAATTTGACGCAGGCGGGGGTTAATTGTTCGGGTCAGAACAATTATGTTTATTTTGTTAAGTGTAATTTTTCCGGGTGGTATGGGGTTTTTAAACTTGTGTAAAAGCAATATTAATGCTCAAAAGCTAGTGATATGAAGGGTTTTATGTGACATCGATGAATACTTGTCTCATTTTTGTCACCTTCCATGAAAAAGTATAGGTTTTATCTTTAATTTTCGACTTCGATAATCCACAACTTTTTGTCATAATCAAATCAAGAATATCCTGCCCAAATGACGCCGTAAAAGGCCAGTAAATACAAAATCAAATTAAGAACTCACATTTATAGTGCAATAAACCAAATGCATTTTGACAATACGCCAATCGCCGTCTAAATAACTCATCGAATCACGAAATGTTCAAATATATCCCTGTGACGCGTCCATAAATATTGTCAGGACATAAAAGGCTCAATTCAGGCATACATACCTCAACATATTTCTTTTTTAACACAATAATCAAGCTAATTTTATAAAGGGAAAAGTTTTTAGTTATTTTTTACATTAGCACAGAAAATACTTAACCCGTCGCTGCGAAAGTATTGTTCATGTCGTTCATGTCTTGAATGGACACAGTACTTCGCCGTTTAGTCATGGATTTATTTTTGCCTGGGAAATATCTAGATGGGTAGCCAGAGAAACAAAGGGTAACCAAAAACTGCACAAAAAACAAAACGAATTACCAATTACGCTTACATTTTTACAAAAAAGCGTTTTATGCGCGAATAAAGATTTCTGATGCAATTATACACAGGCGAAACATGCAGACACATCACATATCGATTTATTTTACACACTGGGATAAAATATACTAATTAGACATGCATATTTTTTATACTGTAACGCATTTGATGTGAGACCTGAGTTTACTGCAGGAAGATTTTATTGTTATTAGCTTTTTATGAAGGTAATGACAGGAGTAATACGAAATGATATTTGCGATGGGATTCGTTGACTAAAGAATTTCCAGTGATGCTATCTAGACAACATAAAGTAAAAATGTTAGGGATGTTTTCACATGCTTTTTTATTAGCTGGATTTATGTTGATAAATCCAGCTCTGGCAACACTTTATCAACAGGCTCGAACATTCAGTCAAAATTAAAACAAGATCACCTAAATTCCGGGACAGGTTAACCGAGTGGTTTTGTCGACCCTACCGACCATTCACTTCCTAAAAGACTACAATAATAGACAGTCCAGTGACGGAATATCTTCCAACTTACCAAGATGACCTATTTCCCACGGAAGTCTCCAAGTCTTGCGCAAAGATGAGCAGCTACTGCTCTGAATTTTTTCTCCCTTGATCGGCACGAAAATAAATTGCATCGAGTAAGATTGGAAATTATCGTGACACAGCATTTCTCGGTTTTCTGACCGTTTAGTTACGTTACGCATTAAATAAACTCACGCATCAACGAACAATTGTACCAAACACTAATTTGAAGACGAAGCTTGAAGACGCCACGTCTTGGGAGAAACTGAATGGACTTTAAAAAGGGTTAGAGGACAATAAAATTTGATTTGTACAATAATCCACATTTATTGGCCGAAGTTACGTATGAGTATGAGTAAGTTTTACACAAGGAAGTCTAGACTATAAATATCTAGATAAAAACGGCGTCAAAGAAGCTGATAAGCATGAGAACTTTACAATTTCAGATAATATTAAAACTGAGATTTAGTTCAGTCAATAACCTGTTGCTTGCGTTTTGGCTTCTATCCAAATCGAGAGGGCAATTTATTTGAAACAATAGAATACAACGCCCAAGATTTATGTTTCCATGATAACTTTACTCAATAATGACATCTTTTCTAAGTACAGAAAAAGCTATTTCACCCTGGCAGATGTGAACAGCTGTTAAGCAAATTCCTCGTATCGGAATGAGCCCAGAATGTACAGACGCCAGCACATCAAGCTACCCGAAACTGTCAAATTTTCCCAATCAACTTTGAACCTTATGTTTTAGCGATAAAGTTGAAAATCTATTAAAGAAATTTGACAGATTGTAGTAACTTGATGTGCTGGCGTCTGTACTAGAATCAGCATTAAAATACGTCGACACACTATTGGGCACAAGGCGAGCGCTAGTAATACCTTATGTAGATAGATTGTATGGCTTGCTTGTTCCCGACTGTTATCTTCATATCGCCTTTAAAACAAGCGCATTAGGATTTTGTCAGGTTGGACCTTACAAATGTCCTAGCAGAGATGTGAGAGATTAAGTTTAAGTTTAACTCCAGCGGGGTAATTGCGTAACAACAACACACAAGAATGGCTTTGACAGTTCAATAACATTCATTGCGTTATTTACGTTGTAGTGCAGACAATATTTTCGAATATAATATTTAGCAATGGATTAGCAATAATACCCTTCCAAATGATTGAGATTGTGATTGATAGTGTGTTACGCGATTAGGCTGAATGTTTTCGGTTCCAATAGTACAAAAAGATTCGTACTGTTTGGTAGGCAACAGAAGGACATTGATGCATTAGAATTCTGTTTCTAGAATGACTTCAGCCGCACTTACGGTACTAAAGGCTTGGTAAACTTCTACAGGAGCCCTGACACAGTTAGATGCGAGTCATAGAACGGCGGAGACCACAGGACGACTTAATTGGAATTGGTGGGAAAATGGCAACATGGTACAAAGAGAAAAATGTGGGAGTTATCCAAGATAAGGAGTATTGAAGCGAACTAAAATAACGACTAATTTTACACATCAAACGAATCATCTCATATGAGGAAGAAAGATCCGGAAACATTTCGCCAAGCCAATGATTATAAAAAAACACTTACCACAGCGTTATGACTTTGCGCATTAAATCTGTAGACTGGCAGATACGCTTGCGACGACTTTGGAGTTTGTGCGGTTCCTAAGCTGGCTTTATTCCCTTCTGCACAGGATGCCGAGGGTCCTCGAACCTCCTCTATCTGGGCACCAAGCAGTTCGTTCTGTAGGAGGCAGTTGTAGGCTTGTTGGTCCCGTGCTCCCGTGCCGTTGTCGCCAGCGCCATCTCCTCTGGCTTTCTTTGTAGGCTGGTTTTCTGTCCCTCTGTGTATTGCTGGAACAAAAGAAATTGTTTCTTGGTGAGCGAAGTTTTTAGGGAAATAAAATGATAATTTACTATTTATAATTATTCTTTATAAATATTCGAATTTATGTATTGATAATGTTTTAAATACGTTTAGTTTCCAATCGTAAATACGATTTTTCATGAGATTGGCAACAATTAGGTACACAATAAAAATAAGAGTTACTACGTGATATTTCCAAGATTTTGTGGAACAAAATTATATTGTTTACACTTTATTCAGATACTTTTGTATGTAAAGAAAGAATAACGCGAACTAAAACGAAAAAAATAAGTTTAAGTGACATTTCAAAATATACTTAAATAAATTTTAAAAGCTTCGAGGCACTGATGTACGTATCCGTTACACAGGTGTACCTACTACACAATAACAGTGGCTCAAGCGTGGTGGAGCATGGAGTATTGTCAAATAATGATATGAACAATAAAATTTGACCATAGCGAGACGTTATTTCTGTCTTGTAAAGTCGGAGAATGAAAAGTTTAAGCATCAGTTGCACTTCGACTAGTAGCACGTAAGTATGTACTAGTAAGTTATTTTTAAGTGAATATGGCGTCGTGAATTACGGCCCACTCCCTCTTACCGAAAGGGGGCCGGCCTGTGTCCCAGTAGTGGGGACATTACAGGCTGATTATGTAAGTAAATATAAATTAAAAACTATTCTATTATAAGAATTAATACAATACCTACATATAATTTAAAATACACCCACATAATCAAATGATGCAACAAAAGGAATTTGTGTTCTCGAGAATGATGCAACAAAAGGAATCTGTGTGAATCTTTCAGTTATAACCTAATATCATCATCTGCCTAGCCTTTTCCCATCTATGTTGGGGTCGGCTTCCAGTCTAACCGGATGCAGCTGAATACAGTATTTTGGATGGAGCGACTGCCTATCTGACCTCCACAACCCAGTTACTGGGTAATACGATACCCTTTGGTAAGACTGGTGGTCAGATTTTGGGCTTCTGACGACCCGTAACGACTGTTAAAGATCCACGAATGACAGCCGGGACCAACGGCTTAACATGCTTTTCGAGGCACGGAGGTGTAACTAACCCCGGAGGGGGAGCTTTAACCTAATATAATATGCATATTTTATATTTTAAATTCACATGCAACACTAACAGCAAACTAAGTAGATACTTAATATAAATATTTTTAGCCTACATACAGCAAAACAGAGGGATAATTTTCAAAAATAAGGTAATGTTATTACAATAACAATATGTGGTAGATGTGAAGTCCAAAAATAAACCTATTTTAATGACTAAGTACCAGTAAGTGCCTAATAGGGAAAAATCAACGAAATATTACATGCCATGTTTGGTCTGCGGCAAACTCTAGGTATTCAAGAACTATTTTAAATTTTCATTGGTTAATTCAATCACCAGATGGGATTAACCAGGTTTCTGTGGCTAGACAGACATGCATGTAACTAAAAACAGGTACCGTTAGGATGATTTAAAAAAAAACACATCATCATCAGGTCACTAACTATTTCATAAAATTGATATAAGATTATTTTTAATGGACATGGCGTCATCGTTTAATTTAACATTCAGTAAATAAACCGTCTTTATTTCAGAAATAAAAAAATCGTGGACGAATAGTTTAAAAAAAGGACATTAAAATCTAAACATGTAAATAAATCATGCAAATCTATAACCCGAATAATAAAAGCAGGTGAGTGTATTTATAATGCGTCGCCACACTGTTTGTGAGTCGGGTATCCTGCCTTGTCATAGCCATATGCGCCGTAGCACGTGCCACGTGACTCACGCGCAGTAAAAAAAGTTCCTCGTCTAAATGTTACTAAAATTGACAATATTTCAAAAGCACATCGCACAAATTAATTATAATGTTGAACAGCTCTTGATTAATTATACAGAAACAGAACAAGCTTGTTTTTGCTGCTTGTAAAGTTTTAAAATAATGCAAATTTAGCCACGTCTGATGTCAGAAAAAAAGTCTAAGCTTTCAACTCTAGACAAGAAATAAATTAAGCTTTAGAAAAGTCACGGATACTCCAAGTTATCTCTATTTGTGTAAAAAAAAAATCGAAACTATAAATAAATCAATCAACGACCTCACTTCTGTTGTAGACAATATCACAAAAAAAAAATTCAAGTGAATTAAGGAAGCTTGATGCTTGAGTAATAAATCTTTTATTTTAAGAAATGGAACAGATAGATATTGAAAATATTATACTTTTTTTGGACAGCGATTTCTTACGTCGCTAATCACCAAATTACCTTTAATTATACCATCAAAAAACACATGGCGAGTTTGACTGACAATTTAGCAACGACCTGGGGGTATAGCCAAAAATACCATTTGCACACTGCTTGGTCTTTTATATGGATGGTGATTCACAAAACACGAATATAATGCACTCGACGACAGTGATTCATGGTGATCCTTAGCACCACTAAATAACCACAATTATAACGCCTGCATGATATTAGACAAGTTTTAAAAATACATAATTGTGAATGTTTTATTATAAAAACTGCATAATATTACCATAAATTCTTGTATTGGCAATATTGTGAAACTTTACATTGGAAGAAAATTAAATAAATAAAAAAGTGAATAAACTATATATTTAACATTTTATTGACAAATTATAACATATCGAATTAATAAAATTGATTTTGATACCGATTGTAATTATTAGTACATTTACGATATGGCATTATGACACAAATTACGACGACTGCGTCTAGCTTTTTATAGTCAGTGTTTTAGAATGCATTTAAATCATCAATTTAAAATTCTAACTTTATATATATTTCTGTTTATCGCTCAGTTCTCTGGCTACAAATAATCGACGTATTAATATTCAACTTGACTCTCAAAGAACATTTTGCGAAGCCTGGTCGATGCACTTCCCAAATAACAAACGCACATCGGAAGCACGTTCCCAAATTGCATTTCAATCGTAACGTAATGAATAAAAACATCTATTGTTCCCATGTCACTAACTCATGCGCGGGTCAGTCACACTCCTTCCTTCCTGGGGCACCTCCATACAAGGTGGGAGACGTTATACCTGCAACTATATTTGGTTACCTACGTGACAGACCATCGGCACAGACATAATTAATTCGGAACATCGCCAAATTTGTCAACATCCGTCTAGGACGCGAATCCGTGCTGAATTATTAAAGGTATAGAGTCTATTTTGCCGAGGTGAGAATAGAACTAATTGACTAAGCGTAACAGTCTTTTGCAAGGCCTCCACCTACGTGGTGTCTGCCCACATCCAATTGCCCTGGACACGGAGTACGGACACAAATTGGCCCCAATTTCTGGTCGTAACCACGACTCAATAGAATTGTTCTAGTAAATATTATCCGTAAGTAAATTGTTGGGAATTTTGTGTTTTGTACACAAGATAAAGTGATAAGAGTCATTAGGTACACCACGGGTAAATGAACCATGGTGATAACGATAGAAATGGCTGGTTTAAAGAATGTTCAATAAAAGCTAAAAGCCAAATCGAAGAAAACTATGGTGCCTCGCCCAGATAATGGTTATCGATACTAAAAGTGTGTCATACACTACAGAATGTGTGTTATCGGGAGACGGTAGCAGGTTGAAAAAAAACCTGACACAAAAAACTTGCACAATGTTAACTTATCTAGGTATGTGATAGTGGGCTTTGACGCGCCTACACTTGAGTCAGATTTATAGAGAATCAATAGAGTAAAAATAGGCAACGTCATTATAGGACTATGTATTATAGAAAACATGCCCGCAACTGAAACTCGCCTGTAATGGTAACAGAAATAGTAACAGGAATATTGACTAAAACAAGGAAATAATAATATATTTTCTTTGATTTAAATTAATGGCTATCTAAAATTCTAAACTGAATATTCGACCAATGATGGATGGTAATACCTTCATGTTCAGAGATAAAACCTCCACGTGGCCGCACGGACATCTTTATTTTGCTCATAACACCTCCCGCGTGCAACTCATTATGCCGAGAGCTGCCAGCCCAAACCTATTTGGTTAACAAACGATTGAAATTCGTTGCACCTCCGTCTACAACTCGTAACTAATGACTAATTACGCCAGGAGTGTTACTGTCGTCAAGTAGTGGCAGGTGCAGTCACAAAAGTCGATAACATGGCCTAGATTTTACGATAACCGATAGCATACAGGCGTGCCTATGTGCCTAGTTAGATTGTGAAGGCCGATCAATTGGAAGAGAAAGCTAATGAACACATTTTCAATGAAAACGAACATAATTATGAAGCAAGGTGCTCTGCTCTATCCATCAAAGAAAAACAATATAGAATGACAGAAGTTGAGGCAAATGACATCAAATGAATTTATGTGCACAGTAGCCCGAAAGACAACCTGTTTGAAATTCTGACAGGCTACATATAAAAACTACCAGTGCACTAATTTAAAATCCATCGACATAATTGGCACGTGCTTTAGAAATATGTTAGCGTCATTTAGTAAATCAAAAAAGTGCGAACCAATGACAAAAAACATCAATCCAAGTTAGAAGTGAAGGCAAAACCGCATAGCACGTTTCCTATGAATAATGTTCAAGTGTTTACGTCATTATGAGAACATTGCGTAACGAGCAATTCCAACAAAGTCATACCTGTTGAATTGTACAAATATATGGGAAATAGTTTACAGTTTACTCATTCGCCAATAACCTACAAATGCTGTGCTATTAACGTTGCTAACGGAACACTGCAACTGCAGCAATATCCTATTTCATAGAGATTGTTTTGCAAATGCAATTGGCTCCACCTTGAGAACGCCGCTATATTATGCCTTGGGAGAATTCTAGACTCGTCGCGTATATAAGCAAGTACTTGGCTCTAGTACCTAGTAAAGTGAGGTCAATAACGGTATCCAACGCAGCGAGCGCATCGCAAGCAGTTCTAATGCATCTGCGCCTGCGCCGATGCGCTTTCACAACCTGATAGAGACAAGTTCCTTAACCTTAGAAACTTTATCAGCTTAGGGCCACAAACAACGCAGTTCTATTGAAAAGTTATCGTACAGTAGCGGTGTTGTACTTTCTTAATGCACTGGTTATCGGGTCTTTCTACTTTATCGGGTGACCCGGCCAACAATTGTTTAACTATATTATGCCAGACGCACGCATTCAAACATTATTCTGAAAAGGTTGATTCACATTTCTGTGACAACTGAAGTACGGTACCAAAAGTTAAGAGGTGGTTTCCAGGACCTGGAAATGAATTGCCGAATCATTTGACGGATGATATCAATTAGCATCTCTTAACTGCCAAACCACAAATAGTATGTATGGAGTTCACAATTTGGAATGAATGCCTTTGAATATCAATTTGCATTTCAAGCTCGTGCGTGATTATGCCAGCTCAACAAATGAGTTCATAGAATAAAAATATCAGAAGTTTCCTTAAAATAAATACATGTTGCGACTTGTGCACAGAAATGCTGTCGATGACCGTTCTCTCATCACTGCTATGTCCGTGAAGTTCACTCGATCGGTTGTCGGTAGCCGCACCTGACGGCCTGACGCAACTCGGAACGGTGGAAAACGGAAAATTAGTCGTGAACCTAAATGCGGTGCGTTGAACTGCACGCAATTGTCTGCTTTAACCAATGAAATGACTCAGATATTATAGAGCAGCACCCATCCACCCACGTGTACAGATTCAAATTGTATGTGGGATAAATGATATAACATATTAATAAATAGGATCCTGCATTCATAATGCATTGAGCTCCAACCATAAAATTATAGAGCCATCATTCCTAGGTACTTATTTAGTCCAAGGAAGTCGTGCACACGATGCAAATAATGAGTTTAAATACAAATGAATTGATAATCATGGCATTTGATATTCAGTAAAATAAAGATTCGTGAGTGCATTGAACTAAAACGTGGTCCATTACTTAACACATAGCTGGGGTCGTGAGCGACTCTGCTTTTTGCATGCAAAAAATTTTTTGTCCCAGTTTTACCTAATACCAATAGAATATGTTGACGTTTTTGCTCAGCATTTCATTACTAACAGCGATTATAATGATCTCGAAAAATCAATATTTTTAGCTGGCAAAAAATATACAACCACATTGGCAGGTATTAAATTCAAATACATCTTCGTATAATCTAGACATGATCAAGCTCAAACATGTCAAAGATCATCAGACTTTGGAGCAAGGATGATGATGTCAGACGGGCAAATCTCGAAGACTTCAATTGATCACCAGGCATTGTATGCCATCGGCCTAAATTCAACACTTTGACAACTGATTTATGCTCCAGCTCAGGTGTCAAGATCGGAGACAATACAAAAAAACTGTAGCAATTACATACAGAGAAACAACAATGCATGCTAATGTCTCTAGGACATTAATCATCCGGTTTTAAGCTTTAAATAATGCCATGTGACAATGTTAGAAAATAGATGGACATCCATCTGGTTCTATATCGATCGCCTAGGTACGTACGTGTGCGGAATCTTGCAATAATAATTTAGCTTCAACGAATAAAGAGGGGAAAAAAATCTCTACTGCTGACAATATTTGTACAGAGAATCATTTGTTATTAGTTGCCATGTGTCATTGGAAACCACGGCCGATTATCCAGTCATCACACCTCAAATGTTAGTTACTTATTAAAAGAGCTACTGTTCAATTCGTTTTTTGTAGCACGCTGTATATTTCTCGGCTCAAAGTAAGCGGTAGCTGGCACCTCAATGAGGCCATAGCTATTGGCTTATGTGGGCAAACAATGTAACAGGCAGTGTTTACTTTTGTACTAACTGCGCACAGACGGTGAAACAACGCGGGATTTAGAATGTCGTCAGGAACTGAGCCTTCATTTGAGTACAGCTAAGTTAACCAAGTAACCATGGTGCACGTTCATGCACTCACAACTTCAGAATATATGGTTTTCGTTAGGTACTGTATTGAGTCTTGTATTACACAACGTGCTGTTACAGTGGTGGGCTGTATATACGCTTCAGTGCTTTTCCTAAGCGGCTTCGTTTCTCCAACCTACTTTCAAATTGTACTAGTCCAAGTGGTACCTATAGAAACCTCCGAACGAAAACAGTTACTCGCTACGTACGGCTGTCTTTGAAAACATTCAACTAACTAGACAAAAGATGCATGAATTTAATCAAGTATAAATAATATTTTAATTCACCACGTCCGTTGCTAGCCGATGACTTTATTGTGTAAAATCATATAATATGAGCAATTATCATGCATAAATTAAGGATACATTGACAGTAGAAATCAAAACATGCATCAATCAACATTTTATTGAATCATCGTCTAAAAACTTGCATCTAATTCCGTGCTAGGGTTAGGCACCGACGAACAAGTCTATAAAAATATATCCCAAAAAAACGACTAAATCCTCGTGTTGATGACGTGAATGATGAATGTTAAACAATGTGTATTTGTCGTCTTAGTAGATACCTAACACAGCATCACAGCTGATCCTTGACAGCGGGGAGGTATTCAACATGTCTAGACTTGTCGGAGTATACAAAAACGGATTATATTTTTAAGATTGTCGTCAATACATGAAATCACAATAGTTATTCAACAGAGGTGCAAACAGATGATATCATTTGCGTCGAAATCGATAAAAGAGATGCACGAACGAAAATTCGGAATGTCGACAACCAATTAATCGATTCAGACGAAATAAAATTCGTATTGGGTAAAATAAAAGAAGCATTTAACAAATGTCCATTTATTCTTTACTATACGTGATTCCAAGCCAAAATATTGGACACTCGCAACTTTGTCGCCATATTTTTGTCCTTAACATGCAAAGGGAAAAATCAAAGGTAGTTGACTCAGCTGATCGGTACATTGAACTTCTGAGAACAACTAATACATTTGGAATACTGAAAGTCCAACTATGGCATACGATCACGAATTCTGATTCACGGTCAGCCGACTTGAAATACAATTCAATAAAAAAATGTGATTTATTTCAGTGCCCAAACAAATTTAGAACAACAAAATTACACGATTGTAGTAAAATCACGTCAAACCGCGAAATTTATGCAGCAAAACAAATATTAAATAATAACAACTCTAGATGATATCATCAATTCAGCTGATCGCAGGTTGAAGGCCTTTTTTTACTAAATTACTAAATAATTATTGATGTAGGTGTGCAAAATCTTGCGCATGTCATGCAACTTGCCTATCGACCTGTCCAAAATGTCAATCTCCTATTAAACTGAACATAAAATAAATTCTGCACTCACAATATGTATTAGAAAAAAAGCGAATTATTATACCGACTTACCTACACGACAATGCAATAAAAATGACATTTCATTAGTCTGGATTCGTCCATAAATCATTACTAAACATTAAAGATAAGCTAAAAGCATAGCAATATCAAAACACGAAATGATGAATCAAGATTAATTTATTCATTTCAATGCAAGCGACCGAGATTTGCGATAAATATGGAACTGTGTATATGTATGTAGGTACTTGATGTGGCCAAAAGTGTTAATTTGTTGGTTAAAAACTTGCAAATATGCATTCGCCCACCCAAAAGTGACAGGCTTGTGTAAAGTTTACACAGGTGCAAGAATGATCTCCTTCGCGACATGTGCAATTATTTGCTATCAACTTTTTTGGATCTGGCGCTTGATTAAAGTTAGCGAGAAAACTTTTAAAATTTGTGGAATTTGATTATCTTGATTAGAATTTTTTCACGTTTCTGAGACGGCACCTCCGTTTGAAGGAGGGACATATTTCCTGAATGACAGTAAGCTTTTTAATACCTATTCCTGACGGTAACAATTAAGTTGAGCATGCGTTTTGAGGGAAATTTGAATAATCCGAATAAAACATACTTGTGTGATTCATCATTCTGTATTGTTTAGGCAACCTAAAACATATTTAGTAGAAGGAAGACGACAAGGACTGATTAGGCAACTTAACATTTTTAAAAGACAAGATCCTGCCTAATTCACGAACGATCGTCGAGATAACGTTCCAAATGTTGCAATGATTAATTAATCGAATAGCAACAAAATCGTCGATGCTAAAAATAATCCCACTTCGGGTGCTGATACGCAATTTCATGCACATAGCAATGGTGCGATAAGGGGCCTTATCAAAAGTCAAGCAATTTGTTCCCGATGTTAGTGTGACAATTTATGTTATTAGGACGTGCATACATATATGCGTTTTGGCGCACGACTTTTCCTCTTAGCCTTTTCTTGGCTTCTGAAATGAAAGTACAAGACTTTAAATGATTAACATGGCCTTCAGAAATCCAAATATTTTCCGCTATAAGGTTAAGAGAACGTATTCAGTAAATCTGGGAAATTCTTTAGGTCTTTAGGGTATTATTAAGTCCGTAGGGACAAAATGTATACATATGTCTAGACATCAAAAGCTTTTGCCTTTTTGCAGTGGATGTTGCTGACGCATAAAATTCACCTCTCACTTGAAGCCAGGAATTAGTGACTCAGCAGGGAATGTAAAGAAAATCCTGTCTGTGAAATACATGAACATTTATTCTATGGGATAATTATGTGCTTTTCATCTGTGGGAAGATTTAGAATAAATACTTTGCGACAGTTCAAAGAGACGGACCGTCGCAAGGCACATGTGTGTGCATATAAAGCAGCTTATGAAGAATTTATCGCAAGCGCAGGTTGCAAAAGCTATCGCTAGAGTGCATTTTATTACTTTACAGAACCTGATAACAAAGTTTGTGATAATTTCGGGAATAATATCGCACTTTTAAAGCGTAAACAAAGTTACCAGGGATCAGTCATATTTCTTTGGATGCTTCAGTTATCTTTTGTGCAATAAGTGCAAATTGATAAAAAAGTGATATTTTTTTACCTAATTAATCGAATGCGCTTAAAGTGATACTTCAAATCACCTTGAATTAAAAAATCAGATATCTGAAAACAATAATAAAGGAAAAGATATAATAATAACCTGCCTCAGTTAGTCACTACATTCTTGAATAACTGAGAGACTATAGAAAAGCGACACATTAACATCATTGTGAAAGCAACGTTGGCTAGAAACATCATAAACGAAAAGAAACCTTAAAATAATAACACTAAAGCCTCAAGTCATGTGCCTACAGACAAGTAGATAACAGTTCTAGTAAGTATGCTCTAAGAGCCATTGAGCAATTACTAATACAATACTTGAAAACGTGCAAAACAAATTTCGAAAATTTCTTAAGCAGCGGCTCGGAACGGAAAATTAACAGCCTATAATTGACTCCAATGGCCTCTGACCCGGGATTCCTGTGATTGGTATAATAGGCCCTTAATTACCATGCTAATGGCAGCATATCGTTACTACATCCGTCTGGCCAACTGCTGATTTGAATGCAAGACTTAAAAAGTGACCATGAATGACATGACCAGCCTAAAGTATAGTTTTTGTCCAAAATCAACAAGTGATACACTGTACAAAAGATGATATGCAGAACAACAAACGAAATAGACGTTATCTTCCTCTCCTCCCGTGGCCCGTGGGTGTTAAAGGCGAATAAACGTTTAAATGGCAAGATGAATGGGCACTACCTCCGTATACTCATAAACAAAATACTGCAATCACTCCATTAGCATTTCCAATATGCACCTTTATGTATGCAATCATCAAGGTATCTATATTCACCATCTGATTGGTCGTGCGGTGAACTCCAAAACTAGCTTATATTTTGTACCATCAAACACTTCTGGCACACTAAACACATTTCACGCCTAGTAACGCCTCATTCATTTGCCTGCCTTAAAAGGCAAGCAATTTCAAATCAAACCTGAGCTATCCAATGATACACTATCATACGATTATATACCAAGCGTGACTGCCCTGGCGCTGATTAAAAGCGCTCAAATGACCCAAAGAAGCCTCCGACACGGTTTAGAGCTCACGCTATTCGCAACAGTAGGCAAAAATAAACGTGCCGACATAATCCGTTCCGGATGAGAAGTCATCAGGAACTAGCCTTATTTATAGATAAGGGCGTCGTCCTTAGGTCTTGGTGCTTCATGCTTCAGCGATGGAACGGAAAAAATCTGTGCAGAATAGTTCAAGCGACAACTGGTATGTTGGCCCTACGGGGTGTAATTACTGGGGTTTTCCAAGATAAATGATGTTTGTACTTATTAGAATTTATTAATTGAATATAACAACATTTTAAAGCAATGGTTCATGCAGCAATGAGCAAGTAATTATGCTGTGCATTGCAATTTACCAATTAAAACAAATAAGAGCCCCTTGCATAAGGTACAACATATTTATAGGACAAATTATCATAAACTCGACCAGACAAACAAAAACAACTTCAAAACTGAAAAAATCGGCGTGTTATTCCCCAATCAAAAAACTTTCCCAGTTGTTAATCTCGGCGATGGCTGAGCAAGAATTGCGTAATGGTCTTGCCCGAGTGATTTTAATGCCCTAACTAATGCATGGTAATGAACTATCATACGCTGAGTGTGAACGCCCTGCACCTCTCATGGCTCTGGCACGCGATAGGATTAGGGCTGCTAACTTTAGCTTTTTATATCTCTTGTATACTATAATTAAACACCCTATCTCTTCGCTTAAGTGGTTTAAGAGGAATTCAGTTGAATACAAGGGATTTTATAAAGTGGGTAACATTTTATTTTTATAAAATATTCTACCTCCATAAATATGTAAGTATGTCCGATTATCCGGTTGTCGTATTGTGCCGGAAAAGCTGACGCCCAGCAAAGCTTACCACCACCCATGATTTTAAAATATTATATTCGAGTAATATGACGAGCATGATCTAAGTAAAATATTGAATACTAAATGCGTGGGCATTTAAGCTAGACGCATAAATCTATGTAAATTTTGAGTTTAAAGACCGCTATAGTGCAAGAAGTGACTCATCAATGACTAGTACCGCACATCCTAGTTCATTCAATATACCTACAAAAGAAAGATGGCGAAGCAACATACCTTTTTGTTAACCAGACCAAATAGGGACCTTTAACAGATAGGGCAGTGAAAAGACGTAGCTACAAACAAAAATCAACAAAAAACAAAGCAGACTACGTAGCACGATGGGCGTATAGTGAGTCAAGGAATCGGCACTAAACAAAACGTAATGTAACATTATTTAGTTTTACTAATGAAAGGTTGATCACCTTTAGTTCAAGCACTATGGAGCAGCCCTACCTAGGACCAGTCCTCACACGTAAACTTCACGCTCCAAGTACCAAACCCTAGACTCATTTATTCCATAATCACATCATATAGCACATTGATATTAAACATGAAAGGCAAAAAGTTTTAATTGGGAAGAAATATGAAAACGATGTTAAGTGCAAGAATACACAAGTAGCTTTGCGTTTTACCTTGAAGTTGGAATTAATGATCTTGATTTAATTAGCTTAACACTTACTTTTTTAATGAAAATTCAATCCACCTTTGTTAAAATTATATTGCATGTGGCAGAAGAATCTTAACGTTAGCCTAAGCATGACCTTAGCATAAGTATAATAAGCCTTCATTTCCCACTACTGGGACACAGGCCTCCTCTCAGTGAGAGGGAGTGGGCCGTAAAACACTACGTGAGCCCAGTGCGGGTTGGTAACTGTCACATTTCTTCGAATTTTTGGTTCTAGGACATGCCAGTTTCCTCACGATGTTTTCCTTCACAGTTTTCATGATTTTTTTCCTTTAACGTTGCTTTGGGTCTAAAAAAAAAATAGTATTTGATACCGGTAGCTATCTGAATTGCATCAATACAATCCGTTGTTTGTTTCCACAAATCCAAAAATCCAAAGGAAACCCATTACAAAAAGCAAGATAAAATCTAAAACAATACCCACGTGCGCTGTGCAATACTCGTCCTTATGAAGGACAAGGAGAAACGAATTCCACACTCGTATCGGTTTTACACGACTATTAACACGTGTCGAACACCGAGGGGTCCAGACACGTGCTTTTGGTAAAGGAATTTTAGTTAATGAGATTACTCCAAATTACATGTTAATTAAAGACTCCTATACCCTTAATTTACATTTTGTCTAGGCAAGTCAAACAATGACTTGTAAACTTTCTCTCGTTCATACATTTACAATAGAGTCCAGGCAGTCAAGCGCGAAGCATTATGAATTATAAATAAACCACCATTGTTCATGGTGCCATGATTTAGTCGCATTTTTAATTTTGCTAGGAAACAAAAAAGAGTTTTAATTACGTGAGAAATAACGAAGGGCCGTTAACCTTGGTATCTAATTAGCTCTCTGTAAAACTGATAATTAGCCGGCACAGTAGCTAGCTGGTGAGATTTTAGATATATCATAAAAAGTTTATTGTATTACAGCACAGACACCGACGATAATGATTAAACTTCTTACGAAAACTAATTAAAAGTCAAAGGAACAAATTATTTGAAAGCAGTTGATAGCAATTTGCCGTACGTGGCAGGTTTTCAAGATCGCACTTAATTTTTGGTAGTTTCAGACAACACGGATACGGCTTAATGGATTCAAAGTGATCAAAGTCTAGACTAGAATCGTATAACTCTAGTGGTATCTCTTTCGTTTATGAGCGCATTCATTAAGTGCGAGTTAGACAGCGAAGATTTTATCGCAGCAATTCTAGCAGTGCAGTGCAGGCTTAATTGAATTGCAAAAAAGTCGGCATATTACCGGCGGCGCAGTGTTCGTATACATAGGTACTGAAATGAGCAAGCTTTAAAAGTCAGCTCTCGTAGGGCTACATTGAATTATTTGCTCAAGATTTGATCAATGTTAGTCAAGAAGACAGGTGGCACCGTTAGGCCCAGTTTCAATTACTACTGGTCAGCAGAAAATAACAAAATAAAACGCGGGTGGCAGCCCAGCCGACAACCTATCATTACGGTCAGATATGAAATTTTGAGCGAATCATTGTCATTACGTTGTATTAGGCGGTAGCTAGCAAAAAGACAATAAGTTTAGAAGTATTGACTTTTGATTGGTACAGCACTTAATAGCTGTTTTTTTGTGCTGCTGAACATTTATTATTAGTTATACTTAGACGGTAAGCAAAAATATGATCAAGACTTGAAAGAGAAAAACTTCAGATGATGCTACCGACTTAATGAGTATTTAATAGCATACCTACTGTTGCAGAGATCTGAAAGACAACACTTAACCATTATCGGCACTATCAATTAATGGTTCAAGGAAAAATAAAAATCGGCAAATTACAGAGACTAAGATGGTAAAAACTCTTTAAGTTGCAGCAACAAGTATCTTCCACAATGGCTTACGTTCCAAACGGATTTAATTAGCCAAGGCGATTACGATCGCCAGCGTTCCTTATTCCACTAATACGGAAGAAAATTGTCTAACGACCATCATAAATTGTCATGGAGGCACTTGTAATCTGCTGACTAAATTGCAGGCTAGAATTTCCGTCGAGTAATAAGCAAAATCTTTTTCCGCGCGGAGCTAAATGAAATTATAATGTTGTGCTATTATCTTTTGAGTGGCACTGCGCCTACTCTGAACTCGAATGACCTGCTTGACAACAGAAAAATTGCAATGTTCTCGTTGTCTTTTCTATAATTTTTCAAATTACGTCTCTGAACCGAGAAGCGCTTTAAGCAGAATCAAACGCTGCAACGTGTTGCTAGGACGCTGTCGATGTTATTGCCAACTTTGGGCAACGTTTGGGCCAACTTGCCGTATCTTGTAACCACAAAAACATATCATAATTTTATTATCTCATAACTCGCCATAAAATGGGTTCCTTGTTTTAAAAAAATACAGGAAAAAGTACAATTGAAATAAATTGCGGACAATAATTATGATGTCACTTAGTAATCATTTATAACAAAATTGCAATACCTAATGCGGTTGATATAGGCGGCTGCCATGCGGTCGTAACCTTATACGTCAGTCGGTGTAATGTTCCAACCACCCACACCTTTACCTTAGTCTGTGAGCCATATATGGTTTTAATATTCCCAATCTAAATTATCATGAAGATTTTAGTACCTAATTAAAGGCGAGTCCAAACATAGCTCTAGCTGTTGTCATATCATCCTGGAAAGAGGGAAAAGCCAAGCAATTTAATATGCAATATGGCCAAATGTTTCTGAATTAATACTTACTAGGCTCCAGAAAACGCAGTGTCAATCATCCCAAGAATTCAACCGCAATGAAAACGCCATGCGTACTTGATGCTGCATTTCATTGGACTATGCTACATTTCCGCCACCAATTTAAATTTCCGCAATTTTATTGTCCTAGCCAAACGCTATCCTAACTACATTATTTAATCCTGAATACATCCTCCTTTCGCTGAAATCATGAAACCTGATGGAAGCCTGCTTCAACAGCTTAAACTCACGTAAAATTGGCCTTGAAAAACCTGTGGAAGTTTGTTCACATCACAGAAACCTGAAGCGTGACCAAATTGAGCTACGAGCAAATTTTTTGCCTAGACCGAAAGTAATAGCATGGCATTGTTATTACTAGATGTAAGAAGACAAGCATGGTTAATTAAAATTATTACGTTATTTAATGTTTGCCACTAGTACTGGGAATAGGTTTTTGATTAATCAATAATTTTTGTAATTTACTGTTGGTTACGAATTTACGATGTTTTGACGATTTTAGTTGGTATGGGAAAGTTAGAATCTTTGGTTTCTAGTTAAGGGGCTTACATGACCTAAAGCGCGGTCACTGTCGGACTGCATAGAAAAGACAGAGAAGCGCGATGACACAACGCTGGTAATTTATTGCAAAATATGAAGCAATTATTTAATTACAAAAAAAAAATCTATTGTTTGGACTAAAAAACTAAAACACTAGTATTTTAGTATGTAGCTTGTAGAATAATCTGACAAAAAAACAATGATTGTAAGTATGTATATTAGTATGGTTTTTATTGTTAAAAGAAAGTTTTTAGAGGTATCTTCATACTTTTTTTTATCGTATCTTATTATTTGCATTAAGGCTCCTGCAAACAGGCGCGACACGCGACGCGAATCGCGCGCGACACAAAGGCACCGCTCGTTGCGCGACTTGCGGTGCCTTTGTGTCGCGTGTCGCGTCGCGCCTGTGTGCACGAGCCTTTATGTTTCCAACACACTATCTACCTAACATATATCCTGAAGAACATCATAATTATATTTTTCTGATTTTGTTTACTGTAGTCGATCATATTGTTTCTAAAACTTGCGTTTTTTGTGTTTAGGTCCTGTAAGCCCCTTAAGGTTGAAGGGTCCTGAAATGTACCCTTTTGGAGCAAAGTAGTAAAACTTTGCCTGCGACTTCGTCCGCCCTATATTCCTTAACCCTTAGGAATGTCTAAAAATCCGGCCTTATTCCTTGTCTACATTATAAAGGGTAAGAGATGGGCGTTGATGAGTCAGTTAGGGGCCGTCTCCACGAACGAGAGAATCGCGGCGATATTATCGTTGTGCCACGTATTTCTATACACTCTCAGAACGTGTCTCCACACGGCGATAATTATCATCGCGGCGAAAATTTGATGGCACGGCGAGACTATCGCCGCGATTCTCTCGCTCGTGGAGACGGCCCCTCACTGGGCGAGTCAGGACTTTTCTTTTTATTTATGGTATGTATTGATTAGCTCCTTGCAACCTGAAAGTGAAAACTTTTGTCTTGAGCGGAACCGCGGTCGTGGCTATCTCGTCAATAATATTTCTGTATTTCCCACAATTAGAATGCGATTAATTTCACGATTTTCCTACTGGTTAACTGTGGCGAATTTTACGCGAACGGAGACGGTGGAAACTTACGTCAATTGTTTAATAGCAGTGGGATTTATGGAAAAAAACATAGAGCTTAGCAACAACTGTGACTGTTGAAATAAGGTCAATGACCTATCACTTCATAGCATAATCAGCCTGTAACATTCCCACTGGTGGGTCACAAGCTTTCTCTCTGTGAGAGGGAGTGGGCCGTAATCCACCACGCGGGCCCAGTGCGGGTTGGTAGATGTCACATGTCTTCGAATTTTTGGTTCTTGGACATGCCGGTTTCCTCTAGATGTAGTCTTCACCGTCTATGAGAGCAGTGGTGATGAAATAAATTACACAAAGTAAAGCGCCTGCCTGGGTTCGAACCCACGACCTACAACTCGTAAGTCGGGGCCGTTAACACTAGGCCACCAGTTACACTTCATAGTGCTCTTTTATCTAAGCCCATTTGAAGGACACAATTAGGTCTAGTTCCAGCGACCATGATGCTGCAATGCTGTCCACAGATCTGCCAGGTTTATTCTGATCAAGACATGCAACAGACTGCATCCTTTAGTCATTTGGCAGGCAACAGTTACTGAGAACGGCCTTACCTGAGGCCCGCTTGCTGTGTAACCATGCTATTAATTACCTGATGCTGCATTTAGCTAGAAGCTATTATTGTATTCTAGGTAATAGGATAATACAATATAGCACAACATGATACATTATGTGTATGCATAATAGGTTTCCGTAGTACTTAGAATATTTATTGCTTTATCCTTCTTTTTGGTCATTTATTTGTTATTTTTCCTTTCCATCTTTAGTTTTAACCTTATTTAGAATCTAACCATATCCATACCTATCTATTTTTATTTCAAATCTATTTTTTTTTAAGTCTTTGTCTTTTAAGAATTTGATAGGCCATTTACTAAATAGGTAAGAAAAACAATTCAATTCACCATTAGCATTTTGTTTTGATTTTTACTAACGATAATACATAATTACCTCAGTAAGTAATGAAATAAAATGTAACCTAGACGAGTCCTACCTATGACACATCACTTCATAAAAATAAAGACCTAAACTAATCTATATGAATACAATAGTTTTTCAATAATAGAGATACTTAACGGTGATTGTTTTCAAGTAGTTGACAAAAGCATTTGGTTATGTTTTCAATTTAGTTAAGTACTCATATTAGAATTATTCATTTCATTTATTTTTAAAATTGCATGTAACAATTAGCAGCTAATGATTTAAACAAGGATGTAAAATATAAAATGATGAGAAAAATCTTTTAGTAAAATTAACCAAATCTATATAAATAAAAATGAAATTTTGTATGTTGGTATGTGTATCACTTGAGCTGATCTTGAGCAGCAGCTGGATTGATTTGGCAATTTTTTATTTTAAAATGTTTTTGGTTTTTTTTACAGAAAGAAAAATTGGGTTACCTAGAAAATTTACAAATTTTGCTATGGGATTTTTGTATGAATTTATTATTTGTACAGGACAATGTCTGTCAGGTTAGCTAGTAAATAAAAAGTTAAGGCAGCAAAAGAATGATTGAAATACAGTAATTAAATATTTGTGTAATTACCCACATCAATGGCTACCCTTCATACAGGTATCAAAGAAAAATTGAAAAATTAAGTATTGTGAATAAATTTCAGTAAATAATAAATTCAAATTAAATTCAAATTATTTTATTAGTCACAATTTGTACAGGAATAGAGTAGATTGTGACCCCCAAACTAGGCATTTGGCTGTATCTTGGGAAATGAATGAATAATAATATAAGATGAATGAATATCTGATAACTAATGCAATAATATACTTGACATGTTTATAATAAAAGATAAGGCATAAAAGTATCTATGAAATTGTAATTAATATTATAACTGAACATCCAATGATTTCCCAATAATAGAAAACCATTTATGTGAAGCGCTCGAGATAACAAAATTAAAAATAAAGTTTCTTGTATTTACTCAACATCTTATCAATGTTGGTGCCCTAAATAAGTATTGCTTCTTGTGTAATTACATTTTGAAATAAGAACCAACATTGTAACCTTAACCTTAGACATGTTCTAATTTATTATGAAATTACTCTTGCTTGAGTTATTGTAGAAATTATCACTAAAGCTAGTAATGCATTGTTTGGCATAAAAATTACCTTGGAATGCTGTCTGCCAGTTGTTCCCAGCCCGACACGGTGTAAATCTGTCTCCATTTGTGTGTTCTGCTGGGAATCTGATGCATTGCTTCTTGCTCAAGGGGCTGCACTGCTGCAGCAGCCTCGTCTCGTAGTGCTTACTGAACATTTTCACGTTACCAGTCCTCACTGAAGTCCCACACACTAACTGACCAAAGTTCAAATAGTCTAAAAAGGTCTAAAACACAAAAACTTGAGGGTATATGGAAGTATGTAGACTAGAATATTTAAAACAGATATGTCCTCAACCGAGCATCGTCCGTCGATGATACGTCCCAACCACACTGTTTACTTCAGTGTCCGGAGTCAAACAAACAAACCACATCGGAATCGGACGCAGGAGCGTTCTCATTGACTGCTGTGAACCATTTGACTACATTCGACATGCTCCATAACGCAACTGAACACATCGTTACTAAAAGATAATGCACATAACGGAATTGTCCCACAAAACTTTGTTAACTGATATTGTTTAGTTCCACAGGCACAATTTAAGGATTACAGTCGATATTTTACGTTATAAATTGGTACAATTCTGTAAAAAAAACGATAAAATATTTCTTTCGCGGACTGTCACAGCATAAATAAAAAAAGTATTGCTATACTACAAAAAAAGAAAATCTTTGAATGCAACGGTTCTTTAGAAATCTAAATAAGTCATCACAATCTGAGGTAAACAATGGCGCTAGTTGTCTGCTAGTTTAATTCTTGTGCTTTCCTTTATTTTGAAGGTTTTCTCACAACAAATTCAAAATTATCTTATAACTAACTAGACAAGTAAATAACATTCATTAGGTTGTCCTTTTCAAAGTTTTTAAGCCAAGTGCAAATCCACACTTACCGCAAGCTTCCTTTGATAATTATGTGCACAAAAAATTACACTTGATCGGATTGGTATATCGGCAGTAGTTGCCACCCACCAAGCTACCTGTCTAAGCCAAGCTACCAGCCTAAGCACCACAAGCTAAACGGTCGGCCTATCCATGCTTTTGAATTCGGTTGTTTGTCGAGTTTTGGCAAGCGTGTGTGACTAGCGTAACACACATCGCCTCGATAATGCACGACTGTAGGTTTAGATCACTGACCTCTATCATACACTTGTATAATTAAAATTATAACTACTGAGAGTAATTTATTACTTAACTCGTCGCGCGTCCAATTAGCAGACACAATAGAATTTTTTTTGTTATCGGTACACATGGTGTACACTCGACGTGCGAAGAGTTTAAGAGAAAAATATCGAATCACTCCCAGTTATTTTTATGCTTCATTTTTAAGTAAAGAAAGTAGGTAGTAGGTAGTTTAGTTGGTGGTTGGTGGTTGGTGGTTGGTGGTTGGTTGGTTTGGTTGGTGGTTGGTGGTTGGTTGGTTTGGTTGGTGGTTTTTTTTAGTTGGTGGTAGGTAGTTTTGGTGGTGGTAGGTAGTTTTTGTTTTTTTTTTATTGCTCTGGAAAGGTTAACTGAAAATTCTTTATGGCGCGATCAGATCGCAAGCTATAAACTAGTGAATAGTGTCCTAGTAAAGTTATAGCGCATGACGGTCAGATCAGTGAGCTTTAAAAATTTATAAACTACCTACTATAGTTGAGCTAATATCTCCTGGCTCAACTACACTAGTTTTACAAGCTGAGCTGGGGTCACATGTGAACTAAAAACTATTGAGCTAAAATAATGTTCCGATTTCGCTCTAACGTAGTATATCAAATGGCAGTTGTATTCTTCGTGAGCCATATTGCATTACATTTATGTAATAGCCATTACTTAAATAATAGTCACTTTTGATGTTCAATTTGGAAGAATTAAACAAAAAAGTTAACCATTCAAAAAACAGCGTCCATAACAATTCAACCGATTTCACTCAAATTGAATGCCAAAAGTGAACAAAGTCAATCATTTATTTCAAATAGGCACATTATAGGCACAGCCTTATCTGCTTAGTTGAGTTGGTGGGAAATCTGAAATTAAGTATTTAATGACTAAAGTATACAATACATTGTAGATGGCAAGTTTTATTTCGATGTTAGGCATTGTTAGGTATATACTTCGGAAACAAGTACAGACACCAGCACCAAGCTACACCTGTCAGATTTTCCCAATCAACTTTGAACCTTAAGCTTTAGCAATAAAGTTGAAAATCTATTAAAGAAATCTGACAGATTGTGGTAGGTTGATGTGCTGGCGTCCGTACACATTGCATATAATGAAATTAGAGACTAGTATTTGCTAATTTGTTTTAGCTTATCAAATTGCAGGCATTTCTGGTGACAGTAAATTTCTATTTTAAAGACGAAGAAAATTATCGACATTTACAACATTTAGAACCCTATTAAAATTAATGAATTCAATATAATATGTGAAAACTGAGCCCTAATTACACTTACATAGGATAAGATATTAATAAAAACATTAATTCTAAATATAAAATAGTATTAAAAATGCTCACAAAAGCAATCGAAACGTTTATACTCATGAAATTCACTTACTTGTGCAAAATTCCGCTGCCTTTTTGATAGCGAGTTTTACAAAATGCGCACAAAATACACAAAAAAAGTCGTATTTCACGATTTTGACCTAAATCATTAGAAACGAACCAAACAAATCAGCGTCTGTTTGAAAGAACGTGCCAATTTTAGTTCCAGAAAACCTCAAGCGTGGCGCTTTGAATCGGCACAAAAAACAACTGTCATTTCTTATAGGTATTTGGTAGTGTCTTTAGCAGTGTTGCTAATTTGTGGGGATTTCCCCAAACTGCGGGGAATCTCAACACCATTGGGTATTTTGTGGGGAAAGGCACCTTGCGGGGATGGCAGGGATTTTAAAATTTTTCCGGTAAATTCCAGTGTCAATTTTTTTTATGACAACATTGCGTCAACTTCAACGAATCTTCGGGCCTGCGTTTCGATTGATCGCCCGCAGACCCCGCTCGCTCATCAGTAACAGCAGGATAGCATATTATTATACAATCGCAAAATAGATGTCATGATCGCCGGTCATCAGCGGGTGATCAATCAATCAAACGGAACTCACGCCAGGCCCGGGAGAAACTGCTGCTAAAATGTAGCTGCGTGAGAAAGAAAGTATGACACATACATACCACATGTTGGTCCATCTCGGTTTAGCTGCTGGCTATACCTCGTGGCCGCACTAATCTGTTAAATCAGGCGCCCCTGACGCGGGCGCTTCGCACCCTTAACCTTGTAGCAGAGGAGATAGACGTTTTTGCGTGTACACTGAGTGAATTCACAAGGATAACCATATATGTAATAAGTCTTAGAAAATAAGTTTTTAAGTTTGCTTCACTGTTGCATTGGGTTTTACCTGTAAAAATAGTTGTAAGTGAGGATATAAATAAATAAATAAATGTTCGAGATAAAACGAGACGGAAAATATAAAGACAATGAAAGGAAAGACAGCCCGCCCAATAATAGTACGATGCTCTATACAAAGTTGATACGACAGAGGGGCTTTCCTTTAAACTGCCTATACTAGATACCATTTTCAAGCTCTGTACCAAAAATCAATTAAATAGGAGCAGTAGTTTAGTCACAAATGATTTTTTAAGTTTTTGTTACGTTTGAACACGATGTATATTCCTAACAGCTGATTATCTCATACGCATAGGTCATGCACCTTAAAACGATAATCCGAGTATAAAATACATTGTTGCCGCACAAGTACAACCAAATATTTCACGAAGCAATAAATACACACACACTTGCACTTTCACTATGAGAGTGACAATCATAGCAAAACCCCCGCGCCTTTTTGCCGCGCGTAAAAGGAATAGAAATAGGTCAGTGTGTTGCTATTGCATCCTAGATCCTTGCGAATTTGGTAAAAAACTTGTTCTTTCAGTGCGCACGCGTCATCCATCCGGGATGTACGTTACGTAACACGGGAGCCCCGCCGCCGTTATGTTTTGTCGAACTCGCTGACAATAATTGTGATTTTGTTTTGTTATTGTGATAGACACTAAATAAGTTTAAGACAGTATTTCTTTTTTTATTGTGACAGGATACGTAACTTGGGATTATTATTATTTAGTGTTAGTGTTTTTTTTTTATTGACTGTTTTTATTGTGATAGGATACGTAATTAAACGTTGGTTGTGTGTGTGTGTAATAATTAAAGTGTTCAGCAATGCCTCGTGTAACTTACACGGCGTCAGAATACACTTACATGATTTTAATTTACGGTGAATGCCGTGGAAACGCATCTTTAGCTCTGCGAACATACCGAGAAAGGTATGGTGACCGGCGCAATTGCCCTAGGAACACCGGCACCATACAATTGGCAGTACAAAGATTACGGGAATTAAAGTGCTTAGCGACGGACAGTGATTTAATTAGAAAAATAAATAACAATATTCTCCGTCGGTATAATTTGTGCATTAATAAGAATGGAGGACACATCGAGAATTTAAAAATTTTGTGTTTTTGTGTGTGCGCGTACTTTACAACCTTACCTAACATAAAATCCAGCGCGAGCGGTCAAAAACGGCCCGCACCCCGCGCCACCCACCCGCCCGCCACGAGATCACACACACGCACACGCGCTCCTTTGTTACCTAGGCATCTAAGGTCAGTCAAATTTATTTATAAAGGGTGGTGCGTTTCACTCTGACTTTTAAGCTATTTAGTTTGTTTGAAAAAAAAAAATCTCATTTTTGGCGCTTTCTATTTTTGTACTGTATCGAATTAATACTATGCACGTATAGTATACGTAGTGTAATTTAATGCCCCTCTGTCATATCAACTCTGTATGTACGACCGACTCCTTGTAAACGACTAGAGATGGGCGTTGTTGTTATTTTTCACCACCGATGCGCATCGTTGTTTCTTTGATGTCAACCGTTGTCAACATCGTTGTTTCCGACAACGGTGTCAAACATCTAACTAACCTTGAAACAGATGACAAAATGGTCATGGTGACAGGAAGGGACCTGAGCGTACTATTATAAATAAGTAGGTAGGTAATAGGTAGGTACGTAGATATTAAAAATATCTAGAAAAGTCTACATTTTTGTGTTCGGGAACTTTATTTATTGCCTGTTATAATATTATTAAACCATGTCGCCGTCCCCGGAGAATAAAATGATAACTACAAAAATGCAACTTTTCAGGAAAAATAAAAAACACGTTTTCGTTGATTGCTTCTTAAATACTGGACGTAGACAGATGATTGTCAACTTTTAAAAAAGGTTATTTTTTGTTTGTTCTAAATGTTATAATCAAATACGCCTAAGTATCAAAATAGAGATATTATTTAAAAAATAAGAAGTTAGTCAAAATTAATCATCGTCCAAGTTGTATAATGTCGATTATCATTTTATTCTCCGTACAGCCTGACCAGGATCAAATATTGCACTCGTCACGTATCATTTTATTCTACGGGTTTTTAGAGTAAAAGTGATACTGATAATACTTTAATATCGTTTTATTCTCGTAAATATTCTGAAAAAAAAATCTGGTAAGGACTTTTAATTTGGTGTCCTAATAAAACTATGACATCGCCGTCCCCGGAGAATAAAATGATAACTACAAAAATGCAACTTTTCAGGAAAAATAAAAAACACGTTTTCGTTGATTGCTTCTTAAATACTGGACGTAGACAGATGATTGTCAACTTTTAAAAAAGGTTATTTTTTGTTTGTTCTAAATGTTATAATCAAATACGCCTAAGTATCAAAATAGAGATATTATTTAAAAAATAAGAAGTTAGTCAAAATTAATCATCGTCCAAGTTGTATAATGTCGATTATCATTTTATTCTCCGTACAGCCTGACCAGGATCAAATATTGCACTCGTCACGTATCATTTTATTCTACGGGTTTTTAGAGTAAAAGTGATACTGATAATACTTTAATATCGTTTTATTCTCGTAAATATTCTGAAAAAAAAATCTGGTAAGGACTTTTAATTTGGTGTCCTAATAAAACTATGACATGGTAATCAACATTAGTTTTATTCAAAATAATATTAAAAAACAACAGTATTTTTCTTAATTTACTATTATTAGTCTTTTTAAATTGGTTATAATTAAAATCAGTCTTATAATAACATATTATGTGAATTAATATTACAATACTAATGAGATTATTAAGTAATATAATCTGTTACACATTTTTTTTTTTAATAAAACAGCCTTTTTATCACATTTATCACATAAAATCAGATTCTTATAATGACTTTTCAAAAATAAAATAAAGGTGGGTGATTAATCGTCATTATCTTCTTCATTGTCGTTATTGCTACCAGAACAGCTACTGCCATAAGTCAAGGACTCGTAAAAACCATGATAGTAACTTGGAATATCTCCTGCCTTACAGAGGCTCATAAGATCATCATATAAAGCCTTGCTTATTGGAATAAGCTCAGTGTACAACGTTTGTAGTTCGGGCACATAGCTAAGACTTGGGCTTGTTATATGTCTGGTACCCCGCTGGCTTCTTATTCTTCTGACAGGCTCCGTATTTAATTGGGAATAGTCGGAATCAAAGTTGTATTTATATTTTAAAATTGATGGATGTGAATGTGAGGCATTCACTTCATACACAGTCCATGATATTTTTTGGCTCTCATCATTTTTTAACCAGTTCTTATTCTCTATTAACTCCTTTATATTATAAAACTCTGTTTGCGTCATCTCTGAAACTTTATATTTTTTCCATGTCCCTTCGCGTTCATAATGATTGTGTACATCTGATCAGGCGTGCATACAACTCTGTGTTTTAATTCACGTTCAATGTTGGAATGCATGGAATACCCCTCACTCTGGCCAAGTCCGGTTTCAATGAATCTATGTGTGATGTTCAATTGAAGCTTCTGTGCAGCAAAAATATATAGAGCGAATATGAATCTGTTTTTGTTTTGTCCGCAACAACCGTCGGAGTAAAATGATATGTTCTGGATGCCTCTTTGTTTTGCACTAAGTAGAAATTGCCATAAGCAACTACCAATTTCATTTGCCCTCGTTTTAGCAATCTGACCAGGAAAAAAACAAAGAAAGAGTAGGTACGACAAATTAAAAAAGAAGAAAAAGAATCGGTTGATCCCTCACAAACAACCGTAGCAATATTCGATTTAGAAAAGGTTTTGAGCATCCCACAATCTGAGGTTGGATCGTTTCACTACAAAAGGAAGTATCCCATTTATAATTTCACTGTGTATGATGCTACTCAGAGTAAAGGTTATTGTTATGTTTGGCATGGTCAGATTGCTAAAAGGGGGGCAAATGAAATTGGTAGTTGCTTATGGCAATTTTTACTTAGTGAAAAACAAAGAGGATGCACGCCTGATCAGATGTACACAATCATTATCAACGCGAAGAAGAAGCAAGCGGGGTACCAGACAGATAACAAGCCCAAGTCTTAGCTATGTGCCCGAACTACAAACGTTGTACACTGAGCTTATTCCAATAAACAAGGCTTTATATGATGATCTTATGAGCCTCTGTAAGGCAGGAGATATTCCAAGTTACTATCATGGTTTTTACGAGTCCTTGACTTATGGCAGTAGCTGTTCTGGTAGCAATAACGACAATGAAGAAGATAATGACGATTAATCACCCACCTTTATTTTATTTTTGAAAAGTCATTATAAGAATCTGATTTTATGTGATAAATGTGATTATGAGGCTGTTTTATTAAAAAAAAATGTGTAACAGATTATATTACTTAATAATTTCATTTGTATTGTAATATTAATTCACATAATATGTTATTATAAGGCTGATTTTAATTAACACCAATTTAAAAAGACTAATAATAGTAAATTAAGAAAAATACTGTTGTTTTTTAACATTAATTTTAATATGAATAAAATGATAACTGCATTTATCATTATTTAGTCGAATATTTTTTCACGAGAATATAATTCTATGACTGTTTGTCATACTAACAAGTGGGAATACATTTTGATATTATTATATTAACACTTTATTCTCGTAATTTATGACCTGTTTTAAATCTTTGAATACTATTGTAATATTTTTTTGTTTCGTAAATAAGTGTTTAAAAAATGCGAAAAAAATTGAGCAGATGTATTAACACCCACAGATCCCAAAAATGACATAACACTAAAACTAGGATAATGGCAGTTATCATTTTATTCTCCGGGGACGGCGATGTAGTACCTAGTATAGTGTTATTATGCTAATGCATTATAATTATTATAATAGTACCTAATTTACGCAAATGTCTGTTAAAGTAAATATTTAATCTATTTCTTCTTATAAATACATCCGTCTGCATACATTTACTTACTTTATAGTATACCTACCTACAAAGTCTTAAATTCACGTCATTTGTAGTAAAAATAATTCCGTAGTACGCTCGAAAATTCGCGCCATTTTATTCGGGTGCCTGCTGATTTTTAATATTGTGTTTCATTCAAACATTAAAACAGTTGGTACTGACAATGGCATCGTTCATCGTTGTTCGGTCGCCATCGTACTATCGGTTGTTACGTTTAGCCATCGCCAAATTCACCAACTGACATCGGTCGTTGTCGGATATGGTCGGCATTATTCGGTATTTGTGATCGCGTTGAATTTGGTTGTTTCTCCCATCCGTTGTTCAACATTTCGACATCGGATGCCACCATCATAAACAAACATCGTTGGTCAACAACGTTGTTTTAAAAACGGCCACCTCTATAAACGACAAAAGGCTTTAAAGTGTCAAGGTCCGTGCTCTTTGTTATTAAGTTAAATATTGTGAATATTTGTTTTGATAATAATAAATATTATTGATTTTTTGTAAAGAAATGAGTTTATTTTTTATGAAATAATTTTGTGGTGAATCAGGATTTTGACCTATGAATTTGGGGAATCTGGAAAATAGGCATTGGCAACGCTGGTCTTTAGTCCTCTACATAATCATAGAACATAAATATCCCCTAAATGGTACATAATGTACTCTGTGGTCCTCTAGACCACAGAGCATGTAAGCTTTCTCTAGACCACAGACAGAGTACTTTTTGATTGTTCTAGACAGATTGCTTCCACGAAAAAGTTGCTTGATTTATTGTTAAGTTTTCAGTTCTTGAATTCATACAGAATCGGAATTGAAAATGCAGAACAACAGACCAAGGCGAAATGAAGACATTTCGGAAGAGTCGCCACCTCATTCGAGGTTATTTATTGTTTGTGAACGACGATTTACTGAGGAGGATTTCCATGACGGTTTCTCAAAATTCGGTAATATCGAGGACATACGGATGCCGCGCGACCACCATACGGGACAACCAAAAGGTGTTGTGTATATAAAGTTCTCCAAAACTTCTGAAGCGGCTGCCGCTTTAGAGGCAATGAATCAGAAATCACTTAAAGGTTCTGGTCGAGTATTGAAAGTGATGGTGGCGTGTAATCGGTCCGACATCCACTCCGACGACAACCATGACAACAAATTCAAACGGCTATTCATAACTATCCCTTACATAACCACTGAACAGGACATAAATGATGCTTTTGGCGTGTACGGTCAGATTGAGGCGGTCACCATACAAAGAGACCGACACACTGGGGACCCGAGAGGTTTTGCTTATGTCACATTCAATAAGTTCTCTGAAGCAGCACTTGCTTTTGAAGAATGTGACAAAAAGTATAGAGCTATATTTGCCATGCCAAAAGGAACCACTCCAAAGCGTTCTGAAACTGCTTTTGAGTCCAGCATTAATGACTTGGCCAATACCCCTTCTAGTAGTAGTACTGCACTTATGTCCCTCATGAACACTGCTCCTAGGGGATACACTAGGGTAAACTTCATGTGTTGTCCAAATTTAAGCCGAATGCATGTTGAAACTTTATTTGATATAGTACCAGGGCTCATAGATTGCAAGTTTTATGTTGATTTGGTTCGTCACTGTGGTAAAGGCATTGCATCATATTCTAATCCAATCTCTGCAGCGTATGCAGTTGACAAGTTGAATGAGTTTGAATATCCACCTGGTATGAAAATATTTGTTAAACCTGACAAGTCTCGGTTTGATATGCACAACCACTCTTTTAATAACCTGTCAAATGTTGCATATAATTTGAGGCATGCAATGAGGTCTGCAAATACTAATCATGCTCCTGACTTAGCGCAGCTAACTTCAGCTATTGCAGAAGCTTCTAAGCTCATTAAGATGGCTACAAAAGGAGTAGCAGAAGATCATACCCCTAACATCAATGACTTGAACTACTGCAGTGTACACCTGCCTCCTCCAAAGCCTTTAGCTGACATTGACAGCACAGTTGCCAAGAGGTGTTTCTTGGTCTGCAAGCCCCAGCCTCCCCCCCTGACTGTGTTACGTGATATATTCTGTAGGTTCGGGGACCTTATTAATGTTTACACTCTGCCCAATAAAACAGTAGGGTATGCTCGTTATGCATCTGCTAAAGCAGCAGAAGAAGCCATGCGTGTGTTGCATGGAGCAGAGGTTTGTGGTGTCCGCATGAAAGTTTTAGAAGCGGCAGATGAAGCTTCTGCTAAGAAAAGGAGACTTGGATGGGCATCCGACGAACAGAATGACTGACTGGACAGTGTCATCC
Organism: Luperina nickerlii; assembly: GCA_963855955.1. Classification (NCBI taxonomy): domain Eukaryota; kingdom Metazoa; phylum Arthropoda; class Insecta; order Lepidoptera; family Noctuidae; genus Luperina; species Luperina nickerlii. The sequence continues at coordinate 4,773,669 of OY979664.1, forward strand.
ACCTTGAAGGACAAGGACAGCTACGGACAACTCTTATTTGACAATGTAGTTTGGACAAATAAACATGTTAACATTACCAAGGACATTATTCTTGAGCAGAGATTTAGGAAATGACTTTGATAATTAAAATCTGTCATTTTATAAATTTCGGCTTTCTTTCCCTTATCAGAGTAAATTAATAACAAGGGCATATGGGACAAGGACGATATTTGCATTTATGTCAGTAAATGGGGGTAAAATTGCATAAAAAAACTAAAGTTCAGACTTACTTTATTTATTTTAAAAAGGCATCTAGACAGGACAACTTAATCCAATTTATTGCACACACAGCCTTGTGACTTATAAAATAATTGACAATTAAAAGTATCAATATGTTAAGGTCACTTTAATATCTAATCTGACAATTATTATTATATTGATTCATCTCTGTTGACAAGTAGTTGTGCTGAAATTTTAAATAATCTACATAACTGACACTCATTATTCATAAATAATGGAATACAAACCCAGGCAGGCACTTAGTGTAAATAATTTCATCACCATTTCTCTCACAACGGTGAAGGTAAACATCGTGAGGAAACCGGCATGTCCTAGAACCAAATATTGAAAAACATGTTAAATCTATACCAACCCACACTGGGCCCGCGTGATAGATTACGGTTCACTCCCACCTTACCGAGAGGAAGCTGATTATGCTATGTTATGCTTATGCTAATGGACTACAAAATATATATTCTTTTCTTTAATAATAAAAGAAAATCTTAATTATTGTGCTCTATTGAAGTGAGGACCTTGACCTAAACAAAATTTCTAAAAATATTAACACATATTATTTATTACACCTCTGAAGTGTGGCTCACACATAAAATATAGCTGAAGATGCACCATCCTTTCAAATGTTCAAGAGGATCAAATTATAATTTCTCTTTTGTAAATATGTATAAATTTTATGCTATCACTTATGCACACAAAAATATTAGTGCTTCACAGTTCAATTGCGGTAAATAATATTTTCCGTAATTGAACTGTGAAGCTTATACAGTATGTTAAATAACAGAGGGCGTTCCCTTAAACTCGTTAATCTATATCATTAATAGATTAAAATAAAAATATCAGCATAGAAATATAAGCATAAAATAATCCGAATTAAAAAAATAATTAATTGTCAATAAATTCGAAACCCCTGTTTAAAATCAAAATAGTAGCGCGGAATAGTATTCGTAGTAGTAATGCCCAAACGCAATACGCACGTTGCTGGCCGAGCGTTTCCGAGAGTTCACGAAGCGGAGTGAGACGGCCGCCCCGCCCCGCCCGCACCCGCGCCCGTCATTCATAAATAAATTCCGACATTGCTGTCCTTCAAGTACGCGTGTACAGAGTGTTTCTTTAACGTATCAATTTACGATTTTTAGTGAATATTTTAATATAAAAAAAATAAAAACATTTTATTTTCGAATGGTAATATTTTTTTTAGCATGTATGGATGCTATACTAATGCGGGTTAACGGGAACGCCCTCTGTTAGTTAACATACTGTATACCAGACAATGGTGCCGATCCCAAGGGAATTCACAAATTAAATTTAAGTTCAGTGCATCTTTTTCTTTGAAAAGGACAGAAGAAAATTTTAGTTTAATCCTGTCAAATTAGTCAGCACCTGACACTAGTCCATACAAATATAGACGTGCTTACAATCTGCCTACTAAAATTATGTTAATTTATGTCAGCTGCTGATTTGACAGGACTAAACTAAAAATTTTCTCCTGTCCTTTTCTTAATGAAATAGAAAGAAAAAGGTGCACTGAATTTAAATTTAGTTTAGTTTGTGAACAACAGAATCGGAACTAATGTCTAAGGAGCATATGGGTTATTCCGTTTATCCACCTTAAGACACGAAAACGCATGTCAAAAAAATTAATAGGCTTAGCGGCCGCCTCCACGAGCGAGAGAATCGCGGCGATATTATCGTCGTGCCACGTATTTCTATACACTCTCAGAACGTGTCTCCACACGGCGATATCATCGCCGCGAAAATTTGATGGCACGGCGAGACTATCGTCGCGATTTTTTCGCTCGTGGAGGCGGTCCCTTAGGGTGGATTTTCGGACATGCGTTTCCACGTATTCACGTGGAAACGCATGTCCGAGAATTAATAGGGTGGAATCCAAAGAATAACCGGTAAATATCATTACTTACAGCTACAGCCTCTTTACTTTCTAAATAAATCCAAATAGCACTAGATATGCACTAAAAAGTCATAAACCTATATTTCACTAGTGTAGATTTGTAACTTTGTTATTGCTCAATTCATTTCACTATAGTATAGCTATTGTATATCACATTACATACTAAAATGACCCTTCTACAGGCACTAAAATGTAAATTCAAGATTCCATTATTGCTTGTTGTAGTAAAGGCATTAGTTGTTGCTTATAAAGGGGATGTCTGTCCCCGTGTGTCATTTTTATAATTTTTTCTGCACATTTTAGCTGGGCTAACGCTTTTTCAACCTCCATTTTGAACAGCAAGATTTTTCCGTACTTTAAGTAGAGAAGACCAAGCAATGGATTTCTGTCGCCGTAGTAAAACCTGGAAAATATATTTTAATTTTAATAATGGCATATTGTAAGAATTATCAATGACAACAGCTTCCAGTTCTCCCAAACATCAATAAGTACCATTTCAGTTCCTCGAAGTGATTTTGTTTAAGGGGTATAAAACGAGTTATAGCTTTCAACTGGTGGGATGGGATAGTTTGTCGTCTTAGGCTGAACTAGGCCGAAGCCGACTTCATCTGCCTAGTCTTTTACCAACTATGTTGGGGTCGGCTTCCAGTCTAACCAGATGCAACTGAATAGCAGTATTTTACATCTGCTTATCTGACCTCCACAACCCCCTGGGTAATACAATACCTCTTGGTAAGACGGGTTGTCCGACTTTCGGGCTTCTGTCTACCCGTAACGACGGTCAGCGTAGATAAGCGACAAAAAGTTGCTTCGTCAGCTTTTTGATAACCGACTTTCCGGCGCTTGCTTTGCGTTGGAGATAAGTCATACAACTCTTTTGAGATGTTTATTTCAGACTTGGCAACAATGTTAAGCAAATACACACTACAGTTGCGAACCCAACGCACGCCTGCAATTTTCTTGTAGGCATAATAATCAAATCTATTTACCTAAAGCAAGGAATGAGTTTCTCAGCGTATCCACAGGCCTTCTCCCACAGCTGCACCTGAATGAGCGCATCGAACGCCTGGTCTAGCGTCTGTGCGTGCATCACGTTGAGAGGGTGTAATACGCCCTCCTGTCTGTCCAGGCAGTACTGGCATACGTCCACGTCTGTGGCGCAGTTAAGGATTAATTTGTGGATTAGGTAGATATCTACACTATGAGACACTTGTGCAGGATTTTATATGAATAGTGTCTAGTTGAGGCAATCAAATCTTAACGATTAAAGAACGTCTTATCGATTGGCAACATACAGCAGTAGATCGGGATAAGTGAAATGAGGCAAGGGAGGCCTTTTCCTTGCAGAAAAAAGAAAAGACCTCCAACCCTGATCGTCTTTCTCGGCATAATGGCAAGAACAATAATAATTATTGTCATCTAGCTACATGTGCAGCTGCTAATTTTTACCCATATATCGCAAATAACTACGAACTAAGATCACCAATTATTTTGCAAAGTGTGGTGATTTTACAATTTCTTCTGCCAAGTTGGTATCTATTATTTTTTTTAGCGTGTCAATAATGGCAATCTTTATAGAGTCAGCCTAGAATTTGGCCACAAGCTTGGCACTTTAAGTAGCGTTCATCAACTCCTGTAGCGTGCAGACAAGGGACACGCTCGACAAGCTGGTATTAGTATGGTAATTCTAGACTTAGAGATGAAATATCTTTGAAAAAGGATACAAGCCACAGAAGCCCTCTCCATATTCTGTAAATGCACATGAGTGAACTCCATGGTCTTTACGAACACGTCTGCATGCTTTTCAGTATATTTCGTTCCACACTCTTTGCAATGCAAAGCATCTTCTTTGCTGTCAACACCATTCTCAGAAACTCCTTTGGACAAATCTTCTGTATTTTCTTCAACTTTCTCCGTTCTTGCTTCTCCGTTTTCTTCGACCTTTTTTTCAGGTTTTCTGACTAATTGACAGTCTTCTTTCCAAGGGATACTGACTGGTGCATCACATTGCTTGTTCAGACATGTTGCGCCGTGCACGTATTTGATTTGCGCGTCATCTGTAATTAACTTGCAGGTTATTTCACGAAATAAGTGATGACTTGATGAGCTATGATAGCATGCTTTGCGATGCAGAAGAGAGAAAGATAGTTGCTACTTGCTAATAGTTTCATATTATAATGTTGTTGCTGTGAGATGATATAATAAAAATTAATAAACTGCGCAAACTGTAACCATGTATTCAGCTTATGTTTCTAGACCCTCTCTCTAGGGTAGAACATTTTGGTGTTATAAAACAAAACCGGTCAAGCGAGTCGGACTCACGCACCGAGGATTCCCGTACAAATTTGTAGGTATATAAATAGTTTATCAAGTTTTTTTTAATATACCTAACTAAAATTTTACGGTTTTCTGATTTTTTCCTCTACTTGTGCTACATGACCTTGCTTCTTGCCAAATTTCATGATTTTAGATCAATGGGAAGTACCTTATAAATTTTCATTGCATTGAGTGTCGAAATATACGTTTCTTGCGGCATAAACGACCGTATCTTTTTTTTACGTTAACTTAGAAGTTTGATTTTTTCACAGCTTCAAGGAACTGTAGACTTGAGTATGTGGTTTTAATTTAAACTCGATACCTCCACGCGTTTCCGAGATAAAGGGTGTTGACAGACAGACAGATAGACGGACAACAGTGATGCTATAAGGGTTCCGTTTTTTCCTTTTGAGATATGGAACCCTTAAAACAGCTGTTTCATAGAAAAGTGCAATACCTACGCGATCAAAATGTAAGAAACAAGTAACATTTTTTTATAACCAAAGAAAAATTTCTACCCTACGTCTACAATCATGTATGCTGAATTCATAGTAACATTTTGCGCACTAGTTAAAAAAAATCCTGTATAATTTGGAGGTCTGTTAAGACATTTATCTAAATCGGAGTGTGCATGAGCAACGAGGCTAAGTCTACAAACAGCCCAGAAGGATGCTGTACGCTAAATTAATGAAAGTCGCCAGGGTAGCCGAGTTTATCTTTTTTAAAGCCAATCTAGAGTATGCGTAGCTTTTGCCTATCAACTTTTCTTAAATCGTGAGTTTGTGTGTGTATTAAACGTAAGATTCTGCATTTAGTCACATTATTCTACTAGGTATTACAAATTATGGGAAATATATAAAATGGGGGTAGTACGAATTTTTTTGCCACAAAAATATTGGGATCGTGGTTATAAAAGTCAATTGCTAAAAGATTGCATAGGGCCAAAACACACGCTACTTTTAGCATCGGCGATTTAGCCGCTTTTTAGAAGCTAAATGCATCGATACAGTCGTAAAATCGCCGATCGCCGATGCTAAAAGTAGCGTGTGTGCTTTGGCCCTAATCACACTAATATTATAAAGGCGAAAGTTTGTGTGTGTGTCCGTTTATATGTTTGTTACTTCTTCACGCTCAAACGGCTGGACCAATTTTGATAAAATTTAGTATGAAGGTAGCCGACACCCTGGATTAACATATAGGCTACTTTTTATCGCGATATTACCACGGGATCGAAACCTATGCGGGTGAAACCGTCGGGCGCAGCTAGTGCGTTATAAAAGTGTATTTCTAAAAGATTGCTAATGTGTTTTTTTTTGTTGTTTATCTTCTCTCGTCACCAATTTCACCCTGGCAACTTCAAACGAAGGGAGATAAAGAGCATGCCGAAGTATAAATTAGTAGGCACATCTAAAGCATTTACCCATGCACCTGTCACACTGGCACAAGAAGTAGTAGTTCTGGAGCAGTTCCGACTGTCTGTCGTACGGGGTCTTCATTAGGTCGATGTAGGATATGCGCATCTGAAAGGATTAAAGGAAAATTATTGACGACTTTCAAAAAAAAGAATCCTGCTCGCCTTCTTTTAAAGTGTCTTTGATATTCGAACAGCATAGCAACTCAACTATTCGACAGGCTCTCGTATCGAATATGAGTAATGACACATTTTCAACCACTAATTTGCCTTGCCCCCGACAGCCAGATATAGTTGTCGGAAAAAAAGGCAGTCTATTTTGTGACTGACGTAATTTTCGGGTTTTGGATTTGTGAACTGCCTTTAGAGGTCTCTTTTGATTAAATTGATTGATGTTCGATTCGACACGGATAGGTAGATGCAAGAATAGAAGAAAAGAAGAATATTGGTCCTCCCTGATCCTAGAAAGAAAAATTATTGCTGTATCAGAGAATTTTCTCCCTAGATTGTTATGACCGTTAATTTCAGCGATCTCCAGGCGCCATAAATGATATCGTGACGTCGTAAGCAACCAGCACAGTGGCGTCGTAGTGAGAAATGATCTTCAGACCGATCCTACATTGACATGAGATTTACGCTTGGTTTATAAAATTTTCGGGAAGTAAAACTTTCAAAGCTGCCAATTACCTGATTCCAATCCAAGCAAGACAGGTCCTTAATGGCTCTGATGTTGATAGTGTTCCCGTCGAATGTCGCCACTGCGTTCGGATCACAGCTGTGGTCTAGAATAGAAGATGCCAGGTAGATGCCCGTCCCGATTGAGTTCATGTCAATGTCCAGGATCATGAAACTGTTTATTACCATCTGAAAATAGTAGTAGAATATGATATTTATTGAACTAGAAATATCTAATTGCTCGCAGAAAAGATGGCCGTTGGGACCGAAAGGTTCTGGAGTGGATATCTTCTGGAAGACCTCCCACAAGGTGAACCGACGACCTTGTGAAGGCCGCAGGAACCCGTTGGATGCGAGAAGCACAAAACCGGTCGAAGCGGAGGTGTTTGGGGGATGCCTAATGTCCAGCAGTGGACGTCTTTCGGCTGAAATGATGATGAATTGTGGTGTCCATAGCCTTTGTCGATATAAGAAAATAACGGATATACCAAGCGTTCAGCTCAGTATAGATCAGACCTGGATCAGGTACTGATTTGAAGAATTATAAATAACTAAACTGTTATTATTTGTCCGTATTCAAAGGTTGCCAATGAAACCCTACTACTAAACTTCCGCTGTCCGTCCGTCCCTGTCTGTCAGAAGGCTGTATCTCATGAACTATATAATAGGTAGACAGTTCAAATTTTCAGTGTGTATTTATATTGCCGCTATAACAACAAATAATCAAAATAAAATAATTAAGGCGGGTCTTCATACAAGAAACGTGTCTTTTTGGCGCTCTTTGCCTTTTGGTACTTCGTGTACAAGTCCGTCTCGCACTTGGCCACTCTACATTCTACAAACAAAAAACTAAAGACTCAGGTACTCACCCTCCCATACAATCCCATAAGTTCCACAGTGTTTGGCAGTGATATGTCTTGTAGGAACTCGTACAGCACAACGCATAGCGTCGTGAAATGATCCATCCTTTTCTTATCCGCTTTCAGGTCTGAGTAATCTGTCAAATAAGTCGAAGTAACATTTTATATCCTTTATTTTTAGGCTATATTTCATTCGTTATCGATAGTGTCGATGCGGAATGCAATCAGTTTTTTTTTTAATTGCAGAAACAGCCTGCTCTTGACCTCGATCACGCCTGATGGAAAGCGATAGATGAGGTCTATGATGGAACGACCGTACCCTGCCTGTAGGAATTCTATAAAATCACAGTAAACAAAAGAACTACGACTTCTTTCACCTGCACAACTCCTGCCCTGCATAATCCTGACTATATTGTCCTATTTGACTTGTCATGTACACACTCTTAAGTGCATAGGAACATTTCAAATTCAACACATTCTTGTTAAGAAAATTAATACCTACTCAATAAGGCTTGATGAGTGGATAGATAACACGCATGCAATCCCCGACGGGTTTGACAGAGGTAAAAAAAATAAAAATATTTATTTGACACTAAGAATTACATGTTACAAACCAGTCATCATAAAATGAACATGAATTTATTGTCAAAAAACTGATCCTTACCCCCAAACTAAGTCTGGACCTGTATTTTGGGGGTCAAGAGGTGTACCTATAGTATACCCACATTTCGACAGTTATGTTCAAGTCCCAGTCAACAGGGGGTGAACCTATTGCCTCCGAGTCTACAGCCTACTTTACCCGAACCAGGATTCGAACCCAGGACCTCATGCTCAGCAGTAGCGTGTCGAGTGTTGAGTTGGAATAATATTGTGTCGGTTTAAAAATTATTTAAACATTTAAAAGGAATAATATCTTAGAATATCGAAGCAATCAAGAAACCATAACACCTCAAATAAATCATGAATAGTATTCGGAAGTTTGTCTGTTATTTCGCCCAATGACGCAGAACCAGGTGAATTGGGAGTTGGCGCGATCTCTAACGTTAATCACGTGCTATTTCACAAATGATGAATTACTGAGGTTTGATGGTCGGTCACGAGTTTAAAGCTCTTCTGTACAACTAGATAGCTACACATATAGTTACAGCACGAAGCAAAAAATACTACCTACGTCATTTAGTACGTTAACGATGTGTGTCCCTTTTGAATAATATTACCAGTTTATTATTATCATACTGCAGAGCAAATGCGACTTTTCGTACAAAGAAGGCACGAGCATTGATGACCACGGCTTTTCAAGTCGGCTTGGCGATTTCAGACTTATAGTAATTGTATGTCCAGGTTTAAAGTCACGGCACTGTAACTGCACAGCTGCAGCAAGGCGTCGCCTCGAATTTAGGCTACGGCGGCTAGCCACCAGCGCGTTAACTACGCGTCATAAGCTCGCAGTCCGCGCGCTGGCCGCGAGGTGCAAGCTTGCTGTCACCGCGAACACAATTTGTTATATGGCATTTGTGATTGAACACGCCTAGGACGCCGATGGTGCGCGGGCGATGGCACAACGACGTTGTTTCACATACGCGGTCGGCGCTGCACGCTGAAGCACGCGTTCCGCTCGCTTGGGCTGCGAGGCTAGTTGTATTGTATGGTAGCGGCAAGCGCGCTGACTGCTCGCTGTTGACTTTTCATATTGACATTATGAAATATACGAACCACGATTTAATCCTCTAATTTGAATGACAAATTAATTGCTTGGATGGAGCGGTGCCGTTGCGGTGCTGGTATAGTGTGCCATGGCCTTAACTCGCGTTGTTTAACCTTCACCGATGTCAGTGATGTGACATCACTCTTTCATGTGACTTCATTACGTTCTGAGTTTATGTTAGACATCACTGATGTCTAAGATAAACCCAGAAAGTAATGAATTGAAAAAGTCACATTAGTACTTTATCGGACTTGAATTCACAATTCCTCCCTTCTGAATATTCACAATTAATTCCAGCCTAACAGCCAACAAAACTACTGTAGAGGTATGAGGAACAGGGTGTAAAGTTCACTCATCCTCCATAGAAAAGGGAGGATCCTCCGACCAGACGGGTGTTGTGTCTGGCGGGCAACTGCCCGATGATTCATGTCGGGCCGTTGTATCTATGCTAGTTGCGCGGTAAACTCTGCTTGCGCGATGCAGAATTTGCGTGACGTCAGTATGACGCGTTGTTTGCATGTGGCGTTGTAGATACCGCTACACTACCCTAATTTTCCATTTCATCGACATCGCTCTCCGTATACCTGATACCGCATATTTAGCCGCAACAATTTAAATGGGTTGAGAGTTTGTCTCGTGTAGTCAATAACATACATTACCTACACCCACATTGGGCTGCATAATGTAGACCGGTTTCATTTGGGATCGACAGGAATAAATCGGTAGTTGTAGGTGACCGCTGCCAATGACAACTCCGTGATACTGGGGAATTATTGGGCGCACAAAATTTAAGTTACTATCGGGCTAACGACACGAAGGAGAAAAGGAATCGGCAGTTACTTAGAACCGTCACCTCACACATCAGGTTCAGTTTAAAACCAGCGTCAGGCACTAGTTGTCTGGCATTTTTGCTAAGCTGGGTCTTTTTGGCGCAGCCGTGAGGCACACTTTCCTGCTAATTTCTTACATCGGACTTTACACTTTCTATTTGATTTTAGCGACTTCAAAAAAAAAGGTTATGAATTCGACGATATGTATGTAAATAACTTTAATTTCGGAAGTCGGTGGCAAAAAACTAAAACTAAAATACAGATCCCAAGACACCGACTTCCGAAATTAAAGTTATTTCATAATTTTGAGTTAATTTATTTTTGAAGTCGATTAAATTGTTTTTAAATTAAGTACTTTTTTTATTTGTTGCTGTCTTATGTATGTATCTGGTGTATTGTGTCTTTTGATATGTGCTAAACAAATGTATTTTCTTTCTTTATTTTTCAGGACTTCAGTTTAAGTTGAAGATGTTACATAGATTAATTTGTAGCATCTCGTCTGTATTACTTGAAGGAGTAGGCAAGGAACATGCTCTTTTCGTCAGTTTCAAGTTCCAAGTAGTAGGGGCCGAGCTAAGCTATTAAACGTGCACTTTCCAGACTACGGGCTGTTACTAAGAATGTATGAATGGAGAGACTGATAGAAAATCCTTATGGTCCTCGGTGCTTGTGCTTCTAAACTACCCGGTGACCGCTCCGTATAGTGCAAAGTACTTCGGTAACCCAGTTACCCTCCGCGTGATGGCCAGTAACATCAAGGCGTCGCTGGCCTTCATTTAGGAGCTGGGGTGGACCAAATAATCGATTTTACCACCCGTACGCAAAATACGCGCATTGATGTGGAGTTGCGGAACTTGCACGGACACCAGCCTGTATCACCTACTACCTAATTCCCCCTCTGTGCATTTGAAATTTTTAAATAGCCGACCCTGACATCGAGCCTAGGACACTAGAAGGAACATAACGTTAGTGACCATTAGCATAGCGAGGAAGTCAAAGTTAAACTCACGTGACATCAGATCCTTCCACATTCTGAACCCGGTGCCGGAGTAGAACGATCTGAACGAGTGACCGTCACCCCGGTACAGTCGGTTGATGATCTTCGCTAGCATGCGTGCCCCATCCGGCAGCACCTTCGGAGCCACCCGCTTGAAGTTGGCGCATTCCCACTGGAAATGAAAATGGACTATCCCTAACATTTTGCGGGACACTTATAATATTAAGGCGACTGCATGACCTAAAGCGCGGTATTTGTCGGACTGCATAGAAAAGAAAGAGAAGCCCGATGACACAACGCTGATAATTTATTGCAAAATATGAAGCAATTATCTATTTACAAAAAATCTATTGGTTGGACTAAAAAATTAAAACACTAGTTTTTAGTATGTTGCTTGTAGAATAATCTGTAGGCGTCATCGGGGCGGCGGAAAGAGGCGGGGAGGCGGGGTCAAGTCTCTTCTTACGTGGCACGCACTGTAACTCCGTTTAATTTTACTCCGCGCAAATATATCATACGCAGATTTAAAATATGATCATAATATCGCGGATTTAAAAGCATCATTTGAAAACATAAATAGAGTTATGAATGTAGGAGCCGAAATAAAAAAAGTGATGGCTCAGTAGAATTAGAATGGCAACCAGCCATGAAATGTCTGTTTCGCATCACAGGCATACGTGAAAGGGACCTTTGACAGCGGATTGAAAGAGTAGATAATTTGGACGTGAAGATTTAGAGCGTAGGTTTAACAACGCAAGTTATGGCGTAAGGATTTATGATAATATCTTGGAACAAGCACAAATCGTGTATATAATTATTGAAAGAACGCCTTCTGACAGTGGCAGGTAAAAAAAATACTTTGATTAGGGTCGATCCAGGTGGTGCCAAATACATATCTATAGATAGGATTCCTTAATAATGGAAAGGCTTAGGATTTTAATTTTGGATATGTATTTACCTGTATATCTATTTTAGTGTATTGTATTTGTCGCAGCCAACTGGTTTAATTAGCCGTTTAGCAAACGGCCTAAATGACATTCAACTATAGTTTAGGTTGGAACTGTAACCTGCCAGGGTACCCCGACCAAATGGGTTAGGCTAGAAGAGAGAGCGAAGCGAGGCGAGCAATACTTCCAAAGGCCAGGCGGTTAACTAAACGGCTAATTTATCCAGTTGGCTGCGACATATACATAATATTTGCACCAACGAAAACCCCCATTTTATGTCCAGGAAAATCACTGTCCATTCTAAGGTTACCTGGAAGAGATCGTAGTATATTTTGTAGTGTTTGATGTATTTTTTTATGTTATGTATATTATTTATAAAGTAGGTATATCCATACTAATATTATAAATGCGAAAGTGTGTCTGTCTGTATCTGTCCCCTTCACGCTTAAAACGCTGAGCCCATTTAGATGAAATTTGGTATAGAGATTGCAAGTACCGGGAATGGAAATATGATAGAAAGAAAGAAAATACGTTTATTTGCGGCAAACATGACACATAAAAATAAAAAAACAAACATAAGAAAAACAAAATAACAATTTAGGAGAAAGTATGTGTCACATCTACGCAAAACGGCCATCGCTCAGCATAAAGGCTCCAGCAAACAGGCGCGACGCGCGCCGCGAATCGCGTGCGACACAAAGGCACCGCTCGTTGCGCCACTTGCGGTGCCTTTGTGTCGCGCGCGATTTTATCGTGTGTCGCGCCTGTTTGAAGGAGCCTTAATGCTAAGACCCTATACGGATAGTTTTTATCCAGATATTACCACGGGATCGAAACTTACGCTGTTGAAACCGCGGGGCGTTGCTAGTTATATATAAATAAATAAATTCCTTTGGAATAGTGCTTTTCAAAAGGCTCACATGTTATAAACACATAGAGGTATAAACTAATATCGAAATATCTACACTTCTGCCACAAATAGTAGTAGGTAGTCCTCTGTCCTACTTGGCAGTAGTGCCGAAAGATTTATTCGAAAGTGTTTGAGGAAGATTAATTTTGTAACGCCGAAGTCGCACTGACTTGCGCCAAAACTGTCTTCAGAAACCAGAATTAAGATTAATTCGCAGCAGGCAGGTCCTATTTCAGGAACATCTGCAAGCCTACAATCATATCATTGGTTTAAAAAAACAGCCGTTACACAACGCCCTCTTACGTCAAGCGTCATTTGTTTGACGTCATACGTCGGCGTTTGCGCAGGTATTCCGGATACTCATCGCCGTTTGTATCGGTCGACATTTATCGAACATTTAGTTTGCAAAAATAAATAAAATACAAAACGATGGGCAGAGCTGCCAACTCGAGCATTACGTGCGAGCCATGTCATAATGTTTGTATAGCGTACGGGATAACGAGGCGCGTTGCATAAATATTTATCTAACGAAATTTCGTTTTAGAAATAAGACGTTTGATGATAAAGTTGCAACATTTGGCTGTCACGGCCGTACAAGTTATTAGTGTTATTACGAGTAATTTATTACAGACTAATTTGAGCAAACGCCTACGATTTCAATTGCGTGAGATTTCGATTGCATTTACACTCTATTTTGACAGAGGGGTAGGCAGAATAAGCTTCGTATAGATGCGAAACTCTTACACCCAGGGCCATCTTTACTCGGAGGTGCCAGGGGTGCATGGCACCCGAGCGCAGGGTCTTAGGGGGCGCATGACGATAAGGTCAACACTCATTATAACCGCACCGCTCCAGCGCAGCAGTAACCACCCGTCACCGCCTCGAAAAATACCTCCCGCTTGCCGCCAAAGCACTGTCAGCAAAGCGCACTGCTGGCACGACACCGATGAGGTGACAGCTTGTTGTTCAAGCGCCGCTTACTAGTTGGTAGACGGCACCTTCCACGCTAACAGCTAGTTTTCAGCTTACAGACGGGTTTTGCGAACATTAGTGAGTGATCGTGCTTGAGAAGCACGTATGTCTACGTTATGTCTCAGTTTACCTATGGCTATGCACTCGATGAAGAGCCGCGCGCGGGAGGCGAGGTGTCACCGCGCGGACGTCGAGGTGACACAGATATTTCTATTTCACAGCTGCACTTTTCAGTACTTTTAAAAATAGTAAAAAAATATATGTATTTACAGAACTTTTTATCATTTCTTATGAGAAATGATAAAAAGTTCTGTTAAGTCTACTGATGCTAAAAATAGCTAATTGCTGTATGGAGAAAGTGTCAAAATACATCAAAGACATACCTTATGATCGCCCCAGGCATCTCTCTGGCACGAGCGGCCACAGTAGTAGACAAACTGGCATCCTGAACATTTCAGCACTTTGCCCCTGAAATGCAGCGAGACACGGTCATTGTGTGACATAATACATTTGATGCATGTTTAAAAATACAGGTACAACACCAGTGTGAAACGATTTTCAATGTCAATGTTGTAAAATTAATTATTATTGAGAAAATCAAAAGTAAATAACCCACATAGTTGTTTAATTTAAATGTCTTATTAACAACAAAATGATGAATACCACTTTAATTTTATTTTTTCATTATTGAACATAGAGTTTACAGTAAATTAATAAAAGTTAAAAAATAATATTAAGCAATTCAACGAAAAAAATAATGATTTCGAGAATTTGTTACATTTTAAAATGGTAATTGTTACAAGAACAATTTTTTACTTACTATGTTTTATTAACATAATTATATTTTACTTTTTACATTAACATCTGTTGCGTAATGAAACAATTTTATTCTGTTTTAAATTAAGTTTTTTTTAAGCCTATGGTATGCTGACCCACTCCTGGGCAGTCTTCCACCCTTCTTTCTGTTAAAAGCATTACTTTGTAAAAAATAATTAAACTCCATACTGCCAACTTAAATAAAATTGCTTTTTGTTATAAATTATTTGAGGATATTAGTACTTTAATACTGCTAATTGATGGGCCCATGACCTGATACCATTACAGCACTAATATATTCTCAAACCCTTTTATTGATAACATCATCATCTGCTTAGCCTTTTCCCAATGATGTTGGGGTCGGCTTCCAGTCTAACCGGATGCAGCTGAATACAAGTATTTTACATGGAGCAACTGCATATCTGACCTCCACAACCCAGTTACTGGGTAATATGATACCCCTTGGTAAGACTGGTTGTCAGACTTTCGGGCTTCTGAATACCCGTAGCGATAACATTATAGTAACATTAATAATGAAAAAATAACCAATAAAAAAAATAATGATAATAATTATAATAATAACCCTTTTATTGATAAAATTACCCTGTAATGGCAAAAGTTTACATTTAAAATAAAAAAATATGTTAATAATTACATTATTTCAGCAGAGCAAACTATCCTTTAATAACAAGATGCAATGGTTTTGAGGTCATGTTATAGAACCGGATACTGTATAACTTACTATAGCCTTGTATTTGTAAGTTATAAAAAAAATTATGTTCAATTTATTGATTTATAAATTCTAAAAGCATAAAAAAGAAATACACAGCTTCCTTAGAAGCTTCCGATAAACCCATATAATCATCCTCAGTACTTGAGGGAGCTACTGTTTCCCAATGAAACAACACTTCCAGCTAACAAATATAAATAAATATTATTCTTCTTGAAGAGATCCCTAAATAAGGATGTTTTATGAAACTAAAAACATAATTTTTATTACTTACTTTTCAAGGCAACTATCGCACCGGTTCCCTTGTTCTTTAGACGACAAAACATAAGCAAAAGGCTGTTCAGTTAGGATCAAATCACCAGCTTTTATTGACGAGTCCGTGTTTCTATATTTATTCTTCATATTTAAATCTGATGTTATTTAAGTTATAACCTAGGACTAAAGCGTACGTATTCGATAGTGAATGTATTAGGAATGTCAACGTTTCAACGTTCGAGTTACGAAGCGAGGTGTTCTTGCGGATGC
Source organism: Luperina nickerlii (assembly GCA_963855955.1). Taxonomy (NCBI): domain Eukaryota; kingdom Metazoa; phylum Arthropoda; class Insecta; order Lepidoptera; family Noctuidae; genus Luperina; species Luperina nickerlii. The sequence continues at coordinate 4,789,548 of OY979664.1, forward strand.
CGAAAATATGATTTGGCCCCTCTACCTGCCGCTCCAAATTTAACACTACTCAATACCGGTTACATTATTTTTAGTGAAGACGCGACTACAGCCGGCATAACAAAACGAAAAACAAACAAAAGCAGCACTATTATTAGATCAGCATTTCGTCATGAAAAGTTAAAAAATGAGGAGAGGAAAGCAAGCCAATGTAACGAAGCCTCGAAGCCACAGCTCGAAGCAGTCAGAAGACTCAGAAGAAGCTGCAGAATAATAACATCAACCGTTCCAGTTCATACATTGTATCCCATGTTTACCTATTTCTGACAACAGGATAGGAATATTTGAATAACTTCGAGCAAAACAGAGATAGCCATAGCCAGTAATTTTTTGTTTGGAATTTTATGACCTGGTAACTGGAGCTTTAGGTCAAAGAAACTATGGCTGCATTCCGAATTATGCCATAATTGCTCACAGCACACATCAATCATTTGCGTTCCGATTTAGATATCACGATTATGACACAGAGAACTGTCAACAAATCGGGACGTTCATGAACCTCACATTGCTTGCTCAATTTCAAAACTTTATTCACTGGGATACTCGAAACTAGAAACACAATTTCGAAAAAGCCACGTTTGTTTAAAAATATGATGCAACTCAACTCACAAACTGTCTTTTTTGAAAGCGCTCACGGTGATAATATTATTTAGCATGGTTATCCCAAGATGACGCATGTCATTACATCATCTATGACGATTCACGGGAGATCGTTATCGCGCTCATGCTAAAGGTCATAGCACACTTATAAAACCGGAAAGGGACCGGCATGCACCGTATCAACTCGAGTCGTTCAATATTCTTGTTATGTAACTCCCTACTGCAATGCACACTAATCGGAATTGTTGTAATCGCCTCGCCTCGGGACAAGCTCACGAACCGCGGTGCGGTGCGTTACGGCTCGTTATCCGCGCGCTTACGGCTCGTCGTCCCCGCGCTTACGGCTCGTCGTCCCCGCGCTTACGGCTCGTCGTCCCAGCGCTTACGGCTCGTCATCCCCACGCTTACGGCTCGTCGTCCCCGCGCTTACGTCTCTCCGTTCACCCTTGCCCCTCTCACCCCTCCGGCCCGCCTGTTGCACCATCAACCGGCGGTCGGCGAGCCGTAACCGCGGCGTCGCACGGTAGGCTGAAAATCGGCTTTCATAGACTTAGGGATTTCAATTTGCAAGTGCTTGTTTTTATGCCGGATATCGCTTCTATTAGTCATTACTATGTACAAAAATGACACCCGAGTTAATTCTGCCCAAAAACGAAGGAAATATAATTTTTTTACGAAAAATTTGTATGAAGCTAGTATGAAAAATCGAATTATCTCCTAAACGGCATGTTTAACCGTAATATCCTTGGAGGTGGTCATAGTGCTAATTATTTATGATTTTTTGGTTGCCGATTTGACGAAAAATTTAATGCCGTTTTTTTTTAAAAAATCGTCAAAATATTTTTATTTATTTTTACATGTAAAACGATCCCTTTTAGTGTCCAAGTTAAAAAGTTCGATATGTTATTAACCCAAATATTAAGAACACACAAAACAAGAAAAAATAAATAACAAAAGTTGCTGTTTTTTGACACATTTTTATTAATTTAAATAAAAAAGGTTATCAAACTCTTATTCAAGTAACATATAAAGTTATATTACATACAAAATAATTTAATTTAAGGAATTAATACTAAGCATTTGTAAAATAAATAAAAAAAAGACAAAATATCATTAAATATTACAAAAAAACCCAAACACTCAAATACAAATTTACAAATATGTACATATATAATTTTTTTACAAATTTTCCTTATCACTCTCGTTGTCAGACTCCAATTCTGAGGCAGCATCCAGATTGGATATATCCAAAAACTCGAACTCAGTTTCCTGAAATTGAATTAAGTCGAGAGTTTCAGCAAAAAAGCTTTGCTTTTTCTTGGCATCTAACATAGGCCTTTGTGCACTTAGCAAAGGATCCGAAGAAACAACAAGCATATTTAAAATGTCTTGATTGGAATTCTGCCTACTTCTTTTCCGCGAATGATGTTCTCGAAACCTCCTAAAATCTTTGTTTCGAAACTCTGAGGCTTCTTCCGAGAGAGTCCCAATCGGCATAATATTTTTCTCGATTATGTCAGCCCCATGGATTAATAATTTATGAACGGTCCAGTCGTATAATAATACGTACTTTTCTGCTGTTTTGCGGGCACAATCTCTAAATTTTATTATATCGACCTGCTCTCCAGATGTAATTGCTTGTAAAGTTACAGCAAATCTTTTGATGAGGTCTTCATCCAAACCGGTTATAGCTGCGGTTTTATTAGGAAACTCAAAGAATTTTCTTGCAGTATTCCCGTCATTGGTGGTTCCCGAGCCTTGTTTTACTATATCAATCACAGATTGAGCTCATCTTTGAATTTATTTTGAATTATTTTTTTCCTTGTCTGTAGCATTTCTTTGTGCTCATCACTTCTCGCTGCCCACCGTTTGAAGTCGAGCCTGTATGCAATGTGTAACAGACATTCCATACAATTTATACGGGCGTGTAGGGATGACAAGCCAAATTCATACAGGTCAGAACACACAATTTTTGATGTTACAGCATCTAAGCGGTTCATTTCTGTAGGTTTTTCTAAGCACAGGTAGCACGATGCATTTGATTTAGCTTCAGAAAGGTAAGTGCAAACTTTAGCGTCGATCATCGTCATCATTAGTTCATGAGTCACCCTATTAATATTATTGCACTCTGTGAGGATAAGGGCCTCAATTTCTTCATCCAATTGTTTTTTCAGCTCAAGGACAACTGCTTCACTCTCCTTTACAAAAGTAAACTGAACTGGACGACAATACAAAACTGAGCATGGTTTTGGGTTCGTCCATAAGATGTTGTCTCCATCTGTCAGTTTTAGTGGCACCAAGGAGGTCATGAAAATGCTCGAGTCATCTTCCTCACCCTCCATTTTCTGCTTGTATCGACTTTGGTTAGAAGCATCATCAAATCCCCACTTGGATATCAGCTTCAACTGCTAGTTATGCTCTTTGTTAGAAAGGCTTTGAAGGATTCTTGTAACTGTGATATCAAGTAAAGCTTGAAGTGTAATACTAGCCGATGAATCAGTAACTGTCACTGATTGCTTCGGAGGGTAGCAATCAAGCTTAGTTTGTTGCACATTATAGTAAGATGGATAAATATCCTTAGCACCTTCTCGAATGGCAGCCTCTCGCAACGTAATATATTGCCACTTTGAGAGTTTTAGCGAAAGAAGCAATCCAAGCGCCTTTTCTCTGCCAACTCCTTCGGAAATATAGGAGTGATGCTATTTTATGTTACGTGTAGGTAGTTAAAAGTCCGTGTTCTTCAACATAAACATTAAAAGGGATCGTTTTACATGTAAAAATAAATAAAAATATTTTGACGATTTTTTTAAAAAAAACGGCTTTAATTTTTTCGTCAAATCGGCAACCAAAAAATCATAAATAATTAGCACTATGACCACCTCCAAGGATATTACGGTTAAACATGCCGTTTAGGAGATAATTCGATTTTTCATACTAGCTTCATACAAATTTTTCGTAAAAAAATTATATTTCCTTCGTTTTTGGGCAGAATTAACTCGGGTGTCATTTTTGTACATAGTAATGACTAATAGAAGCGATATCCGGCATAAAAACAAGCACTTGCAAATTGAAATCCCTAAGTCTATGAAAGCCGATTTTCAGCCTACCGTGCGTCGCCTAGCCGTAGCAGAGTCGACGTATCGGAGCTTCTGATCCGCTTTGGATACGTGCTTACGTTAGGTTGACGCCTGTTTGACGGCGGCGGGCGGCGAGGCGAAAGGCGATACGGTGCCGATCCCTTTCCGATTTGATACGTGTGCTACGAGCTTTATTTGGAACGGGAATAAGCACGCTCAAATCGATTACAACGCAATCGGAACATAGGGTGCGACCCGAGTTTAAAAAAAATACAAATTAAAAAAAAACTTAAATTAAATTTGCTGGTATACATAGGTATCATATCTAATATTAGTTCCACGGACCCTCACGTTGCTATCAGCGCTAAAATGGCGAAAATCAAATGTCTTCATTTTGTCATCGATAGTATGAAGTCCAGCGTACTTGTATAATACAGGTCAGTGAAAAGCGGGCCTGAAAAAAAATTGTCGGGACCACACACGACGAAGGGTTCCGTACTTGAGATGAATTTATCACAAGAACAAACTTAGCGCTGTAGTTGAATTTTCTCCCATACATTTTTCGCGGTTGCTGCAGGTGCAGAAAATTTCAAACCATGCAAATACTCAAATCTAGAAACATATTGTTCCAACTGTTTGGGGATTAAAACACAAGAGCTAGTAGACGAGGAATCATGAGGTGAATCACATCAGCCCCTAGACAAGAAACTACATGTGGACCACGACGGCTCTGACAGGAGTGCTACGGAGAAGAAGAAGAAGAAGTAGAATATCGCCAAGCGGTTGGTCGACTTTTCACGCTAGCCTATTTTCGTCATCGCAATCACATCTCAGCGACAATCAATGTCAAAAACTTGTCATAAATGTAGGGATTGTGTTGGAATTTTTGACAGATTGCGACAACTAATGTCAAAAATGTAGGCAAATTAAAAGTATTTTTGACAGATTGAGACTGAGATCAACTGTGAACACTTTTAAAATTACGAAAATTTGTCCTCAGTCCTCTGACTGTGACCACGAGAATTGTCCCTCAGAGCAAAATGTATGAGAACGTATCGCAAAAGCATTTTCATTTTTGATCTGTGTTCGCTCAAAATACTGTTACCCATTTCCATTTTACTGTCACAACTGTCAGATTCAGATTTGACAATGACATACGGACGGATTGAAAAAAAAAAGATAAACGAAAATAAATAAAGCAACGTGTGTAACTATTTACTGTATTTTAAAATAATAGTAATAAGTAAAGCTAGAAAATGTCGCTTATTATGACTAAAGCCGCGCTAGCATTAAAAAATCCCGAGAGCAACTTTAAATTCGTTAAATTTGAAGCACACAAGGCTAAAAAAAAGTCAGCTGCCGAAAACAGTGAAAAAAGTGAATTACGACCAGAAACTCAGCATGCTAGTAAAGATTTAGACCTCAAGAAGATACGACATGAAGTTGTCAAATTTGGAATGTCCGGTTTCGACCCCACAAAGAAAGAAGAAGCAAGAATTGCACTGGCAGTTAGTTTAGGTTAGTTTACAACAGAGACCTTTTCTACACTTTAAATCATTATCACCCAGTCTTACCAGTAACCCTCTAATGTCTAGTGTCTAGTCTAATAAGTAAAAGTTTAATTAAATCAAAATTTATTTTTTCAAACTAAGCTGAGAATCAGAACTTTTCGAACACCAAATAAAAGTAATTAGTGTACATACTTTCTTACCATAAACTCTCTATCCTTACAGGACTCATTCAAAACCCTGCTCCAGCCTCTATTGTTCAACATGGAGTATTTAGTTCAGTACTTTCTTTTTACAACACTAGTATCACCGCAGTGTCATACAGTTTTCCAATAGTCTATCACTAATCCATTCAATTTATAGTCACACCCTGTAATCATCTGTAGTTTTAATATTAACAAAATTAAAAACTAAATACCTATTCCCTCAATTTACAGGTGCTAAACCTCCCAAAAAGGAATATTTAAACTATAAAGAACTTATGCAGAAGAGAAAACAAGAGAAAATAAAAGAAATGGAGGAGAAACAACAAATGAGATCTAAGAGTGTTTTACAGACAGGTGGAAAGAAGAAGAAGGCAGCCAACAATGATGTTGGGCATTTCCTTAGTAGTTATGGAAAGGTAACTAAAAATAGACAATTATTTTTTTACTTTTCTACAACTTCTGCCACCAAAAGGTTGCCACTCTGCTTGCTGGTTACATGGAATGTAACATGTAATCTGCATTCGCGATTTATTTGCTAAATATGTAAACAAATCTGAGTTTATGCAAAAATAACTTTAATTCCTACACAATAAAGTTCAGTTTACGCTACAACTTAACATTTTTATAAATTTATCATTAGTGCTAGTCACTCTGAAATCAACATATATTATTTCAAGTTATACAAATACCAACTTTATTTTAATGGCGATTAAGTTAATCGCCATTAAAATAAAGTTGGTATTTGTTTAACTTGAAATAATATTAATTTGAAACAAAAGTTTGAATAGACTTTACACAGTTTGCTATAAGCAAGACCTGCTGTAAAAATCCACCATGAAAACTTAGGTGAAGCGAGCTGATATTGATGACACTATTGACAGCTCTCTTCACCTAAGTTTTCACAGTGATTTTTTTACAGAATATATTGGTTGTTGTCTTTTCCAATAGTTAGAGGAAAGTCAAGCAAGGCTAGCTTTAAGGTGCTTAAGCTGATGAGATCAGCAGCCACAGGGACCAACCAAACCTTTATTGTAAAGTCAAACATTTGGTTTTTTCAACAAAATAATCTTAATCTTTTTGGAAACATTTGACTTAATTAACAAAGTTGCTGACATTAACTTCTGCTAGGACCAGCCTATTTTTAACCGACTTCCAAAAAGAAGGAGGTTCTCAGTTCGGATGTTCATTTATAAATTTTTTAATGTATGTTTGGGCATAACTCCCTCATATATTGTACTTGCATTTTTTTTGTTAGAAATTGGTTTATCCGAAATGGTCCCAATTAAATTTCGTAAAGATCTGATGATGAGTTTCGGAGACAAATAACAGAACTCTTCAATAAATGTCAGCAAATCAACCGCAATTGCCCCTATAGCATATTATGTATGCATTGTTTACGCAATCACACAACATTACATAACGCCTGTACAAGGGGTATAGGTGTCATGTAAAGGGGAAGGCAGATGTGTTCAATAGTTTTCTGTCACTGATATCCACATAGCAAGTAGTGTTATATGAATTTGTTTGGGGTAGGTAGGTACAGCTAAAAAAGTGAAAAAAAACCAATCGACTTCCAAAAAAAACACTACAAAGTGAAAGATAATTTTAATAATGTTTAGTGTCAAAAATCGAAAATACAGAACCAACAACACCAACTTTCAAAATTAAAGTTACTTTTCACTTTATAGTGCTTTTTTTTTGGAAATTGTTTGTTTTTTTTTTTTGTAAAAAAGTTTTTATGAGGTCTGAACTAATAGTTGCTGTGTTTTAGCATGGCAATAGCGACCATTGCCCTTTCCCCAAAATCTCTCCATAGGAAGCCAAACAGTAATCTATGCATGGTTTGTTGTTGTTGGAATATGTTTAGATCTTGAATTCAGGTTGTTGACAGACTTTATTTCAGTTTGTGAATTAATAGATGCCATAACATGTAAGTGGGTCAATGACCGCTATTGTCATGCTTAAATGCGACAACTATAGTTGGCTGAAAGAAACGTATTTTGCAGATAACTTGTGAAGAAAATACTAGGAGTCTAATAATTATAACAGTGACTGGAGTACTGTTTGTTATCATGACTGGATATCATTCTATATGCCTACTTTATGATTGCATGATGTGAATAGTGAAGAGATACACCTACTAGTATGAGTTTTTTTTTCTGTTTTATGTTTTGGTAATGTGTCAGACATATTATTAGTACATAGTATATCAGACTCATTTTTATTTCGTTTTTTTTTGCTATTCAGAATGTAAACTAAGTTTGTCAATACCATAATATTTTATGTCATCTCCATTTTCAGACCAGTGGAGATAGTAAGAATGTATCGCACTAATATTATAAAGGCGATAGTTTGTGTGTGTGTGTTTATATGTTTGTTACTTCTTCACGCTCAAATGGCTGGACCAATTTCGATATTTGGTGTGACGGTAACTGACACCCTGGATTAACATAGAGGCTACTTTTTAAACCGCGGGGCGCAGCTAGTATAATCTAAATCTTAGTTAGATATATCTCATGAAAAGTTGGGTTTTTTTCTAACAGAAGGTTTGCACTTATTCTAATATGATATGTTTTGTTCTTTCCAGGTAAATAAGAAAGATTTGAAAAAGGATGACAAGGGCTCAAAGAAGAAGAGGAAGAGAAGTAAAATTATTTAAAAAATAAATATTATATTCTTTGTGTTGGTTTATTATTACTACAAAAAAAAACGAACCTTTCAAGTCTACAGTTTGATCAGCAATAGAATAGAATAGAATACTCAATACAATACAATAGTTTTGTGAAATGATTATTTAAAACTTAAACTCCAAACGTATCATCATCTGTCTAGCCTTTTTGCAATTATGTTGGGGTAGGCTTCCAGTCTAACTGGACACAGCTGAATACCAGTATTTTACATGGAGCAACTGCTTAACTTACCTCCACAACCCGCATATTCGGTAATACGATACCCTTGGTAAGACTGGTTGTCAGACTTTCGGGCTTCTGACGACCCGTAATAGGCGGGGAGCCACCAATCCTGAAAGCTCCGTGATCACGGATTCTAATATTTTTAATAAAAAATAAAAGTTAACGTTTAGACGAACAAGATTTGCTTGGTCGGCGTGGATTTGATTGGCCGGAAATATTTTAATTAAATTATTTATTATTGAATTTCCATAATTTTTTTTCCGTCATCACGGATTTTGATCAATCTTGTATAGAATTTTGTGTGAAATTATGTTCAACAAGAAAAAATCCGGCCGACCAATGATTTTTAGCCGGAAAGGTCACGCATACCTATTTGAATGGTGTGATAAGGGGTAAAATTTATCCATTATCACGGAAACCTTTTTTGTTTTTTTTAATTCATGCGTTTTAATGTCACATTTATGATTATCTTGGTATGCGTGCTTACAAACTGCCGAAAGTATCGCGCATACCAATTTTTATTGTGTGAGTGAGGATTATACTGTTATAGATTTCACTTACTTGATGACATTTCTTTTAGAGTCTTTCTTCTACCTCTGGTCTCTTCCTTAAGTTTTTAACTATTTATTATACTAATTAATATGGAAAAGAGGAAATACAGGAAAAAATTTATTTGGGTTGATTATAATAAATGAAGGTTGATATAAAAAATATGTTCAATTCAAGTTTATTAATCAATAATCATCTACATCATTATCATCAAAATTATCATTTCTCTATTCTTCTGATTCTTCGATTTCTTCCTCATTCTGTTGGCAACTTAATATTTGCTCAACCTTTAACGGTGCCGATGGGCCAATGTACCACAATGGTTCGAGTACCATTGTGGTACCATCACCATTTTTTAAAAGCGTCTTCCCTTCCAGAAAACGGATTAATTTTCTCTTTAGTTGATGTATTAGAAATAAAACACTTCATATTGAAATTGTTATGATGAAACGCTGACATTGGATCTAGTGCTTTAAATTATTAATCCAAAAATGTTTAGCGTTGAGCGTTAGGGCGACAGCCTCACTGTCTTGTACACTTTAAACGAGTTTTTATCTGTGAAACTTTTCGAGCTTCATGAGTCTGCCACTAAATGACACTATATTAAATAACGGGTCTAAGCGTCGACAAAACAGAAAGTCGGGTCACAGCAAGATTTTTTTTTCTTTTTTTTTTCAGGATGGGAAATCCCGCTGACCCGGCAGGCTTCGGCCCTGACAGGCCCCTTCCCTTGATGCTGACATCTCTTTGAGGCGCGCGTGGAACACGTACGCGCCGTCCGGCACGGGCCTGGTCCTGATCGGACGGTGAGTTACCCATTAAGGCTCGTACACACAGGCGCGACGCGACACGCGACACAAAGGCACCGCAAGTCGCGCAACGAGCGGTGCCTTTGTGTCGCGTGCGATTCGCGTCGCACGTCGCGCCTGTTTACAGGAGCCTTTACCCTCCGCCCGCAGGCCGCGTAAGTCCGCGCGCGCGCGGACTTACTAAGCGGTGGCAGCTGTCAGACTCGGACGTTTGAGTGGATAACGTATCTTTGAGGCAGGTAAATGTTAAATTCGTATGGAATAGAAAGAGACTAACGAGAGGTTTCAACTTGAACCAAAAATCTGCCTCACTCACTCTTTACAGAAATATAGAAATCGTTAAAAAGCGAAGGGTTAAAATTTGGTATGCGCGATACTTTCGGCAGTTTGTAAGCACGCATACCAAGATAATCATAAATGTGACATTAAAACGCATGAATTAAAAAAAATAAAAATGGTTTCCGTGATAATGGATAAATTTTACCTCTTATCACACCATTCAAATAGGTATGCGTGACCTTTCCGGCTAAAAATCATTGGTCGGCCGGATTTTTTCTTGTTGAACATAATTTCACACAAAATTCTATATAAGATTGATCAAAATCCGTGATGACGGAAAAAAAATTATGGAAATTCAATAATAAATAATTTAATTAAAATATTTCCGGCCAATCAAATCCACGCCGACCAAGCAAATCTTGTTCGTCTAAACGTTAACTTTTATTTTTTATTAAAAATATTAGAATCCGTGATCACGGAGCTTTCAGGATTGGTGGCTCCCGGACCATAACGACTGTCAAAGATCTACAAATGACAGCCGGTACCACGTGCTTTCCGAGCCACGTAGGCGTCTTGGTATGGAATGAGTCGTCACCCATCCACGAATCGACCTGCTTGAGCTTGACCTTCGGTCGGCCCGTGTGGCTGTTATTATTTAGCTACACGCCCGTCGGTTCAATAATATGCTCTAAATGGCTATACTATCAGCCGGCATGCGTGTATTACCAGCTTTGCTGTTCTGTTCCACTAACAGGAAAAACTCAATAACACTGCCCGACCCGGGAAACGAACCCATGAGCCCACGCTCAGCAGTCGCGCTTGCGACCACGAGACCAACGGGGGCAGATCGGTTTGGGGTGGTTCGATCCATATTGGGCTGTCCGATACTGTCTGCGTTTCCCTACCCATAGGAATTTTCAGTAAGAGCCTAGAATCTGGATGTATCGCCGATTGATGGCAAATAGACATATGCCTAGTAGAATATAACGTATACCACCATATCTTCCGATATGGTGGTATACGTTATATTCTTCAGTACCTAAGATCAGGTGCGTAATACTCTCAACCGGCGTGCGTGTGGTATGACCAGCACCCTACAAAACACTATCAATTAACCCTGGATGGATGATGGTGGCAGGTCACGGGAACAATCTGCGACTCCCGCATTCCCCTTAAACTTAAGGGGAAGATATATAAAACCATGATTAGACCTGCTGTCTTGTATGGATCAGAATGTTGGGTCACAAAAGGGATGAATGAAAGGCAATTGCATGCAGCAGAGATGAGAATGCTAAGAAGGATGTGTAGTGTTACACGAATGGATAGAATAAGTAAACAGTACATAAGAGGAAGTTTGAAAGTGGCAGCGGTAACTGAAAATTGTGTGGAAATTCGGTTGTCATGGTATGGGCATGTGTTACGGAGAAATGAGGAAAATGTCGTGAGGACAGTTTTGAGTATGGGTGTCGATGCCTATAAGAGCAGGGGAAGACCAAAGAAACGATGGATGGAATGTGTGAATGATGATATGGTTAGAAAGGGGGTGACTACCGAGATGACGACAGAGAGAAGATAACAGAGAAGTGTGGAAGAAAAAGACATGTTACACCGACCACAAATAAATGAGGGTTTTCTGAAATGACGTTCGCTAGGTGGCAGCACTCACGTCAGGTCCAGGCATCTGTCAAAGAGCCTATATTTTCTTTAGTCATGACGGAATGATAAACGAATGAATGAATCAAATGATGAACGTCATCATATATTTTGTATTGGGAGACCTCTTGTCACAGTGGTGCCAACTGGTGTCGTAAATTTTCACGAAAACCCTCATTGGGATAAGAGCAGGAGAATGATGGCTATCAATCTGAATCATTTTGAAGGATTATGATAATCCATTGCTGCATATGTTCGTTAAATGTGTCTGCTCAACAACGTAAATAACGCAATGAATGTTATTTGACTGTTAAAATAAAACGCATTGCTACTGATAGAAAGAAAGAAAGAAAAAGTATTTATTGCGACTCGTACAGGAAGATCGTGGATAGTGGTGGTGTGTTACGGAATTACCCCGCTGATGTAAGAACGTAAACGAAGCAAAGAAGTTTGTAAGGATCGTAGCAGGTGGTCATAAACGGATAAAAAAACATTGTGATTTTCATACGGCAATGTCAATCCATATGAAAATCACTATTTTTTATTTTTTATGCCTTGAGATTCTGGTAGACCTTATAGGTGGGGTTCAGAAGTTTCTGCCTACCCTTGTGGGACAAAGGGCGTGAGTTTGTGATGTCTATTCCAATTTATGTTTCCAATTGATGTTATTTCAAGTTAAACAAATATCAACTTTATTTCATTGGGAATTAAGTTGATTCCAGAGGGACTAGCATTATTTAAAAGTCTTAAAAATGTTTGAAGTTTAATCGTAAAGTGAACTTTATTTTGTAGGAATTAAAGTTATTATTCCAGTAACTCGTATTTGTTTACATGTTAGTCAAGTAAATCGCGAACGCAGATTATGTATGATGATGGCAAATTGGCACTCAGGTTCGCCCACTATTATGTGTACCTACCTACATACATCTACAACCTAACTAGGTATCCATATAACTGGAAAAATGTAGGTTTACTAAGCACTTCTGCTTAACCCTTTAGGAGTACACGTAACGATCCTATGTTAACTTTATTCACATGGTGATTTAACTGACACCTAATTAATATAATTAGATACTTACCACGTGTGAAATGATTACCACTCAATTATGAATTAGGTCCTAATTGTAACTGATTAATTAATCACAAGGCATTGTTAATGTTAACTGGCACCTCATTAGTAATGAGCAGGTTTAATTGATTCACACCTAATTATTCAGGCCTAATGCAATTGATTATTTCATCACTAGGAGGGGGATTTTTTTTTCTGGATGGGAAATCATCAAATGACTCCTCCCGCTCTGGGTGGAGCGGAAGGGAGTGTCAGACTCTTACTGACTAAAACCCATCCGTTCCTTCGCCCTTTATGTTCCGGGCCAGCGGTAACCCTTTCGGACAATCCCGCTGAACTAGGAGGGGGATAAAATGCATATAAAAGGGGCTACCTATTGTTAATTTCAACATTAAACCACCAATTTGCAATCGTGAAACATCTAATCAAAAATGGAACTCCATCTGCATTTGAGCGTTGCTTTTCGTGCTTTGGATCGCAAATGGGGGACGCCGCCGGTGGACTTGGACACTCCTGAGAACCTCTCAACGTGTATTCCTGCTGTTGTTGACCGACCAACAGCTACATTCTCTTCGGAGGAATACTTGACCACAAAGAGGAGACCAAAGCCGTATTCGAGTCGTCTTGAGGAAAAGCGGCGGAAGAACAATGTGAAAGTGAACGATTCTTTTTCGGACATACTTATCATGTGCAAGAATTCCTTCAGTGTCTGATCTTGAAGAGCTGGCCAGTTTTAAAGGAAGATCTTGTTCAGGGACAACTGGATTTTCCGTTGATCTGGACAGGGGTATCGAAGAATACCTCGATAATTATGAAAAGAACCCAAGTAACATTTAAGCGGAAAAATATTATATTTACCAGCGCATTACCAGCTATAAGCTTAATAAATGATGTACAAGAGTGTAAAAATATGTATAGGACTGTACTTTAGTATAACTGTACAACTGTATACAGTATAGCTGATTAACGGCTGTATAGAACCTAAATTTTTACCTTTAGCTTTTAAATAGCATTGGAAAATGCTAAAATACAGACCGCGGCGTAAAAAACTGCGTTCAGCAACTTTTTAAGACAATAACTGTATACTGCTCTCAAATTATACTTTTATATAACCTACTTCTGCACAAGAGCATTAAATATTGTTATAGCCTGAATATTGGTGTAAAATTACTCTATTGTTCAGCCTTCAAGTTAAGCTTAATAATAGCTGTACAACGGAAATCTAGGATACTCTTAGCAAGCAGTTCCCTTTATAATAGTTTAATTCAATTCTGTCTCATGTAGAAGAGTTTAGATTTACTCCTTTTTAAAGCCTTATGCGATTGGCGTACATTTTTCCCTTTTTACAGTTTTTCGTGTTTTAGAAGATTAAAGTTATTATTATAGTGTTGGCATACACAATTATCCAGCTTATCGATTATTTTGAAACTAATGCTTCAGTATTTAAATTAGATACAATACATCTCTATAAATAAAAACAATACATTGTTTCTTTTCGCTATCAGTAACTACTATTTGGTAAATTATTATCCGATTCCTTGCTCACCGCCTTACGGGCCTTGGATCATAATGAGTTTTTCTATATTTTCAACTGAACCCTAATTAACTGTATTAATGAATATGAATAAGAATTTAAGGCAGCTTCTACAGTACTTAAATACTAATGTACAGACAATGTTACTCTTTAGGCTGAGATACGTACTTAAATAACGACTCTGTTATGCAAAAAGCTGTATTAAGGGGTACTAGAAGAGCAAGAGCTGTATAAACTAAGGACGCCATTTTATAATAATTTATAAATTGCATTGCAATTTTACGAGATATTTTTTTGTTTGTTTTTGAAATTTCAGTACAAAATTACAAAAGATTTTAACTGTATAGTACACACAATTATGTTTACTATCAATAGAACAGTCCGGGTTACTCTTAAAACTGTTTTCAGATTTGATCACATATTTGTTGTTACAGAAAAAATGTATGTATATTCCTTATTTCGAAGGGGCGTGAGTTTTGAGCTTAAAACTAGTATACATACTCACATAAAAATATCAGTCGCAAGCATAACAACAACGATAAACAGGAAAGAGTACTTACCACTTGGTTATTAAATATTTTTTCACTTATCTTCAGATATGGCACATAGTAAATAAAATGGAGAATGAATTCAACCACGAACACAATTATAATATATTTATTCTTTTATTAAGATTTTCACAAGCCTGAGTCTGTATAAAAGAATAAAAAAGAAAATTAGAGAATGGAAGCTGTATAAAAGTATCTAAATAGTATCTTAGCCAGCCAAATAGTACAGCTATTATGCAGCTGTTATACAGCTAAATCTACACTTAAAGCTGTATAATTTTGGGGCCCATTTCAGAGTTACAAGGGCTGTATAGCTTGCTATACAGTCTTTATACAGCACGTTTAACAGCCTGCAGTAAACAAATAGTCCATAATACAGCTTTTATACAGTTTAAAATGTTACTTGGGAAGTTTGAAGGAGGTTCCACGGTGACCCTGGATTCAGGGTTAAGAAGAGGCAAAGAGCGGAATGTATTCCGGCAGATAGTGCGAAATCATATATCGCTAAGCATTACAAGAGGGTACTTTTAAGATAGTATTGTAAATAATAAGAATTGTTTTATTTATTTAGTTTTAGTAATTTATAAAATTGTAAAAAAAAAATTAGGTATAAGTTGTAAAATATTTTAATTTTCTCTCTTCTCTAAACCAATTCCACTTTTTTCTTTTCTGTCTCTCAATTGTTTTTTTCAAACTCAAACTCAAAGCATTTATTTCAATTAAACCTTGTACAGGCACTTTTGAATTGTCAAAATTAAAATAGTCCGTCAGTTAGTCAGAAAGTTGAAGCTAGTTGCCCATTCCAAAACGTAGATCTCTATGGAGAAGAACGGGCAGGAAACTCCATGGACACTCTTTTAAATCAAGATATTACAAATCGTGGGTACATAATTATTGTTGCTTCTATATGCGAGAACAATGTAAAAAAAAACAAATGAAGAAACATTTCAATTTTCAACCTATGTATTTGTTAATAATATTTATATTAAGGTTGTAAGATAAGTAATACTATTATTGTTAGATAACGTATTGTTAAAATTATCGTTAACAACATCCAGTTATAAAGTAATTTATGTAATATTATTACATTATAATAAATTATTATTGATCGTAATAGTTATTTATGATACTAGTGCGGTAAGTTGGTTTTTACAAACGAGTAGACGAATGTAAGCCCGAGACGAAGTCGAGGGCTTACCATAGTCACGAGTTTGTAAATACCAATTTCTGCACGTGTGTCATACAATGTTTTTCAACACATTTGCGAGAAAACAGTACAGTATGACAAATTTAACAAACTTTTTCATTTGACTATTTTTCATAGCAAATAAGAAAATAAACAGATAGGTCACTACTCTTGGAAATCAATAGTAAAATTTGAACAATTATTGAAATTCAGTGAAATTTGCTGCTTTGGAAGCTTAACTGACTGACTGACATTATTCATTTCACACTTAGTATGTTGAACTCATATTATTATTTTGTTTATTTAACAGTGGGAAAGTCGCAACAATTTTTGAAGTTTCTAATATGAAAATGGCGCGAATTTGCAAATGGCGCCACATGCACGTGGTGAAAATTAGAACTACATCTTTCGTCTCATTTACTCTTTAGTATTAAAGTGAGACAACGTATTGAGCAAAAGCGCTTCCAAGGAGGTTCGATCAGTCAGGTTGTTTATTCTCATAATGTAAATCTCTTTGGTGGAATTCTTATATTTTTTTTATGGAAATTAAAAAAGAACCGTAAAGAAAACGCACGGTGCTATACAACGGAACGTGCGGTAAAATAGGTACTTAGGTGAGAGTACCTATTTTACCGCACGTTCCGTTGTATGGTGCGTAATTTTTAACTTTCGAACAATGTATACAGGCTTTGTAAATGCATTTTTCGAGCAAATGTGTTGAAAAATACTTTTCTTTCTCTGTCTATTCCCTACTTTCTTTCTTTTTGATTCGTCTATGATGTCGAGACGACCTTTATTGGTTCGTTGGTTTTTCTGGTTCTCCTTATTTATATTCTACATTTATTTTATTCATACGGTACACTTAGCTTTACTAAACCGCCAACCAAATCCTAAACCTGGCAACTAACCTAAAACTGTTGCGCAATTAGGCTGTAACCACAGAATAACTAAAAGTACTTAGCCTGTAGGTACCTACCTAAATTGTGTAACACACTATCACAATCTGAATTATTATGAAGGATAGGTATTGCTAATCCATTGCTTCATATTATGTTCGAAAAGTCTGCTCTACAACGTAAATAACGCAATGAATCTTGTCGAACTGTAAAAAGGAAAGCCATTGTTACTGTTTAGGTTACCTACTAGATTATATGAATTTGTACAGATTTTGATTTGGATCAAAATGAAACAACTTCATAAATGTTAAATATTTTATAATTGAAAAATAACTAGGTATAATAATTATAATATTTACAATAACATAAATACATTAGTACATAGTATTACGCCGGCAAGTTCATTTTTTACAATAAATAGATTTAAGCATTTCATTAAAAATAAAATACACAATAACTAACAATTAGTTTACACATAGGGCTCGAAATATTTAATAGCAGTCGTCATAGGTTTTTCGTTGATTTTGTTCGTTGTAATAGTATTCTTCACGCGCATCTTTATATCTCTAGGCTTCAGCACACTCTTGTGGTTGGCACTCGGCGGCCTCAGGCCCAGGTAGTGCTTGCTTGGCATGAAAATAGACTTAGAACTAAGGCCAGACGTCTCTAAGAAGAAATCGAAGGTTCCCTTTGTTTTGGGCGCGTTTATCTCTGGATTATTATTCAGTACCATCCTCGGCTCGCACTTCACAGTATTGTAAGAGCCGCTGTTGCTCCCAGACGAATTACTGGACTCAATATCTGAGTTTCTTACAGATTCAGTCTCTAAATTCTCTATATTTGATAGGAGATCAGGCTTATTAGACAACTTAGCGTTTTTCGACAAGCCCTTATTCAAGGCACTCTTGTTATTTTCAAGAAAATTATCAGCGTTTCCATTGTCATCCTTATTAGTAGTATTATGCTGTTTATCTTTATCAGGTACATTGGTAAGATTTTCGGTTACAACATCAGACATGGAACCGTCACTGCTGCCGGAGCTGATGCGGTATTCCTCTGCAACTATGCTGCCGAGTTCATCGTCTATCTTAAACTCTTCAAAATTTTGGGACAAATCGAATTTGTCCATGTCGTCGAAGTATTCTGCTTTGTGCAATTCTGCGTTGATCGATTGATTTTTCTCGGGTCCATGGTTGAACTGATTGTCTAGTTCTGTCAAATTAATCTGCTTGTTGCCCCCCTTGCCGCCTTTGTTGATTTCAGATAGTATAGAAGATACCGTGTTGCCCATTTGTATAGAGGCACGGGGGTCCAATTTTGGTTGCAAAGGATGCATAGCAAAGTTAGTCAAGTAACTGTCAGTAGTTTGCTGGAAGGAGCGGCTTTGTTCATCGTTCGGCTTCTCATCTTCGTCCGGAATGATGATCTCAGTGACATGAGGAAGTTTAGGAATGTCTTTATCACTGATCTTGTTCTGGATCCTTGGCAAAGATACCACTTTAGCAACGCTGTTTCTAGGACTGACGGCGTGGACTGGGTACTGCTCGTTGTGGATCTCGACCGTTGGCTGTGTGAGTAGCAACTCCCTCTTACCATTGCTGACTACTGGAACATTTATCTCTGAAATGGAGCAGTAGTCAGGCTCTATACTGTTGACAGTTGCTACTTGTCCCACTTTTCTCGTCTTAACATCTGCAACCCGTTGGTTAGCCGCAACGGCTTCAGAGTCTAATTGCTCTGTCATTAGTTTGACAGTGTTTTCAGCTTTCCATTTCGCCGAAAGGTTCTTTGGCTTTGGCGGTAGGGCGGGAGGAGTTCTTGGCACTTTTCTCTTATTGAATATCTTCATAGACCCGAGCTCGTTATCAATTTTTCTTTCAACGAAATGGTTAACGTTACGATTTTCTAAGTTAGCGGCCATATTTTTCACTATAGAGCCTCTTATTTTAGGAACAGCTGGTTTATCATTGGCTTGCACAGTACGCGGAATCGGCGCAGGTTTAGAATCATTGCCTTTCGTAATGATGGGCTCATATTCATTGCTGTACAAACTTTGTATCTCGTACTGGAAGCCTTGAGCTGTGTTTGGCACTTCATAACTGTGTTCAGATGCGGTCTCTAAGCTGAACTTAACGATTTTATTCGCTCTTTTATCTGATCTAGGCAGCGTGTTGCTGGTGTTATTGGATCTTACTTTTTCATCATAGGAGATGCTGTTAAGAGTAGAGAACTGAACACGCTTTGTTGATGCTTTAGGGCTGGGTGCTTCACTAGACTTAGAATTGTCGTTGCTACTATCATCTAAAGAATTTTGAAGCAGTATTTGATTGACGCACTCCAGTACCGGATTATTTTTATAAATCTCATTAGTAGGGTTCTCGTCTGCATCACTAGTGCTAGCGTACCAATTTTCATTAACTTCAGCACTAGCTGCTTGTTTAATTAAGTTTGATTCTATGTTATTGTTTTTATCATCAAACATGGAACTGAATCTCTCATTGTTATTCATTATGTTATTGCACAATACTTCGTTTTTGGCGGCTACTATTCCAGTATCAAGTATGCCACTGTTGAAACCAACTCCTAACAGGTCATCTGTTGACTTAGATTTATTGCTTAGTGGCCTTTGATCCAAACAGTCTCCTTCTTGTTCTGGATCACTAACATTACAATACCAGGGCTTCTCATTGCCCTCTTCGCTGAGGACGTTACTCAGGAAAAGTTGTCTGTTTGCTTTTATTTCATCTGACGCTTGCCTTTTGATTCCGTGTGATCTTTCCATTTTTGTAGAATATGTTTTTTCGGATTCACTGGCAGTGTTCTCTTGTTCTTTTTTGGCAGCTTCACCAATGAGCTGGTCAATTTTCAGAGAAGCTTTTCTGATATCATTAGCTATTTGGTTCGCGGTGATTTCGTCATCGTGGTTTACTTGGTAGCTCATACCAATGCACTCTTCAGCACTACTGCTGTTGTTTGCTTGGTTAGTGTAACCCTTCTGCATGTTGTCTGCATACTTGTTGTTATTCTTTCTTCCTGAATACTTCCTCGACCTTCTAAAGACGTCTCGTCTCACAAACGCTTGTTTATTTTTGATGAATGTACCCTTGCTACCGATACTAGCAGTGTTCCCTTCTTCGCTGGAACTCGTATTGCCGTAAACAATTTCACTCTTCGGCAACTGAAAGCTCTTACTTAACCTAGTATTTTTTTGGAATACCGGTGGAGAATTTCTTTCACGATAACTACAGCTTCTAACGAATGTGTTTTGGAATCTGGAATCCGTGCTTTCTAAGCTTTGGAATTCCGGATCTGTTTCAATGTTGGTCTGTTCGCTGGTGAAGCCGAGCAGTTGCTGGCAATTGCTGCAGTACGATTTGCGTGCTTTCAGTTTTGCAATTTCTTCCTGTTGTGCTTTGATGATTTTCTCTTTTTGGTGGAGTGCGACGTGTATTTGTTTCTGTTCCCTGGTGAGGCGGGATTCTAGGAGGACTAACGATCGTAGTACTAGCGCTAGTTGGTCTTGTCGGAGCCGCCTCTCGATCGCCGCCTTCTTGTCTCTGGCGGCGAGGGCGTGTCCCGCCTCCACCAGCTGGTGCCTCTGCTTCAGGACGGACTCGGACTGCTGCTGCAGAGCGTTGCGCACCGCGTCCAACTCCCGCCTCAACTCCATCGCTTCTGAGCTGCTATCCATCTGGAAAGAGAGAGAAGAATTTGTCAATAAACATTAACTCGTAAGTCGTAACTATTATTGCAATAACAGCAATAACAGTGACATTTAACTTCATAAAAGGTTCGTACAGTCTATTTAAAAGATCGATCCGATAGCGGTGAAATGTCAAGTACGATTGATACACGATTCCTTATACGACTGGAAGAAATTAATGTCGTCTAATGACGGTGCGTCTTTGATCATCGCATAAACACTGTAATGATGGTTATCTGGTATAGGGATGCAACGAGCGGTCAGAGTCCACCACGCAATAGTAAGTTAACGAGGTCACTGGCCAAGAAATAACGTCTTGTATACAAAGTTATCAAAAGCGGAATATTTTATAATTAATTTAATTAACTCAGTATTTGCTGATAACGATCGGTGAATTCTCAGTTCTGTTACGTGACAATAAAGTTTAAAATACAAAGTCGGTATTTCGTCGCTGCTTTTAATGTTTGATAAGAAGAAAATCAGAGCATAGGTACTGAGCTTATCGTTTGCGCGGGCGCAGATAAGACGTTCAAACGCGGGAGAATAATGCTTTTTATAGTGTTATCGTAACCGTAATCTCACACTTCCTTGTTGTTTTTTAAGTTATATAATGTCAGTGTGCTAAATGTAAGGCCACGACTTCCTGAGACAATGACTCATAAGTCAGGGTCGATAATAGGTACCAATGGAAATTATGTCATACTAACAGCGCCCCGCGGTTTCACCCCCATAAGTGGCGATCCCGTTCGAAAGACAGTGGCGCCATCTAAGTATTATCATAATAACAATATTGTTGTTTTCTTCGGGAACAGCACTTTTTTTCGGGATGAAAGGTAACCCTATGTCTGTTTCTGTACACCTGACTACGTATATCCATGCAAAATTTCAGGATGATCGGTTCAGTGGTTTAGGCGTAAAAAGGTAACAAACAAACTTACTTTCGCATTTATAATATTAGTTAGGATTAAGGCTCCTACAAACAGGCGCGACACGCGATATAATCGCGCGCGACACAAAGGCACCGCTCTTTGCGCGACTTGCAGTGCCTTTGTGTCGCGTGTCGTGTCGCGTCTGTTTGAAGGAGCCTTTAGGATTGATTTTAATTCCTAGTCTTTTTGTCTTATCTATCACTATCACAAGAGGATAGTTTGAAGTAGTAGTATTATCTAATAGGTGTACGTGATGTAACGGATATTCGCATTCGCATTCGCGAATATCCGCATATTTTTCAATATTCGCATTCGCATTCGCAAAAATTATGCGAATATTTAGCGAATGTTTTTAATAATAAAAAAGGAAATTATTATATGCATGCATGTGAAATAATAATAGAATAGATAACACTTAGATATTTTTATTAAATCATACTTCTACATTCTAAATTAGTCTCATTTATGAAAAAAGAACTCCAGAGATCTGATCAAATCTAACATTAATCAGCCTTGTTACAACTATGTAAGGTTTGCATTTATTTAGTAAGTAGTATATTATTACTTTACTACCATTTTTATTTAAAGTTTACAGTTTCTATTTACTAAAAAACTAAACAATTATGTACTTGAAACAAAATTATTAAACTTTAAATATCTTAATAAGTACATTAGATATTTAAAGTTAAATAATTTTGTTTATAACCTTTGGCTTTAAATGTATATTTTTTCATTCCACTTTATATAATCTGAGGAATTAAATATATTTATAATGAATTAGTGATGTAACGGATATTCGCATTCGCATTCGCATTCGCGAATGTTGAAGATAAATATTCGCATTCGCATTCGCATTCGCGAATGTGAAAAATCCAACATTCGTTACATCACTCTGTACACCTAACTATCGCGTGGGTGTATTTATTTATACCTAGATCTTTCTGTAATTTATAATTTTCTAATCGACTGAAGCAACTGCAGTAAAACTATAATTTGCGTAGTGGAAATTCATACGATAAATCCATATGGTATTACATTAAATCTTCGCCAACTCATGACCACCTTTTCACCACAAAGCCATTCACATACGAAGGTAAGAATAGAATGTGGTATTCTAATACTTTAATCACGTTAGAGGCAAGGTAAAAGTCATGTCAATGGCGGTTTGACAATGTCTGAGTGTACTTAACCTCTATGAAAGTATGTTATAGCATTAACGAAAGTTTAAGCTGTCCAGCCCCCGGCTTTGAAACTAGTAGCTAGTTAATATATATAATTACATATAATAATAGGAGTTACGGAGATTTCAAATATTAGAATGTATGGTCAGTTATCCAAAGTACTTATCTGAGGAAAACGTAGGTACCTAAATAAATGGATCAGAAAACGTAGGCACCTGTGGATGTCAATTTGTAGTGCCACTTTCGAATTGATTTGATTAATAGGTACCTACGTAATTTGATTTTTTAAACAATTTTCGACGATGATTTTTCAATTAGAATAATTTTAATGTTATGTGACCATCTAAATACAGATGAATGTGTTACAGTTCCTTTTAGTGAGTGATTGCGTAGGTAAGAATTTATCCAGAGGGCCTAAAAAGGCCACTTTGGCGAATCAGAAAAGGATAATATTATGAATCGTAATGGACAGTTAACTGTTAAGTTAATCGAATCAAATCCCATTGATGAAGGATTTTTCAGTTATTTTTTTTTTGTCTGTGCTAAAATACTAATCAGTACAATCCAAATCCAATCCCTATCTCTTTGATTATACCTATGTAGTGCAGCGAAGAAAGAAAGGACTGTCTTCGCCATATTTTGATTCATAACGTTATCCTTTTATGATTCGCCAAAGTGGCCTTTTTAGGCACCCAGGTGTTTGTCTTTGTTAATATTTTGGAACAGACTATAGCTGTAATTAAAGTACCTATTTTAGAGGCAATCTCGTATTTTTAAAAAATGTAAAGATCTATGTAAAGATAAATGTAAAGAACATTTAATTTCCCTACATTTTTGACAAGTACTTATTATAAGACATTGATTGTCGCTGAGATGAGATTGTGTATAACTACATCGATTTTGAACGTTTTTAACTACGGAAATCGGCCTTACGATGAGTGATGAATTATTGATGATATAAATGCATAGACAGACGATCGAAATTAACACTTTTCATCTACAAAAACTGTTTATATTCATAAATTTATTTGCATTCCATAATGTTGTAGAGGTGTTACAATGGCGGGCCCTGTAGGACACAGCTAAAAGTATACAAAGAATTCTTAAAATAAAAAAAAAATTAGGACAAATTAATAATAAGCAATTTTTAAAATATGTTACTATGGTGATAGCGCCAGGGTAGCCCGCGCAAATCAATTTTTTTTTTACGTTTTTTGCAATTTGGTACGTTGATTAATATATGATTCGCGGCCGTAACAAATATGTATTTACAGAATTATAATCATTAAAGTCATCAACACAACTCTCTAGACCAAGTAGGTAATCTTACTGAATGATTATTTAATGAAATCTTGAAATTTTAGGATTATACTAACCTAACAAGTTGTATCACTGATTGTAATGACTGTTATTTTCATTCCCTTGAGAATGTCGAAATATACGTTTTTTGCGGCTTTTACGGCCGAGCTTCAAGGGACTGCAGTCCTGAGTACCTAATACCTATATGGTTTAATTTCAACTCGATACCTCCACGCGTTGCCGAGATAAAGGGGCTTGACAGACAGACGGCCGGACGGACAACAAAGTGGTCCTATAAGGGTTCCGTTTTTTCCTTTTGAGGTAGGTACGGAACCCTAAAAGATTGAGCAAACCTTCCTTTTTTTTACACACAACGAAAAAGGTTTCAAAATTATGATTCTATTGGTTTCCCAACGTCACAGATTCACGGTTCAATTGATACATCGAAATCTACAATCATTGACCAGGAAAATTATATAATTATCTAAAATCTAAATCGTAGGTATCACTCTAGGGTTGACGGACAATTTCGACCTTCGGGTTAGTTAGATACTTACATGTGGGACGTGCATGATACTTTTTCAGTATTATCCGACTATGACTTAGTTTCAAGTTATACGGAGCTTCTATAAAAAGCTGTTCTCGCGTCGAGATCGCGAGCAAACTGGCCAGGCAATCCCAATGCGCGTGAATTTACAGTAAACAATCAATTAATTACATTGAATTTCACCTATAAATCAAAGGTCGGTCGTAGCGAATGCAATGGACTTTGAACTGTGCGATTGTTTTGATTCTTGGATTAATCATGTCGTCGACGTTATTAATTATAATGTCAACAAACCGTCAACTTTTATGATAATCAGCGGATTATATTGTTTCATAATCATTTTAGGCATAAGCATACTCGTACCTAATAAAATGACGCCTGCTGGCGCCGTAGTAGCGACGACGACGCGACGCGCGACGTATAACCAAACCTGCCAGCTAAGTCTTTTCTTTTTTTTTGTTGTGGAAAGTTATATATAAAAATATAGATGTATGTAAGAATATTATAGGCAGTATAGAATTCGTATTTTTGGGAAGAACAGTAGCGCTCTGATTTACCTAAAGCTAGGGTTTCCCAAGACTACGGTGAACACCATATAGCGTCCGCCGTCGAATTACGTCACTGAAACGCTATTTATGAAAGTAAGTTGGTGTGTTTCCCTAGACAGCATTTTTTGACACCGTAATATCCATTCCCCGGTGCCATAATTGGCATGACTTCCGTCACTGCGGTCATGTGGCTGCTACTTCTGACGTAACAAATCGTAGCTATAGTAAGTATAACGCAAAATGTATCACCATACCTAAGTGTCACATTTTCCAAAGTAGGTAAAAAATATTCATTTGCACTGTCAAGGTCGATACCGATACCACTAATTATATCTGCTAATTCATTTAAATGAATTCCTCGAAACAACGATTTAAGTTTTATTAGACGCGTAACACCTTTTTCATTCTTGTCATATTTACATAGATAAAAATACTAAATGCACCATGCTTTTGTCATTCATGATCATGAACGTAAAATGACTCCTGATTGCAATTCATAAAGACATTCATTGATGATGCAGTGGAAACGTAATATAATGTAGGTAATCTAATATTTATATTCAAATTATTACAAATTGCTATCATGCACCAAGGTGTTTTTATCAGATATCCGCAGCAAACTGCAAAGTGGTAACGGCCGCGACTTATCGAGTTGTAAGTCGTAGGTTCGAATCAGACAGATATGCGCTTTACTTTGCGTGAATTATTTCATCACCACAGTCTCAAAACGGTGAAGAAAAACATCGTGAGGAAACCGGCATGTCCTAGGACCAAACATTTGAAGTACCATACACCAACTTACGTGTAGTGGATTACGGCCCACTCCCTCTCACAGAGAGGAGGCCTGTGTCCCAGCAGTGGGAACATTATAGGATGATTTTATTATGTATGTTATGTATGTATGCAGAAAAGTTCAGGTTACCTATTAATCCCCTTACTAATAAACGTATTATATCAGATGAATAGTTACAAAACGATTTTTTTTTATTTGAAATGGGTTTGCTCTTGACTCTAGTCTAGGTCAGAGATGACAGATACAAAGTCTACGATGGAGTGAGCTCACCCAGAAGAAGCCTGTTCACTCTTACTTTGAAAAGATTCGGGTTGTATGCACTCGGAAACACAAACGCAGGTAGAGAGTTCCACTCTTTTGCTGTGCGCATTATAAAGGACATTTGAAAACGCTTAGTGCGAATTGGTGGAATAGCAACTAGGCAGGGATGGTAACTTGCAGTGCGTCTGGATGTTCGAAGGTAGAAGGGGGCCGGTGGAATGAGGTCGTGGAGTTCTTGGGCACACTCACCGAATATTTCTCTCTTTCGGTCGTCAGTAATTTGACATTCGAAAGAAGAAGACAAAGCGATGTGCTATACATATAGACGCAGAACGTTTATTAGTAAGGGGGTTAGTATATACCTAATACCCAAAAAATATATACAAGTCGACTTGAGAACGTCCTGCTCCATTTTTTGCCGGTTCAAAATGAACGTTATTTTCATTGGGCCTCGTTTTGAAAATTGAGCTAGGTGGCAGCACCACCGCAAGTGGGGCAGGCACATCTTCAATAATTTGGATGATTAATAGAACTGCCAGTGCTGTATCCATTTAACTGGGAAATGCAAAGAGGCGTCATAGAAAACAATTTCTGCAAATCTTTCAGAAGATATTTTACATCTTAGCTGATAAACGGAGCTGTTTATTTTATGCATGTTTTCTATCCTCTGGCCGGAAAATGTTTGGAAAAATACCAAAGACAGCTGTAAAATGTCCCATACAATGTTTGTAATAATAAAACAAAACTCTCCTGCATCCGCTGACATAACCGCCATAGTTACCAGCCGAAGGAAGTCGCTTGTTATGCGTCTGCGCCTGCGCACTAGGTAGATACTGCTGCGCAAAGCTATAGGTTATTGCCACAGGAAATTCTAAGGATATCACAGAATAACGGCTGTATGTTTAATTGCTATATAAATCATAAATTGAGATAGATATAATTATGCATGTTCACTGCGAAGGAAGGTTGAAATAATTTAGTAATTAGAAAGGGACCTAGGTTAGTGCATAGGGGCTTAATGACGATGATGAATTACATTTGCGTAGGTATGTATATGGTTGACTGGTAAAGAATGCCTAGGGCATTAAATCCACCGTCGTACGTTATTGTGCGCGAAATCGATACTAATAATACAGCTGAAGAGTTTGTTTGTTTGAACGCGCCAATCTCTGCAACTGCCGTTTGGATTTGAAACATTTTGCATTTGATAGCCCAATCCCTAAGGAAGGTTATAGGCTATTTAACATCTCGCTGGACCCCTTAGGACCCGAGCAAAAAGAAAAAAAGTCAGAAATAACGCTAAGCAAAAAATAAGTAACAGCGTAGACAATACGATGAGACGGGGTGCGTCGGGGGCACAAAAAGTTTTACGCGGACGAAGTCGCTAGTGTATAAATAAATAAATATATCCTTGGTACTTGCTTAGTATCTTTTTCACTGATGGAGTAGTTAATTGTGCCGAGTTTTGAAAAAAAAACCCATCATGATTTATTTAAACTTTTCGCACAAAAAGTACAAAGGCGGACTTAATGCCTTAGGGAAATTCTTTGGCTTATTCCAAAACAATAATTAATTATCTGTGCAAAATAAAGTCCCTAAAGACAATACATACTACCATTATCAACACCACGTTCGTTTCTCCAATTCGATAAGGCACTCACATTGCACAACACTTGTAAAGTTTCAAACAAACTCAGGGGTCACCATTCGCCACATCTTTTCAAACACGCACTGAAATGGGATTTTGTGTACTTACACATATTTGTTCAATATGTTATTGATAATA
Organism: Luperina nickerlii; assembly: GCA_963855955.1. Classification (NCBI taxonomy): domain Eukaryota; kingdom Metazoa; phylum Arthropoda; class Insecta; order Lepidoptera; family Noctuidae; genus Luperina; species Luperina nickerlii. The sequence goes on from OY979664.1 coordinate 4,817,460, forward strand.
TATAAAGAAGTATTTGCTCAAACCTGGCTTGAATATGTTGGATAGTTTGTTTGCACACGTGCCGCCGATAACACAGCTACACAAATTGGTAGTGCCTTCTGTAATGACACTGTGTTGACTGACTATCGATAAGGGTATTCTATTACTAATAAACACTGGTCTACGTTATCAAGAACTTGTAAATCGTACAAACGTATCTTTAGTAAACACTAGACAATGTTTACTAGTCACGGATTTACAAGACAAGTTTTTCTATCTTCCAGACATTGACATCATTCTGACAAAATGAATTTGAATTTGATTTCTCCTGCCTCATTCCAATTTATTTGGTGTCGACGCAACATGTTTTTTTCTTGCATACTCCTCAATTAGATGTCATCTCCTTTTCCAGGTGGTCAGCCCCTTTTCCATACATCTTTCACACAGTCTATGTATACATCGTTTATTTGGTCTTCTCCAAAACTTTGTCCAGACAGTCAGTTGTTTATAGCCAATTGTCTTAACGAAACGAAATATAATATCTGGCTCTCGTTTGTTTATTTATATTCACATATTTCCCGATATTCTTCGTCGTTTTTTCTATTTTCATTGGCTTGCAAAAGTAATTAGAAAGTTATGAACTACACACCTAAAATAGAAAACTATGGCCATATGTGACCCCATTTTCAAAGGCAAACTCTCAGTAATTTCACGGCAAACCATTTTAGAAATTTGCGTAAATATTACAATATAATAATACATGCCCATTGGTAAGTAATTAGTACTTAATTAAATATGTAACACTCGCCTTGAATGGTCGGAGGAAGTTGCGGCCGTTGACTCGCGATAAATAGGAGCGAGCATTCATATTCGTATTGCTATAGAACAAAACATCTATGCTTATAACATCGGGACTTATTCTCTACTAGCTGTTACCTGCGACTTCGTCCGCGTGGAATTTAACAAAAAAGTTATCGTTCAGTTCGCAAAGTTTACGATATTCTGTATTCCGCGTAAAGAAAACACCTATGCTAATTTTAACGAAATTCTTCTATTTTATGAATCGATATTTTGTTTTTATACTATATTTAGTTTTTCGTATTATCTTTACTGAAATATACAATATTTGGTGTACGATTTTCTTGGGCTAAAACAACAACACTACTGGCATTCCTCGCACGTGAACATGCCACGTATAGTTCCCATGAGTAAAGCAACCCTTAGTTAAATCTATGCCAGCTTTGTTTAAGGGGGAAGCGCTAAATACCCGCGAAATTCAAATTTTCTTACGTTTTATTAAGTTGTACGTCGATTAAAATATGATTTGCGGTCGTAACAAATATGTATTTACAGAATCATAATCATTAGAATCAGTAATACAATTTGTTAGGTTCGTATAATCCCAAAATGTCAAGATTTCATGAAATAGTCATTCTGTGGGATTAATTGGTCTTAGAGAGTTGTGTTGATGACTCACATCAAGAATAATTTTACTAAATTCTGAATCGGCTGAATGTGCTCTCTCCAATTTTATTTATTTGTATAGAAGATGATTAGATTTCATTTCATAGACTTTTTTGTTTTTTCGTAGGACCCTCCTTTTTTTCAAAAATAAAATTAAGGAGTAACTTAGGCTAAGATACTCCTTATAACAACAGCTATCTGCCAGTGAAAGTCCCGTCAAAATCGATCCAGCCGTTTCGGAGATTAGCCGGAACAAACAGACAGACTAACATTTTAAAAACTGTTTTTTTTTTGTTATAAGTAGGTACCGTTTAAACTTTCATAATATGCATTTACTCAAAAGCTGTTATTTTGAAATTATAATTCTACTTTGTGTTCGAGAATCACGATATGTATATTTGTATTTTACTCTCATAACGGATGTTTTACTGTAATGTGCAGAAGAAATGAATATGAGTACGTATTATTAAGTATTTTTTGTTCACAATTTGTGTGTTAACCAAGTCATGGGAATGAATGTGTGCCAATGTTCGGCGGTTGAACTATACCATAGAGTTCACCGTCAATCTTCTATAGAAACATGAATGTAAATATAGTATCTATGGCCCCATAGAATTCTAATGATATTCAAAGAACAGTTAATTAACCTTATTTTTAATTATCGGACTATAATAGCCTTAAAAATCAACCTGGTTAGCCTTTTCCCAACTATGTTAGGGTCGGCTTCCAGTCTAACCGGATGCAGCTGGCGACTGCCTATCTGACTTCCACAACCCAGTTACTGGGTAACACGATACCCCTAGGGAAGACTGGTTGTCACTTTCGGGCTTCCGACTACCCGTAACGACTGTCAGAGATCTACAAATGACCACTGAGAACAACTACTTAACGTGCTTTCGAGGCACGGAGGGGTCTCGGTATGTTATGGATGGTCACCCATCCTCGGACCAACTTCGGCCAGAGTACCCGTGCGACTGTTACTATTTAGCCACCCACGAGCCCCTTCCTATATCACTAAAATAGAGCAGTCAAAACGTGTTTGCATAACAAAAACATCACGAGAAAGTTATAATTTCCTTGAATACATAATCTCAATCAAGTCCAATTAATTTCTTTCAACGCAATACTCGAGCACACACGAAAATGATTTAGGTAAAAATAAAACGTTGCTCAGAAACCTTCTAACTCAAAAGCAAAACAAAACGACAGACTCAAAACATTCTAAAAACCAATTACACATGCGCCTACGCAACGAAATCGTGAAACTTCGGGAAATCGAAAGTGGCTGAGGAATGGCCCATTGTATGATACGATAAGTTCAAAGAATTTATTAGCACCGTGTAAACGGGTTATGGGAGTGGAAACCATTTACTTACTTACCTACTAAAGAAAGGTAATTTTGAATTTTAGTGTAGTGTTAAACTGGTAGGTATAGGTATTAATTAGAACCTTCTATAAAAACATAATTATTTATACATAGGGGTTTAGTGATGATTTCAGAAATGAGAAATAAATACCATTAAAACTACAGAGTCAAATTAAATTAGTTAGCAAAACTTCGCAGACGTGATAAGTACCGATTCCTGAACATGATAAAACAAAAAGAAATTAAGATGACTTTAATTTTTGGGATCAACTACGGTTGGTAGTGTAGTTACTTGAAATATCAGTTTAAACATGCTCATTTTTTTGTGTATACTTAACAGACGTGATGACACAAACGTTACACGACAAAACAAAAAGAAGCTTATTTTCTCTACACACTATCAGCGGTCATCGACCCTAAACAAAAATCATCACAAATAGTTTTTATTTTATCCTGTTTAATAACGTCTGTGGAGTTTCGCTAACTAATTTAATTTCACCTTGTATAGTTACTGTGTAATCGTGTAAAAGAGAAAACGGCAGGAGAAGAAAAACGATCATTTTCTCGATCGATTTTCATACCCTGCGCGCGATCATATTCTTTACCATAAAAAAAGTGAAGTGCCTAACATACAAGTTTCACAAGATCAATAGTTGGTGCAAGCTACAGCATTCTTTCTAGGTTTGTTTATAGACCTAAATCCAGGCGAAAGTATGTCGACAGACCTAGAATAGCGAGTCGGGTCTAGTTTTTCATAAATCTCATATAAAATACAGTTCCGTGTTGATGGTGACTCGCTCTGCGTTAAAAACAGTGTCATATCGAATAACGGACCCTTAGGGCTCAGCAGTAGCTGATACAGGATATCTCATAAAAATATTGTGAAGATCTAAATACAACTTTATCTAGTTTCAATTAGGGTCGATTTTTAAATAAGTAATTTGTTTTGATCATACGGGATTTTTAAATACGTCTTCAGAAGCACGAAATCCTACCTTATCCATATATACTATAATAAAGGTTTATTTTTGATAAACAACTTGATGGCTCAGTAGCTTTTCGTAGCAGTCAATTCTCGCCGGTAACCCGTTAATTTAAGCGTTATTAATATTAATTTAGTGCGTAAAGGCTCGATTCTCACGCTTATAACAGATTGGTGACCGCGTTTTCATTAAAAGGGTTAATATCAGTATAAATGTGTATTTTGTGTTTATTTGGACCAGCCACGTCTGCGTTACTGTTAGCCGTTAGGTTTAAACGTGTCAGAGCGTGCAAGAAAATTACGTGTTCATGAACATACCTTTTTCACAGGAGTTTATTCATCCACTTATTTCATTAAAATTAATAACAAAGAGAACGATATAAACGAATAAAGTTGAAGAGTTTATTTGAACGCGCAAATCTCTGGAACTCCCAATCGGATTTACTAAAATATTTTTGCATTTGATAGCCAAATTCTTGAGGAAGGCTTTCAGGCTATTTAACATCACATTCGCTACACGCTAGGACCAAAATGGACGACCAAAAAAAAAATAAGAAAGAATTCTAAGCAAAAACGAAAATAGTGCGGGCATGCGATGCAATGCGACAAGGAATTTTAAGCGGATGAAGTCGCGGGCAGAATCTTGTTTATGAAATGAAAAGACGATCAATAAAAACTGGTGATGGTCTCCTAGGTCATAAGCATAAATAAGTCTTCATCCTTTCTTGAAAGTTAGGAAAAGCACTGCAAGTTCTCATCATTAAAGCAAATTTAACGAATCAAAATAATATGTTATTTATCAGGTTCTTGCAGCCATCACTCATAAACTTTTGCTCACAATTTTTATTTGTTTCAATTAACTCGATCATAAAATATACTATACGTCCCCGTTAACGTTAATTAACAATATAATCATTTAAAACCAGGGCCAGAATTGAAGCAACGAACAAAAAAACTTAAAAACTTTAGAGTCAATAAATTACATCAAAATATACATAGTCACTGGTTTTTCGGTTTCCGTACTCAAAGGGTAAACACTGGACCCTATTACTAAGACTCCACTGTCCGTCTGTCTGTCTGTCTGTCACCAGGCTGTATCTCATGAACCATGATAGCTAACAGCTGAAATTTTCACAGATGATGTATTTCTGTTGCCGCTATAACAACAAATAATAAAAATAAAATAAAGTTAAAATTTAAAGGGTTATAAAAGAAACGTTTTTTTCGGCATTTTATGCCTTGTGGTACGGAACCCTTCGTGTGCGAGACCCACTCGCACTTGGCTTGTTTTTCTGATTGTTTTATATTACTGTGAAATCGGATAATGCATCCACCTACGTCATATTATTGTTTTATATCTTCGATATATGTATAGTGTCCGCATTGTACGTTTCAAGGATCTTGGCGGTTAGGTTTCCCTTTACATCGTAAGGTAACTCTATATACCTTAGTTTTCCGTGGAAATAGAAAACCATATTTCTGTATGTTGGCATTATTTCACCACTATGTGCAAGTTTTGCAAGATAAGTTATTGATCGTTTAAAGGATTGCATGAATTGAATTGGTTGTTGCTAATTTTTCAAAATGTGGTCATAATCTTGACAATCTTCCAGTAAAATTGCTCGTTTATTATCTTCGATATAATCAAGTCTACTCAGAGAATAACCGCATTTTCGGGTTAGGTAATCTTTCATCGTATTAACAATTCAACATCAACGCGGTACCATCTCAGTTTTTACCACCATTAAATGTTAGGTACATCGGAATGATAATATTTGCTTTATCATCTCCATAGTATCCAATTTGAAAATCAACTCAAGTACTTACTCGTTTTTTAAGGTAATTTCGAGTTAACATGAAGATGGGAGCAAGAACTCAATCAAAGTTAAGCTCAATAGAAACACAAATAAAAAAGAAGTTTCCAGCCTGTAGCTTTTTTAGAGAGCTTACAGAGTGAATGCTAAATGGTTTACTGGGCCTGCTTTAATACAATCTACCTGTATTTGTATATTTATGCACAATCGAGAACTTTAAACTTAACACCGCGTATTGAAGAATGCCATTGTTCTTCAGAAGTTTTAAAGTCGACCTAATGCTGAATGTGTTTCGAGTTTTCCTTAACAAAAAGACTAAAGACTAAATTAGACTTCTATGCAAAAAGCCGGCACCTATTGGTATAAGCACCGGTGCTTATACCAATAGGTACCGGCTTTTTGTTAAGGAAAACTCGAAACAAAATTCAATATAAGTACATACCAATGTATATTGAATTTTGTTTAGAGATCCTGGTAGGCATGTAAGAGTTGACAAAAAGGCTGTTATCAAGGAAGGTAAGAAAGAACAAGAAAATAAAGAACATGAAAATGACAACGCTGACAAATAACTTGGAATTCCGTTCATCCTTAAATCAGACAAGCAAACAGAAATTCTTAACGAGCGTCCGGATGCTGCACCCGCTAAGTGGGACCTGACATTTAGCCAGTGAGTCTGAGGACCAATAAAACCTTGCACTTTCTACCGTAAACCTTTAGCTCCATTCAAAAACATGACTCGTTGATAGTGTATCGGTAATAAACAAGTGAAAACAGCGATCGGTAAACAAATTAACGACGAAGACTAATCTTTGACACGTAGTGGAGTGTTTCTCTTTATAATCTACTTGATCATGCAAATGGATGATTGCAGTAATGCAATTAAAATAAAATTTATAGGATTCTTTTCGTGTTTAGTGGCGTACATCAATGTAAAGATTTATGCGATCGTCAATTTGAATTGTTTGATTTCGTTTTCTCTTTTCTTTTCTGTCTACGTTAAAAATAATGTAGTGTGGTTTCTTTTAATTTTATTTGCATATAAGTGTTCGGTATTTTAGGTAGATCTAGACATGTGTTCTTTGTACTGAATTTCAGTTGAGATTATTTGGTTCACATTCTAATTCGTCATGTTCGATGTTTGAAATCGAACAGTAAATACAAATACAGGGTCAAAGCTAGCGAAACTCCGCAGACGTGATGGTGATCGATATCTTAACATGATAAAAAAAAAATATATGATAAAAAAAAATTGGGTGACCGAATATACTTTATTTTATCAAAGTCAAAGTCAAATTTTTAATTTGACGAGAAGGAAATGTTAACGAACTTAACAGAGCAGGAGCACGGAGCAAATAATTGAACAATAAGAATTAAAAAGGGCCACAGGTTCTTGACTGAATATTTTTCAAGGTGAGCCAGTTGGGTATAACAATACACTCGTATTATGCCATAAAACGGTCCATAACTCCTGACATGTAGAAGAGTGACGTCATCTGTTAGTAGAAAGAAAAATCTTAACTTAAATTACACTTCTATGCTTTGTAAAATTATTAGAAGCAGGGGGATTTGACCTCTTGTTTTTAAATCAGTACCATAAATTCAAGAGGATTCATTTTAATATAATACTTTGTATTAAAAAAAGACGAAAGCTCTAAAAGCTTTTATCAAACGCGAATATAAAATTATGACAACACAAACAACAATACCTACTAATACCTAACGGTTTTGACTGGTCAAAGTACGAAATGTGCTTCTATAAAGGGCTATTGTATGACGTAGTGACGTATTGACGTAGGGCCGACATTTGTAGGTCGCGTAGAAAGCGGTGAAGGACAGACAGGCAGACAATCATGTGTTCAGATAAGATTCTATGGAAAATGTTACGACTTTCCAATCGAGGAAATTTAAGAATGGCCACGATTTAGGCCAATGTAGTGCCGATACCTCTTAAATACTAGGTTTGCCCATACCTAGTAAATACTAGATTTGCCCATACTTAGTAAATTCTAGGTTTATACCTATCTGATTAGATGGTAATAGTTTCTATTTGTTTTTACAGGCTAAAAATAGATGTTCCATCATATACTTGGGTTGCAGAAAAGTGCTAGTCATAGACATAAAGTTGTTTCTCTTAGTAGAATATGGTACAGACGCCAGCACATCAAGTCAAGTCAAATTTCTTTAATAGATTTTCAACTTTATCTCTAAAGCTTAAGGTTCAATGTTGATTGGAAAAATTTGACAGTTTCGGGTAGCTTGATGTGCTGGCGTCTGTACGTTCAGCTTTGAGCGACTCTGATGACTGTCACCTTTCAGATTTCTTACTCCAGAAAGTTCAATGATACCTACCTAAGGGTAAGACAACAAAACGAAATCGTTTTCTATAGTTTATGAGTAAATCTCTGCACATTACAATATTTATGGCGTAGTATAAGCATTATCAGCTTATAATTTTCCCACAGCTGGGGCATAGGCCTCCTCAGTGAGATGGACTCATTTATGACGTAATAGGTTATTAATCCATATACTTTTCACCTGCGTTTAATTTTATGGGATCTAATTTGTAGAGAAAATGCGGGCAATTCAACTGTAATAGGTACTAAAACTAAGATCTTAACTAGTTAGTGCGAAATTAATGCTGCTTCATTTAATTTAATTTAGAATTTTAGATCATGACTGTTGTAAATTTAACTACATAACTAGCATGAACATAAATATTAGAATCTAATTTACTGTAGACAGTAGTTAGGTAGGCTCTAATCTGTGGCTCTAAAAGGTAGGTACCTTTTAGAGCCACAGATTAGAGCCAATAAAGCAGACTATCTCAAATAAAAAAGAGAAAAAATATTGGTTAATGGAGACTTAATAAAATTACTTCTAGGCTAGGTGGCACACTTATGACAAGAAGAAATGAAAGTTCAAGTTTTGCAAGTCAAAATGAGCCTGGAGGACAGCGCGTACGTGTTCTACGCGCGCCTCAAAGAGATGTCAGCATCAACCGAAGGGCCCCGATGGGCCGAAGCCTGCCGAGGCAGCGGGATTGTCCGAAAGGGTTACCGCTGGCCCGGAACATAAAGGGCTAAGGAAGGAACACGGGTGGGTTTTAGTCAGTAAGAGTCTGACACTCCCTTCCGCTCCACCCAGAGTGGGACGGGTCATTTGATGATTTCCCATCCTGAAAAAAAAAGCCTGGAGGTCTAGACGACATCCGTAGTTTCGGTCGAATTTGTGGGTGATTCCTACTCGTATCACCTACGGACATAAGCACCGTGATTGCGTAACACACCGTCAATCTCAATCTGAATCATTTTGAAGAATATTGCTAATCCATTGTTTCGTAAATGCACTTAAATTGGAATTTTTTGCAAGAACTGCTTTTAATTGTTAATTGTATTTTGTTTTTGCATACCGTTAAAACGGTGAGACATATTAGCACTACTACGCAATGTTATGAACACCTTTGTAAACACCATGTTTCTGGAAATATTCTATTCTATTCTTATAAGTTCGAAAAATGTGTCCTCTCAACAACGTAAACAACGCAATAAAAGTTGTTGAACTGTTAAAATGAAACCCATGGCTATTGATAGTGCGTTACGCAATTACCCCCGAAGATTAGCTTGGAGCCCGACCTAAGAATTAATGACACCATAATTTGATAGTTGTACCTACTCTCGATGTGTTTTACCCGTCCGAAAAAGGTAATTAATCAAGTGTAGGGTTCACTCCGAAGTTTCCAACTACTTTCGTATACGGACGGGCCTGTATCTTCGTTGACGGACTTAGAGAGTAGGCGAAGAAGGTGAAGATAAAAAAAATAATATTATAAAACAATATTTACAAAACTGTTGTCATAAGCGTCCAATGTCGTGAGCGTGACATCTGACCAAAGACATTGTTTTCTCTGACCGACAAAACTATTAAGTAATTGTTTACAAACTTTCACTCAGTCTGAGAGAATCTTAATAAAGATTCTCTCAGACTTTTAAAAGCTAACCATTATCTGTTGCATCACAATGGTGGACTTCTTGACACAAATTAATTGCTACACTTCATTTTTGTAACGTCTTGTTAAAGGTGTCAAAGTGTATGTGATACGGTTGTTATAATTAAGTAATAGGTGACCGAGTGGCGTCCAAGGACTGGTAGACGAAGTCGGTCGTCTGGCGGACGATATTGTTACTATCGAAAGAAAGAAAGAAAAAGTATTTATTGCGACTCGTACAAGAAGATCACAAACTAAACTAAACACAGGAAAATAAAAATCCAAGTTATATAAAAAATCGGTTGTCTGTAAAGTCGGTTTACTGACGATAGTTGAACGTGACAACGTCAGAGGAAAATACTGATGGAATAGTTGCATTTTTCAAAAGAAAATTTTAATTTTATTTGTTTGATAGATATTTTGTATGGATATGGATATAGAGAAGGAGGTAAATGGAAATCACAATTGAATTGATCAAGTTACATTTATTTGTACGCATAAATACAATTAAGTAGGTACGTCAATTTTTTTTAACAATGTAGAGACGCCAGCATATCAACCTACTACAATCTGTCAAATTTCTTTAATAGATTTTCAACTTTATCGCTAAAGCATAAGGTTCAAAGTTGATTGGGAAAATTTAACAGTTTCGGGTAGCTTGATGTGCTGGCGTCTGTACATAGTTTTTACAAGTATGAATGTGCTTTGAGCAATTGTTTTACAACTTTTATTTACACTTTTACATGTGTGATATTTAACTTCTTACAATTTGTGTTATTCTTTTGAGAATAGGACGATGATAGGAAAAGTAGGAAATGGAGGGAGTGTTTTATTTCGATCGAATAGCAATTGATTTTTTACTCATCGTGAAATAGTTCTGTTAACTTATTGTTATAGTTTTGTCAATTATAGCATAACCTACAATCGCTGCACTAGCGGACCGATGCTATTTATTTTAATGATGAAAGCACGAATATTCGACAATATATATTGATATATTGTCGAATATTCGTGCTTTCATCGTGCGCACTCGGGCCCCATGACCCGAGAGTTTCGACCTCAAACGGCTAATAGAATTAATTTGTTACACGTGTATCTATTTATATCAAGGTTTAATAGAAAGGGTAAAGAAATGTCCCTCCTAAAACGAATGCAGAACTCATTATCCTGAAATATTTTCTTTCAAACCTTTTACGTGCCTTTATTCAGGAAAAAACAGGTCAGCCTGGCCCATCCATCAGGCGCCGAGTGCTCTTGGCAAATTAACATCAAATATATACGATATATTACCTTAACCTTACCTTAAAAACCTTTATCGCCGCAATTATCGTTGCTATAAACAATTGACACATGTAAATGTATTATTGCCTCTTTGTCGCTCGTTCCGCGCTCTCGCTTGCACTTCAAGCCGCCATGGAACGCCTCCACGCTACAGAGCGAGGCCGCGAGGTAACGCCTCATGAGTCATGTTTTTTCGTGCGTGCAGCCAGCTTCATCGATTTATTAGAAGTTGTCACGTCAAAAAAAAAAATGTAACAAAAGGAAAATGAAACAGAAAGACCTGTATGAGGCCTAAAGGCTCCTATCTCAGCATGTTGCTATCGCGGGTAGTACCACCGGGGTAATTACGTAGCACACTAACAGTAGCAATGGCTTTCATTTTGACAGTTCAACAACATTCATTGCGGTATTTACTTCGTTGAGCAGACGAATGTTCCCAACGTATGAAGCAATGGATTGGGCAATATCCTTCAAATTTATTCAGATTGTGATGAATAGTGTGTTACGCTTGATGAGGCTGGCACAGGAGCGTGGTGACTGGCACAAGAAAAGAGATGCCTGTGCTCAACAGTTGGTGAAGTTGGTCTGTTCTGTGGATGATGATGTTTCTAAACTAAAGACTTTTTAGAAGAGACTTTCCCTTGAAAAGAATACAAGGAATTCATAGAATTTTATGTAATCTTTATCTGTTAGTGAAGTATTTACACAACAGACGATTAAACAGAAACATCGTTTGTTGTAGTAAATGTTGGCAAAGAGCCAAGCACCAGTCATTGTTGGCGGCGATTACTGAATGAATACAAATTTGTATGAAACTATTCTTAGATAAGTTTAATTTTAGTAACACTAACAATAACGAATTGAATTTTTTAAATAACAATAATAACTCCACCGCCGTATCTCTACGTTGACGTCGTGGTGGGGCTTGCACGCTCCGAACTGGAGGCCTATGACGGAAGAGTTTCTTTTGCCGGAACAGGTCTAAGTTGAGCCAGACCAAGAGAGATACAGAAACCCGCAGGGCAGCATGTGGCGAGCTGTTGGGCAGTAGCGACCCCACGGACCCTATCTCCCGGGAGAAGTCTTGTTCCTCACCTCTGGCCTTGCCTTTATTTGCCAACTTTGAACCTTCCGCTTATGCAATAAAGTTGATAATCTATTAAAGAAATTTGACAAATTGAAGTCGCTTGATGTGCTGGCGTCTGTAATAGCTACAGCCCGCGAATTTGTCCGCGTAAAATTTCGCCTCCCGATCCATCGTGTCGCATCCCATCGCCTACCCGTGATATAGATTCGGCAATAGTGTAGCTTTCTGCCAGTGAAAGAATTTTCTAACTCAAATCAGTACTTACAACGTTTACCTCCTACACTCAAACTTACAAACTTTACCTCGTTATAATATTAGTATAGAAATACACACATCTATAGTATATGCTATTTGTTTCAACAAATACCCTCAAAACAGGAACTATTTTCCGTCAAAGTAATTTACCATCGCATTTTTTATACCTGGTAGGTACTTAGTAGTAATACATAGGTAAGTCGTAGATCAGTCATTCACAATATTGGAAGTGTGAAGCAATCAATTGCATCATTACTCTTCTACTATTCGTAAGGACAGCTTTCATACAATGTATGAAATCATAATGTGCGTCGTTGAGTCATCTTAATTGAAACCTGGCCATGGTCACTGTCACCACGTCATCAGTCTTGCACTTGATTTATTGAAGGTTACCATTCCGGATTATCAGGAAGAGTTTTTGTGATAAGGAAAATAAATAGCCTTATTTGGATACTAGGAAGTGCTTTAACATGGCCTAGGTAGATAGGATCATCCATTGTTTACAAATCACCAACGTCCAGTCGTAAATTTATTCAGTCTTCCTTTCAATGTAAAATTTAAGTACTCGTGTAGACCATAGAAGTCGTATACAATACTTATAGATATTATTAAAATAAAGAAAGCTCCAATCAACCTTGAACGTAGCTTTCGCAACTCCCACTGGGAGACCGGTTCAAATAAGGAACTTAAAAAGCAGCGCGTGCGCACTGTCCGAACACCGCGCTAGCAACATTCCATTATAACTATAGCAATCGTCGTAAGTAAATTCAACTATTCCGGAAAGGTATATGAAATTTTGAGCTAGCTATCATAGCCCGGCTAGCTCAGTCGGTAGAGCATGAGACTCTTAATCTCAGGGTCGTGGGTTCGAGCCCCACGTTGGGCGCAACTTTTTGCGTTTTCTGCTTATTTTTATTAATCAGTGCGGACACGTGACTGCCTTTATTGTAACCGCAGAAGCGTGTACTTGAAATAAGATACGCTACATAAACGCAGGGTAGCACCTACTTACATTATTGATCTTTCGCGAACCCAAGGTTTAAAAGATAAGATAAGGAAAACATATAGTAAATAAGCGAAGTGTAGAGCAGCATTGAAGCCATTATTTTGATAATTTCGTCGCTAACAACATTGGCCTAGATTTTCAACAAGAACTTTCTTCACGAGACACGACCAAACATTACCATAAAATGTGTAATTAACAATTTTTAGGGTTCCGTACCCAAAGGGTAAAAAAGGGACCCTATTAAGACTCCATTGTCCGTCTGTCTGTCTGTCACCAAGCTGTATCTCATGAACCGTGATAGCTAGACAGTTGAAATGTTCACAGATGATGTTGTTCTGTTGCCGCTATAACAAGCACTAAAACCAGAATAAAATAAATATTTAAGGGGGGCTTCCATACCACAAACGTGTTTTTTTTCGGCGATTTTGGCGTTTGGTACGGAACCCATCGTGTGCGAGTCCGACTCACACTTGGCCAGTTTTTTTATTATGACTCACGAAACGGGCAATTATGGAAAGTGCTCGATAATCGACTAATGATATCGACCTGGTTCCGCTCGATATTAATGAATAAGATTACTATCAAGTGACAGATGTTCAGCTTATTATTACCGATGTTGACATCGAGAATTATCGATAATTTCTTCTATACTTTCTACAGGTTTAAATGGTTGTTTCTCCGTCATTGGAGTGTGCGAACAAAATACCTACTTATTTAAAAAGCAAGCAAAGCAAGGATATAAATTAATATTAAAAATATTAAGTATATAGGTACGTAAATATTATTTTACGATACCTAGATCTGGATCGATACCCGGCGCCTCCACCAATTTGTGGAGGTCCATATGGGAGCTTCACAGTACCTACCCAAAGTACGCAACTACTTTCATTATAATCATCATATAGCTGCTCCCTTTTGCCACGGTACTTTTGACTCATGTTACCCTGGTCTGTGCGAGTCTCATACAACTAATTTAATATTTCACAAATCTATAGGAAGATAATAACGAATTCGCTTGTTAGCCTGATAAGTGTCTAGTGTCAGGTATTATGAAATAGGTAAGGCTTTATGGTTCATAGAGTTCATTGGTTGATGGTCTTAAAGGTTCAAGAACCAAAGTCCAATTTCCTACAAACGATAACACTAAAACTGAATGCCATATTGTTTATTGTATAATATCAATTTCATAACAGTACTACCGCTGATATAGTTGACATTTTGTACTTAAATTGACCACAGCGGGGAGTAAAAAACGATGCACTATGAAATAGCATCGTTTGTCTAACGACCATTTTGTTTTACGTAACAGTTCATGATTTAGGGATCTTTTACTATGAGCTAATAGTGTTATTTTTCACTCCGTTGATGAATAAAGGATGCTAGGTAATATTAGGTAATCTTCAATTAACCTTAATCTGCTTGTTAATTCATTCAAAGAAGATTTGTAGGAATCCGGATTAGTATTACGTTACTTTTTGTTTTTAACTGTGATTATATGTGTCACTTTTTTACAACATTAGCAGTTAGATGAAGGTGGATTTTTTGGAGAAAATGTTTGGTCTTTGATGGGATTTTTTTCATATACTTAAGGATGTTGAAAATGACCGTCAGACACTTGGTAAACACACTTTTCTTGCCGTGAAAAATTACGGTTTATTCACCGGTTGTCAGTGTTGTATGGATGACTATGGAAGCTTGTTGATAAGACACGTTTTTTTATACGGCGCGGTTTATCCGCCGTGTGTTGGCACGGTTCGTCAGTGCAGTGTTGTATGGAGCACTATGGAAGCTTGTTGGCGGACACTTTTTTCTACGGCACGGTTTATACGCCGTACCGTAAAGGAACCGTGACGTGTACAAAGGGCCTCAGTCTAGTAGTTTAGTCAATAAAGGCGTGCTACTCAAAGACTGAAAAAAACCTCACTCATCACAGTCCACCGTTATCACGAAACAAGACTCATTACATCAAAAAATGAATCTACCACCATGAATTAGTCATTAACGCCATATTATCTGCTAACGCGGGAAAAGCAAATGGCTGCCCCAAGTTCTTGTTAGACCTTCAACACAGTTGCAGTATTCCGCTTGGCGCCGTTGGAAGCATCGGAATGTTAATTAAATAAATCCCGCAGTGCTGTATCGGTGCAAAAAATAAAAGGTCGTGGAGGCACGCGCAGGCGCAACGGACGAACACGTCAAAGGGTTCTGTTTTTCTAGCAAAGTAGCGAAGAAAAACAGATGAAACTAGTTTTACAGATTAAGTTGAATAATCATGAAGCTCTTTTTGCTGCCCTGCCTGTTGTAACGATTGCTGCTCGCGACCGTGACCGATTTGTAGTTGAAATGGAGGGAAATGCTGCCGTTAATAAAACGTTGATGGTTCGTTTCGTAATACTTATTAAAGTTCTAAGAATAGAACTCGTATCTACAGAGTACCTACTGGTTCTATAGCTCTATTAGTGATTAGATTACGAACTATGAGAATGATTCAACAAGTATCATTTAATTTGAAATGAATTTATCATTTACATCACAAAAATCTTTCACTAGCGGAATATTTATAACTTTCAATTAAAACAGATGCTTCTGAATTTAAATTATCATTTGGTTACGTAACCGTTACATTAAGTTTGATATATCATAACATAAATCATGGCACATCAATCATGGCCAAATTCTGAGGTGTCATTTGCAAAGATTTGCATACATTTTCAACCTAAAAGACATCATCAGTTGTACCTCATTTATTTAATGACAACCATTTATCAGTAGTCACGGCTGCTTCTTACTGTGTTTAAGTTATTGTCATACAAAACTTGAACATATTGCCATAATTGCTAGCCCATCTCACATTTGTGTCACTTCCAAATCTGCTGACTTTTAAGGAGAAAGTATTACTGCCTATAGTGGATAAATCATTCAAATTACGATCGATTTTATTACAGACGAATCTATTGAAAGCTCATTTACCAAATATGGCTTAGAAGTCTGGGTCAACCAACACTGAAATCATTAAAAAAATTTTGTTTGGTTTCTTTTTGCAAACATTTCTTCACTCTCTTTGATTTACTTTTATCATTTGTGTACCTATTTACCCCATTTATCCTGCCATTTATTCGTGACCCATTTGTCCTCATAACCTAATTACTATTCTAATTCCTATTCCCCTACCTAAGTAATTAATTAAAATAAGGACCTAATAAGGTAACAATTCGATAGTTGCTTAGTAACCCGTATCACAACACAGCGGATGTCGATTGTCAAGTGCGTATGCAGTTGTAATTATGTTATGACTACCATGAGTCATGCCGCATTCGCTAGCAATCATTGCAGGTTATGTGAAGTAGTTATTAGAATTAGAATCGCTTTCCTGTGAAATGTTGTTATTTAACTTTGATTTTTCTCTTAGATTTTGGTTTGGTTTGGTAGGCTTTAAAAGTCAGGGGTTTATACTCAAGATTTTGAATTTTCTAAAGCGTAATTATCAGTTTGTATTTATAATACGCTATTTTTTAAAACATATTTCAAGTCCAAGAAAAGCATTGACGATAGACAAATGTAGTACATATCTTCTTGAATATTACCCAGTTGGATTTGCTCAAAATTCAAAAGCAAGTACAACAATGTTATCTTTAACTACAAAACATTAATTTAACGCAGATTGCAGAACAAAACAGGAACCTAGTTAAGGTGATACACATCGTTCTTACACCACAGAGAAGGCGACCGGTGCTATATTTACGGTGTTGAACACAGAACTCGCCAGTTTTGCGCAAACTGACCGACAGACAGACACACAGATATAATATACGTTGCAGGAAATTACAACGACAGCACGCGGGCAAAATGATAATCAAGTGAATTGATTCTAAGTTGGAAACTTTGGACATTTAGCAATGGTCCATGAATATATTTTAGTACCAATATCAGCTGCGTACCACAATTTAGATGTTAATGGAGACTAGAATCTCTTAGGAAAAAACTTTGCTAGAAATAGTGCAAGATGACAAAACAACGATTTTTTTTTGAGGGTCGAATCAACAGAACCTGTTCAAGAAAAAACATCTACGTACAAAACAGACAAATTTCTACAATTCGTATGGTTTAAATAGTCGTTTGTAATTTGAAACAGGAAACGAAAACATATAGATGCTTAAAAACTTAACTACATCTGTTAACGTCATCATAAACTAGAGTTTAACCTAAGAACTTCAATTATGAATTGCAACGAATATTACCATTTAGTTAAGAAACGTTTATGTAAACTTTAGCAGTGAGAACGTTGCAATTACCGGATGACAGTAAAGATTAACTACAGACGGATGATGGCCCATCTTATGCAAGGGACGCAGAAATTATTGTGAGCACATGCTCACAATCATTTCTCATCATAACCATCATAACCACATGGTTATTAAAGTAAAGGAGTATCGTTAACAAATAAAGAACAGCATGTTGGAATATGTTCGAAGGAAGGCATATAAAGGAGTCGCAAGAGTTTGAGAATGAATTGAAATCTTTGTATTATCTGTTGGGAGGACAGCATAATATTATACCAATTCCTATGTCTTGAAATCTGTTGGAGAACATAACAATAAGGACACTTCATCTCATACGTAGATCTCCTGATAACAACATTTCTAGTCATTTGTAAACATCTAAACATAATATTAGATTTTCAATGACGTCCATCATTACGTTTGCTTATATCAAGCCCTCTATAAATCAATGTTATCACTGTCATGAGGAAGTCGCAGTTATATTGCACTCGGTGATAACGAGTAACAAAGGAACAGCACGGATTGAATTACTTAGGAACTATTTGACCATCTCCAGAATCCGAATAAGTTATAACCAAAAGAATAATAATACAAAACGAAATAGTGTTAGTATATGAACTCATCTGCCAGATAGTTTAAAGTTATCCCAAGGTGAAACAGGGTTTTTGAAAACGGGAAATTTCTAATCAGTTACTTTAATTCCACTGTCAGAGGGACTAAGATTATGGAGACAAGTCTTTGAGACAAAAGAAACTTCAAACGTGATGAACTGTTAAATGAAAGAGATGAGAACAGAAGGGATATGACAACGTTCTAATACTCGAAGCTGAACTGACAAGTGATCACTGTCAATTACTTCATTAATCTAGCTGGAGTTTCTTTTGCTTGCTTTATGGCTTGCGCTATGTATAAAGATTAGAAAGGCTTATATGCATATAATCATTTTGATAATCTTAAAGCGAGTTTTAACCGGCAGGAAGTATTAAAAGTAATATTAATAGGTTTTATTCTTCTTCTCTAACAACGCAGAATTATAAACCTTGACGGATCTACCGTTCACAAAATGGCTAAATATATAATAAGTATAATATAATATAATATATATAATATGTTATGACTAAATAATATTATATATTATATTATATATTTAGTCATTTTGTGAACGGTAGACCCGTCAAGGTTTACAATTCTGCGTTGTCAGTTAGCTGTCAGTCTAATTCGATTCTCCGACAGTCAGAAACTGTACATTTGAGTGAGTCCATTTCTCATCAATATTCATATCGATGACATTATATTCGTCAATTGTTTATTCATATTGTTAGAGTCGTCAAGTTTTGATTTCTCTGTTGACATTAACAGGTATTTAATTATAGCATCTGACTGATTTATTACTGATTTCAATATTAGATCATTTTGGACAGGTGTTTGCGTGACTTATAGCAGAAAGTTTTTTTTATTTTTGCTTGTTTATTTAATATTGTGTAACTTGATGAAAGAGAGTTGTTAATTATTCTTAATAAATAAAAAAATAAAAAAGCTAAAACTATTCAACATCATGTGCGATGACCGTGCGCCATGGACAGTAAGTAATATCTATTAATTTATTTTGAATTGAAATTAGATTTTGGATGGAATCATTTGGATGACAGCTAGGTTCTTGAAAAACCTGGAGAAAATCTATTGTTTTTAAACGGCAAATCCTAAGTACATATATTTTAGGCAAAAAAATACGAATGAATAAAGAGGTTAAAGACGTGAGCAATTAAAATCATCAACAATTAATATATTCATGCATAACTCTTAATTAATACTACGTAACCGAATAACTAAATCAAATCTAGCGCCAAGTCTAGAGTAATTTTGCAAATCTGTATCCATAAGTCTCAATCGTTGCGATATTCATGATGTGAAGACAGACGTAACAGATTATGATACTGATGATTATGATTATGTCACGAATTAGACATCATCATTTCAGCCGAAAGACGTTCACTGCTGGACATAGGCCTCCCCCAAACTTGACATGCCAATGGAGAAATAAAGAAAGCAGCAGAAGAATCTTTCAAAACAAGTTATGAAACAATATTGACGAATACAAATACTTGGGACTTGTTCCATGTCAACACTTATCTATTGGAATCTTAAAACCAGTAGGAACGTTGCTACACGTGTTTTCAAGTGGTTCCATCCATATTGGGATTCTGGGTGGTGAAAGGAAAAATAAATATTTCAGTAGTGTGTGAAATAAGTAGTTATACTTGTAACGCAGTAGTAGTATGAGTAACAGTATTTCTGAAACCACATGACCAGAGTCCAGACAAAACTACAAAGTTTATACATATGTAGGTTTTATGTAGCTTTAATAGGTTGGGTTTGTTCACTTCATTATTTTAAAGATTTAATTTGGTGATAGAAATTCTTCAATAATATTTCGCTTGTGTGGTCTGTTCTACCCACATGAACGACAAAGTATCAACAATGTTTTAGAAAATATATGACGCGTGCAACATTATATCGCCCCACATATTTAAGTATATGGAGAAAATTCTATATTGTTCCGTTTCTCGGCGACTATATAAAATCTAACTTTCTCGAAAAAAAGTATGTTAACAAGAAAGGTGTCATATGCACGTGGCTTGTTACCTTGGTGAATCTTCATAGTTAATAATGAGGTTAATAACTTTACAATGATAAAGTATTGTGAGAGTGATAATTATTTATGTTTTATTGCCGGATCAGTATGGCTGGCCTTGATTTTCTATAGGTCTGAGCCCGTTTTCTCTTGCAACACGAAGTTATCTAGCATGGTATAAATTAATCCCACTATTCCCATTTTATTATTGGATACAAGGCCGCTGGGTGCAAAAAGGTTTGTTTCTATGAAGTGGTTTACTAGAAAACATAACATGGTTTCCTTCTGTTTTCATTATAAAGGTCATCTGTTATACTTTCATCAGCCTTTCTAATCAAATGGTCACTTACATTTACTTTATCTGAAACTTAAAATTGATTTAAAACAATGTTGTGTGGTAGTAGGTTAAACATAATCGGCTTAAACCATGGTCCTCGAAACTTTTGAGTTAAAGTTTACCAAATATCACAACTAGGTAACAAATGTTTTGTTCTGTAGAATAGCTAAAAATGTAATTGAAGTCAATCGATCTTTAATAGAGACAATCTCATGTTTTATACAAACTAATTAAGATTGCACCATTGTTTAAGTAATACAACGACTATAATATTAACGCCATAAAAGATAAAAACGTTCATTGACATAGTTTGAATGTATTGATTACTTAATGTTAAAGAAACATAGTATAATAACAGTTTTTATATTGCAAGATTTGTTATTCATAAGATTGTTGTAAAAATTGCAGGACGTGCATCGATGTTTAATAAGGTAAATAGGTTATCGAAGAGCCCGGAGTAACTTTTCACCGGTTTCTGTAGTAATATTAAGTTTAAGCTTGTCTTTATTGATGTGCATGTAAGTAGCAACTTTTACGGCTTCAAGGGGATTATAATTATGTTTTACTGTAAATAACTAAGCTGTTTCTTTATTTTTATTTCAGTGTCTTCCGAATTTTAACATTCACCATCTTTATCATCATGGGCAGTCTTGTTCCACCTGCTGCTAAGTATATCAGGCCTCCTCCGTTTTGCAGCATTAGTAGTTTTTTAAATATCTCTGGCTGTTCCTATGTTGTGTTTATGTTTATCTTTCTTTCGTTCTACAGTGTCGTGTTCCTCTAGCTCACCTTTAACAGCACGTGGTATATTAAAATTTAAATTCTCCACCCTTAAAAACTACAACACGCAAGGTTTATTCTCGAGGGGGAATACCAAAACGTCTTAAAATTCCTATTAACAAATAAATGTTGCGTTTATAATGGTTTATTGTATTTTGTACTGCCTTCAGTCATGACAGGACTTCGGCTTTCATTGTCCTTTCTGACTTTATTATTGAAGTCCCTTTGTGTTTCTTAGCTATGAAACAATGTTCGTTTTTCATATTTATTGCAAGTGCCTCTATCTTTTTTAAATAAATGGTTATATATCTTCCTACTTGACAAGTGTTTGAATGAAAAAGTTATTGAAAGAATACTTGTATTTAAATTTAGTAGCAGGTTCTTTAGTTATGTCTTTAACTTCACTGGGTACCTACTTAGTATGTATTATACTAAGTAGGTACCCAGGGAATAATGTATTATTCCAGTACCTCCTTTGTCTAAAAGGTTGACTCAACTAAAGTCAACATTATCAATGAATGAAACATTTAAGGCTCAAATTCAATCAAATTTTAAACGTGATTGATAAAATGATAACCGTTGGGTTACTTGTATCTGGTTGCAGTTACAATTACTTTTCCATTGATTTAATTATAACCGCTTCACTTGTTCTTTAGAAATCTATTCTACGAAAAAAAGTAACCGGTATTAATGTTTAGCATAAAAAGTTTATACAATATGTAAGTAGAGCTAGCCAGTAACTTGTGAGGCTTCCAAGTGAGAGGATCCGTTTAAAACTATCGATCTGAACCATGCTGGATTGCTTTGTTACGTAACGAAACATTGTTATTACTTTCTTTGCCCTTTAATTCTGCTATACCATTATTACTTTCATTTTCTTCTATATTCAATTATTTTAAATCTGTCTCTAACTCTCTATGTTAATGGATATTTCTTTTAATAATCTCCTTTACCCTTGCTCTGAAGAAACGTTCTCGTTCTTGATAACTATCTTTAATTACCTTGTTCAGACACTCATATACACCTCGCTTTCATGAATCATCTAAAAAGCATTAATCCTAATACTTAATTTAACAATTTCAAAAAACTTGTTACATACGTTTAGTCTCGTCCTGTTAAACACTGACCGCGAACCAGAATTAGCAATTTGTAATTCTAATGAATATGGCAATCGCTTCTAAAACATGTTTGTGTCTCGTCACGAAACTCGGCTACAACGTGAACCATGGAGTAGCAAGGAAGTGAAACACACACTCGAAACAGTGGTCGGCGCCGCAGCGGTCGTTAATAAGAAACACATACCCCTTGAAGCGACGAAAGCTGTCCAATCTCAGACGCATCTTTCACTAGTGCACTTAACATGAACATGCCTATACGCACTCCATTTACATCCATGGCGGAAAATTAGATGGGCATACAAACGATACAATCTATTTTATTAGGTCACACGACGATTTGAGCGTATGCAAATTTGCGTGAAATTGCAATGAATTAAGAACGAACGTTCAACTAGAATGATTGAGAAATTCCCTGTCATTGCTCGTATAGCTTTGTTCTACATACGATGGATCGAGTATAGGGTTTATGAAATTATGGCCTTACTGGATTAGTATTCTGTGCCTGTTTGCTTAATCTGTGTATAGACACAGATTAAGCAAACAGGCACAGAATACTAAATAAATTAACAAAACTAAATTAACGGTAATGTTATATTTACACTCAAATAGTTGAGTGTAAATATAGTATTACCGTTAATTTGACATGGAGAAAGGTGAATAAAATTACTCTTCTATTCTTTTCCTTAAATTAATAATATAATAATGCTATAAAATAATCTGCAGCTGCTATAATATAACAGCTGCCAGATTATTTTTAGACTAGACTTGATCTGCTGGTTTTTCTTAAAAGTAACTCTTTCAAGTTCCGTTTGTCATTCAAAGTTTGTTTCTGTTTCTACTTAATAACCTCCATAATTGTTTCACCTCCAACATTGGTAACTGCTTTTCTAATTTTGCGTTCAGCTTTACTTAGACTAATCTCGAGTCATCTATTTCTTCACGAAACCATTGTGAATTACGGAGCACGGTTCGTTGTGAAATGTAACAGAAGAAAATGATGAAAGATTCTCCCGTCACTAGAACTAAGTGCGTGAAGATGGGAGATATTATCTAAGATAGTCATCTTTAAGTGAAGCGTGTTATTGCACAGCTTAAAACCGTCGGGATATAAAAAAAAACCTTATGAAGATTTGTTGTAAAGGAACAAATAGTAATGTTGCAATAAAAACAACACTATTTAATAACAAAAACACATGGATAGAGTAAACACAAATGTTTGCTGGGTCAGCAGAATTTACGGTTGTTGATAAACAATACGTAGATTGCGCAAATATTTTTGTATGAATTTATATTAAAGACTAAGTATTTTTATAGTAAACATAATTTTTGTCGAAAACAACAGAACAAATACTAAACCTTGTTTTTCACAAAATGTTAACGATGAATAAAAAAGTAGGTATAATGCTGACAGCTTTAAACCGTTTACCCCCATCCTTACTACAGTAACTACAAACAAGAAAAAAGCCAGAAACAGAACACCAAATGTACGTTTACTTGTATCTAAATACATTTCCGTGAACATCTGCAGTGTACCGGAAAGGCCCACATTTGCAAATGAATGTCTCACAATAGGGGTAACAGCGGTGTAACAAAACACGGTAATATACGGGCTCTTCCTAACGTTACATCAAGTTACATTGTGATTTGCAGATAACAAGATGTAGGTATTGTAAATCGAGGGCTACATTACCCGAAGCCTTGTTTAAAAGGGAGATGGTGAATCGAAGCTGTTTGGACGTGATAGGGTTCGATTGTGAAACTCTTCGAACAATGGAAATAGATCAATGCAACATGGCTTTGGAAGCTACGGGGTTGTTCTCACTATCATATACTTCGTATACCGTCAGTGTTTCACTAACATAATCAGCCTATAATGCCCTGTATTCCCACTGCTGGGACACAGGCCTCCCCTTTTCGAGACGGAGTGGGCTGTTATAATACCAGGCGGGCACAGTGCGGGTTGGTAGATAGTCTTCCCTAATGCCAACTATTAGGGTGATTTGTAATTTTATTTGCATTAATCTTGCCGAATGGCAATTCTGGACTTTACCATTACAGTACGTTTACATAAAATGCATTTTCTTGCGCCAAAAACATTCATACATACAGTATTTACACGCTTGATGATTATGGAAATTATTAATGGCATACGGTGCCAGACAGTGCAACAAACAATATAAGTAAATGCTTCATAATTCGATATATCAGTTGTATCTACAAAATTACACAGATATTGACATCGATCATTGCGTGAGTAGTGCGTAAATGTATAATTTAGCGTATGTTAAGCACTTAAGCAGTCATACTTCACTGCTCCCAAGTTTTGAAGTAACATATATATGCTTTATGGAAGTAACTGATCATGATAACATAGTTTATTTTCATAAAGCTTTAGATTGAAAAGCTATCAGTTAACGTGACATAGATGGTAGAGCAGTTAAAGTATCGATCGATCGCTCAAATCGTTTGCAAAACGACGAGATAATTTCTAACTTTTTATAGTTGTAAGAAAATCGCTGTCATACAAATCAACACTGGATATAATAAAGAAGTTGGAACGGATATTTTTTATAGCCGTGCTCAAAATGATATAAAATACATGGCATGTCTAACAAGTTATTCCATAATATAGTATACGTGTTTTCTTTTTCAATGCACATCAAGCTACTATAATCTGTCAACCTTCTTTAATAGATTTTCAACTTTATCGCTAAAGCTTAAGGTTCAAAATTGATTGGGAAAATTTAACAGTGTCGGGTAGCTTGATGTGCTGGCGTCTGTACATTCACGTAAAAGTTAGAAATCATAGATAACTTGAGCTTTTTAGAGTTCCGTACCACAAGAGGAAGAAAACGGAACTCTTATAGGATAACTTTGTTGTCCGTCCGTACGTCCGTCCGTCCGTCTGTCTGTCAAGACCCTTTATCTTGGGAACGCGTGGTGGTATCGAGTTGAAATTAAAACCATATACCTACTCAGGTCTAAGTTAACGTAAAAAAAAAGATACGGCCGTTTGTGCCGCAAAAAACGTATATTTCGACACTCTCAAGGGCAACAAAATTTATAGGGTACTTCCCGTTGACTTAGAATCATGAAATTTGGCAAAAAGCAAGATCATGTAGCACAAGTAAACTAAAGAAAACTGTAAATTTGTAGGTAGGTACAATAAAAAAACTCCCGTGATAAAGAAAGAAAGAACGAAAGAAAATACGTTTATTTGCGGCAAACATGACGCATAAAAATAAAAAACACAAACAACAGAAAAACAAAGATAACAATTGGGGAGAAAGAACCCCCGGTGCGTGACTCCGACTCGCACTTGACCGGTTTTTTATTTTACACTGACAGCTGCAATACCTGTTATTTTTAAAGATTTCTAAATGAGATCATAATCATAATTATTATCGACGACTAGTTTGTCAATCGACGAAAATGATCCAGATTCTATTCATTTTGTTATGATGTTGTTATAATTAACTTAAATTAGCTAATTAAGTTATTAGATCGTGTTATTTCGTAACATTACGCTTTCAGTAATCATATAAACGTGTATTATTACATGTTTATAAATTTGTTTCGTTAGCAGCGGTCGTGAAATTGCTATAACTGTGCAAGATTTATTTTAGCATTATACTAATCGTAATAGTCACGATATATCTATAATTAAACAGAAAATTACTATAATTACTTAGTTACCTAATTACCTAAATTCATAGAAAGTTTTACTGGGCAAAAGTATCCTTTAGAAACTGCAGTGCAAAAATTAATTCGATAATCTAAAATTAGATTGGATAATCGACTACGGGTTTACGTTAAATAATGTAACATACTTATATAGTATGACGGTCACGCTTCAAGGCACCTCTTTTTGTAACAGGTAGAAGTTCTGTGCATTCTGCAAAAAAGAATAGATCTCGAAGTTTTGTATGTTACAGTTTTAGTAAGAGTTTATTTTGTTACGAATATGATACAGTGGAAACTACAGCACATACACGTACAGTCCAGAGAAGCCGTAAGATATGCTAACAACATTCTAGACACATTTTACGAATGTAGAGCAGAAGAATGCCAGGACTTGCATACAAAACAATTTTACATGTCTATTCAAATACAAAGAATTTCTTTTTCAGAGAAAGCCATGTATAAATGTTAATGTTGACGACACACAACACATAATCGTGCTAAGATAAACTCATAACATGCGCGATGAACAACAGAACAAGGCAAACAGTATAATGAGCTCTCGTGAGGTCACACTAGATGAAAGTATTGATAGCGAAGTTTAACAAGCCGTGAAAATAGCAAACACGGCCATCACAGTAGACACTAAATAAACTGGTCTCGGTTCACAGGACAAACGTGCTACTACTGAACTTGTTGACCCAAACTTCATGCACACAGAAGGAAAAACATAACAGCTAAACAGAGAACAGCTAAGAAAAGAAACCACAGTCTTTAAGCTTGCTTCGTTTCCCACGTGAGACAATGACAGAAAAATCTTTTACCAGATGAATTTCTCAGTATTTCCAATACTCTATGGTAACGATATCACAAGTTGATGTAACTAGCGACTGCTAGAAAAAGAATCGTGCGATTGTGCACGCTTCGCACAAGGACGATCACGCGACGCCACGCCACTGTTATTACAGCACTGAAAAGCTTATTAAAATAATGGTCCGATAGCTATGGAATTAGAGATTATAATGAGGAATGCGAACATTCCTGTTCTTGTTGCCAGGTGCGAGCGGATTCCGATGCGAATGGAAGTCGATCGTTTAAGGAAATTATGTGCTCCTGTGAGAGAAAAATGTCTGTTTATACTCACGCTAAACCCGCAGGAATCTCAAGCATTATTTACTGCTGATGGATTATAAAAGAATGAACAGAAAACGTGAATGCACTTTATAAAAACTAAAAACACTATCACATTTTTTTGCTATCGGATGTAATCACAATGGTAGATAAGACAAGTGATATCGATAAATCGATATGTATTATTTAGCGATGTGTAGGACGTGCACCACAGACAATAGTGAACAAGGCGGTGCACAATAAGGTAGACCCAACTGCAGTAAACGAATTCGTATCAGATTACTATAAAATAAAAGGAGCGTAAATATACAGTCCGATAAACAAGCGGAACGAAGTTAAGTTCGCAAGATGAAAGCTGTTGGAAATACTTGTAAATTGGGGTTTTCGAAACAAGTAATGACAAGTTAAGTCAGTTAATTTCACAGTTGCTTTCCTCCATGGAATGTGCACAATTCTGAGAAGTAGGTAAGTTTAATTGGAGGTGAACAAAATTACGAAAGCACCGGGTAAGGTTGGAAGACACATCAACGTAGCCCAAGAAAGCAGGGATAATATTATAATAATGGATAAGTATTTGTACGAAGAAGCAGTCACTGTGCGTCGGTGTCGTCATGAGTAACGTGTAGCGTAACGTCTTGGGTTCAATGGACACGATAGTGTAATGACAGGTTGCTAGTCTCTCGACTAGGAGTACAATAATAGAGGCCTGTTTATAATAGTTCGTAAGAAACGCCTTCAAATACGGACTAGATTGTGTATATGCACAAACTTTACATAGATCACACACTTGACTAGTTGTCACTGACTGGTTTTGGAAGACATTGTATACGTACAATGTCTTCCAAAACCAGCCAGTGACAACTAGTCAAGTGTGTATTGAAAAGTTAAGAACTAATTAGGCAAGAAGCTAAAAAGGACTTTAATACAGGGTGTTTGGAAGCTGAGTGGAAAGCTTTAAGGCAGTGATATTTGACACCGTTTACAGCGTTTTGAGCCACACATATCTTAGACGAAGTATGTTTATTTTTAACTACAAACTTTTAGTCAAAAATAACATACCAACTTTAACTAAGAAAAAAATAAAAAAAACATACTTCGTCTAAGACATGGCTCAAAGTACTCTAAATGGCATCCAGCTTTCAAACACCCTATATATTTACTCATTCGTCAATCTTAAACAAGAAACACACCTCCCTGAAGTTCACGATCTTAGTCACTGCGTTTGGACAAGAGGTTGGTGACCGCAGAACCCTTTCAAATCTAGCCACAACATGTTTATAGCTGACGTCATAATCTTAGGCCCAAGCCTAAGATTATGACGTCAGCTATAAATTGCAATAACAGCTGTGTGTCACATTGGTATAACTTTACCAATAAAGTTATACCAATGTGACACACAGCTGTTATTGCAATTCGCTACGCGAGATGTTTTATTTTATGCACCTATCTTATTCGAAGGCCGGGATAACGTTATATGTATTAAACAACCAAGGCTTTTCCATGACGATGATACAAGTGAAAGATAAATATTGAATTAGCTTGCATTTTATTTGGACTATTAGAAAGGAAGATAGTTCCAATTTAAAGCAAGAATACTGCTTAGGTCAGGAAACTACACCAAACTCAAACAGGCACTTTTGAACTGTCAAAAAGTCGGTCAGTCAGAAAATATGAAGCTAGTTGCCCATTCCAAAGCGTAGGTACCTTTGGAGAAGAACGGGCAAGAAACTCCATGGACAAAAACATGAAACACCAAAAAAGGATTTAGAAACAAGAATGACTAATCACAGGAATATATAATCCGAATAGTAGCGTCAGGCTTTTCCTTATCCATTAGATCTCTTGGTAGAGGTCAAAATTATAACCCCTGGTCACTCCTAGGGTCACAGTCGTGGCAGACACCATCGTGACAGTTGTGTAATGCTGCAGGCGATTTCACCAACACACCACAAAAAACTCGTGACGTCACACAAGCATGCAACCAACCAATAAACAATACAAGCAAACAGACCATCAATAAACATCAAGTCGATGACAACGATAACGTCCATTACAAGCGATCACTTCTCTAAACTCACTCATTAAAACATACTTTCTTTTCATCCAGTAAAAGTTCATTAGCCGCTGAGAGAACAATAGGCGATGAATAAATACCAGATAATACTTCTGATACGATGATTGAACACCCACGTGCTGACGGCGAAAGTGATGGCTGGGAGGTAATTGAAATCTCGACCACTGTATTACGTAGAAGCTGATAATCTATTTATACAAAAGAAAAAATGCATCGTAAAATTAATTTGTTAAGAGGTATTGGCGCCGTAACAGATGGAAATTATATTGAAGTAACAGTTGATATAATTTAAGATTAGTTAGACGTGTAAGCTACGCTAAATAATAATTGCGAAAGTTGATCGACCGACTATTTCTATGCAAGAGAACAGTCGGAAGATTGTGAAGTAAATCGACCTAATAGAGGCGTGGAAACAAAGTGTAATAACGTTTCGTATGTGGTATTTAAGACAATAGAGACCTTGAGACGATGCCATGAATACATTTCGATCGTCCGGACGCGAATAACGAAATAAGCAACAACAATAACAAGAGATTAGCCAATATACATCCATTTTGAGATGAACCAGTAATTAATCAAAGGTTTATTGTAAATGTTCTGAATGTCAAATTTCAAGAACATGATTCAGATGATTTTTGTACTTCGGAATAAAGCTCCGAAAAGTTCAAGGTTTGAAAAAATACGTAATATATAAGTAAACAAATAACTTTATAATTCAACATCGATAAATATTATGTATGTTGTTCAATTGTACGTAATTTCTGTAAGCGTTAAATTGTATAACTAGTTCATGAATCGTAAATTCATAATAGCTTTAAATTCGTACCTAGGAATTGCATAAAAGGAATAAGCTGTCAGAAATCAAGTACAAATTAATGGATTAATTAGGTACTTAGTAAAAGTTGCAACTCTGCAAGGCCAGTTTAAAAAAATTTAATGAGAATTTATTGATGCAGAGCCATAAAAGAGTTGAGGCAACGAATAGGGCTGGACACAATGCCAAAAAAATAAATATTCAAGGTGTTGCAAAATAACTTCGGAGGCAGTGGCCAGGTGGTTCGCGAGTTGCTATGCCAGAGATGACATGCTACTTTCTCTCGACTGGACCAAACGCACCGAACTCTCCAACCCGGACGCGCGGCTTTTTGCATTGTTTTTGTTAAAATGCGATATTATTATTATCGTTGTCCGAAATTGAAAGTTTTAATGTACTATACTTGGCTGTGGAAAATCGAAAGCAAATTGCCCAGATGCTTGGGTCTCCCATAACATTAAGGTTACATTACCTTTATCCGTGAGCACTTTCATTTTTTTGGCCTTGTAGCCAATTATATCTACAATTTTAGCGCCTAGTATTGGAAAAGGCTATATTTTATGGTCCCAACCACTGAGATGGCCTTAAAATTTTCAATATAATGATGATGTAGAAGAGTTTGAGTGTACTCACCCTTTCACAAGGCGGCGCCATAGTAGGTGCATCGACCTCCGTGTAGATGCATAGAGTTGACTTCCTCGACAGCGAATCGCTGGCAAGACTGCTCGAGCTGGAGCCAGTTGAGAACTTCATGGTTCGGCCTCATCCAGGAGTGGTGGAGAATCAGGTGACGTCTACCTGCACATCAATGTGATGTTGCCGGCACATCACACGGTTGCGAGTCACCTGGGTTCCACCGTCCTCGTCGGTTCTCAGTCGGGCTCAACTTTCGTATCGGGTCGTAGGTGAGCCGCTTGCGCAAGTGACAGCGAGGTACTGTGCGTTCAAAGTCAGCTGTGGACTACCAAGGTCTTCCGTCGTGAATGCGGACGGAATTTTCGATGACTGTTAGCCTGGAAATAAAAAAAAACATGAATCAGTTGTGCTACATTAGGCAATACCACATTTTGCGGACCATATCCAAAACCGTCCAAATATATGAGTTGCTTTATGTTCATAGTATCGTAAAATTCTAAAAATAGGTTCTCCATGTAAGATTTTCTATAGATCATTATCAACAACATTAGAGAGTGATAATGTCGGTAAGGATGGATCGATCACGTTACATCGATTTGTAATCGACAGATACGCAAATTGTAAAATTTTATTGCTATATTTTAGAATCTATGGCCTTACGTAAGTTTTCATAGTTTTTTGTACCTCATTGATGATCATTGCTTTTTTTTCATTGCTCCACTTTTAAATGATGTGTTGAAACTGTACAAGGACTCAGGTAATTTAGATAAGCCACGTCGATACATCGATGGACGGATCGAATCAATTAAGTGTAGATCGTATGATCGATATCGGTGGCATTGTGTGCAATAGTTGCAGCCCTCGTAAAGGTGAAGTATGTTGATGATTTCATTGTGTTGTGTATATTAATATAGTTCGATTGAATCGAGATAAAGTTTATTATTAAAGCCAACCGTTCTATTTACAGAACGTCCTTGCTTCGGTGTTTGAACAGCGTTTTGGTTTAAAGCTATTTAACAAAGCGTAGAACAGTGGTGGCCAAGTGGTAACGGCCGCGACTTACGAGTTGTAGGTCGTAAGTTCGAACCCAGACAGGCGCTTTACTTTGCGTAAATTATTTCATCACCACTGCTCTCACAACGGTGAAGGAAAACATCGTGAGGAAACCGCCATGTCCTAGAACCAAAAATTCGAAGACATGTGACATCTGCCAACCCGCACCGGGCCCGCGTGGTGGATTACGGCCCACTCCCTCTCACCGAGAGGAGGCCTGTGTCCCAGCAGTGGGAACATTATAGGCTGATTATGAACAAAGCGTATATTATACCACTAGGTGCTTAAACTTAAAAGAAAACGCAAAAATAGTTCCTGAAAGGATTTGGGGGAGGCTTTTGCTCAGCAGTGGGAGCTGCGACAATATAGACTAACAAAAAATCTTAGTATTACAGATCAGCCGGTCGATTCTGTAAAAATCTCACCATGAAAACTTAGGTGAAGTGAGTTTGTTTTTGCTAGGAATTGACACCATTGACAGCTCACTCCACGCTAACTTCACCGAAGTTTTCACGGTGAGATGGTTACAGAATCACACTGAAGTACCTACGCCTACTTTTTTAGATTACATGACCTAAAGCGCGGTCTTTGTCGGACTGCACAGAAAAGAAAGAGAAGCGCGATGACACAACGCTGGTAATTTATTGCAAAATATGAAGCAATTATCTATTAAAAAATATATTGTTTGGCCTAAAAATTTAAATAGTAGTGCTTTAGAATAATCTTACAAAAAAACATAATGATTGTATGTATATTAGTATGGTTTTTATTGTAAAACAAAGTTTTTAGAGGTATCTTCATGATTTTTTTTCTATCGTATCAAATTAGTTGTACATATTATATTTTCAACAAACTATCTACCCAGCATATATCCTGAAGAATATCATATATTTTTCTGATTTTGTTTACTGTAGTCAATCATATACTTTTATTGTTTCTAAAACTTGCGTTTTTTGTGTTTAGGTCCTGTAAGCTCCTATAATGTAAGTAGAACAGATTTTTATCTGGGTTTCAATATAAATGATATCATAATTATATAAGATATTGTAGATAGAATATTGATAGGCTTACGGATGTCGACTCAAGTAGTTTCGAAATACTACAACTTTTACTCAATTTTAAAATGTCAAATGAATTCTGATAACTTTTGAAATGATAAGGAAGATTCTTCTGAGTTTTTTATCAATGATATTTGAAATTGAAGTACTGGTCTGATGTGAAAACAAACACATGATCAATTTATTGAACCAGAAAATATGAGGTTTTTTAGTTTAAGCGAAATTCGAATCCGCACAAATATTATGAGAACGTTTATTTGCATGATCACTTCCTTTCCTTCATATATTATTGTGATTAGCCTCTTATTTTTGATTTCTTCGAATTCAATATTGACGTTTTCGTCCACAAAGTATCCAACATCCTTATTACCTAATTTCTGAGTTATTCTTAACAAGAGTTTGTCTATGCGATGGTACTTTGGTACGAATCATTGACACATTGCATTTCAGAAAACAACTTCGCTTTCATAGATAACTTTTTAAATGAATGACTATTGAAAGTATATCTTGAGGACCTAACAAATCGAGAATACTCTGCCTTAAAAAAACACCCACAGACAAAAAAGAATGCCAAAACAAACCATTATCAAAATGTCAACAACCCTAAATCCTCTTAAACCGCAGACTAATTTAGTTAAAACGATTGAGCAACATGCTAATCTCGATTACCACGTTAGTCGGGATAATCCGCACCTTAATTGGAAAGTTCATAGGAATAAAGTGGAGCATAGTGTAACAGTGCCGTGTGTGTGTGTGTATCAGTACCGTATTATCCATAAGGCACTTTAGGCCAGTGCCTAGGGGCCCACTATGACCAGGGGCCCAGCACTCCCGATTAAAAAAAGAAAAAAAAAGGGGGATTGTGTGGTTTTATGAAACCACGGCAAAAGTGAAACTTTTTTTCACATTATAAGGTATAAGCCAAATTGCGTTGTTGTGGTATGAAAAAGGGGGGCCCCGAAACGAGCTGTGCCTAGGGGCCCCAAGATGTCCGGTTAATCCGGCCCTGAACATAATGAGCTTATAATGTTCCCACTGCTGGGACACTGGCCTCCTCCCGGTGAGAGGGAGTGGGCCGTAATCCTCCACGCGGGCCCAATGCGGATTGGTAGATGTCATGATATGTCTTCGATGATATGTCTTTTTTGGATCTAGGACATGCCGCATGCCGGTTTCCTCACGATGTTTTCCTTAACCTTACAATCGTCAAGCTAAATAATTTAGTTATCGAGTAGGTAGGTAGGGGAGACTGGGTACGCTTGAAACAGGGTACGGTTGAAACAACGCTAATAACTCGTAAACTATTAGCGATATGTCGAGGGGTACAAGGGGAAAAAGACGCAGCCCGCGAGTCCGGACATGAATCACAGTAACGCGTTGCACTTCGCCCTCTGTATACGTTTCCAGGGGACCCTATTATATTTTTTCGACAAAAAGTAAGTATTTTCTACTGTTTTCTTTTTCAAATTACTTTGTTGATATTAGCATTTGCATTTTGAATGATTTTATGCTTTATTGTTAGATTTGGAAGGTTCGAAAACCGTGATTTGTTTTTGTTTATGTTGTTTTGTCTCGACGCTATGTTTGTTTTATTAGCGGTTGAGGGTTATGGGGACGGATGAAACAATTTTTGTGGGTACGATTGAAACAATGATAATCGTTGCTTTTTCGTTGTAGATGCCCAGACAACGTGTCAAAAAAACTTCAAGAGGCGAGTGTGATATAACTCACTACGAAAATGCGTATGAAGAAGTCAAAAAAGGGACTTCTTTATCAAAAGCTGCAGAGATGTACGGAGTTCACATGCTATTCAGCTTGTTTTTGTTCCTACAGATAATTTGAGATATGGAAATCATATAATATCATTTAATTTAATTATTAAGACCAATTTTTCATTTTTTAGTTATTTTTGTTTTTCGTGTTAATTTGTTAGTTTAAACCAGAGCAAAAGAGCTCTTTTTATGTTCATTTGTGTTCATTCAGGCAGGATAAAATTATTAAGACTGATAGAAATGGTAGGTACCATACAAGAATTTAACTATTTCTTGTTGATTGTGAATAAAGAAACTGATTTTGTAGTACTTATTTGTTTATGTTTCAACTGACCCCCATCACTGTTTCAACCGCCCCTGGTATGGGTACGGTTGAAACAGTGGCGCATTATTTTATTAAACTCTTCCTACCAAGTAAATATGGTAGTTGAGCCTCTAATTCTGAGATGAATTTAAAGACAAAAGTCTATTCTCTCATTTTAAGTGATTTTTTGTTTGTTAGTTTTCAAAATGACTGTGCTACGGGCGTTAAAACCAAAATTGTTTCAACCGTACCCAGTCTACCCTACTATAGAGGCTATTTGTATATCTACCTTTAGCAGTACCGCGGGCCCAGTGCGGCTTGGTTATGTCTTCGAATTTTAAGTTCTAGAACATGCCGGTTTCTACACGATGTTTTCCTTCAGCGTTTTGAGAGTAGTGAGAGTAGTGATTTAAGCAAAGTAAGCTTGTCTCATGGGTTCGACCTTACGACCTAAAACTGGACTTACAACTCGAAAGTCGCGGCCGATACCACTGGGCCTACTTCACCACTGCTCAACACTCTATTATTTATTGTATTCCACAATGTGGTGGTAGGTGGTAGGTAAACATTTGTAGTAACAATCGTGGAACCCGCTCGGGCACAGCTAAAGAAAAATTTTAGGGAAGAGGACTTATACATGCGAACTAACTTATTCTAAGTACAATTTAAGGTAACATTTTATGCTGCCCAGTGTGAGCATTGTACAAAATATATTACTGTCATGTCACTGTGTGAAATCACCGAGTTGAACTATCACACCGTTATGCTGAGGCACAAAATTCTCAGGCTGCAATCGAGTCATTTTCTCAAGAATTTTCGTGTCCATATTTGGATGCGAAACTATTCTTGTTTAAGTTCATGTGAAGGGCTACTGTGTGTATGAATAATGATGAAAACTGGCTACTCGTTAACCTCAGTCATCGGAAGCCCAAGTTTTTGCATGAAATCAAATTACGTCACATTATTTTACTTCAAATGACTCATGAAGCCAAGACAAGTATTCCAGCCAAAGTAGACTTCGGCGAACATGCAAGGAAAACGCTAGGGTCAACAATAAGCCTTTAGAAATGAATGCGTACAAGTATGCGCCCGCGCACGACCGCCATATAAAACAATCTTTACTGTAAATACACCAGTTTCGAATTTCGAACGGTTTAAGGAATTTTAAATAGTACTTACGAAGTTACGACTGCATGGCATGATTCACATTTCCAATAAGACTCTTTTTGTTATACTATTTTCAACCTTAACCCAGTGAGCCTAAGGATAATTGATAGTTTAAAGTGGCATTGTCAAGATTGTAAAAACAGTTATGTAATAGGCTTTAATTCGAGCCTGATGAATCAAAGCTACCGGGCGATGACCATGGTTACCTAATGAATATTGAATAAAAAAGTAGTGAAGTGAGTTTAAGTTATGCGGAGGGTTCCGTAGACCGAACTCAAAATTAAGAAAAGAGAAAATGTTTTGAAAATAGTTACCATTATTGAAGCAGCTGACGATAATGTTTGAAGTAATAGAGGTATGAGGAACAGTGTGTAAAGTTCACTCATTCTCCATAGAAAAGGGAGGATTCTTCGAATAGACGGGTGTTTTGTCTGGTGGGCAACTGCCCAACGATTTGTATATAAGTATGCTAGTTGCGCGATAAACTCTGCTTGCGCGATGCAGGATTTTGCGTGACGTAAGTGTGATGTGTGGCGGTGTAGAGGCCGCTACAAAGGAAAACGAAATAGCTATTTTAAAAGAATTCATGTCGTTGACAACGCTGTAGCCACTGTTACAAGCTATGCTTTCTTATTTAAGGTTCCAAAAATCATTTAAGGAACTCCAAAGAAACTCATTGTTATGATGAGAATTCATTAGATAGTGAATCGCGTCTACTATCACCCGACAAAACTCGTTGTAAATCTCAATCGTGTTATACCTTTCTAATTTGAATTCTTTGATTGCTTTCCTTCCACCCAGACAGCATATCTTTGCATAATAATCTTATCTCCAAGACTAGTTGCCCACTTGCATGTAAAATAACTTGTTAATGTTGTGGAAATTGAAAGAAAACCTACGAGAGGTGGTAATTTAGTAGGTCGTAAAAGTCAAATGAATGGAACGGAATAATTGATGGGTATGACAGATCTGTGGCATAAAACCTTTAAGAAACTATTTTTAATGCAGCATGCAGGGTACGCAACAACTGAATGTGAAAAAAGACGATAACGAGGCAATGAAGACTAAGGGAATCAATGCCGACAAAAAAAAACGACAAAAATTTAGATGATAGTATTTCTTAAGAAGTATCATCAGAAGGAATGAAGAATTACAACTGGAAGTACGCCCCGGACCCGCTGTTGTGGAAGAAATACATGTCCAATACTTTGTAAATCCAAATCAAGAACAATTCTTCAATAAAACCTAACTGCTAACCTGCCCCGTCCTTCACATGTAAAGAAACCCGTGCGTTAAACAATGCTTTACGTATGAGAATGTTGCGCTTGCGCCGACAATTAAACGAACTATATTGACGGTACCTATATTGTGTTGCGTGGGATTTGTAGGCAAATGGGTTAGCGTGGCCATTTGTGCTCGAATATGGCTTAAGAATGATAAAGTTAGAAATACGCAAAATGTGGCTAGGAAATTATCATACTGGACCATATGGTGGTATTAAGCAGATATATGTGGAGAAAGAAGTGAAAGATTTTGGAGAACACGATAGAAAAATTTGATAGGTCAGAATCATCCTTAAATCGATAAGAATTGAGCATGGTACGAGGAATCGTCCATCAAAGCAATGAAATGACTAAGAACAAAAATGTTTTCAAGATTATGATTTGTAGGTACTAACTTTTGTCATCAGTCAAAGTTGAAATTTAATGCTTCATAGGAATGCTATTGTTTCAAAAGATCGTGTTGTTTACTAGAAACTACTATACATGCCAACTTGATGTATTGCTCTCGATAAGTCGATACGTTATCGCAGAACGCAACTGTTAGTAGTTCCACATACCCCGTGTTAGTACAGTTTGAACGGATTATACAATAAGGTAAGAAACGACAATAAACCTACATTCAATATGAAAGTAATAATTAAACGTTCATTTCATTACCTACATAGAAATAAGGTAAAGAAGAAAAAGCGGAAAGTTAACGTTTCAGAATACTTAAATAAACATAAAGGAAGAAATAGAGAAATGGACTGGTGTGAAGCCTGAGTCTAAGTACTTGAAGAAAGCGCTTGATTCTAGCTTTACTCGCAAGGATGTAAAAAGAAAATATTGTAACAGTTGTCATACAAACGTCAAATAGGCAAGTAACAAGCATCGCACACAGATCTAGATAACGCGAATTCACAAACACCAGAACCAGAGAAACCTTAATCACAAAACCGCTTACACAAGATTTGTTAACAAGGATATAATATAGATTATATACCCAGAACAACAAAAACACTAACACTTCTGGATCTTCAATTCCACATTTCCCTTTTACTGAATCCGGAAACTGCGCACACGCGGTCACGAACCGAACTGAATCCTATAACCACCGTACACTTTATATAAATATGATAATGTCCCACTTTTTCAGGAAACTGAAACGCACACGCAACCGCGTAAAATGCATATTGAATCAATGATTAGTGATTAGCAAGGCGAAGCGACAGGAAATGTGCGTAGTGACGATTTATTTACTATATTTTGTAGAGAGGATGTCGATTAGCATAGCACTCTAGAAAAGAAACTATAGAATATGATCCATATTAAGATAAATGGCGGTTCTCTAATACCAAGGAAAAGAAAACGATAAATATTCACGGCACAGAAAGAATAACATTGGCAGTGTAATACTTTAATAACAACTAAAATCAATTTAAAAGGAACGAATCGAGAACTGACAAAAACAACAATACGGTAGCTAATTCGGTAGCAAATTAGCTGACAAAAGAAAGTTCAAACGTCCCAAATACCGACGCATCTACCGTAAACATTAACTAACTGGATATGCAGATGAGTGTGGGTAGGTGTTTCCTTCTGAGGCTGCAGAGGTCCAGTCGGGCCAGGCGGGCGGCGAGCGCAACCAATCGTCTGGAACAGCACGCAACGACAACAAATTAATGCTAGCGAAACACGCAATACACGCAAGAAAATCAAAATTTGTAGCTTAACGGTGTCTCACAGCACTAACTTATAACACCTCTGAAATAAACGCCTACAACATAAGGTCGAAAATCCCAAAGCCCACAAGGATGAACCGTTCGATTCGTAAATTGATACCATCAAGTCCATTAAACAAATTCACCATCCCGAATCGGGAGGAATTCATAAAGATTATTTACTTCAAGTGTTATGGTCTTGCGACCAATATTAGCGAGTGGGAACTAAAAATAAAACCACGTCAGTGCTGATAAGCGAATACCGCTTATTATAACAAAAACCATAAAGTCCGCGTTACGTAAAGAGAGAAATGAAATCATGCTCGAATGCATATTTGACTGCAGCGGCAACCAGTACAGCAGCTGACCAACATTTTGATGCGCCCTTTATTAACAAGATGGTTACTGAACACGCAACGTCGGAGAGTAGATCGGGAGCAATTTTCTGGTTAGCTGATTTCTTTCTCCAATGATGCAAAGTGATTGACTGGTCATTTCCTTTGAGAGCACGCGGCAGCGCGTGACGCACCGCCGTTCTTCAGTCTACGTGATATTTTCGTCAAGCCTAAAGCTTCAAGTTCAATGACCATGGAGGTCAGGTGCGAGATAAAAAATATCCAGCAGTTTCCGCAATATCTAATTTTCGGTCGTAAACGTTAATTGCGCTTATTAAAGTGCTCGTGTTCGGCTCCGTCTACGAACTGGATATAGTGCTTATGATTTATTCGAACTTACTCCGCGGAATTTAAATGGCGGTTGAAATTGAAAGGAATCGGGTCGGACGCCTTACGTAATGTAACATGTACATGTCTTATCTGATTATCCGTTTCCGATGTGTTTGACTTGTCAACACAGGATCTCATTATCGCTGCTCTCATAACACTAGTTCCGCAATGAGATCCGTCTCGTCTCGACGGATAGCTTGGCGGCATAACTTGGCAAGCAAAAAACGTCGCCCACATATATATTTTGATCCGCATGAGTGCTCCGAGTAATCTCAAAGGGACTGCATTCCTCTGCTGTTGTATTTCACATTTTACACCCACATTCATTTTCGCAAGGTCCACTGGTAACCACACCCGCACCGTTATCACAAAGTACAACTTTATCATACCCGTATAGCTTCAAGTTAAGCTAAGTTTTATTAATGTTGCCCGTATCTCTCTATGGGCACGGGATATATTACGAATAATAAATGTTCCATTCCCTGCGTCGTGTGCGGTCTACATCTACGTAGATAAAGATCTGGCAAAAAAAATTGACATTAAAGTTAGACCACATTTCACCAGTTATTTATGTTGGCCCGGCGACAGATATATTTGACCTGTCAGATCAACTTGATGTCATTCGAGGCTGCATTACTTGCGATTGAAAAGCAAATGCCTAGGTCACGATCGGCACGTCGAATGAAACTTAACTGCATGTGTGTTGTTACCCTTGGAGATTTTTAAGTCCTGGGCATTGTCAAAAACGGCTGTCCATTCGATTTGGTTCGTACACCTTGAACACAAATGGCCAGTCACGACTTTTGCCTTATTAAGATTTATCAGGCACTTTGTTACTTGATTTGTTGTTTTATTGTGGCAACAACCATACATATTTAATCCGGATTCGGCTTGAATAAAATGGTCACCATTTAGAACTACATATTTGGTTCTGACAAGTGGCCGGTTGCAAAACATTTAATAAAAGGATATGTAGATTACGTAATATTCTAACTGCAATGTTAATAAAAACCAACACGTTAGGTTAATATTATGTATAATATGTTCTCTCTGTTAAAAGAGTCAATTCAGGAACGAATATAACTAAATTCGTAGTCTTCATAGATCATGCCTTTAATATAACCATAAATACATATTTGCACCGTTCGGGCATAGTATAAAGAGGGGAAGTATGTTATCTTCATACAAACGCACCGCGCGCGGCTTGTATGTGTGCGTCATCGTATCTATGCGTCGCCGCACGCACACTTAACAAAATCTCGACCCGTTTCTCAGTGCGCCAGTCGGGGCTAACACAGCATGAAATTCGCGCGTCACGGCGTTTCGGCACCGCTAAATGAATGTAAAATGTTTGATAATCGCAGGAGAACGTATTGCTGTGTGTTTGGATGTCTTAATAATACATCGATTCCAGAATTGTCTCTGTTCAGATTACCTATTGAACAGGAAAGGTAAGCAAGTCACTTATTCTAGCATATAATTTTTACTTGATGATGAGATACCTACTTACTTAGTTTTTGTTGTAAGTACTAGTTTTATATCAGACAAAGAAAGTAGGTAGACCTACTTTCCCACTAGAATGCATTAGGTACTTTGGATCTGTCAATTGATTTGCCGCTATTGCTTTGTTTACGTATAGTCATGCCGATTTCTCAGTATTGTAGGTATAGTAACTAAGTACATAGCTACTCACAGTTATAAAATCGTAATTAAAAAAAGTAATTGACTAATTGTGAATCAGATAAAAAGAGCAAAGTTCGAAGGCAGTACTATCAGTAACCCACCGTTTTCTCGTGCTCATCACCGCTCCGCGCCGCCCGTCTGCTGGCCCGTCGCTCTTTCTTTCATAGTGAAAGGTTTGATCATCGTTAAGGGAAAACCGACCTCACAAACCCTGTACTTACCCAGACAATACAAGTAAAAAATACAACTTCCCGACCCTTGGCAATTTATAGGCACTGAATTAAAATTTAGCTAAAAGTGACAACCCTGAGACAGTAGGCAATGGGGATTGTCCAAAATTTCTAACCATTATATTTTATTTTATTTTTTGTAAATTTAGAGCATTCTGAGAAACTAATTTGAATATTTTGATGATTGGCTCAATAGTTATTTTAATAAAAAATATTTAATTATTTTAAGTTTTTAAGGTAGGTGACGTCATCCAGTAGCATAAAGATTAAGTGCCGTTGCCTTACTAGTACATTATTAAAAATTTTAATCTGTCAACACAACGTCAACAATGTCACATCTGTCAAAGTGTCATTAGGCCGAATAGAAGTCTTAAATAATCGAATCCTAGCTTAGCGTATTTATTTACAAATGTTTTTTTTATGTGTAAGTGTCCTCCAAGGAATATACTACTCTCTATCGTCACTAGAACAATCGACGCGGCGACTTAGAAATAGAATAATAACG
Source organism: Luperina nickerlii (assembly GCA_963855955.1). Taxonomy (NCBI): domain Eukaryota; kingdom Metazoa; phylum Arthropoda; class Insecta; order Lepidoptera; family Noctuidae; genus Luperina; species Luperina nickerlii. Next base: position 4,859,642 of record OY979664.1, read on the forward strand.
CACGCGGCGACATTATTACTATTATTGCTGCAAGTTGGAACAAAGCACTTCCTGTATTCCATAACTCTTCCAGTATATTAAATATTGTCGAGTGTTGAAATAATGTATGTAATGTAATAATGAGATTTATAAACAAGAATGTTTATATTTTTGACATATTTATAATAATTTGACATTTGACAGATTGTAGACAATACTTGCCTCTTACTTTTTATTTTCTGAGGCAACGATACAAAACTGTACAGCCAGTCGTACGTAATTTGAAGGGCAAAGAAGGTCAATCGTATTTTATCAAAAATATCAATAACATATGAATATTTTTCAAAATTAATTAGTCCGTAATGATCAGTAACGCTATTCCTCGAAATGGTTTTTCAATTACAACATTTAAAAAAATATGAACAATGCCCATTATATCGCGGATTGGGCCGGAGATAGCCTACTTCCCCTCTTTATACTATGGTTCGGGACTACCGGTGTAATAAAATTACCTACAAGCGCCTGTCAAAACTGTAAATAATAAAGGTGATAAACCCATTATTCACCCTAAACACGATGACGATGTCACACATGTATACAATTTCACTCCTAATTAAACGCTAAGACAGCTATTAAAAGCCACCATAACTTAAATGGCAGTTTAACTAAGAAATTAGGAGGATTGTTGGTGAAAAAAAAAGGTTTGGAGCGAAACCTGTTTGATGGCCCGTGGTCTTCCCGGTTACCTGGGCCATGACTCGGACATTCCACACATATTTCCGATGCCCCTTTGTAAGATTTAACCTTGGTATATAATATTGCATTTTGTCGCGCAAAATCGTATGTAAAAAATATTTAAAAAAAAAGGTAAAGTACCATCGTACTTTACTTGAAAGGGATGTACAAATATTGCTACCTGTTAGGACTGATTGACCCATTACATGGTGGACATCTTTTTATTATAATGGCACTGTGAGAGGCTCGTTTCGTTGCAAAAACCATTATTCTTAAGAAAGCAAAGCAGGTTATACCTACCTTGGTTTTACAACATAAACAATACAATTCAGAACAGTCTAAATTTTGGACTCATTGAAAAAAGAGATAATAATTTCAACCGTCATTTTTAGTTAGTAAAAATTTTAGGAGACACATGCACAACAAAAGTTAACTTCCATGGAGTCAATAGAGATACGTGCAATACTATTTAACTCAACTCACACCATAGTGCTACAGCCTACTGTACCACAATCGTGATACATTTTATATTTTACAACTCCAAGGAAATATTTCTAAAAAAAGAACAGTGACAGCATTCACACGATATACTCGTAGATACAGGATCGAATGATGTAAATTAAGAGATGGTAAAACAAAGAAAACTTATTAATATCGAGACTCTAAGTCTAATATAAATAGTAATGAATAAATAATTAAAGTTAGGTAACAAAAACCAGCAACACAAAACACTAGACATAACTACAAGACAAGAGGACAATAATAGAACTGGTAGTTCTAACGAGGTCTAGTTTAGAATGACAAGTTTTTACAACTTCTCGACAGGATTTCTTATTATAATTAGTTGACAGTTATTTTGGACAGATTACTGAGAAGAAAGGATTGTCAATAGACAACGAAGATGACGATATTGGGATGAGTGTTTAAAAACTGAAACTATTACGGATAGTTTTCTTTTTTATGCTGGAAGCTCCCAAAATACTCATGGTTTAACTGAGTTAATTTATTTACAAAAGTTAATAAAACAAATAATTCATTATAATATGTGGAGCTTGTGTTCGATGTCTGCGCATATGCTCACAGTGCTCAGTATCCACCAAGTGTAGAAACAATAGAAAATGACACATCATTAAGTACGTAGTATTGAAGCAAGTAATTTCAAAACGTTTCGTCTCAAAATTAGAATCTAGCTGATGTACTCGTAGTTTCGAACTTAAAGAAACAAGTATCCATAGATGTCTCGTTGACTAGGATAACGATCTTGAATGCGTTTTTAACAGGTTATAAGTACAATAATGTCGCTTTCAGTTCGCTCCGATTCCACATCCGTTAATTTATGTTTAGTTTGCACTAAAATTCTAACAAGATTTTACACCCATTACCTTCGATAAAGGCTTGACAACGTTTTGCGACAACTTACTTCTGTTTTAATGTACAAACATATAGTTGGTCGTAAAAACAGTCGTTATAGTTTGTTCGATAATAAAACTGAGAAAATCATAACTCAATTCGAAATCAATATCTTTAAAACCCTTTACTTTCTATGTAAAATTATCTTGGGTACCGTTATTCGTGACCAATTACAGTATGTCCACTTCGGAATTAGTGTTACGTGGAGCCACTTTTTTACTCTGAAGATCATTGTCTGGTGGTTATAAAAGAATGCGTTCAATATTCCTTTCGTATTTATCATTAAAATGCACCCATTATTCTTGGCCGTAAGCTAACCGGATATCCATACATGTGAAAACGGGTCATGCGTTGTTGCCTTTATGGTGGGCTCCGCTGGCATTCCGACTCTCGAACACCATTACGGATTCTATGAGCATTGAGCATCGCCTAGTTTCCAGAGTACGATTAGTTCGCCGTACTTCTACGATCGGAACAGGGCTTCGGCTTCTCTTTAGGTAGTTATTAGAATCGTTAAAGCGTTCGAGTAATGTTAATTTGAAATACGTAATTTAATCGTTTCTTGGATTCGCTTTCTTGCTTCGAATGCATGTCCTCCTAATTATGTTAGCTACGTTATTGTCTTTGTGCTTTATGTTAATTTGATTGAGCATGACGCCATAAAATGAGAATCATCAGTCGTTTTCAGGTTTTCTTTTGTGCTCTTTTTTCAAACAAGGCAAAAACGAGCAATGTTAACAAAGACTTTTTTTGTATTTGAACATTAACCAACTAACTTAACTATTAACTTTTACATTTTACCTGAATGCCTATAGACTATCTGCGCAAAACCCAAGTTTGCACAGCTGCGGTGACGTCATGGACCAGAAAAATTGACTTGCCTTTATGATTTCAACTTTGTTGTCTTGAATAAATAAACGTTTATAAGACGATGCTTGCTGTAAGGGTGACGCAAATATAATCGGGCAATTAGGCAAATATTTTGATGTTACGTCAGATAAAGGTATCTTCTAAACGTTTCATTTAAATAACGTCTGCCTGCGCGATTACGATAGTCCAATTATGAGTAATATCTTAGTTTTGTTTTGTTTAAGTAAAAATCGCTTTTTGTGTAGAATTTCAAAATTTCAACAATACATTTGCAAAGCATCTCGGGGCGTACGCAAATTAGATTTGTGTTCCAGTTACTGTGGTAGTCCAAGGCCTCTAGAACTACTCACGCTTGTTTTGTAAGCTGAAGCCAACAAAGATGGAAAGTTGCCTTTTTACTTCAATATTATAACCTTGAGCAAAAGAATAGACGATTACAATTCGTCCATATTAGGTCCATCATGGATTCATGAATCATTTCTTTGTCTATATCTAAGACGGCGATAACGTCTGTGTTCTTGCTTTTAATAAAGTTTTTAATCTTCTAAATCAAGTAAAACGATCTAACAACTAATAAGTAAGCTCCATTAACGCTTATCTTAATTGCAACTAGATTAATACTGCGTATAAACAATTTCGATCTGTAGTAATTGCTATGGAACAGTCTTGTTAGCGTGAAACCCAGTTAGTATTTTGCTTTGTGAAAATTTGTGTAACAAGCAACTAGGCGATTGCGATCAACAAATTGAAACGACTGCTGCATGAAGTAATCAGTTTTCATGTTAGGTATCTTAATTCTCGATTGATAATAATATGTTAGGTAACGTCAATTATGAAAGAATACAATAATAAAATATAACTCTCCAAAAATATATATTTTTTATAATTTTTATTAGTGAAAAACTCTAACTGCGAATAAATGGTGTTATAAAAAGTATGTAAAGGTTGAAATATATCTTTAAAGTATTTTCTTCACCACCTATTACGACGGTAATGTATCGTTTATAAATAAGGTTAATAAGAGCTTATCGCATTATCCACAACGGTTAACGCAACTATAAATAATGTTCACAGGTGTACGCAGATGTTTCACTGATAATACCTGTCATAATTATATGGTCGCATCTCGAGACTCCCGTGGGAAATTCAGCCATTATGTTGTTCTTACTTTCGCAGAATTGCTTGCAGCTGGAATTAGGCTTGTTTCTGGACTTTGTCCTAATTTTCTCAGAGTTAACAATAGTGGTGACGCAAATTACCAGTCAAACCAAGATTCTAATGAATACCAGGAAAAATGGTGCAATTTAAAATTCTTAGAATAACCACAAGGATGACCTGTTTGGATCCCAGAAGTTTGTAGTCAGAGACCTTCATGTCCAAACAAAAAAAAAAAAATCAAAATATAACGATCAAAATCAATTAAATTTTGATGTCTTCATATCTACGATAGATTGGACAATCCGAAGACGATGTTCGATCGCAAGATAGTTTTAATTGCAGAATCAATTAACATGTTAATGTAACTGTTAATAGAGAGGTACATAATGTAGCAAAGCAATCGACATTTTAATTTTATTGTCGGTGTTGGCCCCATTAAGGATGACTAATATTTATTAATTAGGATGGGTAAACGGAAGTTTTAGATGCAGTTACGTTAATAACAGTGTATTTTACTGACAGTATGAGTTATATTTTTTGGAGTCATACAGCAATTGTATCAATTACTGTTCTTTGCAATGCTACGGGTCAACCAATGCAAGTTTATGGACCAGATTTTTTTTTGATAATCATGTTTATTATGAATTATTATGACATTATTACGAGCAAATGCGCTGAACACAGTGCACTTTAATATTACGACAATGAGCTTGTCATGAGCACGGTTTTCTTTGTAACAAATGAAACAATTCTAACATATCTGACAGTCTGTTCGCTTTTCCAGCATTATTACTAACGAGAGGATACTTACATTTGTGTGCAGTGAAAGATAACAACGAGATGTAAGCTGTGATAAGTCAGTGATAGCACTATTTTAAAATTATAATTTTCCATGGAATGTCTGTTGAAATACTTCTTTGTCTTGATGACGTTGGCTTTTTTAGTGATTATAAAAAAGTATGATGATTGATTGTAAAAACAACAGAAAATTACATTTCAATTAAGCCAGCATTAATAATATGATCTTTTTCATATTAATTCGGAGATAAGATAATGATATTTAGCCGTGACTAACCGTGGAGAATTCTCCTATCGTATATGAAATCATTAATCTTTGTAAACTATATGAAAATTAAGTTGGAAGTGTATTGTTAGAAAGATCAAAACAGACTTACTACATATTAATGAATGTTCATGAATACGACCAGTTTCGTAAGACAGATCGTGATCGATCAGACCATGAGATGTAGGTACTTATAACATGCCTGATATTCACACAACAAAACATATGTCTTTGGTATTCTTATACTTAACGGAACTTATGTAGGGTTGAAGGTCTATAATATATTTCACAGTTGGAGTTGGGGTTTTTGCTCATTTCCCCATTCTTTCCAAATGGTCGTCATGAAATATTATGTGCATATATCTTGTAGAATTCGATTTTTAGGGAATAAAGTTATAATTTTAATCATATTTTGGAATGCCACAGGGAGCTATTGATTTCGAATGACATGAAGACCGCAGCTGGGGGTAGATTAAATGCGAAAGGCTGTGAACCGGGAGTGGTGGCGCAACTTGAGGTCTATGACCATCAGTATAAAACTGTTATAGGCAGAGTTGATTGATTGAGCATGAAAAAGTCAAGTGCCAGTATAATGACAAAGTAAATGGAAGGCCTTTAGATGATCGTGGATTTAAAATAACCGTTACCATGCATTATGTTATGAGGTGCAATGTTACGCAATGTAACACGAGTGTAAGCGATACTCTGATGGATCGTTAAAATACCATAAAACTGTGGAATTCCTTAAGCTATCAAAACTTATCGCTTTGGTTATAGCCTTGAAGATTCTCTATATATAACAATTTTATTTCAGGCTCGAATTTCTCAGGCTTTTTAGGTAGTTTTGGTTGATAGATAACCCTATTCTTGGTTTAACAAGTGAACAAAGTGTTTCTCGCATAAATTCCGATGTAACCCAACACCGACCGGCCTTGCTTTTGTTATTATTGATACTTTGGTTGCACAATACGTGTTATGGACGGGATTCTGATGTATTTGTGCTGAGTATAGAACCGTGACGTGGAATGCGTAGGAGTGCGTAGTTGCGTAGGTATCTACCGCTACGGCTATCTGACAGTTCGAGCGCCAGGCGGCTTTGTTTTTTTAATCTGGGGGCACGGCAGTGCCCCCGCCAAGTGAAGCAAAAAGCGGCACGGCCGTACTTTTTAAGAATTATAACTAGTCAAAGTTTCTTAATTTTGTCACTCAGTCACTCACTGACTGACTGACCGATCATCAAAACTCTAAGGCACTTCTAGCAGACATAGAAGCTTCAAATTTAGAATATGATTAGTGTTTAGTGTGTAAATCAAGGAAAAACTAAAATATTTTGCAATTTCGGTCCACTTTTCTAGATACACCAACTGCATAATTAACTTTGTATCTATATAAATATATAGGATTACAAAGTTACATTTGCAGTGAATAAATCAGTATACCTGTATATTTGTATATAATTATGTATAATATAATCGAATAATAGGTGTAGCTAGGTCTAGGTCACTATAAGATGTTGTTAATTTAGCTAATTACGTAATAACTTAAGACAGAAGGTCCCTTAAGTAGGGACTGCTTTACTAAATTAACGACTTGGTATTTCATGGATCTCACAACTTTTTACGGTAGAAGAACTGAGTTGCGAGATTTGGGATTTTTTTACAAGTTATGGTTTTGATGGCGTCAGAAATTCTTGAGCACACTGGATAATTGGATATCAACACTAGTGTTGCCCAAATGCAAGACCAAGACAAGACCTTAGCCAGTCTTGGTCTTGGTCTTGCGTCAATGCACCTGGTCTTGGTCTTGGTATTGCGCTCTCAGTCTTGGTCTTGGTCTTGGTCTTGCAGCAAGAGTCTCGCAAGTCTTGCGAGACTCTACTACTTAGACTAGACTACATTCAAATACCTATTAGCCTATTGTTCATGGTGGTAGGGACATCGACGCGCAACCGCTTACCATGGATTCAGTACATGATTCTGAAACCCCCTGCGTTGAAATTTTTCGTCGGCTTTTTCTTAATTTTTACGTTTTTTTCTGCAACTTTTTGTACTGTAAATTGTATAAAATCAATATTTCTATCTAGCCCAATGAGATTTTTAATAAAAAAAATAGTAAATTCACTTGTTTCACTTAAAACAGCAAGGTAAATAAAACTGGAAAGGGCTACCTGATCATCTGTATTGCTAAAGTTCATTTGCGAGGTCAACACTGTCTTTGTACCTACGCTATTCGCTTTCAAATGCCGCGACAAAGGGACCGCAGCGCCAAGCGGTCTCCTCGTATTATTAACGCACTTGAAAATAAACTTTAAAATTATTACAATAAAGTGCATAAATGCTTGAACCTGACAAAAATTGCGGAAGATTGCGGGAATCCCCGCGCGGCGTCGAGTCGGCCATGAATCCCAATGAATCTAACAGACGCGTCACATAAGGCATTTTAATCATCTACATAATTGAATGACCCATTTACTACTTTTATTTTAGATTCGTTATGAGGGGATAATTATTTTTTTAAAGCTTCATCGATTTAAGGGGGAAGCGCTAAGGTAGCCCGCGAAATTAAAATTTTCTTACGTTTTTTGCAATTTGCTGGTCAGTGAATTTCGCGGGCTACCTTACCGCTTTCGCCTTAAGTAAAGAAGATTTAAAAAAAACGTGCAGAAGTGTATTGATAGTCACGTAATTTTTAGATATTTTTTTATTATCAATATTAATTTTAGTTTTGAATGCAATTCAACAATTTAATTTACTGTTTCATAAAAAAATACATCCATTTTCGCAATTAATTTCGTGAGTAGATAACTAAATGAGTTTGTACAGTGTACACTCTATCATTTTGTTGATCTGTGTTCGGTGCATGCACTGTAGGCACAGTAGGTACATTTCTTTTGCATTTCGCCGATTTTAACGGATTTTTGCCAGTTCCTAGATTTTGTTGATCGCAAACGGGCGTGCTGTTTGCGAATTTGTGATCTTAACGTAGTTTTTAAAATCAAAAGTAAGGTTCTGTGCATAGGACCGAGGAGGTGCGCACTAGACCTACTCGACTCGCTGTTAGTTTTAAATTTTGCTGAATAGAAGAATAATATAAACTTTGAAACATAAATACCTACATAATTTTAACCAACCTACTAACGTTAGATCTGCACATTAGACTTATACAAGTATAATATAATACTCTAAGTAGATATACCTACAAGGTATGAAATGAACTTTGCTAGAAAGTTATGCTAGGAATTTTTTTATCACATATGGGAACAAATTTGTAAGTAACACGCTACCTACCTACTTAATAAATAGTTGAAACATATAATAATCAATACAATATCTTTTAGTGTTATGACGATACGGTTTTGATACTGGGGAACGTCTATCAAAATCGGGATTGAAAACAAATACAGTGTAAACTCTTTATAACGAAACTCAAGGGACTGAGCATTTGTCATCGTTATAGAGAGTTATCGTTATATGGAGTGAACAAAAAAACAACCAAATTAACAAGTATCACACAAACTTTTACGTAAACACTAATCGCTTTCCGTTTACTGGCCATGTTAACAGTTTCAAAGTAGGTTTACGACTGATAATACGATAGGTACCCAGTATGCTTGGTCGAAGACCATCACTTCCGAGAAAACAATGCGTCATACTGCACGTGTTCAAGGCAATTAAGGATAACAAAAGCTAGACCGACCTCGGATGTTCCGGAGCTTCAAAGTCTTTTGTTACCTGATAACATAACATAAACAATAATACCGATAATAAATATTTACTGTCTAAAAATATGAACACATTTCTTCGTAATAGAGAATGGCGTATCGCTATAAAGAGTGTTTCAATATGTGGGTTTTAACGCAAACCAACCAAGTTGGGCTCACTTCAACGTTACAGGGAGTTTATTGTTATAAAGGATAACGTTATAAAGAGTTTACACTGTACCTACTATAACGCCCAAATCTCAGTTTGACTTAACTGCGAGACGCAAGAGTCTTGCAGGCTTAGTCTTGTTCTTGCTCAAGTCTTGCAGGGTTCAGTCTTGGTCTTGGTCTTGCTACAATAAGTCGGTCTTGGTCTTGGTCTTGGTCTTGCAAAAATGCAAGAACAAGACCAAGACTGCAAGACCAAGACCGATTTTGGGCAACACTAATCAACACATATTCATTTTATCTTTTCTTTTGTTGAACGCTAACATAAATCAATCCTCAATATCAAAGGTAATCTAACGCACATTTCGGAACAACATAACAAAAGAGCGAAACGCAAAAAAAATAATAATGTACATTGTATTGCCATAATGTGCAGTACACTTGCAACACTCTCTCGTCCCTAATTGCAATTCCGTAATTATACAGAGACTACCTCGTATAATAATAAGTTCTATGAATGAAGCACTTTGTAACGATGCTTCATAACTTGGTACTGTATTCTGCCTATGCGCATCAAAGAAAATGAAATTAAAACATGAAGAGAATGAATCAGCTGCTCATGATCCGGGGCGGCGTAAATTGGAAGTCAGCAGAAAAATCATTTGTTTCATTGTGCTCACGATGAAGAAGTTTATGTAAGTAAACAGATCTCGGTAATAATTGAGAATCACTGAAGCCTGAACGAAGGAGACGTGTGTAATCTTACTTTGGTTTTTCTTGATACTTATGTTACTTATAAACAATATCGTCATGTTTTTCATTTAACACCATTCACTAGGTCTTCCGTTTCTTTCATCCACACAGTTCCCACTAAGTCAAAACCTTTGGACACGTACGAACCGGATGTATTTAAGGATATTTAAATACTATCTAAATGGACATTCTTATTATCACCGGTAGATAACAGCAGAGAAATTTTACACATAATCAGTAGGTCTTTATGAAATTCCAAGAAAGGCAAGACCTCAGATAAGGCATCCATTATGAGGACAAGATGTAACTTGTTTTTACCAAGACAATGATGGTTTCCTGTAACTTTGACACAAGTCCATTCAGGGCCCGAATTGCGGTAATTTTTATCAAATGAAACGCAAATGAAACACGAACGAAGATCAAACGTTACACGATTTCGTATCGCGGTGTCGTTTTGACATTTAGTTCAAACGAAGTTGGAACGCAGACGGAACGCAAGTGCTCGTTTGTCGAACAGTTGAAATAAAGCTACTTTTTCTCAAACGTTGCTCGAACGTTTCACGGTGTTTTTGTGTGATATTTGTTTGTTTTATTGTGTTTGCTGTAAGAATGTTATATTTAGACCTATTAGAATGTGCTTACGCGGACGACGTAGCCGTAGCTCGTGCTGAGGCAAGGCGGCTGAACGTATTGGCGAGGAAGAGTGATCCGGCTTTCGATCTAAGTGATCGAAAATTTGTAAAAAGATACCGGTTGTCCAAGGACCTTACTCGGGAGCTGATTTCCGAGTTAACTCCTCACCTTTTACCTACAGTACGTTCAGATGCTTTGGACGTGGAAACTAAGGTAAGAAACCATGTATTTGATGTAAGGAATGCTCCTCATAGAGACGAAAAGAGTTAGGTTAGGTTTTTTTAATCCACTTAGCTATGATACTAAAACTCAATTACCTACATAAATATTTTTGTTTATGTGCGTGTGGTGTGAGGGCCACTTTGTTAAAACTCCTTAAAAATGTGCTTAGGATTTAGTGAACATTCCCAAAGAATTGTGAAAGTTGGATTCAGATTTTGTGAAAGTCAAATAACCGAGTTATGGACTGTAAAGTTGGGCCCTCAGTTCTCACATAGAGGATTGAGGGCCCACCTGAACCTGATTAACTATGGACACTACAGAAAAAGTATTTATGCCAAAATCTAAGCTAATGCCAAACAAAATTTGTGAAAACAAGATATTATCGCAAAACACTGTCCTACTTTGTATATCTTCGTACAAAATGGGCCCTCAATTCTCATCCACGTAAAAGTTTATTACGCAAATAAAATTAAATCATTAACTTACAGCTACTGTTTCAATTCCTATATGCCACTAAATAAATTGTGAAAAATTGTGAAAGCAAGAACAGGTCACCACTTTTTGTTGTTTGAAAGTTTATGACATTGATAAAATTCGGGCCCTCAGTCCTCCATTTCTTTTGCTTTCGTTTTATTACGCTTATCGTATGAATGATAAGACAAATACAAAATTGTCTCTTTTTGTGAATAAAATTGTGCAACAAATTCAATACCAGAAAGAAATTAAAAGACCCTTTATTGTATAAGAAAATCGAGTTTTATTTTCATTCTCTGAATTAGGAAATAGGGTGACCACAATTTCTTTTAGATTGCAGTAAAGATAAGTAAATGTAGAGTCATAGGTGTTAATAAACTTTCTTCGATTTGTCGCTTATTATCGTCATAGCATTTGAAATGACTATTAATTAATACATGACATTTGTAATGACCAATATTATCAGCGAAAGGTGGATGAACGAATTCAATTGCTTCGATAAGTTCGTACACCTTTGATTTTATTCTTCGTATGTGGTATGTGGTATAGGTATATCCTGAAGGCAATACTCACCAGTACCGTTTAAATCAAATGCAATGACGAAATATAATTCATAGTTGACTGCTACGTTAGAACCACAAGTAAGACAGTTTGTTAGCTTTTCACGCCTAAACCACTGAACCTTTCATCCCGAAAAAAAGTGTTGTTCCCGAGGAGAACAACAACAACGTTGTTATGATAATAGATAGATAGAAAGTTAGTGGATCATTCATGTTAATAACTAAAATCTAATAAATTATAATATACATATAAATATAATAGTTATTCTTGAACAGTTATCACAGCGCTACAGTCCAACTTAAAGGAAATTTTATTAAACAATTAGGTACTTATAAAATTATGAGTACTTATGTATCAAAACAAACTTACCTTAAATGTATGATATCTTGACCGAAGACGAGTGAGTGTCTTGACCGAAGATATGTTTGCGTATTAAAAAAATATTATTATTTTTATTCTAGTGAAGAATAAAAATAATAATATTTTTTTACGTTACTGGTGAGTATTGTCTTCAGGATATACCTCACATACGAAGAATAAAATCAAAGGTGTACGAACTTATCGAAGCAATTGAATTCGTTCATCCACCTTTCGCTGATAATATTGGTAATTACAAATGTCATGTATTAATTAATAGTCATTTCAAATGCTATGACGATAATAAGCGAAAAATCGAAGAAAGTTTATTAACACCTATGACTCTACATTTACTTATCTTTACTGCAATCTAAAAGAAATTGTGGTCACCCTATTTCCTAATTCAGAGAATGAAAATAAAACTCGATTTTCTTATACAATAAAGGGTCTTTTAATTTCTTTCTGGTATTGAATTTGTTGCACAATTTTATTCACAATAAGAGACAATTTTGTATTTGTCTTATCATTCATACGATAAGCGTAATAAAACGAAAGCAAAAGAAATGGAGGACTGAGGGCCCGAATTTTATCAATGTCATAAACTTTCAAACAACAAAAAGTGGTGACCTGTTCTTGCTTTCACAATTTTTCACAATTTATTTAGTGGCATATAGGATTTGAAACAGTAGCTGTAAGTTAATGATTTAATTTTATTTGCGTAATAAACTTTTACGTGGATGAGAATTGAGGGCCCATTTTGTACGAAGATATACAAAGTAGGACAGTGTTTTGCGATAATATCTTGTTTTCACAAATTTTGTTTGGCATTAGCTTAGATTTTGGCATAAATACTTTTTCTGTAGTGTCCATAGTTAATCAGGTTCAGGTGGGCCCTCAATCCTCTATGTGAGAACTGAGGGCCCAACTTTACAGTCCATAACTCGGTTATTTGACTTTCACAAAATCTGATTCCAACTTTCACAATTCTTTGGGAATGTTCACTAAATCCTAAGCACATTTTTAAGAAGTTTTAACAAAGTGGCCCTCACACCACACGCACATTTTTTGTTTTAGGTTTTGGTTGCACTAGCATTCTTTGCTTCTGGGTCTTATCAGACTCTTGTAGGAGATAACCGGAATCACTGTGTTTCTCAAGCCAGTGTTTCCAAAGCAATCCGGCAGGTGGTAATGGCTTTAAACAAGCCCTCTATTCTGAACAAATATGTTTGTTTTCCCTTTCAACAACAAGAAAGGGAACAAGTTATGAGAGAGTAAGTATAAATAATACCTACATTGAATTTATTTACTGAATTGTTGATACCTTTTGAAGGAAAATATTGATTATTTTTTTTTTCAGGTTTTACAGGCGTTATAAAATGCCGGGACTGCTGGCCTGTGTTGATGGGACCCATGTGGCCATAGTGTGCCCTCACAATAATGAAGAGAGATTCATGAATAGAAAAGGGTACCACTCTCTAAATGTTTTAATAGTGAGTAATGTAAATAATTATGATAAACTATTAAATGAAAGATTATCGACATTTCTATAAGTATTTTTAAATATTAAGCTCAGCTTAGTATCTCTCATAATTCTTTTGTAGTAAATTGTTGTTTTTTTTTTCAGATGTGTGACTCAAATTTAAATATATTATGTGTAGATTCCAGTTTCCCTGGTTCTACTCATGATAGTGTTCTATGGGCTCAACACTCCTTAAATGCATATCTTGATAGGCTTCACAGGATTACTGGGGAAGATGTTTATGTTTTAGGTATGTATTACTTACCCAAATTAATTATCCATTTTATTTTTATGTTGCTTGTAACTTCATACTGTGTTTAATTAATTTTTTAAAACTAGAAACTTTTCAATTACAGGAGACTCAGGGTATGCCTTGAGGCCTAATACTATGATACCTGTGACAGACCCAGCTCCGGATACACCTGAGGAGTATTATCAGGATTTGCATTTATCTGCCAGAAATGTAGTGGAGCGTTGTATAGGAGTATTAAAGGCTAGATTTAGGTATGTACAACCTAGGCTAACATACATACAATTTTTAATACTATGAATAATTCTTAATAGTAGGTATATCTTATAATTCTAATATTATCTTTTGCAGATGCCTATTGGTGGACCGAAAGCTGCATTATTCCCCGGGCATAGCAGCAAAAATAACAAATGCCTGCTGTGTGCTACATAATATAGCACACAGGGCTAGACTCCCCTACATTCGCCTAACACCGGCCGAGGCGGCACGAGAGCGCGAGTTGACAGAGGGCGCGAGCTACCTGGCGCCGCCGCAACAGGGACAACGTAGGCGCGGCGGCGGCGGCGCCAGCCTCCTATCGGAGTTGGAGCTAGGCCGCGCGCGCCGCCATGCCCTTGTACAACGTTTGTGGGCAGATAGACATATATAGCTTTACATTTTATTTACATTTCGATTAGTATTTCTTAGGTCATTTATTTATATTTTTTTTTACTGTTTTATAAAAAAGCAAATTAATGTTCTAGACAACTAAGATTTATTGACATTATAAAATTGATTTCAAATTATCATAATAATAACCAAGTGCACCCAATTAAAATTAAAAATAAAAGTAACACAGTAGTGTTTATTTTTCCCATTAAATGTATATTTATCTTGTTTGTTTTCTAATCAAGTATCCCAATCAAGATGCCCAATGTTTTATACTGTGGAAAAAAATATTTCATTGATGATTTTTCTTCCTTTATTTGGTAATGATGAATAGTTTCAAATAAAATATCAACAACTAAAATTACTTATTTATTGGTGTAACAAACCATTACGAAATTATACTAAACTTTCACCTAGGTACATAAAAAAGTATGTACTTAAACAAAAAAAAATTAAAGCTACTGTATGACTATGTAAAAACAAAAGAACATAATTAAGTCCAATTAAAATAATTTATTTATTGGTATAGCAAACCATTAAGAAATTATACTTAACTTACACCTACACAAAGAAAATACTTACACACAAAAAAGTACTGTATATATAATGACAATGACAATTTTAAATAAAATAACATAAGTAATTAAAGTAATCATATCCTAATCTGGCTGCAGCTGAATTTGTTGTGATGCACAGTACTGAAAAAAAAGAAACAATTCTGTTGTATTTATTACTCATTTGTTTACATTAGGTACCTACCTATCTATTTTCCACCACATCATCAATACAGAATAATAAAAATAATACACAGTTTTGATTAATTATGAAAGAGCGAGGTTCAAGCATTATAATTCAATTCAATTCTAATTTGATGTAAAAGAGTAGTTACATACCCTTGACCATTCTTTTGCTGTTCTTGCAGGCCCTAAGCCATTAAGTAATTCAGCGCACTCTTGCCAGAGCCGCTGGGCAACAGCTCTTGCCTCCTTGGATCTCACCCGACCGAGGGCGAGGTCTCGATGTCCTTCCAAGAACTCGAGCATTACCTCTAGCTGCCGGACTGTGGTGCACCTGCGTCGCTCTTCCATTTCCTGAAGAAAAATCATAGTTACACGATCTAACCTACGAATGTTTCCGTTTAACTTTTTAAACAAAGAATTCGGGTTAAAGATTGAACATAGGTTCACTTACCAAAGTTGTTGAAATCCACTATACAACTGGCGTCTGGCACAAAATTCTTTCACTAGATTCCTCATCGTTAAAACCACTTGAATTACTTCCTCTTGAAATCAACTCTACAAGTAGGATATAAATTTAAACACTCGCATACTTTTGAGTTGCATACAAAAAACCAAAACAAACAAAAAAATGTCGATCGAGAAGCATCTGTCATAACTCAAACTGTCAAAATGCAGTAGAGCTAACCCATAAATCTTCAAATCGACGGTGGAATACACTTAAAAAGCATACTATTCATCAATACTAAGTCACATCTCTAAACATTTTATATTTGCTCACAGTCCAATTGCGTTCCAGCTTTGTTTCATCTTTGTTAGCACGTGAAATTTACCGCGATACCAAACTCCGCACCGACTGGACTGCTGCTGGAACGCAAGCAGAGATGAAACGCGCACGCAACGCGCACGTATTAAACATTTTTAAATTACCGCAATCGGGACCCTGGTCTAATGAGAATATCCCATTGCTAAGTTTTTGTGTAGCCAACAGATTGTTCACACCTTCATCAGAGCAAGTTGCACCATTCTTAGAATGGTTCTGAATATCTTTACTTCTATTTCGTTGTTAGTTTCTGATATCAATCAGAAAGTTATACGTGTCCCCCTTATAATATAAGCATTAAGTACAGACGTCAGCACATCAAGCTACGACAATCTGTCAAATTTCTTTAATAGATTTTTAACTTTATTGCTAAAATATAAGGTTCAAAGTTGATTGGGAAAATTTTACAGTTTCGGGTAGCTTGATGTGCTGGCGTCTGTACCTTCGATTCTGTTAAAGGGTCTTCAAAACATCTTCAAAACATTTTCATTTTCTTTCTTAAACATTTTATTTCACTAGCTTTTCTCATTACCTATGAGAAAAGCTAGTGAAATACAATGTTTTGTAGTTACATTTGGTCAATCAATTGCCGAAACATGTTATTGATGTTTTTGTAATGGTAATTCCACACACGTGAAAGTCATGAGGCATGACCCAAGAAAATCTGTATAATAATAATATAACCTGAGTCATAGTATAGAAACAAAGTTTACACAGCTGAGCAATCTATCTGATGTTTACCACAAAATGATTGAGTGCTGAGGTAACCGATATTATTTTTTTGAATTCCACAACTTTGTTTCTTTAAAATATTTCCCAAAGTGATGTCAGAGACTCGTCACCATGTCGATAATTGTTCGTTAACGAGTCGTGGCGAATTTAAATAACGATTTCTATTGGAATCTTTTTAATTGATTGACCAAATCGTTTCTCGAATACTTTGCGGTACTTATATCCATTCGTGTTAACACTTAACACACAGTTCTTACGAACGAAAGTACGAACAAATGGTTACGTAGCCAATTGTTTCTCGCTCGCTGGACTAGTTTTTATGTGATTCTCACCATTACCGTCTCTAATGATCGCAGGATGTCTAAAAACGCAAGACAGCACGTGTTTTATTTTGCATCATAATGGTGATTCTTTCCTGTGAAGAGCAATGTCGGAATTTAGCTTTTAGGGGTCAATGATATTTAAAATTTGTCATCTTTTAATTTAATAGGTACCAGACGCGACGTCTTTGGTCTAGAATGTCGTTCTCAAAACCTACTTTTAACAAGAGGTCTACTGTCTCTTTCATTTCAGACAAGCGTTGACACTGGTAACATCGGTGTCAACATTGTTTCCAAACATCGCTTGAGTGTGACTTTTGCACCGGTACACTAATTAGAGGCAATTCTTCTTCTGATTTTTAGCGCCCTGTTTTCTTGGGTGAAAGTGTAACTTTAGCGAATCATTAAATGATTCTCAAATCATAAATTCGCATATTTACCATTGAGTTGGCCGTGCACCTGCAGACGGTCTTCAGTGAAATGTCTGGCTGGGCGCGTCGCGTCACGCACGGGAGAAAGTGTACTACAAAAGCGTACCTGCGACTGGTCCCCAATTGGGTTGCGACCTCGAATATCAGCCGACACGGGTCTTCTTTTAGAGTTCCGTACCCAAGATCTTAATTTATAGACGGTTGTAATCAGTATCTATGTATGTTGTTAGAAGACCCCTTTGTGAAAAATCAACAAATCTTGGCCAAAATCAGTGTTTTTGTTTTAAAAACCTCTTGCTTCATCAAACATCTTTGAATCATTCTAGTTGTGACCATTTCGATGAGGCTACAAAGCCCCTAAAAGGTAAAAATTCGAACTTAGCCAGTTTTTTAACCGCCGTTCCGAGTCTTCCTCTAAACCGGTCTTCTCCGAAACTTGCTGGGGACGCGGAATACTATTTCTGAACGATTATATGCTCTATGCTTTAGGAAAAAAACGTGACCTATGTTAATTCGGATATCAACATCATCAGTAATTGAGTTTCATTATTAACAGTCAATTTGAATTAAACGGACTTGAATACTTTCCGTTTTTATCTCAAAGAAATCTATTTCGAAGATAAAAGTTGGAGCTGACTTTTTAAATGCTGGTTGATAGTTCGAAAGCGGTTTGGACAACCGTTCAGTAGTTATTTACAGCGCATAGAAGTATAATAACAAAAACAAAGAAGCGTCTAGTTTCTAGAATGGGATTTGTAGGAATGTTATCAAGTGCTTCAATTACATCGTGTACTTTATATTGAGGGTGGTAAGGTTGAAATACGTTCGTTGGTGGTTGTCGCCATGTTTGAACGACGTCGCCACGGTGTCGTTGCGGGGTTTTGTTTCTCCCGGCCACCAAACAGGATTCCTTTGAAACGTTTTACTTGAGACTGAATGGGTGCCTGTTTCATTGTTTGGTAACGTGTTATCTTTTATTGGGGGGTAACGGTGATTTAATGGAAAGAACCGACGAACTTTTATCAGAATTGTCTACCTCAAAGTGCAGCCTTTCCTCTCTTCTCATTATTTTGTCTATTATTTCCTGTTGATATCAAGTCAATTCTAATAACCAAGTAGAAATAATTGGCAGATCGTAGTTGACCAAATCAATTAGCAATTTTGCAGTTAATTCGGTCGTTAAATTGATTTATCGTTATACAAAGAAGTATTTAGCTCAATGTCACGTTATTTTTCATAAATGAAAATCATGGGGGCATTGTGGACTCAATTCATAAATCCGCCATTTAGCAGTCTGTACAGTTAGTACTGAGGAGTTTTCTTATTGCAGATGAATTAAGCAAGAAGACAGGAGTATAACTTGAAATGTTCCGAACTCTCGAACGAGGGTGTTTGAAAAGGAACGAGGAGGTGGTTTACGAGATGATGAAATTGAAGGCAAGAAAAATGTTTTTTTTTTTTAAATTATCATTTAACAGTTTGATGGAGAAAATCAATGACAAAAGAATAGCAGTCCTTTCAGGCTTAACTTAAGCTCTTGCAGACTAGAAACTGTTCTGAAATCGTCTAAAACAGCAGAAACTGTAGGGATAGATGCACATTCTAAAGACAAGTGGTCCAGATTGTCGTTATATATCTTAAGTAATGATAAATGATAGTATCATTTCATCTTATCTAACGACTGCCAATGAGTTAGCAAACAAATGCAATGAAGGACGATGTTTCAATATTAACAAAGTCAAGGATCAACATATTTTCCGTAACACCAACATCTCCTTGGGTCATTTGTGTTAAATGACCCAATTTAATCACATTAAAATGTCGCAAACTCGCATTCCATCTAAATTGGACAGTATCATCTGTTGTGATGAAACGGATAGACGATAGGTAAGCCTAAAGCCAGATAACATCTGTTTAAGTGGCTTTATCTCTTTATCTCCTAGAACATCGCAAACATCCACAAGATTGTATTTTTTGGCTGTTTCAGTGTGTTTTTTTTTTAAATTTCAGGTATTGTGGCGTTGCTTTAGTATTACTTAGGTGCATCTTTTATGGTAAGTGTTATTATCAATTCTTATTCTTTATGTAGGTACCAAATGACAAACCGTTTCAAGCAGATATTTGGAGTTGCATTGAATGAACAAGTATTGTTTGGAAATTCCATTCTATCTCGAAATCTTTTTGAATCTTGGATAATTTTTCTCCTGACTTTGTATTCCTATGTTTTAGGCCATCCTGATGAGGTTTTGGAGAATTGGTATCTCTGCATTTTTTCTTTCTTTCAGCTGCATAATAATATATTTCCTCCATATCTTCACCGTTCGAAAAATGAGCTCCCTATGAATATTTTACATATGAATTAAGTTAACTGATTGCAATCAAACTGATTTGAATAAAAATCGAGGTTCCTAGGTGACCGGTAAAACAGGTAGTGATTTATTTAAGAAGTTTAAAGCTGTAAACATTTACCATCTTATAATTAATGTTTACATGTAGATATATATTTGAGTAATGGTATATCGGCGTCGGCGTGTCCACTAGATCCAAGTAACTGGGTAAGTATACACACAGGTAAAGTGAAAATTTTTAGTAAAGTAGGTCAGAGGGTTCAAAATTGCAACCTCATTGGTTCTCGAATGAAATTAATGATTTGCATTGGTAAGTAGGTAGGTATGATATTTGTTCAGGTTTCTGTCCAACACAATAATTTAAAATGGGATGAACAAGAGATGCTGCTTCACCATTTTTGCGCGGTAAATGCTCAATTGAGAATTTCTTCTACTTAAATCTGAAAAAATTGTTAATGGTTAGTGCATTATACCTATGAGTGACCTCACCTTGAATGTTTCGGCAATCCCTAATCAGCTTTTATTGCTAACTTTGATAACACAGTCTAATCAACACATAACACTATAAATATATAATGTTTATTATATAGTGTCTTTATATAAAACCATAGTTCACGGCGTATGAATTATAAAAAAAATACTTGATAAGAATCAAAATGTACACCAAATGAAAAAAAAATTAAAGTTCAACAGTCTCGATGGAATGCATGCATTTCAAGTCGCTGGATCGGTTATAAATATCGAAACTAAATTGTATATATGTAATCACTTCACAGTTTATTGGAATTATTATGATAAAAGAGCACTCTGTAGCACAAAGTATTTGAAAGTTATGATTTCATCGATAACTAACTGTCACTGCGCGGCGCGCCACTAAACACACCCGACCGCTACGGCGGTTACATTCAATATGGCGGACGAACGAAAGAACGAAGTCCGAGCGAACGAATTGCGAAAGAGCACGAACGATGACCGATGAAGTCCGAATTGAACCAACGAAGCCTGCGCAGGCACAGGCACCGAAACTTCCGCGAGCCTTGTTTTATTTTGTTTTGAAAATTTGTCGGTTCTTTGGTAGTTTAAATTTGGTTACTCGAAGTTGGGATATCATCATAATAGGTACTTTAATCAACCGTCGTT
Source organism: Luperina nickerlii (assembly GCA_963855955.1). Classification (NCBI taxonomy): domain Eukaryota; kingdom Metazoa; phylum Arthropoda; class Insecta; order Lepidoptera; family Noctuidae; genus Luperina; species Luperina nickerlii. The sequence continues at coordinate 4,880,673 of OY979664.1, forward strand.
AATCGGAATTATTCAATTACCATTTTCCCTAATAATGATAGCTTATTGTCTTTTATGAACCTACTGTTATTGTTTCATAATCCCAACCCAGCTATCCGCTAGGACTATAAATATCTTTATAAAGTGTTAAGTAGTAATGTCCTGTGACCCAACTTGCCTTCATCGCACACTAGTGTAGTGTAACAATGTGCGATGATTTGTCATATTACTTATATCGCATTTTTTTTAAACATTTACGAAAAAAGTCTCGTTTTCAGGTAACAAACTTTGGGCAACTTCGATCAATATTGGGGAATTACCTACCTTACCTACCTACACTAATGAACTGGCCACTTCGACCGGTACGTCAGGATAATTAAAACAACAATGCCAATCATGTCAAAATTTCACGTCAAACCTTGTCACAAGAACAAAATCAACAAATGTGTGGTGTTCATTAAATTCTAGCGTCAGTAACAATTATCCGGTTTTTTTATGGAAATTATGAGTTGATCCTTTTCCGGCAAAGCAACAAATAGCACAGCATGGCGTTGGACTTAGTCAGCATAGCCCAGCCTCATTACATACCTGGGTTAGTCTATCTATGCAGTCTTTGGGAAGCCCACTGTGGTGACGACAGCTGTAATTATATGCCCTTCTCTTTACACAAGCGTTTCCATCAAACTTGATGCTTGTTGCAGACTAGTGCAGTTTAAATTCGCCTTAGCTCGTTAGGTGCCTCATAACTTGATGAATAGTACAGTTTAGAGACGGTTAGTAGGTGCGCAATGCAGTAAACTATTCGTGTTTATTACCTGGAAAATTCCGTATATTTAGCATAACAACGACACAGCCCAAGGCGTTAATTCAAGTTCTGCACAACTTTTAGTAGCCAAGGCAAGAAATTCAATGTCCCATATTGAAATATTTTAATTTGCGATTGCACTTTGTACATTCCTTTTATAAGATTAAAGGTCCAAAAAAGGGCTCGCGTCGCCAGAATAAATTGTGTTGCATTTGCGTATGACGAAATTAAACTAAGCGATGCCGACTGGCCATTTTACACCAGTAAAGTTACGATTGTTGCCAAATTGGCGCCAATGATGTAACCGATACTGGTTTACTTTTGACGCTACATATTTCACCCTGTCAAGAGTGCGTTACAAATATATTTTATTGATGAACCGAGCGTCCGTTTGTACGAATTTACTTATAAGGATCGTTAGGTAATTCGTGTTGTGTTGTGGTTCTTGTTGACAATATGTATATTTAGGGCGTTGCGTTGCCGTTGGTCGTGTCGCGTCCAAATATGATAAATGATCTTGTTTTTAATGTATTTCTGGCGCGTGTTTGAAGTTTTCGTAAATGATCGTTTTCTTCATTTGAAGTGAGTAATTTTATGGAGGGACAGCAGGTAATGTTCCATTCAGTCAATTCATTTGTTTAACCGTGTTAAGTGGTATGAAATCGACGAGGGAAACCTACAAACCTAGTTGGGCCACGTCAAAGACATGGTGCTAAAGGGGATGGAAGATTTTTATATTGAGCTGGCATACCTACCTACTGTTGCACCATTTCGATTTTTTTTTCAAAATGTCGCGCATGCTTGAAGCCTTTATGTACTATTAGTTATTCTGTGATAATACATCAATGCAAACATCAGCATCAACTATCGATTTATGTAGGTATCATGCATGAGTGGTTGCCATTTTGAAAAAAAGAAAACAAAATGGCGCGACATAGGTATGTCACGTACGGACCTTCAAAGCCCTTTTAATTTGTCAGCAGGAGATCTGATTTCGAATTTGGCCAAATATTAATCATTTTAATTGTTTGCAGGTACACAGGTCACTGTCCAGAGTACAAGTACCGAATAGGTGACACATATGGCTCGACCACTCACAAGATCCTTTTGGATCCCAGTGTCCAGCATTCAGAGAGGCTTGTACTATCTGATCGAACGGCTGATGACTTTCAGGTTAGTAACTTTAAAGACGATGGTGGTGCTTTCGCTGGAAATGATAGAACAGAAGTACATGACACGACACGATGCATAATATCAAGGTAGATGAGATGTAGAATGGCGGGTGGCACTATGGGTTATCGGCTTTAGAGAAGTTCCGGCTAACACCTAGATGCGACTCGATCGTGGTAGACGGCATGCTTAAGAACAGGCCGATCCTAGCTATGGTATGGGTATGGGTGAAACCATGAATTCAGCACATAATTCTAAAGCTCCTAGGGTAGAAAATATTCGTCGGTTATAAAAAAAAATCGTATGTCGCGCGGTCAAAATGTATGGCAGAGCAAATTTTTTTTTACCAAACTACGATAAATTTCAACGCAGGGGGCTCAGAATCACGTTGAATCCATGGTAACAGGATGTGCGTCGATGTCCCTGCCACCCTGTATATGGAAGAGTGACGCTAATTGGTGCGTACCTATTCACTTATTGGTAACGCACAGGCACCAGAGGAAGCTATCGTTAGCAGTGCGTTCATGTTCAAATTCAAACAATGAAGTGCTCAAAGTCGCGATGCAAAGTATTCGCCTAAATTCATTCTGAGTAGGTACAGACGCCAGCACATCAAGCTACCCGAAACTATAAAATTTTCCCAATCAACTTTGAACCTTATACTTTAGCGATAAAGTTGAAAATCTATTAAAGAAATTGTTACTTATCACAAAAGGTCTTTATAATAGCATTGAGTTTTCCTGAAAAGTTTTCAGATTAGTATTCTAATGTGAAGAACATTAGAATACTAATCTGAGCACTTCAGGAAAACTCATCTTTTTGTATAAATAGCTTTATGTTGTCGGTTGATGTTCAAGCTGTGACTCACCATAATTATACAGGATACATTTTTAACCGGTGCGCAAACTGTAACCGTAAAATGCATAATAATTCTAGTCACGTGGTTTTAATAAATCGTAAGTTGAAAAAAAAAATTGTTGTTCCATAAATTTTGACTTTTTTTTTGCAATTTTTTTATAACCTTCGAAAAATGTCTACTCTAGGGGGTCAGTTTGCGCACTGGTTAAAATTGTATTCTGTAGATAACAACAGGTAGGTATGACTTGTTTTTCTGATAAATTGATATCCCCTAACACGTGTGTGTTCACGTGTCCTTTCAATTAACCCTACTTAATCTCTTATCATTTATTATTTACCATTGCCAGTCAGTGTGGGTGTATCTAATCTACTTATTAACTTACCTGATTTACGGTCATATTATATACGACATGGTTTTTGAAGGGCCTTATCTCATGGAAGGCTTAGCAAATCGATAACAGCTCTGTTCGATTTCCAAAGCTTTACTACGGTTATACTGTGATACTAAGGCTTTTGAAGTTATAACACCATACTCCATTTATGCTTAGGTGGCACAAATATTGCCGTATAACATCATCACCAACCGCAGCCCGATTTATAATAATAATTATTTATTTATTGACATTAAGGTGCCACTAGTCGATATTTGTTCCATACAAATTTGACATTGTGCATCCAAAGTTAAACATGATATCGTTTTGACTTATTATTAATTTTGTCTGTACGTAAACATAATAGTAAAATAAAAAGCCACTAAAAAGTTATGAGCCAACAAAGATTCATTTTTCTTGCTAATTTTAACGTAACTTTGGGTGTAAATAAGTAATAAAAAAACTGTAAAATCTTCAATACAAAGTCCGTATCGACAAAGCTCAGTTATCAAAGAGTTCAGTAAACTTTATTTGTAATTGATTTATACATTGGTTTTTTCATAAAACTCGATTTTCCAAAGCATTTGTCGATTTCTTTACGCGCCTTTCAGTTCGGAACGGTGTTTCTGTGGATGAGAACTAGACGTTGTGCGTGTAGATTAGCGTCTAACTGCCCATCACTGATACTATCTCTGTCGGGCACGAAGCCAGGTGAAACAGCGTGCTTTTTAGTCATGACCACCAGTGAATTCGAGCTCGCGACTAGTTTACTCTTAAGAGTGTTCTATTCTATTCTATTAAAAAATATTAACATTATGCTTATAACAACTAATACAATTTACGATTTCACCTATTGTTGAACATAGGTCTCTCTTTTCATGATCCAATCCCCTCGCTCCTGTGTCAGCCTCATCCAGCACCCTAATTGCGTGACACACAAAAACCATACTAACATAATACAATCATTCCAACTTTTTGTCAGATTATTCTACAAGCAACATAATAAAGCACTAGTGTTTTAATTTTTTAGTCCAAACAATAGATTTTTTGTAAATAGATAATTGCTTCATATTTTGCAATAAATTACCAGCGTTGTGTCATCGCGTTTCTCTTTTTTTTCTATGCAGTCCGACAGTGACCGCGCTTTAGGTCATGTAGTCCTCTTAAACATAACTGGCGAAATGTGGTTGTACAGACGCCAGCACATCAAGCTACTACAATCTGTCAAATTCCTATAACAAATTTCAACTTTACCGCTAAAGCATAAGGTTCAAAGTTGATTTTTTTTTTTTTTTTTTTTATTTGAAATGGGCTTGCTCTTGACTCTAGTCTAGGTCAGAGATGACAGAGACAAAGTCTACGATGGAGTGAGCTCACCCAGAAGAAGCCTGTTCACTCTTACTTTGAAGAGATTCGGGTTGTATGCACTCGGAAACACAAACGCAGGTAGAGAGTTCCACTCTTTTGCTGTGCGCATTATAAAGGACATTTGAAAACGCTTAGTGCGAATTGGTGGAATAGCAACTAGGTAGGGATGGTAACTTGTAGTGCGTCTGGATGTCCGAAGGCAGAAGGGGGCCGGTGGAATGAGGTCGTGGAGTTCTTGGGCACACTCACCGAAGTACAATCTGTAGAAGACCGACAAGCAGGCAACCTTGCGGCGATGAGCCAACCTGTGAAGCTTGGCATCCACCAGTTTTACGTCGCCAATGAGCCTTTTAGCTCTGCGTTCCACCGAGTCAAGCGCGGCAAGTTGGTATTTCGCTGAGCCATCCCAAAGGTGGCTGCAATACTCCATGCAGGATCGGACTTGTGCTTTATAAAGGGTTAAAAGCTGTCCGGGTGTAAAGTATCGCTTCACCCTATTAAGGATTCCCAGCTTCTTGGCCGCAGTTTGGGCTTTGTACTCGATGGTGGCGCCGAAGTTGAGACTAGATGTCAACTCCATGCCCAGGAGCTCGAGCCGATCTGTTACAGGAACAGATGTTCCCCGAAAAGTAGGAGTCTGGTCGAAATGACTCCTTTTGGCGGTAAAAACACACGCCTGTGTTTTTGTGGCGTTAAAAGAAACCAAATTGTCATCACCCCACTGGGAGACAAGGCTTAAGGTCAAATCTGTCCGCTCCACCAATGATTGGGAAAATTTGACAGTTTCGGGTAGCTTGATGTGCTGGCGTCTGTACTATAGCGTACACCTGTGCACAACCCTTCTGCTATTATTGAACAGATCTACCGGCCGCCACAAACAGACATCGATGTAGTGAACGCAAGATTTCGGAATGGTGACCCAGTGTACAAGCATCCTATGATACCTGGATATGAAGGTATGATGCATTGTTTTTTAACCATCTAGAAGATGAGAAGTACCTTAACATAGCGTAGAGAAAGTCTTCTTCGCTTCTGTTTTTATTTTAGCCATTCTTATTCGTAATGTCCTAGGCAGGGCCGTCTTAACCATATTGGGCGCCGGGGTGCGAAAATCAGCTTGCGCCCCCTTTGCTAACAAAAAGAAATTAAGTAAATGTAATTTTTGTGTTCCATTTTTAAGATGATTTCCACCAATTTTTTCCAAGGGATTTTTTCGAGGCGGTGACGTGCGGTTACAGCGCTGGAGCGTTGCGGTTATAATGAGTGATTAGTAATGACCTGATCGGCTTGCACCCCTAAGACCTTGCGCCTGAGTGCCGCGCACCCCTTGCACCCCCGGGTAAAGACAGCCCTGGTCTTAGGAGACCATGACAAAAGCTGACAAGCCTACTTTCGATTATTATTATTATTAGCCTGTGATGTTCCACTGCAGGACAAATGCCTCCCTACTCTCTTTCCACTTCTCTCTGTTCAAAGCTGCTAAGGACCAGTTCTTGTTGAAGGAGTCCAGCTCATTCCGCCATCTCCGTCTGGGCTTGCCACGATGTCGCTTGCCAGTAAGAGGGACCCAATGGGTCGTAAGTTTGGCCCATTGTTCGTCTGACATGCGGCAGATGTGTCCAGCCCAGTTCCATTTTAGCGTGGAAGCTTTCTAACTGACATCAGTTATCTTTGGGATGGATTGTCGTATTCCTAACAAGCACCCTAATTGCGTAACACACTGTTATACTTGAAAATGATTCAATTTGAATCATTTCCAAGCATATTTTTAATCCATTGCTCCATATGTTCGAAAAATGTGTCTACCTAACAACGCAAATAATGCAATGAATATTGTTGAACTGTCAAAATTAAATCCATTGCTACGTAATTAGTCTGCCGGTCTGTTAAGGCTCGTACACACAGGCGCGACGCGACACGCGACACAAAGGCACCGCTCGTTGCGCGACTTGCGGTGCGTTTGTGTCGCGTGTCGCGTCGCGCCTGTGTGTACGAGCCTTTAGTTTGATACCTACCCAGAATACTCTGTTCCATAGCCCTCTCTCCCTCTTTCGATTATATCTGCTTTTTTTGAAGATGTTTTGCTTTTTACTCTTAGTTGCTTGCTAGCATTGGCAGTAAAAAAAAAAACATTTGTTTAACTGGCCCACTTTCCCGTTTTAATTAAATCCTGCTCTGCATTCAGCAACAGACAACATTTTTATCATATTTTTTATTTTAACCGCATTGATGAGAAATTTGAAAAATCTTACCGAACAAGTTATTTAAATAAAAAATCTCACATAAACTAAGTGAAATCTCAAAGAATTTGTCTCGAATTAACTCGATTCCGATGAATCAGATCGCTGTGAGTCACTTTGGACCGGTCCGAGCCTCCGAGGCATGCCACAGTTTCCTGAGGTGCTCTCGGTGAGAACGTATACTCTACAGATGTTTACATTCAATAATACTGTTAGGACACGTACATTTTGAATTAAAGTATAAAAGTTCGCTATATAGAACTGAAGGGAACCTTATTATTGTGGTGTTGTTTGTGGGGAGAACAAAAAATAATGTAATTTCGTACGCCGCTTTTGATAAGCGGTTACAGTTAAATGGGTATTTGTTTTGGCTATGTTGCTTTGTCATAAAGGGCCTCTTAATGTAGCCATTGGTAAAGCACCCTTCATGTAAGATTCAAGAGATTTCAGGGACCGAAATATTACTTTTAAACATCCTGGATGTTACCAATGCGTGTCAAGAAACGCAAGTGCGACAATCGAGATGTCTTTAAAGTTACGTTAACCTACCGTATCGTCTTCGGTCGGCTTTCATTGCTCAAGTATCCATAGCCATTGTACGATCTTGTTAACAAGGAACGCAAGTAAAGTCATGAATATAAATGCACTGTGAAGGCTCCTTCAAACAGGCGCGACACGCGATAAAATCACACACGCGACACAAAGGCACCGCAAGTCGTTTGGGTCGCGCGCGATTCGCGTCGCGCGTCGCGCCTGTTTGAAGGAGCCTTAACACTGTGGACAAATGTAAAAAAAAAGAGAAATCCTGCTAAACCAGCACCCTGATTGCGTAACACACTACCAATCACAACCTAAACATTGGCGTATCTAGGGCTCTTTTCCAAGGGGGCCTGGCCCCTAACCTTTTTTTTTGTTTCGTTGGGAATTCCTCATGGAAACCCTCCGTCTGGGATGAACGGAGGGTTATGTCGGACTGCTCCCGACTAAAACCCCACTGTTCCTTCTACTACCATAAGTCGGGGGCCCGAGAGCCCCGAGAGATACCTTGTAAATTCGCCGCACCCTCGACTGATATCAGCCCGCCATGCCTAGCGGGCTCCATCGGCCCATTCCCAAGTGCGGGCGAACCCACGACCGATCCTTTTCTTTTAGCACGTTTTTCATTATTAAACATTCTGCTCCTAAAGGAGTTTCGTCAATTTGGAGAATACCCTTATACCCCACAAAATGCTTTTCACTTTCGAGATCTAAATTAAAAAATGCATCGATCGAAGCGGCAGCGCGCGGAACGGCGGTGTTCCGACGTACGCCTGCTTGTCACTTTGCATTGTGGGCTGTGGCACTAAATTTAAATGTAACATTTAAATTACTCTAAGCTTATTACGTTGCGTATTAGCAGATTCAATTATTTTTGTTATTTCAAAAGTAATTAAATGGAATGTATTATGTAGGTAATAATGAGTTTGTGTAGGTAGGTCTTGGTGGTAGATTATTTAATATGATTCCTTTTGTGTGAAGTTATATTATGTAAGTATCCAGCTTAGAACTTCGAATAGGTCGCTAAACATCCTAGGGTGGGCACCAGACCATCCATTCTAGGGTGGGCACGCCCCCCCCCCCATATACGCCCCTCCCCCCTATGAACCTAAATCATTTTGAAGGATATTGCTAAACCATTGCTTCATATGTTCAAAAATTTGTCTGCTCAACAACGTAATTATCGCAATGAATGATGTTGAACTGTCAAAATGAAATCCATTCCTAGGTACTGTTAGTGTGTTAGTGTTACGTAATTATCCCGCTAGGACTTCGACTTCATTACTTAGTTCGGCTGTCCCATTTCAAAACCTAGTAAGGGACACTTTTTACAAAAATCGTTTTATTGCATAATCTTGCTAACCTAGAAAGTATCTACCAAATACAAAAACACCAGCATTTTAAACTTACATAAAAGGAGATATTATTTAAGCATCGATACCTAGTAAGTGCACCTTTCACTCCCTAGTGACTATTTTAAAACCTAGTAAGTCACTTTAACCAATTCAAAAATTGCATTCCATAGGCTGACCAATATTATGTTTATGCGCTCCCCTTTAAAATTTCATTTTAAGTCCTTACTAGGTTTGCAAATGGGGCAGTGCAGCCGAGTTTATGACGTGTACCTACGGGGGTATTTGTCTAATGGTTTACCTATTGCTCCTACTCTCGCAACATTCTGGTTGACTTGACCACTGTATGTAGGTGTGAGTAATTGTTTTAAGCTTACGGTTCAAAGCATTATTTACGTAGGCAGCTGGTAGAGCCTATTAATTCGCCAAGGATTTGCATATACAGTCATTGTCAGACAAGTAATATTTATGGCTGAACCGACTGTTAGATTGTTTGAGCGTTGATTAGATACCAGAAAGATATTCCTGCGGGGACAACAAATCAACAATGAAATAGCTACCTGTACAGCAACGTGTTATTTTCAATTGAAATGCGGGCCCAGGCAGTCGTTAAAGTGAGCTTTCAAAACAGTATATTTTATACCAGATTCAGCCTTCTTAGTTCGATAGATGCGATTCAAACGATATCACAAAGGAAGTCGAGATCGCAGAGGCAGAACCAGAACTGTGCGTATACTGTTAGAAATATTTCTAAAGATACCTACCAATACTTTACCGACTTCGTCAAAGTGCCACTAAATCATTCAAAGCTGATCTAGATTTTAAACATTTATGACAATCGTCATGAAGAATGACCGCCTGATCTCTTCCACAAGACAACTGTCTTATTTATCAAGATGAATGTACCAAACAGATGTCTGTTGACCTCAAATCTCTCTCGGAGGCCCATATTTTAGATCATATACTAGTTCATATAGACTGGAAACGGTGTAGTTCCATTGCATTTTTTCTATCGTCCTTTATTAAAGGTCGAGGTAAGCATGGGACACACACACATAAGCGGCCCAATACACTCAAATAATTTAGTATAGCTGCAATAAGACTGGATGCACACTAACACAAATAATGCACACAAGAAAACATCTGGTAACGCATATAAGTGCACATGATCAGCGATTTTCTTGAAACGGAAAACGTTCCCAGTGTTGTCGCCTGTGTGTCATATTATAAAGTGTAAGGCCTACAAAATATGTACATAATCTTGGAATAAAACGGTACTTGTTCTTTATCAATCGTTGCTCTAGTTACGTCATGGGTATCAGATGGCAAGCAGTTGTTTTGTGACTGGCGTTCGCGAAACTAACGGGCAGTGTTTTATTTAGTGTTTGCAGCTATCGTAGATCGGGACTTGGTTGTAGTAATCTCATATATCTTAAGGGGGAAGCGCTAAGGTAGCCCGCGAAATTCAAATTTTCTTACGTTTTTTGCAATTTGCTGGTCAGCATTAAGTTGTACGTTGATTAATATATGAATCGCGGCCGTAAGAAATATGTGTTTACAGAATTATAATCATTAAAGTCATCAACACAACTCTCTAAGACCACGTAAGTCCAAAGAATGATGATTTCATGAAACAGTTATTCTTTGGACTTACGTAGTCTTAGAGAGTTGTGTTGATGACTTTAATGATTATAATTCTGTAAACACATATTTCTTACGGCCGCGATTCATATATTAATCAACGTACAACTTAATACTGACCAGCAAATTGCAAAAAACGTAAGAAAATTTGAATTTCGCGGGCTACCTTAGCGCTTCCCCCTTAATGCTTAGCGTAAAAGGTTTTCGCGCAAATCACATAGATAATCAATCAACTAACCATAGAGAAGGAAAGCCACCCAGTGCGAAGAGCTGGGTTTTTCTTAAGAAGAACTGCCCAATGTGTTTTGGACAGTTATTAGTTTACTAAAATTATCCTAAAAATATAGGGTTCCTCCCTCGATTGAACAACCACTTCGGTCAGCGATATACTGTCGCTGCAACCGAAGCCCTGTCAGAGTTTCAAAGGGTACAACTCAACCAGAGAGCAGCAAAGAACCAGTTAGAAAGAGTGGTCGACTTACAAGCCGGGAAAGGACAACCTTGGGATTTGGTCGACAGATTCGTAAGTTCTAAGGAATGGTTTAAAAAGGCACCCTGAAATTTTCCTAATTTACTTTGTGAAAAGCGAGAATGGTTCCTGAATACTTAATTTGAATAACATTAAACACCAAGAATAACTTATGTAAGAATGGAGATGGATGAAGAAAGAAGAATGGAAGGATATAAGAAAGAACATCACAGTAGATCTTGTTGAAGCGGAAGTTTCTGATAAGCAGTACCAGTACACCAACGTTAACCATATTCACAGTCCGCGACAGCCGAGTTCAAGCTCCCATTAGTCACAGTGAGACCAGAATGTGCAGGAATATTACGAGACGTACCCATGGACGAACCAAAGCTATCACCAGCATCGCATTCTGTTAGTCCATTCTTCATGGAAAACGGTCATCCTGACAAATTCATCAAGAAAGGTGAGAACAACAAGGAAGGAATCCAAATGAACCTACAACAACTCTTACCTCTTTTTTGTAAATCCTTTTTGTGTTTGAAGCATTGACAACGTTGTTTTTTTTTTTTGCGACACCGCACGCTGTCATTTCGGTGTTTATTTTTATTTTTATGTAGGTTACGTAATATTTTTCATTTAAATGTCCTACGGAAAAATACACGGCTCTTTTGTGCGAACTCAAATATGGGGGTTTAATCCGTCGCAATCAGTGCGTGAGTTCAATAAACTGATACAAATTACCTTAGTCTTGGAGGTTTCAGTATAAGATACGTTTCCAATGTTTAATAAACCTTGTATGTTTGTGTTTAGGCTTTGCGGGTCATGTGCCATACGGTTTCCAAAGATTCGGTGAGTCTTCTAAGAAACTCACAAATTCGGCGCTTTGTGACTTTTCATCTAACTACAGACGAAGACAGAGTACTGAGTGGGCACCAGTGAACGTAGTCAAGTAAGTTTCAAACAATAACGTAAGTTGAAATAATATTAATGTGTGTTTATTTTGTAAGAATAATGAGTACCTAATAATAATAATTATGTACAGACGCCAGCACATCAAGCTACCCGAAACTGTCAAATTTTCCCAATCAACTTTAAACCTTATGCTGTAGCGATAAAGTTGGAAATCTATTAAAGAAAGACAGATTGTAGTAGCTTGATGTGCTCGCGTCTGTACCCATGTTTATTTGTAAAATAACAGTTACGTTTTTGAGTTTTTTTTTTGTTATAATTTTCGAAAGAGTTTCGTGATGAGTGTGAATGACACAACACCCAAAGAGTAAATAAAGTAGAAACGACACCTTACCTAGGCTGCATTCCGAATTAGCCATAATCGCTCACAGCACAAATCAACTCACATGCGTTCCGATTTAGATATTACGATTATGACAGCTGAGGGCTGTCAACGCTCGTGAACGCTCTCACAGTTCTTACTCAATTTCAACGGTATTACTCGTAGACAGAGACTACGGTATTACTAAATATTTTCTTCTTTTTTGGTTAGGTGGCGCCTGTCAGCTAAAAACACAATTTCAAAAATGCCAAGTTAGTTTAATTTAAAGATATGATGCAACTCAAAACAAAACACATGACACATCCTTACACACGCACTGTCATTTTTGACAGCGCTCACGGTGACATTATTCTAACGCATGGTCGGCGTTATCGCAAGATGGCGCAGGTCATGACGTCATCTATGACGATTCACGGTACAGTGCGTGCCACGTAAGAAGAGACTTGACACATCACGTGGTCTGACATGCGCAGAACACGATTTTAGGTATCTTTAGCGGTATGAGGTCTGAGTGCGGGACGGGACCGGACGTCATAGGGGCGGCGGAAAGAGCGGGGGAGGCGGGGTCAAGTCTCTTCTTACGTGGCACGCACTGTACATCGTTGTCACGCTCACGCTAATCGGTACGGGTTTAAGCATGTTCAATCGATTATTTCCCAACTCGTAACGCAGCCCTGTCAGATTCACCCCGCTTTCCGAATTAGCTATAATCGCTCACAGCGATCACATCAACTCACATGCGTTCCGTTTTAGATATTACGATTATGACAGCTGAGACCTGTCAACAATTCGGAACACTCGTGAACGCGCTCACAGTGCTTACTCAATGTAAAAACGATATTATTACAGTATTTCTCCGTATAGGCACCACATTTCTTCAGTTCTTCTTCTTTGGTTAGTGGCGACTGTCAGCCAGAAGCACAATTTCGAAAATACCTACCACGTTAGTTTAATTTAAAGATATGATGCAACTCAAAACAAAACACACACTGACACATCCAGACACATCCACACACACACACTGTAATTTTTGACAGCGCTCACGGTGATATTATTAGAAGGCATGGTCGGCGTTATCGCAAGATGGCGCATGTCATGACGTCATCTATGACGATTCACGGGACATCGTTATCGCGCTCATTGTAATTCGGTACGCGTTTTAGCACGCTCACATCGATTATTTCCCAACTCGGAACGCAGGGTCAGTTAGATAGATTGTTACTGAGTGTCAAAATTTATCTGTCATTGTGAATGTAAGGTAAAAAGGTTACACGCGCAGTAATATTTATTTCGTAAAATCTTGAATAAAAACCTACAAAATGGCGAAAAAGAAACTAATGCCAAATCTTTCTAAAGAGGAGAAAATGGTGATGGTGATATCTGAGATAATTCAAGAGTTATTAGTGGCACATCGTCACGGCAAAGATGTTAACCTCAACAAGATGAAAACAAGAATTTCCTCGAAGTATGGGTTGGGAACTTCACCGAGACTTGTGGATATAATCGCGGCTGTGCCTGCTGATGCTAAAAAAATACTGCTGCCTAAGTTGAAGGCTAAACCTATTCGTACAGCTTCGGGTATCGCTGTTGTCGCGGTAATGTGTAAGCCGCACAGATGTCCTCATATAAACTTCACCGGTAACATCTGTGTGTATTGCCCCGGAGGACCGGACTCCGACTTCGAGTACTCCACACAGAGCTACACAGGCTATGAGCCGACATCCATGAGGGCGATCAGAGCGAGGTACAACCCGTACCTGCAGACGCGTCACAGAGTAGAGCAGTTGAAGCAGCTCGGTCATAGTGTAGATAAAGTTGAGTTTATTGTGATGGGTGGCACTTTCATGAGTCTCCCTGAAGATTATAGAGACTATTTTATAAGGTAAGTTGTTTTGAAGTTCTTGTTTGTTATTTGATTTTATCACTTTTTAAATCATTAACAACCGTAACCTTGGAAGCGTTATCACTTCTATACAAATTCTAAACTGTGTTCCTATGTTTCTGTTTCATATGATTATTCACTTGTATTTAGTACTTCCAACATATATTAATAAGATAGATAAAAAAAAAAACTATTAACAACATCCTATACAGGGTAGTTATTTTAGTTGGGGCAGTAAGGCTATCCATACTAAAGAAGTAAGTTGGGAATCTTATTTCCTACGAAATGTATGGGACAATTTTTGACTAATCTAGTACCTACTCAAATCTTAGTTGGTCCAATATTTATTTTGATCCTTTTTATTAGAAACAGGATCAATTGGCATCAAAAAAGTTTTTGTGAAATTCGCCTATTTTCTTGCTGACGACATATTTTTCCGAATCTGTGAATGGGGATGAAAACTTCTCAAAAAAATAAAGTCTGCCTCCTAAGACCGTTTTCCTGTAGCTACAATGGTACTTGATACTTGCCCTTGCTACCCCATCTCTAAAATCTACTCTATATAATACTGTGTTTCCGACATCTAAGTAAAATACTTTGACTTTTGAATTAAAATCTACATAAAGTATAATTGTTAAAGCATTGTTCAACCTTTCAGGAATCTCCATGATGCCCTCTCAGGTCACACTTCAAGCAGTGTGGCTGAGGCAGTGAAGTTCTCAGAGAGGGCTAAGACCAAGTGTATTGGCATCACTATAGAGACCAGGCCAGACTACTGCCTGCAGAGACACATGAGTGATATGCTCAACTATGGATGTACCAGGTTAGTTGTAACACCTTCATATTCAATGTTGCATTTCTCATGTTAGCAAAATGCAAACATTAAAGGTGTGTCCAGACCTGGCCAATACGCCGCTCGCGAGCCACTTGCGAACTGCGCGCGTGCATTTCATGTTCGTACGTAGCCTATTCGCCGCTTGCGCGCAAGCTATGCGTCGTACTCGAGCGGCGCAAGCAAACTCACAACTAAGGCTCATAGTTCGAAAGAAGCCATGTGCCCACTCGAGCCTTGCCGGAGTTGCACTAGAGCGGCGCTCTAAACGTAGGCTGTAACCAACACGCACGCGAGAAACTCGCGCGCAGTTCGCATGCGGCACGCGAGCTACGCGTTCGCCAGATCTGGACACACCTTTAGAAGTTCAAACACATGCTAACATAAACAAAATGCTATCTTTTAAGGTTTCCAATAAAATCAAATGGAAACAAAACAGTTGGGTAACCTATCTAATGAAATGGAATACTGTTAGTTGGGAAGCGCATCACTTTAAAATGGGTGGATCGATTTGGCAATTTTTTTTTCGTTGTATAATGACAAGTTGCCTGTAAAATTTTGGGAATTAGTGAAAAATCTGTTTTCTATGGGATTTATGTTTACATATTGAGATTTTGTTAGGATAATGTTTGTTGGGTCAGCAGAGTTGATAATAAAAGTTGCTGCTCAGAAGGTATTAGTCCACCACACTTTTGAATAGCAAGAAGGTGATACCCATATTATATTATTACTAGTTTCTAGCCGCGACTTTGCCCTCGTGAAATTTCTTCCCGACCCACCTCGTCGCATCGCATCGCCTGCCCGTGCTATTACTTCGTTTTCGCATATTCTTTCAGACTTATTTTCTTTTTGCTCAGCTCCTCCTAGGTTAGGACCATGCTTGGATTCCAGCGTGATCTTAAATAGTCGGCTATTTAAGATCACGCTAGGAGTCCAAGCATCCTCAAAAATTGGGCTATCAAATGCAAAAAAAAAAACTATCTAATCTGACTGGTAGTTTCAGAGTTTAGTGCGTTCAAACAAACTAACTCTTCAGCTTTAATTATGGTATAGGTCTACTTGAATAATCTCTCTGACGCATGGACACAAGATTATGTGCATATTCAAGTAATGTATTGTAATATTCCAGACTCGAAATTGGTGTTCAGTCTGTATACGAAGACATAGCCAGGGACACTAACAGAGGACACACAGTGAAAGCTGTCTGTGAGAACTTTAACCTGGCTAAAGATGCTGGATATAAGGTACTGTTACTGGTGTAATTAACACTTTGCAGTTTGCAGGCACATCCTCAGACATAATATAAATTTTATTTTATTTGATTAATATTGCAAAAACATGTCTATTTGTTTCTATAAAGTTTTAAATGATAATGCAATTAATTGTATTAGTAATTTTAAGTATGTTTCATAATCGATCAAGATTATAACAGACACTTAATTTTCAATTATAGTGTAAGTTTCAAGTATGATGCAATATTATCTTGAGTACTTTTCATGAATCATTCAAATAATAGAATAATGTTTTTCCCATGATTACCTTTGTCATAAAATAATACAGAACTGCTTTTGTATATATAAATAAAATTATGTTGTGGTTAGACCTTTGCAATCCATTTTTTTTTAATCTATCAAGAACAATATTGTAGTGCCAACTTTTTGCTTCCAGATTGTAGCACACATGATGCCAGACCTACCAAATGTAGACTTTGAGAGAGATGTAGAACAGTTCATAGAGTTCTTTGAGAACCCTGCCTTCAGGGCTGATGGGCTTAAGATATACCCCACGCTGGTGATCAGAGGGACTGGTCTGTACGAGCTATGGAAGACTGGGAGGTACAGGAGTTATCCTCCGTCGACTCTCGTGGATCTGATTGCTAAGATTTTGGCGCTAATTCCGCCTTGGACTAGGGTTTATAGGTAAGAAGTTTTCAATAACGAAAATAGTAGTTACATTGAAAGTTCAGACTTGACAAAAATCATGATTTGTAAGCCCACTAAGGACCATAAGACCCAGGAAATCTCTTATGATTGATAGAAGCGAGCTATTACAGTTCGACAACAAAATAAGTCCCACGAAAAATGTAGACTCCTCTACTGCTTTAAAACAATTTCTTTCTGATAGACCTACAGAGCCAAAATCACCTTTGTTTACCGAATTTGTAAAAAACCTTTTCAGAGTACAAAGAGACATTCCCATGCCCCTAGTCTCGTCAGGTGTAGAGCACGGCAACTTGAGAGAGTTGGCACTCGCTCGCATGGCTGATCTGGGAACTGACTGCAGGGATGTCAGGACTAGGGAGGTTGGGATACAGGAGATACACAATAGGGTCAGACCTTATGAGGTACGTGTGGAACGGAATGTTTGTTTATTTCAACTAAATGACCGGTTGTATTTATTGTGCAGCTTTTGAAAAAGAATGGAACAGTACCTATTAAGAGTAAACTAGTCGCGAGCTCGAACTCACTAGTGGTCATGGCCAAAAAGCACGCTGTCTCACCTGGCTTCGTGTCCGACAGAGCTAGTCATCCATGAGCAGTTAGACGCTAGTCTACACGAATAACGTCTAGTTCTCACGTACAGAAACACCGTTCCAAACTGATAGGGACGTAAAAAATTCGAAAAGTGCTTCGGAAAATCGAGTTTTATGAATGAAAAAACCACTGCATAAATCAATTACAAATAAAGTATATTGAACTCTTCAATAACTGAGCTTTGTCGGTAGGGACTTGGTTTTGCAGATTTTACTGTTCTTTTATTACTTATTTATTTATTTATTAAACTTTATGCACAAGTAAGAAAAACTGTACAAAGGCGGACTTAATGCCTTGGGCATTTTCTACCAGTCTACCTTAGGGTAAAGCGACGCAGTGACGTTAAAAATAACAAGAAAAACGAATCTTTGTTGGCTCATAACAGACTTTTTATTGGGTTTATTTTACTATTCTGTTCCCGTACAGACAAAATGAGTCATAAGTCAAAACGATATCTTGTTTAACTTTGGATGCACAATGTCAAAAAGTGGAGTAATACTCCCCCGAAATTTGTATGGAAAAAATATCAACTAGTGGCACCTTAAATCGAATCAATACGAACGCTGA
Organism: Luperina nickerlii; assembly: GCA_963855955.1. Lineage (NCBI taxonomy): Eukaryota > Metazoa > Arthropoda > Insecta > Lepidoptera > Noctuidae > Luperina > Luperina nickerlii. The sequence continues at coordinate 4,898,569 of OY979664.1, forward strand.
TTTTGGCGCGTTGAGATGCGTCTCCTATATAGTATCTAATTTTTTTTGCATTCAATTACATTTAAATGTTGGAGTGGATGGCCTATGCCCAGCAGTAGTTTTGTGGAGGTTTTCGATAACGGTGACAAGAAAATCTGAATTATAGCAGTCAGTTTCCATTTTAATTCTCACTACATTAACATTTTGCATTATTAATTACAGGTAGAACTAATAAGACGTGATTACACAGCCAATGGTGGATGGGAGACATTCCTAGCTTATGAAGACCCAGACCAGGACATATTGGTTGGTCTACTGAGGCTCAGGAAGTGTTCCTCGGACACGTACAGGCCTGAGCTGAAGCCAGGGCCGAAAGATAACTTCAAACAGTGCAGTATTGTCAGAGAGCTGCATGTTTACGGATCTGTTGTACCGGTAAGTGCGAAAATAGTTTCGCTTATTAGCGTAGCAGCTACGCTAAAGAAGCCAATAACACAAGACTCACACTACTGAGCATGAGATTTAGGCGTTTGAGCCCCAACTCGGGTAACGAAAAAACAATGTATATCTGGCACATGTCATAAGTACACACAATACAAAAATAACAAAGAAAAAACTTATAAAAAAGTGGTTAATTATTACTAAGGCTTTTACAGTAGAGGATTCTCTGTGGCATCCAATATTCTGGATTTGTGCTAGTTAATAGCACAAATCCAGAATAAATGTCATACACCTCGCCATCGGGGAATAAAATGCAAGCTCAATATTATGTTATGCTTAAATAATGATATTAAAAAAAAAATACTCAGCCTGTACTTATTTTTCCAAGGTAAACGCCAGAGACCCTACAAAATTCCAGCACCAAGGTTTCGGCATGTTACTCATGGAGGAAGCTGAGAGGATTGCCAAGGAGGAGCACGGCTCAGATAAGATGGCAGTCATATCTGGAGTCGGCACCAGGAATTACTACGCCAAGATAGGCTACCATCTCGAAGGGCCTTACATGGTCAAGATGCTTGTGTGACAATAAAGTTGTGAAATAAACATATGCGTTTCAATATTTACATAAATTTATAATCTGTAGCAACATCTATATTAATTATGGGGTTTATTTTTAAACGATGATTAGTGACGTTCAAATGTCAAAAATGTGTGGTTAATCAGTCGTTAATCACTACTTAAATTTAAGTAACGTTTATGAATAAAGGGGTTAATAGTGTTATAGTCAGACGCAGGATGATGGCGAAAAACAAGTTGCAGATGGAGTCACTGTCACGCGTCCTACAATTACGCAAGTACAATTCGTCAAGAAAGGAACTGCCAGACTAAAATAACCAACCAACCCATTTCGATGGATCCTCCTGTGTCATGGGAGAAATGTTTTAGCAACATCCAAAAATTTTGGTCCTTTTAATACGTCATCAACTTTGACGAACCGAAATCCGAGAAACAAACAACTCAACAGTGGAGAATCGTGTATGAAATTGTTTAGCTGATAATTAGTCAAAAAATGTGCATTTTTTCAACAATATTTTTGTTTTGTAATTGTTTTTTTGTATTTACGTATCCCCCCCCCACTCATGTAGAATGTGCCTTTTTGGACCGCCCGCCCATCCTTTTTCTCGCCTTACAGACCGGACCCGCCGCTGTCGATCAACCCGACGGAGATCTATCACAAGCACGTTGGAATGCTGCCCAACTATGCTGGACACGTGCCGGGATGCATGTTCAGGTAAGATACATATTGAATTTCAGGTCTTATAGCGTACAAGCTTCCATAGTTAGATACTTTCAATCCCCAATTTAACCCATTCAGTCTTTAATTTCGAGTTGGCATTTAATTTTCAAAAATACTTCCATAACGCTCATCTACGTCCTAAAAGGAACTCCTATGCAAAACATGCTCGTCGACCCAGAGACTTTTGACTGTGCGTTGTCTGTTAATGTAAGAAGATTGCTGAACGTCCGATTTTTAGACAGAGCGAATTAAGTTAATTCGCTCTGTCTAAAAATCGGACGTTCAGCAAGTGCGGAAGTTCAGAAAGTTAATTCAATTAACTTACACTTGCATGTTCAGGCTTCATGACAGAAATAAAATAATGCTGTCAATCTGTTTGTATTCTGACGGCACGCGTCCTTATGCCATTATGAGCAACCTCCTTCAGTGTTGACACCTGTCAGTTTAGAATTTCATCTTTTTTTTCCTTTGGCTTCGCACGGTTTGTGCATTAATTTGATCTTTAGCTACTAGAATTGTCGCACTGACAGTTGTCTGGAACGCATTCTCTCGCCGGCCGGCTTGTAATGTCACGATGTTGCAGTTTCTCTATACTATTAAATTATATGGTCCAGATGCCAGGTCTAATTTGAGATTTTAAGGGGGAAGCGCTAAGGTAGCCCGCGAAATTCAAATTTCTTACGATTTTTGCAATTTGCTGGTCAGTATTAAGTTGTATGTTGATTAATATATGAATCACGGCCGTAAGAAATATGTGTTTACAGAATTATAATCATTAAAGTCATCAACATAACTCTCTAAGACCACGTAAGTCCAAAGACTGATGATTTCATGAAACAGTTATTCTTTGGACTTACGTGGTCTTAGAGAGTTGTGTTGATGACTTTAATGATTATAATTCTGTAAACACATATTTCTTACGGCCGCGATTCATATATTAATCAACGTACAACTTAATACTGACCAGCAAATTGCAAAAAACCTAAAAAAAAATTGAATTTCGCGGGCTACCCTGGCGCTTTCGCCTTAAAGTCATAGTTTAATTGAGAGCATTGGTGGCCCAGTGGTAACGACTGGTCACCACTGCTCTCAAAACGGTGAAGGAAAACATCGTGAGGAAATGAGGGTATTCTGAAATAACGTTCGCTAGGTGGCAGCACTGACACGTCAGGTCCAGGCATCTGTCAAAGAGCCTATATTTTCTTTAGTCATGACCAAGAAGCTTATAGATAAAAGTGGAGGCAACACTGAATAACTAAGTGAAGAAAACTATGGTTGGACACTCTTTCTAAATACATACATATGACAAAGAAAACATATCCTTGTCTCATTCTTATGTGTGTATTTAGAAAGAGTGTCCGACCACAGTTGTCTTCACTTAGGTATTTAGAGTAATGCCTCCACTTTTATCTATAAGCTTCTTGGTCATGACGGAATGATGAACGAGTGAATGAATCAAATGATGAACGTCATCATAATTATATTCATTGTCGAAATGGAAGACCTCTTGTCAAAGTGGTGCCAACTGGTGTCGTAAATTTTCACGAAAACCCCCATTGGCATGTCCTAGAACCAAAAATTCGAAGACATGTGACATCCGCCAACCCCGCACGGGGCTTGCGTAGCCGTTATCCAACGGCTCACTCCCGGGATCACGGAGAGGAGGCCTGTATCCCAGCTGTGGGAACATTATAGGCTGCTAACTTATAGTCTAGCTTCATATTTTCTGACTGACCGACTTCTTGACAATTCAAAAGTGCCTGTAAATGGTTTAAATGAAATAAATGCTTTGAGTTTGAGTCAAATTTGTTTTTACACTATCGATCTTTTGCCTTGAAGATAAATGTATTAAGTTCAGTAGTCATTTTTATTTGTAGGTGTAATCTCTATCAGGTTAGACACGTCAAAATCGTACCGCTAGTGCAGGTACGGCTCCATTGATATTAAGTTTTAATAATCATTTATCCATGACAAAATGCCAACAATTTTGAAAAGGGCGGTTTATGCCAATTTTAAACCTTCGGTGTTTCAAGATTGGCATAATCGTCTATCGCGCAGCTTCAATAGGATGATTGGTGTGTCCATATATCCATTTGAACCCACTAATAAATTATCCCTTGCATAGCTATTCTGAGATGCAAATAATAAATGAAAATACAGGGACGAATTAAATTAGCTAGCGAAACTCTGTGGACGTGTTGGGTATTAATATCTATCACAATAAAAAAAAAATTGGTCGTACATTTTTTTGGGGTCAAAGACCGCTTATCATACTCATACTTGAAGTAGGAGTTGAGAAAATCAGGCTTTTTTGTGATAGGTATTCTTTCTTTTTTTAAAATGTTGCCCCACGCTATGAACTACTCCAGCCGGTCGATTCTGTAAAAATCTCACCGTGAAAACTTAGGTGATGTGAGTTTGTTTTTGCTAGGAATTGACACTATTGACAGCTCACTCCAAGCTCACTTCACCTATGTTTTCACGGTGAGATGGTTACAGAATCGAAGTGCTGTATCGTGGGTGCGTTTACAAACATTTAAATTCACATACACAAAGAGCCAGACCCACCATTACCATTGCCATTGTATTGTGTTTAAGTCATCTGTAACTTTACACAAAAAAATCTTATATTTCAAGTAACTACATTACTTGCGGTCAATGACCACAAAACAAAGTATCATATAATTTTTTGTTTTGACACGTTTAGTTATCGACACTACCAATCTTGTCTGCGGAGTTTTGCTAGATAATTTAATTTGACCTTGTATATTTGACTTATTTCAACATTTATCTCTTATGTATTCTTACTTTCAGGTTTGGGAAAACGTACGGGAATGACACAAGAGATGCGAAACGCTGGCTGCGCGGAGATTTCACCTCATAAAGCTCCTAGGATCGTAACGTGTACGTGTGACGGACAAACAATACTGAAACGTATTGTAAAGGCAATACGGTCCAAATCGACAGTGATACTATTTTGATGAAATCAAATTATACTGTTTTATTTTGGAATTGATATTTTAAATAAAACACGCGAATTATAACTTTATAAGTCTTCCTTTTTCTTTTATATTATTTTATAAACAACTGAATTAACTAGGTCAATAATTGCAATTTAAAAGTCTTAGTTTTTGTTTCCAGCCAAATAAAATTATCATCACAAAAATGTACAACAAATGTTTTTACTTAACAGATATGGGCCGACAACATAACGTAACGATGTATAAAAATATATAAATTTATATCACATTATTATCATTTAATTTGTTTCCTATTGATTCTTTGCGTTCCATTCCTTGATTAGTTTGCTGGCCAGGCACAAGTTTTCGTCTTTCTGTAAAAATGAATTGCAAGGATAAGCAAACCGGGCAAAAATACAAACTACTGTTTTTTAACGGGAACAGAAAAGTATTCAGCAGTTTAGATACGCTTACAAAACTTCAGGGATTCTACCAACTTATCTTCGTATCTCGGTTGACATAGCTGCAATACGAAATATTGATCATCGATCAAAAATTCACCTGTATAGTTATATATCTATATGTCTTGGTTACCTTCCATACTGTATAAAAATTTGCCATTCAATCAACTCAGCCTGTCGCATAGAGGTGGGCAAAGTGTATCATTTTTGCGATTGGAACTTTTGCATCTCGATCACTGAAATTATTCGAAACACTGATATGTTTCATTTGGCTCATTTGGATCATCGGCTCAAAAGATATAAAATACAGAATCAAAATCTGTGAGAGTATGAGTGATACACATCTCATTTGGTATCTCTTTCTGACTTGTATAGATTGTGATTATGTCACCCGCTCACTCGCGATTCGCCAGTCTATAGTTAAGTAACTCAGTGTGTTTCAGTCTCTCTCTTTCGCTCGCACACTGCTCAGTCACCTCGCGAGTGACGCGTTACAGAACATGTTTCAGATCATTTGAAACGTTGTTACTGAACCAATGTTTTGAATCACTTCAATGATCCGGATCAGTGAGTCGGTTACGTAAAGAGTTACACACGCCCACTATCGCAGTCCACTGCTGGACAAAGGCTGCGTCACAACACCCTGTCCTCCGCGTTCCGCATCCAATCTGTCCCAGCCACGTTCTTAAGATCGTCGGTCCATCTCGCAGGGCGCGTCCCACACTACCTTGCCTTGCTACTATCAGTGGTACTACTAGTGAACAACGTAAATTGGACGCGTTTTCGAGTTATAAGCGCACCGACAGGCAACAAAGATGTTGCTATTTATAATTTGTGTCAAATAAATAATTAAAAGATTTACCTTGATAAAGCAGAATCTGGCGAAGTTCTCCCCGAGATGTTTGTGTCCTTCGGAGTAGAAGGCAGTCGGTGGAATGGTCAGCACACCTGTCTCTTTGGCGAATTTCTTCGTAAATTTGTAGTCTTTGTACTTATCAGGCTCCGATGATAAGTCGATCTTGTTGGCTAAAGGAAAGAAATAAATGTTATTTAGAACAAAAGGAACAAAATAAATAAACTTAAAAATCGTCTTTAGACGCTTTACTATAAGGTTGAAATTTGAAGTAAGAAAAAAACCTGTCAAAAACTATAATTTTACTGAAACGAAATCAACCCATACATTGATTAGAATGTCGGCCCGATGTCTGTTTCGTTTCTTGACACCTTGATGTCATATACTTACCGGTGAAAATTACAGATTTTCGTGATGCCACTATAATATGACAGAAGCGCTATCCTATTTAGAAAACAAAAGCTGCATCCTAAACCAAGTTTAAAACTCACCCAATTTAGTCCAGTCAGCAATAATAAAGTACCCTGCTTCGGGAATGGTGGGGTTAAACCCATTCTCTCTGAGGGTATTCACTAGGAAGTCTCTCTTGGGCAGCAGTTCCCGAGCCAAGGATTTGAAGTAGCAGTCGGGGGAGTCTCGACGAGCTAGTTCGTATTCGAAGGAGCGGGCTATTGCCTCCTGTGGAACAAAAATAATAAATGGAAATTTGTAAGTTGTTTATGGTAAGTGAAAGGGAGAGAAGACAACATTCTTAATTCAAATGGGTACTCATCTGAGTGCCTATCCTATGTGGGTTTACTTAAAGCACTCCCAGTTATGTAACTGGGAATTGCACTCCCAGATAGGCAACTGGGAATTGCACACTCAGGCAACTGGGAATGAAACTTCCAGTAAGGTACTTGAGTAGTAACACAGTTTGCAAGGTGGTGTCTTAAAGTTCTTGGCGCGAAATAACTGTATCTTAAGAAAATTGCATCAGATTTGCAAAGAATTCCCAGTTGTGGGTGGATATATAGTTAAGAAAATCTTGGCATATCAATAAACAAACAGGTCCAGTACTAACCTGAATAGGTGTACAGCAGGTGTACACACAGTTCTGATGCACGACTTGCAGGTTCAACATAAGCGCAGCAGGTCCGTATGCCCAGCCTGTCTTCCAGCCAGTCACTGAGAATGTCTTGCCTGCTGAGCAGACTGTGATTGTGCGTTCCCACATTCCTGGTAGGGTTGCTGTGGAAAAATATGCATGTTTATTTCATTTCAGTCAGGCATTAGTCGTCTGGCATTTTTGCTGAACTGGGCCTTTTTGGTGCAGCCGTGAGGCACACTTTCCTGCTAATTTCTTACATCGGACTTTACACTTTTTATTTTTATCTTTTTGTTTTTATCTGATGTACGACTGTGTATCTGAATATCTGGTGTATTGTGTGTCTTTTAGTCTGTGCTAAATAAATGTATACGTATTTTCTTTCTTTCTACATTTTATACCTATAGCAATACAATTTTATTTTACAATACATAGAGGAGACTGGCTGCGGAAGACTGAATACCGGATTTCGCGGTGTTTTTTTTTTGCATCTTGCACAATAACACGCCTGGGTATTGCAAAGGAGTCAAGGGTGTTGTCAGTTAAAAATAATTTAAAATTCCGCATTGATAAGATGATTCGGGAGGCATTTCCCAGCTGTGGGATGGTGTCAGTTAAATAAAATAAAAACGAATCAAACGCTCAACACATAAGTCCCAAAATACTCACCAATCCTAATATGCTGTGCGGGCTCATAGGCCATCCACTCATATACCTCATCGGACAGGCACAGAACATTGTGTTTCTTGCACAAGTTGGCGATCAGCTCCAGTTCCTGCTGGGTGAACACCTTGCCCAGGGGGTTGTGGGGGGTATTCAGGATTATCATCTTCGTGCGAGGGTTGAAGAGGGATTCTAGCTCCTTCTCATCTAGGACCCAGTCTGCTGAGGTTACAGTGCCTGATGTTTTTTTCTGGTAGGGGAATTGTATAAGATTTGTGAGGACTTCGTGTTGCTGGTTAAGAGTTTTTGTTGTTGTTTTCGTAAAAGTTTATGAACCGTAACAATGTTATGGTCTAAAATTATGTAAATGCGTTGTTTTTTTTTAATATATATTTTGGTCTCACGAATATGACCTACGAGAAAGTATCTTTAGAATAACGGCTCATATATATATATATATTATTCCATCTTGTGGCCTTCTATGATGTTGCACGTCAGAATGAATTCGCCTGTCGCCGGGCTAGCATGACAATTATAAGTTTAATCATTGAGGTTTTTAGGTAAAAGATTATATTATCTAATGGTTTAACAGTAACATAAATGTAGAGGTTTACTTACAGGATTGAGGGCAATAAACCTAGGGATGCCACCCGCTGACTTTATCATGAAGTCGTAACAATCGAAGAAAGGTTCAATGACTATCACCTCATCGCACTCTTCCACATGACCTGGAATTGTAAAATAATCACACTAATATTATAAAAGCGAAAGTTTGTGAGCGTGTTTGTATGTTTGTTACTTCTTCATGCACAAACGGCTGGGCCAATTTTGATAAAATTTGGTATGGAGGTAGCTGACACCCTGGATTAACACATAGGCTATCGAATATGCGGGTGAAGCCGCAGGGTATAGCTAGTAATAAATATAGCTGGAAATGGAAGGGTATCAATAGAAAACTAAGGACCTGCGCTTGCGCATCGCAACATCAAGAGCTTTGAGGGGTGTAAATTATTCCGTGAATTAACGGGGCGACTTCTCGCGACCTCACTATTCAAATCTTGATAACCATGTATGGCTATGTTTTAGCAGTACCTATGTAAAATAAAATCTGACTGTTTATGATGTCATGCAGTATTATTATTTATTTATTTTTACTTTAACTTAAAACGACTATCTGCCTATTAAGTTATGTTTAAGTATTGCGTTTTCTTGTTTCTAAATTATTATGAATGAATCATGAAGAAGTGTGGAGACTGTCTTATCTCACCCGGGTCAGGGGGTAGGTATATAGATAAAAAATTGATAATAATAATAAGATGATGGTGTTGCGTTGATGGTGAGAATATCACATAGTCATCATTTATCATTGTATGTCATGGGTCATACATAGATCAAATTAATGCAATTTCATTTATTATCGCGTTTGCCTTATCTAAGACATGTCTTTGATACAAAGGACATACTGGCACTGGTCAATTTTTATGTAATTTTCGGAGATGGTAATAAACTTTGCGCACCGAAAATATTACATTGATTGTTGAAATAAGTTAATTGCAGTAGTAAAAATCTTATAGTACAGTGTATCTTATCGTACAGTGTTTAAGGTCTCTGATAAGAGTGGAAACAAAACAAAACTTTTGTTGACGATTTCTAAAAAAGTGTGCTATTTAGAGACTTCGTTTTATTTTTCCTGTAATTGTTATAAAACTTCTATTACATAGAATAATTTCACATTTTTCTTTTTGCAAACTTCGGAGATAAGGGGGGAGAAAGGTATTTTTTTTACATTTTTCATCAAAAGTCAAAAACTATGCAGCCTAAAAAAAAAAGAAAAAATGTTTGAGCATGTGCAAACTGCGATCTTTCATATGATACCCCACATGCCCTAGTAGACCCACTTCGAATTTTTCAGACCCCCTTTCAGTCCGTGTTGCAAAAAATATACCTACATATATTTTTATTTCTTTCTTATTTGCAAAATAGTTGGGCAAACGTCATCTAAAACTATTCCAAATTGATAGTATTGGTAGTTTTTGAGATATCCAGCTGTGACAGACAGACTGAGTCTCACCATAAAGGTTCCGTTTTACCATTTTGGTACGAAACCCTAAAAACGACTTTTTTCCGTTTTATTTTTGCCTTCAACTCGCTAAGAAGAAGTGTACATGTTGTTGATAATTAAAACAAGCCTTACTTCTAAGTGGTGCTAAGGTTGTTTTGCTTCAAATTCAACCATATAGGCTGTTAGTTGGAAGAGGAATGTTACATTTAGAAATTTTGTTATAGAGGTCGAACTCCCTTGCCCTCGTTTTTACAGCGACTGACAACAGAACCTTTAGACCTACCACAAAGTGCAAAGTCGACGGCCCGCCGCTGCGCTGCCATCTATACGCGACACTGGCAAAATAGTCGACTTCGGCTCAATTGCAAAAAAAAAACCATATAGGCTGTTGATAGATATCTAGGTAATTTTAACTGATAAATATGTCTCCATATTAATATTAACTAATAAGTTTATGGCTATGAACTTGATGATAGTAACAGAATTTTAGAACAGTCATTGTCTAGAAGAGGAGTGAATGCTATACCAACTCAATATATTGGGTTAATTGCAGGATATTGGTGATAAAGAGCCATTCAACTCTCTGTCAGCCAAGCATAAGATTCTAATGGTAGCTGTTACAGTAGGAAAACTCACCTAAAATAGCAGAATACAGAGCCTCATAAGCACCGTATGTGACTAGGATCTCATTCTGTGGGTCTATCTGCTTGCCTACTAGTGGGGAGTACACCTTTGCTAAACTTTGAACGAGCGAAGGGTGGCCCTGTAAATGGAAAGATTGAATTAAATCTACAAGGTGTAACATTAAATGCGCAAAACCTCTTAAGGGGTCATAGTACTCATCATTATGAACAACTTTTACTATGGGACCCAAGCTGAAATCGCGAAAAAAATATCTGTTGTACCCTACATTTATGCTCGCATAACTCGTCAAAATTCACTAAACAGCAGAATTTTTTTTGCGATTTCAAGTTTGATCTCATAGTAAAAGTTGTTCATAATGATGAGTACAATGACCTCTTAACAGGTTTTGCGCATTTAACGTTACACATTGTATAATAAAGAGTTACGCCTGTCAAGATGAACATTGCATGTGTAGAAAATTTATAAGTGAATTAAAGAGCAGATTATTGCATATTGCAGACATAGATAAAGAGAAGCTTGGAAAATAATATAAAATTCATATTGATTTAATGAAGTTTTTGTACATATTTTTTGTATTGGAGACAAGACACACACCTTGTGTTATGTATTTTTAATTCACATGTTATGTTGATTTTGCAGAAATCTATGTTCAACAATTTATTGATTTAAATAGGTTTGCATGCGCAATTTCACCCAAGGAGTGTGGTACTCACAAATCCTCTGGTGTATTGGTTCAGCAGTGGGTTCTCACTGGTTGCGATCTCCCCCAGAGCCTTTGTGACATGTTTGGGTGCATGGTAGTCAGGGAAACCCTGACCTAAGTTGACTGCAGGCTTGTATTCCGCAGCCAGTTGGATGTATTCCACCCTGAAACGAAGATAAACTTGAGTTGCAAGTTATTGATGACAGTATATCAAAGAAATGTGAAAAATCATATCTATGAATTTATTGTTTCCGTGTAAAGATTATTTAAGTGTCTAAAAGTTCAATTTATTTTTTTTAAATTCAGTATAAAATAATTAAATTAATGTGTTTGTATTAGATGGTTATGGACCCTTTATTTATTGTGAGTACAAGAATATATGAAACAAAAAAAAAAGAAAACAGATATTGAACAGTACAATACAGTGATCATAATATGGTTGCAAACATCAACAATATTGTTTAATGTTTCATTTACATATCATTTTACCTATTTATTATAGTCTAAACTACTTAATTAGTACATCCTTACTGTTGATATGTTTATTGTGTATTAATAATTAACTAGAACAATAACATGTCTGTTATCTCTTTAATATTATTAAACGTGGAAATGGAGTATGGAAATGAAACTTTATTGCTTTCAAACGCTGCTTATGTAACAAGAACAAAACATTCTAACTATGATGACTGGTCTACTTATAAACATTCAATAAATAGGTATATGTATATGTAAATATTCCCTATATTTCACTCACCAAACACTTTTTTCGCCTGCTCCGTAACGCGCAGGTAACTTGAATTTGTCGGTCATTTGGCTAGCTGTACAACTCAGATTTTTAAATACGTAGTTTAAATTCTTTAGCTCTACAACACCGCTCTGGCCTCGCACAGCCGTGATGCAAGATTGTCCCAACCTAAACATCACAAATGATAATAAAACTGATAAACGAGAAACGGTAAACTTAACCTACTATTACATGACAGCAAAAAACGCGAGGGATTGTCAAGTCATGAAGTCAAATAAAATGATAATGATAACAAAAACATACGAAAACTCACTGAATTTTTATTGGCTCACCAATCACCACTGAAAGCTTATTAGATATTCAGTAATCAACTACTTATGTAAACAACATCTTATGCTACCATGTTGAGAAGTTTATGTAACTTTTGTAAATTGTTGAGAGTTCACCACAATACAAATAAATCGACTTATGCACTGTTGGTGTTGGCAATGCTGGCTGACGTTTAGAGTTTCTCGATTCAATATAATAGAAATCGATTTGTTGGTGCGGGAACGATTTTCTCAAAATTGTTCTAATTGTAACGAAATGAGTAAGTTGATAGATCGAAGACAACAATTTCCCATTTTCGAGCTCTAACTTTAATTAGATCGTTCGAGGCGCGGCCGGTGATGGTGATACAATTCGGTGCATTGTCAATAGATTCCCTCTTCCTCACTCCTACTTTGCTTTGTCCGACAGGGTCCAACATTAACGATGTCTTGTATTTTTCATTGTTTTGTTTTAGTTGATGTGGTGGTACTTAACAGAAAAAATACTAGGAGTTTCAGTTGGCACTATTTTTCGTTTTTAGGTATTATGTAGGAACTTAGGAACGTATTACCGGAGATTTTCCATAATTTAACCTAATTTTACCTGTTTTGTACAACAAGCGAATAGATAATATTAATTGTATAGAAATCCCAAGAAATGTACCTAATTTCATCAATTTATTACATTTTGATCCTTAGCTCAGTGATTTTTACTGAATCGATATCAAAGTTCACAATTCAAAACGATTTTTTTGTCTTAGATCTTAGATCGAAATTGAAATCTCTAGTGTCATTGTCATGGTCTGAGTAGCTGTCAAAATATCTGACGTTGAACTAAACGCTGTTTAATGTCTCAGTAAGTGCAATCTTCTGCTTAGTATTAACTAAACGATCTTTGTAAGTTTGTTTCTCTAATAAAATTAATAGGTAACGTGTTTAGAAATTCCGTTTAAATGTTAAATCAAGTATATTCTATTAGTTAATCTATAAGATGGAAATATAGAGGCCCTAGGGATTTGAACCTTTCGATAAATTATAGAATGGTCTCTTTGCGAATTAGGTGCAGTTCGACTTTTAGGGAAGACAAGCAAGTTAAACAAAAAATTAAAGTTTTTTTTTGTAACTTTTGAAAATGAAATAAATGTGTCCCTAGCTACTTAATTATTTAGTCTAATTTCCCTCCTGGGCCCTTTCGAACTCTCTACTCTGATAAGAATGGTACTGGGTACGGGGGCATACGCAGCTTAACAAAAGGTTTCCCTGACTGTAAGTAGTAATCTACATCAAGAGAAAGAAGGTATCTGTGTACAGGCGCCAGCATATCAAGCTACTACAATCTGTCAAATTTCTTTAATAGATTTTCAACTTTATCGCTAAAGCTTATGGTTCAAAGTTGATTGGGAAAATTTGACAGTTTCGAGTAGCTTGATGTGCTGGCGTCTGTACCTAAGTAAAGACCTAACATCACGCCTGTTTCCCCGAAGGGTTAGCCAGAGGTGTACCTGCTGTAGTAGGTACAGACGCCAGCACATCAAGCTACTACAATCTGTCAAATTTCATTAATAGATTTTCAACTTTATCGCTAAAGCATAAGGTTCAAAGTTGATTGGGAAAATTTGACAGTTTCGGGTAGCTTGATGTGCTGGCGTCTGTACCAACGCCCACATTTTTCCAGTCGTGTTTAGGTCCCATGTAACAGGGGCGAGACTATTTCCATCAACCGGGCACAATTAATTCTGACTCCTGAGAAAATCCTATGAAAAATCCCAAGAATACTTTGGCCGACATGGGAATCGGACCCACGACTTCATGCTCAGCAGTAGCGCCTATCTTGCTCATTCCAATAACGTAAAGTCCCGCCGTCGAGAGAATGCGTTCCTGACACCTGTCACTGCGACATTTCTAGAAACTCAAGATCAAATTCGCAAAACACATAATCGTTTGTATGAAACTGACAGAATGTCAAGAACACATTTTCTCGTCGGCCACACTGTAGGAATTACCTAGTACACAAGTACCTATACAAAATTAATCTTTAGGAATGCCAGCTATTCACGAGCAAAACCTTACAAAGGAAGCTGCTTTATGAAGATTTATGGTTTGCAATTAATTCAGCTCTCGGAGTCTATATAAGGAGCATTGACCGAGGTCGGAAGCTAACGTTCTAAATTTTGGTTATAAATCCAATTTCCACAGATAATAGAAAGGGTAGGATATGATTTGTAGCGAGGCTACACTGTGCAAAATTCTGTTGTTGCTTCATTCCTACCTATTGTACAGACGCCAGCACATCAAGCTACCCGAAACTGTAAAATTTTCCCAATCAACTTTGAACCTTCTGCTTTAGCAATAAAGTTAAAAATCTATTAAAGAAATTTGTCAGATTGTAGTAGCTTGATGTGCTGACGTCTGTACCTACTTACCTAGTTGTAGGCTGCCAGACAGCTCCCTAATTGCGTATCACACTATCAATCACAATCTGAATCATTTTGAAGGGTATTGCTAATCCATTGCTTCATTTGTTCGAAAAATATGTCTGCCCAACAACGTAAATCACGCAATGAATGCTGTTGAAGTGTCAAAATGTAAGTCATTCCTACTGTTTCTACCCCCTTACTAATAAGTTGTATAGCGTCTGTACAGTTACACAACGCTTTGTCTTCTTCTTTCGAAAGTTAAATTACTGACGACTGAAAGAGAAAAATCGGTGTGCTATTCATCTGATATAATTAATTTTATTAGTATAAGAGGGTTAGTGTGTTACGCAATTAGCCCTCTGGTCAGATTGGACACGGAAGGCGGGTGTTATGGCGTAACTGGGAAGATGCCTCTATGTCCAGCAGTAGATTATGATGGCCTAAGTTTGTTTAATTTTTTGTGTCTAACTTTAAGGAAAAACGAGTTAATGGTGCCGATTCCCTTGTTCACAAACTGAAGTAAATTTAAGTTCAGTGCATCTTTTTCTTTCTATTTTATTAAGAAAAGGATAGAAAATAAATTTTAGTTTAGTCCTGTCAAATTAATCAGCGCCTGACACTACTCACTACACTGAAAACTTGCCTCCTAAAGTTACTGATTAATTTGACAGGTCTAAACTAAAATTTATCTTTGGTCCTTTTCTTAATGAAATGGAAAGAAAAAGATGCACTGAACTTAAATTTAGTTTAGTTTGTGAACAACAGAATCGGTACCAATGTCTAGAATTTGACTCATCAAGTCATCACTCGTTATCATTAATCAATTAATGAATTTTGTGAGCCCTATTCTTGCTTCATCAAGAACATGTAAATATGAACTTCTGGAGTAGGTATGTTCTGGTGTGTTTTGCGTTTATTACGCCACATGCGTGGGTTTTAGAAGTACACGTGTAACTTGGTGTACTTAGTCTACGTAGTACGTAGCCTACATCGATCTAAGCATTTACTACCTGGGTAATCAATTTCAGTTTCATTTGATCAAGCAACGTAGAATGTAGGCTATTTGTAGGAGTTATTCCGGTCTGATCCCCTGAACCCCCCCTCCCCTCCACGATCCCCTGCTTGTTCGTCTTCTGTTTTAATCTCTGTCTCATCCACTATAAACTTTCTTATCCGAAGCTTAGGGCTGTCATGAACTAATGAAATTTCTTAATAAGGTTATACTACCGATTTTATTAAACTCATTGATGTAACATAAAGCTTGTGTGTGCTTGCTATGCTATGCATGGTATGCTATGTATTCTGTGCTACTATGCTATGCTATGCATTCTGTGCTATGTATGCTAGGCTATGCATTCTGTGCTATGTATGCTATGCTATGCATTCTGTGCTATGTATGCTTTGCTATGCATTCTGTGCTATGTATGCTATGCTATGCATTCTCTGCTATGTATGCTATGCATTTTGTGCTGTGCTATGCATGCTGTGTTATGCATACTGTGCTAAGCATTATGTGCTGTGCTATGTGTTCTGTGCTATGCCTGCTGTGCTATGCATGCTGTGTTATGCATGCTGTGCTATGCATTCTGTGCTATGTATGCTATGCTATGCATTCTGTGCAATGCATGCTGTGCTATGCCTGCTGTACTATGCATTCTGTGCTATGCATGCTGTGCTATGCATGCTATGCTATATAATCTATGCTATGTATGCTGTGCAATGCATGCTGTGCTATGCAGGCTGTGCTATGCATGCTGTGCTATACAATCTGTGCTATGTATGCTGTGCTATGCATGCTGTGCGATGCATGCTGTGCTATGCATGCTGTGCGATGTATGCTGTGCTATGCATGCTGTGCTATGCATGCTGTGCTATGCATGTTGACTATGCATGCTGTGCTATACATGCTATGCTAGATAAAACAATGATCTTGGAACATTTATTCATTGCATTTTTCAAGCATAATCTTTTCAATTATTGTCACTACATCTCATCATTTATGGGGGACGAGCTGTGGCCGGTTTGCCATTTATGTATATGTATACCTACTACCTAGTAGGTTCATTAACACAATATCTGCGTGGGCTCTGTACCTACATCTGTAAATTTATCTCGGTACATCGCGCATAGCAATTTCCGCCTGATTTGTCGCAGTACGTGGAATCTGCTGTCTATTTATAGAAGCAGAGATAATTCATGGTTTCCTTGTCTATTTCTGATAAATTGATATTAAATGTTACTTAGTGCTTAGACACTAAGTAACATTTAATATCAATTTATCAGCATACACAGGTGTATGCGCTGGCCCCATTCACTTTGAACCTAGACGCATTATTCCTGTTCAATGTAACTTTACTCAAACTTTAGAAATTGGGACTCTAATTTTGCTTCTTTTCGTTCGCATTATAACTGACGACAATTTAAATTCATAACGGTTTTTCAACATTAATAATTATACTTGTAATTAGAAGCATTTATATTAAAGTGATTATAACTTTATATACCAGGAAGAGTCGCTTTATTTCCCTGAAGAACACAGAAACCAAAACATTTGTTGATACATTATTGTTGAATATTATATTTGGCATTGCCAAGAGGTAAATATAGTTAGGCTGGAATCTCTTTCGTCTTTAGTACTTTATTTTATTGTTTTCTTTTCTTGCATCCGGGAAAAAGATGGTGAGCGTAGTAGCGGTATCGAAAAAAATACCAGGCAAGTGCGAGTAGCACTCGTGCCCTCGAGTTCCGTTTTGAATCTGGTGCCTCACTCATGAGACATGGCCTATGTGCCATGGGACATAGTCATGAATTGTAGGTTTTGATTTACTTGCGAGCATAATATAAGTTTTTTACATTTATTGTTTGCTTGCGACATAATTATGACCTAAATGCCCGTATTTTTTTACGTAGAAACTTGATTTTTTACAGCTCCATGAAACGGTAGACCTAAGTATTTTTCACTTGATACCTACACGCGTTCC
This sequence comes from Luperina nickerlii, assembly GCA_963855955.1. Classification (NCBI taxonomy): domain Eukaryota; kingdom Metazoa; phylum Arthropoda; class Insecta; order Lepidoptera; family Noctuidae; genus Luperina; species Luperina nickerlii. The sequence goes on from OY979664.1 coordinate 4,916,174, forward strand.
CGAGAAAAAAGGATCTTCACAGACGGAAAGACGAACGGACAGACAATGAAGTGATCCTATTTCGTTTTTACTTTTGAGATACGGAACGCTAAAAAATAAAAATAGAACATTCAATTGGGCTGACATTATGAAGACTGCGAAGCCCTTTCAAACTACCTATAGGTACCTACGCGTCTCGAAAAGCAGCAGCAGCTGTAAAGAAAGGAAATTTAAATAAAACATTTATTATCTGTTATTTTTTAAAGATAGGACTCTTTGTGTTACAAATGTCGCTGTCTGCATTCCAATCACGTTTTCCATTTCCGTTTAATATCTTTTTTTACGATGTAAACTACTTTCTTATATAAAAAGTCAAGAAAAGTCGGTGGCAAAATATTGGATAACCAGGATGGGTCAATCTCCAAAACGGGCGTATTCGTGTGATCGCTCTGGTGCTTTTCAGATATTGATATTTAATGGTAATTATGTATCTCATTAAAAAGAATGATATTCAAATAGTACATTTTTACTATTGGCCTTCAATTTACACAAACAGTTATGGAAATATTTAAGATCAAAAAATTTCGCGACCAGAGTAATCATAATTGGTGCCAGAGCGATCATAAATGGTGAAATCAGTGAAACAAAAAAAAAATCTATTGATAAAATATTATTTATTTAGCCGTTTTCAGTCATATTCAGTATACGTGTAACAAGATTATATGTAAGAGAAGAAATGTATTATATTAGAAAAAGGTCAAGGCATATTATCAGTCATACATATCAAAAATACGGAATATCTTCTATAATATAAAAATGAATCGCAAAATGTGTTGGTAAGCGCATAACTCAATAACGCCTGGACCGATTTGGCCGATTTGACCGAGAAAAATTTAAAAAGTTGCCTGGATAAGTCTAAAAACAACACTGGGATACTTTTTTTTGGTAGGATTAGGGTAGGAGTAGGTAGTGTAGGAGTAGGTTAGAAATAGGGTAGGAGTAGTGTAGGAGTAGGGTAGGAGTAGGGTAGGAGTAGTGTAGGAGTAGGGTAGGAGTAGGATAGGAGTAGTGTAGGAGTAGGTTAGGAGTAGGGTAGGAGTAGGGTAGGAGTAGTGTAGGAGTAGGGTAGGGTAAGGGGTAGGACACCATGAGAACGAAGTAGCGCTGGGCAGCTAGTTTTATATAACATAATTGCTAAAATAACAAATTAACATAATTATAAAAATCAACTTTTGGCTTAGTTTCATTTATTTGGACTTAATTAAATCACTTCTAGGTAAATGAGACCAAATTAAGAACCTTTTGAAATCAACCATTAATACCTACAGTCTTATATAGTTATAAAATGACTTAGACTCATTAAATATTAGTTTTTAAAAAGTATTTAAAGAAAACTAACTTTTATAAAAAACAAGATAAAATTCTTAAAAATAAACAATTTATAAACGTAACTATTTGTAATCATAATGCTTGCAGATCTGGATCATTTTTTATCTTGGCCATTCTACGACGCTCAGCCAATTTCTTCCTAAGACGTTTTTCTTCAATACATAATTTCAATCTGCAACAATAGTTGCCATTAAATTTTAGAGAAGAAAGGGTTACAGTTGTGGTTAGCTAAATGCCAATATAATAATATCATCAAGGTAAAATACGTCAAAATCTGTTTATGGGTTTAGGTTACCCAAAGAAACCCAGGAAAGGTTATAAATTAAAGGTTATATGCATAATTCATCGTTTTTCATTGTTACAGTCCGATACTACTACTTAAAATTATGTTTATAACGTACAATAATTGCAAAATATCATCGCTCTGGTCTTTTTGGACAGAGCAATCACAGCCATAGCGATCAGAAAAAGTCACAAAATCATAAATATAGCCGAATTTAAAAGCAGCAGAAAGTTGTGATTACGTCTCATAAAAAACATCATAACGATCACTTAATTCACGTAACAAACACATTCACAAGCTTACTATTTAATTTAAATAACGTGCCATAGCAATCATAAAATTCGAGAACCAAATCCAGAGCAATCATAAACTTACCTTCGTAATGTTGGAGCACGGGAACGTGGCACAGAGGTATCTTCCTCGGTGGTTAGACCACTACTGGCGTTGCCCCGTGGGAGGGGAATAGAGTGTCTATAACGCGTAACTAGGGATGAGCGCGATGTTTTACCTCAGCGCTGAGCGATGAGATAAAATGCCCGGTCACTATTTTAAATTCAAATTGTGGCAAAAGTATTGTTAATATAACTAAAAATATTTTATTACCATGAAGAATAACTATTTGTTATGTAATCTAAATAAGTTGTTTCGTATGAACCTTCTCATTAAAAATTTAAAGAATATTTTTTTCATTCAATCGGGAGTTGGGTCAACCCAGAGCGATCAGGATTTTAGGGTTTAAGATTTTTTTTTCAATATTTAAAATAAACTTATTCATAATATTAGCCTTGTACCATGTAGATTAGTCACCGAACTATATATAAAAAAATATTTTGAAAACGTTTTTCGATTTTAACATGGGTTTATCCAGCCCGACACGAAAAAAAAGGCCTCTGGAGATCGACCAATTTATTATATCCTGGTTATCCAATATTTTGCCACCGACATGCGCACATACTAGGTTTCTTGACTTTTTATATAAAAAAGTAGTTATTTTATATATATTTTTTATATATATTATATATAAAAAATATATATAAAATAACCTACATACTACAAAAATAACTAACACATTTTTATGGTACTTTATTTATCTCAATGTTTTGCTATAATTTCGGCTTTGCTCATGAATAGCAAAATTATGGTTTATGTTTCGACATTATTGACGTGAATCCTATCCAATCAAAATTAGGTTGAACTCCAACATAATTATGATACTAGCAACACAGTGAAATCCAATGACAAAATTAAATCTGAAAAGGAGATTCGTGGCAGATGTCAGCGCTGGGACCCCGGTCTCGCATTATGCTAAGGGGCTGTCCATTAATCACGTGAGGCTCGAAAGGGGGGGAGGGGGTCCATAAAAAATCACGAAATATCACAAGGGGGGAGGGGGGGGGTGTAGTAATATATCGAGTGTATTTATTTTTTTAAAACATCCTGCAAACTTTCAAATAAAATTAGATGATTATACCTGTATTTTATAAACATAAAAAAAGGTCCGATTCTTTGTAGGTACTAAAGATACACGTGATATGAGGGGGGGGGGTAAGTCTTAAACCTCACCATATATCACCAAGGGGGAGGGGGGGGGGGGTTAAAAATACCAAAAAAAACATCACGTGATTAATGGACGGCCCCTAAGCGATGGCCGTTTTGCGTGGATGTGAGGCATATTTTCTCCTAACTTGTTCTTTTGTGTGTGTGTTCTTTTTCTGCGTCATGTTAGCCGCAAATAAACGTATTTTTAACCGACTTCCAAAAAGGAGGAGGTTCTCAATTCGGATGTTAAAGACTACCTAAGTGCGGAAACCAAACATATAACATAATTTATATACCTATACCTACATATTATAAAATATCATATATGTAAGTACTTATATTTTTTCTTAATTTTTTTCTTTCTTATGATTTCCCACAAGCTCCTTACTATGACCGCGTGGCCGTGGTAACGGAAAAATACATTTACAAGTACATACATGACTTCAAAGCATTATCAGCAAGATCTACATGAAAGCTGCTGTGTAGGCCCTAGAGATGAAGAGATTACGATAAAGCGATATAAAGCTCATTTTTAGGGTTCCATACTCAAAAAAAAAGAGAAATACGGAACCCTTTAAGATCACTTCGTGGTCCGTCTATCTGTCCATCTGTCAAGACCCTAGACCCCAAGAACGCGTGGAGTTATCAAGTTGAAATTAGTATCAAATACTCAAGGCTGCAATCCCTTGAAAAATTGAAAAAATCGAACTACTAAGTCAACGCAATCAAAAGATACAGGCGTTTATGTTCCGGAATTAAAACCTATAAGGGTACTTACCCGTTGACCTTGAATCATGAAATTTGGCAAGAAGCAATGTCATGTACCTAGCACAAGTAAAGGAAAAAATCCGAAAACCGTAATTAGTAGCTACGATACAAAAAAAAAATCCCGTGATAAACTACTTACCTACAAATTTCTACGGAACCCTCAGTGCACGCGTCCGACTCGCATGTGACCGGTTTTTTTTTAATCTTTAGTTTTTGAATTAATTTGAAATAGTGAATTATTAGAATGAAAACTAGGTAGGTTCCCTATAACTAATTTCGTTCCGTAGTCAATAGTGCTGTGTGGCGAAATGCTTTGGTTTTTCTAGAATATGTACTTCTGTGTGTTTTCTGTTGCACGAACGAGCACAGTTACCATTTCAAAATTGAAAGATCGAACTTTCGATTCGCACAAAAATAAAGTTAGCATGTAAAATATGTCCTGCGGTTCTATTCTGTAAAAATCTCACCGTGAAAACTTAGGTGAAGTGAGCGTGGAGTGAGTTGTCAATAGTGTCAATTCCTAGCAAAAACAAACTCACTTCACCTAAGTTTTCATGGTGAGATTTTTACAGAATCGACCGGCTGAACTTAACTCAGATACGTATTTTTCTGCTTTCAATCTTTTCAATTGTTATTGCGGGTTTCCAATTATTCGGGATAGGATTTAATCAAAAAGGGATCTCGGATTTACATGTAGTATTTATTCGGGCATCCGATTAGTTCCGATCTATTACAATAGGTAACATTGATGTACAGTCAACAAAAGAGATAAGTATGCAGGATCGTCGGATATAGTTGAAGTTTAGTAAGAAACCGATGGATATTCTCGAATAAAAATGAATTATATTAATAGAAAACAAACAGCAGTGCGATTCTGTAACCATCTCACCGTGAAAACTTAGGTGAAGTGAGCGTAGAGTGAGCTGTCAATAGTGTCAATTCCTAGCAAAAATAAACTCACATCGCCTATGTTTTCACGGTGAGATTTTTACAGAATCGACCGGCTGCTCATTTATCATCAAATCAATATTATCAAATCAAATTTCAGTCGACAAGACCCATCGGTTTCTTCCTAAACTTCAACTATATCCGACGATCCTGCATATTTATCTATTTTGATGACTGTACCTAGTTATTTGTTGGGCTATTAGAGACCTCAGATCTACGCTTTGATTAAGAATTTATTGAAAATTTTACAAGATTTCAAATATGCTGACAAATAGGTAAGTACAATATAATTATGTATGTTGCCGTTTCGATAAAAGTTATTATTTTTTACTAGCCTTTGTCCGCGGTTCACCCTTTGCGTGGAGGTCGGCAATTATTCCACGGCAACGTATTACCAGCACAAAAAGTATAATTTTTGTCCTAAACCAGATCATGGATTTCATCGAAATCTGTTCAGCCGTAAAGGCGTGCAATGGTAACAAACAGACAGAGATCAGATGAATAGTAACACACCGTTTTGTCTCTTTCAGTCGTCAGTAATTTATTCAGGTATTATATTTTATTTATTAAAAATTTATGCATAAGTAAAAAAAATTCAAAGGCGGACTTAATGCCTTGAAAACAAATTAGAAAATATTTATAAATAAAATATAAGAATAAAGACTTATAAGTATACATACATACAACAAAATATCACAAAAAAAAAGTTATGAGAGATAAACAGGAAACTGCCAACTTCTTGTGTATGTGTTCTCAAGCTTTTACTGATTGGTTACCGTTCTGAAATTCTGAGGTAATTTGACTTTCGAAAGAAGAAAATAAAGGGTTGTGTAACTATGCAGACGCTACACAACGTTTATTAGTAAGGTGGTTAAAATATAAAGGAATGGATTAGCCTAATCAGAATCGCGATCTACCGAAATCGCGATCGACCGGTTGGCCACCTCTGCTATATAGCCTATATCCTATATAGCCAGGCCGTATATAGCCTGTTACGATCAACCGTGCACAAATCCTCCAGGCCGCTACTGAGAAATTCAGTCATAATTATAGATCAATATGATTATAATTGTGTGGGTTTATAGGTCCGTTCGAATCACTTATATCTACCTACTGATGCTATAACTACGATATGTGATGTCGTTCTACCAAATATTAATTAAATTATTCAAATATCACGTTCATAACGCGTCAGTGTTATTATTTATTTTTCAACACACTTGCTCGTAAAGTGAGCCTTATTATATCGTTCTTAGGGCCATAAACCGAACTATAACATACACGTGCATAATAATATTACACACTAGTGCATAATAGAATGATCCCTACAAAGTTAAGTTAGTACCTAACTGCAAATTATATGCGAGTAAACAGAGCATTTTCAATTTAACCGGGTAATACAGTTTTTTTTTTTTTGTAACAACAAAGAGGTTTTATGCCACCGAAAATCTATTTACATTTTTGAAATAAATAAATGTGTCCCTAATTAAGACGAAAAAACATTTATTATTATCAAATTATTTATAATTCACAATAATTTCTTATAAAATATTTGCATTTTATCACAAAAATTATCATTTTGAAGTAGGCTGTATGGCTGTAATCAATCAACTTACATTTGGCGCGTGCAAAAAAAAAAAATTGCGCGCCATTTCCCAATTTTCCCCTAATTTTCATATTTTGTTTGTATCGCATTTGTTGCTGTGTGGTAAATAATTATAAAAATGTCAGGTTTTAGTACAGAAGATGAACAATTGATTGATTTAACCCCGCCAGAAATACTAAATGCAGCACAAAATGCAAACGAAAGCCTAATACCTGCAAAATCTAGAGAAAAGTATTTAGCTGCTTACGATAGTTTCCTGCAATGGAAGAGCAACAAAAAAACCCAGTCATTTTCTGAAAATGTGTTTTTGGCGTATTTCTCTGAACTCGCCAATACATACAAACCTAGCTCCCTGTGGTGCATCTTTTCCATGTTAAGAAGCATGGTTAAGCTCAAACATGGTGTTGATATCAAAACGTACTGTAACCTGATGGCATTTTTGAAGAGACGCTCGGATGGATATATTGGTCGGAAATCTAAAGTTTTGTCACCAGCCGACGTTGAAAAGTTTTTGAATGAGGCTCCGGATAGTCAGTATCTAGCAACAAAGGTACGTTTCATATTTTTAATCGAAACGAATCTACAATATACAAGTGTGTAACTTTAGCATAATTTCTTAGAACTAATTAATTGATTTCTTTGCAGGTTGCCTTAATATTCGGTGTTACTGGTGCTTGTAGACGACAAGAGCTGTACAATATTACAACAAAAGATGTAGAAATCCACGGAGATATGCTTCTTGTCAAAATTACCCAGACTAAAACCAAGATTCCACGATCTTTTACAATCCAAGGAACGTTTCGTGAAATAGTGAAAAAATACCAAGATCTCCGTTCAACAAAAACAAAGAATGACCGCTTTTTCCAAAACTTTCAGAAAGGAAAATGTACTGCACAAACAATCGGTATTAACAAATTTGGTAATATGCCAAGAGAAATAGCGAAGTATTTAGGTTTGCCTGAGGCCGATTTTTACACTGGACACAGTTTTAGAAGAACGTCGGCTACAATGTTGGCTGATTCGGGGGCTGATATACTAACTTTGAAGCGACATGGTGGATGGCGTTCTGACGCAGTCGCTGAATCGTACATAGAAGATTCAATTCATAACAAAGCAAAAATCAATGACAAAATAACGCAAGCCATTAATTTGGAGCCAAAGGCAAAAAAGTTTTGCCCCGAACCACAACCATGTACATCTACTAGCGTGAGTTATTTGGTGCCCTCTCCTTCCAGTAATTTGTATGATTTACCTTTGTCGCCGACATTTACACAAGAAGTAAATGAAGGTACTAAAGAAGTGGCAAGTACCAATGTAACACAAACTGTGAAATTGCCATCAAAAACAATCCAATATCGTTTTGAAAATTGTACATTCACCAATTGTTTTAATAATTAAACGATTTATACATATTTGTTTTTTCCTCGCAAGTGTGTTGAAAAACGTCGTATGATACACGTGTGTATTGATGATTACCGTCCTCGGCTCTCTTAAGACCCTCACCTGACGGCTCGGGTCTCAATGGCGCCTCAGCGGTAATCACCAACATTACACACTTGTACCATAATGTACTATTATAACATATTTGCTCGTAAAGGGTCTCTTATTTCACCAATTTCAATATCGTAATGTATCTCATTACGCACTTGTGCGGTAATGTAAAGTAAATCGCACGCTTTATCAAGATGCTCCGTCAAAACGAACGGTACTTTTTTAAATCTTAGCAAAGAGTTTTTATTTCAGAAAAGTAGTCAACATTTTATGAATAAAATTAACTTTGGGAGATAAAACATAATAAATAAACATTTAATTCTTTAATTTAATTAATTTTGACCATAAATTACAAGGAACCATTAATATCTGTAACAAAAACAAAAATATTAATTTACTTTATTAATAATACTGGCTGTTTTGTGCCTATGCCTGAAAAAAAAAAGCGCGAACGCGCGCGCATCACTTATCTGTTAAGAAGTAAAAATTATTCCGCGCGCTTTTTCTTTTCGCTGTACTTTTTTTATTTGAAAATGTCGTCAAGTAATGATGAACTTATTAATTCCACATCGCCAGAAGTCTCAGAGACAGCGAAAAAGGCTACTCTAAGCCTCTTGCCCGAAAAATCGACCGATAGATACTTACAAGCGTATCAAAATTTCATCATATGGAAAACAAGCAAATAGGCAAATTCAGTCCGAGTTTTATTTATTTCCTCGCAAATATGTTATAAAATGTCGTATGACATACGTGCGCTTTGAAAATTACAGCCTCTGCTTTCTTTTAGCCCTCGCCTACGGCTCGGGCAAGCAATATCGCCTCGGCTGTAATTTTCAACTTACCGCACTTATATCATAATGTACTATAACTGTATATGCTTCAATTATTGCACGTATTTAATCTAACCTCTAATAATTGCTATTTTGGTCTCCTAAAAATATGATTTAACAGTCTAATATAATTATTGCGTTTCTTTTTGTGAGCGTTAAATACTTTCATATTTTGGTGTGCGAAAAATACTAAATAGCCAAGTAATTGCGACCAACTTGGATGTAGCGCTCGCTGTGCTCACTCAGCTCGTGGGCGGTTTGTTAGAATTCTAACGTAATTCTAATCTATTTGGTCGGGGTGCCCTAGCTCAGTTAACTGTGACGAACTGTAATAGCCAAAAATTAAAAAGAGGCTCGTTTATTAGGAAAAAGTGTGCATCATTAGAAGTGAAAAATGTTTTAGAGGTTCTTTAATTAAAAAAAAAGTGTCCATCATTAGAAGCGCAAAAATGTTTTTAGAGGGTCAGTTAAATATTTTTCGTAAATTTATTTTGACTGCCTCATTGGTCTAGCTAGTATAGTCGATATCGTTGTTGCTTTACCGCTTTTCATAACAATAAAGGTTGAAACTGTCTGTCATAAAGAAAAATAGACCTTGCCGTTTTTTCGTTAATAGATTTTCAACATTATCGCTACACATAAGGTTCATGGTTGATTGGGAAAATTTGACATTTTCGGGTAGCTTGATGTGCTGTACCTACACACACGTTTTTCTTGCCGTGATAAACTACGGTTTTCAGTGTTGTATGGATCACTATCCCTGCGTTCCGAGTTGGGAAATAATCGATTTGAGCGTGCTTAAACCCGTACCGAATTAGCGTGAGCGCGATAACGATGTCCCGTGAATCGTCATAGATGACATACGCCATCTTGCGATAACGCAGACCATGCCCTAAAATAATATCACCGTGAGCGCTGTCAAAAATGACAATGTGTGTCTGGATGTGTCAGTGTGTTTTGTTTTCAGTTGCATCATAATTTTCTGAGATGCATCGCATCTTTTGAGTTGTGTCACCTGCTTCTGCCAAGCAGTCATGCTAGCGAAGGAGGTGGCAGGATGGCTGGGATGGGAGGGAAAGAGCCTCACGTCCCAGCCGCCGCGGGAGACGCTCCGGGCGTCGGGAGCCGCGTGACGACTCCCGGCCACCGTAGGCGCGGGCCTTTGGACGGAGAGTAATGGGTAGCTCACCGTTCGATCAGAACCAGGCCCGTGCCGGTTGGCGCGTACGTGTTCTACGAGCGCCTCAAAGAGATGTCAGCATCAATTGAAGGGGCCCGTTAGGCCCGAAGCCTGCCGGGTCAGCGGGATTGTCCGAAAGGGTTACCGCTGGATCAGAACATAAAGGGCTTAGGAAAGAACATGGGTGAGTTTTAGTCAGTAAGAGTTTCACACTCCCTTCCGCTCCACCCAGAGCGGGAGGGAGTGTGAGGCATTTGACGATTTCCCACCCTAAAAAAAAAATCCTGTGGGCAAAAGCTACACTTTCAAGCGACATGCGTCTTGCAACAGCAACTGCGGAGAAAATAAATGAAAAAAGAAGTTGTCTAAAGCATGGCCCGAGCCTCGCGACGGACTGAAACCACACAAATTGCGTAACACAGTTTTAATTACAATCTGAATCATTTTGAAGATTATTGCTTATCCATTGCTTCATAGGTTAATTAATAACGCAATGAATGTTGTTGAACAGTGAAAATTAAAACCATTGCTACTGTTAGTATGTTACGCAATTACCCCCAGCCAGGTGTCGCTTGACGCAGGTCGCGTCGTAAGCCATATCGCGTGAGGTCGTGAACGGGTATCGTACCTTCTTTTCCCCCGTAATCAGATCTCACCGAAACTTTCCTTATGATTCAAAACTTGTAATCCTCTTGCTATCTATCCTATCTATTCCACATGGAACTTTGGGATCCATCCAGACATTTTGCTTTTACATGTGCCCTGTTACATCACTTTCCGCTAGAGGGCACTAGTTTCTACATACCTTTTAAACATACAGCTTAGGAATAATACTATGACGTGTACTTGACGTCTTGACGTGCAGAAAATAAAGCATCTATGGCTGGTTGTTTTAAGATGTTATTTCCCTTTGAGTTGAGATATAAAACATCTGTCTTTGATGTGGGAATAGGGTTACCATATGACAGGCGTTTGCCGCATTTGACAGGCATTTTAAGGTTTAGACAGGCGTGCGGCCGGCATTGGTCTGAGACCGGCATTTTTAAATTTCGCGCCCGCGCGCGCATCGCGGTTTGTTAAATGCAAGCGCGCGGGCGCGAAATTCATGAAAATCTGCCAGTTTGTGTTCTCTATTTTGGCACACAATGCGAACGTAGAACGCACGTTTTCTCTCGTCAACGCCCAGTGGAGTAAAGAAAGAAATCGGCTGACAATTGAATCAGTAAAAGCAATATTGATTACTCAGGAAAATTACAAAACTGTATCTTGTGAAGATTTTTACGTTTATGTTTTAGAAAAGAAAGAACTATTAAAAAAAATAATTTCCTCTGACAAGTATCAGTAATAAATAACCCTCATTATTATCTGTTGGCTTTTACTTATTACCTACAGCGTTTTGCTTTAGACAGGCATTTTTCTGAAAATTCAGGCATTTTAGGTACCATAGACAGGCATCCCTCTATTTACATATGGTAACCCTGTGTGGGAATAGCAACGTCTGGGCAAGTTATTTTCTTCTGCGTTGTATGTAGGTCAAGGCAGCATTACTTAGTACCTGTTCTAAGAGGTTTATAAGAACTAGAAACACAAGGCTGCTTGTTGAATACTATTATGAATGCTTTCAAAACATTATGAAGGTTGGTATTATAAAATGTGTATTGATGTTCGTATTATGAAAGAAAATGGCTCGTTTTATTTGTATGAAGTTCGTGTTAAAAGATTCAAGTCAGTGTTTTTTAGAATAATAAAAGCCTGAACAGAAAACCTTAATGGTTGAAATAGCTAATAGAATAATAATAATAATAATAATAATAATAATAATAATAAATTTTATTCAAAAAACATAAGGTATGGTGAGCAAGCTTAATTGGCAAGTGGCGGGCAATATTAGCCTTAGAACCGATGATCTATCCTCCTACACTATCCTATTCTATTTATTCTATCCTATCCTCTCTATCCTATCTATCCTACCTATCTTCTCTGTCCTATCTATCCTACCTATCCTATATATCCTATCTATCCTACCTATCCTATCTATCTTATCTATCCTATCCTATCCTATCATATCCTTCCTATCCTATCCTATCTTATCTGTCCTATCCTATCCTATCGTGTCCTATCGTATCCTATTTATCTTATCCTATCCTATCTTAGAAAAGGATAGATATATCCTTCTATCCTATCTTATCCTATCGTGTCCTATCTATCTTTTCTATCCTATCCTATCGTATCCTATCTATCCTATCCATCGTATCCTGTCTATCTTATCGTGTCCTATCTATCCTATCTTATCCTATCGTATCCTATCATATCATACCTATCCTATCCTATTATCTATCCTATCCTATCTTATCTTATCGTATCCTATCCTATCGTATCTATCCTATCCTATCTTATTTTATCCTATCCTCCGTTGCCAATTCAGGGTTTCCTACATGAAACGGCAAACGGAGGATAGGATGCCCTCGAGCTCGGGGGAGCAAACACCTTTGCGGGGTGGCTGGTCGCTGGACGAGAGTGGCCGAGGATTCCAAGAGTCAAAATAAATATGTTTGATAGAAGGGGCATCTGAGGCCAACGATGGAGTGCAATAGGCTGAGAATAATAAGAGACTGCTTCCTCTTTTATTTTCTAGCTTGTGCATATGCTAGCTGCTCTTGAGATCGATCGATTAGATACGATTTAGATTGAAATAGATTCGCTCTATATAACTATGTTGGGGTCGGCTTCCAGTCTAACCGGATGCAGCTGAATACCAGTATTTTATATTTATTTATTTTACACGGACTGTGGGCGATACAAATAAGAGATCGACCTCGATGATGATAGATATAGTTTATTATATTTAAAATTACAAATTATATGTGTCGCGACAAGTAGGTATGGCGGTGCGCGGTGCGCGCTAATCGTGAAGTGACGTTCGTCCGGTTCGTCCGCGTGAAGCCTGTCGCGAGCACCGTTGACATTGGATGCGTTCAGGCGTAGACACGGACCGACTGCCTATCTGCAGTGCGATTCTGTAACCATCTCACCGTGAAAACTTAGGTGAAGTGAGCGTGGAGTGAGCTGTCAATAGTGTCAATTCCTAGCAAAAACAAACTCACATCACTTAAGTTTTCACGGTGAGATTTTTACAGAATTGACCGGTTGACCTCCATAACCCAGTTACTGCACCCGAATTGCGTAACACACTATTACTCTCAATTTGAATGATTTTGAAGCTAATTTCTAATCCATTGCTCCATATGGTCGAAAAATCTGTCTGCTCCACACTTCGATCAATTGATCGAAGGCTCCACAACGCAAATAACGCAATGAATGTTGTCGAATAGTCAAAAAGAAACACATTGCTACTAATAGCGTGTTACACATCGTCGTTGCGCGTGCAAAAGCCGCTATGTGTTATTTAGTTATTTTCGGTTCTTTATGCAGTTTTAATCGTTATTTCAATACACACATACTGTATAAACAGCTATGTGATAAGTGCAATATTTAAAGAGTTAAGGAATTTAGCTCTGTGATATTCAAACATCGAAAGTTCCGTATAAACACGCTAAATGTTATAATTCATATAGGTAGCTCAAATAAGTTCACTAAAAACACATAGCGACTTTTGCATGCGCAACGATGACATTTACTCTGCTGGGTAACACGATATATATCCTTTGGCAAGACTGGGTGTCAAGAGTTTCGGGATTCTGACTAACCCTTACGATTATTAAAGATCTACGAATGACAGTAGGGACCTTTCCGATGTATGAGGTCTGTAATGGATCTAGTCACCCACCCACGGACCAACCTCGGTAAGCGTTGCTTAATCTTGAAGATCGACCCTTGGGGCTGTTATTAGTTAGCCACGAACCTATATCACACTAATATTATAAAGGCGTTTGTGAGTGGTGTGAGGGTGTGTGTGTGTGTGTTTATATGTTTGTTACTTCTTCACGCTCAAACGGCTGGACCAATTTTGATAAAATTTTGTATGGAGGTAGCTGACACCCTGGATTAATATATAGGCTACTTTATATCCCAATATTCCCACGGGATCAACATTTATGCGGGTGAAACCGCGGTGCGCAGCTAGTAACAGATAAAGATGATAAAATGTTCGTACTAAGGGTATTGAGACATTCACCCGTGTGACGTGCCGAGTGGATTTACCCTTTATGTCGCATGTGGTCGCAGACTGAAACGCGTGGGCTGTGCTTGTAATTATTAATGAAAACTGCCAGTTGAGTGTACTAAACTAATGAATATTAATATTAAATAGTTAATTAAGGCTCCTGCAAACAGGCGCGACGCGCGACGCGAATCGCGCGCGACACAAAGGCACCGCTCGTTGCGCGACTTGCGGTGCCTGTGTCATGTTTGCCGCAAATAAACGTATTTTCTTTCTTCTTCTTTCTGTGTGTCGCGCGCGATTTTATCGCGTGTCGCGCCTGTTTGAAGGTGCCTTTAATGTTCTTTCAAATTTTATAACGTAAGTTTAATAGAAGTATAAGTAACCACTTATGGTTTACTGCGGCTTTTAGTTAGTTTTACAGAAATATGCTACAGAATTGTGGGGGAAAAGGGAGATCAAGGCCTTTGTTGGGGGGTGGGACAAATACTTAGTTTGATAAGATGAGATGCTCCGAGGCAGCAACAGCGGTGCTATTCTGTAAAAATCTCACCGCGAAAACTTAGGTGAAGTGAGCGTGGAGTGAGCTGTCAATAGTGTCAATTCCTAGCAAAAACAAACTCACATCACTTAAGTTTTCACGGTGAGATTTTTACAGAATCGACCGGTTGAATTTAAAATAAGTGCGAGTCAGACTTGTACACGAAGGATTCCGTTCCGTACCACAAGGCAAAAACGCCGAAAAAAAACACGTTTGTTGTATGGGAGCCCCCCTTAAATATTTATTATATTCTGTTTTTATGTATTTGTTGTTATAGCGGCGACCGAAATACATCATCTGTGAACATTTCAACTGTCTAGCTATCACGGTTCATGAGATATAGCCTGGTGACAGACAGACAGACAGATGGACAGTCGAGTCTTAGTAATAGGGTCCTTTTTTACCCTTTGGGTACGGAACCTTAAAAAACGTCGTTAGAAAAAACTTTGTTACAAAAAAAAACAACCGACTAAAAAAAAAAAAACAAAATGTAAAATAACTTTAATTTCGGAAGTCGGTGTCGTCAGTTCCGCATTTTCGTTTTTTGACACCAACTTCCGAAATTAAAGTTATTTTTCACTAGTGTTTTTTTTTGGTAAAAAAGTTTTTATTTTTTACTTTTATCTGACACAAATTGATATAATACTGCTTGCTATGTAAATATCAGTGACAGAAAGCTATTAAAACATCATCAATATTTATAAACTAAGTGGAAAAAAATCCTATTATTGATGCTAACTCAAAAACAACCAAGCAAAATTAATAAAATTTATGGTCCCATATAAATTTTATGCCCCTGAGGCATACCTTATCCATAAAAAATGAGAGAATTTTGCAAATCCGTCATAATATGACGGATTTATGCCCGAACATACATTAAAAAATATATATAAACCAAACTGAGAACCTCCTCCTTTTTTGAAGTCGGTTAATTAAAAAAATCGCCAACATTCACTGTTCCTCCTGCGTCCATTGATTTGTTAAACAGGTTGAATGCCCTAAGTACCAACAGAAACCATTAAAAACCCATTGTGCCTCGCGTGGATTCACGTAACAAAGGGTTTAAAAGTAGCCATAACTTTTTTGCCACACCTTTCCCGTATCATATAATTTTACCACAGCACGCCAACATACACTAAGTATATGGGGGGTATAGACGTCACAACGTTACAGCTGGTTCTATGTATAAACATCCTCCATTTACGCTGGGGAGCTCGCCACTCCCTTGGATACCCTGAAAGTTAAATATTGATACAAGCTCAAGCTTTGTGACGCATGACTTGGTACGGGTACCTTAGTTAAAGTGCTATTGATATTTGGCACGTGGCCCGTGGGACCCCGACAAAAACAGAGGGGTGGTATAAATTTAACGTGTGTATCTGTGTGTCTGTCTGCACCATCGTAGTTCGCAAACGGCTGAACCGATTTTGATTATTATTTTTTTGTTTCAAAGGTGACTTGAACGAGAGTGTGAGCTATGATTCAAGAAAATGGGTTCAGCCGTTTGAAGATTATCAGCTCTTTTCTAGATGATGAATTGATGTGAGCAACTTTCTCAGGTCTGATTGAGTCGAAATTTGGCATTTTGTTACTCAATGAAATTAGAAGAACATAGTAACCTTTCACTGATGCTCCAGCATCACCTGGAGTTTGCAGAATATCCAACTCCCTTAACATACAGCAGAGGTATCGTGTTTGGGCTCCATGGAATGGTCTCAATGAAAAAGTTATAGATAGATGGTGACCAGGGGCTGATGATGGAGTAGGAAAGAGAAATGGGAGGACCGGACAATATGGTCCCCACGGGCAATAACAACCAAAAATATGTCATTAGATAAAGAGCAAGAACTACTATGGCGGTCCTTTTCAAATCACTGTGTGAAAAAAGTAATGGCGATGTTCGGTAGGGCGAACCTGGACGGTGGATAACAGATAACGAACAGTAATGAAAACGCCAAACAGACGAGACTTATACCCAGCAATAATAAATGTATTGTAAAAAGATACCTGCTGTTAACTTCCAATTTTCATTAGCCGTCCCCAGACGCGAGGACGCTTGGATCAAAATATTTCATACAACTTATATTAAACTTAAAGGGACAATTTTTTAGTTTTTAGAGTTTTTTGAGCCGGGGGTTTTAAAATTTTAAATTTTTTGTTTGAGTACCTATTTGATTGTAACCTTACACCCAGTTTCTGAATTGAAAATTTAAAGTTTAAAATGTGTTTAGTTACTCTGCGACTTTGATATTGAGGGGTTCAGAACCTAAATCTTGTTGACATAGGGTTCGGCATTGCCTCCGTCCAAAAGAGGCCAACAAACACGCGGTGTAGAACATACGTATGTTTTCACTAAGCGATTCAGAATATTTTGAAATCCCCTTGAGATACTCTTATTTATATTTTCCTTTTCATGTCTGCCTTATGAGAAAAGATCATGCTCTGCTGAAAACCTGTTGGGCTGATTACCCAGGGTACCTACGTACGTGGAACGCACATAAAATATAGCCATGGTTCATTAATCTTACTTGTAATAAATATCTTTTGAATGCTTGACATGAAACAAAACAATAAATTATAATGCGAAGTATTATAATATTTATAATTTATTGTATATTATAATTAATTTATTTATTATAATTTATACCAAAGTAGGTCCCATGTAAGTTTTTCTGTTTCATATGATTGATATAATATTACATGTGGAAACTTGTAATTGGCCATATTATATTTACCATAATTAATTAATAAAAAAAATATAATATATCTATACAAATATATATTATTAACATATAAATATTATTTATTATTAAATTGTTTTTTTTTGTGTTGGCCATTGTATTGGCTATTACTTACTGTACATGTTTAGCTGTAAGTTTTCCTAAAAATAAATAAATAAATAAACTCCCAAGTAGGTAATGTGGCACAAAAATAGTTCAGTATAATATTAATTTTCACTTGATGAGAGAGAGCGCAGAGTGTGGTCCTGGGTTCAATTCTCAGCAGGTTGAGCAAAGTGTTATAGAGTTTTTCCATTAGGAATTTCTCAGCAATAGCCCGGAGTAATAAGCCAGGATTAATCCTGCGCCCGATCTCTCTCCGGTCGTGCCGGATTGTCTTGCTGTCGCACTATGAGAGTGAGGGAAGAGAGAGTGCACCCGTGTCTGCGCACATACTTGTAAACTATTATACCTATATCTCTCTCTCTGGAAGGTTATTAATCTCCAGTTGTCTAAATATCATGATTTTAGTGATATTAGTAATAACAATTCAATGAAACCTCCATACTACATTGCCAAACATGTTAACCAATAATTATTAATATTAGCTTTATGTTCCTAAACGGTTTACTGAACAATATTAGCTCCGTGCCGTAATTTTCCACTTTCCGGGATCGGCTAAACGTGTGTTCTTATATTTTAAAGGTGTTGTGATATTTTCTTGAAAGTTTCCCCTCAATTGCAAGAAAATATAAAATTGATATATATTTTATATTTATAAAATATTTCGCTTTATGTCATAACTTTCTGCTTTGTAGAAACTAGCGTAGATCGTGTCGGTGTCACCTCTACGTTATTTTATGCTTCAAGCATCCATTGTCAAATTATAAGTTCCTATACCCTCACATTTCATGTTTTCGGCTGTTCTTTCACCGAGCAAACATTCCAAATTCCAGTTTCAATGAATCGCCTTTTCTAATTCCCTAATTCCTCTCCCAATGCAACGAATCACCCAAAAAACTTATTAACACGGTGATCTACATATTTTGCGAAGAGTCACGTATCCACCACTTACGCGTATTACGACTCACGACGCTTCGAGACTTGGGAGCACTCACGGCCAAATTAAATTCCACGATCGAGGTCATCCATTAGATTGGGGTAGGTTCGACTTGCTGGGTCTTAATTTGGGACCTATTATCAGATGTAAGTTGTCTGCGTGTGTAGCTAAAGGTTAAAGGTACCTGGCTTACTTTGTATTCGCGTGGGTTTTCTTTGTAAGTGAGCAATTGAGTGTGTGTTTTCTTTAAGTGTTGATTGCTGTGTTCTGTTGTCGTAGATAGTGCGAAAAGGTTGCTCCAATATTTGAAACAGCCAGGTTCAAGGACCGCACAAGGTTGGCCCAGAATTTAGCAACTATCATTTCTCTGCTGTGTGATACGACGTAGGTAGGCTTTGTTTGGCAGCGGGGCAGTTACTGGGTCGGGTGGTAACGGCTTCGATTTACGAGTTGTAGGTCGTCGGTTCGAATCTAGCCGCTTTACTTTGTGTAAATAATTTATAATAACCTTTGCTCTCAAAACGGTGAAGGAAAACATCGTGAGGAAACCGGCAAGTCTAGAACCATAATTCGAAGACATGTGACGTCTACCAACGAAGCACTGGGCCCGCGTGGTGGATTACGACCCGTTCCCTCTCACACAGCGAAGGCTCTCTAAGCAGTGAGAAAACTATACGCTGATTATGATGTAGGTAGGTATACTTACCGTATTAACAAACTGGGCCGATCACGTACTTCTTTACATTCCTTCCTTTAAACTTAATTAATTTGGGAAGCAATCACAAAAGAGTTTTCTTCCCCCGAGACTCCATAATGTGGTCCCAAATACAGTTTGGGAACATAAGTGGAAAAAATTTTGGGACGGGTTCTGTCCCTATGGATTTTATTGATTGAATGGCTTATATTAGAATGCTTTAAGACAATGGACCCTTAAGTCATGTGCGGGTACTTACCCTAATTTGTGGGAAGGGTTACCAATTTTTAGGGTAACGTGCGTTTTATGTATAAAAATATGGTTTTTATGTACGAGCTTTTAATGTATGAAAAATATTTAAATATAGGCCAGCCCTCAATACCAAATTACATTGATCAATATTCAGAACTAAAGACAAAAACTCTCACAAAAAAAAACACTCTCAATGATGGTTGTAAATATTGGTTTAAAAGCAGAATTGACACTATTGACAGCTCACTCCACGCTCACTTCACCTAAGTTTTCACGGTGAGCTTTTTACAGAATAGCACCGCAGGAACGGGAAGAGGTTGTTTTAAAATCAATTCAATTCCATATTGCCTTTACCTTTTGTCGTTCAAACACAAACTACATTTACCTTTTAACAAACAAAATAAATTGCGTTTCCCATATCTCTTTTCCAGCAAACAAAGTGAACAGCTCTATTTCTATCAGTTTATTTTCACAAACACAAACGCAAAAGCCACAATAAATTGGCTCCTGCGAAGTATCTGAAAGGCAGTCTTCGACGAGTGGTTTTCGTTTATACAGCATCAAAGTATCGGCTTGCTTTCCAAACTAGGTAGGTGTAAGGGCACAGATTAAATATTGTCTAGTTTTTACCTACATCACAGATAATATAATACTCTACGTACCTACATGGAGAGAGACGTGAAAGTGGAGGAGGATGGAGGGCTTTGTCCAGCAGTGGAATAACACGGGCTTATAAATAAACACACATGAGTCTATGTACTGTCAATAAATTCTGTGACAGACGGCAGCAACGTAATACCAATCTACTGGTGACGAGATTATAGACCACAATAATTTTGAGACTTGTCAATGGCAGCGACCCAACATCAACCTTATTATAATGAGAATAAAGATCACTGTAATTTGGACAGTGATGCAAAATCAGAGATGAAATAACTATGAACGAACTAAGAACGTTCACAGTATAATCTCAGTCTTAATCTGTCAAGGAATCCAAAATTTTTCAATTTTTTTTTACAAGTTTTTGACATTGATTATCGTTGAGACAAAAAAAGATTTTTCAGTAAGAGAATTGGCGTTCAGCCATTCTTATCAAGGGGTATCGTATTACCCAGAAACTGTATTGTGGAGGTCAGTTAGGCAGTCGTTCCATGTAAAATACTGGTATTCAGCTGCATCCCGTTAGACTGGAAGCCCCCGACCCCAAGATAGCTGGGCTATCAGATGATGATGAATTGGCCTTCAGATCAATCCTATGCCTAAATTAGAAGGTTGCGTTTGCCTTTTCGAATTTCGAAAGGGGGCATTTCAATCTGTTAGTCTTTGGTATTTATTAAATACCAAAGACTAACAGATTGAAAGACTAGCTATTAAAGAAGACCAATTACTGCACTAAGATTACCGACTAATTGATGCCTAACAGTCGTTAACCTTTTACACCGTCGATGCCCGATCACCTATCAGAGGACGTCTGTAATTAGGCAGTTTTTTAATAACCTCGCTATTTTTCTGTTGTATTGTATTTAGCAACAGTTATGTATTAGTCTACAGTTTCTAGAGCTGTATTGCTTTGAGAACTTAGGAAGCTATCAAAAGTTTTTAAAGTGACTGAGAGAAGTTTTGATGTTTCATCTTTGTTTCATATTTTCTAGTTTGAACGATTGGTTTAGAGAAATATTGCTTTTTATTAAATTACTAGCTTCCGCCCGCGACTTCGTCCGCGTGAAATTTCTTGTTACTGCGACCCACCCCGTCGCATCGCATCGCCTGCCCGCGCTATTACTTCGTTTTTGCTTAGCGTTTTTTCTGATTTTTTTCTTTTTGCTCGGCTTTTAAAGGTCATAGCGTGATGTTAAATAACCTATAGCCTTCCTCAAGAATTGGGCTATCAAATGCAAAAAGAATTTTTCAAATCCGACTGGTACTTCCAGAGATTAGCGCGTTCAACCAAACAAACAAACTCTTCAGCTTTATAATATTAGTATAGATATTTTAAGAATTGGTTCATCTTCGAAGCGATTATTTTCGAGGCAATTTTGTCGATAATATATAACAGTCTTCTTCCAATGAAAGAAGCTCTAATAGTATCCAGAATATAAGTAACTTGAAACTAGGGGCAAATCCAAACGAAAAACTTAAGTAAATAATATTTTTATTGACTATTATTAAGAACAATATGAACTTACGAGTATAAATATTGACTAAGTATAAGAAGTTAATACAGTCGGGTTAGATCATCATGACACTACATTTTTAGAATTTAACCTACACATAGTTTCTACAAATGATCATCAATGGTGTTCTACAAATATCAAATGTATCGTCATAAAATGAAAGAGTTTAACTGAAGCTTTGCGTCTAAACTTCCGCCTGACATAAAATTTAATCCCTTAAAATACGGGTAGCTTCATTTTACCGTTTAACTTTTCCTTCAAACTTCCAAGACAATTGTCTATAGGATTGACTTGTATGTATTCAAGTAACAATGACTCTTTACTCAGTCAGTACGCCTCAGTAAGCCTTCGTGAAGAATTCAAAAGATTAGACGCCATTTTCTCCGACTCCCTTCGTCGTTTGTTGCAAGATCCTGATAGAATTAATACTCTCCAGCGAGAAAAGGACGGGTTAATCATTTTTGTCCTCAGAATAATAATTGTTCTTAGTCAGCATTTTAATTGTCTCTATTATTGTCAATTCCTAAACTAATTTCTAATGCCACGATGATTTAACCCGACAAAAATTTCGCCTGATTCACTCACTGAGTATTACTTTAGTTTCACGGCAGTATTTTACACTTAACTTTAATCACTTAATTAATTACATGACTAATTATAAAAACAATGAAGTATAAATTACTTCTAATGGAGAAGAGAGTACAATGGTGGGAAAGACTTTCGAGACGAAAGAAGAAGAAGAATTTGGAATGAGGAAGGTGTTCTAGGAGGTTCTAGATGGTGAAGACTTAATTTCTAGATTGTTGTCTTTGGCGGCCCTGCTGCTCCTGGTATTCGCCGCTTGGCCGCTTGTGCTGTTGACCCTGGAACAGAAAAAAAAGATTAATTTTAAGCTTTTGTAGTTTTAATCCAGTCAAAATAGACAAAAATAAGTCATAACTTAGACAAAATTCGCATAGAGCTGAAAATTGGCAGAGATGTTAAATACATCATTATAAATGAAATGTCAAAAATCCCCTTCGATCCTACTTCTGCAAAAAAAAATATTCAAGGTCAAAAGTACAAAATTAAGGTTTTTTCTATTTTTCTCGAAAACAGTAAGTATTATCGTGAAAATAGATCAGACAAAAGTTGTAGATCATACAATTCTCTACAAAAATGATCCAGTCACTTTTTCTCTTACGACTCACCATTCGTGAGATATCGCGGTTTTAATAATTAGAAATTTCATATTTTACATAATATGCACACATTTCCGCACCACCTATGAGGTAATGTACTTAGTACATTTTTTCTAACGTGGTTTCCCCAGTAGGTGATGGAGATAGCCCTTCAATTAACTCCCCTTGACCTGTACATACAGCAGGAAGCGGCGCTAGCCGCCATCAGGCTAATGCATCTGGGCATATGGGGCAAAAACATTACCAGTCCACACGCTAAAATCCTGGACCGGGCGATTGAGTACCAGCCTCTCATCGCTGCCCCGTGTGACAGAACACGAAACCAACCGATGTTCAACAAGAACTACATTATACAAACAGTTCAGGAAGAAAGGGATCAGTCAGGAGTCAATGAAGTGCGCATTTATACAGACGGCTCTAAAACACAAAACGGTTCAGGTGCTGGCGTGCACTCCCTTGACCTAAATATTAACTTTCACATACCACTAGGCACACATAGTTCGATCTTTCAATGCGAATGTGTTGCCTTAACACAAGCTGCAACAGCAGTAAAGCGCTTAGGCATCCGGAACTATGGCATTAAATTCCTTTCCGACAGCCTATCTGTGCTCAAAGCGAAGCAAACAAACTAACAATAAGCTAATTTTTGAGTGCCATCTAGCTCTGGAGAGTTTATCGACGTCTAATCGTATTACTCTCCAGTGGATCAAAGGGCACAGTGAATCTCTGGGCAATGATACTGCAGATGAACTTGCGAAGAGAGGCTCTGATATGAGGGTGCCTTTGCCTTTCTCACAATTTCGTGCGTGGATTCACCAAAGATCGACCGAACTTCATAACAACAGATGGTCACGGGCAACAGACTGTAGACAGTCAAAATTGGCTTTACCAATGATACACTCGCGATTAACCAAAAAACTTCTCAGCCTGAGTAGGAATAACCTTAGAATAATAATAGGTACAATTACGGGCCACAACCTCCTTAACAAACATCTTTTCAACATAGGCGCCACGTACAGCCCCCTTTGCAGGGGCTGCCTTGATGCCGAGGAATCAGCCGCCCACGTCATCCTGGATTGCGAGGCCGTGGCTTCTCAACGTGCAGAAATCCTCGGAACAATAAGGTCGCTCCGCGAAGCCTGTGAAGCTCCTAGGAAGCTTCTGTGCTTTTGGGCGGAGCTAGGCTGGCTCTGTTAGCCAGAATCCCGACGCACAACGGCCCGAATGCGGGAAAGGGAGTCCCATCATCATCATC
This sequence comes from Luperina nickerlii, assembly GCA_963855955.1. Lineage (NCBI taxonomy): Eukaryota > Metazoa > Arthropoda > Insecta > Lepidoptera > Noctuidae > Luperina > Luperina nickerlii. The sequence goes on from OY979664.1 coordinate 4,940,184, forward strand.
ATTCCCCAGTAGGTATACTCTACGATCTATTGTAATAAAGAAAGTTTGATCAGATCGTATCCTTTAAATTGAAAGAATCCTCGTAGTAATATTGCTAATGAGTAAAGTGGAATAGATTATTTTTTTACACATGTCATTATATAAGATAATTGTCTAATTCTACTTCGACAATTATTTCTTCGTCTTTATTTTCTTCTTCTTGCAGAAGTTCGCTGTTCTAAGAAAAGGGATGCATCAATTGTCTCCTCATTAATATCATAAATATCTTCATCTGTTGTATTTCTTTCAATATAACATGTAGAAAAACAACCTATTCCACATTGATCATTAGCAATATTACTATTCTTGCAATTAATAGGATACGATCTGATCAAACTTTCTTTATAACAATAGATCGTGGAGTATACCTACTGGGGAAACCACGTTAAAAAAATGCGCCAAGTACATTATTACCTCATAGGTGGTGCGGAAATGTGTGCATATTATGTAAAATATGAATTTTCTAATGATTAAAATCGCGATATCTCACGAATGGTGAGTCGTAAGAGAAAAAGTGACTGGACCATTTTTGTAGAGAATTGTATGATCTACAACTTTTGTCTGATCTATTTTCACGATAATACTTACTGTTTTCGAGAAAAATGGAAAAAACCTTAATTTTGTACTTTTGACCTTGAATATTTTTTTTTGCAGAAGTGGGATCGAAGGGGATTTTTGACATTTCATTTATAATGATGTATATAACGTCTCTGCCAATTTTCAGCTCTATGCGAATTTTGGCTAAGTCAAATGTCTATTTTGACTGGACTATTTTTTGAAAAAGGGCTAGGTATACTTCGGTAAAAGTAACGTCGTACAGATTGCTAGAAGCAATATACAAGATAAAAACTTCAAAGAAGAAACTTAATAAAAAAAAAACACTTTTTAGTTGTACCTGCCCCACACAAATTCATACAATACTGCTTGCTATGTAAATATCAGTGTCAGGAAGTTATTAAAACATCAATATAAACTAAGTGGAAAAAATTGTATTATTGAAGCTAAATCAAAAACTACCCAAGCAAAGTTAATAAAACTTATATGGAACCACATCTGAGGCATACTTTATCCACTAAAAAAGAGTTTTGTAAATCTGTCTATATATGACGGAGTTATGCCCGAACATACATAAATATATATACAGGGTGGAATTTTGTAATGCCACCTGGTTGAGAACCTCCTTATTTTTTGAAGTCTATTAAAAACTTTAAACAGAGGTCAGGGGATCTTGCATTGACTTGTTGTTTGGTTAAAGTTGGAAACGGAGCTAAATCAGTTTGGCAGAGGTAATAATAATATATCTTGTAAAATAATGTTCCTGTAAAAGTGCTTTTTTTTAAAGAGTCAACATTGAGTGAATTTGTGAAGGTACAATACAAGTCACTTACCTACAAGAGAAACTAACAAATAACCTAGTTCAATGATTTTCTTAATAATTACTAAGAGGTTCTAGGAAGCCATGTCTAAGTTTTGATGGTTAATTAAACGTTCTAACCGCGCTCGATACAAAGTAATCAAGACATTTCCAAAAGCGAATGTTTCCTTAACTATAATGACCTAAATTGTAGACTTCCATTCAAGTACAAATGGCTCAATATATTGAATCAATCGAGCAAGAAGAGCACAAGACAGGTTATTACGGAAGATCAACTCTGATGTCAGTCTGAACGGACTGTTTTCAACTTTCAACGTAAACGCCAGCTGTCACTGAACACCAGCGCTGGGGCTCTGTCTCGCTTAGCGTCGTAGCATTATGCCGAGCGATGTCCATTTTGCGTTGTGACGCATATTTTTCCCTAAATTGTTCTTTTTGTGTTTTTATACTTTCTCTGTGTCATGTTCGCCGCAAATTTATAAAAGCTTTTTCTTTCTTTTTTACAACGGAGTCATGTGATAGATTATAGGGCCTTACTTTTGTCATTGTAGACAAACAGGCCATGGCGTGAATGCAGTCAGTCCTCCTTATCGATTTCGATAAAATTTCCCTTTAAAAAATATTATTATTTCCTAGCGTGCTGTTATGACTCGCCAGACCGAGTTTAGTTTTAAATACACGATCACAACTAATGCACGAATAGAGAAGAGTCAAACAACATAATTATTATGAACTATCAGCTAATTCAAGGTTTCTGTTTGTGGTTCGGAGCGAGAGACAGCCGTCAAAACTTACAGGCGTAACATACGTAACATCTCGCCTTTATGACCCGAATGATTAGGTAGAGGTGTATGTATCTTAGTACACCCACATTTTGCCAGTAATGTTTAAAACGTATGTAACAGGGCCTATTGCCATCAGCCCATAAACTGGGAGTAAAAATAAGCAAATTTTAGAGTAACCATTTAACTTCTGAACTTTCTGCCCTTTCTACATTGTACAAGTAGACATCAAGCCGAAACCCACAACTTCGGGCGTGAATCAATAGGCAATTTGCTTTGTCAGTCCATTTAATTAAGATCAGCATTCTAAGTAGACCTTGGCGTCTCGAAGGTCTCTTCCAATTGGATCGGAATGCCCTTTAAGGTTAGCGGCTGTGATTGGCGTGTTTACGACTGGTTCAGTGCTTCATGTGTCTCAGAGAGATCTTAGGGTATTTCTTTTTATATGTCTTGTGGTTTTGTGATGGTATTTGTGGTCACGTGTTTGTGTTGTGTTTTTGTGTTTTGTGTGTGTTTCAGTCTTACCAAGGGATATCGTATTACCCAGTAACTGGGTTGTGGAGGTCAAATAGGCAGTCGCTCCATGTAAAATACTGGTATTCAGGCAGCTGAATACCCGGTTAGACTGGAAGCCGACCCCAATATAGTTGGGAAAAGGCTAGGCAGATGATGTGTTTAACGTTAAGAGTAGGTGTTAAGGGACAATCATCTAAAAATTGCGCGATGTATGGAACAATATTACGTGAAAATTTTTACTACCTCGTTGGTGTTAGTGGTCGCAAATCCTGCTGAGCATGAGGTCCAAATTTCGATTCCCGTAAAAAGAAAATCGTACCAAAAGGGCTATTCCAGTGTGACCCACATTAAATTTTTCGAGGTTAAGGACATTTCAAATTATCACCTACATTAATTCTTTTGATGATTAATTGTCCCAGGTTGAGTAAAGTGTTATTGGGGTTTTCAGTTTTCTATCTGGAAGTTCCCAGTAGCAGCTCGGAGTTTGGAATTGTGCCCAGTTGAAGGCTCGCTCCCTATTAAATGGGTCTCAAACTTAACTGGCGAAATGTAGATGTACAGACGCCAGCACATCAAGTTACCCGAAACTGTAAAATTTTCTCAATCAACTTTGAACCTTATGGTTTAGCGATAAAGTTGAAAATCTATTAAAGAAATTTGACAGATTGTAGACTATAGTAGCTTGATGTGCTGGCGTCTGTACTACAGATACACTTCTGCCCATCCATTCGGGGAATACAGAGGACACTCCTCACAAACCCCTAAATAATGTCAAGTTCCTATGTCTGATCAATCTGAAAGTATCGTCTATTTAAGAGCGTTTACGCTGTACGGCACTTCATACAAACTTTCAAACCCTTGTTTTTCGAAATGAATGAACCGATTTTAATGAAACTTCATACGCATAAGCAGGATACAAAGGTCTAAAAAGTTACTTAAGAACATTTTAAGCTTATGTTTCAAATTGGTGTTATTTCAAGTTAAACAAATATCAACTTTATTTTAATGAGAATTAAGTTGATTTCAGAGTGACTGCACTATTGAAAAAGTTATAAAAATGTTTGAAGTTGCAGCGTAAAATGAACTTTATTGTGTAGGATTAAAGACATTTTTCCATAAACTCAAATTTGTTTATATTTTTGGCAAATAAGCCGCGAATAGAGATTAGGTAGAGTCAGAGGCTTAAATACCCACTCATCTGACCAACTCCAACCCAGTATATGAGTACCCTGACTGGTTTGGAGTTGGTCATATCAGGTCCAGTTGAAAACCAGCGTCAGGCACCAATTGTCTGGCATTTTTGCTGAACTGGGCCTTTTTGGCGCAGCCGTGAGGCACACTTTCCTGCAAATTTCTTACATCGGACTTTGCACTTTTTATTTTTATCTTAGTTTTTATCTGATGTACGACTATTATCTAACTGTCTGGTGTATTGTGTGTCTCTTAGTCTGTGCTAAATAAATGTATTTTCTTTCCTTCTATATAATAATAAACCACCGTGTTACAGCTTGTCAAGCTCAATTTAAAGCTCTGTTTCTAAGTGACAGACTACGGCTCCAATTAGTTTAGGGAAATTACGTGTAGCGGTGTGAGTTTCCATTCATATAGTAATTTCAGGAATTTTGGATGTCAGCCACACGTCTAAATCCAATATTGGCGAATCTCGCAACCAGAAATTTGAATTTTAAAATAGTTGACAGCAAAAATGATTGAAACGATTTTCAATAGTAGAAATTCAGGAATGAAGCAATATGCAAACATTTTTAATTTTAGGCAATAATTTTATCTCAAATCAATAAACTCTTGCCCCGTGTTCTAATCGAAAGCTACGTGTACAATGCGATCGTTTGTATGAATTATGACGTACAGACGCGATTTGAATGATCGCGCGAGTACCTACATACGTCACATTGATATAAAAAAGAAATTATTGTAAAGTACCCGCGCGACAATCGCTTTAAGGCGTCGCCTTCAAAACAGGCGCGACACGACATGCGACACAAAGGCACCGCAAGTCGCGCAACGAGCGGTGCCTTTGTGTCGCGCGCGATTATATCGCGTGTCGCGCCTATCTGTAGGAGCCTTTAAGTTAGGACGCGGCAACAAGCAAGGGACAGGTTATTTCCTGGATTTCCTGCTAATTTCTTACATTGGACTTTGCACTTTTTTATCTTTATTTTTGTTTTTATCTGATGTGCGACTATTTATCTTACTATCTGGTGTATTGTGTGTCTTTTAATCTGTGCTAAATAAATGTATTTTCTTTCTTTCTTTCTATTTTTATACAGGTTGCTTTAGCAACTGAAAGATAAGCCTACAGTTACACGTGTTTTAGCCTTCGCTTGCCGCGTTTCAACCTGCGGCCATAGAAAACAAAACAACTGAATATCCTGTTACTACCCTAAAGGGCTTTGGCGAAAGTAGAACGCATTCGGTTCGATAAATAGACTGGTAAATAAATACTGCGTGTTATCGAATATTGAGAAACATCTCGTTGGGCTAATGGGGAATGGAACTTGAGTAAATCAGCTCATTGCTTTACGGTATACCTAGATGGATTATCTATCACAAGAATGTAAACAAGTGATTTGAATTGATTTGATGTTATACTGCCAAAATTAAGCGATATTATTTCAAAACAAGGTTTTTATTATACCTAGGTTGAAACCATCGAGCGAAATTCGAACGTGATTCTAGAATCACGTTCGAATTTCCAAACGTTGAACGTTAAACGTAAAACGTTTTGTAATAAGAACTTCAACGTTTTCAGAATTAAGTTTAATTCATAGTTACAGCTTGCGCGTCGATGTCATGTCACCCTAAATTATGTTACCTAATTACCTAAGCCTCCGTGGCTACCAGACTAACCCTTCACTCATTCATTTACATTAAAAAAAAAGTCGCTAAATAAAAAAAAGAGTTGATTTCCAAATAAGACACTAAAAAGTGAAATAACTTTAATTTCGGAAGTCGGTGTCGTTGGGTTCGCATTTGCGTTGTTTGCCACCGACTTCCGAAATTAAAGTTATTTTTCACTTAGTAGTGTCATATGTATTTTGGAAGTCGGTTGTTTTTTTGTTTTTCACTCTCAAGTTGTACTTACCCCAAACAAACTCGTATAACACTACTTGCTATGTAAATATCAGTGACAGGAAGTTATTATAACATCATCAATATAAACTAAGTGGCAAAAATAAACATTATTGAAGCTTACTCAAAAACTACCCAAGTAAAGTTAATAAAATTTATATGGGACCACCCCTGAGGCATACCCTAACCTAACTATTAATAAAGCAATTTTTGAAATCGTTTTGCAGTTGCCGGAGATATCGCGTAACAACCATACAAAAAAACAGTGGCACTCCGGGAGAGACGACAGAAGTGAAAACAAAACACAAAAAGATTACTTTGCCATCACTCACTGACATATCGGATATACATTAAAACCGAGTACATCCCGAGGACAGCCGAACACATCCGAAAAGGGTATTTTTTGTATCGCCTTATAAACAAAACACGCGCGGTGTCGCTTACGGTAACAGTGTGCAGTGGCGCGACTTCAATGACTTTTTCCCATTTAAAAAATGCCCAACGCGCCTAAACAAGTTTTTACTTAATAAAAAACACAAAGTCGAATTGAGAACCTCCTCCTTTTTTGAAGTCGGTTCAAAAGTGGATTGTATCAATAATATTGACAAATTCCCTATACCTGTCTTATCTCCGGCTGGTTCTCCTCCTCCGGTGGTGGTGCAGTTGTGGTGGGCACGTCACATTCCTCAGTGGGAGGGACCACACATCTCAGCGACCTCCTGTCGAACACCAGCATGGCGGGACACCTCTGCAGGCGAGGGTAGCCGCCTTGGCACTGCCAGTAGCGGTTGCAGGACTTGCCCAGGGGAACGTTGCCGTTGGGGTCTTCGTTGCAGAGGGCTGGAAGATGAAGTAGTTTTTAAGTTAGTGGATTGATGGGTGTTAACGTTTGGTAAAGGTCTGTCAAGACTGGCCTTGAACTTGGTAAAACTAATACGTGTGAAATTCGCTCAAACTACAAAGTGATCCAATTAACTTGCTATGAGACATCTTAAAATACCTTTAACTAGAGATGGAAAAGTTAGAATAATCAAATCAGTGTCAGTACTGCGTCTGTGTTTCCAAACGCATACAACCCGAATCTCTTCAAAGTACCTAAGAGTGAACAGGCTTCTTCTGGGTAAGCTCACTCCATTGTCGACTTTGTCTCTGTCACCTCTGACCTAGATTAGAGTCAAGAGCAAACCCATTTCAAATAATAAAAAAAATGTATCTAGGATTTTGTAATATAATGAAAGAACGTCTTTGAAGTTTTTTTGCCCGTTTTTCTCCATGGAGAAAAACGGGCAAACTCAAAGCATTCATATGCTTTGATTTTGAGTTTAGAAAAAACACGAGATTGAAAACTAATAAATTTTACTACCTCAGTACTTAAATGTGTCTTTAAGTGAGAATTGAGATTAATGGTATGCTGGTAATTTACATGATTATTTTAGATGTAGAAGACATCAAGCATAACAATAGCGATCACTAAAGAAAAACTTTTACGCTATCGTCAGGTGAAAATGGCAGTCAATTACAGCAACGCATTTTCATCAATAATAAAGACAGAAGTTCAAAGTTAGCTCCTGCATTAATAACAAGAGATTGGTATAAACTTCGTTTATCTCATTAGTGTTGTTCTAACTTCTCTGAGCAATAAACAGTACCAATATAAGTCTCGGCAAGTTTGTTCTTAAGTCCTTATAAGTGGGGTGGAACAATATAGTGCTGATAAGTTTTGTTTGTGACTTTCCGGACAGTATAAAGTTTCAGAATTTAATCATTTACACAACGAGCTTTGGTCATTTAATTCTCGGCTAACTTTTGCCCGTGACTTCGTCCACGTAGAAGAAATGTATTCTATGACAATTGGCAATAGTGTAGCTTTCTATTAGTGAAAGAATTTTTGTAATCGGATTAGTATTTCCAGAGGTTACCCCTGACAAAAAAAAAAAACAAACAGTTCTAACTCTTTTTAATATTACAAAGTGGTAGAACTATTTGCTTGTTTAATTAAAGTGTGTAAAGTTATTACAATAAAGAAGTTACAGATATTCTATTTCACGAAGTCCGTTCGGCTTTGATTGTAGTAGTGACGTATCCCGACAAGCGCGCTCCCACAGCGGCTGCCCCTTGCTGCCGTCGCGGTACACATTGTTGAGTCTTTGCTGTTGATCACAATGTGCATGTGCACGCTTGACAACATTCATAGCCAAACGGACTTCGTGACATAGAACATCTGTACTATCTCATCATCTGCCTAGCCTTTTCCCAACTATGCTGGGTAATACGATATCCTTTTGATAGATCTTCAAAATTTAAAACAACTCAATTTAAAGCAATACAGTGCGTGCCACGTAAGAAGAGACTTGACACACCACGTGGTTTGACATGCGCAGAACACGATTTTAGGTATCTTTGGCGGTATGAGGTCTGAGTGCGGGACGAAATCGGACGTCATAGGGGCGGCGGAAAGAGCGGGGGAGGCGGGGTCAAGTCTCTTCTTACGTGGTACGCACTGTACCTCTTTGTAATAAGTGTTAGTTTAGATTGACTGGTTTTAAATTTTGGTAAGCTTTAGTGTTTAGTGACATGAACCTCAATATCTACTACTATAGCGTCCATAAAGGCTCCTACAAACAGGCGCGACACGTCATAAAATCGCGCGACACAAAGGCACCACAAGTCGCGCAACGAGCGCGGAGCGGTGAGCCATTGTTTTGAGCGCGATTATATCGCGTGTCGCGCCTGTTTTTAGGAGCCTTAAGGAAAAAATGTCTACGAAATACAAGAGCAAACTTTACATTAAAAGCTACTAGTTTATCCGTGTTTCCGAGAAACGAGAACAATACGCAAGTCGTGGGCATTGAATCGATAGAATCGATGCATCAATTGAATTAGTTATTTATAAACCCTAAGATAGCCGTCCATTTTGCTCGTGATCCACAAACGTGAAATGTTTATTTTATAAACCTTTTAAACATTTTCTTTAGGTTTTATTATCTGTTTTCTTTTACAGGGTGGCCAATTCGAAGGTACACAACTTAAATAAGATAATATTTACTACAAAAGAAAAAATAGAAGATTTTTCCCATAATTATACCGGCTGACTTCTTTTACCGTCTAGAAAAAAATATAAAAGGTGAACGAAGTAGAAGCCTATGATTTTGTTTTTGTGGAAGAAAAAAAGAGTCTTCTGTTTTTGTAAAGACAATAAAAAAGTCAGGTAGCAACACAGGCAATTTTGTATGAAAAATTACAGCTACTAAATCTCCACCATTTTGCTGGTTTAAAATGTGATCATTTTTCATCGTGTTTTTCGACATATTTTCGGATACATTGCTAAGTATTCTCTACTATCAGATTCACAAATATCAGATAATCCCACAGGAAATAGGAGTCAAGGCTGTACTTCTCCACATTAGTGAAAATGTTGATTTACAAATCCTCTGTGATCAAAATGGGATTAGGTACTCATAAAATTTGGGTCGGTTTCCAATCAGTTTAAGAACTTAAGGGTAAAATTACTGAAATTATCGAGCAGTCTTATATAAATAGTGGATAACGAATCCATACCAATATTATAAATGCGAAAGTATGTCTGTCTGTTACTTACCTCTTCACGCTTAAACCACTAAACCGATTTAGATGAAATTTGGTATAGAGATAGTTTGAGTACCGGGAAAGGATATAGGATAGTCTTTATCCCGATATTACCACGTGATCGACACTTATGCGGGTGAAACCGCGGGCTGCTGCTAGTATTATAAATGCGAACGTGTGTCTGTCTGTCTGTTATCTCTTCACGCTTAAGCCGCTGAACCGATTTAGATGAAATTTGGTATAGCGATAGTTTGAATCCCGGGAAAAGACATAGAATAGTTTTTATCCCGATATTCCCACAGGATCAACACTTATGAGGGTGAAACCGCGAGGCGCTGCTAGTTTGCTATAACTTAACCAAATAGTATCCACTATTTGGTTAAAGTATAGCAAACGTCAAAGAACGGTCGTCGAAAAAAGGCCAAAAAAGTTGTATAGGTACATTCGAATTGGCCACCCTATATTTATGAGCTCCTTTTTAAGGCTTTTAAGGAAAATGTTGAGTGGGAAGCTGTTCCGTTCTTCTTGGAAATTGTGTCTTAAAACTCTGGTATTTTAAGAGAAAATGCTTTCTCTTAAAACTCCAGTTTGTCCAACTATGGCGGCTACCAAGAACATTCCTATCCAAATAAAAGCGCCTTATTATTCACCTTTTTTTCAAGGTAAAGAAGTTTGATGAAGGTAGGTTTATTTACTTATACATTTTATTGGTTCGTGTTTACAATCTGATAGATAAAGACCTTTTTCACTTCTCATGCTCTAAAAGTTCGCCTTTATGTTGTGCGTAGGCGACATAAGGTAGCTTTTTATGCTCTAGTGCATAAAATATTTTATTAAATTATTTTTTTAAATCAGGCCCAACAGCCACCACACACAATAATACGTCGCAGATTAAAGTCGTTATTTTATTCGATTTGCATTAATTTATATCACTTCCGTGTTTTCTATCACTAATTTAACAAAACCAGATAAAATAGTTGTCATTTATTATTTAAAAACGCATCGAAACGTTTTTATCACATGGGACATGTTGAAAATTAAAAAAACTTTTATGTCTGTTTCGTTTTCTCACAATCGAAGTGAAAAGTAGAGTGTATAACTAGGGCATAAACGAGCCATTTTACCCCTCGACTTAACTATCCACCCTCGCATGCGTTTCGGAGTAAAATGGCGTCTTTTATGCACTAATTGTAAAATCTACTACTATTTCATGATAGGTTGCTTTCCAACATGGCCACCTCTTTGCTTAAAAAAGAAAAATAAATGCAACCTTTTTATTAACAAACTTTTCATTTGTTTTTAATTTGCTTTCTTTTTTCAAACATACTTCTTTTCAACCAGTCCCACGCCTTCCTTTCTATTCAGACCGCGATCGTGAACACTAGTACTCTACGGGCATATGATACTTTTAATTATCAGCTAGCCTGAGAACTAAGATCCGTTTATAGGCCACTTCTGTCCCACGCCTAAGTTCACGACTTCACCAATGTCAGTTGGCTATTATTTCATGATTTTCTCACAGATGGACTGAGAAATATGAAGTTATTGTGGGATGTAGTTCTATTTCGTTTGTGTCCAATGTCATTAATCAATGTCGTAGGATTACGATATAAATTAATTTTATGACAATGTGGTAGCTGGTTTTCTTGTTATGGGAGGTGCAGTCGAAATTGGATATTATGTCAACAACTTATAAATATGGATCTTATGTTGATCCATATCTATTTAATGGTTTAAATAGATACGGATCTGACAATAACGTTTTTTATTAATTTGATAAGATCAAGAATAACATGTAGAATATTGGGGAAATAAGAAGCTTTTGCTCAGAAGTTGACAACACAACGTTGACAGCTTCATAAAAAGGAGGGAATAATCAACGACTAAGCTCAAACTAATTACTCCACAATCATGTGCCATAGACCATACCTGTCATTTCTCCATGCTAAGCCATCCGTCAATGTGTACTTTCGATTTCGTCCGAGTCGATGGCCCGATCCACGATTAATGTCGAACCAACGGTTACTGGGTTACATAAGGAAGCCGACGCACCTATTATGCTATTATACGGTTTATTAAACAAAGCAATTAGTGTGAAAGTTGCGTGATTGATCGGTGAAACGATTGTCGTTCATTCACTAGTGTTTACAGTACAGTTGGGCATAGAAGTTTTAATTGGAATTTTCCATTTAGTTGAAGTGTTAGGTAGATTTGTTTTCTATTTATGCTGGTTGACTTTGAACCCGTCGGGACCTTCAGGGGTGAAGACTTTCAACCCGTTCGTTGATTTGCAAAGTTTTTCATATTCAATTAAACTTTTACTATAGTTACAACTCAGAAATTACGAAAACAGCGCATTTCGCAATTTCTATTAAGAAAAAAATATGTGAAACGGCCCATCTGTTTCACACATTTATTCTAAATAGAATTTTGCGAAAGTTACCCCTTTTTGTTCGTTTTACAGTTTTAATTTATTCATATATACTTTATTGTGCCTACACTAGAAAATACAAAACAAAAAAAGTAGTCGTCGTAGTAGTATTCTGCTATTTAGTACAAGTGGTTTAAGTTTATATTCATAGGTTCCTACATCCCCTGAAATACCAATGAATTCGAAGTCTGTCGATATAAATCCATATCGCAATGAGCCAGCAACCAATCCATCGGAAAAAGCTTACAGATTACAGCAATATCCCTTTTGAATGCCCATTGGGAGCTCAAGGCTTAGCTGTGGACGATTGAAGGCAAGTACATCTAAGTTATTTGCCCTTCCGTTTTCGTCCTTCCATGTCTTATTATACGTATTACTACAAAAATAATCTTCAAGTGCAAGTTTATTTGGGTTCAAATGTTTTCATGCGTAAGTTTTCCTCACAAGAAAAATAATCTCATTTTGCGGACCGTTTTCCAAAAAAGTAAAATAAAGTAATACCCCTCGTAGTTTGTCAGCCCGGAATTATTATATTTTATGAAGTGCTGAATTCACGAGTGTATTTTAAAACGCGACGTAAAAAGAAATGGATCTCAAGAATTCAAGATGAAATGTTTACACCGTTTTTATGAAGGAATTCGTTAGTATTTTGTTTATGTTGTTAAACCAAAATGAGGGTTAGTACATTTTTCTGACTTGTGGAATTTTTAGAAAGGATTTTCTCTAAAATAAGACCGCTTTTTTGATTTTGTGGCCAAACTTTATTACGTAGAACCTTCTTGTTTTTAGATAGAAATATTTATTTTATGAGCGGTTCTTGAATCTACAGAGTCTGTAAATAACATTTTTTTTATGCCTGAATCGGCCCGTTCTTGACCTCAATCACGCCTGATGGAAAGCATGGATGAGGTCTATGATGGAACGAGCGTGCCCAGAAGATGCCTAAGGCACTGGAATTTCCACGCATTGACGAAACACAGTAGGCTGCTTGAGCCGGACTCCGGTGGGAGGGTGGTCGCAAACCAGGCGGGCGTTAGCCCTACCCCGCTGCACCGCAAGGGAAGAATTAGCCAGTTAAATAAGGTGTTGGATGTGAATGTCCAGGATACGCCGAGCGTTCGGTTCACTTGAATAACTGGCGGAACAAACTGTGCTACACGAGGAGGCTTCTTAATGCATCCCACAGACACTTGGGTAAGCCCTTGAGAAGTCGGCTTCCAGCCTGATCGGATGCAACTAAATACCAGTTTTTTTACATGGAACGACTGCCTATCTGACCTCCACAACTCAGTTACTGGCTAATACGGTACTTCTTGACTGGTTGTCAGACTTTCGGGCTTCCGACTTGAATTGGTTGTACTTACCTAATGACGTAAATAAAAACATATTTCAGTTCTACTTAGTGCTACATAGATTCGCACTCATTTTATCATCAGCACTACAAGTAACACTTGCGTAGGCGCCTGTACACCATTGCGTACGTTGTGTATGAATAGCGTACATTATTTATATGGGCTTTTCGTGTCGTCGTTGTAAGTCGTATTATTAAACGCATTATTGTATAAGCCACAATATGTGAGCATTGACAAATTACTGCTCTATGTTGACATTTATGTGTAATGTGTTTATATGTGTGAGCAGAAAGTATAATGTGAAATATTTGTTTGTGCTATATGGAATGGGTAACCCGCCATCTCCATGGGCGAGAAAATCGCGGCGATACTCATGCGGTGCCATCAAATTATCGTCGCGATGATATCGACGTGTAGAGATTGATTCATAGAGTTTCTATTGACTTTGATGGCACGACGACAATATCGCCGCAATTCTCTCGCTCGTGGAGACGGCCCCCTTGTCTTTATTGGCTTAGAATAGGTTTGCACATCGACCTTTGGAAAGAGACAATCGGCTAATTTCGGCTTCGTAGAGCGTTATCTCTGTCGCATGAAATACAAACAGTCCGGTATCTATTAGGAGCTGTTAAAACAATTAAGATTTGCTTCTTATGATAATTATTTTTATTCTTTGTATAAAATACAAAAAATGGTCGATGTGCAATATTTATCGCCGGGTACTGCAAATGGATTTGGATGAAATTTGGCACACAGATAGTTTATAACCAGGATTAACACATAGGATACTTTTTATCCCGATATTCCCACGGGATCGACGATAATTAAAGATAACACATCGATAATAATTAAAGATAACACTGAGTTATTGTCAAAGTTTTGTTTAATGTGTTTTGTTTAATTAATTTATTTTTGGATTGTAGTTTATTAAGTACTATTTGTTGTACTCTGGACGCTTTTAACAGGTACGTCTTTCTTAATTTTTTACATCGTTCTCACATTATATAATTTTAAAATCAAAAGTAATGATGTAACTAATATTTTTGTAAAATATCATTTAAAAAGAGTGTCCATGGAGTTTCTTGCCCGTTCTTCTCCATAGGTACCTACGCTTTGGAATGGGCAACTAGCTTCATATTTTCTGACTGACCGACTTCTTGACAATTCAAAAGTGCCTGTAAATGGTTTAATTGAAATAAATGCTTTGAGTTTGAGTTTGAGTTTTGTGCCAAGTAAAGCACTTGGTTTTAATCCACCCATACGTGCGTGTACCTCATACAACTTCGAAATGTAGGCAGAACAGTTACATTGTGCGTGCAAGCAGAAATTTCAATGATATATGCAATGAATATGATTTTGAAACATTCGCAATTAGTGTGAATTTGACCAGAAGGTGCTTAAGCCTCAAATTTTTCAAGTAGCGGTAGGTTATCTTATTTGATTTTGTTATTTTATTATTTTAGTCATATAATTGCAAACTAAGTATTTATATTGCTTCTTACTTTAAGGCTCCTTCAAACAGGCGCGACACGCGATATAATCGCGGGCGAGACAAAGGCACCGCAAGTCACACAACGAGCGGTGCCTTTGTGTCGCGCGCGATTATATCGCGTATCGTGCCTGTTTGTAGGAGCCTTTAGGCGATGTGTTTTTAGGGTTCCGTATCTCAAGGGTAAAAACGGGACCCTATTACTAAGGCTCCACCGTCCGTCTCATGATCCGTGGTAGCTAGACAGTTGAACTTTTCACAGATGATGTATTTCTCTTGCCGCTATAACAACAAATACTAAAAACAGTATAAAATAAATATTTAAGGGGGGCTCACATACAAAAAACGTGTTTTTTTCCGGCGTTTTTGCCTTGTGGTACGGAACCCTTCGTGTGTGAGTCCGACTCGCACTTGGCCAGTTTTTTGTTTTTGTGACCTCACCATAAATTATTATTATAAGTTTATGCGTGAGGATTTGTAATAGGCTTTCGAGTGACTATGGTTTTGTTTTGAGTTTGTTTTTATTAGCTATAAGCCCTCCATAGTACTAAAATAAATAAATAAATAAAGAAAGCCAGGTAAATAAGATTATTACCGTTTGAAATGAGAGTTCTTACGACAGACCTGCTCCAATTACTGCTGCGGTTGTCGTGGCTTTGACAAATCAGGGTGGAAGTGTGAACGTGACTTACACGGAGTTAAATTAATTAATTCCTGGGAGTAATTGTTCATGTTCATGGCTTCTCAGTTCTCATTTGGTTTGTTAATGTACTTTGTGTTAGCAAACAGGGCGGAGAGTCTTTGAGTTTGTGACCTGAAACCTAATTAAATTGAAACCTAGTTAAATTGTTAAGAGTTGTAAGACCGTAAGACGTAGTATTCGAACCCAGAGAGACAGGCACTTTACTTTGTGTAAATTATTTCATCACCACTGCTCTCAAAACAGTGAAGGAAAACATTATGAGGAAACCGGCATGTCCTCGTAAACATGTGACACCTACCAACCCGCGCTGGTCCCGCGTGGTGGATTACGGCCCACTTCTTCTCATAGAGAGAAAGCCATTGTCCCAGCAATGGGAACATTATAAGATGATTAAGTAAAGGCTCCTACAAACAGGCGCGACACGCGACAAAACCTTACCTTTTTTTCGTTTCGTTACCTACACACCCACACATATACAATCACTCACACACACGCGCACATATATTCAATTAAAACATTGTTGTAGTATAAATAAAAAAAAAATGTATATATAATTATTATTATATTATTATAAAATCGCGCGCGACACGAAGGCATCGCAAGTTGCGCAACGGGCGGTGCCTTTGTGTCGCGCGCGATGGTTCAACAAAGCTACTCATTGTTACTGTCATGAAAAGCGTACGAATGAAGAAAAAAAACAAAATAAAAACTCACGATGTTTCTGACAGCCGTCAACATTCTCGGGCCAGTCACAGGAGTGAGCGTTCTCATTGTACAGCAGTCCGCCGATGCACAGCTGTTCAGTGGCAGTTCCGTTCCAGCAGGTCCAGTATCTCGTGCAGGACGTCTCGTGTCCGAAGATGCCGTACAGCCAGTCGCAGTGCTCCGTGCCTAGTGGTGGGTCTGCAGGTGGAAAGAGGAAGGTTACGTAATGTTTATACATCCATGATGGTTTAAATGTAAAGGTGCAAATAGATAGAGTTATGGAATTCTCTGTGTCCTAACCGAAAGCTGTTGTCGCGCGAATAGGCGATTACGCGATCATTTACATGAATTATGACGTACCTACAAACGCTTGATTGTACGTTATATTACGTGTGTACGTTATATTCATATAACGCGTATTCGCGCGGCAGTCGGTTTCGGTTAGGAGTCCTAAAGGTTCCTACAAACAGGCGCGACACGCGATATAATCGCGCGTGACACAAAGGCACCGCCCGTTGCGCAACTTGCGGTGCCTTTGTGTCGCGCGCGATTTTATCGCGTGTCGCGCATGTTTGAAGGAGCTCTAACAGAGGTATGACACTCCTCCAGCCCGATTTAAACTTTATGGCGGCTCTGAAGTGCGCTGCGCAGTACCTACGTCACACCCCTCACCGCTCACCCCCGCTGATAGGTGATTTTTTACTGCCCAGCGTTTCGCTTCATGTTTCGAGCCGCCATAAAGTTTGAATCAGGCTATAACTGAGGGCGCGGCCATAGGATTTATTTAACCTCGTGAATAATGTCTTATGTGGTGTGAGGACTGTAAGGTATACTGGACCTCGTAACTGTTTTATCACCCTAAGGTTGAATGTCACCTGCAAGGTCTGCAAGTCATAAAACGCCAAGGTCTTTTTGTCTATGCGACCGTTAGATAGTTTCAACCTTATTAAGGTTTTCATTTACTGGGAATTGTTGTGAAAAGTCTAAAAGCAGTTACTAGTCGACTATACAAACATTAGCTAGATGATTGGAGTTTTGTAGACTGTAGCGTGTTTATTGCTCATATTTTACAACAATTCGTCAACCGGCAAATAAACATTGAGCAATACAGTAGATGGAAACCGGCAAATACCTTTCATTGTCACGCACAAAACTTTCTTTGCCAACTAACAATAGGCTGTTTTAGCAGCGCCATTGGAGCGCGCGCGTTCGGAGATGTGTGGGGTAGTAGTTGCGTTTCAAAGTCGCGTGCTTGAGCGGTGCCGTTCAGTAAACGCGCGCTGTTCGTGCGGTTTTACGGCCAGTATGCGTTTTAGCGTGACGCCGTTGAGACGCGCCGTAAGATATTTGTTTAAAAAATGAATTACATCGATACGGGATACGTCTCACAGCAGCGGAAAGCGCGGTACTAATCTCGTTTCACGGTTCACCGCTGTTCAAACGCGCGCTGTCAACAGCGTGCTGTCCATGCAGCGGCGCGTCTAGCGGCGTGACTAAAAAACCAGCCTAAATATGTATTTTCCGAAAGATTAGGCGGACTTGTGCCTACAGTACACCCACGTGCCATGAAAGATTGTGATTACTTTGCGAAAAGAGGTAAAAATTACCCGAAGGGTCATTTTTGTCGACACGAATCATCATCATCAGCCTACAGCAGTCCACTGCTGGACATAGGCCTCTCCTATTGCACGCCATTCAACTCGATTTTCGCTAACTCTCATCCAGCTGCTACTAGCCACCCTGCGAAGATCGTCGCTCCACCTAGCCTGAGGGCGTCCCACCTTACGTTTACCGATTCGATAAATTTAATTTGTTTTATGAAATGTTTGTTTTCTATTAATTTAATTAAACTTTATTTCAAAAACACCCATCGGTAACTTATCTCTTTTGGTGACTGTACATTAATCACCGTTGCTAAAGACGGGTCCCAACCACAGTCATCCAAAATTTTGTCAGAACGGCTGATAAAAATACAACCGACCGTATTAGCTATACGTCTTGGCAATACGTCAGGTGGCAATACGTTACTAGCCGGTGAGGACTTAAAAATACAACTCAGAGTAAAAGAAACCATAAAAATTCAAGCTACTTACTTATCTGAACTTTAGGATATTCGCAGTAGTTCGACCTCCAAGGATAGTCGCACCCCTCCGTCACCCCCCGATGCTTGCCAGCAAAGACCAGCCCATTCGGACAGTCGTACTGCACGGACTGTCCGTTGTCGCACTCCCAGTATTTGTCGCAGTACTTGTCATCAGCCACCACCCTGACCTTGCTCTTGCAGGGGTCTTCTATCTGGCCGCATGACACGAAGGTTACTGCCACCAGAACTGGAAAGATGGAAAAGGAGGTTAGATTATCTGTTTTTAGGAGCAAACTGTTTTGAAGACGTGGCATGTCTTTGTCATGTTGGTTTCTAAAATTCCGAAGAAGAGACTGACGGGAATTTTCAGGGTTAAGGGCTGACACCATAGAATTCTTTCATATATCTATGGCTGACACAGAGTTCAAAACTTATAATCTACATCTACACTATTATTATAAAGTGGAGATATTTGTTTGTTTGTTTGAATTCAATAGGCTCCGAAACTACTAAATCGATTTGAAAAATTCTTTCGCCATTACAATCCTACATTATCCTTGATGAACACAGGTGATAGAATATTTTCAAAAACAAAGGGATCCGTATGAAAACTTCGATAATGTAACCCAAGGTGTAAAAAAATACAAAAAAAAATCCTTTTATGGCGTACGCTGCAGAAACTATTGACAATAGAGCAATGTGATGTACTACAGTTTTATAGAGGATATCAATATCTACAAAAAAAGTCCGTAATACCATATGTCCAACTATTACAGTTATGTCACAATAACTACTTTTCCATGTTAAAATATGCAATAAGTAACGCCGAAAAATCCTTGTATCTTATCTTGTTAAATACCTACCAATATCTACCCGTGCGAAGCCGGTGCGGGCCCCTAGTAATTTTAATAAAATCCCCTAGTATTGTCTCACTAGCAGAGTAAAGAACTCTTCTTATACGGAGAAGGCATGAGCATTAGTCACCGTGCTTCCTCAAGGGAGATTGGCTCCCAAAACTCCATTATCGATTTATTTAACTTTGTAACATCCTCAAACTTCGAAAATGAAAGTTAGGTACATAAAACTACTACTTTCACATATACACCGAGTCCATGAAAACAAAATCAGCTGATCCATACATTTATGTTCAACTATTATTTTTTTCACGATTTCCATAATAAAAGTTGTTTATAATGATGAGTACAATGACCCCTTATAAGGATTAAAACGATTAAAATGTAAGGGTGTATGCCGTTGCTAAATAGAGACTTAGTATAGTAATGTATATGTTACCGGCCAAACCCGATTTTAGGCTGAACTAGTTTCGCCTAGGCCAAACCAGTTCTCCCTCGCTCTTGCATCCTATGTCGACGGAGCCCCGCTTCGCGGGGCTCCTATTTCTGTGTAAAGGGTTTAAAGTAACCTAACCTTTTTTTTTTTTTTTTTTTGATCCGGGGTGGAAAATCCTCATGGATGTCCGCCGCCCTGGGGCGGGCGGCGGGGTCTGTCAGACTCTTACTGACTAAAAACCACCCCGGGTGTTCCATCTCACACCTACGCCGGGGGTCGCGGGAACGTACGATCCTTCCGCAACCCCCGGCTGGTGCCGGCCCGCCGCAGCGGGCCCCGTCTGGTCGGGGGGGGGAGTGAGGTGTTTGACTCCCCCCGCGACGTCTAAGAGGGGCGCGCGTGGAACACGTCGCGCCGCCACCTCGGGTCCTGATGTGTGGGGGGCGACGGACGTCCCCGAGTCCGTCGCCCCTGGACCCGTTTAGGGGGGCTGGAAGAGGGCGTTGTCCGCCCTCCGCCGACGCCCGGTGCGCCTGCTGCGGGCAGGGTGAGTGGACGAGATCTCCCTCTCCCTTTCCGCAGCCTCCTTCTGCGAGACGACTGTTTCGCAGAAGGAAACCACCGCGTCCCAGGACTCCTCGCTGTCGACCATGGACTCGACCACGGCCGGCAGCGAGAGGTCACTGCCTACTTCTGAGATGAGGGCACGGCGCGGCTCCTCCCAAGCGGCACACTCTGCCAGCGTATGCCACGCCGTGTCCTCCCGGCAGTCGACGCAGTGGTGACACCGGGCGTCCGGCTCCCTGTTAATGCGACACAGGTACTTCCCGAAGCAACCATGCCCCGAGAGCACCTGCGTCACTCGAAACGACAGGGAGCCGTGCCTCCTCCCAAGCCAGCGCTCGAGTACTGGCCGGACCGCCTCGATGGTACCGAGGCCGGCGGTAGGGCGCGAAAGCCTCTCCCGCCATTCCGCCACCAGGACCTCGCGAAGCTGAGACCGACGCAGCTCCATATGGCGCTGCGTCAGCCCTTCGCCTCGCGCCCGCGCTTCCTCGCGCCACCGGTACAGTGACGCGAGTACTTTCGCCTCGAGGTCCCAGGGCGGGGATCCAGCCAGTACACAAGCCGCCTCGTAGGAGATCGTGCGATACCCCCGGACGACTCTGACGGCCATCGCTCTCTGCGGCTTTCGCAGTACTGCGATGCTTCCGGCCGTCAGGTCAGTCGCCCAGATCGGGGCCCCATACAGGGCCATGGATCGCACGATCCCCACGTAGAGCCGCCTACAGGCGGCGCTCGGGCCCCCCAGATTGGGAAGCAACGTTGACAGCGCCCCAGCAGCGCCCAACAACTTGGGCGCCAGCCGCCGGAAGTGGGGGCCGAAATCCCACCGGCTGTCGAGCACCAATCCCAGGTACAAAGTAACCTAACCTAACCTAACCTCGGGGTGCCCTTAGCCTATCGACCGACCGCAACCATGCAACCCGTGTAGGGAGAACTGGTTTAGCCTAGGCGAAACTAGTTCAGCCTAAAATCGGGTTTGGCCGGTAACATATTATACACGTTTTTCGTATTAAGGGACTTACAGGACCTAAACGCAAAAAACGCAAGTTTTAGAAACAATAAAAGTATATGATCGACTACAGTAAACAAAATCAGAAAAAATATGATATTCTTCAGGATATATGCTAGGTTGATAGTGTGTTGAAAACATGATACAACTAATTTGATACGATAGAAAAAAATCATGAAGATACCTCTGAAAACTTTCTTTTTACAATAAAAACCATACTAATATACATCAATCATTCTGATTTTTTGTCAGATTATTCTACAAGCAACATACTAAAACACTAGTTTTAATTTTTTAGTTCAAACAATAGATTTTTTGTAATTAAATAATTGCTTCATATTTTGCAATAAATTACCAGCGTTGTGTCATCGCGCTTCTCTTTCTTTTCTATGCAATCCGACAGTGACCGCGTTTTAGGTCATGTAAGCCCCTTAATAATAAAGGACGACCCTGAAAGCTGAAGATATTTTCACTTTTGAGTCCCGCTATTAAGTTAAATGTCAAAAACCCTTGAAAAAGACCTCGTCCCGCAGATTCAGCACAATTTCACCACCCCAGGAAGTCTTTGCGCACAGCAACGTTTCATACCGAGTCATTATATCTGATGCTTTAATTAAACCCCTGTTACGGTGGTATAAGGTCAAAAATTCTAGAAAAATTTGAGCATTGTACTCCTTGTGTCAAAGAATGTACTCGTAAGTAAGCATATTTCTTTCTCTGTGTCTTGTATTATCTTGCTGGTATTTTTTAATGCCTTTATTTGTGTTATGAAAATTTATTTTATATTTACAACATACATTCGTAGATTTTGCATGTTTTGAAACCATGTTCTTTAAAAAATATGTTTTAGTTATTTCATTATTCTATAAATGGTTGTTTTAGCTATTCTTATTTGATTTTGATATATATTTTTTTATTATAACTGCTATTTCAGTGTAACTCAAGATCCACATTAGATTTTTCGAGTTTAAAGTCATTTCAAATTATCACCTACATTAATTCTATTATTAATTAACTATCAAAGTTCTGGCAACGTGTTAAGGCTCCTTCAAACAGGCGTGACACACGATAAAATCGTGCGCGACACAATAGCACCGCAAGTCGCGCAACGAGCGGTCCCTTTGTGTCGCGCGCGATTATATCGCGTGTCGCGCCTGTTTGTAGGAGCCTTTATTGCCATCAGGAATTTTTCAGTAGCAGCGTCAGTCTGGGATCTGAATATGACCCGGTGGGTGGCAATAGGCT
This sequence comes from Luperina nickerlii, assembly GCA_963855955.1. Classification (NCBI taxonomy): domain Eukaryota; kingdom Metazoa; phylum Arthropoda; class Insecta; order Lepidoptera; family Noctuidae; genus Luperina; species Luperina nickerlii. Next base: position 4,962,445 of record OY979664.1, read on the forward strand.
CGTCCCCAATTACTGGTAAAATGTGGGTATACCACAGGGTCTACAGGTATGCCACTGCATAGCCCTTCTGGGATTACAGGCATGATGTTATGTTACGTGTTATAATGAATTGTATTTTTACCCTACTGCGCCAGAAGGAGGGTTATGTTTTAGAAATGGAGGCTTAGTGAATTGAGAGCACATACCTATATTACATTGCAGATTACTCCAATCTACTGAAGAGACGGCTGATTTTCTAGAATGGGCCCCGACTGCTACAATTTATCTTATATTTAAAATATTGTTAAATACAGTGAGCTCCTGTTCTATGATCTACCTACCCTTATTAGTCGAGTGCCCGTTTGCACTAAGCTTCTTAGAGCGCCTAAAGACTATTATGTAAGGTCCAAATTGTCATTTTTGTAAGGATTAGACGCTTATAAGCATCTCCTTACTAACTGGCGATACTTAAGTTAAGTGGAATCGGGTACAACGACTTTCTTGTTTTAGTGCTTTTTCATGAATACCTACTCAGAAAAGCAGTCGGGTTTTTTAGTTTTTTAAATTACCCATTTTTTTGGAAAATATATACCTAAATTAAATACCTGTTTGGATATATATAGACTACGTAGGTAGGTACCTTGAATCATGTATGAACCCTAAAACAAATGCCTTAAATTGCCTGGCACGCACGTGTTTCATTACGACCTAAGATCATGTTTAGCCCAAATCTTTTATTAAACACGTTGATACCCAACGTGTTTAAGGTACGATTCAGACCAACCGGCTCGCGTCGTGCCGCATCGGAACGGAGCCGTACGCATACCGCGGCAGCCGAACGCGCCCGTCGGAGCCGTACCGCTACCGCGGCATACGTTCGGCTGCCGTGATAGCCGTATGCGTGCCGCGGCAGCCGAATGCATTCTGCGACACGTCGCGACGCGTCGCGGGATGCCGACGGAGGTAAATATGCGTAAGTTGCATGCAAATATGAAATGTAATTACTGTTGATACATTTCAATGTTCTTTACGGCATTGTAAAATGCCGCCCGACCCGGCGCGATGCGAGCCGGTTGGTCTGAATCGTACTTAATAGTGCCTTCGATTAGTATAATCTGAGATTTGTGTTTAGCGTAATCAGCCGATATTGTTCCCACTACTGGGACACAGGCCTCAGTCCTCTCTGTGAGAGAGAGAGTGAGCCGTAATCTACAACGCGGGCCGAGTGCGGGTAGGTAGGTATCACATGCCTTCGAATTTTGGTTCTAGGACATGCCGGTTTCCTCACGATGTTTTCCTTCACCGTTTTTGAGAGCAGTGGTGATGAAATAATTTACACAAAGTAAAGCGCCTGTCTGGATTCGAACCTACGACCTAGATCTCGTAAGTTGCGGCCGTAACCACTGGGCCACAACTGTTCACTGCTCATGCAGATCTCTATTTTACATGAATTAGTGATAGGTACCTACATCAAAATTTTGTGATAGATCAAAAACTTTTCTGTTAGTACGTGTAGATATAAAATCGGTCGTTGCGGGTCGTCAGAAGCCCAAAAGTCTGACAACTAGTCTTACCAAGGGGTATGGTGTTACCCAGTAACTGGGTAAGGAGGTCAGATAGGCAGTTCAGCTGCATTCGGTTAGACTGGAAGCCAAGCCCAACATACTTTGTTGGGAAAAGGGTACGCAGATGATGTGATGAGTGGTAGGTACTCGAATCAAAAGCTTTTATTTTCTAATGATAAAGTACGATTATTAATAAAGGAAAAAATCTCTTCATAATGTCGAGCTTTTGTTTCGTAACAAACAAAGATAAATTATTACAGGAATATTCTTTCATCACGCATTTGGAATGGATTTTAAAGAAAATAGGTCATGAAAAATATTAAAAACAGAGATGGAAAACAATGTGGGGTGTGAATCAAACGGCGTAGGTATGATATCAAAACAAATAAACATCGTGAAAAACAGCAGTGTAAATCATTGTGAGAAAACCGGCTAAATGTTTGATAAAGGTAATAGTATATTTCATTACAAGTGCGGAAAGGTTGTCATTGCAAAGAGTTCCGACAAATGTCTACCCGAGCCGAGGCGCAGCCGAAGGCGAGGGTTGACAGTCGGAACAAGTTGCAATGACGGTTTCGCACGTGTACTGAACGACTATTTTTAATACAGTTGCGAAAAAATGAAGCAATTTAATAAAATAATAAAAACACAATAAACTCAACTAACCAATGGCGCCAACCGTAGAATATAAGCAGAGATTTTTTTTTCTTCACCCATTCTTGTAGTCAAAGGGAACTATGCCCATACAGCCAAGTCTTCAGCAGAATTTTTTTATTGATATGAAATGAAAATGAAATTTAATGAGATGAAATGAAAACTAACCTAACTCATTCAATCAAATCATTAAATCTGATATTGAAACAAATTAGTAGCTTCTTTTTAGAAATATACGTATTTGCATGCATCATAAAAACTTCTATGAATTTTTTTAGTAAAAACTTCATGGTTGGTTTTTCTTTTTAATAGACATTATTTTGACAGTTGGGAAAGAGAACGCACGAGTTCGGGAAAGGTAAAAAAAAAGCTCGAGTATGTAATAGCCCACATCCCGAACGCTATATGTCCCTGCAATACGCCACTTTTTGAGCAACTGTATTAAAAATCACTTTTCTTCTGAAAAGTACACATGGTGTTCAACATGGGATTCAATGGAAATAGCAAATGGAACCCATCGTTAATACCTAAAAAATGGGATTCAGAAGTGGGATCCAACGAAAATATGTCGCATGTTCTAGAACCAATATTCAAAGACATGCGACATCTACCAACCCGCACTGAGCCCGCGTGTGGATTAAAGCCCACTCCCTCTCACAGAGAGGAGACCTGTGTCCCAGCAGTGGGAACATTCTAGACTAACTATGTACAGACGCCAGCACATCAACCCACTACAATCTGTCGAATCTCTTCAATAGATTTTCAACTTTATCGCTAAAGCATTAGGTTCAAAGTTGATTGGGAAAATTTGACAGTTTCGGGTAGCTTGATGTGCTGGCGTCAGTACGTTATGTAATACAGCAGCAACTAATACGTGGGGTCTTGTGACTGTTATTGGCGGCCTTATATGTTGTAATATCAACAGTATACATAAGGTAATAAATGACAACAAATAAAAATAAATATTATCCAATGTTACCTACATTGTTTGAAAAATTTACACAACATAACAAATCATCACGCCTGCTATCCTCGAAGGGTGAGGTAAAGGTGTGCAGCCACATGGAGCCCTACCCAAGTAGCACAAAATAGCTTTATAATCGATGGATAACAGAATTAGCATATTATTATAGCTTTATAAGAAGTCTACATATAGGCATTATAAACCACTATACAGCTCTTGTAATGCTAATTTGGGCCCAAATTATACAGCCTTAAGTGTAAGAATGGCATTTTAGCAGCATTATATTGGTTGTCTACCGGAATGATAAACGCATTATAATGGGCTGTGAAAACAGGTTAAAGCAGTGCGCATATGTTAAATGCGGCTCTTATACAGCATGTACCATTACAGAGGCAAAATAAAAACATTTACGTATTTGCATGCATCATAAAAACTTCTATGAATTTTTTTAGTAAAAACTTCATGGTTGGTTTTTCTTTTTAATAGACATTATTTTGACAGTTGGGAAAGAGAACGCACGAGTTCGGGAAAGGTAAAAAAAAAGCACGAGTATGTAATAGCCCACATCCCGAACGCTATATGTCCCTGCAATACGCCACTTTTTGAGCAACTGTATTAAAAATCACTTTTCTTCTGAAAAGTACACATGGTGTTCAACATGGGATTCAATGGAAATAGCAAATGGAACCCATCGTTAATACCTAAAAAATGGGATTCAGAAGTGGGATCCAACGAAAATATGTCGCATGTTCTAGAACCAATATTCAAAGACATGCGACATCTACCAACCCGCACTGAGCCCGCGTGTGGATTAAAGCCCACTCCCTCTCACAGAGAGGAGACCTGTGTCCCAGCAGTGGGAACATTCTAGACTAACTATGTACAGACGCCAGCACATCAACCCACTACAATCTGTCGAATCTCTTCAATAGATTTTCAACTTTATCGCTAAAGCATTAGGTTCAAAGTTGATTGGGAAAATTTGACAGTTTCGGGTAGCTTGATGTGCTGGCGTCAGTACGTTATGTAATACAGTAGCAACTAATACGTGGGGTCTTGTGACTGTTATTAGCGGCCTTATATGTTGTAGTATCAACAGTAGATATACATAAGGTAATAAATGGAGCACAAATAATAAAAAATATTATCCAATATTACCTACACTGTTTGAAAAATTTACACAACATAACAAATCATCACGCCTGCTATCCTCGAAGGGTGAGGTAAAGGTGTGCACACACATGGAGCCCTATAGTCCAATGTTATATGGCTATCAACCGAGCACCAATCCTGACTCCACGCTGCTGCTGAGAAATTCCAGATGGAAGAAACCCAATAACACTTTGGTCGACATGGGAATCGTAGCCAGGACCACACGTTCAGCAGTAGCGCTTGCAATCACTCTACACAAACGAGACAGTCAAATGGCATATTGACATATTATCCATCGTTTAAATAAATTATACTGTACAGACGCCAGCACATCAAGTTACTACAATCTGTCAAATTTCTTTAATAGACTTTCAACTTTATCGCCAAATCATAAGGTTCAAAGTTGATTGGGAAAATTTTACTGATTCGGGTAGCTTGATGTGCTGGCGTCTGTACATTTACTTCTACTTTATTCACTTTTTTACACGATATTTTTTCCTTCAGACACATAACTAAAACTTACAGGACTTCAACTAACTCAAATTAGGGTTAATGAGTTATTGACGACATTCTAAGTGATGCATTTGCTATCTCTCTATCCTTACTTCACGCATTTTCATCACAGAAACACTAATAAAAAGAATAGTAATAAGGAAAAATCATTAAACAGCCGATGCTAGACTTTCAATTTAAGTTCTATTGTTTGGAAAACTAGTTAATGTAGGAAAGCAGTCATTAATGGTCGAGCACGTATCAATTGACTATAACCACGATTTCTGGCGTGACAGCGCATAATTTAGTCTTTTCTGAACTTTATGTGGTAATATCGGGAAATTGAGTTGATTTGTCCATAGGAGTGAAGATGAGGAAGGATCAGTCACAAAAAGCCAAATTATTTGTTTATTAGCCTTTTAGCTCTGATTTTTCAATCGACAGATATTTTTTATTCGTGGAATAAAATTGACGTCTCACAAATTTTGTATGATCAAAAATTCAAAATGGTTCCTCGGATAACATTATCTGGCGTTGGAAAAATCAAGCCTTAGTCGGACAAACATAAAGTGTAGTCGTTAGTCTAGGTTTTGGTGACTGTTTGAGTTCTTTGCCGATAAGCGGCACCGCCTCCAACCGTCCCCATTCCTGTCTCTCTCTGACCTCTCTGCCCCATGTTGTTCCAGTGTCGTCTAGTTAAGACCGGGATATGTGCATTTTGATCTAAACTTTGTCATATACATGATAATTATTATCCTACACCCTATTTGCGTAACACTATCAATCACAATCGAAATGATCCCAAGCACCTCCACTTCGACCGGTTCTGTGCTTATCGCATCCAACGGGTTCCTGCGGCCTTCACAAGGTCGTCGGTCCACCTCGTGGGAGGCCTTCCAACGCTACGTCTTCCGGTACGCGGTCGCCACTCCAGAACCTTTCGGCCCCATCGGCCATCTGTTCTGCGAGCAATGTGCCCTGCCCACTGCCACTTCCTACTGTTAGTATCAAAGTATTTGGTAATATCGGGAAATTGAGTAGATTTGTCCATAGGAAAAGCCAAATTGGTAACTATGTTACACAATGGCCCTGCTGTATGAAACTGGACTTCTGAATTTCTGTTTAAGGTACAGCAGTATTGTTCGGTAAGGTCTTTAGTGGCGAAGTTCGTAATTGTTTCTGCGTTTGTTTTACTTATCGGACGTGTGTGCTCCAACGCACGTTTAAGTAACTTACCAAGAAGTTGTATTGTGCCTTTGTTGCTGTTTGAAGGCGTAATTTAGCAAATTAATCATATATAATTAATGGTATATATATAATGGAAAAAGTGGAAGTTTCGTGGAGGTATATTTAATTAAGATTTCATATATACTGACCTAGCCTTCATAAAAGTCAATTGAGAGAAGAGTAGCAATCTCTTATATAGATTGCTACTCTTGTCACATACAGGAAAGTACGTTATGCCGTCGGTCCTGCGCCTGATATAGCTCTGCGTTCGTGTCGTTCCATCGGACTGTGAGAGTGAGGGAAGAGAGAGTGCACCTGTGTCTGCGTCTGCGCACACATCTTTGTACTGTAATATCTAGGCTCCCGCGCCGAAGGCTATCGTCCGTTGAGATTGGCAGCCATGGCCGAAATACGGTCTGGAGAACTATTATTGTAATTATTTTATTTATTTATTTTATTTTATGTGGGAAACAAACGGATGCAATAACAAACATAAGTATACAATTAGTTCAACACAATCCAGAAACAGTTTCCACAGATTACTATAAAGTAAATTATATGAAGTGTAACAACAACCAGAAGTTCACACCGTTAAAGTTTACAGAATTTACAATTTTATATTATACTAGCTGCGCCCCGCGGTATCACCCGCATAAGTGTCGGTCCCGTGGGAATATCGGGACAAAAAGTAGCCTATATGTTAATCCAGGGTGTTAGCTACCTCCAAACACATTTTTTTCAAAATTGGTGCAGCCTTTTGAGAGTGGAGAAGTAACTAACATATAAACACACACACACACACACTCACAAACTTTTGCCATCATAATATTAGTGAGATAACATTATTATCGTTTAAATTTCGATGCCAAAATGTTTTTAATTATACAGGATGTTGAATTACAGAACACCAAATATGACGATATCAACCCCTATCATCATCTGCATAGCTTTTTCGTTTGGGTCGGCTTCCAGTGTTACGAGAGCAAGGGTCCTTCAACATCAGCTAACCAGAAAATTTGCGGAAACTAATGAGATCGTCTTTAATTCCGTCAATAGCAAAGCATTCCGAATTCACACATCGAGTATCTTCGCGACTCTTGCACAAGGAGCGCTTTCTCCGCGCTTGCGCACCCGTGCATCTGACGTAACTCGCGTAACACCGGGTAACTTCATGAAACAATACAACGCGGTCACACCGGTTTGTTCAATAAATATTGTTTTATGTTAGGTCAACTGTGTTTACATATGTATTTTTTTGTATTTGTTAACAAGTGATGTCAGGAAACAGAAATAGGCTAAGAGTTTTCATGCGTGCGTGAAATATTGTGAAATTCGTTGTTGCGTTTGTGTGTTTTTGTTTTATGCATATTTAATACTGGTTGGTTCTGTATGAGTGTCTATTATTCGTGTTAATTCATCCAGGCGAATTGACAATGTTTTGAACATTGCAAGTTGGAGGTAATTTGAATATTGCGTTTTGTGTAAACGTTATGAAAACTATAATTATAATCCGCCAGTACATTTTGGGATGCATGAAGAAGCCTCCTCGTGTAGCGCAGTTTGTTCCGCCAGTTACTCAACTGAACCGAGCGCTCGGCGTCGGCGCATTCTGGACAGTCACACCCAACACCTTATTTGACTGGCCAATTCTTCCCTTGCGCAACCGCAGGGCTAACGTCCGCTTAGTTTGCGACCACCCTCCCACCGGAGTCCGGCGTCAAGCAGTCTGCTGTGTTTCGTCGATGCGTGGGAGTTCCAGTGCCATAGGCATTTTCTGGGCACGTTCGTTCCATTATAGACCTCGTCCATCGATTTCCATCAGGCGTGATCGAAAAAAAAAGAGATTAAGACTAAAAGCCGACCCCAACATAATCTGCATTCGCGATTCATTTGCCAAAAATGTAATCAAATTTGAGTTTATGGAAAAATAACTTTAAATACTACACAATAAAGTTCAGTTTACGCTACAACTTCAAACATTTTAATAACTTTTTCAACAGTGCTAGTCACTCTGATATCAACTTAATTACCATTAAAATAAAGTTGATATCTTTTTAACTTGAAATAACATTAATTACTTTAGGTAGTTGGTAAAAGGCTAGGCATATTGAATTAGTGATTAGCGAATAGTAACTGTAGGCCTTCGGTGGTAGTAAAAGGACACTCAAATTCAAGCCCGTATTTTATACGGCCGTATATTAAAGTCACTCTGTATATTCGATCTACGGGTCAACATACCGAAGATCATAAGTCCGACTTTTAATTATCTGCAGTAAAATGACACTTCTTACTGTCATTTCGTTAAAGAATGTTGCCACACTATCTCTACTAGTGATGTGATTAAAACGCAATGAAACATCGTTTTAATTTAGATATTCGAAATTGACAAATTTTGATTTAACCCTAAACAATCAAATATTCTTTGTATTGATCGGATAAAAATATATGTTGTAGTTTCAAATCAGCGTAAATACATAGTCTACTAAAGATAGTTTTGTTTCAATTTTTATTCCTCCTATATCGATCAATTTCTTTAGGAATAATTTTTACTATATAGGGTTATTTGCAAAACCCAAAAACGTCAAAAACAAAAATATTTAAATGATATGTTTGTGATTAGAATTAATGCTTTTTATTATCCAATCCGATCACTGATGTGATGATAAAACACTTAATTAGTCATTGCTCAATGTTTTTGTTGTAAATTATCCTTAATTTCGTTATATATCATCTTCTAATAATATTATCCACTTTTATACAATCAATTTAACATGCATCGATTTTGAACTGATGTTACTTGAATGAATAAATAAATTTGTCACATCACTATTTAAATTTCGTTAAAAGTGGTAACACATAAGCTGTCATTTTACTGCAGCTAATTAAAAGTAAGACTAAAGGTGCATACATATACCTAAAGATCAATGATGGCACATAATAGTGTTTGTAGGTATCTGTTCCACAGCGTGTATCAGAAAGGAAAAGAAAAACTCATGTGTGCAATTCACACGTGGTAGAAGTGAAACCTTCAAAAGCACTGTGTAATGCTTCCTATCTCTTTTTCTCCCACGCCTGTCGCTTTTTCGTTTCATAAACTTTCAAATCACAACGATGCTAAAGAAGTTTTCACTTCAAAAGAAAAACGTTCTTATGTGTATGTATCTATGTACATATTAGTATTTATTCTTTTTCGAATTATCTGTCCCTTATGTTGCACCTGCCATGTTTTGTCTCTGTATCACCCTGAGGTTGACTGGTAGATCATGCGTCTGGCATTAAAGAATGATTTCCACAAAACGGCTCGCATCGCATCGGATCGGAACGGATTTTACAATCTTCAGACGATATTAAATCGTGTACACAGTACAGTTTTAAAGTCTTATATTACCAAGCCGCGCACAGCAGCTTGACCGCGGACGTCTTCCGCGACACGCGATCGTAGCCGACAGTATGCTGCGACGCGCGATCGGCTCCGTTCGCCTGTCGTCGTATCCGTCTTTTTCCATAAATCATCAATCCAAACTTTTCTTTTCCTCCTTTGTGTTTTATGATTATTTTATTCTTCTTCTAATGCAATAGCCTACAATAACTACGCCAACTTCAACCATTTTCAAAAATTAGAACACGTCAAAACGGTAGGTATGAAACTATTTGACTAGGCGCAGAAACGGATACGTTCGCAAGCGACGCGCGACGGTACGGAGCCGATCTTATGCGGCGACATCCTGCCGGACGCAATTGGCTGTCGCCGCATCCGTTCGTATACTTTCCGATCCGATGCGATGCGAGCCGTTTGGTGCCGTACAGTTTTTATTTACTCGTGCATAAAATTTCATAAGTAAGAAATATATAATACTAGGAATACTAGCACTTTCCCGATCAAGCTTTTTCACAAAAAGTTAAGTCAAAGAAACTATTGAAATCAAATAAAAAAAAATATAAGACTAGCTTCCGTCCGCGACTTCGCCCGCGAAGTATGTCGATAAAAACTGTCCTATGTTATCCCCGGGATGCAATCTATCTCTCTGCCAAATTTTATCAAAATTCGTTCAGTGGTTTAGGCGTGAAAAGTTAACATACAGACAAACAGACAGAGTTACTTTCGAATTTATAATATTAGTATTGATGATGCTAACCGAAACCTGTCTTAAATCTAGGAAATTCTGATTCCGCCTATAACATTAATGTCGGAAACCAAGGCCAATACCTTTGACCATGATACATGACATTTGATCGCGTGGGTGTGTGCTATTAATTAGAATATCTAATCGCTGCCAAATAATATGGAATATATTGGATTGGATTGGAGCTGCAAATGTTCGGCAGTTTGATGAAGGTAGGTAGTTTGATTTGACCTTTCAGTATCGATTTCTTATAAGAGGTGCGGAGTTGAAGAAACCTTTGTGGATAGTTGAGTTTCAGTTGAACATTTCTTACAACGGTGAAGGAAAACATCGTGAGGAAACCAGGACTTGTAGTTAATACTAGCTGTGGCCGCGACTTCGTGCGTGTGAATGTCGGATGGGTTTTGTTTTTTGCGCGGAACCTTAATTCTTCTTCTAAAATAATAACATCAGCTATCTGCTAGTGAAAGTCCCATCAATATCGGCTCGCCGTTAGCCGTTTCGGGGATTAGCCGGAACAAACAGACAGAGACATAAAAAAATGGTTTTTGTTACACCGTATAAACTTTTTGATGGTTTTATGGCGAAAAGTAAACTCAATACTTTGATTAAATATGATTGTAATCTCAGGGAGCCAGATACATAGGTTTCACATCGACAGCCATTAGCAGAGAGAAGAGATAGTTATGTCTCAAACTTCAAACTCAAATGACATAAGTTTGACATTTGACAGATTGACTTTATTGTATTCGTTTACATAAAACGCTCCAATACTTTTGAGCACAACTGTGACTAATGAGACACAATTAATTTTGCTATTGTTATAAATCAAATTTTGATTTTCCCGCACGTGAAAAGATTTAATTTTTTTTTAGGGTTCCGTACCTCAAAAGGAAAAAACGGAACCCTTATAGGATCACTTTGTTGTCCGTCCGTCCGTCCGTCTGTCAAGACCCTTTTTCTCAGGAACGCGTGGAGGTATGAAGCTGAAATTTATATCAATTACTCAAGTCTACTGTCCCTTGAAGCTGTGAAAAAATCAAACTTCTAAGCCAACGCAATCAAAAGATACAGCCGTTTATGCCGCAAATTTTCGACACTTGCAAGGGAATCAAAACCTACAGGGTGCTTCCCGTGAACTCAGAATCTTGAAATTTGGTACGAAGCAACTTCTTATAGCATAGATAAAGGAAAAATTACGAAAACCATAAATTTTTAGTTACATCACATAATATATTTTTTTTTAATAATTTTAAACTTACTACCCATTTCCTCATAAACGCGTAGAGGTATTAAATTGAAATTCATACCAAATACTCAGGTCTATAATACCTTTAAGCTGTAACAAAATCAAACTTCTATGTCAACGCAATCAAAAGAAACAGCAATTTAAGCTGCATATTTTGAAACTCGCAAGTACTCGCAAGGGAATCAAAACCTAAAGGGTACTTCCAGTCGACCTAGAATCTTGAAATTTGGCATGAAGCAACGTTTTATAGCACACATAAAGGAAAAATTCCGAAAACCTTAAATTTTTAGTTACATTACAAAATATATATTTATTTTTTAATAAATATAAACTTATTACTTTTTTCCTCATGAACGCGTAGAGCTATCAAGTTGAAATTCATATCAAATACTTAGATCTAATTGCCTTTAACACGTGAAAAAAAAAAAAATTCTAAGTCAACGCAAAAACGCAAAACGCAAAAGTACAACCATTGATACCGCATATTTTGAAACTCGCAACTACACGCAAGGGAATTAAAACCTAAAGACCACTTCCCGTTGATATAGAATCTCGAAATTTGGTAAGAAGCAATAGCTTTGTCAAATTAATGTTGCAATAGAATGTATAAATACAACAATATTCGGCAGCAACCTCAATATGTACACTTCATCTTCTCGTCTGATTGTTGTGGGAGACTTCAATATAGATTTTAGAATGAATCCCCAAAATGGAATTTCCACATATTTTTCATCCATAAACATGTTTCCGTTAATAAACAGTAGCACTACACGAAGTTGTACAACTATTGATAACGTTTTTTCGAACTTCAATGTTCAATGTGGTACTATTCATAACTTTTTCAGTCACCATTTACAGGTCTGGTTCAAATTTAATACTTAATTAATATTTTTGAACCAGATTTCTAAATAGTGACTAAAAAACTTAGTAAATAAATAACTTTAATAAAAGAACTTTCGCAAGTCTGCTGCAAGGCTAGTATAAGTGTTTCAGTTATATTATAGATAAATGATATGTGTTAATATAAAATAAAGGATTACTTAAACGATAAAGAGATCTTTGTCTTAAATTTATGCTCCTCCATCTTTCCCCATTGTAATGTTATGAATTTCATTTTGCAATAAAAATACCATAGTTATGACTCGATTGTCGTAATGAACGAACTTTGTAAACCTTGCAGGTTTGTACGGAACCCTCGGTGCGCGAGTCCGACTCGCACTTGGCCGGTTTTTTTTACACATAACACTCATGTGTTTATTGTTTACACTATGAATGTAAATACAGAGCTAAACTCGTTTAGTCTCACAGATACAGATAAACACAAAAATCGAATTTAAATCACCATAAACATACATATTTTTTATTTGAAAATTGAGGTTAATTTTATAATCTCAATTTTCTTCGATGATTTTTCAATTAAGTACAATTTATTCAATAGGTAATGTTATTTAAACAATATTTGTTGGACAAACGGTGACGTATAAAGTTGAAACCTTCTAAACACAGATAGATGAATGGGTTACTGATTGCGTAAGAATTTAACCTGAACAGGATTTGTTTACACTTTCATCACATACTTTTGAAACTGATTATAGGTACCCGTATTAACGTGGGTCAACAATTTCGAATTACAAAATTCTTTATCATAAGGTTTTAACGGATATGCTGCATGCCGATGGCTGGAGTCGGTATTTTCTGTCCCAAATAACCGAGATCAAAGGGAAGGCCTGCGTTAGCCACAGACCGAAGAATGTGACATTAATTTGATTTATTATTATTTGGGACATAGGACCAGGCTGTAAATATTTTAGAATAGATGATCATAGTAGCTACTTACAACATATCAGCCGCAAAGTTCGATCGATCAGGTTAAGCTAGGCTTGATGCGGTTGGTCCCAGCTGTCATTCGTAGATTTTTGACAGTCGTTACGGGTCGTCAGAAGCCCAAAAGTCTGACAACCACTCTTACCAAGGGGTATCGTAAGTAAATATTTATTCCACAATGGTCTGATTGCACCTACCACTGTTTGCCTCTGCATCACCCAAAGGTTGACTGGTAGAAAATGCCTATGGCATTAAGTCCGCCTCTGTACATTTATGTGCTTGAAGTATTAAATAAATAAATAAATAAATAAATATCGTATTACTCAATAAGGGGTTGTGGAGGTCATATAGGCATTCGCTCCATGTAAAATACTGGTATCCAGCTGCATCCGGTTAGACTAGAAGCCGACCCCAATTTAGTTGGGAAAACGCTAGGCAGATGATGATGACATACGAGTAGGTACAGTCAGCAACAAAGGTCGATTAACACTTCAGTTTTTTTAAACACAGTTATTGAGCAAAATATTTGTTCAAAATTGCAGCAGAAGTACAATGCAATTATGAACAAATAATTATTTTGCTCAATAACTGAGATTAAAAACAACTGAAGTGTTAATATTTTGCTCAATAACTGAGATAAAAAAAAAACTGTCGTGTTAATCGACTGTGTTGCTGACTGTACCTACATAAAAATAAATAAAATTGAAGTGTCTGTTTGTAATATTAAAATAACAGCGTTTTACTAAATGTGTACTTATAGCAAAAGTACCTATATACGATACATATTTAATAAACAAAAAATCGAAATTTTTGTGTCTGTTTGCTCATCTCCGAAATGGCTTGACCCACCTTGATGGGACTTTAACTTGCAGCTAAGTGATGATAAAATATATACTTTTATTTTTGAAAAAATAATTGGTGTTCGCGCAACAGAATTGAAACCCATGATACCCAGTTTGTTTTCCGACATGCCCGCGAGCGAAGTCGCGGGCACAGCTAGTTATAAATAAAATAGCTTCTGCTTTTTGAAATTCCTCTTTGAATGGAAAGAAACGTATTATTAAGTGCCGGGTCTAGGCGATAAGTAAAAATAATTGTTTTCTTACCTTATTCATACAAAGTTTCACAAAAAGCTTCTATTCCGCCGACCTTAACTTTTGAAGACTCATTCTGTTATTCTTAGTTTATGGAGGAAAAAGGTTCCTTTTTTATTCTTGGGATGAATATAGATGATTACTTAACTTCTTTGGAGAAAAATGTAGTTATACTTTTTCAACACACTTGCTCGTAAAGTGGCTCTTATTGAACTGCTTTTAGGTCCTCAATGCAGTGTATTCAAAATAGTGTTGCCCAAAATCGGTCTTGGTCTTGCAGTCTTGGTCTTGTTCTTGCATTTTTGCAAGACCAAGACCAAGACCAAGACCGACTTATTTTAGCAAGACCAAGACCAAGACTGAACCCTGCAAGACTTGAGCAAGAACAAGACTAAGCCTGCAAGACTCTTGCGTCTCGCAGTTAAGTCAAACTGAGATTTGGGCGTTATAGTAGGTATTTGGTTTCAATCCCGATTATGCGAAAATGGATGTATTTTTTTTATGAAACAGTATTTACATTGTTGAATTGCATTCAAAACTAAAATTATTGTTGATAATAAAAAAATATCGAAAAATTACGTGACAATCAATACACTTCTGCACGTTTTTTTAATCTTCTTTACTTAAGGCGAAAGCGGTATTAGGTAGCCCGCGAAATTCACTGACCAGCAAATTGCAAAAAACGTAAGGAAAATTTTAATTTCGCGGGCTACCTTAGCGCTTCCCTCTTAAATCGATGAAGCTTTAGAAAAATAATTATCCCCTCATCATTATGAGGGGAAAATTATTTTTGATGAATTGAATGACCCATTTACTACTTTCATTTTAGATTCGTTATCTAAAATAAAAGTAGTAAATAGGTCATTCAATTATGTAGATGATTAAAATGCCTCATGTGACGCGTCTGTTAGATTCATTGGGATTCATGGCCGAATCGACACCGCGCGGGGATTCCCGCAATCTTCCGCATTTTTTGTCAGGTTCAAGCATTTATGCACTTTATTGTAATAAATTTAAAGTTTATTTTCAAGTGCGTTAATAATACGAGGAGACCGATTGGCGCTGCGGTCCCTTTGTGGCGGCATTTGAAAGTGAATAGCGTAGGTACGAAGACAGTGTTGACCTCGCAAATGAACTTTAGCGATACAGCTGATCAGGTAGCCCTTTCGAGTTTTATTTACATTGCTGTTTTAAGTGAAACAAGTGAATTTACAATTTTTTAATTAAAAATCTCATTGGGTCAGATAGAAATAATGATTTTATACAGTTTAGAGAAAAAAAAAATTGCAGAAAAAAACGTAAAAATTAAGAAAAAGCCGACGAAAAATTTCAACGCAGGGGGGTCCAGAATCATGTACAGACGCCAGCACATCAAGCTACCCAAAACTGTCAAATTTTCACAATCAATTTTGAACCTTATGCTTTAGCGATAAAGTTGAAAATCTATTAAAGAAATTTGACAGATTGTAGTAGGTTGATGTGCTGGCGTCTGTACCTACTGAATCCATGGTAAGCGGTTGCGCGTCGATGTCCCTGCCACCCTGAGCAATAGGCTAATAGGTATTTGAATGTAGTCTAGTCTAAGTAGTAGAGTCTCGCAAGACTTGCGAGACTCTTGCTGCAAGACCAAGACCAAGACCAAGACTGAGAGCGCAATACCAAGACCAAGACCAAGACCAGGTGTATTGACGCAAGACCAAGACCAAGACTGGCTAAGGTCTTGTCTTGGTCTTGCATTTGGGCAACACTAATTCAAAAGGCGTGTTTTTTGCTTTATGTTATTCTACTAGTGCGATAACGCCACAGATAACTATTTACTAGTCGGAGATGACGCTTTTTTAATCTCATCAAAGAGACTTCATGCCAAAAGAAATCCGCGGGCCATATTTCACTTTTTTTTTAAATAGTCTGTATTGTCCTTGGTCCCAAAATTAACTAAAATTTAGTTACCTTAAGGTGAATGCGCAGGGACCACCGACAATTTAAGGTGAATGCGCAGTGGTAGACCGCAAAACTAAAAATTTCTTGGGATTTTTGCAATTTTCAGGTCAGTGTCAGGTTGTATCTTGATCAAATATGATTTCCGACTATAACAGGTACGTATTTACAGAATTATAATCATTAGAATCATTAATACATATTTCTATGTTAGATTTGTTCATACGAGAACAAATCTCTTATGGAAAAGTTCTTAGGGAACAAATCTAACTTAAAGATTCTAATCTAATGACTATAATTCTGTAAATATATATATATTATAGTCGCGAATCATATTTTGAGCAAGATACAACCTGACACTAGTGTTGCCCAAATGCAAGACCAAGACAAGACCTTAGCCAGTCTTGGTCTTGGTATTGCGCTCTCAGTCTTGGTCTTGGTCTTGGTCTTGCAGCAAGAGTCTCGCAAGTCTTGCGAGACTCTACTACTTAGACTAGACTACATTCAAATACCTATTAGTCTATTGCTCAGGGTGGCAGGGACATCGACGCGCAACCGCTTACCATAGATTCAGGTCATGATTCTGGACCCTCCTGCGTTGAAATTTTTCGTCGGCTTCTTCTTAATTTTTTACGTTTTTTTCTGCAATTTTTTTTACTGTAAACTGTATAAAATCATTATTTCTATCTGACCCAATGAGATTTTTAATAAAAAAATAGTAAATTCACTTGTTTCAATTAAAACAGCAATGTAAATAAAACTCGAAAGGGTTACCTGATCAGCTGTATTGCTAAAGTTCATTTGCGAGGTCAACACTGTCTTCGCGCTCACGCTATTCTCTTTCAAATGCCGCGACAAAGGGACCGCAGCGCCAAGCGGTCTCCTCATATTATTAACGCACTTGAAAATAAACTTTAAAATTATTACAATAAAGTGCATAAATGCTTGAACCTGACAAAAAATGCGGAAGATTGCGGGAATCCCCGCGCGGCGTCGAGTCGGCCATGAATCCCAATGAATCTAACAGACGCGTCACATGAGGCATTTTAATCATCTACATAATTGAATGACCCATTTACTACTTTTATTTTAGATTCGTTATGAGGGGATATTTATTTTTCTAAAGCTTCATCGATTTAAGGGGGAAGCGCTAAGGTAAATCAACCATGAACCTTAATGCTTTAGCGATAAAGTTGAAAATCTGTTAAAGAAATATGGCAGATTGTAGTAGCTTGATGTGCTGGCGTCTGTACCATAACATCGGCTGGCTTAAAAACTGCTACTAGTACTAGATCTACTCGACTCGCTGTTAGTTTTAAATTTTGCTGAATAGAAGAATAATATAAACTTTGAAACATAAATACCTAGGTACATAATTTTTACCAACCTACTAACGTTAGATCTGCACATTAGACTTATACAAGTATAATATAATACTCTAAGTAGATATACCTGCAAGGTATGAAATGAACTTTGCTAGAAAGTTATGCTAGGTACATTTTTATCACATATGGGAACAAATTTGTAAGTAACACGCTACCTACCTACTTAATAAATAGTCGAAACATAATAATCAATACAATACCTGTTAGTGTTATAACGATACGGTTTTGATACCGGGGAACGTCTATCAAAATCGAGATTGAAACCAAATACCTACTATAATGCCCAAATCTCAATTTGACTTAACTGCGAGACGCAAGAGTCTTGCAGGTTTAGTCTTGTTCTTGCTCAAGTCTTGCAGGGGTCAGTCTTGGTCTTGGTCTTGCTACAATAAGTCGGTCTTGGTCTTGGTCTTGGTCTTGCAAAAATGCAAGAACAAGACCAAGACTGCAAGACCAAGACCGATTTTGGGCAACACTACCTGACACTGACCTGCAAATTGCAAAAAACGTAACAAAATTTGAATTTCGCGATCTACCAGTGTGTATTCACCTTAAATTGTCTGTGGTCCCTTCCGAAACTAATCGGAAAAAAACCCTGACTGGCGTTCTATTATTCCGGATTCTCACTGAACTAATGTATATTTCTCTAGGCCAATAGTACTTTCTAATTCCATACTAACTAAACTACAATTTGACATACGACAACACTACTCGTATGATCAGTCTAAACATTATTTTGTGTTTATTTATTATATTTTCTCTATAGGTTGTTTAGAGGTTTTGTCAATGCTTTTATTTACACCTGCGCGCGCATCGCTAGTGCTGGCTAGCAGAACGCGCGGAAAAACAAAACCAGCGCGCCATTTTCCATACAAGTTAATATTTAACAATACAAATCTGTTTTTTCCTCGCAATTGTTTTGTAAAATGTCGTACGAAACGCATGTGTATTGATCATTATACACACATGTATCATAATGTACTATATAGGATATTTTGGTCCTGTTATTACCTAACAAACACACAAACTCACACAGAGATACATAGATATGTATGAAAATCATAACCCTGTATTTGCTATCGCGAAGTCGGGTAAAAATAAAGACATCAATGTTCCTAATTTAAATGCAAATGTTTTTTATTAGTCGCCATTTTATGCCTGACTTTCAACTGCTTACTGACTACAGTTAATAATTCAAAGCATAAAAATTATAATGTCAAATCAGCACTTTCTAAAACAGCGATGGATGCTGTTTTAACAGCGAGTTGCCACAATTATATCGCTTAACTAATTAACTATAATTTATACCGAAGCCGGGAAACTGTATGTTTGCAATTAATTAATAAACTTGGGAGTTTGCATGTTAGCTTCGATTTACTACTATCGTGTAGAAATGCGTTCGGCTTGGTTCGGTTGTGATTTGATTTAATCGTCGTTTCCCTGCACATTTACGGTAAATAGAGGATTTTTTATTCAGAGATAGTCAAGTTGTTAAGAATGATAGACCGTACGAGCGTCACTATCTGTATCCTAAAGTCTATAATGCTGAGAACTATGCTGTAGGAACTTTTCAAGTAAATTGTTAAAAAGTTCATATGGGGTGGCCATATGAATCTTAAGACCAGCTCCATGGTACATACAATTTTATTGCAATTTCATCAAAGTTACATAGGTGAGTGTTTGGGAGTTAAATAACGAACTCCTTTATGTTTTTTCAATGTTGGTGTTTAATTAAACTTTTACAATGAGTAAAAATGAAAACGAGTACAAGTAGGTGTCGTTCTCTTCAACGGAATGCGCGGGGAAACGCCGACCGGCACTCGTAGCTGTTTTGACGTCTCAATGACAGTGACAGCGTCACATTAGCGATCCGCGGCGCCAACAGTGAGCCAAATTTCAGCTCAATCGGATTGGGCCAGCAAGTGCTTGAAAAATGGGTGACAATTTTTGTACAGGAAATAAAGACAACAAACGAATAGACGGATTTGTGGCTAAATAATAACAGCCGCACGAGACCGAAAGTTAAGCTACGCTGGTCGCGGTCAGTTAGTGGATGAGCGACCATTGCATCCATTACATACCGAGACTCCTTCGTACCTCCGAAAGCCACGTTAAGCCGTTAATTCCGCCAGTAATTCGTAGATCTTTGACGGTCGTTATATAAAAGCCCAAAAGCCTGACAACCAGTCTTACCACGGGGTGTGGTGCTACCCAGTAACTGGTTTGTGGAGGTCAGATAAGCAGTCACTCCATGTCAAACACTGATATTCAACAGCATTCGGTCAGAATGGAAGCCGACCCTAATATAGTTGGGAAAATGCTAAGCAGATGATGAAACACGAAGCAAATTAAATAAAAACTTAATAAAAATACAACCACAATGAGAGCATAAGACTGCTCCATTTAATTCCAGATAGGTACGTGTCTGAGCGACATAACGAACAAACTATACAAATAGTAGGCGCTTCAATAAAGGTTAAATGCTCATTGGACCCGGTACATGGTCCTAATGTCGGCAAATGACCGGTATTGAGAAACTAATGGGATGCTGTTACTACATAAGTAGGAAGGTATGTAGGTTAGGCTCCTATGTCGCTTCGGTCTTGATGCAAGTGATAAGCGAAAGTTTAAAAGAAATTTAGCTGTAGTGCTATTCTGTAAAAATCTCACCGTGATAACTCGGGTGAAGTGAGCTTAAGGTGAATGGGTAGTTGAGACCGCGAAATTGAAATTTTCTTACGTTTTTTGCAATTTGCAGGTCAGTGTCAGGTTGTATCTTGATCAAAATATGATTCGCGACAATAGCAGGTACATATTTAGAGAAATATAATCATTAGAATCAATAATACATCTTTCTAAGTTAGATTTCTACCACTAACACTTTTCCATAAGAGATTGGTGGTTGGTGGTAGAAATCTAACTAAGAATGATATATTAATGATTCTAATTATTATAATTCTCTAAATATGCACCTGTTATTGTCGCGAATCATATTTTGATCAATATACAATCTGACACTGACCTGCAAATTGCAAAAAAACATAAGAAAATTTGAATTTCGCGGTCTACCACTATCCATTCACCTTAAAATGAGCTGTCATTAGTGTCAATCCCTAGCATTAGATGGAATGACTGCTCACTTCACCTAACTTCTCACGGTGAGATTCTAACAGAATCGACCGGCTGTTTGTGTAGGGTGCCTATTATTTCATGATGCAGAGAGGATGGTTAGCAGAAAGCATATACATCACATATATATAATCAGACTATAATGTTCCCACTGCTTAGAAACAGGCCCCCTCTCCGTGAGAGGGAGTGGGCCGTAATCCACCACGCGGGCCCAGTGCGGGTTGGTAGATGTCACATGTTTTCGAATTTTTGGTTCTAGGACATGCCGGTTTCCTCACGATGTTTTCCTTCACCGTTTTGAGAGCAGTGGTGATGAAATAATTTACACAAAGTAAAGCGCCTGTCTGGAGAGAAAGCACATGTGTAGAAAATAAAAGGGGGTATGAGGGGGGGGGGGTTTAATAGTAAAATAAATAAATAAAGGGCAATTTTCGTAATCAAACACGTTCAAAATCTAGTCGCAATCTCATCTGAGCTACAATAAATATCAAAAACTTGTCAAAAATGTAGGGAAATTAGAGATATTTTTGACAGATTGAAACTGAGATCAGACTGTCAATGTTCTTAACATTACGAGAATTGCCCCTTTGATAATCACAGGCACATTTAGTTTGGCTGAAAACTGAGCTCAAGTACCTACTCTAGCTAACTGTTGATCAAAGGGTATAAAAGCACATTTTTGCACGAAAATGTTGTGAACATTTATTTATGTTTTTTGTGCAAAAGTTTTTAGTGTTGTTTTTTTTCCTAATTAGGGTTCCGTACGAAAATGGTAAAACGGAACCCTTTTGGTGAGACTCAGGTCCGTCTGTGTTGTCTGATGGCGCTGACATTAAATTACATATTCTACAACGCAGTGCACAGTGTTAAAATTCTCTGACGAATATATAATAGGCCTCGCCGATGAAAAATTAAAAACATGATAGCACGGAACCCTCGGTGCGCGAGTCCGACTCGCGCTTGACCGGTTTTTAATGAATTCAGAACAATATGTTTTCCTTGCATCAGTTACAGCCAATGCTATACCAATCCAAAAAAAAAATTGTTCAATAAAAAAGGACTACTTATAAATAGGAGACTAGTCTTACGAGGAAAAGTTTGAAAGGCGATAAATGCTAACACCCTTATTTTTGAAGTGAAAACTTCTTTAGCGGCGTTGTACTCTTTTTTTGTAATGGGTAAAAAATGTTAAACTCGCGTCAGGACACGTGATCTGATCGAAAATTCGTAAGACGGATGGCCGTAGCCGGTACCGCGCGTGTTTTGTTTATAAGACGATTCACAAAATACACACGTAATTTTTCAAGTTTTCACTTCTGTCGGCACTCCCGGAGTGCCACTGTTTTTTAAATGTTGCTTAAAGTTAAGTAATGTTTCGCGTTTGTTTAACCATTAATTCTTGACGTTAAAACGTCTCTTCACTCTAAGTAACGTTTATAAATAAGAGGGTAAGTCTATAACTTAGACATGAGATGTGATTGCGTATGAGTTCATTCGAGATCAGCAATGTAGTGTGACAGGATGCATTTACTCACTGACATTTTTATGTTAATAAAGTTACACATACGCTAGACGTGTAGTGATCTAATAGACTTACTATGATGCGTCTTTATGTACCATGAGATAAATTTGAAATTTTCGCAGAAAAAAAAATTGGATCATTTTGATCCAAAATATTAGGACGAGCTGAGTAGTTTGAAAAATTATCACCATAGCACAGGAATGAGGGATTTTCTTTTTATTTTTATTAACTCTTTCCTAGTCGCTGGATAGATGGCGCTGAACTTGGTAAGTTACTGCAAGGAACGGAACGTCACCTAATTTTTTGATTATTTCACATGGATGTAATTTTGAGATCGTAAAACGAAACGTACATAAAAAGTAATTAATTAATTAACCATGAAGTAATTACAGTTAACTTCGTTTTGGCTTTGGGACCTAGTAACGTAGTCAGTTCAACGCCATCTACAGAGTTCTTGGAAACTATGTTTTATTTAATACTAAAAAAAACTTCTCAATACTTTATACTTACTCAAAAAAGACAAAAGCCACTTACATGATAACTGATAACATAATTGTAATAAACTTATTCTAGGTAACGTCACTGGTACAATATTATAGGCTTAAATGTGTTTTGTTTTAAAATTTATTGGGTTCCTCGTTCAATGTTTTATTCTCAACTAGTTAGGGCTAGCAATTAGATATTGTTACAATAGTATATATATGTATATATTACTCATTATAGACACCGTAAAGCCCGCCTTTTTTTAAAGAATATAATACAATAACTCTTTATTATATATAAGTACCATATAAATTACAGACATAATTAATATAGAATCTGTACAAAGGACTGGGAACTGTACACTGTTTTTTATCCTATTTATTTGCACCAAAATAAGCCTTAAATAGGTACAATTCTATCTCATAGAATAATTTCAGATTTTTCCCTATGCAAACTTAGAGATCTCTATGCAAACAGAGATAAGGGGAGGGGTGGGGGGGGGGGGGTATTTATAACGGTATTTTTTTACATTTTTCATCAAAAGTCGAAACTGTGTGGCCTAAAAAAAATATGTTTGAGAATGTGCAAACAGCGCTCTTTCATATGATACCCCACGTGCTCTAGTAGCCCCACTTCCAATTTTTAAGGCCACCTTTCAGTACCTGTTGCAAAAAAATAAAAAGACATACAATTTCTTTCTTATTTTAAAAATAGTTGGACAAACGTCATCTAAAACTATTCCAAATTTCAAGTTGATAGTATTAGTAGTTCTCGAGCTATCCAGCTGTGACAGACGGACTGAGTCGCACCATAAGGGTTCCTTTTTACCATTTTGGTCCGGAACCCTAAAAAGAACCAAAGAAGACCTCAACCAGGCCACTGACAACACAAATAGTGTGGTCACCTAATGGGCAAAACTAATCAAGTAATGTCATGATTCGTTTAGCCCATTAGGCGATACGCATTTAATTTTCGTACAGGGTCTATTTTCGTACAGGATCTATCTACCCATATGGCTTTTATTAACAGAGGACCACTAAGCAAACACTAAATATCTAAGGTGTTAGGCATTTCGGAATTTTTGGGATCTCTCCAAAACATGAACCAAGATCAATGACATCGGTAAATGGCAAATAAAACGGCTTCTGAAGAAACTCAGACCCTAAAATAAATTCAACAACGCCTAACTTAAATAAACTAACTTAGCCTTTTTCGTGTGAAATAAGACCCCAGGACCAATTTATGAGATTCGAGTTTTGGCTTAAGATAAGTTTATTTTGTGGCGAATAAATTTTGTGTTTTATGTACTTTTTTCGGCTAAAAGCTGATATATGTTTGCGAATCTTTCTTGTTAAATGTGAAAGGGATGCTAATGTATCAGACTAAGGTTATCGTATAGTTTGTTTTGGTTATTTACCTACTTTAGTATTTCGTACTTAGTAGGTATTTAACGTTACCTAAGTCTCTACTAAAATGTTTGAGTAGATACAAAAAGTTTTTCTTTGAAACAAGAATGAAAAGGTTTCGAAAAAGCTTCTTGAATACGATTTCGTTTACTGATTAGTGCCTATTTTTAACCTATAGGGAAAACATTATCGAGTAGCACCATTCCACTATAAATGGTTTTATTTCGAAAAGTATTAATTAATTCGTTACGAGGTTTCATCATTACGTAGGTACTTAGCTGTCATTGCCTCTCTCACGCCAGTAAGATATAATGGTGTTGCCACTGCAAACCATCATTTGTCATAATTACTGCTCACTGGTCCAGATGACTCTTAAGACCTTTAACACCGACAAAGATAAAAGGGATGCGTAACAACATCACTGTCCGTGAACTATAAAAGGTATAAGTCACTTGTGCAATAATGATTATTAAGGTCGTTATCTTATGTTGTAAGAGGCTGTGGTCCGATGCTTGGCCATGCTGTAATGGCCGCAGGGAGTAAATGATGAAACTAAGACATGAATGGAAAGTTCGATGGGCTTCGATATTGTGCCATCTTTGTCTACTCTACGTACTTGATTAATGATGGATTGATCATTTATATAGTTCATCGAATACATTACTTTTAGTAGTAGGTAGAGTAGTTTTTTTTTTTTTTTTTTTTTTTTTTTTCTAGTGTTCCTCTGACATTGGTCATCAGAGACCTTATCTATGCTATACTTTACGTTCATACCAGTTCTCGCTTTAATTCCTCTCGTACTTTCATTCCGCATACTTGATCTTTCTTTCATTCATTCATCTTTCTCTCTTAAGGGTGGGACGCCCTTCTACTTTTCCTATTCTCTTCTACTTGTCTTTTATTTTTATTTCAGGGATAACACTGGACACATTTGCTTTTATTGTTGTTTACATTGAATCTTATTCTACCTTATTTCTAATTCTTATACTATTACAATTTTGTTTCTAATTTTACAGTCCCTCTTATATAAATCTGTACTTATTTCTAACTAAATTTAACTATTCTTATTCTATATTATTTGTTAAATCTATTACATATTTGGTTCATAATTCTTATACAATCTTATCCATTTTACGGGGTAGAGTAGTTTGGCATATACCTACTTGGATGCCTTCTTGGATCCTTGATGATTATTATTGATCAGACTGCCATTTCAGAGAGGGGCCCGTGGCTAAATAATAACAGCCGCACAGGTCGATCGATCAGGTTAAGCTACGCTTGCCGCGGTTGGTCTGTGGATGGGTGACCATCTTTACATACCGAGACCCCTCCGTGCCTCGGAAAGCACGTTAAGCCATTGGTCCCGGTTGTCATTTGTGGATCTTTGACAGTCGTTACAGGTAGTCAGAAGCCCGAAAGTCTGAAAACCAATCTTACCAAGGGCCAAGGGGTATCGTATTACCCAGTAACTGGATTTTGGAGGTCAGAAAGGCAGTCGCTCCATGTAAATACTGGTATTCAGCGGCATCCGGTTAGACTGGAAGTCGTCCTCAACATTGTTGGGCAGATGATGAGACTGACATTTAATTTTCAGAGATTTATTTTGTGATTTTCTGGAAAATAATTTCGCGCTTGTCTGCGGGAGTCTTTATAGATATTTTATTTCTCTCTTGGATAGTGCCTACTTAGGTAGGGATAGAGTGATCATGTGTGCCTGCCAGGATAGAACTCAAATTGAAGAATTCTTGGCTGAGTTTCACTCAGCGGCTTATTTTAGTCTATTTTTTAAATACGAAACTTCTTAGGCGGCGATTCGATTATTGAACGAGGCTTTCAACGTCAGGATTTTTTTTTTTTAGGGCACAGTTCGTTACATGAGAGAGAAGAATGATATAACTCTCTCTGCCTCTCAATCTAAATCCCTCTTATTCTTTAATTATTAAGAAATTTCATTTCTATGAAGTATACGCGCATTTGTTTTTAAAGAATATTATGTGTTTGAGAAAGATTTGTAGAAATTAAATGGTTAACATTTCATTAGCTTAAAAATCTAACAAATTTCTCGAATTGTGAAACCTTTCCAACGTTTCATTCTGAACGGTTTAAAATACATGATTGTTTTCTAAATTCAAATCAAATAAAATGGTAAATTGAATGTGTATTTGTTGAAGAAGATTGGATAAATTAATATATATTTTTATTCAACGCAGTTTGAAACATTGTTTAATGTTTGCATCGGAAATGAATTTTCAAAAATGAAACAAATATTGGTTTTACCTTGTGAGAAAACAGGTTTTTAGACAGATTCAATATTATGAAGTTAAAGTTAGTTATCACAAAAATAATTATAGTCTAAATCTAACGCAATTTACATACATATCCCAAGAAGCCATTAGAAAATGACAGTGGGTTCGATTTTTCGCTGTTAAAAAACGCTCTCTATATGGACAGCCAAATCCAAAATTAAATTACTTAAATGAAAAGTAATTTATTCAAACTAGGCTGAGAATCAGCACTTTTTGAACGTCAAAATTATATCAGACCATCGCTTAAAACGCCCGCCCTTCACCACTTTCTAGTGATTTAGCCCAGTTTGCCATGCTTTAGGAGTAGGTGCCTAGGTTACGCTATGCCATGATAAGACATCAAAAAAAAAAAAACAATCTCTTTTTAAACACAATACTGGCAACATAAAATGCAGTAGCCTCAAAACAAAACCAGTTGTACCAACCAGCTTCCCATGTTACATCTACGAAGGTTGCAAGCAGATGCGTTGACCTTGACCCCTCAGCTGTCGGTAAGTTGACACGGCTGCGCCTGCAGCTAACCTCAGCATTGATCATCGCCTTGACACTAGACACACAATACTTAAGAACTGATCGTTCTAAAACAATCTAAGTATTGTTTGTTAACGGAAACTGTAATTTATATGTCCTTGTGGAAAGAATGGAATAGTTTATATTGTTACGCCGGATGCCTATGTCCGTACCTAAGTGGTTGAGACTTATTAAGTCGTAAGAATGTTAAGACTTTTGTATCTTAGCCATTATTGAAGCTATACAAGGTGGCAGGGATATTGACGCGCGAAATAACCATGAATTCAGCAAATGACGCTTGATCTCTTAGCGTAGAAATTTTCCGTCGGTTCATTGACGCGCAAATCCTTTATCCTCCCTTGAAAGTATTTAAGATAATGGTTTCTAGTGGTTGAAGGACCATTTTTTTTGGTCCTTACGTCCACGATGGTCACTGCTACTAATTGTAAACAAAGCAACCGTTTCTGGATCATGTGTAAATACCACATTTAGAAAATCATGTCAGTTCGTGCAAGTTTGCAATCGATCTCAAACTACTCTTTCGTAATTCGCAAATTAAGGCCTCTGATACCGCTGATAATGATAATATCTAAAGAAATAAACCAGGATATTAGATAACAATGACAGTTCACGTCTAAAGCCCACGCTTTCCACTTTCTTGCGTCGATAGCATCTTATTGTGGAGTCGTGCGACCACATTGTGATCATCAGGGGATTTAGTTTTATGTAATGTGATCTTATTTGGTTGTGCGGTTGCGGAATAAAATGGTGCGTAGAGAAAGGTCATTATCGTGGTGATAAATGTTTATTGAGGCACAGGGGAAAGCTTGGACCGATAATGATTTCTGTCTCCTGCGTACTGTTAACTATCAGGCGAGGGTTACTGCTGATTGCTCTCCTTTTCAAGTGAACCTTCTTAGGCGGCGCGGGCGATTCGATAATTTTGCGAGAATTGAGAGTGAAATTTCAAGGACGCGTCACGTTTAGGCATATTTCGTTACATGGGGTAGAAGAAAGATATAACTCTCTATGGCTCTCAAATTAAATCTTTATTTTATTAGATGTTTCACTTTATCACGTGTAAGGTGCTGCGCTTTTTTTCTTTTTGAAAACTGTATTTTTTACTCCCAAAATGCTGCGTTCTACCGCTATTTGGAAAACTTCGTGGATTTTTGCGACTGAGGTGAGTGACCAGGTCTAAGCACCGTGGGTTAGGACGGGTATGATCACAGGATACATCACAATTTTCCGTTTTTTCAATTATAATGTATTTATTTTGTGAAAATTACGACTGTCCAATAATTCGCAAAGAATATGCGCAATATCAATGGAATAATTGAACTATGGAGAAGTGTCTTGACGCTGTGTGAGCGTGGGTGTTCCATCGCTACCCGTTCAATGTCCATCGCGCACAGGATGGATGGAAAGCAGCACATGAAGTGATTTTTTGCTTCGTTGGTGTAATTGCTGTATGGCGTTCCAGTAGGAGGATAATAAACATTGTTCACCGAGGGCAGAAAGTGACCGATTACTAAAGAGGGTGTAGTTTGCGGCCCGAGGCTCAGCCGAGGGCCTTAATACACACGAGTTGGGTGTCGCACTTTCATCAGAGTGGTACATAGTGCTTTATACTATACAGACCTACGAGGATTTTTTTTAAGTGAAGTTTCTATTATAATTGGTACCTACAGTTATTAAAACTCAATGTAATACTTTTGCCGGGTAGGTAATGACATACTTTCTGCCTCATTTTTAAAAAGTAATAAGGTACTTTCCGAGCAAGCAAAGTATAAATAAATAAATTTCTTGTGCGTTCATATTAATTCATTTATCTCCAATAAGTTTTCCTATGTATTATCTTCCGCGTCTAAAAATATCACAAACAACTGCACAAACTAAATATCTCCACGCCTTCCAGGAAATAATCTCAAATAACTCCGGGATATTTTCCGGCGGGGAATTCTTGCAATATCTATCTAACGAAGCTATGGGCCTGAAGCTACTTGTGGTTGAACGCTCTTTTTAATATAAATAGCTCGGTATCGACGTTCACGGGCTGGGCTCGGCTTGTCTAAATGGGCTACTACATTTTAGTCTGGCTTAGAAAAGGGGTTATGTGAAGATGCTTGTATGTGGAAATGAAATGTGTTGTTGAGATTTTCTTTGGCTCTGTAGAAAATATTTTTTTAAAGATATATGAAAGTAGAATAGTAAAGTCAGGGAAAATAATTGTCAAGCACATTGACTACTAACTTAAATTGTGCGTATATTCAATTCACAACTGTCTGAAATGACCAAAACACGGCAAATTGACGTAGGATTTCGATTTTGAAGGATATTGCTAATACCTTACTTCATATGTTTGAAAAGTTTGTCTGCTCAACAACGTAAATGACGCAATGAATGTTGTTGAACTGTCAAAATGAAATGAAACTCATTGCTATTGTTAATGTGTTACGCCACCCTGCTGGTTATATTATCGGGCTAATAATAAATCATCTATCAACTCGCTAAATAGCTGAGAATACAAAAGAAAACAAAACAAAGCAATTGGAACACTCATTGACACCACATTAATTCAGTCTACCGTTTTCCCATTCATTCGCGGAACGCTAAAGACCCCGCCATTGTCTCACGGACGAGAGTTCATCTTTTGTCTATTTTCTTTCTTGCTTTTCGGATTTCTTTCCGCGCTTTTCTTACAGTAGGTACGTATTCAACGAACGAGGTGAAACTTTTAATTGAAAGATATCTCGCGGAAAACAGTTTTCTTTTGGCGTTGTAAATTGTTTTAAAGCGGAAAATTCGGTGAAATTGTTTTGAATGCAATTTTTATTTTACTAGTATGTTTTAAGAGATTTTTCGAGTGTCACACTCGAAAAATCTCTTATTTGTTTCTTTGCCAAAAGAACTAACTTATGAGTTTGTAAATAAATTGTTATCTGAAGTTACCAATTTGGCGGCTCTTAACTTCCATCTTTAAAAGGTGGCCGTGTAACATCAAAAGCACTTTTAACTTTTAAATATTGTCGTGCGATAACGCGCGTGTTTTGTTTTTAAGACGATTAAAAAAATACCCGCTTCGGATGTGTTCGGTTGTACTCTGTTTTAATGTATATCCGATATATCAGTGAGTGATGGCAAAGTATTCTGTTTGTGTTTTGTTTTCTCTTCTGTCGGCACTCCCGGAGTGGCACTGTTTTTTTTTTCATAAGCACCACGCCTGTGCTTTAGGTAAAGGTGTAATTATAGTACACGGTCTACATTTCGACAATTATGTTTAAGAAGTCCCATGTAATAGGCCTTTGTCTCTTTTTCATCACTCTCTCAAAAAAATAGTTATACGATATCCTAAACACTATTTCGACATTTAATTTACCGACCATGACTTTGGACCTTCTTCTTTATTAAATGCGATCCATCAAGTTTGAAGATCGTGATCCAATTTGCGTCTTAGTTCTTAGTCGAAAATTAATCTAATAAAAAGGTATTTTAAATAAAAAGGTACTACTTCAAGCCTGTACGCTAAAAACGTGAAGTAATTAAGACATGAGTGGTTCACCCTCTTAGCGAGATGTCTTCGTTAACATAAGATGTTGGGCCCGAAAAGAGCAAAAATGTTTCTTGAAAAAAACGGTGCTATTTTGTGTAGGTACATAATTTACTGTAGGGTACTCCGTCGGATCGTTCAGTTAGATTGAGGTGGTGTGTTCATGATTATCTTGCTGTCTGTGTAGTTAGACGAGAATGTTGTGACGTCATCAAAATAATATCCGTCAAAAAACGTTCAAAACTAGGGGGCTACTCTGTACATCCGTCGACGAATATATGGGCCCACCAGAAGGTAGCTTAAAGGCTCCTTCAAACAGGCGCGACACGCGATAAAATCGCGCGTCGCGCCTGTTTGCAGGAGCCTTTTATCACGTGTCGCGCCTGTTTGAAAGAGCCTTAAAACTTCGAAGTGAACCCTACACCCCATTAATTAACTTTAACGGACGGGTAAAAACAACACAAGGGACAACTGTCAAATCGTGGTGTCATTTATTCTTAGGTCGGGCCCCAAACTAATCTTATGTCCGTTGTAGGTGTTACGGAGTTGGAATCGCCCATAACTACGGTTGAAGGGGAGTAGGCAGACCTGGGCCTAATTCACTATGGCCACTTAACAATTCCTTACTCGAAACCACGTCAATTCCTTAGCTAATCCCGCCAATCGCGCGATTCCGTTCATTGTGTCATAGAGAATAAGACCCCGGGACGTTACCGCTGTTATGGGGGCTTCTAAATCGACCGCCGACAGGGGCTGTAATATCTCAAATCAAAAGCTTCTAGATCAAACTGTCGGAATAGCAAAACTACTGGTTTCCTCAAAAAATCCTACTTACTTATTTAATTAAGAAGATAATACAGTCTTCCTTTTCCCGCTTACAGTTAAATATATTAATTTAATTAAGAAGATACACAGTCTTCCCGCTTACCGTTAAATATTTTTCATAAAATAGAGCTGCCCTGAGTCTGGTAATTTAATTGCAAGGAATTTAAGAGGTAGTAAGTAATTTTAAGAAAATATTTTGCAATCTACGCTTGTTTATCTCCAACCTTCTTGGGTAGCTGATTTTGTTCTTAGGTACCCGAAACTGTCAAATTTTCCCAATCAACTTTGAACCTTATGCTTTAGCGATAAAGATGAAAATCTATTAAAGAAATTTGACAGATTGTAGTAGCTTGATGTGCTGGCGTCTTCACCTCATCATCTGCCTAGCATTTTCTCAACTATGTTGATGTCGGCTTCTTGCGTCACTGGATGCAGCTGAATACCAGTATTTTACTTGAAGTGCCTTTCTGACTAACGTTGATCTTAAGAGCTTATTAACTGCATTACTTCCATAAAAATACACAGTTTACTTTGTGAGGACTGTAAGAGCTTCGCGTTCTTATATTACTGGGACAAATAGAAGGCTCATTTTAATATTAATATAGGATAATAGAGAGAGATAAAAGAGGGGTCTGTGGCTAAATAATAACAGCCGCACAAGTCAATCGATCAGGTTAAGCTACGCTTTCCGCGGTTGGTCTGTGGATGGGTGACCATCATTACATACCGAGACCGCTCCGTGCCTCGGAAAGCACGTTAAGCCGTTGGTCCCGGCTGTCATTCGTGGATCTTTGACAGTCGTTACGGGTAGTCAGAAGCCCGAAAGTCTGACAACCAGTCTTACCATTCAAGGGGTATCGTATTACCGAGTTACTGGGTTGTGGAGGTCAGATAGGCAGTCGCTCCATGTAAAATACTGGTATTCAGCTGCATCCGGATAGACTGGAAGCCTTTCCACACATTTTTCCAGTTGCGTTTAAGTCTCATGTCCCATAGGACATTAGGACAGAGACATATAGGATAGCGAACGGTATTCGCGTTGCTGAATTTTGGGCCAAACAAAGATAAAAAACTATGTATATTTTTTCGTGTTATTTTTGCCATCGACACGCTAGGAAGATGTACCTAGACGCTGTTTAAATTCCCTGCTCGTCCTGGATTTTCGTCAGTTTATAACTATTTAATTGACCTCAATTCAACCTTGTACAGAAGTTGACAAGCGTAAATAGAATAGAATAGAATTTATTTATTTGTAAGAATGGAGTTTTACATAGTATGGTGTTAATATTTTTTAAGTTTTACACACTCTACCATAATATATTGTGTATAAATATTCAAATGTCATTATATATAACTAAGTACAATTAATTATAAGATTTAATGATTAACAATCTGGCCAAAATGAATAATAATAATAATTAGGTAATAATAATTAGCTGATTGATAAGACATGTGACCGAGTAACAAGCGTAGCCTACATACAGCACTTGCAAGTCACACACAATTCGCATACGGTGTATAAATAGATAAATTTATTAAGCATTCACTAGGCTCTGCTCAAGGTCGTGAGAACGCAACATGACAGGTACTGTACACACTGGAAGATAAATTGAAGCGATGATGCTATGCCACTAACAGTGATTGTTAGGACTGCAATTTTGATGATGTTTAAAGAGAAAACTGACCGTTAATGTGAGTACCATGTAGGCTAGATTGAATAAATGATTTTATAACTAAGTTTTGAGTATTTTGTATATGGTCTACGCAAATGTACTGCAGATCAGGTAGCGTCGTGTGCCGGGTGGTTGAGCTTCCTAAAATAGGGTTGAGCTATACGATGACTGATGCATGCATGCCGTCTGTGGGACAGGTCAACTCAAAGCTGCTGCCGGCCGTGGTCGAGTCGATGGTCGGCAGCGAAGAGTCCTGGGACGCGGTGGTTTTCTTCTGCAAACCAGTCGTGTCACAGGAGGTTGTGGAAAGGGAGAGGGAGATCTCGTCCACTCACCCGGCCTGCAGCAGGCGGCGTCGACGGAGGGCGTATAACGCCCTCTTCCAGCCCCCCTAAATGGGTCTTGGGGCGACGGACTCGGGGACGTCCGTCGCCAATCGGGGGTTGCGGAAGGATCGTACGTTCCCGCGACCCCCGGCGTAGGTGTGAGATGGAACACCGGGGTTGTTTTTAGTCAGTAAAAGTCTGACAGACGCCGCCGCCCGTCATAGGGCAGCGGACATACATCAGGATTTTCCATCCCGGAAACAGAAAAAAACAGGTCAACTCAAAGCTGCAATGTCTATATTCAAAAGGTTCTTTCAGACATGGCCCTACATTATTACACTCTTATAAAATCCTAATAATATGTATAAAGTTTTGAATTTAAAAGAGGCCTCTGACCTCTGAGTTTTCCTCGGCCTTTCTTTTCAGAGCAGTCAGATAGGAAACGTATACCTCAACTAGTTTTAAAAAATGTGATGGATGTGTAAAAGTGTTTGTGCAAACCTACCTACAGAAATAAAATCATTTATCATTTCAAAACATTAATCATACTTCCAACATATCTTCGCATATCTGGCAGTGATTGAAAGCCTACAACTTGACACCCACCACACATTGTTGTACAAACAATAGCGAGCTTCTGTCGGATCCGACAACATTACAAGATTGCCCATTCCATTGGGCAACGTTTAACATCCTACGCACACAAAAAGGGTTAACTACGAGTATATGACAAGTGGAAAATTAATTAGTTATTAGCTGTATTGCCTATTATGTGACTTAGGTACATGGGTGATAAATAATGATAATGCAAGGCAGTCTCTGAGAATTTTCAGGTTATGTGTGGGCGTTAAATGCTTGTACGGTATGTTCAATTTGTGGAAGCTTGCAAATGGCAACTGTAAGCGCTAATTGTACATTATTTGTCTAGATATTAGACAATAAGCATTTTGAAGAATAAATAAAAAAATTCAGTGTCTGTATATAGTTAAGCATCCACTTATTCTGACTGACAATGCACTGCCTAAGCCGATGGATTTAGAAGCATGAAATTTTGAAAGAGCTCCCTTATATAACGAAAGTGAGCACTAAGGAAGGATTTGTTGAAAATTATTCCCCTGATAGAGTTAAATAAGGGATGAAAGTTTGTAAAGGCTCCTTCAAACAGGCGCGACACGCGATAGAATTGCGCGCGACACAAAGGCACCGCAAGTCGCGCAACGAGCGGTGCCTTTGTGTCGCGCGTGATTATATCGCGTATCGCGCCTGTTTGTAGGAGTCTTAAGGAAGTTCGTCATTACTGCCGTTGGGAAATCACATCGGGCTTAAGGCGCTACCTCGAAAATAAATCTATTATCTATACGAGCGAAAGTGATGCAATTACTTTTGAAACGCAAAAGAAGAAAGAATGTGGCTATAATGTGCGTGCGCTCGGAATAAGACGACATAATTATGTGCCAAAACGAATTTACTCCTTTAAAAAAAAATGATTTCTATCTAAAACTACTTTGAGTAATCTTTGATATGATAATTCTCTACGTTTTAAAGTAAATTCCATTGAATAACTCTTGTTACGCCGTGATGTCGAAAAAGTACAAAAATATATACAAACTTTGCAAACTTTTTGTATCGAGAAAAATTCATTGAATCGTGTATTCCTTTTACATGATACTAGACCAAAGAGTCAAAAAACATATACCAAAATGTTAAATCCCTATTCCACTTATTTAGCAAGTTACACGAAATAGAAAAACTACATTTTTTTCAATATATCACTTTAAGGCTCGTTTTAAAGAATTTGCTGAGAATTCTTAAAGTTGTATTGCAAATGGCTTCGAATCAGATAGGTACCCAATATCATCCTCATTTTTCTTATCTTAATTTATTTGGGGTCCGCGCAATATGTCTTTTTACACGACTGCCCAAAAAGGGAGAGTTATATTTTCAGGGTTCATGTATGTTTGTGAGTTTTTTTATTCCATCATAACTTCTCAACAGCTTAACCGATATCAATGTATGTAGTATCGTTAGAAGCGTTGAACGCGAACGATCGCGAACTCACAAAAAAAAGGCTTATTCGTTTCCATGCTTGCTTCTTGAAAACAAAATCAATATCTGTACTAATATTATAAATGCGATATTTTTGATGTTTGGATGGATGGATGGAGGTTTGTTACTCAATCACGTCAGAACGGCTGAACGGATCTTGATGAAATTTGGCACAGAGGTAGATTTTAGTCTGGGATAACATATAGGATACACTTTTTATCCCGGGAGTGGAGTGGAAAACTGAAAACCAATCTTTTCATTGCAGTCGGAGGATAGTTTCTTTCTTTACAGGTCCTCCGAGTTCAATGAAAATATTGGTTTTCAGTTTTCCACTTTTGGGCACAAAGACGGTTTAATTGCACAGTAAATATTATAATCTATTTAGTACTTACCTTGTGCCCATTCAACACTAAAATAATTTAGCTTGTTTTAAATTTTTTAGTTCACTTTTTGACAAGGCAGGCGTGTTTTTTTAATTTATTTAAATATTTTATTTTCTTCCTTATTTCTCTATTAGTTGTCATCCATCATTAACCGCATCATAAGCAATCTAAATCTTAAAACATCAAGTATTTAGTAACAAAATGTAATTACTTTCATAGTTTTCCATACTACACGTAAACGTTTACAAAGTTTAGGGTCAAAGAGTTTCTGAAGTGAGTATACCGTTTCTGTGTATTTTAATTTTCCAGAGGAAAGGGTCTACCTACAAGGCTTCACATATTAAGTTTCAATATAAATTCCTTTGAAAACTAATGCTTAATGTTTTGTTTACACAATCTATACAAAATAATTTGATAGACTGTTTAAGATAAATACCTCTAAAGGTGTAAATAGGTAGATGAATATAAAGTCATGTAAGTACCATCATACTATTATTATGGTACTTACATGACTTTGTATTGTTGGGAGGTTATCCTCACGACCGATTTCGGTCACAGTGGTCAACATAAACGGAGATTAGCCAGGTACAATGCGTGCCATGAAAGATGAGACTTGACCCCGCCTCCCCCGCTCTTTCCGCTGCCCCTATGACGTCCGGTCCCGTCCCGCACTCAGACCTCATACCGCTAAAGATACCTAAAATCGTGTTCTGCGCAAGTCAAACCACGTGGTGTGTCAAGTCTCATCTTTCGTGGCACGCATTGTACGCAGGAGATATTACAGTGCACAAGTGTGTGCGTAAACACAGGTGCCCTCTCTGTCCCTTTATAACTCTACAAACAGGCGCGACACGCGATATAATCGCGCGCGACACAAAGGTACCGCTCGTTGCGCGACTTGCGGTGCCTTTGTGTCGCGCGCGATTTCATCGCGTGTCGGGCCTGTTTGAAGGAGCCTTTACTCTCTTAGTCCAATGGGGCGGCAATCAGACAAGACCGGGGCGAGATCAGGTGCAGGACCAACGGCTTTACGTGTTATCCGTGGCACGGGGGCTTCACGCCATCCACTTCCAAGCTACGGGCTGTTACTGAGATGGAAAAATCTAATAACACTTTGCTCGAGCCGGGAATCGAACCCAGGACTCCACGCTCGGCAGTCGCGCTTGCAACCACGAGACCAACAGGACAGTTTTAAGTATACAGCATGTATCACAAAGGTGTGGTTATACAGAGTGGCGATTAGGTGATCAGGTTGTTAGGAACAAATTGTTATCAACATTTTTTGTACTAAAAATAGAAAACTAAATAAACAGCTTAAAAATTGGCACTAAATAAACCACCCTTGATAATAAGGCACTAGAGACGCGCGGGGCGATGGTATCAACAATTCAACAAAATTTCATGGTATTGTTACCAAATAATCACAAATTAAGTTCAATGTTGTTAAATACTCAAACGAAAAAAGGTCCCACGGTTAGAATGTTAATTGTTATTAATTATTTTAATTGTGTAAGTTTAAATTTAAGGCTCCTACAAACAGGCGCGACACGCGCAGCGCTCGTTACGCGACTTGCGGTGCCTTTGTGTAGCGTGTCGTGTCGCGCCTGTTTGAAGGAGCCTTTATATGGGATACGTGGTTTAAAATAATGTGATAGCCTAATCACCATACACGGTATTTGATGATGGTGTAAGAAACATCAAACTGTACAGCTTTCTCCACATCGTGTCGCATAAAAATAATCAGCCGTCCAATCAAACAATCAAACATTTGGATCTTATTTTGAAGTTTTTTATAGGACAGTTGATATTTTTATCGCGATTACGTTGTTGATTCCATGGAAAAAGTTGTTCAGTTTGATGATCTGTAGCACACCCCTAATTATGACGACACCTTTCTGATACCTTTCCCTTCCCTTTCCTTTCTTTTTTTACCTTTTTTACCTTTCTGTTCTTTTTGCAATGTGCGTTTTTGTTTGTGCAGAATAAACAAATTTTTTTCTTTCTTTTTCTTTATACCTACATACTGTATAAATATAGATTTTGTGCTCAAATCTATTTATATACAACAGATCGCGCAAATAATATTATTATATTATTTGTGCCCACTTCTCATGTTATAAGGGGTCTATGCCCCGTATGAAGGTTATTTTGTACATAAATATAACATTAGACCTTTTATTTAAAGACCGCAATATTCTTTTATGACGTGAAGCTTAGGTGATGTGCTCTTCTAATCTTATCTAGGCTCAACTACAATATCAAAAAAAAAACAAAAAAACTAAGGTACCGCTCGTTGCGCGACTTGCGGAGCCTTTGTGTCGCGTGTCGTGTCGCGCCTGTTTCAAAGAGCCTTAATGCTTTGGAGGTTAGTCTCCAAGAAATATAAAATTGGTGGTCGAATGATCATCTAATTCTAAAACATTCTAAAACCTTTCAACTCTAAAGTTTAAAGTTTAATTTATCATGAGACGGTACATGTTCCCACTTCTATCTCAAATGGTCTAGATTGAAACATAGATGACTGCAAATGTAAAACTTTATTATTATTTTCTTCCATTAACTTGATTGGATTTACACTAAATGGACTCTGGGATTAACAACCTCAAGACGTGATGGACGATTAGTCGTAAAAATTCGTACAGTCAACCGCAATTCAGTAGTAACCATTGTACTATGAAAATCACCCTTATACCAACGCGATAAAGGCGCTGTGAAAGTCAAATATTGACCTCTGGCCTGAAAAGGTAAGTATATTTTTTTACAAACTTTTATTTTTAATCTCATGGCCGTGTTATGGTAGATTTATTGTTACAAATCCCAGAAATAAGTTACAAATACGAATATTGAGAGGAACATTAGCTTGTAAACTTTCCCGACTCACTAATTAAGAGGACGCCTTGGAGATATTGGCGCCAAGGATCTCAATTTTTCTCAGTAAATACAAAACGGATCAAAATATAAGTTGGTGACCTGAAAGTTCATGATAAAAACCTTATTTTGTCAGTTTTCAATACATGATTAGGTAACTTTTTTAACAGAGAAAAATATATCAAACATACCTCTTTTTAAAAAGGGATTCACATATTATGGGCAAACGGGACCGATTTAAGCCTCTTAATTTTCTATGTAGATGAGTCTATACATACTCTTTAAAATACCAAAAGGAATTTCTCAAATTATCGTTTCTATCTAAATAAAACAACAAAAACCATTTTGTCGCTTATGTCCTTTAGTTATAAGCTAGCGCGCGTATACAATCCTCGCCCCACTCAGACTCTCAGTCCCCTCTTGACCATTGTCAGCGACGGGGCTGTGCTAGTCGGCTTCCGGACGACATTAAGCATTGCGCGAATTTATTTGGCGGTTTTATAAAATAAAAATGGTAAAAAAACAAAGAAAGATGTTCCAAAAGGAAAAGAAGAGCTTGTTTATTAGAAAAATGTGCAAGACGTCTATGTTTCCCCGCCGCCACGGCACACAGTGGGCTGAAATTCGTGTTTCATAGACATTCAAATCCTTTTTTGAAAGCGACGCTTTTTTATACTTGGATACGATCGGGAATACCTTCTATGTACCTTTTATGATAAACTTTTGGGTTTGTAATTGCAAACAGCGCTCTTAGAATTTATTTCGAAAAATATTGTATGGAGTCGACACAATAAATGATGATATCTCTGTTATCGCACAATTGCGCCTTTCAAAATAACGAACAAATCCAAGTTTGTAACGATACTTGCCATGGTGTTTGTATGTACTTTCAATGATTGAAGAATACTAAATGATTTTCTTTTAGTATGGATGGTATGATCTTTTAATATGTCTTATCAGACTGACTCCCCCCGCCCCTCCCCCTCCCCCCCAGCCCAGATAGCCATCTATGACCATAGCTATATATCATCTACGTTATATATTAAGACTTCCTTCAAATCCCCCCCCCCCCACCCTACCCCTCTGAGACCACTTCCAAATTTCCCGTATCCTCCACATCATACGTCATACGCCACTTATTCGTAAGGCAGAAATATTAGAGTACCGAAAATTTCCCCTTCCCCCACTTAAAATCCAGATATCTCGGGAACGGCTGGGAATATCAAAATTCTGACCAAATTTTCCCCCCCCCTATAACCCCGCTCTCATCTAGAACATATATTGGTATAAGACCCTTAGACCCCCCTTTTTGACCCCCCCATTATAGACCCCAAAAAATTTCCTAGCACCTAACTTTTAAATTATACGTTATATACCATAGAGCTATTATATTATATTATATTATACATTATATCCTACACCTCCCCCCCCCCTCCCCCCGCCTCCAACGAAACCCCGTGACACACTGTGACTCCTGGAACCTCTAGAACATTCTCCGTTCCCACTGGCGGACTCCTGTAGCCTTCCAAAATCCTTTAAATATCCATCTGTATTAATCCCCCCCCAACCCTTCACGTTACCTCACCCCCCCGAGCCATAACTTCGGAACCAGAAGTCATAGACCCACCGAGCTTGGGCTCTCCGAAACCAGGAGAAAAAGATCTCTCTTCTGGCTCCGGAGAAATCACAGAAAAACTATTCCTGATCTATTTATTATATTTATTTATATAATAATATATACCTATTCGCCTGGTGCTGGGGTATATCCTGAGTGTACGGTGCGTGTAGTCACCATAGTTTTTAAGACTTGCGGTTTCGTCTTGAAACTTGCATCCTATTTAATTACCTTCTTCTTTACCTTCTTCTTTACAATTTATACATTTTACAATTATTATACACATTAGACAACTTTCCCCGTTCATTGTGCCCTATACACACAAACCACACAAGGTAGTAGGTACATTAACATACACAGCCCAAAATAAAAATGGTATTCGGAATACACACCCCAGTCCAGAAGAGAAAGCCGGTAGCTTGCACCAGCGGACTACAAGAGTCCACGTCGCCTGCCCACCCGGGAAATGAGGGTCCTTCCGGAGCGCACGATGCGCCAAAGGGGTTATCCCTGACGTTCGGCAGAAAAGACGCTGTTCAGAGAACCCAAGCGGAAACAGCCGAAATGCCACTGCCGACGTCGGCGGGGACCTCTGGCGCTGTCGCCCGAAACACCACTCCCAGCCCCGCGGGCCCGTCTGGACAGGCGCCGGACGCCGCCAGGACCTTCATCCGGAGACCGGAACGAAAGAGGAGATCCGTCGACAATATGG
The DNA here is from genome assembly GCA_963855955.1 of Luperina nickerlii. Classification (NCBI taxonomy): domain Eukaryota; kingdom Metazoa; phylum Arthropoda; class Insecta; order Lepidoptera; family Noctuidae; genus Luperina; species Luperina nickerlii. Next base: position 5,003,446 of record OY979664.1, read on the forward strand.
AGGCTTATAAGCAGCAGACGGACACCTATGCTGCTTCAACAAACGACCAACTTCTCCAGGAGGTCATGAAGACCTTCGAGGATATCCCATCCCGAATCAAAGATTACCCTCAGATGAGGAGAGACATCAAGGCCTTCCTGGAGAAACAGTCGGATAAAAGCCTGCGGATCCTCTTCGAACTGAGCAAACGGATGAAGGCCCTGGAAACTGCGCCCAAAACAGCTCCGCCAAAAAGAACCATCACCGCGCCCTTATCACCCGAACTGCCGAATAAAATCTTAGAAAGGCTCGAAAAGGTGGAGGAAACTATGAGCACACGATTTAACGTCCTCGAAGATAAGGTCTCAAAAGGTTTTCAAGAAGTGACCGACCGCATCGACGATAGCGGAGCCGACCTCGTCGACAAGGTCGTCAATAAGATCCTCGAGGTCAGCGACAAGGTAGATACAGCGTTAGCGGACATAGACCACACGACGAAAGGAGTGTTGGTCATTACTAACGCTGCCGCTGTCCTCGAGGGGAAAATCGATCACGTTGCCGGCGAGGTGGCCGCCAGAACCGACGGACTAAAAGAGGCAATAAGGGAAGCGGCCTGCGAGCAAAACACCGACCCACGGACATACGCCGATGTTACGGCAGCCAAACCCGGGCATCGGCCGGCACTTCACTCGATGGCGGTCACCTTTGAGGGCGGCCTGGAGACTGCTGACGAGGTGCTCGCTAGGGTGAAGGAGGCGGTCGATGCCAGGGGAACTGGCCTAAAAATAAATAAAGTCCGAAAGGCAAAAAACCAGACAGTGATACTGGGATGTGACACAGAGGCCGAACTTAAAAGGGTGAAAGAAAGGATAGAGAGCCGAATTAAAGGGCTAATAGCAGCGCCCATGAAAAATAAAAACCCGCTCGTCGTCCTAAAAGACGTCTTTTTGGACAGTGAGGACGACGAAGTGGTGAAAGCTCTCTACTCCCAAAATAGAGATATATTCAGGGACCTGGAAGAAGAAGAAAAAGAAATAGTGATAAAATACAAGAAGAGGACTAGGAACCCAAAAACAGCGCACGTCATTATACAGGTCAGACCCAAAGTATGGCAGAGGATGACGGAGGCTGGGGCCCTTTACCTTGACCTTCAAAGGGTCAGGGTGGAGGACCAGTCTCCGCTCATCCAATGCACGAAATGCTTAGCATTCGGACATGGCCGCAAATTTTGCACTGAGAGTGTGGACAGGTGCAGCCACTGCGGAGGACCTCATCTCCGTGAGAAATGTGTTGAATTTGTCGCGGGTGATGAGCCGCAGTGCTGCAACTGCTCGCACTCAAAGTTGCAAAGGACTGACCACAATGCGTTCAGCAAGGAGTGCCCGGTCCGCAAAAAATGGGACTACCTGGCTCGGACGACAACTGCATATGCCTAAATTGCTCCTTGCGGCACACGTTACACACATAACACACACAGACACACACGCAACACATACAGGAACACACCAAGACAGCAACACAAATTGGGAGTACATAACAAAGATAAGTAGATACATGGAAACCAAAAAACACCAACAAACACAGATATATAAAACATATAATGAATATATACGTATATATCAAACACACACGACCCAAACCCCCCCCCCCCTGTAAAGTTGAAGGTAGAAAAATCCCAGAATAAGAAACGACAATAAATATGTATAACATATGTATATATATATATATTATTGACGCAAAAATTCAAGTATATAAAAAATAGCAACTGGAAAAGAAGTCACACAAGCCCTTAGGACAGATAGAATTGTGCAATTTTAAAAATTTAGTCCGAAAACCAGAAATAAGTATACATATTGTGCTAAATGTAAGATAACATAGAAATATTGTATTAGGAAATAGATATAAGCAAAATAGTATGTTAAAACGCATTGTATAATTACCAGTACCTATATTATTAGTTTTTCTTTTGTTAGTAAAATATATAAAAATTAGTAATAGTATGTTAAAATGTATTGTTTAAGCATATCAATTACCAGTACCTATATTATAAGTTTAAAAAATATATAAAAATTAGTATCTAGAAATTATATGTAGTTATTAAGAAATAGATTTAAGAAAATAATTATGTAAACACATGCCAATGTTAATAAAGAAGTTGTGTACTTACTTAAAGACCCAAAATAAAGAGAAATAAAAATTAGAGTAGTCAGAATAGCGGGAGTCCATCCATCCATCCATCCATCCATCCATCCATCCATCCATCCATCCATCCATCCATCCATCCATCCATCCATCCATCCATCCATCCATCCATCCATCCATCCATCCATCCATCCATCCATCCATCCATCCATCCATCCATCCATCCATCCATCCATCCATCCATCCATCCATCCATCCATCCATCCATCCATCCATCCATCCATCCATCCATCCATCCATCCATCCATCCATCCATCCATCCATCCATCCATCCATCCATCCATCCATCCATCCATCCATCCATCCATCCATCCATCCATCCATCCATCCATCCATCCATCCATCCATCCATCCATCCATCCATCCATCCATCCATCCATCCATCCATCCATCCATCCATCCATCCATCCATCCATCCATCCATCCATCCATCCATCCATCCATCCATCCATCCATCCATCCATCCATCCATCCATCCATCCATCCATCCATCCATCCATCCATCCATCCATCCATCCATCCATCCATCCATCCATCCATCCATCCATCCATCCATCCATCCATCCATCCATCCATCCATCCATCCATCCATCCATCCATCCATCCATCCATCCATCCATCCATCCATCCATCCATCCATCCATCCATCCATCCATCCATCCATCCATCCATCCATCCATCCATCCATCCATCCATCCATCCATCCATCCATCCATCCATCCATCCATCCATCCATCCATCCATCCATCCATCCATCCATCCATCCATCCATCCATCCATCCATCCATCCATCCATCCATCCATCCATCCATCCATCCATCCATCCATCCATCCATCCATCCATCCATCCATCCATCCATCCATCCATCCATCCATCCATCCATCCATCCATCCATCCATCCATCCATCCATCCATCCATCCATCCATCCATCCATCCATCCATCCATCCATCCATCCATCCATCCATCCATCCATCCATCCATCCATCCATCCATCCATCCATCCATCCATCCATCCATCCATCCATCCATCCATCCATCCATCCATCCATCCATCCATCCATCCATCCATCCATCCATCCATCCATCCATCCATCCATCCATCCATCCATCCATCCATCCATCCATCCATCCATCCATCCATCCATCCATCCATCCATCCATCCATCCATCCATCCATCCATCCATCCATCCATCCATCCATCCATCCATCCATCCATCCATCCATCCATCCATCCATCCATCCATCCATCCATCCATCCATCCATCCATCCATCCATCCATCCATCCATCCATCCATCCATCCATCCATCCATCCATCCATCCATCCATCCATCCATCCATCCATCCATCCATCCATCCATCCATCCATCCATCCATCCATCCATCCATCCATCCATCCATCCATCCATCCATCCATCCATCCATCCATCCATCCATCCATCCATCCATCCATCCATCCATCCATCCATCCATCCATCCATCCATCCATCCATCCATCCATCCATCCATCCATCCATCCATCCATCCATCCATCCATCCATCCATCCATCCATCCATCCATCCATCCATCCATCCATCCATCCATCCATCCATCCATCCATCCATCCATCCATCCATCCATCCATCCATCCATCCATCCATCCATCCATCCATCCATCCATCCATCCATCCATCCATCCATCCATCCATCCATCCATCCATCCATCCATCCATCCATCCATCCATCCATCCATCCATCCATCCATCCATCCATCCATCCATCCATCCATCCATCCATCCATCCATCCATCCATCCATCCATCCATCCATCCATCCATCCATCCATCCATCCATCCATCCATCCATCCATCCATCCATCCATCCATCCATCCATCCATCCATCCATCCATCCATCCATCCATCCATCCATCCATCCATCCATCCATCCATCCATCCATCCATCCATCCATCCATCCATCCATCCATCCATCCATCCATCCATCCATCCATCCATCCATCCATCCATCCATCCATCCATCCATCCATCCATCCATCCATCCATCCATCCATCCATCCATCCATCCATCCATCCATCCATCCATCCATCCATCCATCCATCCATCCATCCATCCATCCATCCATCCATCCATCCATCCATCCATCCATCCATCCATCCATCCATCCATCCATCCATCCATCCATCCATCCATCCATCCATCCATCCATCCATCCATCCATCCATCCATCCATCCATCCATCCATCCATCCATCCATCCATCCATCCATCCATCCATCCATCCATCCATCCATCCATCCATCCATCCATCCATCCATCCATCCATCCATCCATCCATCCATCCATCCATCCATCCATCCATCCATCCATCCATCCATCCATCCATCCATCCATCCATCCATCCATCCATCCATCCATCCATCCATCCATCCATCCATCCATCCATCCATCCATCCATCCATCCATCCATCCATCCATCCATCCATCCATCCATCCATCCATCCATCCATCCATCCATCCATCCATCCATCCATCCATCCATCCATCCATCCATCCATCCATCCATCCATCCATCCATCCATCCATCCATCCATCCATCCATCCATCCATCCATCCATCCATCCATCCATCCATCCATCCATCCATCCATCCATCCATCCATCCATCCATCCATCCATCCATCCATCCATCCATCCATCCATCCATCCATCCATCCATCCATCCATCCATCCATCCATCCATCCATCCATCCATCCATCCATCCATCCATCCATCCATCCATCCATCCATCCATCCATCCATCCATCCATCCATCCATCCATCCATCCATCCATCCATCCATCCATCCATCCATCCATCCATCCATCCATCCATCCATCCATCCATCCATCCATCCATCCATCCATCCATCCATCCATCCATCCATCCATCCATCCATCCATCCATCCATCCATCCATCCATCCATCCATCCATCCATCCATCCATCCATCCATCCATCCATCCATCCATCCATCCATCCATCCATCCATCCATCCATCCATCCATCCATCCATCCATCCATCCATCCATCCATCCATCCATCCATCCATCCATCCATCCATCCATCCATCCATCCATCCATCCATCCATCCATCCATCCATCCATCCATCCATCCATCCATCCATCCATCCATCCATCCATCCATCCATCCATCCATCCATCCATCCATCCATCCATCCATCCATCCATCCATCCATCCATCCATCCATCCATCCATCCATCCATCCATCCATCCATCCATCCATCCATCCATCCATCCATCCATCCATCCATCCATCCATCCATCCATCCATCCATCCATCCATCCATCCATCCATCCATCCATCCATCCATCCATCCATCCATCCATCCATCCATCCATCCATCCATCCATCCATCCATCCATCCATCCATCCATCCATCCATCCATCCATCCATCCATCCATCCATCCATCCATCCATCCATCCATCCATCCATCCATCCATCCATCCATCCATCCATCCATCCATCCATCCATCCATCCATCCATCCATCCATCCATCCATCCATCCATCCATCCATCCATCCATCCATCCATCCATCCATCCATCCATCCATCCATCCATCCATCCATCCATCCATCCATCCATCCATCCATCCATCCATCCATCCATCCATCCATCCATCCATCCATCCATCCATCCATCCATCCATCCATCCATCCATCCATCCATCCATCCATCCATCCATCCATCCATCCATCCATCCATCCATCCATCCATCCATCCATCCATCCATCCATCCATCCATCCATCCATCCATCCATCCATCCATCCATCCATCCATCCATCCATCCATCCATCCATCCATCCATCCATCCATCCATCCATCCATCCATCCATCCATCCATCCATCCATCCATCCATCCATCCATCCATCCATCCATCCATCCATCCATCCATCCATCCATCCATCCATCCATCCATCCATCCATCCATCCATCCATCCATCCATCCATCCATCCATCCATCCATCCATCCATCCATCCATCCATCCATCCATCCATCCATCCATCCATCCATCCATCCATCCATCCATCCATCCATCCATCCATCCATCCATCCATCCATCCATCCATCCATCCATCCATCCATCCATCCATCCATCCATCCATCCATCCATCCATCCATCCATCCATCCATCCATCCATCCATCCATCCATCCATCCATCCATCCATCCATCCATCCATCCATCCATCCATCCATCCATCCATCCATCCATCCATCCATCCATCCATCCATCCATCCATCCATCCATCCATCCATCCATCCATCCATCCATCCATCCATCCATCCATCCATCCATCCATCCATCCATCCATCCATCCATCCATCCATCCATCCATCCATCCATCCATCCATCCATCCATCCATCCATCCATCCATCCATCCATCCATCCATCCATCCATCCATCCATCCATCCATCCATCCATCCATCCATCCATCCATCCATCCATCCATCCATCCATCCATCCATCCATCCATCCATCCATCCATCCATCCATCCATCCATCCATCCATCCATCCATCCATCCATCCATCCATCCATCCATCCATCCATCCATCCATCCATCCATCCATCCATCCATCCATCCATCCATCCATCCATCCATCCATCCATCCATCCATCCATCCATCCATCCATCCATCCATCCATCCATCCATCCATCCATCCATCCATCCATCCATCCATCCATCCATCCATCCATCCATCCATCCATCCATCCATCCATCCATCCATCCATCCATCCATCCATCCATCCATCCATCCATCCATCCATCCATCCATCCATCCATCCATCCATCCATCCATCCATCCATCCATCCATCCATCCATCCATCCATCCATCCATCCATCCATCCATCCATCCATCCATCCATCCATCCATCCATCCATCCATCCATCCATCCATCCATCCATCCATCCATCCATCCATCCATCCATCCATCCATCCATCCATCCATCCATCCATCCATCCATCCATCCATCCATCCATCCATCCATCCATCCATCCATCCATCCATCCATCCATCCATCCATCCATCCATCCATCCATCCATCCATCCATCCATCCATCCATCCATCCATCCATCCATCCATCCATCCATCCATCCATCCATCCATCCATCCATCCATCCATCCATCCATCCATCCATCCATCCATCCATCCATCCATCCATCCATCCATCCATCCATCCATCCATCCATCCATCCATCCATCCATCCATCCATCCATCCATCCATCCATCCATCCATCCATCCATCCATCCATCCATCCATCCTGATGGATTGAAAACTAACAAAATAAGGTTTTTATCATTTCCAACAGTATTTATATTTTTTATTACTATTTTATAATAATGTAAGAAGTGAATTAAAATTTAAAAAAAACATGCATTTTCCCTATTTGTGCGATAACGGAGATATCTCTCTCTCTCTCTCTTGCAAAAAAGGATTTGAATGTCTATGAAACACGAAATTCAGCCCACTTTGCGGCATCGCGTCTCGCAATACTTACGTTACTTATCGAGGTGTGAGCGGGTTGCGGGGCGCGCGTGCCCGGTTTTGGAATTATTGTTTAACAATGCGTCGCCTTAATAATCCTGCGTAACGTTTTAATTTCCCGCGCCAAAGATGCGGAATGAACTCGTTAATTTAGTAACTTTTTACTCCCTAGCTTAATTCAATTTATCTTAAATATCTTATCTTCTGCTTAAAGATATTTATTCTCATAAAGAACACAAATAGTTCACTTAAAATATGAGAATATAAAATAGATCATACACTTATACTATTACATTATGACTCCGTGAGTCGACAATATATTATATCATAAGGAAAGGATCAAAGATCGTAACAGGTTCTGCCTACCTCCCCATGGGAGGAAGGCGTGAGTTTATGTATGTGTGTGTCTTACTTTATGATTGGCTTAGCGCTACTACCCTATGTTTTGCTACAATAAGCAGCTTTTGGTATTTTTGCCACAACCACCACAATTGGCAGTCGCATTTATAGAGGTATGAGGAACAGGCCGTAAAGTTCACTCATACTCCATAGAAAAGGGAGGATCCTTCAACCAGAAGGGTTATGGTGTCTGGCTGACAACTGCCCGATGATTCATGTCGGGACGTTGTAATATGCTACTTGCGCGGTAAACTCCGCTTGCGAGATGCAGGATTTTGCGTGACGTCAGTATGACGGTAGTTCGCATGTGACATTGTAGATACCGCTACACATTCTAACATTAAAACAAAAAAAAACCCTAAATAAGGATATTTAGACTTAATCTTTCCTAGAATAATATTTGTAATATTTAATATTGGTGTTTGCCCCGCGGTTTCACCCGCAAAAGTTACGTTCCCGTATATAGGAATATCGGGATAAAAAGTAGCCTAAAACACACACACCCACCCACATACACACACACACACATACACACACACACACACACACTCACAAACTTTCGCCTTTATAATATTAGTGTGATTGCTATACTTTTCAAAATACACTCGTAGAATGTTGACTAGTTCTCATAAAATTATATTGAACTGTGATTAATATTAAACGTTCTCTGACCCCGAATCTTTGTAAAATTCGGGGTAATAATAACAATTAACACCGTTCGCGAAATTCAAAACAAATTGCAATCAACAAATCGTTTGATTTAAACTTTTAACGATTAGAAATAACGCTTAGTTAAAAGTTGCAACTTAATGTTTAGATATTTTAATGACTATTAGTTAAAACTTATGTTTATGACTGTACTCAATGTTTTTGGTCCAGTTGTCTATAGTTTTTTAGTTTTTATAGGGCATTCAAATATACGATGGTAAATTATGGCTGCTGCATTGCAAAAGGTTTTTTATTCGTGTTGAAATGAAAACCGCCATTTTGCTATCATGTTTCATCCACGCCAATATTATATATGTTTATCTTTCAAGTTTATTTCCACAAATAAACTTCAGGGATGATAATAAAACTTGTCAGAAAGACTTAAAGTACTTTTAATCTTGGAAAAATTTCAAACTTTTCACGTGGGCGATGCCAAAGGTACCTACATCAAGATGAAAATACAATGACATCATGACTTGAAAACTAATTAACTGTGAGAAAACTGAGGGCACAAAGCTTTAGCAGCTTAGCTGTTAGCTTTAGCAAATTGCGACAAAAGGATAACGCCAAATAGATATCCCTGTATAGAAGATAAATGAAAGGTGACTAACAAAAGTATTTACAAGGTAGATGTGAGTGAGTCGCTCCATGTAAAATACTGGTATTCAGCTGCATCCGGTTAGACTGGAAGCCGACTCCAACATAGTTGGGAGAAGGCTAGGCAGATGATGATGTGAGTGAAACTGAGGAGGCGCCCTATACTGACAATATAGAAAGAAAGAAAGAAAAGAAAGAAAATACATTTATTTGCGGCAAACATGACGCATAAAAATAAAAAACACAAACAACAGAAAAACAACAATTTGGGAGAAAGTATGCGTCACATCTACGCAAAACGGCCAACGCATAATGCTAAGACGCACATAGGCATAGCATAGGGCATAGGCATAGGATGCATGTAGTGACGATGTTGATGATGATGACTTTAGTGACGATTTTGTTCAGAAAGATCAGGTGAGTAGTGCTCGCAATCAGCGTGCGTTTATGACCAGATGTATTGACATTCACCGTGCCATGCGCGCACGCGGTAAACGTAGCAAAAAGAGTATGATCTGTTCTGTGCGGGTGCGGGTATAGAAAGAAAGAAAAAGTATTTATTGCGACTCATACAGGAAGATCATAAACTAAACTAAATACAGCAAAATAAAAAACCAAGTTATATGTATATAAAAAAGTAACAAAAGGAAAATGAAACAGAAAGTCCTATACGAGGCCAAAAGGCTCCTATCTCAGCATGATGCTACGACATTTAAAAAATAAATGTTGCAGCGCTGGTATTCTGATAGGGCCCGCTGTGATGTCACGGGCAGTTACAGAAATAAATAAATAGTATGTAAATAATAGCAAATAATAAAATAAAATAAATATTTTTTTTATGTATGTGTGTAGACAGCCCTGTCGGGCAATAATCACAGACTGCGATGACCAATACGTCTATTAAGTCACTGCACTGGCACTGACTTATTGACAGTTTATGCAAAAACATAGCAATCTTTATTGTCTGTCAGCTCAGAACTCTGAAAATTACTTTTCCACAACAATGTTCTGTTGTTGTAAATTACGACCCAGGCAACCCAGGGATATTATTTTCAGGATCGCTACGCTCCGCAATTTTCAGGCGAGCTAATGAAATCCAACTTTAGTGGCAATTTGCCATTATTGACCGAACTCAAAGCTATCACAAATTAATTTTCTTTGCCTATAAAATGCTTAATGTCTTTTTTACGTTAGAACTTTTTTTTTTGGCAGATTCGCAATCTGAACCTATGAATTCAGCACATGATTCTAGCCCGTCTAGCGAAGAAATTTTGCGTCGGATTCAAAAAAAAACAGTGGCACACCGGGAGTGCCGACAGAAGTGAAAACTTGAACAATTACGTGTGTATTTAGTGAATCGTCTTATAAACAAAACACGCGCGGTACCGGCTACGGCCATCCGTCTTACGAATTTTCAATCAGGTCACGTGTCCTGACGCGAGTTTAACATTTTTTACCCATTACAAAAAAAGTGTACCTACAACGCCGCTAAAGAAGTTTTCACTTCAAAAATAAATTGCTGTTTCACGGAAAATTGCAATACCTACGCGGTCAAAATGTATGGAACGCTAAACCTAGAATCATGTATTGAATACAAGGTTACCTACTAGAGTTTGCGCGTCGATATTCCTGTCACTCTGTACAGACACAGCTCACACAGATTTTTTTCTCCATAAGCACGATTGATGTCAGTGAACGAAAGAAAAACATGAAAAATGTAGATTTCATCGCGATGTAAATGATATTTTTTCTTTCAATGCTGAGTGAGAAATAAGTCGTGATCGGATGGCTGTCACTCAACATATTTTTCATGCAAATTGAATCTTGGATGGGAGTGGTGTGTAGAAGATTTTATTTTTAGACAAGAACAACGTGTTTCTTTTTGTAAAGATCGTAAGTGATGGATCAGTGTACTGCGTAGCTGAGTGATGACATTATGAGGGAATTACTCGACGATTTTTCGTAGAGTGAAGGCTATTATAGTAACTACTAACATCTGCTTGCGACTTCTTCCGAGTGAAACTTCTTTTTTAACATATAATATAATTATCGACGACACTCGGCAATACTGTAGCTTCACATTGGTGATATAATTTTCGGAATCGGATCAGTATTTCCAAAGATTACCTCCTACATACAAACTAAGAAATTTTACCTCTTTTTGTATAGGTTTTTTTTGTTAATATTGTAAGACTCAAAAAAAATATTTTGACTTATCTCGGATAAACGAGAAATTAATGAGTTGAGCTGCACGATTTCTGACAAATGCATGCACTGACTGTTCAGGGCCACTCAATCTGTGTGGCTCTTTCCTTAAAAGACCATGTCAGACACCAATCTATGCGGTCTTCATATAATCTGACCAAAATTTAAAAAAGATAGTGAACTCTGAGTTCGTTTCGGCCTTTTTTCTCAGAGTAGTCAGATAGGAAACGCCAACCTCATCTAGTTTAAAAAAAAATATGATTGAATGACGTGTGAAAAAAAATCATTTAAGAATAAACACTGCCAAGTTAAGATCTTGAAAACAGGAATGACTGACATATAATAATTTGAAGGATAACCTTTAATTAAACAAGAAAAATTTATTTTCTCGTGACTCCAACTTTAACTAAGAAAAAACATATACATACACAATCAGCTTATAATGTGATGGGAATCCCACTGCTGGGATACAGGCCTCCTCTCTGTGAGAGGGGTTGGCCGCAATCCATCACGCGGGCTTAGTGCGGGTTGATGGATTGCAAGAATAAATAATTAAGAATAATCTCACCAATTTGCATTTCACACAATACAGAGAGATTAAAATCAGATTTTCACGAAATCCATATAATTTAATGCAAGTTACTGAACAATACAGTTGTATCGCAACCAAACTGTTTGTTAAAATGCAAAGTAATTATGTTAAAACTGAAAGTACGTTGATTTTGTAACTACTTATTCCTGTCAGAACTTTGCTTCAAGTTTCCTACGCTTGATTTTGTTCACATTATAAATCGATTACAATGTAAAAGTAATTACGAAGTTCTGTTTAATAATAATAATAACTTTATTTCCAATTTTACAATTTGCCTATGGCAACAAGTTAATTCTATGACAATATTCTTTTAAAATTGCATACATTACTTATTACTCCACTGGCACCTTCACTGGCACTCAAGCTAAGATTAAACTTGTGTTATGGGTACCAGGACTCTCTATTAATACATTTCTCAATTTATACAAAACTATATAAAAAACGGAGTTACATTGGGTAAGTAGCTATCGAATTGAGTACAAAAAGAAAACAAAGTTATAAAACAAAGAAATTAACGATAGAAAAGATTAAATAGGTATAAAAGATAAATAAAAATCTATAGCCTCTCTCTAGTGTGAAATTAGGTGAGGTTTGTGGTGTAAGTGTATGACTGTATGTGTCATGTGTATGTTTTACGATATGGTATTATGATGTGGTACTTTCTCACTGAGTTAGAATAAAAGTACTGTGCCATTAATTTGTCTGATAAAGCTCGACACATCAACACGACAATTCGATTAGCTAATCGATACTTTATCGAAATCGATGTACGAGTATATTTATACGAGTACCTAATCCCAAAATAAAATGACACACATACCTACAGAAATTTACCAACACTCATTTTGGAACGAAAATCCTTATCGTATGTTCGTTACATACTCTGCACACTTGGTGAATGAGACCTAGATCGCAAATGTGTAACATTTTGGCCGTCACTACACTTTTACATAATTTTAGTAGGTATGTGTTTTTGTGTGTTTTTCATTTTGCCCGTTTACGTACATAATATTATTATATTGAAAGAAACTTCGTTCCAACAGGGTGTCCCATGACATCTTTCGTTTTTTTATGTCTCAATTTATTCCCAGTGACGCTGTAATGTAGGGCTTTGAAAATCCGAGGTATACCTATCTAATGTCGCGCCATTTTGAAAATGGCGGCCACGCATGAGCCCTATATAAATCGATCGCTGACATCTATGCTTCCCATATGTCTTCGCCGGAATTCTCATATCTTGTTTCAGTTCTACAGTATTTTGTTTAATCCTAAAACCCCCACTTATCTTAAAGAACGTTTCAAATTCCTTCAGAACACACATAATAGATATCTGAAGACATCGGAAAACCTGAGACTAGAGATGCCAATGCATTCCACCAGTTTCTATGACAAATCTTTTACTGTTCAAGCAGTACGGTTATGGAATGCCCGTGACGGTAAGCGTGCTCAATCTTTGTCCACGTTTAAAAATATGGTAAAAAAGCACTTCCTCTCTCCTTAAACATCATCATATTATTATATGTATATATTTATTTAGATTAGTATAATATATTTTAAGTATGTATTTATTGTATTATATAAATGGTACACCACGGAATACGTACAGTATTTTTCTGTATTTCCTCTTTTTAAATCCATCCAAAGGTTGTCTGTAAAAGATTGCTCTTAGCGATAAGACCGCCCATTGTGTCACCCTTTGTACAGTTTCTATATTTATGTCTGTAATTTATATGGTGTACACAATAAAGAGTATTCTATTTTATGCAAACAAAAACATAATAAGACCAAACCCCGTAAAGTGTCACGTTTTCGAGATATTAATGTTCAAAGTTGATAATTGAGTCACATGATCAACAACACGCGACCGTAGTAAGCCAGGCTCCATGTAAAAATCTTCGAACCCCTTTTGTAGCATTTCATTAAGTTTCGTCCTGCATAATGTCCATTATACAAAGATTCCCTGTAAATATTAAAATGAACTCACCAATGAGCGCCGTCCAATGATGCCTGGATAACATTTTCAGGTTGTGACTCCGTTAAACACTGTAACAAATGATAGGACAGGTTAGTGACAGTAGTGCAGGTGAACACAACGTTTAAACCATGCTTTGCTTGCATAGATATTAGTTATATAATGTGTTATGTTATGACTCCCTCTCGAAAAAAGAGGCCTGTGTCCCAGCAGTGGGAAAATCATAGGCTCATTATGCTATGTTATGAATAGGATAAAATCCTATTTGCGCGTAATAGGTCTTTACCTATTACGCGCAAATAGGATTTTGCTGTTATGCAGTATGATTATTGGAACGAAGTATCTCATCGCACATTATACTCTTCACAATTGGCGAATGAGAGTTAGACCGAAAGAAATGTTACATTTTGACCGTCACGCCACACGCATAAGCGGAACTTCGTTCCAACCGGGTGTCCCTCGACGTCCCACGACTGTTGTTGGACCAAGTAAGTGTTCAGAGTGGCTCGCGTCAACGGCAGATGTAACTGCAGCCGTCGACTCGCGCCGACGACAGCTGCCGCCTACGAGTGTCGACGGCACGTCCACTCGTTTATGAACACTAAGGGCTTATAAGATGGGATTTCTAATAAAACGCATCTTTTTGTGATCGCAAACATCTCGGTTTTGACTATATACATTTATGTTCATAGTTTTGTGTTAATCTTCCATTTAAAAATATAGCATTGTGTTTATAAAAGATCTTTTAATTGTAAGCCTGTAGAATATTGGGGTGTTACGTTGCTTGCTAGGGTACAAATTTGCTTAGTCAGCAAAACTTTACCGCTAGAACTTTTCTTCTAAGACTAAGTTGGCCTTCTGTAATTCAGTCTGTGGACTAACATAGGAATCCCAATCAGACCTTGTAATTGCATTTCATTTGCTGTCCGCACAGGAATTGATCACAAACTGTCGTGATGATACGTGTGTGTGTATAATCATAATATACCTTCACATGTTTGCCTTAAGGTCGAAAATTATAAACACGGTATACCTAAAGCATCGGGCTCCTGAAATGCGGTTTCATTGAACCTTAGCAACTTTGAAATAAGGTCGAAAATGGTATAAAATTTTAGGATGATCTAGTGAAATGTATTCCCGCAGACTTGAGTATGTGTTTATTCAACGGCAATATCATACTCAAACAGTTCATAGAAGGTAGATTTTGACGGAAATTCGCAGTGAATAATTAAATCTAATTTCATTTGAATGGTAGTTAGTGGAGGGAAATATTGTTGTTAGGACCTCGGTTTCAATTTTCTCAGAAGGATTACTAAATTATTTATTTATTTGCACAATTTATTACCTTAAGTACCTATACGTATTTTTGAAATTACACTAAATAAGGCCGCAGGGGGTACTGTGACTGCTACTAGCTGTCACAATACCCCCTGTACTATTGTAAGTATTGTAACCCCCTGTATTACGGTAGGGTGTTATAATTTTGTACCAAACTCAAACTCAAAGCATTTATTTTAATTAAACGATGTACAGGCACTTTTAAATTGTCAAAATGAAATAGTCTGTCAGTTAGAAAGTTGAAGTTAGTTGCCCATTCCAAAACGTAGATCAAAATTTAAAATTTAATTCCTTATTGTGTAAACTTTATGCTTATAGCAATAAGGCCGAGATCACGTTGATTTACTGTAGAAAACAAGTGGTGTACGAGCTCTCAATGTGTGCCATACCCACACGTAAACATATTTCATCCATAACGTTCTATGCGGAGACGGTTGTTGCCGTCTTCCATTTATTCAACCCGGTACTATAAAAGCTCCGTGCCCCTATAGTACCTACCTAAATATAATTATTATTAATCTCCGGCAATTTATTAATATACACAATCAGTTTATAGCGCAATCTCTTTCTTCACTCGAGCTCCTTTTCATATTCCTAGAGAGAAAACAATTGAGGATATTAATAAAACAACTCACGACAATATAATAGGAAGAGAATATTAATTCAGGTAATAAAGTGAAAAGCTTTCATGAATAGAACTGAATTAAACTGAAGTTACATTTATTTATTACCTTAAGATTATAATTTGGTCTATACGTAATTGGTGACATTCAATTTGGTATATGCAGTGGTCACCAAACTGAATGTCACCAATAGTTACACAAAATTATTGTGTTAAATTAATTTGGTAATAATTATAAGAACGTTTAAATAAATTTTAATATTATTTATTATCATCTTTATTTCATCATATATTTATATACCTACATATTTTTTTTTCAATATTAAAATAAAACATTAAAAAAATTAAAAATAGTAGCCCACCGGTATCGGGAACAGGTTCCAAGCTCCAAGGTACAGCAAGAGTCAAGGCTCCAGCGAGAGGAACCTCCTAACAATGCGGGCCGTGTCCAGAAGTACCGCTTTCTGAATCAAACCCTTGATCCAGCTGCCCAACGAGAGTTTCCTCAGGTGTTAGTCGAGGCACCCATTGGCTGTCACGACTATCGGCACAATGGTCACCGAGTCATATTTATTATTATTATTCACTTGTTAAATATGAAAAGAGTCATTGTCAAGTTGTTACCGAAACCAAAACTTAACTTTGCAACGCCTAAGTTAATTTAAGTAGGATTTAGCGTTAAGTAATATATGGAGATAGACATTAACTACTACGGATACTGTTTTACAGACAAGCATAGGCAATATCAGCTTGTAAAATTCCTTCTGCCGGGATGGAGGTATCCTCTTTGTGAGAAAGTGGGCTATAATCGTCCGCTCGGGCCCAGTGCGTGTTGGTGGATGGTCACATGTCTTCAAATTTTGGTGGTTTTATTCTCTTATACCTTCGTTTCCAGTTTAATACTGCCTATAGCTAACTATACGCAGTATTAACTAAGCCCAGCCCAAGAGTCCCACATGACGAAAACTAAGAAGATCTGACTTAGATGGCCACGTTACGCTGCGGTCCAATGATGTTCACTTGTATTCACAGGTGAACATCATTGGACCGCAGCGTAACGGGCATTCGCCCTACACTACACAATACATACGTCAGCAGTCTATGTAATGAAACCATGTAGGTATAATCTATTCCAAAAGTATCTGATGAAATTGTAAACAACCCTGTTCAGGTTCTTAAACTATTAGTAACACATTCATCTGTATTTAGGAGGTTTATACTTTATATATCACCACATTTTCCAACAAATACTGAATTGTAACTGGAAAATCATCGACGAAACTTGAGGTGAGGTTATAAAATTATAACCTCAATTCTCAAAAGAAAAACATCGTAAAACTATTTCGTAGTTAGAATTTCGGTTTTATGTATTAAAACAATCAAATCAAAGCACTCAATTTGTAAGCGGTACTACAAATTAGCATCCACAGGTACGTTTTCTGATGCATTTGTTTACATTTTCAGCATATAATTTCGAAACAGACTATAGACACAATAGTTGATAAGCATTCCTGAAATAGCTGCTATAATGCTCTAAGTGATTGGAGTGGTTGCTCTCAGCCTAATTGGCATATAGATTTGGATGTATTGAGTAATATGATGTACGTAGTTTCCTCAGTAGCAAGTAATTGTCAGTTTGGAGCACATAATACGTTGATTGCTCAATCAATCAACTGAGTCTATCGCAGTCCATTGCTGGACATAAACCTTTCCCAGGCTACGCCACAATATCCTGTCTTTCGTCTTCCGCTTCCAGTTTGTCCCAGCCACCTTCTTTAGGTCCTCCGGTCCATCTAGCTGGGCGTCCCACACTACGCTTGCCGATACGCGGTCTCCACTCAACCGGCCATCGATCCTTCGACAAACATGGCCAGGCCACTGCCACATTATTATAAAGTAATATCCTGCCTGCCTGTCACCGCTCCAAATCGATGTCGTCTTAATCTTAATTAGAAAACATAGCATCATAACAACACCCCTGTATCCCCGAAAGGGTTAAGCAGAGCCACCTACAGCACACATTGAAAAGTTAGGAGAAAACACTTTTAATTCGTTTCCAGAAAAATTTCAATGCGAAGCTTTCTGGCGCGGAAGTCTTTAATATTCCTTGTAACATTAATTAAATGCTTTTATTAATTTTACATGCATTTAATTAACAGTTTCTTCTAGGACGTTAGGTAACCTGGCAATAGACGTTTTCCACTATACCTTGTTTGCGTGTTCAAAGTGCAAACGTAATTAAATGAAGCCAATAAAATAAATACTACTGATTAAAGCATTATGCTCTTAAGTCACTGTTAATTACCTACCTCGGCTATAACAGTTAATTACTTTATATGAAAAGAACTTTAGAGGATTAAAACGAATAGTTCACTTATAAAGTTATGTGTATGTTCCTGAAATCAAATTCATTGATATCTGCGAATATTTACCATTACCTAGTTAATAAAAAGCAGAAATATTATGTTCGTCAATGTGGCATACCTACATTAACAAATATTATATTTCTGTTTTTCTTAATAAAGGAGATAAGTATAGATCTCAATTAATGAAATTATATTTTGAGATTGTTGTAGGAAAATTCGGTCAGAGATTTACGTAAAGAAACCTATGAAGAGCAATTAAAAGGAACCCATTAGTAATAACAGAATTCGTGCGGTCCTTTACATGGTGATAGGCTAAAAAGTGCTCGGTCTGAGGTAAAAGAAATTTCTGTGCCATAGGCTTCTACTTCGTTCACCTTTTATACCATGTTTTTATCCAGACGGTAAAACATTGGTTTCCCTAGGAAAAGACACAACAATAATATTGCACATTTTATACAAAAAAGTGACATACGTGCACATAAGTGAAACTAAAATACAAAATAAATAAAAAGATAGCATGTTACTCGCAACAAGACACTAAAACGAAATAGAAAGTACGAACACTCGAGTCTAGAATGTGTCTAGAAAACTGCATCTATACTATACAACTCATTAATTATGTTAGTCTACGTTCCGCAAGTTTCTATTTAGGTAATTTGAGTCAACGTTTGTTTGCCAAAAGACAGGTAGCTAACAGCATACGTGAAACTATGTGTTTAAGACGTCATGTTTTATTTATAAAGTTGAATATGACTAGGTGTACTATAAGAACTTAGTAATTAGAGGTATCTCTCCTGAGTTGAAACTATAAGATAACTGAGGGGCAATGTCAAATGCAATAAAAACCAGCCGGTACATAATTTTTTTGACTTGTAAGTCGCATGTCTTCAAAACTTGTAAAAGTTGTGAAACTAAAGTTGTATAAGAAGTATTTTGACAAAGCTAGCGAGGTAAGGGGTCTTAAGGATGCACCAGATGATACCAGGACTTTATAGCTATATGAGGAAAAAATATTAAGTACACAGAATTCATTCTATATTGTATGTATTGTTATTAACTTATTACGCATGTGCCCTACATATCACGCTGGTTGTTAAAGCGATAGTATAAAATCATTATAGCCCTAGCTGCAATCAACGTTGTTATGCATGTTAAAACAAATTATAACGACTGACCTGCATATTTTCAACATAAACAAATTACCATTAAAGATAAAAATTGCGTTACAAAGATAAACGCCACTAAACCATACAAAATCACCCATTCATCACACTATAACAATAAAAACCATATTACGACACTCGGATCTGTTCACGTTGTCGTAACTCTGTCGCACATGCGATTCGCAGGCGTTCGCACGCGATCGGTTGCGTCAGATGATATTCCCCCGACCTCGACAAAAAATGACGCGACTGGCGCAAGATGGTAGGTTCGCAGGTGAAAGCACACAATTAGTGCGAATTACGCAAGAGAGCGTACCGCGTCGTCCAAATTTGGCGAGTTGATGTGAAGTATGCGGCTGGACTTGTTCCGAGAAAATGCTTAGATGCGGTTTGATTGGGCACTTAGTTTGATGTTTGCTCATACTTAACTATTGGGTTAGCGGAATTTTCCGAGGATTGGATGTTGAGTCTGTAAAAGGATTGGAATCGTCGGGATTTGAGTGGCGGTGGCAAATATTAGTGAGATTCTCGTTCCATTTCACAATCTAGCGAGAACCCTAGGTTATCAGACATTGGATTTTTTTTTAAAGACGAAATACTGGACTGCATTCATACCACGGCGCGGGACAAAAAGGTCGGTAAACCTATGTTTGCCAAGGCTTCTTTTCCACGTATCGTAGCGAATTTGATTAGATTCCTTCTATAAGATAAGATACAAATTGGTAGTTCGAACGCGTACTACGCTTGTACGCCTCGGTGTCAAGCAATGGGGTCATTGACCGAAACGCTTCTTCTTTTACGTCACTGTTGTTGAAGCCTATTCACCAATCGAAGGTTCAGATCAGAAAGTCAAGTTTGTGTATGACCTGGATCATCATCATCAAGTCCTTTTCATCCAACTGCTGGATATGAGCCCCCTCACTCCCTTTGTGTTTTTCGCCTCGATATCTGCACCACTTTTCCGACTCCCAAGATACAGGCAAATGTCGGTCACCGTCCAATCTATTCTTGTGCAATATAATTATTATGATTATCGATAAATAAACTTGAAGCTTTTTACAAATGTTTTGCCCAGTGTTTTTGTCATAATCACCTGGGTGTGCACCTATTTATTATGTAGGAGGCTCATTATCATACATTCTTGTCTAGGTTATAAGTACGGCCTTAGAATCTGGACAAACTGGTTTGAGGTGGTCACAATTGTACAAATGCATGAATATTTATGTAATTTAGCTATATACATAACCAAATATGGCAGCATAACATTGTACGTAGTACGTAGAGTGTGTTATACCTAATGATGGAGTTGCTATGTCGTGGATAACATCGATTTGATGGGCGAATTACTTATGTGTTACAGTTTTTCAGCTACAGGCGGCACGAGTCTCTTCGGAGTGTGATTCTCGTTTGACGAAAAATATTGTTAAGGCTATAGTATTCGTTTCAGGAGCATGGTTTGAAGATTTGGAGGGACCCGTGGCTAAATAATAACAGCCGCCCAGGTCGATTGATCAGGTAAAGCTACGCTTTCCGCGGTTGGTCTGAGGATGGGTGACCATCTTTACATACCGAGACCGCTCCGTGCCTCGGAAGTCGGTCCCGGCTGGCATTTGTGGATCTTTGACAGTCGTTACGCAGTCAGAAACCCGAAAGTCTGACAACCATTTTTACCAAGGGGTATCGTGTTACCCAGTAACTGGGTTGTGGAGGTAAGATTGGCAGTCACTCCGTGTAAAATACTAATATTCAGCTGCATCCGGTTAGACTGGAAGCCGACCATAACATAGTTGAGAAAAGGCTAGGCAGATGATGATGGTTAGAAGATTTGTGTCGTAAAGTTTTGTGGTCTGAAACAGGTTCTATATAAGAAACTAAAATTTTGGTTTTAAATTGCACCCGCCTAGGATTACTCAGAATATAGGTAAATATTTTAATTTATAGAAATAAAACTAAAAGATTCGGCTTTACTCCGTGACTGTACTAATGATGAAATTGGCCAGTGGGTCCAGTCGACCTATTCAAAATGTGATTAGGTTGAGTAATCCCGTGGGTCCAGTTCGAGTGGGTCCAGTTGACCAAAAGACTCCTACATCCTATTAATATGAACGACTTTATAAAGCAGGATATATGCAGGGTGGAATGAGTAGAAAATAATTATCAGGGGATTCAGAATCATGTACTAAATCCATGGTAACAGGATGTACTGGAGGCTTTTATTTAGGTGTAATGATTTCATTAATATTTATAGTATTTTATTTGCTTGAGGATAATTTATATTCTATTTATTGGTATAATGGCGTGGCTAGCTGACATATTATGCCAAATAGTTTGATTTAATGTTCTGTGTCTCGTAATATTAACTACTTTGCATACCTACTATTTGTTTTTTTTTTTTAACTGAACAGATAGCTGTACTGCTGGGGAGTTTGTTGCGCCACTTCTTCTCCCCAGCGAAAGCACTAGGAAGTGGTGAAGAGCGGGCGTTTTGGAGGACTGTCTTATGTAATTTTGACGTTCGAAAAGTGCTGATTCTCAGCCTGATTTGAATTTAATGACTTTTGATTTTATGTGTTTATGTCCCTGCCACCCTGTGTATGTAGGATATGATAATTATGAAGGTTTGTACGTTTTTTTTTGAAGTGAAAACTTCTTTAGCGGCTTTTTACACTTTTTTTGTAATGGGTAAAAAATGTTAAACTCGCGTCAGGACACGTGACCTGATCGAAAATTCGTGAGATGGATGGCCGTAGCCGGTACCAAGCGTGTTTTGTTTATAAGACGATTCACAAAATACAGACGTAATTGTTCAAGTTTTCACTTCTGGCGGCACTCCCGGAGTGCCACTGTTTTTTTTTCACAATTTCGCAAAAACGGTTGAACGGATTTAGATGAAATTTTGCACACATATAGCTTATAATCTGGATGAATACAAAAATTTTTGTCCCAAAAGTACATTCCCGTGGGATAAATTCCGACCTCCACGCGTGAGAAGCCGAGGGCAAATGCTAGTATTAAACCAAAGATAAAAAGATTAGACATACTCAATTTTCGGGATTACTTGTTTACAGATTTAATCCGTGGTGGTAATTGGTATTAAACCTTTGAGATTAATCTTTTAAGTCATCAATTTATTAACCAAATGGTTTCAAGAATTTAATGAAACTTCGACGGGATTAGTTTCAGTCTATTAATTTCACAGATCTTTTTGAATATTCAAGAAAGTGGCATATTAAATTGAACGTGCTAAAAAAAACTTGAAACTTTTTTCTACTTACCGCTACAGATAAGCTATAAAGTCGTGTGTTTGCTGGCAAACGTAGCTCCCTATGAACGGAGTGAATAAACAACTAGGGGTAATACGATACCCCTTGGTAAGACTGGTTGTCAGACTTCTGACTACGTAACGATCGTCAAAAATCCACGATTATCAGCAAGCAAGGGGGAAGGGTCTTGACATGTAAATGGATGGTCACTGATCACCCCTACACAAACCGACGCGGATGTTGTTATACGTAAGTAATTATATCTACGAGTATATATATCCTTTTCGCAAATTAATCTCAGGGTGAACTTATGGAATATTGGGGCCTTTAATAAGATTCGATTTCAACCTTTATAAAGCCGGTATGGCCAGCCCCTGGTAATTAAATTAAAAAATAAACTGTTCAAGCTTCTAACTAACGCTGTGACCGTGTCGATATTTTTTTTGTTGTGATAAAATAAAACCTTCAATATTACTTGAAATTATTCGTGAAATGATTAATCTATCACGTATTTATTTACTAGCTTCTGCCCGCGAGTTCGTCCGTTTCTGGCTGTCCCAACCCGCCCCGTCGAATCGCATCGCCTGCCTGCGCTATTACTTCGTTTTTGCTTGGCGTTCTTTCTGACCCTTTCTCTTATTGCTCGGCTCTCAAAGGACCTAGCGTGATGTTAAATAGCCTTCCTCAAGAATTGGGCTATCAAATACAAAAATAATTTTTCAAATCCGAAAGGCAG
This sequence comes from Luperina nickerlii, assembly GCA_963855955.1. Taxonomy (NCBI): domain Eukaryota; kingdom Metazoa; phylum Arthropoda; class Insecta; order Lepidoptera; family Noctuidae; genus Luperina; species Luperina nickerlii. The sequence goes on from OY979664.1 coordinate 5,027,153, forward strand.
TTTTAGAGATTAGCCCGTTTAAACAAACAAACTCTTGAGCTTTCTTATTATTATAGATTTATGAATAAACACAAATCTATCACTGCCGATGGCCAATAGCCGATGGGGCCGAAAGGTTCTGGAGTGGCGACCGCGTACGGGAAGACGTAGCGTTGAAAGGCCTCCCACAAGGTGGACCGAAGAACTTGTGAAGGCCGCAGGAACTCGTTGGATGCGAGAAGCACAAAACCTGGTGCTCGGGGGAGGCCTAGTGGACGTCTTTCGGCTGAAGTGATGGTGATGATGATATCACTGCAGAACAAGGGTCAGTTCTCATACGGGAAGCATTGATCATTCTGCTTTCTCACTGGTGTTGGTTATGGTTGGCCATTATGTTCAGTTTTTGGAGGGGTGTTCCTTATCGCACGTGGCTCTGCGTACTTACTTGGCGAATGAGAGCTTGAAGGACCGTCACGACACTTTTGTTACTGTACAAAATCAAAATATTTTATTTCTCATAAACCTACATGGGCACATATGAAACGTCAGAAGCTAGATGCACGGCTCGAATTGCTCGTTTCCTATGGAGAAGAACGGGTAAGAGACTCCATGGTTACTGTTTTCAAAATAATTGGCTTTTACAATGTTTTCAAATAACAGTATTAATAGGTACTTAAGGGGCGACAGAGTAGGCCTATCAACAAGTACCAGGTACTTAAGAAAATACAAATAAAACGATTTTTATAAATTGTATTGTTTCACATCTTGAAATGTGATTTAAACACGATTCCGGGTACTGTTTGAATGGTATTACTATCACTAGTCTTTTCTGTCTATGACGGTCAAAGCTAAACAAGGTTTTAATTAGTTTCTCTGATGCTCTTCGTAAACCCGCTTTAATGTCACGTGATTTTCTATCTGCAAATATTTGAAAAAGAAAGAAAACACGTTTATTTGCGGAAAATATGACGCTGAGAAAGAACACTAAAGGCTCGTACACACAGGCGCGACGCGACACGCGACACAAAGGCACCGCAAGTCGCGCAACGAGCGGTGCCTTTGTGTCGCGCGCGATTCGCGTCGCGTGTCGCGCCTGTTTGCAGGAGCCTTAACACAAAAAAATAACAAGTTGGGGGAATATATGCGTCACATCCACGCAAAACGGCCATCTCTTAGAGTAATGTTATGACCAAATGCAAGACAGATACCAGCGCAGGTTTTGAGCGACAGCCGGCGATGACATGATGACGTCAATCAGTGCAGCATACACATTTATTAATACTTTCATATTTATACAAAGTTCTGCACCAAAAATCGATTTCTCCTCGACTGCAAACAATATCAGTTCCATCTTTTAAGTCAAGTGCCATTTCAGTTTATCGATAAAACGTGTCGATATTTTTCCCTACACTATGTTAAAGGAAATTTCGCGGGGTTCGCTCAAAGGTTGCTTTGTGCACCGACTTGGCAGCTTGTCGGCTTGTCCAAGCAATAATCTCAAGGGTGTACTCTACTGTCAATGAAATGTTGCTTCGAACTTGGCCTCTGTGCTTTAAACTTGGCAAGAGTTTGCTTTGATTAAGTTAAGATCTGCAGAATAAGTGTCTTGGGAGATATATTGTTTTGGGTAGCATGTGTTAAAGTTATGAGGTGTGCAAATCGGGGTATTCCTCAAAGCGCAACTATTTTTAAGCGCAAAATCTACTATTTTGAGGTCAGCCGGTCGATTCTGTAAAAATCTCACCGTGAAAACTTATGTGAAGTGAGTTTGTTTTTGCTAAGAATTGACACTATTGACAGCTCACTCCACACTCACTTCACCTAAGTTTTCACGGTGAGAATTTTACAGAATATCACCGCAGGTCTGCGATATTTTATCGAAATTATTGGCAGTCATTTTGTGTGTGAAATGCGAATTTCTCTCGTTTCCATTTTAACAAAACCAAACTCAGATTTATTTTCATGTAAAAGTATATATTTGAAAACAACAAGTTAGTTATATTACAATACAAATGTGTTTTAGTTTAAATTATGTTTTGTTATCGGGTTTACAACTTCAGCACAGTACAAAATATTGTCGTAGTAGAATAAATATATTTTTTTAGTAACAAGAGCAGATTAATTAGAATAAAAAATTTAAAAAATTATCTAATTCTTAGTAAAATTGAAAGTTTTGAGCGGCGCGTTACGCTGTTTTGCCCAATAGCGTGAAGATGATTCATTTAGGAAACGCATTCTTATTTCTGTCATACACTGACCCGCTATTTTGACCTCTATACCAAATAATGTGAAGTCGGGATTCGCATACAAAATATAAAATATGGTGTAATGATTTTCTACATGGTCAGTTTCGTGTACGCATGTACACTCAGTACAGTCAACAAAAGAAATAAGTATGTAGGCTACTACTGACTTTAACTTCTTTCTAATGTGTCAAAATGTTTGACATTCATAGAATAGAATATTCTTTGTTATTATTTTGCCATACAAATTACAGATATAAATATACACATTTAACCTAATGTGATACACTGGACGGTCTTATCGCTAAAAGTGATCTTTTAAAGACAACCTTTGGATGAATTTAAAGGTAGAAAGAAGAAGAGACAATACTGCAGGTAGTCTGTGGTGTAACATTGAAAAGTATCTACTGTTTATGTTTAAAAAGTATTTTTTCTCGCCCCATTACAAGCGCAGACTGACTACGTTTTTATGTGGGTAAATTAGCTAGGCTGTGAAAACAGTGGCACTGAGAGAGTGCCGACAGAAGTGAAAACTTTAACAATTACGTGTGTATTTTTTTAATCGTCTTATAAACAAAACACGCCTGGTGTGGGTTACGATAACAGTGTCGCGAGTTCAATGGTTTTTCCCATCTCAAAAAATGCCCGCATTGGGCATTTTTTGAGATGGGAAAAAAGCCTTAAGAAATTTTCACTTCAAAAAAACCTACGTACCTAACGCAAAGATGTTCCTACCTGCACACCTGACTATGTTGCCATCTGTACCTGCCTATGATATGTGGATATGTGACAAATGATTATTGTGTGTGTGATCGTGCAAACATATTAGTGAGTGTGTGTGTATCTTCACGTTACGCTGTCTAATAATAATGTATAGTGAAACGTACGAAACAGTCGATCGAATTATTTCACGGTTGGCATCAAATGGCGGTCTCGCAACATTTTTGTTGAATATGAAGAGTTTTAATTCTTTAATTCAAGTGATAAACTGCTACGGTCTGGTGGTCGCAAGCGGTACTGCTGAGCATGAGTTCCTGGGTTCAACTCCCGGGTTAAGTGTTATTTTGGACTTCAAAATAACTGGCGAAATATGGGTGTACTATAGCTCTCTCTATCCCATCGGAGGATACAGGCATAAAGGCTCCTTCAAACAGGCACGACAAGACACGCGACACAAAGGCACCGCAAGTCGCGCAACGAGCGGTGCCTTTGTGTCGCGCGCGATTATATCGCGTGTCGCGCCAGTTTGCAGGAGCCTTAGGCTGCCTTTCCACCAGAGATGAGCGGGGGATGCGTAGCGAGGGATGTGTGTGAAACCAACCAATAACATCGCTTCATTTTTATAGCTTGAACTAAGTTAGCGTTGGTATTGGTTAGTTTTACACACATCCCTCGCTACGCAACTTTGCTCATCTCTGGTGGAAAGGCAGCCTTAATGTTATGTTACTCTGTATTCATGTGTTGTGTTTGTGCTGTCACTTTATTTTTGACGGTCGTTGATTTGTGTGCTCGAGGGTATGCAAATGTTTACTGTCATACAAGACGTCAACTGTTTACTGTTATACATGGTGTCACATGACGTCAACTGTTTACTGTTATACATGGTGTCACATGACGTCAACTGTTTACTGTTATACATGGTGTCACATGACGTCAACTGTTTACTGTTATACATGGTGTCACATGACGTCAACTGTTTACTGACAGTAAACATGACGTAAAGTTAATGGATGTTCGAAAAAAAGGTTGTTACTCAGAGTATATTTTCATGAGGTTTTATTTCGTTGATTTATTTTCATAATTATTAAATAAGTATGTATACTCTTAAATATTTTTATAAATACCTACCATTAAAAAACATTTCAAAATATAATAAAATAGTGATCCGCCGGTATCGGGAGCAGGGTCCAAGGTACCTGTGGTTAGGGCTCTAGAGACGGGAACCTCCTCACGATGCCAGCCGTATCGAGGAGTCCTGCCTTCTGACTCAATCCACGCCTAACGAGAGCCCCGAGAGATGTTGATCGAGGGTTATGGCCATCAGACCATTGGCCGTTACGGCAATCGGCACAATGATAGTCGAGCTCACATTCCACATATCAATAAACTCGTGTGCTGAGTCGAGATATTTAATTTGTTTCTCTTTCTCAACTTTCACGAGGTCGAGGTTTATTATATTAGGTATTAATTTATTCAAAATCAAGAGCGTTTACGCCGTACGGCATTTCATACAAACTTTCAAGCCCTTGTTTTTCTAAATGAATGAACCGATTTTAATGAAACTTCATATTCATAAGCATGGATACAAAGGTCTAAAAAGTTACTTAAGAACATTTACGAAAAATAGTGTTACAGCCAAATTAGACCGATTTTTAATTTTCCATAGAAACAGAATTCCAGTTATCTTTTTTTAAATAAGACATTTCGAAATTGATCTTACGCAACTTTTCAGATATTTGTATCCTGTTTATGCGTATGAAGTAGGGCACTAGTAAGGGCGACTAGAATCAATTCAATTATACTGTAAATTTTGACGTTCAAAAGTGCCTTTAATGTGCCTATTTGAAATAAATGATTCGACTTTGACTTTCCTTCAGCTTCTCAATGAAAGAGGAGGCCTGTGTCCACGCAGTAGGACCATTTATAAGCTGACTATGCTAGAAAAGTAAGCAAACGATTATTGCTGGAACAAAGTACATGAACACAATAGATTCAAGCTCTTACTTAACCAGTCCCGTTTATACGGATTGTGTCCGTAACTTGATCAATACAAAGTCAACGTTTCTCCATAATCACTCACTAATCTTAGATCGTTCTAATTTCGATCACGATCAAGACTCAAGAGACGGCTCCATTCATTCAAAACGATCTCTTACATAATGAGGTTGTATCAGGCTCACTGACCGACTTACGACGTTATGACCACCATCAATATTCACGCACCAACGAACAGTTTGGAAGACAATGCCGAAACGGCCATTTAACATAAGCAGCAATGAATATCAATGGAGAAATTAAATACGTGTTATGGAACTGTTGCGAGGTGAATTTAAATACATAGTTTGAAAACTGATCAACCTTGATAGACTCGTTGAGCATTTCGTGCGAAAAGTTATTAAATTTAATGTTAAATTAAGTTATTTAAAATTAGGAGGGGCTTGTGGTTAAATAATAACAGCCGCATTGGTCGATCGAAGGTTAAGCTACACTTGCTGCGGTCGGTTGGTGGATGGGTGATCAACCATTACATATCGTTATCCCTCCGAGCCTCGAAAAGCGGATCCCGGCTGTCATTCGTAGGTATTTTACAGTCGTTACGGGTAGTCAGAAGCCCAAAAGTCTGAAAACCAGTCTTACCAAAGGGTATCGTGTTACCCAGTAACTGGGTTGTGGAGGTCAGATAGGCAGAGTAAAATAATATAATACTTACTAAAATTGTTCCCATTGCTTTTTTATTTTGGAGCCGCCGGGAATAAAATGATGGAGCGCCTGGGTATAAGCCAGTTGCTCCATGTAAAATACTGATATTCAGCTGCATCCGGTTAGACTGGAAGCCGACCCCAACATAATTGAGAAAAGGCTAGGCAGATTGACCTGAGCCTAAAATTAAGACAAGTTGTCTATCGCGAAACCAAAGGCTTAGTCTCTGTGATCGAAAGAGATTTCCGAGGTTTTCCTTTGGCTTTGGTAAGCAAACTGAAGTTCTCTTTAAGTTAGTTACTTGTATAACTTATTGGTTTAAGGATTAGTGGATTTTGTTGTACAGCTACCTAGCTTGACTATATCTTCTAATTAAATGAAGAGGTAAAATTTGTTTGTAAGTTTGTATGTAGGGGGTAATCTCTGAAACTACTAATCGGATTAAAAAAAAAAATTGTATTTGATAGCCCAATTCTTGAGGAAGACTCTAGGCTATTTAAAATAACGCGATGACCCTTAAGAGCCGGGGTAAAAGAAAAAAAACGTCAGAAAGAACGTTAAGTGAAAACGTAGTGATAGCGCGGGCGATGCGATGCGCCGGAGTGGGTCGGGGGAACAAGAACACATAGACGAAGGCGCGGGCAGTAGTTAGAGCTAGTAAAATATAAATCAGAGGCAAAATATATGATGGCAATCTTAATGATAAAGCCCCTCGAGGCAAACGAAAATAACATCAAAAATTACACCTGCGAACAGACTTATTACCCAACAAATAACACCAAAATATAACAGTCATTAGAATAAACTGCTGTAACACAATAAAGCAGCTATTTACGTACAGAACAACATAAATATGTAGTACATATATACAATCGCTTCTTTTTGAGTACTCAAATCATCACATTCACGACTTGTTACGACCAGTTAATGGCAATTTTTGTACTTTCGCCAAGTTTTTATTACTGCCTAATGAATTCCTGTAATTTCTGACTCGGGTATGTACGAATTAATAGCTACCTATTACCTACTCTTGTTACATAAATGTTTATGTGCTATTTTATACACGATATGAGTTTACGATGGATTGTTAGATGTTTAAACCTGAAATTCTGTCGGTAGTTAATGGCACGTAAGATGTAAGCAAAACGAAAAATAAAATTAGAATGCAAAAAAAATAACAATTAATTGGAGGTAAAAAGAGCGTGCTTGTAAGGCAACAACGACCGTTAGGTGCCTAATGAGTATTAATTAAGCATGCTATTAAATAATTAAGTATGATATGATGTAGGTACCTATTTGTGCTATGTTGTATTATTTCTAAAAGTGATAGTATACCATACGATAGTGATAGTATGTGTGTGTGTAGTGATAGTGTAGTGTAGCTTAGATTTCCGCCAAGTTACCTGACTTGGCGGAAGACTGAACTATGCTTTATTAGTGATAAATAAGTAATGATATATTATTAAATGAATATAACAGTCTTATATTATTGATTAGTTGTAAAGTAAAATCAATTTAATTGATAAAGTTAGCTTAGATAACCTATTGAAATGGAGGTAGGTACTTACTTACTTAAATTATTTCCCAATACACCAGTAGCGAAGGGTCAATTTTTGTAAGAGGTAAGCTGGAGTAGATATCTTTAATATGATTATATTAAGTGTCTATAGAATACCGACTGTACCATTTTTCAAAGGGAAGCCGTTAGGAATCGAATTGTATAATGGAACCTTCGCCACTGTAATACACCTCGTAGTATTAAACTATTGCTATGTTGATTTCCTTCTACACAAAAAATCGAAAAAAAGGTATGATAAAACAACAAGGAACTTTTAAAACTCGAACAAAAAGAACAAAGAAAAACACTTGGCAGTTGTTTATGAATCCTGTGCTTTATTATTTGAGATAAAAAAAGAAACCAATGAGGTTTATTTTTATATTTTATTCTAAGCTAACTTTATCAATTGGATTTGCTTTTACTTTACACTTTACCTAAACCTCATAAAATTCTTATATTAAAAATGAATACCATTTATGAAATTGTTTAAAAATGGAAATGAGCGGTTGAGAGAAAATCCTGGGTCAATGACCGGACCCTTCCTTGACCTTTGTAGAAGTATAGTAGGTACCTATCTATTGAAACAATCCGCTTGTCAACAAGACCTTGAAATAGAATTAGGATCGTGACCTTCCGAGATATTGACCTTGGCTAAATTTTATTAGTGCGCTTACATTGATTAAATTGTTTTGAAAATTAAATGCTTGTTTGATAAATGTTTTCTGCAGATGAATTTTTGTTTAAGTATTTCATGTTGTCGTGTTTTTAGAAATAAAAGAGGAAATATTTGCTCAATTTATACTGACACGCACTTGGCCGGTTTTTACCCATCACCATATCTATCACGTCTGTGGAGTTTCGCTAGTTAATTTGATTTGACCCTGTATACAGGGTTATTGGTAAAACATTAATCCTCTTAAGAGTTCATTGTACTCATCATTATGAACAACTTTTACTATGGGACAAAACCTGAAATCGCGAAAAAAAAAATCAGCTGCGGTGCTATTCTGTAAAAATCTTAGGTGAAGTGAGCGTGGAGTGAGCTGTCAATAGTGTCAATTCCTAGCAAAAACAAACTCACTTCACCTAAGTTTTCACTGTGAGATTTTTACAGAATCGACCTACATTTTGATGAGTTGTACGAACATAAATGTAGGGAACAGCTGATTTTTTTATCGTGATTTCAGGTTTGTTAATGTTAATGTCGTTAATGTTGTACCAATAACCCTTTATAAAGGTTGGCAGAGACATCGACGCGCAACGCAACCAAAGCGTCTACTTGCCTAATATTGTTAGACGTTAATGGATTTTGTTACCATGTATCTACATAATCGAATTCTTTAGGCATTATTACGTGGGTGGAAAACTGTGTTATGGAAATGAAGGCTGATTTAAAACAAATTACCATGTTTATATGGGTACTGGGTAGGTATAAAATATATACAGTTTCTGGTAAAACATATCTAAGGGTGGTAAGGACCCGTCCGATCAGGACCAGGCCCGTGCCGGACGGCGCGTAAGTGTTCCACGCGCGCCTCAAAGAGATGTCAGCATGAAATGAAGGGGCCCGATAGGGCCGAAGCCTGCCGGGCCAGCGGGATTGTCCGAAAGGGTTACCGTTGGCCCGGAATATAAAGGGCTAAAGAAGGAACACGGGTGGGTTTTAGTCAGTAAGAGTCTGACACTCCCTTCCGCTCCACCCAGAGCGGGAGGAGTCATTTGATGATTTCCCATCCTCAAAAAAAAAAAAAAAGGGTGGTAAGGACATCGACGCGCAACTTGATATCATTTATTCAATACATGATCCGAATAACCGACGAAAAATTAGCTGTTCAATACATTTTAACCGCGTAGAAATTGATTGTACATGTAACAGCAGTTTTATTTTTTTTAATGTCTAGGCCACGTTTAGGGTCATGTCCTGAATTCATGAGTATTTAGGCGTCGATGTCTCTGGCAACCTGTAAGTTTTAGTGTTAGATTGAATATAAGATTTTAAAAACAAAACTCTCAGTCACCCTGAATAATATAATTCTAGCAGTAGCGTGGTATTATGTTGTGTAATGTCTCAATATTTTTTCCACACACGTAATTAAGTACATCTAGCATAATTTTAGAATAATTAAGCTATACGCAACCAAGTATTCGTTCATTTCCTTCAGGTGATTGCATTAAAGTTAACATTACTTAATGTACTGGACTTGGCTAACTTGGCTAAATATTGCCGGGTCCAAGCAACCGGTCGAGAGTTTCCTCATAAATATACATATGTGGTGTTGGCATATGTGCTGATCAGTAGTCACTTCAAGTGATCTTGAGTACTCTTCTCTGATTCTCAGCATTTACTTGAACTAAGTAAAGTGTGTGCAAGCAGGATAGCTAAGTATAAGAGCTTCTACCTAAGTACCTAACTGATGAAAATTTTGACGTTCAAAAGTGCGTTTAATGTGCCTATTTGAAATAAATGATTTGACTTTGACTTTGACTTTGAAAGCTTGTGGTGACCATGAAAGCATACGAAACCGAGAAGCATTATCTTCTCCTCAACAAAAAGAAAACTTAAGTTGAGAAAAAGGATTTTTAGGGTATTATTTTTGAGAAACATGTCGTGTTCTTATGTTCTAAATAAAGTCAAAGTCAAATCATTTGAGTGTCCATTAAAGTAGCTCTGCGAGTCGTGATACCACTTCAGTTATCGACCGGTGCACCCGGGTTAAGGCTCCTACAAACAGGCGCGACACGCGATATAATCGCGCGCGACACACAGGCACCGCTCGTTGCGCGACTTGCGGTGCCTTTGTGTCGCGCGCTATTTTATCGCGTGTTGCGACTGTTTTAATGAGCCTTTAGTCAGCCGCAATATCACTAAGAAGGCCTTGCAGAAACTATTCTAGATTAATTTGTTCCGAAGCGGAGAATGTTCGTTTACCCTCGGAAAACCATTACTGTTTTCATGACAGATAAATAAATCGGCATAATCAAAACATTCCCCTTTAAAATTCTTTCATTTAAACACACTTTGTTTCTTTTTCCCATCCTGTGAATGAAATGAAAGAAAAATAGAAAGCTGTCATAAAGAGAAACAGTTGAGACTAACTGCTTAGTTTCCTGTTTAAGTTGTACATAAGCCAATGAACGGATAACTTGAGAATGTTCTCGTGAAACCTGTCGCCGCCTGTGAAGTTACTGTTAAGTTGGAAATAAGTTATTTTAGAGTTTTGTGAAGAAACAGCTATTATCCAAGTTACCGTATTATAACTTATAAATCGGGATCATGAGAGCAGTGGTGGCGCAGTAGAAATGGCCTCAAATTACGTGTTGTAGATCGTAGCTTCGAACCCGGACAGGCATTTTACTTTGTGTAAATTATTTCATCGCCACTGCTCCCAAAACGGTGAAGGAAAACATAGCGAGGAAAGCGGCATGTACCTACTACAATTAAAATTTCCAAGACATTTGACATCCACCAATCCATACTGGGCACGCGTGGTGGATTACGGCACACTCCCACTCACAGAGAGGTGGCCTGTGACCCAGCATTGAGAACATTATAGGCTGATTATGATGAAGTCGGTATCAATATTTTCAACTCGAAAACGAAAACCAACACTATTAAACCTCAGGAGTGAAAAAAAAAACAATGGCACTCCAGGAGTGCCGACAGAAGTGACACTTGAAAAAGCATAGTAATTTGAAATACTTATATTTGAAGGTCATTCTTCCCAAAGAAAATGTACCGCGCGTTGGTGTATTTATAATGGCCAAAACTTGAAACAGATGTGTCGGTTACGGTAACAGTGTCGCGAATTAAATGGTTTTTCCCATTTCAAAAGATGCCCAAAGCGCCTAAAAAGTTTTCACTTTAAAAAGTTTAAGTATTTCGAAACAATAATACAAGACTACAAGTACAATAAGTAAAACGATGATATCTGCAAAAGCATAAACTGAAGCACAAAATGTTTTCAAAAGTATAAACTGTAGCGCAAAATGTTTCCAAAAGTATAAACTATAGCGCAAAATGTTTCCAAAAGTATAAACCGTAGCGCAAAATGTTTCCAAAAGTATAAACGGAATAAATCGATCGATCGACCCGTGCGTTTCTCCAAGCCTTTTTTTTTTCAAGAAGGGAAATCATCAAATGACCCCTCCCGCTCTGGGTGGAGCGGAAGGGAGTGTCAGACTCTTACCGACTAAAACCCACCCGTGTTCCTTCCTTAGCCCTTTATGTTCCGGGCCAGCAGTAACTCTTTCGGGCAATCCCGCTGACCCGGCAGGCTTCGGCCCTGGCGGGCCCCTTCGGATGTTGCTGACATCTCTTTGAGGCGCGCCCTTCCTCCAAGGCTTTACGAGAGATTATAAGAAACAAATGAATATTTAAGCTTATGGTAGCCTGATTTTCCTGTACATTTTAATTGCTGAAGTTAGTTGTTATTAGTTGAAGCAACGATACAAATCGCACCGTCTAAACACTGTTTCGGTAAGCGATGAATGATGAGTTATTTGTATGTCATGAGCAAGAAATTTGTAAATCGGGCCTCTTCTTCTTAGTGTATCGTGATGGCTAAAAGTTAAAACTGCTTTGGCCCAAAATTCTGCTGTGCGAACTCCGCTCACTGACGCAGTTATAAGATCATCAAATACACCGGTGACAGGGCATGCGGCGCAGGATGGAAGGTGGGTAGTTGTCTGTGGGGAGGTGCCGCATACGCACTTCAGATCTGAGTCGTCCGTGAACCCCATCACCATTACCTCCATCTGTGGAGATTGTCTTTGCTCCGACCGACTTGGGTTCGTTGAAATATTTAGAGATTTCCAATCGGGTTTATAGATCGTGTTCATTTCATTTTCGAATTGTTTTTTTTTTTTGTAATATGTCTTCTATATTAATAAAAATAACACAATTAGATTCTAACTTAACTAAAACTATACAGATTCTAAAAAATTGCATTGAAAAATTCATCTGCATCGCTGTCGACTGGTAATGTACTCAAGAGATTGGCGGCATTACCACGTTGTATCGCGATGCTTAGCCTCTGGCCAAAGTAAAAGCCAGCCCTTGGGTCACGGGAAGTGTCAACCAGCCGTTTCGAAATTTCTTTAAAAAGACCATGAGTACTCGAATTGATTGTATTACACAAACAAAATAAATTAATCGAATTATGTTAGAAGCTAACGGTATGCATACAATGCTATAATGTATATGTTGTTATGTGTCCTAAGCTTATATTATGAACCCACTAGTCCAGTTGTTTTTTAATTGCAAAAATAACTTCAATAACAGTCGGATACCAGTTTTTGTACAAACATTCTATTTTTATACCGTTCTGTAATTAATGTTATCGATTAACATAACAGCTATTACGTCCATCTATACTTTTATATTATAAAGTGGTAAAGTTTGTCAAAGATGTACTGAAATTAAAAGGTGTTTTTGAAAGATTGAGACTGAGATCAGACTGTCACCCTTAGTCTGATTCTGAAAATTCTTTCACTAATGGTTAGCTACAGTACTGCCAAGTGTCATATATAGATATATTTTACGTTCAAACGAATTTTACGTGGACGAAGTCGCGGGCAGAAGCTAGTAATCTAAGTTTATGTATTCGCAAAGTATAAGAATTAGATAAAGCGGAATAGACTTCTGCTAGTTCTAGACCATCCGTTAGAAAGATAAGAAAACTTTTATACTTAGTACCGTTTTAGAAGACTCCATAAAGTGATGTATCTTTATACCTACTACAGATTTCATGTTCTAAGTTAAGGAACTATTGAATGGCAATAGATACAGTTATAATTCCCTTAAGGCGACTACATGACCTAAAGCGCGGTCTTTGTTGGACTGCATAGAAAAAAAAGAGAAGCGCGATTACATAACGCTGGTAATTTATTGCAAAATATGAAGCAATTATCTATTTACAAAAAATCTATTGTTTGGAGTAAAACGTTAAAGCACTAGTGCATATAGTACGTTGCTTGTAGAATAATCTGACAAAAAATCATACCAATTGTATGTATATCAGTAGGGTTTTTATTGTAAAAAGAAGTTTCTAGAGGTTTCTTCATGATTTTTTTCTATCGTATAAAATTAGTCGTATTATATTTTCAACACACTATCTAACTAGCATATATCCTGAAGAATATCATATATTTTTCTGATTTTGTTTACTGTAGTCGATCATATACTTTTATTGTTTCTAAAACTTGCGTTTTTTGTGTTTAGATCCTATAAGCCCCTTAATACTTAAGCTTTCCTTGAAAGTTAAAATGTACCTAGTTTTTGATTTGGAATTTACGAGGCGAATTGTTCACTTTTGTGTATTGTCGGTAAAACCATAGATATCCGCATCGACACTGGAAAAGCGATTATGATCGGCATCGGTCCTAATTTGACTCAGGATTCGATTGAGCAGTAATGAATCCTTCAAAGGCTTGGTCCGTAATAAATCTTAATATAAACACCGATTAAGCGATTCATATTCCTACATAGCGTAAGCGTTATTAAGCGATTCATATTCCTATATAGCGTAAGCGTTATTAGCCTTTAATGTTCCCATTACTGGGAAACAGGCTTCCTCTCTGGGAGTGCGCCGTATTCCTCCATGCGGACCCAGTACGGGTTGGTAGATGTCATGTCTTTGAATTTTTGGTTCTAGGATATGCGAGTTTCCTTACGATGTTTTCCTTCACCATTTTGAGAGCAGTGGTGATGAAATAATTTACACAAAATAAAGCACCTGTCTCGTTTCGAACCTACGAAATACAACTCGTAAGCCGCGGTCGTTACCACTTGGCTATCACTGCTCCCGATCCGATGTTCCTATTATAATAATTATGAATTGTCCTGAAATCAGAACGACCCATTCAAGTTCAAGTCCTTATACGGGCATAACTTTTACGTGTTACATACCTACTCAAAGTCTCAAACAATTAGAATTGTGAAAAATCAAGTAATATAACCCCAGTCATAAGTTCGTAACACATTAGATAATAGTGTGTGTGTGTGTATAAATAAACGTAAGTGTACAAAGCACAAGTAATAAGGAAACTCTCAGTGTTCTCAGTCAAACTTCCCCTCATCTTTTGCGCATGGGCAGCGCTTGCTTCACTTTCACTCACTATGAGCTAAGTTACCTAGGCGTGATATAACGTGTGATACCAGTAATACTACCTTTTTACGTTCACATGAGGACTTATTACATGTTCGTTGGTAATTCTGGTCCGATGTGTACTTTAAGTGCTTGTGTAGATTTCTACACCACATAAAAAAACATCACATTCATGTGTTATTATTACCTAAACATAACTTTTCATTACGACTTTCCACTATTTAGTGAAAATTCTAAATGTAAACCTAAGACGATCTATTGACGAAAGAATTGTGTTTGAATTTGAATTGAATTGATAAAAACTGGCTAAGTGCCTGTCGGAGTCGCACACGAAGGGTTCGACACCACAAGGCAAAAACGCTGAAAAAAACACGTTTGTTGTATGGGAGCCCCCTTAAATATTTATTTTATTCTGTTTTTAGTATTTGTTGTTATAGCGGCAAACGAAAAATATCATCTGTGAAAATCTCAACTATCTAGCTATCATGAGATACAGCCTGGTGACAGGCAGACAGACAGACAGACAGTGGAGTCTTAGTAATAGGGTCTCGTTTTTACCCTTTGGGTACGTTACCCTAAAAACGATGCAGCTTTTGTGTCTACTCCTGGTCAGTGGGCCGTCTTACTACTTTATTTGTTTACATAATACTTATGAGTTGCATCGTTTCAAATTACAGCAAAAAATACTAGACGTTATTGAATCTCTTATTTTATTTTTATAGTATCATAGTGTTTATATCTGCATATAATACATATTGGCCAGAAACCGGCCTTACTTCTAGTATGTTCTTATAAGGAAAAACATGCAAAAATATTATAAAATTGTCTGCATCCATCAGTGATTCAATTTATAAAAGTAATCTTTTTTGGTACAATATTTCCATTAAAAACCTAAAAAATACAGAAAATAAACCTATTTACGCAATGAAAGAAAAATAATGATCGACGAGAAAGAAAAATTACAAAAGAAAAATACTTACGCGTAAAAAGATCCGTCACCGTTGACAACACACACTTCGAAAAAAAAAGTTCGAATTATGAAAAAAAAACCGTTCCAAAGATGGCGTCTGTTAGTGGCGCGTTCGCGAGATACAACTGCGGAATCGTCGCCGGCGCAGGTGAATGTGCACGTCACACCACCACTCTTGTTTCGCGTACTATCAACCGCGTATAGATGCACCTTCCCTTCTTTATTATTTCACTCATGAAGGGCCTACTTCATTTGCCAGGACTATATCACTTGTTATGTACGTTGAACTTTGCTTATTTGAATGGACGATTGTTCTTGCGACGCGTCTTCCATTTTTATGAGGCTTTATTTTATGCAATTGTAAGTTTGTCGTTTGTTGTTACTAACTGTCCGGTTTCTAAGAAATACAAGCTCTAATGTTACATGGCATAAGTGTGAAATTTCGATTTCCGGAATTATAAAGAATGACGGCACTTTATGAAAGAAACTTTTAATACGGATAGCTTAGCTTATCCATCAAATTCGTCGTCAAATTATTTTATAAAAAGAAAGTAATGTTCGGAGTTATTAATAATGTTCGCATTTCACAAAACTTCACGGTGCATTAACAAGATGATGAATGACAGAGCACGTTTGCTTTCGCGATTGCACTCCGTTAAATCGTGTTTAATTTTATTCAGACTACCCACCTATTTCAACATTTAAAGAAACTTCTAGAAAGCTTTTTGTTGAAATGTCTTACTAATGGTGATGCATGTGTTGGATGGTTTGGTTCCATTCAAAATGGCTGAGCTAATTGGTACTGAATGGATCAGCGTCATGTTCGTAGACGGGCACTGTCGGTTGGTGACTGGTCATCTCTAAGTTGCCACAACTTCATCTGCCTAGCCTTTTCCCAACTACATTGGGGTTGGCTTCCAGTCTAACCGAATGCAGCAGTATTTTACATGGAGTGACTTCCCATCTGACCTCCACAACCCAGTTACTGGGTAATACGATACCCCTTGTAAGACTGGTTGTCAGACTTTCGGGCTTCTGACTACCCGTAACGACTGTCAAAGATCCACGAATGACAGCCGGGACCAACGGCTTAACGTGTTTTCCGAGGCACGGAGGGGTCTTGTTATGTAAAGATGGTCACCCATCCACATAACAACCGCGGCAAGCGTAGCTTAACCTGACCGATCGACCTGTGCGGCTGTTATAAGTTAGCTACGGGCCCCCTTGTATGAAAGTACCAGTATCATTCAGATTTATCTGATTAGTCTATATAATAGTTATAGATGATTGTCTGTATTTTTCGACTGCAGGGCGAAGGCCTCCGTTTCCTTTTTCAACTCAATCCTGAGCTAATATGGACCAATCCCTCAAGTTCATCCCGCCATCTACGTCTGGGTCTTCCGTGATGCCGTTGGACGTTTTCAGGGACCCATGTCGTGGTGGTCAAAGGCCCCGTTCTCACTATGTCGTGACGACAGATTATCGTGTCGTTTAAAGCGTCGTGTCTTGTGTATTTAAATGGTGGTGTTCACATATAACCACGATTAACTGTCGTCCACGAATTTTTTTTGCAGTGACGAGTGATTGTCAAGTCAATGGGAACGGCTAGCACGACAGTCGTAAAACGATAAAAAAACATCACAACTTATGGCGACGACAAAGCATGTGTCGTTATTGCGACTATCTATCCGTAGCACGTATCACACAAACGACAAGGCGACTGCCGTGAACAGTAAAAATGTCGCCACGATCCAATGGGAACGGCTGGATACGACAGTCGTACAACGACAAAACATTTCGACGACACAGTGCCGATAAACAGTCGATATAATAGGAACAGCTAGAGACCAGTCACCCAACGATAAATTAATCGTCACGACATAGTGGGAACGCGCCCTTAGCTCACACTGTATCTGAACAGCCAAAATGTGTATTTTAATTGCTTACTTTGTTTTTTAATTGTATTTTTAACCCCCGACAAAAACAGAGGGGTGTTATAAGTTTGACGAGTGTGTCTGTCTGTGCCACCGTAGCTCCCAAACGGCTGAACCGATTTTGATGTTTTTTTTGTTTGCAAGGTTACTTGATCGAGAGTGTTCTTAGCTATGATTCAAGAAAATCGGTTCAGACGTTTGAAGATTATCAGCTTTTTAATTTACTTTTTGTTCTGGACGCTTTTAAAGTCCACAACTTTCTCATAGGTATGTACTTCATGGTTGATGTAACTAATGTTTAGTAACAATCATTTGATTAAAAAGTTCTTTGCTTCTTGTGTTCTCGCCTATGCATCTCCATAGGAACCTACCACGTTTTGGAATGGGCCACTAACGTAATATTTCTGACTGACCAACTGCTTGACAGTTTAAAAGTGCCTGTAAGTACTTTATAATTGAAATAAATACTTTGAGTTGGAATACTAAGTGCGACGAACTACGTTTTTAGCTTACTGATTTTTTTAAGTGAGGAAAAAAAAGATACATTTTTTCTTTAGGCGCGTTGGGCATTTTTTGAGATGGGAAAAAACTATTGAACTCGCACCACTGTTACCGTAAGCGACACCGCGCGTGTTTTGTTTATAAGACGATTAAAAAAATACCCGTTTCGGATGTGTTCGGCTGTCCTCGGCATGTACTCGGTTTTAAAGTATATCCAATATATCAGTGAGTGATGGCAAAGTATTCTGTTTGTGTTTTGTTTTCACTTCTGTCGGCACTCCCAGAGTGCCACTGTTTTTTTTTTTTGTTTATTTGTCAATAGCAGTGACTATTAAAAATAAATGAATAAGAGGTAAATTTAGCAACGCACGGTTGTCTAAGAATAAATTTAATTGAAAGAACCACACTGACTGGTACTGGTTGCTTGAAGTTTATTCATGGTTATCTGTTATGATAACCAGTTTCTCTCGTCCTTTTTCAACAACTCAGCACGGAAATGTATTAATATGTTAATGAACCTTTATACTTGTCTACGTTTATATGGTATTTTTGACTCATCAGCTACATGCCAGGAATGTGGAATACCCTTTAGTTCGAAGACAATAAAAGGCTCCAGTGAAGTCATTCACCAACTGACCGACCTTCACTCAGCAGAGGATCTTGAAGGTCAACAGTACAATTAAAGTTTACTGAACAATTATTATTGTGAACATCAAAAGAATTCGCAACGAAATTGTTGTTAAAATTATAAAATAATTTCAATTCTAAAAAATGTTGCTAGGCTTGTAATTTTTTGTGAGTTGCAAAAAGACTTGAAGAAAAATATTTTGGTTTACTAGCTGCGTCTTGCGGTTTCACCCGCATAAAGGCTCCTACAAACAGGCGCGACACGCGACACAAAGGCACCGCTCGTTGCGCGACTTGCGGTGCCTTTGTGTCGCGCGTTTTTATTGCGTGTCGCGCCTGTTTGAAGGAGCCTTAAGTTTCGATTCAGTGGGAATATCGAGATAAAAAGTAGCCTATACGTTAATATATGTTAATCCAGGGTGTCGGCTACCTCCATATAATTTTTTTTTTAAATTGGTCCGGCCGTTTGAGCCTGAAGAAGTAACAAACATATTATAAAAACACAATTTTCGCCTTTATAATATTAGTGTGATTACTTGTTTCATGTGATAACAGTTTCAAGGTGAAAAGTACACGTATACATAATCAGTCTATAATGTTCCCACTGCTGGGACACAGGCTTCCTCTCGGTGAGAAGGAGTATGCCGTAATCCACCACGCGGGCCCAGTGCGGGTTGGCAGATGTCAAATGTCTTCGAATTTTTGATTCTAGGACATGCCGGTTCCCTCACGATGTTTTCCTTCACCGTTTTGAGAGCAGTGGTGATGAAATAATTTACACAAAGTAAAGCGCCTGTCTGGGTTCGAACCTGCGACCTACAACTCGTAAGCCGAGGCCGTTACCACTGGGACACTTCTAGTCTCGTTTAAAAAGTATACGTATAACATCACGGCTTGTTTTACCCGAAGGTTTGGGCAGAGGTGTAAGTACAGACGCCAGCACATTAACCTACTACAATCTGTCAAATTTATTTAATAGATTTTCAACTTTATCGCTATAGCATAAGGTTCAAAGTTGTTTGGGAAAATTTGACAGTTTCGGGTAGCTTGATGTGCTGGCGTCTGTACATAATTATAGTACACCCACAAACATAACGTAAACAACACGTATCAAAACCATTACTCAGTTGAACAACCCTAGTGGAACAATAAGTCTTAATTTTAAAGTTACTAATTAGCCAATTATAAATAACGTGTAAAGTTGAAACTGAAACATTGTCAACATAATTACGTAAATAATTGTCGCTGACATAGAATTATTTGCTTTTCTTTTTGTCATACATTTTTGGTGAGCGATTTCTTTTATGAAAGCGAAACTTGCTAGAGTGTGAAAAATGAGAGTATGGTATGAGATAGTATTTACTTGGCACTATTTAGTCTTAATTTAATCAAATAAACTCAAACTGCTCAGCCTTTTCCCAACTATGTTGGGGTCAGCTTCCAGTCTAACCAGGTGCAGCTCCAGCCAGTATTTTACACGGAGCGACTGCCTATCTGACTTCCACAATCCAGTTACCGGGTAAGACTGTTTGTCAGATTTTTGGGCTTCTGACTACACGACGGAACGACTACCAAAGATCTATGTATGACAGCCGTGACCAACGGCTTAGGGTGGCCGCATACGTCCGGTTTCCTAATCAGGAGTTCAAATTCGGAGACCCTGAATGCACGCATTTCATATAAAATCGTCTCTAAGCGCATACGTTCTTCTATTTTCCGGACGGAAATATTTAAGTACGTAGTATGCGCTTAGAGACGATTTTTTTAATTAGAGACGAAGCAGGAAACCGGACGTATGCGGCCAGCCTTAAAGTGCGTTCCAAGCCACGAAAGGGTTCATGTAATGGATGGTCACCCATCCACGATGTGACCACGGCAAGCGGAGCCTAACCTTTGATCGACCCGCGCGGGGCTGTTAACATTAAGCCACTCTTACAGCCTCTCTTAGTTTGAAAAAATAACACATACATCCTATGGTAAAAACTTAAGCAGATCAAACCGGAATGAGAAAGTTTATAGTGGATAAGACAGAGATTAAAACAGAAAACGGACAAGCAGGGGTTCGAGGAGGGGGGGGGGGTGGTTGGTGGGGGGTTCAGGGATCTGACCGAAATAACTCTTAAACACAATCGAAGGTATTATAGAAACTCTTTGAATTCTTTATGCCCGCCCTCTTTCGGTTGAATTTGTACCCTGAAAGTTCCGTTTGTCTGCTCATGTGCTGAAAAACTGACTACCTAGTCCCTACAGCTTTCATGAATATTGCAGAAACGTGTGTGAAATAATAAGTAGATCATATTTCAGTACACAAATGTTTTTTTGCTGCCTCACATTGTCATGAAAGTAACAGTGGTTAAATGCGTTAGAAAAATTTCACAAGGAAAAGTAGCTCTTCTTGACAGGTAGAATAAGGACGGTTATATCATAAAAGGTCTAAAAAAGGATTCTCGCCACATTTACTTTTACAAAAAAATGGATTCATTTTTTTTAGATAAATGGTTTCCTGGTGCGAATGTGTGTTTATGGTAATGTTTTAAATTTGAAATTCCTTTATGATGAAAAAGTGAATTTGTTAGCTTGTAGATTTGTTTTGAACGTGTATAGGAATAATGCGTTATGAATAAATAAATATTAATATAATAAATGTGTTTCCAATGGTGACATAATTCTGCGTGAATTTAAAGTAGAATTAGAGTCTAAGATTGGATTGTAGCGTTATCATATCTCATCTTTAGTCATAAAGAAAGAAAGAAAGAAAATACGTCATAGGCCTCTCCCAGATTGCGCCACAGCACCCTGTCCTCCGCCTCCGCATCCAGTCTACCCCAGCCACCTTCTTCGGGTCGTCCGTCCATCTGGCTAGGGGGCGTCCCATACTACGCTTGCCGATACGCGGCCTGCACTCCAGGGGGCCCAAAAAAACCACTTTGGCAGAATCATAAAAGGATAACATTATGAATCATAATATGGCGAAGACAGTCCGTGTTTTTCTTTTATTTTGCTGCACTACGTATGTATAATCAAAGAGATTGGGTTTGGATTGGATTGAATGGTATTTTAGCACAGACAAAAAAAAATAACTGAAAAATCCTTCACCAGTGGGATTTGATATGATTAACTTAACAGTTAATGGGGGTTTTCGTGAAAATTTACGACACCAGTTGGCACCACTTTGACAAGAGGTCTTCCATTTCGACAATGAATATAAAACATAATTATGATGACGTTCATCATTCGTTTCATTCATTCGTTCATCATTCAGTCATGACTAAAGAAAATATAGGCTCTTTGACAGATGCCTGGACCTGACGTGTCAGTCCTGCCACCTAGCGAACGTCATTTCAGAAAACACTCATTGTCCATTATGATTCATAATGTTATCCTTTATGATTCTGCTAAGTGGCCTTTTTAGGCCCTTTGGGCTCATCTGCTCCGGCCATCGGTCCTTCGACAGACATGGCCAGCCCACTGCCACTTCAGTTTGCTTACGGATATTTTTTTAGTTTATTTATGCTAAACAAAAAAAAAAATCATTATCTTGTCCTTGCAGGTGCAACATGTCTTTTTCTTCAAATTTCCATACTTCCCTATTAGTCGTCAACCTGGTAGTCACCCCCTGTCTAGCCCTATCATCATTCACACAGTCCACTCATCGTTTCTTTGGTCTTCCCTTGCTCTTAGAATCATCTACATTCATTAATATTCAAAACTTTCCAGATGGCATTCAAAGTCAAAGTCAAAGCATTTATTTCAAATAGGCACATAAAAGGCACTTTTGAACGTCAAAAATTACAACAAATAGAATTGATTCTAGTCGCCCATTCCAAAAGATAGTTTTCGTATGGAGAAGAACGGGCAAGAAACTCCACCGTTACTCTTTTAAAATGTTTTACAATATTTTGCATACATTAATTATATAATAATAACTAGATTTTGGGCGTTGCGCGAGCTGCAAGCAGCTCGCGGGGTCGTGTTTTTGAGGAGTATTTCTTACCCTTGTAAAATTTTGAGAATTGGACAGTAATCCTTAGCACTTATAGGATTTTGTAATAATAGCTATTTATTCACCAAGGGGAGTAAGGCACAGATTACTAATCGAGTGTGCATTTGAGGCCCGACGCGAAGCGGAGGGCCGTAAACCACACGAGTTTAGTAATCTGTACTTACCCTCGAGTGATATATACTGCTTTATACTACATTTGTGGAGTTGTTATTAATAAATTGCTATAATTGTCACTGGAATCACTTATTTTAACTTGTGATTTACACCGCCAAACTTTAAACTTTACCAAGAAAATTGTTTCTACAAAATACGTCAACCAACAAAATAAGTCTTTTTTTTTCTTATTTTAGCGCGTCAAACAGTTTTCGCGCCAAAAGACGTTAAGCCGCATGGCTCTAGTGGGGACGCGGCTTAACGTCTTTTGTGATTTGTTGTGATCAACAACACTCAACAACACTCAAAACACTCAACAACATTCAACAACACTCAACAACACTCAACAACACTCGACAACATTCAACAACACTCAACCACACTCAAAAACACTCAACAACACTCAACAACACTCAACAACCCTCAACAACCCTCAACAACACTCAACAACACTCAACAACACTCAACAATATTCAACAACATTCAACAACACTCAACACTCAACAACACTCAACAACACTCAACAACCCTCAACAACACTCAACAACACTCAACAACACTCATCAACACTCAACAACACTCAACAACACTCAGCCACACTCAACAACACTCAACAACACTCAAAACACTCAACAACACTCAACAACACTCATCAACACTCAACAACACTCAAAACACTCAACAACACTCAACAACACTCAATAACACTCAACAACACTCAACAACACTCAACCACACTCTACAACACTCAACAACACTCAACCACACTCAACATCACTCAACAACACTCAAAAACACTCAACAATACTCAACAACACTCAACAACCCTCAACAACCCTCAACAACACTCAACAACACTCATCAACACTCAACAACACTCAACAACACTCAACAACACTCAACAACATTCAACAACACTCAACAACACTCAACAACACTCAACAACACTCAACAACCCTCAACAACACTCAACAACACTCAACAATACTCAACAATACTCAACAACACTCAACAACACTCAACAACACTCAACAATATTCAACAACATTCAACAACACTCAACAACACTCGACAACACTCAACAACACTCAACAACCCTCAACAACACTCAACAACACTCATCAACACTCAACAATACTCAACAACACTCAGCCACACTCAACAACACTCAACAACACTCAAAACTCTCAACAACACTCAACAACACTCATCAACACTCAACAACACTCAACAACACTCAACAACCCTCAACAACACTCAACAACACTCATCAACACTCAACAACACTCAGCCACACTCAACAACACTCAACAACACTCAAAACACTCAACAACACTCATCAACACTCAACAACACTCAAAACACTCAACAACACTCAACAACCCTCAACAACACTCAACAACACTCATCAACACTCAGCCACACTCAACAACACACAAAACACTCAACAACACTCAACAACACTCAACAACACTCATCAACACTCAACAACACTCAACAACACTCAGCCACACTCAACAACACTCAACAACACTCAAAACATTCAACAACACTCAACAACACTCATCAACACTCAACAACACTCAAAACACTCAACAACACTCAACAACACTCAACAACACTCAACCACACTCAACCACACTCAAAACCCTCAACAACACTCAACAACACTCATCAACACTCAACAACACTCAACAACCCTCAACAACACTCAACAACACTCATCAACACTCAACAACACTCAACAACACTCAGCCACACTCAACAACACTCAAAACACTCAACAACACTCATCGACACTCAACAACACTCAAAACACTCAACAACACTCAACAACACTCAACAACACTCAATAACACTCAACAACACTCAACAACACTCATCAACACTCAACAACACTCAACAACACTCAACAACCCTCAACAACACTCAACAACACTCATCAACACTCAACAACACTCAACAACACTCAGCCACACTCAACAACACTCAACAACACTCAAAACACTCAACAACATTCAACAACACTCAACAACACTCAACAACACTCGACAACATTCAACAACACTCAACCACACTCAAAAACACTCAACAACACTCAACAACACTCAACAACACTCAACAACCCTCAACAACACTCAACAACACTCAACAACACTCAACAACACTCAACAATATTCAACAACATTCAACAACACTCAACACTCAACAACACTCAACAACACTCAACAACCCTCAACAACACTCAACAACACTCAACAACACTCATCAACACTCAACAACACTCAACAACACTCAGCCACACTCAACAACACTCAACAACACTCAAAACACTCAACAACACTCAACAACACTCATCAACACTCAACAACACTCAAAACACTCAACAACACTCAACAACACTCAATAACACTCAACAACACTCAACAACACTCAACCACACTCTACAACACTCAACAACACTCAACCACACTCAACATCACTCAACAACACTCAAAAACACTCAACAATACTCAACAACACTCAACAACCCTCAACAACACTCAACAACCCTCAACAACACTCAACAACACTCAACAACACTCAACAACACTCAACAACACTCAACAACACTCAACAACACTCAACAATATTCAACAACATTCAACAACACTCAACAACACTCAACAACACTCAACAACCCTCAACAACACTCAACAATACTCAACAATACTCAACAATACTCAACAACACTCAACAACACTCAACAACACTCAACAATATTCAACAACATTCAACAACACTCAACAACACTCAACAACACTCAACAACCCTCAACAACACTCAACAACACTCATCAACACTCAACAATACTCAACAACACTCAGCCACACTCAACAACACTCAACAACACTCAAAACTCTCAACAACACTCAACAACACTCATCAACACTCAACAACACTCAACAACACTCAACAACACTCAAAACATTCAACAACACTCAACAACACTCATCAACACTCAACAACACTCAAAACACTCAACAACACTCAACAACACTCAACAACACTCAACAACACTCAACCACACTCAAAACCCTCAACAACACTCAACAACACTCATCAACACTCAACAACACTCAACAACCCTCAACAACACTCAACAACACTCATCAACACTCAACAACACTCAACAACACTCAGCCACACTCAAAAACACTCAACAACACTCAAAACACTCAACAACACTCATCGACACTCAACAACACTCAAAACACTCAACAACACTCAACAACACTCAACAACACTCAATAACACTCAACAACACTCAACAACACTCAACAACCCTCAACAACACTCAACAACACTCATCAACACTCAACAACACTCAACAACACTCAGCCACACTCAACAACACTCAACAACACTCAAAACACTCAACAACACTCAACAACACTCAACAACACTTATCAACAACACTCAACAACACTCAACAACACTCATCAACACTCACCAACACTCAACAACACTCAACAACACTCAACAACCCTCAACAACACTCAACAACACTCAACAACACTCAACAACACTCAACAACCCTCAACAACACTCAACAACACTCAACAACACTCAACAACACTCAATAACACTCAAAAACACAAAAACACTGTATAATGCTTTCTGTCTCATTTGCTCCCACGTTAAATCTTATGTCTATTACATTGACAGTGACAGCGATGTGAAGTTATTACCCATCCAAATTAGACACTACAGGCTAGCATAATGATCCCAATGCAAATGCGTTTTCGAACTTCTCAAGTTGAAAGCGTTTTATTTTATGCTACTAAATATAGATGTCACCAAAACTCGTGTTGACTAAATCTAACGACGTGACTTCGCAAATGAGTACACTTATAGCATTCGTTCATTCACTTTGAGCGAATGCTGATTGCCCGATTTAATAATCACGGTTAAAATATTCGTGGTGAGCAGTGAATACTTAACCGGCTGCATAAACGATGTTTAGGAATTCATCGGCCGATTACTCAAACATTGGTCAAATGACAGTCCGTGAACTCGGCCCTTAGGCAGTCAATTTTAAACTGAATAATTGACTTAAACGCACCCCAAACAAAAACGCTGTCCGCCATGTTAGTATTCTTCCCCCCTTTGCTCCACTCGGTCTCGCAGGTTCGCTCCACTCAGGACCTACCTACCACCGGAAAGCTATCGTGACCTTATCCCTACGCTACGCTACGCTTCGCTTTACCGCTACCTAGTTTCCGAGATACGATGGGGGGAGGGGTGAAGGGGGGGAGAGGGGGGGGGTTGAAAAATGATTTTGACCAACTCGGGGCCCCTTGATATGAATCTGAAAAAAAAAATGTTCCAAGTCTCTTAACTTCCGAGATCTACCTCTAGAGGGGGGGAGAAGGGGGGCAAGGGGGGCAACTTTGAAAAATGGTTTTTACTTTTCCGAGCCTCCTCTATACGAATCCGTAAAAAAACTAAACCCAGGTTTCTTAATTTCCGAGATACGATGGGGGGAGGGGTGAAGGGGGGGAGAGGGGGGAGTTTTGAAAAATGATTTTGACCAACTCTGGGCCCCTTGATATGAATCTGAAAGAAAAAAATTTCCAAGTCTCTTAACTTCCGAGATCTACCTAGAGGGGGGGGGAGAAGGGGGGCAAGGGGGCAACTTTGAAAAATGGATTTTACTTTTCCGAGCCTCCTCTATACGAATCCGTAAAAAAACAAAACCCAAGTTTCTTAATTTCCGAGATACGATAGGGAGGGGGGAGAGTGGGGTGGAAAAGGGGAGGTTTGGGATTTTTCCCATACTCGTGAGAGTTACTTCTATACGAATCTGTAAAAATATACCCACCTTCCCCTTCACCATCTGGGAGAACAATTATGTCAGTCAGTCAGTGAGTGAGTGGTAATCGAGCTTTATATAGTATAACTAGATTTTGGGCGTTGCGCGAGCTGCAAGCAGCTCGCGGGGTCGTGTTTTTGAGGAGTATTTCTTACCCTTGTAAAATTTTGAGAATTGGACAGTAATCCTTAGCACTTATAGGATTTTGTAATAATAGCTATTTATTCACCAAGGGGAGTAATCTGTACTTACCCTCGAGTGATATATACTGCTTTATACTACACTTGTGGAGTTGTTGTTAATAAATTGCTATAATTGTCACTGGAATCACTTATTTTAACTTGTGATTTACACCGCCAAACTTTAAACTTTACCAAGAAAATTGTTTCTACAAAATACGTCAACCAACAAAATAAGTCTTTTTTTTTCTTATTTTAGCGCGTCAAACAGTTTTCGCGCCAAAAGACGTTAAGCCGCATGGCTCTAGTGGGGACGCGGCTTAACGTCTTTTTTGATTTGTTGTGATCAACAACACTCAACAACACCCAAAACACTCAACAACATTCAACAACACTCAACAACACTCAACAACACTCGACAACACTCGACAACACTCAATAACACTCAACAACATTCAACAACACTCAACAACACTCAACAACACTCAACAACACTCAACAACACTCAACAACACTCGACAACACTCGGCAATACTCAACAACACTCAACAACACTCAACAAGATTCAACAACATTCAACAACACTCAACAACATTCAACAACACTCAACAACACTCAAAACACTCAACAACACTCAACAACACTCAACAAGATTCAAGAACATTCAACAACACTCAACAACACTCAACAACTTTCAACAACACTCAACGACACTCAACAACACTCGACAACACTCGACAACACTCGACAACACTCGACAACACTCAACAACACTCAACACCACTCAACAACACTCAACAACACTCATCAACACTTAACAACACTCAACAACACTCAACAACACTCAACCACACTCAAAACACTCAACAACACTCAACAACACTCAACAGCACTCATCAACACTCAACAACCCTCAACAACACTCAACAATACCCAAAACACTCAACAACATTCAACAACACTCAACAACACTCAACAACACTCGACAACACTCGACAACACTCAATAACACTCAACAACATTCAACAACACTCAACAACACTCAACAACCCTCAACAACACTCAACAACACTCAACAACATTCAACAACACTCAACAACACCCAAAACACTCAACAACACTCAACAACACTCATCAACACTCAACAACACTCAACAACACTCAACAACACTCAACAACACTCAACAACACTCAACCACACCCAAAACACTCAACAACACTCAACAACATTCATCAACACTCAACAACACTCAACAACACTCAATAACACTCAACAACACTCAACAACACTCAACCACACTCAACAACTCTCAACAACACTCAAAAACACTCAACAACACTCAACCACACTCAACATCACTCAACAACACTCAACAACACTCAACAACCCTCAACAACACTCAACAACACCCAAAACACTCAAAACACTCAACAACACTCAACAGCACTCATCAACACTCAACAACACTCAACAACACTCAATAAGACTCAACAACAGTCAACAACACTCAACAACACTCAACAACACTCAACCACACTCAAAACACTCAACAACACTCAACAACACTCAACAACACTCAACAACACTCAACATCACTCAACAACACTCAACAACACTCATCAACACTCAACAACACTCAACAACACTCAACCACACTCAACAACACTCAACAACACTCAACAACACTCAACAACACTCAACAACACTCATCAACACTCAACAACACTCAACAACACTCATCAACACTCACCAACACAACAACACCCAATACACTCAAAACACTCAACAACACTCAACAAAACTCAATAAAACTCAATAACACTCAACAACACTCAACAACACTCAACCATACTCAACAACACTCAACAACACTCAACAACCCTCAACAACACTCAACAACACTCAACAACAATCAACAACACTCATCAACCCTCAACAACACTCAACAACACTCAACAACACTCAACAACACTCAACAACACTCAACCACACTCAAAACACTCAACAACACTCAACAACACTCAACAACACTCAATAACACTCAACAACACTCAACAACCCTCAACAACACTCAACAACACTCAACAACACTCAACAACACTCAACAACACTCTACAACACTCAACAACACTCATCAACACTCAACAACACTCAACAACACTCAACAACACTCAATAACACTCAACAACACTCAACAACACTCAACAACACTCAACAACACTCAACAACACTCATCAACACTCAACAACACTCAACAACACCCAAAACACTCAACAACACTCAACAACACTCATCAACACTCAACAACACTCAACAACACTCAACAACACTCATCAACACTCAACAACACGCAACAACACTCAACAACACTCAACAACACTCAACCACACTCAACAACACTCAACAACACTCAACAACACTCAACAACACTCAACAACACTCAACAACACTCATCAACACTCAACAACACTCAACAACACTCAACAACACTCAATAACACTCAACAACACTCAACAACACTCAACAACACTCAACAACACTCAACAACCCTCAACAACACTCAACAAACCTCAACAACACTCAACAACACTCATCAACACTCACCAACACAACAACACCCAATACACTCAAAACACTCAACAACACTCAACAAAACTCAATAAAACTCAATAACACTCAACAACACTCAACAACACTCAACCATACTCAACAACACTCAACAACACTCAACAACCCTCAACAACACTCAACAACACTCAACAACACTCAACAACACTCATCAACACTCAACAACACTCAACAACCCTCAACAACACTCAACAACACTCAACAACACTCAACAACACTCAACAACACTCAACCACACTCAAAACACTCAACAACCCTCAACAACACTCAACAACACTCAATAACACTCAACAACACTCAACAACCCTCAACAACACTCAACAACACTCAACAACACTCAACAACACTCAACAACACTCAACAACACTCAACAACCCTCAACAACACTCAACAACACTCAACAACACTCAACAACACTCAACATCACTCAACAACACTCAACAACACTCATCAACACTCAACAACACTCAACAACACTCAACAACCCTCAACAACACTCAACAACACTCAACAACATTCAACAACACTCAACAACACTCAACCACACTCAAAACACTCAACAACACTCAACAACACTCAACCACACTCAACATCACTCAACAACACTCAACCACACTCAAAACACTCAACAACACTCAACAACACTCAACAACACTCAACAATCCTCAACAACACTCAACAACACTCAACAACCCTCAACAACCCTCAACAACACTCAACAACACTCAACAACACTCAACAACACTCAACAACACTCAACAACACTCAACAACACTCAACCACACTCAAAACACTCAACAACACTCAACAACACTCAACCACACTCAACATCACTCAACAACACTCAACAACACTCAACAACACTCAACAACACTCAACAACACTCATCAACACTTAACAACACTCAACAACACTCAACAACACTCAACCACACTCAAAACACTCAACAACACTCAACAACACCCAAAACACTCAACAACCCTCAACAACACTCAACAATACCCAAAACACTCAAAACACTCAACAACACTCAACAGCACTCATCAACACTCAACAACACTCAACAACACTCAACAACACTCAACAACACTCAATAAGACTCAACAACAGTCAACAACACTCAACCACACTCAACAACACTCAACAACACTCAACCACACTCAACATCACTCAACAACACTCAACAACACTCAACCACACTCAACATCACTCAACAACACTCAACAACACTCAACAACCCTCAACAACACTCAACAACACTCTGTAACGATCTGTACACCTATTAAAATAGAGGGTAAGCAGACCGTCCAATAATTTTTATTAGGGAAGATAAAATACAGAAAGTTATAAAAAACAGCTAGTTATAAAAGTACTAATAGCACGCACTCTCGGAAGTTTATAGTTCACACACGCGCGCACTCACTGGAGTTTTATAGTTCACGTTATGAAATCAGCTCAGCACTGTAGGAACGGGTATCAGGCGTCAGGGTAACAAGTTATACGTGGTTAGCTCGCGAAGATTAGAAGTAGAAGGTGTAACGATCTGTACCTCTTATTAAAATAGAGGGTAAGCAGACCGTCCAATAATTTTTATTAGGGAAGATAAAATACAGAAAGTTATAAAAACAGCTAGTTATAAAAATACTAAATAGCACGCACTCTCGGAAGTTTATAGTTCACACACGCGCGCACTCACTGGAGTTTTATAGTTCACGTTATGGAATCAGCTCAGCACTGTAGGAACGGGTATCAGGCGTCAGGGTAGCAAGTAATACGAGGTTAGCTCGCGAAGATTAGAAGTAGAAGGTCCCAGGTGGAATCTTTAGCTGGATCCCCTGGGTTAGTCAAAGATGTCGCAGCAGAACCAAGCAGTTCAAGTTGACACAGCAAAACCAAGCAGTTTTCTGATGCTTAATGTCTCAGTCCCAAGACTCGAATGCCAGCAGCCTCCAGCTGTTCATGAGCTCGTTTCTAAGTAGTCTTCCTTTTTCAAATATCAGTTTTCTTCTATGTGGCCATCATCTAATCTGACAAGTGTATCCGGCCAAGACATATCCACGAGTGCGTAAAGAATATTATAAATCTAATTTAAAATTAAGTTATTCAGACTAAACAATCGTAATAATCTTAATAATACAAAAGCTAAACATATTGATAAAAATAATTTAAGTTATTTAGACCAAAGAGTAATTACCATAGACTAAGCCAGAAAGACATTTAAAAAGTAATTGACAGTTTGACAATTGACGTGTCACAACATGAAAATTGAGTAAAAGTATAATGTAAACATATAAACAAATAAAAAGGATGATAAATAGTATTAAAGTGTAAATAATGATAAATAGTATTATGCGTGATGAAAGTAAAGTGTAAGTAAGCATAAATACTATATTTCCCCAACGACCCCGAGAAAATTTTTGGCCTAGAACAAAAATTTTGCTAAGGTTAAAATATTACAGCATTCACAAAACTTACATAACTCATTCAAACACACCGACATCTTACGAAGTTAGGTCAGGTAGGATTCACATTCAATGATCACTACTCAACCTGATAAATCATAACTTTAAGGCTTATTTAAGGAGTTGTAATCCGCTCGCGTCTAAAACCACTAACGAGATGAAAATATAAAGATTTAACAAAGGCTTATTTTTAAAGGAGTTGTCATCCGCTCCTAATCAACTTTTAGAGTCGATAGACAGAAAATCAACTTTTAGAGTCGATAGTCAACAAGGGCTTATTTTTATGGAGTTGTCATCCGCTCCAATCAACTTTTAGAGTCGATAGACAGAAAATCAACTTTTAGAGTCGATAGTTAACAAAGGCATATTTTTATGGAGTTGTCATCCGCTCCAATCAACTTTTAGAGTTGATAGTTAACAAGGGCTTATTTATATGGAGTTGTCAACCGCTCCAATCAACTTTTAGAGTTGATAGAAATAGACAAGTTATCATATTAACTTGTAGAAAAGAATAGATATATAGGAAAGATTAAAATTAATCTTTTAATGGTTTAAGAACCGATGAATGAATTAAAAAAAACAAATAGAGTTTTAATAAATCAAAAGAAACTCTATTAGAGAGGAAGGAAAGAAGAAAGGGATGAGTTATGAATATAGTATAATACAAAAAAAAAAAAAAAAAAAAAAAAAAAAGTATAAATATAGGGATAGCAAACGAGTGTAAAATAGTAAAAATATGCGAGTCTATAGGATCGAGTTAAAGAAAACTCGTGGACTCAAGTGTCATCTCAAGAGTATCGTGAGTTAAGAGAGGGGTCAGAGTTAAAGAAAACTCTAATTCAAGAAAGGACTCAAGTGTCGTCTCAAGAGTGTATGAGTTAAGAGGCAAGGAGGGATAAGGGGGGTCTGAGTTAAAGATAACTCGAATGTTAGAAAGAACTCAAGTGTCGTCTCAAGAGTGTTATTAGTTAAAGAGGGAAAGAGGGGTCTGAGTTAAAGAAAACTCTAATGTTAGGAAAGACTCAAGTAGTATTGTCTCAAGAGTGCTATGAGTTATAATAAGAGGCAAGGAGGGATAAAGGGATTAGGTCTGAACCGCAACACCGCAGTCAAAAAAACGCTAGGGCAGCTCCCGTAATACAGTAGACGGTAAGCTCCGAGTAAAACGTCAAGGGCAGCAGTAAGTAAGCTCCGAGTAAACGTCAGGGCAGCTCCCGCAATACAGTAGTCGGTAAGCTCCGAGTAAAACGTCAAAAGAGTCTGAGTGTTGGATACGGTCCAAAAGTGTATATAAATTTAAGAGTAAGACAGTCTACAGCAAATAAAAATCGAAAACCAATGAAAACTTATTTGTATTAGTGGTGAAATTCGGAACTAATGCATAAAGTTTAGTACCTACATTTCCCACCGCGCAAAAAGACTAATACTCAATGCAAATGCACTATGGCTAGTTACCTAGCAACCAATGTCAAACAATAACAATTAGAAAAATATTTTGAGAGCCCACAATATACTTATTTCGGTATGATTCCCAGATATAAGTATAAATATATTATTATATAAGTGTTTAGGAGAATAGTGGAGTATTTGTTATAGGAGATGTGTAGATGTATAGGTTTGAATAAACATCCACAGGATATTCTCCTGTTTCAGTCGTGAAGTGTCTCAATCCCCTAACTTGGTAGTGACCACGAGGTGGTTTTAAAAACACGCCAAGCGAAGAATGAGTACGATTACCAATGGGTAAACGCTGTAGTGTGCAAGTATGTGGGGTGCAGTGTAGTGATGTATTGGTAAAGAGTTAAGTGTAGGAGGAAACGACTACGGGATATTGTCCAATAGTACGTCGTAGAGTAAGCCAAACCCCAACTTGTAAGTGACCACGAATGGTTTTAAAAACACTGACAAGCGAAGAATGGATGCCAACTACCTTTCGGTAGTGGGATGTATGAGAATGAAGTATAAGATGATGTTCAGTATGAAGAAGTGTTGAATCGAATATAGGAGTCTTCAAGAAGAGAGCTGAAGAAGAAAAATAAGTTAGTTAGTATTCAAAAGACTAAGCCAAATAAGGAGTTCAAAAATAGATACCTAGTGCTAGTTTTTTTTAGAATTTAGAAAAAGGGGGTGAGTTCGAGTTATTTTAACGTTGTGGCGCCAAACTGTAACGATCTGTACCTCTTATTAAAATAGAGGGTAAGCAGACCGTCCAATAATTTTTATTAGGGAAGATAAAATACAGAAAGTTATAAAAACAGCTAGTTATAAAAATACTAAATAGCACGCACTCTCGGAAGTTTATAGTTCACACACGCGCGCACTCACTGGAGTTTTATAGTTCACGTTATGGAATCAGCTCAGCACTGTAGGAACGGGTATCAGGCGTCAGGGTAGCAAGTAATACGAGGTTAGCTCGCGAAGATTAGAAGTAGAAGGTCCCAGGTGGAATCTTTAGCTGGATCCCCTGGGTTAGTCAAAGATGTCGCAGCAGAACCAAGCAGTTCAAGTTGACACAGCAAAACCAAGCAGTTTTCTGATGCTTAATGTCTCAGTCCCAAGACTCGAATGCCAGCAGCCTCCAGCTGTTCATGAGCTCGTTTCTAAGTAGTCTTCCTTTTTCAAATATCAGTTTTCTTCTATGTGGCCATCATCTAATCTGACAAGTGTATCCGGCCAAGACATATCCACGAGTGCGTAAAGAATATTATAAATCTAATTTAAAATTAAGTTATTCAGACTAAACAATCGTAATAATCTTAATAATACAAAAGCTAAACATATTGATAAAAATAATTTAAGTTATTTAGACCAAAGAGTAATTACCATAGACTAAGCCAGAAAGACATTTAAAAAGTAATTGACAGTTTGACAATTGACGTGTCACAACATGAAAATTGAGTAAAAGTATAATGTAAACATATAAACAAATAAAAAGGATGATAAATAGTATTAAAGTGTAAATAATGATAAATAGTATTATGCGTGATGAAAGTAAAGTGTAAGTAAGCATAAATACTATAAAGGTCCCAGGTGGAATCTTTAGCTGGATCCCCTGGGTTAGTCAAAGATGTCGCAGCAGAACCAAGCAGTTCAAGTTGACACAGCAAAAACCAAGCAGTTTTCAGATGCTTAATGTCTCAGTCCCAAGACTCGAATGCCAGCAGCCTCCAGCTGTTCATGAGCTCGTTTCTAAGTAGTCTTCCTTTTTCAAATATCAGTTTTCTTCTATGTGGCCATCATCTAATCTGACAAGTGTATCCGGCCAAGACATATCCACGAGTGCGTAAAGAATATTATAAATCTAATTTAAAATTAAGTTATTTAGACTAAACAATCGTAATAATCTTAATAATACAAAAGCTAAACATATTGATAAAAATAATTTAAGTTATTTAGACCAAAGAGTAATTACCATAGACTAAGCCAGAAAGACATTTAAAAAGTAATTGACAGTTTGACAATTGACGTGTCACAACATGAAAATTGAGTAAAAGTATAATGTAAACATATAAACAAATAAAAAGGATGATAAATAGTATTAAAGTGTAAGTAATGATAAATAGTATTATGCGTGATGAAAGTAAAGTGTAAGTAAGCATAAATACTATATTTCCCCAACGACCCCGAGAAAATTTTTGGCCTAGAACAAAAATTTTGCTAAGGTTAAAATATTACAGCATTCACAAAACTTACATAACTCATTCAAACACACCGACATCTTACGAAGTTAGGTCAGGTAGGATTCACATTCAATGATCACTACTCAACCTGATAAGTCATAACTTTAAGGCTTATTTAAGGAGTTGTAATCCGCTCGCGTCTAAAACCACTAATGAGATGAAAATATAAGAAGATTTAACAAAGGCTTATTTTTAAAGAAGTTGTCATCCGCTCCTAATCAACTTTTAGAGTCGATAGACAGAAAATCAACTTTTAGAGTCGATAGTCAACAAGGGCTTATTTTTATGGAGTTGTCATCCGCTCCAATCAACTTTTAGAGTCGATAGACAGAAAATCAACTTTTAGAGTCGATAGTTAACAAAGGCATATTTTTATGGAGTTGTCATCCGCTCCAATCAACTTTTAGAGTTGATAGTTAACAAAGGCTTATTTATATGGAGTTGTCATCCGCTCCAATCAACTTTTAGAGTCGATAGATAACAAGGGCTTATTTATATGGAGTTGTCAACCGCTCCAATCAACTTTTAGAGTTGATAGAAATAGACAAGTTATCATATTAACTTGTAGAAAAGAATAGATATATACGAAAGATTAAAATTAATCTTTTAATGGTTTAAGAACCGATGAATGAATTAAAAAACAAATAGAGTTTTAATAAATCAAAAGGAACTCTATTATAGAGGAAGGAAAGAAGAAAGGGATGAGTTATGAATATAGTATAATACGAAAAAAAAAGTACAAATATAGGGATAGCAAACGAGTGTAAAAGAATAAAAATATGCGAGTCTATATAGGATCTGAGTTAAAGAAAACTCGAATGTTAGAAAGGTCTCAAGAGTGTTACGAGTTAAGAGGGAAGGAGGGATAGAGGGATCTGAGTCAAAGAAAACTCGAGGACTCAAGTGTCATCTCAAGAGTGTCATGAGTTAAGAGAGGGGTCAGAGTTAGAGAAAACTCGAGGACTCAAGTGTCATCTCAAGAGTGTCATGAGTTAAGAGAGGGGTCAGAGTTAAAGAAAACTCGAATGTTAGAAAGGACTCAAGCGTCGTCTCAAGAGTGTTAAGTTAAGAGGCAAGGAAGGATAAAGGGGTTAGGTCTGAACCGCAACACCGCAGTTAGAAAAAACGCTAGGGCAGCTCCCGTAATACAGAAGACGGAAAGCTCCGAGTAAAACGTCAAGGGCAGCAGTAAGTTAGCTCCGAGTAAACGTCAGGGCAGCTCCCGCAATACAGTAGTCGGTAAGCTCCGAGTAAAACGTCAAGAGAGTCTGGAGTGTTGGATACGGTCCAAAAGTGTATATAAATTTAAGAGTAAGACACAGTCTACAGAAAATAAAAATCGAAAACCAATGAAAACTTATTTGTATTAGTGGTGAAATTCGGAACTAATGCATAAAGTTTAGTACCTACATTTCCCACCGCGCAAAAAGACTAATACTCAATGCAAATGCACTACGGCTAGTTACCTAGCAACCAATGTCAAACAATAACAATTAGAAAAATATTTTGAGAGCCCACGATATACTTATTTCGGTATGATTCCCAGATATAAGTATAAATATATTATTATATAAGTGTTTAGGAGAATAGTGGAGTATTTGTTATAGGAGTAGTGTAGATGTATAGGTTTGTAAAAACATCCACAGGATATTCTCCTGTTTCAGTCGTGAAGTGTCTCAATCCCCTAACTTGGTAGTGACCACGAGGTGGTTTTAAAAACACGCCAAGCGAAGAATGAGTACGATTACCAATGGGTAAACGCTGTAGTGTGCAAGTATGTGGGGTGCAGTGTAGTGATGTATTGGTAAAGAGTTAAGTGTAGGAGGAAACGACTACGGGATATTGTCCAATAGTACGTCGTAGAGTAAGCCAAACCCCAACTTGTAAGTGACCACGAATGGTTTTAAAAACACTGACAAGCGAAGAATGGATGCCAACTACCTTTCGGTAGTGGGATGTATGAGAATGAAGTATAAGATGATGTTCAGTATGAAGAAGTGTTGAATCGAATATAGGAGTCTTCAAGAAGAGAGCTGAAGAAGAAAAATAAGTTAGTTAGTATTCAAAAGACTAAGCCAAATAAGGAGTTCAAAAATAGATACCTAGTGCTAGTTTTTTTTAAGAATTTAGAAAAAGGGTTGAGTTCGAGTTATTTTAACGTTGTGGCGCCAAACTGTAACAATCTGTACACCTATTAAAATAGAGGGTAAGCAGACCGTCCAATAATTTTTATTAGGGAAGATAAAATACAGAAAGTTATAAAAAACAGCTAGTTATAAAAGTACTAATAGCACGCACTCTCGGAAGTTTATAGTTCACACACGCGCGCACTCACTGGAGTTTTATAGTTCACGTTATGAAATCAGCTCAGCACTGTAGGAACGGGTATCAGGCGTCAGGGTAACAAGTTATACGTGGTTAGCTCGCGAAGATTAGAAGTAGAAGGTCCCAGGTGGAATCTTTAGCTGGATCCCCTGGGTTAGTCAAAGATGTCGCAGCAGAACCAAGCAGTTCAAGTTGACACAGCAAAAACCAAGCAGTTTTCAGATGCTTAATGTCTCAGTCCCAAGACTCGAATGCCAGCAGCCTCCAGCTGTTCATGAGCTCGTTTCTAAGTAGTCTTCCTTTTTCAAATATCAGTTTTCTTCTATGTGGCCATCATCTAATCTGACAAGTGTATCCGGCCAAGACATATCCACGAGTGCGTAAAGAATATTATAAATCTAATTTAAAATTAAGTTATTTAGACTAAACAATCGTAATAATCTTAATAATACAAAAGCTAAACATATTGATAAAAATAATTTAAGTTATTTAGACCAAAGAGTAATTACCATAGACTAAGCCAGAAAGACATTTAAAAAGTAATTGACAGTTTGACAATTGACGTGTCACAACATGAAAATTGAGTAAAAGTATAATGTAAACATATAAACAAATAAAAAGGATGATAAATAGTATTAAAGTGTAAGTAATGATAAATAGTATTATGCGTGATGAAAGTAAAGTGTAAGTAAGCATAAATACTATAACTCAACAACATTCAACAACACTCAACAACACCCAAAACACTCAACAACACTCATCAACACTCAACAACACTCAACAACACTCAACAACACTCAACAACACCCAAAACACTCAACAACACTCAACAACATTCATCAACACTCAACAACACTCAACAACACTCAATAACACTCAACAACACTCAACAACACTCAACCACACTCAACAACACTCAACAACACTCAAAAACACTCAACAACACTCAACCACACTCAACATCACTCAACAACACTCAACAACACTCAACAACCCTCAACAACACTCAACAACATCCAAAACACTCAAAACACTCAACAACACTCAACAGCACTCATCAACACTCAACAACACTCAACAACACTCAATAAGACTCAACAACAGTCAACAACACTCAACCACACTCAACAACACTCAACAACACTCAACAACACTCAACCACACTCAACAACACTCAACAACACTCAACCACACTCAACATCACTCAACAACACTCAACATCACTCAACAACACTCAACAACACTCAACAACACTCAACAACCCTCAACAACACTCAACAACACCCAAAACACTCAACAACATTCAACAACACTCAACAACACTCAATAACACTCAACAACACTCAACAACACTCAACCACACTCAACAACCCTCAACAACACTCAACAACACTCAACAACACTCAACAACCCTCAACAACACTCAACAACACTCAACATCACTCAACAACACTCAACAACACTCATCAACACTCAACAACACTCAACAACACCCAAAACACTCAAAACACTCAACAACACTCAAAAACACTCATCAACACTCAACAACACTCAACAACACTCATCAACACTCAACAACACTCAACAACACTCAACCACACTCAACAACACTCAACAACACTCATCAACACTCAACAACACTCAACAACACTCAACAACACTCAATAACACTCAACAACACTCAACAACACTCAACAACACTCAACAACCCTCAACAACACTCAACAACCCTCAACAACACTCAACAACACTCATCAACACTCACCAACACAACAACACCCAAAACACTCAAAACACTCAACAACACTCAACAAAACTCAATAACACTCAACAACACTCAACAACACTCAACCATACTCAACAACACTCAACAACCCTCAACAACACTCAACAACACTCATCAACACTCAACAACACTCAACAACCCTCAACAACACCCAACAACACTCAACAACACTCAACAACACTCAACAACACTCAACCACACTCAAAACACTCAACAACACTCAACAACCCTCAACAACACTCAACAACACTCAACATCACTCAACAACACTCATCAACACTCAACAACACTCAACAACACCCAAAACACTCAAAACACTCAACAACACTCAACAACACTCAACAACACTCAACAATCCTCAACAACACTCAACAACCCTCAACAACACTCAACAACACTCATCAACACTCAACAACACTCAACAACACTCAGCCACACTCAACAACACTCAACAACACTCAAAACACTCAACAACACTCATCAACACTCAACAACACTCAAAACACTCAACAACACTCAACAACACTCAACAACACTCATCAACACTCAACAACCCTCAACAACACTCAACAACACTCAACAACACTCATAAACACTCAACAACACTCAACAACACTCAACCACACTCAACAACACTCAACAACACTCAACAACACTCAACCACACTCAACAACACTCAACAACACTCAACCACACTCAACATCACTCAACAACACTCAACATCACTCAACAACACTCAACAACACTCAACAACACTCAACAACCCTCAACAACACTCAACAACACCCAAAACACTCAACAACATTCAACAACACTCAACAACACTCAATAACACTCAACAACACTCAACAACACTCAACCACACTCAATAAGACTCAACAACAGTCAACAACACTCAACCACACTCAACAACACTCAACATCACTCAACAACACTCAACAACACTCAACAACACTCAACAACCCTCAACAACACTCAACAACACTCAACAACATTCAACAACACTCAACAACACCCAAAACACTCAACAACACTCAACAACACTCATCAACACTCAACAACACTCAACAACACTCAACAACACTCAACAACACTCAACAACACCCAAAACACTCAACAACACTCAACAACATTCATCAACACTCAACAACACTCAACAACACTCAATAACACTCAACAACACTCAACAACACTCAACCACACTCAACAACACTCAACAACACTCAAAAACACTCAACAACACTCAACCACACTCAACATCACTCAACAACACTCAACAACACTCAACAACCCTCAACAACACTCAACAACACCCAAAACACTCAAAACACTGAACAACACTCATCAGCACTCATCAACACTCAACAACACTCAACAACACTCAATAAGACTCAACAACAGTCAACAACACTCAACCACACTCAACAACACTCAACAACACTCAACCACACTCAACAACACTCAACAACACTCAACCACACTCAACATCACTCAACAACACTCAACATCACTCAACAACACTCAACAACACTCAACAACACTCAACAACCCTCAACAACACTCAACAACACCCAAAACACTCAACAACATTCAACAACACTCAATAACACTCAACAACACTCAACAACACTCAACCACACTCAACAACACTCAACAACACTCAAAAACACTCAACAACACTCAACCACACTCAACATCACTCAACAACACTCAACAGCACTCAACAACCCTCAACAACACTCAACAACACTCAACAACACTCAACATCACTCAACAACACTCATCAACACTCAACAACACCCAAAACACTCAAAACACTCAACAACACTCAACAACACTCAACAACACTCAACAATCCTCAACAACACTCAACAACACTCAACAACCCTCAACAACACTCAACAACACTCATCAACACTCAACAACACTCAACAACACTCAGCCACACTCAACAACACTCAACAACACTCAAAACACTCAACAACACTCATCAACACTAAACAAAACTCAAAACACTCAACAACACTCATCAACACTCAACAACACTCAACAACCCTCAACAACACTCAACAACACTCAACAACACTCATCAACACTCAACAACACTCAACAACCCTCAACAACACTCAACAACCTTCAACAACACTCAACAACACTCAACAACACTCAACAACCCTCAACAACACTCAACAACACTCAACAACACTCAATAACACTCAAAAACACAAAACCACTGTATAATGCTTTCCGTCTCATTTGCTCCCACGTTAAATCTTATGTCTATTACATTGACAGTGACAGCGCTGTGAAGTTATTACCCATCCAAATTAGACACTACAGGCTAGCATAATGATCCCAATGCGTTTTCGAACTTCTCAAGTTGAAAGCGTTTTATTTTATGCTACTAAATATAGATGTCACCAAAACTCGTGTTGACTAAATCTAACGACGTGACTTCGCAAATGAGTACACTTATAGCATTCGTTCATAGTCTCTGAGCGAATGCTGATTGCCCGATAATATAATAACTCGGTCTCGCAGGTTCGCTCCACTCAGGACCTACCTACCACCGGAAAGCTATCGTGACCTTATCCCTACGCTACGCTACGCTTCGCTTTACCGCTACCTAGTTTCCGAGATACGATGGGGGGAGGGGTGAAGGGGGGGAGAGGGGGGGAGTTTTGAAAAATGATTTTGACCAACTCGGGGCCCCTTGATATGAATCTGAAAAAAAAAATGTTCCAAGTCTCTTAACTTCCGAAATCTACCTCTAGAGGGGGGGAGAAGGGGGGCAAGGGGGGCAACTTTGAAAAATGGATTTTACTTTTCCGAGCCTCCTCTATACGAATCCGTAAAACAACAAAACACGGGACTCTTAGTTTCCGAGATACGATGGGGGGAGGGGTAAAGGGGGGGAGAGGGGGGAGTTTTGAAAAATTATTTTGACCAACTCTGGGCCCCTTGATATGAATCTGAAAAAAAAATATTCCAAGTCTCTCAACTTCCGAGATCTACCTAGAGGGGGGGGGAGAAGGGGGGCAAGGGGGCAACTTTGAAAAATGGATTTTACTTTTCCGAGCCTCCTCTATACGAATCCGTAAAACAACAAAACACGGGACTCTTAGTTTCCGAGATACGATAGGGAGGGGGGAGAGTGGGGTGGAAAAGGGGAGGTTTGGGATTTTTCCCATACTCGTGAGAGTTACTTCTATACGAATCTGTAAAAATATACCCACCTCCCCCTTCACCATCTGGGAGAACAATTATGTCAGTGAGTGAGTCAGTCAGTCAGTGAGTGGTAATCGAGCTTTATATAGTATAATAATAATAATAATGTTCCAAGTCTTATCTTCCGAGATCCGCCTAAAGGGGGGAGAAGGGGGAGAGAATGGGGGGAATTTTGAAAAATGGTTTTTACTTTTCCGAGCCTGCTCTATACGATTCCGTAAAAAAACAAAACCCAGGTTTCTTAATTTCCGAGATACGATGGGGGGAGGGGTGAAGGGGGGGAGAGGGGGGAGTTTTGAAAAATGATTTTGACCAACTCTGGGCCCCTTGATATGAATCTGAAAAAAAAAATGTTCCAAGTCTCTTAACTTCCGAGATCTACCTAGAGGGGAGGGGAGAAGGGGGGCAAGGGGGCAACTTTGAAAAATGAATTTTACTTTTCCGAGCCTCTTCTATACGAATCCGTAAAACAACAAAACACGGGACTCTTAGTTTCCGAGATACGATAGGGAGGGGGGAGAGTGGGGTGGAAAAGGGGAGGTTTGGGATTTTTCCCATACTCGTGAGAGTTACTTGTATACGAATCTGTAAAAATATACCCACCTCCCCCTTCACCATCTGGGAGAACAATTATGTCAGTCAGTCAGTGAGTGAGTGGTAATCGAGCTTTATATAGTATAATATAATGATAATGTTCCAAGTCCTAACTTCCGAGATCCGCCTAAAGGGGGGAGAAGGGGGAGAGAATGGGGGAATTTTGAAAAATGGTTTTTACTTTTCCGAGCCTGCTCTATACGATTCCGTAAAAAAACAAAACACGGGACTCTTAGTTTCCGAGATACGATAGGGAGGGGGGAGAGTGGGGTGGAAAAGGAGAGGTTTGGGATTTTTCCCATACTCGTGAGAGCTACTTCTATACGAATCTGTAAAAATATACCCACCTCCCCCTTCACCATCTGGGAGAACAATTATGTCAGTCAGTCAGTGAGTGAGTGGTAATCGAGCTTTATAT
This sequence comes from Luperina nickerlii, assembly GCA_963855955.1. Classification (NCBI taxonomy): domain Eukaryota; kingdom Metazoa; phylum Arthropoda; class Insecta; order Lepidoptera; family Noctuidae; genus Luperina; species Luperina nickerlii. The sequence continues at coordinate 5,071,803 of OY979664.1, forward strand.
AGTATAATATAATATAATGATAATGTTCCAAGTCCTAACTTCCGAGATCCGCCTAAAGGGGGGAGAAGGGGGAGAGAATGGGGGAATTTTGAAAAATGGTTTTTACTTTTCCGAGCCTGCTCTATACGATTCCGTAAAAAAACAAAACCCAGGTTTCTTAATTTCCGAGATACGATGGGGGGAGGGGTGAAGGGGGGGAGAGGGGGGAGTTTTGAAAAATGATTTTGACCAACTCTGGGTCCCTTGATATGAAACTGAAAAAAAAAATGTTCCAAGTCTCTTAACTTCCGAGATCTACCTAGAGAGGGGGGGAGAAGGGGGGCAAGGGGGCAACTTTGAAAAATGGATTTTACTTTTCCGAGCCTCCTCTATACGAATCCGTAAAACAACAAAACACGGGACTCTTAGTTTCCGAGATACGATAGGGAGGGGGGAGAGTGGGGTGGAAAAGGAGAGGTTTGGGATTTTTCCCATACTCGTGAGAGTTACTTCTATACGAATCTGTAAAAATATACCCACCTCCCCCTTCACCATCTGGGAGAACAATTATGTCAGTCAGTCAGTGAGTGGTAATCGAGCTTTATATAGTATAATAAGTGAAGACGATGCACCTAAAATAAAATTACTATACCACAATAGGTAAAAGAATTAAAAATAAAACCATGACATATAAATTAATTATCTGATAGATATATGGTGCTCACATATTTACAAACATGGTAAAAGTAAACGATTTTCATTAAATAAAAAAAAAACACTGGCACTCCGGTAGTGCCGACAGAAGTGAAAACTTGAACAATTACGAGTGTATTTTGTGAATCGTCTTATAAACAAAATGTTATATATCCGTGGTTCAGCGCCATCTCGTCGTTGTTGGATGAACTACGTAGTTAGTACGCGAGGCCCTCGTAGTTCTTCCCGATGTGCATAGATGGCGCTGTCTTACGTTTTACGTCTTACGAATTTTCGATCAGGGTCACGTGACCTGACGCCAGTTTAGAAGTTTTTACCCATTCCAAAAAAAGTACACAGCGCCGCTAAAGAAGTTTTCACTTCAAAAATTACAAGTAATACGTTTTATTTGCATTTTCCATTGCTCAAATTACCTACCATCATTTAGACTTCCTCATATTATGTACTTATTTCTAATTCGATCCATTCGCGTTAGCACCACACTTTCCTCCATCCATCTTAACTGCGTTATAATAATATAAAAAAAAAATCACAACCACGGTTATCATGGCAAATTGGCTTTTGACCCTTCATTGTTTCTGTAATTGAGAAACGGTGGATGTCTATGGGCTGAGGTTAACTATCTATGTACTTTACTTTTGGTACCTACTAAGATTATGAAGTCGAGGACGATGGTATTATTGTTATTATTGTTGTTGTTGTGTTGTTGATTTATTATTGTTATTTTGTTGTTCTTTTTTGATGCGTCATGTTTGCCGCAAATAAACGTATTTTCTTTTTTTCTACATATAAAATCTACTATTCTTTTCTTTTGCACATACTGGGTTTAGGGGACATTGTCGCGCAAACTGTTGCCTATTCCTGTGTTCAGCACCTTTTTTTTATTCACAAACGTATATAAATTTTTGTTCTTCTTACAATCCAAACTTTCAAGTGATTTTTTTTTAATTTAATAAAATAACTGGCACATGATTCCGATGAAAAATTCTACGTTGCGTGGTAGACCACGCAACGTAGAATTTTTAATTAATTTAATAAACATTAGCTTTTCATAAAATAGTTCAATGCCTAGACGGTCAAAATATATTATGAAACAGATTTTTTTTTTTAAATAACCGACGGAAAGTTTCTACTTTAAGGGGTCCAGAATCATGCGCTGAATATAAAATATGGAAACAGAATATATTGAAGTGTTGGTACTGCATAGGTATCAGTATTATTGAAACAAACTATATTTATGCACGATTGTCGACATAGCACTGCTCAAATTACAAAAACTACACCTGCTACTTACTACTAACACGAGACCATTTCAACACTAACCATCCACCCAGTTTAGGCATTATGAAAGACAAAGCATGGCCGTACTACGAATCTGTTTTATTTACATACGCGTTAACTACGGCCCTGACGCAATATGCAGACGCGAATGATTTAACAGGTCGTGCAAAAATGTAAACGATAAATGCACGTGAATTTTGACACTTGAATGTTATTGAGATTTCGTAAGAGTCGAAAATTGTCGAGGAATTTCGAGAAACAATATTGGTCGAAATTATGTTGATCGTTAGCGGTGCGGTTGGTTGAGTTCATTTGCGAGTAATATTTTACTGACGTTGTTTTTTTTTATAATGATTTAATAAGATAAAATGCAGTGCAATTACAGCGCAATCTTTTGCAACAATTGTAGTTGTAGATGCACACATAGTTCAGGCAATTATAATATCACTGTGCACAACCGTGTCCGCTTACAAACTCAAACTCAAAGCATTTATTTCAATTAAACCATTTACAGGCACTTTTGAATTGTCAAAAAGTCGGTCAGTCAGAAAATATGAAACTAGTTGCCCATTCCAAAGCGTAGGTACCTATGGAGAAGAACGGGCAAGAAACTCCATGGACACTCTTTTAAATTATATTTTTACAAAAGTATTAGTTACATCATTAATGTGAATTTATAATTATATGTGAGTTTGAGTACAGTTTCGTATCTATACTTTACAGGTACATCCATCTATTACCGATGATGACATAATATACAATGCATTGCAGCTGCTGCAATAAACAAGCTGCAACCTGATTTAGCTGCTCTCTTAAGATCATAGATATCTATGTTTTTATAGCTTAAGCCTATAAGAGACTGAGAAGTCCTACAGTGTGGTTGAGACACTAGGGACCCGATCACACACACCACAACCCCACCACAACCCCATCAGAACCCCACCACAACTCCACCACAACCCCATCACAACCCCACCACAACCTCACCACAACCCCACCACAACTACACCACAACCCCACCACAACCACACCATAACGACACCACGTGGACAGGCGTTAATTTTGTATGAAAATGAATAGTAGATTCACATGATTTTGAATCAGTTCTAGCGAACGATTCGCCTACACAACTCTTAGCCTCATCTTCTCCTTCTTTTCGTATCGACGGTATCTACTCTTACTCATTATTTTTTTATATAGTTAGTGCACATTAGGTGGCCACGTTAATTGCGGCATCAGTGGCGTTATTTAGGTCATCCAAGGTGCAGGTAAACGGGCCTCATAGGTTAGCGTATTCTTGCGGTAACAGTTGTGTCGTCGAATCGTTCGCTGGTGAAAGGTTCTATCAACGAAATTCTCAAAAGTGAATCGTTCTGTCGGCGATCATAGGACAACGAATGTCGGAAAACTTTTTCAGAATCGATTTACATGGACGACATTTGGCCATCCTAATCAATCGTGTGGGGGATCCCGGCCACATCAAGGCAACGAAGCGACGCAGCCACAACGCAACCATAACTATCTGTCTGTCTGTAAGCACTAGCCAAGACATAACGTAACCACATCGCAACTACCAGCGACAACGTAACTGCAAGAAGTTGTAGCGACACTATTCACACGCAACCACTGCTTGCCCACATTTTGTCGCTGCTATGTGGTGTGGTTGTAACTTATAGTATGTGTAAATGGACCCTAAATATCTATACAAAGTGGTATCTTATAAAACATTATAATATTTCCATTAATAACAGCGCCACTCTATTCTCTGAATTTGGTATAATTCAATCAGTATCTAAAATATTCCGATGAATATTTATAAAAATCTGGAATTTCAATTGGCCAGACAGTCTTTTTAAAATATTCTAAGTAGTGTACATATTTCTAACGGAAAATACAAGAAAGAAGGTATTTTTGTTTGGTGGTGTAGAATTTGAAATGAGAAGAGGGGTGAAATTTCTTATTTTGTTTCGCCGTCAGCCGAATCAACCCTAATAGAATACCCCCGTCTTACATTAAGGAGAAGGTATTGTCTACTTTAAATGTACGAACATAGAGTTGCATTTAGGAATATTTACATAAACATAAAACATAATATAGGTAACGTCACGTCTCGTTTCCCCGAAGGATAGGACACAGGTGTATCTAATAGGAGCGAGCCCATTTGCCATCAACTTGGAACGAATTTAGACTCCGAACTGCTACTGAGCATCGGTGGCTTAATGGAGAGCTGTGATGTCCCAGTAGTACAGACGCCAGCACATCAAGCTACCCGAAACTGTCAAATTTTCCCAATCAACTTTGAACCTTCTGCTTTAGCAAAAAAGTTGAAAATCTATTAAAGAAATTTGACAGATTGTAGTAGCTTGATGTGCTGGCGTTTGTACAGCCCCGGCTTACAAGACGTAGGTCGTGGTTTCGAACCCATCCCAGGAGCTTTACTTTGTGTAAATTATTTCATCACCACTGCTCTCAACGGTGAAGGAAAACATCGTGAGGAACCAGAATGCAGACAGGTGGCCTATGTCCCAACAATGAGACCATGCTGACTATGCTGCTACCGAGAAATTCTAGATACAAAAACCTAATAACACTTGTTTTGACCCTGAGAATCGAACCCAGGACCTCATGTAGCAGTAGCGCTTGCACTTACAAAAATAATTTCTTAAGTTTCATTAAGACTTACTGACTTTATACAGTAGGAAGAAATGTTTGTAGAACAGTCAAAGGCAAAACAGTAACTTTAAATGATTGAACATACTATTTACTGAAAAAAACAACGAAAAAAAAGGAAAACCACCATTATTGTAATGTAAGTAAATTTCAATTGTTTGAACGATATCACCAAATGAATAAAACAGTTAATTTTGAGACCTTTTAGCCTTTTAGCCTCAAGCTTTAACTGTTTTCGGATCAGTAAAAATACTGTTTTGAATGTTAGGCTCATTCAGATCAATGTTTGTTTTTTCATTTTTAGTGTTGCGTATCCAAATGGTAAAAACGGGACCCTATTATTAAGACTCCACTATCCGGCTGTCTGTCTGTCTGTCACCAGGCTGTATCTCATGAACGGTGATGGCTACACTGTTGAAATTTTCACAGATGATGTATTTCTGTAGCCGCTATAATAACAAATATTATTAAAAACAGAATAAAATAAATATTTCAGGGTGGCTCCCATACAACAAACGTGTATTTTTTCGACGTTTGTGTCTTGTGGTACGGAACCCTTCGTGTGCGAGTCCGACTCGCACTTGACCAGTTTTTATTCACTGCTTATTTCTTTCAGTGTGCCATCACTAGACCAATAAGGTGATCAGGAATATTTGTCATAAGCACTATCACACTATAGGTACACCGTTTCCAAAGTTGCGTCACTCATCTGTGCGTGACGGGCGTATTCCACCTACTCCTGAATATATGTAGGTCTCCCCGCATTTGTGCCTTGTCTGGTTTGTGTGAGTCTCTTCCATCATATACATTGGGTACATCTAAAGAAAATACTCAGTCATCATCTGCCTACCCTTTTCCCAACTATGTTGGGTTCGGCTTCCAGTCTAACTGGATGCAGCTGAATACCAGTATTTTACATGGAGCGACTGCCTATCTGACCTCCACAACTCAATTACTGGGTAATACGTTACCCCTTGTTAAGACTGCCGGTCAATTCTGTAAAAACCTCCGTGAAAACTTCTTCACCGTGAAAACTTAGGTGAAGTGAGTTTGTTTTTGCTAGGAATTGACACTATTGACAGCTCACTCCACGCTCACTTCACCTAAGTTTTCACGGTGAGATTTTTAGAGAATAGCACCGCTTGTTGTCAGACTTTCGGGCTTCTGACGACCCGTAACGACTGTCAACGATCCACGAATGACAGCCGGGACCAACGGCTTAACGTGCTTTCCGGGGCACGTAGGGGTCTTAATATGTAAAGACGGTCACCCATCCACGGACCAACCGCGGCAAGCGTAGCTTAACCTGATCGATCGACCTGTGCGAGTGTGCGTCTGTTATTACTTAGCCACAAGCCCCCCAAATAACTTACTCAGTATCATATAAAAATATTACCTACCTTAAAGGTTTCCATTTATTTGCAAGTATCAAAACATGTCGCATATATGGCCGTATTTTTTTATTGCGTTGACTTAGGAGCTTGATTTATTTAGAGCTCCAAGGGACCGTAGACCTACATGTTTGATATTAATTTTAACTTGATACCTCCACGTGTTCCTGAGAAAAAGGGTCTTCACAGACTGACAGACAGACAACAAAGAAATCCTATAAGGGTACCGTCTTTTCCTTTTTAGGTACGGATCCCTAAAAACAATATGGCGACATACGTCCCCATATATTACACCTGTAATGATAGTGGTAGGGAGATTTTAATAAATAAAAAAAAAAAAAAAAATATTGGCCACGCACCAATATATCCTTGTATAGCTGCAAGCAAGGCTATGTCGGAGATCTTGACAGTTCTAAATTGCTTGTAAATGTTCTAATTGAAATCAATGCTTTGACCATTGATCTTTATAAGTAGCTAGTAACAAACAACAAATCTATAGAAATAATAATATTATAAACTTATCAATAAGTACTTTTACCTTCCGATATGAGGGAGACCACAATGTAATCGTATATGTATAACTAATCTTTTGGGTGTTGCAAACCCCTATTAAGTAGACGAAGGTATCTAAGGGATCAAAGCGATAAATCTGGGGCGAGTGGGACATGAAAGGAAGTTCATGTAACTAAATCTAAATCATGGTCGCTGTGAGAGATCCGGGAAAATCTCCGTCATAGTGCGTAATAATCCCGACCGGATGGGTATCTTCGAGTTGGGAGAAAAAAATAAAAGACTATGCAACAGAGTATTGAATCTGGCAATTTTTGGAATAAAACGTTTCTGAAAAAGTAAAGTACAATGCGTGCCACGTAAGAAGAGACTGGACCCCGCCTCCCCCTCCTCTTTCCGCCGCCCCTATGACGTCCGGTCCCGTCCCGCACTCAGACCTCATACCGCTAAAGATACCTAAAATCGTGTACTGCGCATGTCAAACCACGTGGTGTGTCAAGTCTCTTCTTACGTGGCACGCATTGTACGTCTATGTCGTTGATGAAATTGTAGTGATTTATAGCTGTATAATGGTAATGTTCACACAGAAAGAATTTCCAGCGTGTTTCTTAATTTTATAAAATCAAAGCGGCATATTTATATCGCACATACGCATATATACATCACGTCTCTATCCCAGAAGAGTTGAGCAGAGGTGTAATAATCCTCCAAACCGTATTTCGGCCACGGCGGCAAATCTCAACCGAGACTAACCTTCGGCGCGGGAGATATTATACCTAATGCACAAGTGTGCGCACAGACACAGAGTGCACTCCCTCTTCCTTTACTTTCATAGTTCAATGGGACGGCAATCCGACACGATCGGAGAGAGATCAGGCACAGGACCCATCTTAACGTGCTTTCCGAGGCACGGGGGTATCACACCGCCAACTTTTAAACTCCAGACTGTTGCTGAGAAATTAGTAATGGAAAAACCCAGTACCACAGTAACAGCGTGTTTCTTAATTCTATAAAATCAAATGGGCAAACTGCACGTACATATACATAACATAACGCCTGTATTCCTAAAGGGTAAGGCACAGGAGTACCTATCGTTCACTCACATATCGCCAGATAATTTGTGTTGTTGCTGTTGGAGCGGCACAAAGAACTGGCTATACTCACCAACCCAGTATAGAACCTTTTGGTACAAACAAAGGTCCAAATTTTTACAAGTACACGTACCCTATACAAAATAATTGGTACTCAATAAAATGAAGTAATAATCAAGAAGTAGGAGTTAGTCAACTTTCAAAATGCCCTCGTTTCGGAAACGGACCAGTCAAAACAAGGTCCATCGGTTCCTTCCTTTCTAAATACGTGATAGTGCTATCGCAAGGTCGAATCATATGTCCAGTGGTGAGCTGGCGGCGCAAGTGACAAGCGAAGAGAGATTTGGAAACGTCTAGACTTATTGCATTTTTTCTGCTGCCATAATATGTGGAGCGAAAATTTTCTTTCTACTTATGGTAGCAGAAAAAGTTTAAAGTCAAAAAACCATTCCAAACCTGTACGTAAACCAAGCTGAGAACAATAATTCTTGTACCTACTAGACATTTTCTTGTCTAGATAAGTTTTTGTATAAATCAAAATCTTTTCCAACTATTAAAAGGTTATGAAAGCAACAGTTTGAAAATGTTTAAATTGTCAGTTTACTAATTGATTTTTATTTTGTTTTTATAACTTTATTTTAGTTTTATCATCGTTTATTTTAGAAACAATCGCATAACTTAATAATTATTTTGTTTTCGTCATAGAAGTGAATAGTTTATTTTTCAATGAAATAAAGTCTCTTAAACCCCCTGTTTATTGTTGCTCCCTTACTAATAAACGTTGTATAGCGTCTGTACAGTTACATGACGGTCTTCTTCTTTCAAATGTCAAATTAGTCAGTAATTTGACATTTGAAAGAAGAAGACCGACTGAAACAGAGAAATCGGTGTGTAACTATTCATCTGATATAATACGTTTAGTAAGGTATATTTTAGCTTAAATAGAAATGATACACGCAGACATTGAGCCATCAGTTCCAAACCCTACATAAACAAACAGTTTTATATTATGTACCTACTTATCTATTTAATTATTAGTAGTCCCACTTACAATCTCTTGTTGTAAAAAGAGGTGATTTAGCCTTTTTAACATTGCTTGGAATAAGCTTATAGTTTACATTCAGAATAAGACCTTTGAAAATCAAATCTACAGAACCATTCCTGCTGCACAGTTATAATTTGCTTAAAATCATATAATAATTAGTCCCGCTTTTCGCTCACACCTTAAACCCAGCACAACCCATCAAAGCAATCGCAGAAATAGCTGGGAGCTTGGGAGTTTCCCACCATTGTGGACGTAAACGATCCATTGTGTGGCCACCTTGGCCCAATCTGGCTGAGCTGATGATAACTATGATCAGCAGCTATGCTATCCAACAGCCATGGTCTCAGGTCGGATTCTTTGGTAATTAACAGATTCTTGTACTCCAAGGGGCGACTCTGTGTGATAAGTTGATAACTGAACGAATGGATTGTTTTGTCAACAAAATCTTATGAGTGAATGGCAGGAAATAGTTCTGTCCTTGCTTCGTGTAACGTCCCACGCCCAAGTTTTCAATATGAAGATCCACAAAAAGATAGCAAGCGTAGGCGGATCACACGCTACAACGCACCACGCGACGGGGCGCAGATAACGCGCCCCCGCACTTTGATTGATTGATTACATACAAATTCAATAAAAACACGCTTACGCGCGGGAATTTGGGTCTGTTTCCCGGGGCCCGTCGCGTGGCGCGTCGTAGTGTGAAATCCGCCGTAGGCCGTAGGTACAGTTCAGGAATGTGTATATGTTAAACATATAGGTAGTACCTTCATTTATACAGGTTACTTAAAGTTAAGTCATGATTAGCGTATTCTTATAACCATACATGTCATTTTTGAAGTGAAAACTTCTTTAGCCGCGTAGGGCATTTTTTAAATGAGAAAAAACCATTGAATTCGCGACACTGTTACCGTAACCGACACCGCGCGTGTTTTGTTTATAAGAAGATTAAAAAAATCACAAGTAATTGTTTAAGTTTTCAGTTCTGTCGGGGTGCCGCTTTTTTTTAACGTTAAAACATGTCTAACTTTGAGCAACGTTTTAGGGTTGGACCTCATCTGGCAGCACGGAATCGCCTTTTTCCGTCGCCCTTTCTCTTTTTGTCGCGTAGAACTGCCATTTGCTAGACCGAGACAGAAAGCATAATGCGATAGCACGCGGCGGAATCCTCGAGGCGATCGACATCACGGACAAAATGCAATGGTCGGCAGGGAGACTCCGGAACGCTGAAGCGCGCGATAGCATGCTAACGCATCCTTTCACCGCCGATCACTTGCTTTTTATTATTTTGATTTTGCATTTCTTGCAAAATACACGCTAGAATCACTGCTCTCTCTTCCGTGGTCCTATCCATCTCACGCTTGAAACTAAACTGATCATGAAAGAACGCGGCAGTATGCCACCCATGCTGCAGCATGCTGACGCGTGCGATCGCCTTTTTTGTCTGCGGAATGCGACAGCGCGCGTTCGCATGCGGCAGCATACTGCAGCACGTGGTAGCACAGGCGGAACAAATGCGATTCCGTGCTGCCAGATGAGGTCCAACCCTAAAAATAAGAGCGCAGCCACCTGATGCGTTGCCGGCGCGTTGCGATGCCTGAGCGGTGATGCTACGTCATCCTACTTACAATCTGCTACTCACTCTATGGGGACTTAAGGTTATTTTTTAATTGCACTTTATAGATTTTGAATGAACGTGACAGTTATAACATGCGCCCACGAAGTGGGAAAAGAATTTGTCTGAAAATTGCTTAACATTTTCGCTCCTTGGCCGTATATTTGTGTACATAATTGTGTATTTATTTCATTTTTTATTGTGTTATTTTTATCTCTTCGTATACTGCATTGGTTGGCGTCATCACGTCAACGCCGGCAGTCCTTGAAAACCAGCGCTGGGGCTCCGTCTCGCATAGGGTCGTAGCATTATGCTGAGCGATGGCCGTTTTGCGTGGATGTGACGCATATTTCCCCCTTTTTTGTATTTGTGTTCTTTCTCTGCGTCAAGTATATCGCAAAAAAAAGTATTTTCTTTCTTCCTTTGTTTTATAATTTGCTACACAATTCATTAAGAGGAAATCCATAGAAACGCTCTCGCTTGTTTTCTTTCTGGACAATGACCATAAAGCACTGATTTTGCATAGAATAATAAATTTTAACTACTTGTATGTCGCTATGTTTTCCTTTTTAATGTTACATTATTGTTATAAGCACTAGAAACGTCAAAAAAAAGGCCGATTTAAGCCGCTGTCAACAGAGGCCTAGTGTACAAATTTGACAACTATTAATGAAAAAAGAAAAACACGGACACAGTATATATCCTTCTTATTCAGTTTATCAAATATCTTTTAAATTGGTCCAATATTGGAGGAGGAATCAGGCTTGCCTATTATTACCTCAAATTATGACCTTTTACTTAGGCTTTTTCAAAAGTCTCTCCGCGCGACCACATTTCCTCTTAAAACTTACAATAATTATCTGACAGAAGTTCCTATATATTATACATATTACAGTTCTTCCTAAAACCCTTAAGTGAACATGAGCTGCAAAGAGATACTTCGCGTTTACGACGAAGTTAACTGCATCAATATTACCCAGGAGGTCATTTTGCCGAGAATCTCGACAATGTTCCCCGTTATTAACTTTACAGTTTTAATTTTCTTTACACCAGTTAATGGACCTGACCTAGTTTCGCTTATTAAAATTGTTTCTTTTTTAATTTGATTAAGGCTTTTAATATTTAGAGCCGGAAACAAAAGGAACATGTTTTAAATTCCTTGCACCGTTTAAAAACGTTAATAAAAACTTTGAAACAAACTGAACGTTACATTATTTTTCTTTTTACATAGTTACCTATTTGTAAGAGTATTGTGTGATACGCGATCTCCACTATATAACTCGTTTGCTCCACCGGCCATCGGTCCTTCGACAAATATGGCCAGCCCACTGCCACTTTAGCTTACTCTGCAAACTGCAACTTCGATTCTTTTCCGAATAATTTTGTTCCTGATTTTATCCTTTAAAGAGACTCAAAAACAATATGTTCGACTAACAATAATTGTATCGATCCCCACAATAGAACGTTTTGAAATGCACAAACGGAGATCGAATATCTCCCTATCATATTCCCGGAAAAAGTATCAGGCTTTAGTTCATTTTGTGTTGTTTCCATTAAAACTTTTTCAGCGTATTTCCTTACCGCCCGTCGTTTTTTAATCGGCTTTGAATCTTTTCATCCTGCTTACATATCCCGATGTTTATTATTTGTTTTGTTTAACTTTATGTACTTACAAGTAAAAACGATTGTACAAAGGCGAGAAATTTGGGTCACGGCAGACCCCGTAGTAGATGGTGGGACGGGCTGAACAAAACAGACAATCAGTATTCCAAATTCGCCCTGAATCGCACTCGAAGTCATAGGGAGATCCAGGGAAAACCCTTTGTTCAGTAGTGGGATGATACAGGCTATCAGTATTCAACCTTTGGGTGAAGATAAACATGGCCTACCATGCCATATAACATAAACATAAGATAATTAGTTAAGAAAGAAGTAGATACGAAAGGAAGTCGAAAACACACAATCTACTCGCAAATATTCATAAACAAACAAGAATTACTAACTGATGTATTTTTCAGGAATTTCAGTGAGTAAAAGGAGAAGATCCATTAGAATCTTTTATCGTTAATGATACAGATTTTTTTACAGAAAAGATTACATCAATAAAGAGGTTGCCTTAGTTAATAAGGTTTTTATTTATGGACGTTCTTCTGAAATAAGATGATTATATTATTATTTTTACGTCTCTGACATTTCTCAAGACCCTGGCCCGTTAGACGGTTTTAATGAAATGAGAAATATTAATATCGCTTAGGAGCAAAGTATTGAATACAGAACTTCGTCTGATAAGTTTTCCTGTGTGATATTTGGTATACCTAAAAGGCCCAATACAGTTAATTTTCATAATTAATCTTGATTTGCAATCTGTCAAATTTCTTTAATAGATTTTCAACTTTATCGCTAAAGCATAAGGTTCAAAGTTCATTGGAAAAATTTAACAGTTTCGGGTAGCTTGATGTGCTGTCGTCTGTACATAAATAATTACTGAGAAACGACTGTTATTTTTGGTGTGAAAATTTGTTGTTTGCGGTAGTGCGCAATGTAACACGCAAAACATTGTTCTTATGGGTGCAAGCATTTAAGTCAGGGGTGCAGGGGCTGTGGGGTTATTTAAAGTTGTGTTCTAAAATTAAAAAAATGTTTTCGTAAAAAAACGTCAGTAAGAGTTGGAATTTTGACCTTCAATATCTCCGTAACCAGAAGGTTCCCAAGTACGTCAAATACAAAAAATAAGTAATTAATTACAATGACGGGGAATACAACAGGCTCGCGGCTTCTGATAAAAGGATAGAGAAAGATGCGATGGATGGAATGTGAAAGTAGATGCATTACCTACCAGGGCTTGAAGAGGGTAAACATAGTTGACAGTTAATAATGATGAATGGAATGAGGAGACATGCTACAAGGATCCCCAAGGGGATGATGACTATCGTTCAGACTTTAAAAGTATTCCCATTTTGTAGCAGCATTTTTTTTTAAATGGCAACGATTCTGCAGCAGACTCGTTGCCATTTTTAATCAACTCTATAAACAGCACTGCAGATACTTTATACGTACGTAGCTTCTGCCCCGACTTCGACCGCGTTAAATTTCTTGCTCCCCCGACCCACCCCGTCGAATCGCATCGCCTGCTCGTGCTATTAGGCGGGGAGCCACCAATCCTGAAAGCTCCGTGATCACGGATTCTAATATTTTTAATAAAAAATAAAAGTTAACGTTTAGACGAACAAGATTTGCTTGGTCGGCGTGGATTTGATTGGCCGGAAATATTTTAATTAAATTATTTATTATTAAATTTCCAAAATTTTTTTTCCGTCATCACGGATTTTGATCAATCTTATATAGAATTTTGTGTGAAATTATGTTTAACAAGAAAAAATTCGGCCGACCAATGATTTTTAGCCGGAAAGGTCACGCATACCTATTTGAATGGTGTGATAAGGGGTAAAATTTATCCATTATCACGGAAACCTTTTTCTTTTTTTTTAATTCACGTGTTTTAATGTCGTATTTATAATTATCTTGGTATGCGTGCTTACAAACTGCCGAAAGTATCGCGCATACCAAATTTTATTGTGTGAGTGAGGATTATACTGTTATAGATTTCACTTACTTGATGACATTTCTTTTAGGGTCTTTCTTCTACCTCTGGTCTCTTCCTTAAGTTTTTAACTATTTATTATACTAATTAATATGGAAAAGAGGAAAAACAGGATTTTTTTATTTGGGTTGATTATATAATAAATGAAGGTTGATACAGAAAATATGTTCAATTCAAGTTTATTAATCAATAATCATCTACATCATTATCATCAAAATTATCATTCCTCTCTTCTTCTGATTCTTCGCTTTCTTCCTCATTCTGTTGGCAACTTAATATTTCCTCAACCTTTAACGGTTCGAACAATGGTTCGAGTTTACTGGATTCATTTACTTGCCATCCACATTCTGTTGGATCGTATAATGTACAAATAGGTTCGGTAGCATTTTGCCACATTGCGTTTACAAAAATGGTGCGTAATATTTTTTGCGTTAAAGTTTTCCAGCATGGTGGAATATTATTTGAATTGAAATTTATCATACCTTTGTAAAATTTTTCTTTGTCGGTTGTACTTGCAAAAATTTTTAAGAATAATTCAAATCTTGCAATAATAACATCATTATTTTTTACGTTATACATTTCATTTGTAAATCTTTGAACTAAATCTGTCTTTTCTTTATCATTTATGTCTTCCGGATTTGTTAAATGCTCGAACATGTTCTGATATTTTTCATTTTCTAACAGGAGGTTGTAGGTTTTAATTTTTCTTTTACGAACAAAAGCTGCTGTATAATCACAACCTGTAAAAGCATGGAAGCCCGGTAGAGCTCGACAGACTGATGAACATAATATTGCAAGATTTGAATTATTCTTAAAATTTTTTGCAAGTACAACCGACAAAGAAAAATTTTACAAAGGTATGATAAATTTCAATTCAAATAATATTCCACCATGCTGGAAAACTTTAACGCAAAAAATATTACGCACCATTTTTGTAAACGCAATGTGGCAAAATGCTACCGAACCTATTTGTACATTATATGATCCAACAGAATGTGGATGGCAAGTAAATGAATCCAGTAAACTCGAACCATTGTTCGAACCGTTAAAGGTTGAGGAAATATTAAGTTGCCAACAGAATGAGGAAGAAAGCGAAGAATCAGAAGAAGAGAGGAATGATAATTTTGATGATAATGATGTAGATGATTATTGATTAATAAACTTGAATTGAACATATTTTCTGTATCAACCTTCATTTATTATATAATCAACCCAAATAAAAAAATCCTGTTTTTCCTCTTTTCCATATTAATTAGTATAATAAATAGTTAAAAACTTAAGGAAGAGACCAGAGGTAGAAGAAAGACCCTAAAAGAAATGTCATCAAGTAAGTGAAATCTATAACAGTATAATCCTCACTCACACAATAAAATTTGGTATGCGCGATACTTTCGGCAGTTTGTAAGCACGCATACCAAGATAATTATAAATGCGACATTAAAACACGTGAATTAAAAAAAATAAAAAAGGTTTCCGTGATAATGGATAAATTTTACCCCTTATCACACCATTCAAATAGGTATGCGTGACCTTTCCGGCTAAAAATCATTGGTCGGCCGAATTTTTTCTTGTTGAACATAATTTCACACAAAATTCTATATAAGATTGATCAAAATCCGTGATGACGGAAAAAAAATTTTGGAAATTTAATAATAAATAATTTAATTAAAATATTTCCGGCCAATCAAATCCACGCCGACCAAGCAAATCTTGTTCGTCTAAACGTTAACTTTTATTTTTTATTAAAAATATTAGAATCCGTGATCACGGAGCTTTCAGGATTGGTGGCTCCCGGACCATATTACTTTATTTCGCTTAGCGTTCTTTCTAACGTTTTTTTTTTCATTTTGCTCGGCCCCTGAGGGTCTTAGCGTGGTGTTAAATATAGCACATAGCCTTTCTCAAGAATTGGGCTATCAAATGCAAAAATATTTTTTTTTAATTAGTCGAATTAAAAAAAATATTTTTGCATTTACGGTACGAGTAGTTCCAGAGAATACCGCCTTCAAACAAACAAATAGAAAAAGTAGGTAACTATAGATATGTATATAATTTTTCAGACTAGACATACCTATTTATTTAAGTAGGTATTTAAAGATTTTTTTCTTTTTTTATATTTTTTTATTTATAGGGACTTTTAAAAACGCATAGCGTATACCAGTCCCATCGTATCGTAAACAATTGTACTTAATTGTTTCAAGTTTGTTAACCCATGCCACCAAGTCATTCGTAGTTTAACCTACACGTGTAACCTATCCTATGATCATCTGCCTAGCCTTTTCCCAACTATATTGGAGTCAGCTTCCAGTCTAACCGGATGCAGTCATGCAGCTGAACACCAGTATTTTACATGGAGCAATTGCCTATCTGACCTCCACAACCAAGTTACTGGGTAATACGATACCCCTTTGGTAACTGGTTGTCAGACATTCGGGCTTCTGACGACCCGTAACGACTGTCAAAGATCCACGAATGACAGCTGAGACCAACGACCAACCAACTTGCTTTCCGAGGCACGGAGAAGTCTTGATAATATGTAAAGATGTTCACCCATCCACGGAATAACCACGGCAAGCGTAGCTTAACCTGATCGATCGACCCGTGCGGTTGTTATCACTTAAAAAAATCAGCCCTAAATAATTCTTCGAAGAAAAATATTGTTTAAATTGATCCCGATTTTGTTCGATGTGGAAGCCATGAACAATATTAGTTCATTTTTTTTGTCTGTTGCAGTTACGCGTAGGTATACTTTTGTTTCTTATTAGTGTATTTTTTGTTCCTATGATACTTAACTGTATAACTATAAATTCATCAACTATACCGAGGATACCATTAAAATTTTAACATCAATAGCGAACCGATTACTAATTCAGTTTGAGGTTACCCTCGCCCAACTTTGTTGGGTCCTAGTTTGGCTCCCTGGAGCACGCCAATCAGTTTCCTGTGACCCCGCGAGAGGAAAGCTTTGTGAAGTAATCCGATTACATGATGAATATTGATAAGTTGGTCGTTGTATGATATTTAAATGTAGAGTATATGAAGATTAATATACAATTACACTTTACAATTACTACATCAAAGGGTATTGAAATACAACCGCGGAACGAAAAGGTTCACAATTTTCAATGTAATTTTGACCTTCAAAAAGTACTGATTCTCAACCTAAGGACGATGGGCTGGGACCAACGGCTTAACGTGCTTTCCGAGGCATGGAGGGCTCGGAGGGGTCTTGGTATATAAAGATGTTCACCCATCAAATAGGTAGGTATATGTATTATAGACTCCGTCCCCAATTTTTTTTGATCTATAACAGACTTAACTTTTGTCTCATGTTTTTCGTTACGTGCTACAAAATAACAAACCGTTTGTTTCAAGTCTTCAATATAATGGGGTTTCCTGAAAAAATCATCTACCTATCAGTTTAATTTATCTAACGTAAATACAGATGTTTGTTTTCTATTTTTTGTCACAATAAAAGATACATATAAAACATAATAATGGCCGACTTATAATATAATCCACACTATACTATAATATTATAAATGCAAAAGTGTGTCTGTCTATCTGTCTGTTACCTCTTCACGCTTAAACCGCTAAACCGATTTAAGGCTCCTTCAAACTGGCGCGACACGCGATTTTATCGCGCGTGACACAAAGGCACCGCAAGTCGCGCAACGAGCGGTGCCTTTGTGTCGCGCGCGATTCGCGTCGCGCGTCGCGCCTGTTTGCAGGAGCCTTTAGATGAAATTTGGTATAGAGATTGTTTGGTCCCGGGAAAGGACATAGGATAGTTTTTATTCCGATATTCCAGCGGGATTGAAACTTATGCGGGTGAAATCGCGGGCCGCTGCTAGTATGGAATGTATTAGGTGTACAAATAAGTTTCCGCCGTTTAACGAAAGATGTCCTCACTAAGAGGTTACGTAAAAATCGTCAGATGTAACATGTGATATCGTGAGTTTGGACATCTAGTAACAACATACACTTAGAATATTAGTGACTCTTTATCCATATTACATATTTCTTTTTGTGCAAAAATGTCAAGTTTTGTACCGAATAAGCGTCATTTGCGTGAACTGGTAGAAACTGGTTACTGGTTTAATTTGAAGAAAACTGCAGCCGAGGCCCATCGATTACTTGTAGAGGCTTATGGTGAAGCTGCTTTGAGCGAGAGAAGTTGTCGTGAGTGGTTTCAAAAGTTTAAAAACTGTGATTTTGATGTGGAAGACAAAGGAATGAAAAATGGAAGATTCGCGCCAAACGCAAGAAGAACTCGCACCTACATTACAAGTAATAAAAATTAATAAAATACCTTTGAATAAAACATAATGTACTGTGCTTTCAGAATAAACCTCTATTTTTTTGTAAAAAACGGCGGAAACTTATTTGTACCAGCCCCGGATCTAAGGGGGGGGGCAAACCGGGGCACTTGCCCCGGGCGGCAGTTTAATGGGGGCGCCAAATCCTTGAGACAAGAATTCGAAATATCGAACAAATGAAGCCTCTTTTCCTACAATCCCATAGGTTTTTAACAAGTAATCGAATCTTAATTAATATGTTTGAAAAACAAACTTTTCTATTTCCATACGCCCAGTTAGTTTTATGAACGCATCTTAAAAGATCAAGTAAATTTTTGAACGCGTGCGTAGTGTCCGTGATCTTTCTGCCAAGGGGAATCCCCGTTACATATCTATACGAGCCGAGCCGAACAAATTCAAACAGTTGAACGTCAAGTGACAACACTGTTTGTTTATGTGGTTGATTGCGTTTGCGAGTAATCAGCGTTAATAAAATAAGTAATTTTTTAGTGAAATCATATATTATCGTAGTGGAAATCAACAATTTGCATGTTTTTCTCAAACACTGAAGGGAGGGGGCGCCACTATCAAGGTTTTGCCCCGGTTCGAAAAAATCGTAGATCCGGGGCTGATTTGTACACCTATTATAAAATCAAAACATCACGCCTATATTCCACGATTCCAGGTAAAAATGTGTGAGACATTCACATTTCACAGTTTATGTTATATTTCGCGGTGAAATCTATTCTATTCATTTTACTTACATACATATAGTATTACAATAGTATTCCTCGTAGAGAGGGGTAGATTGCTACATAGGTAGGTACTGCAGCATAATACTAACAAAAGAACAATGGAAGCGTGAATTTGTTATTTCGTGGAAAAGAAAATACAATATGAAGTACGTAGGTACCTTAAGTAAATCCAATACGATTTTCACTTATTTTTTAATAATCAAACATGTTTTGTACTTACTACAGTTGTAGGTACCATTACATTTCCTTCTCTTCCCTCAAAACCCTACATTTTGACGGTCGTGGCAATAGTAAATAATGATCAGCAAGCCAAGACCTTTTAAATTTGATATGTCTCATGTCTGTTGACTAAGTTTTGATATCGGGTTGTAGGTACACAGTCTGCATCTACATATATGGGGTATTTTTTTTTTTCAAGTTGGGAAATCATCAAATGACTCCTCCCGCTCTGGGTGGAGCGGAAGGGAGTGTCAGACTCTTACTGACTAAAACCCACCCGTGTTCCTTCCTTCGCCCTTTATGTTCCGGGCCAGCGGTAACCCTTTCGGACAATCCCGCTGAATATATGGGGTATAGAAGCGTGAATTTGTAATTTCATGAAAAATAAAAATATAATTTGAAGTTCCTTTAAGTAAAAACCAATACGATTTTCGGTTATTTTTCAATAATATAATCAAACATATTTTGTATTACAGTTTGTGCTGACATTTCCTTCTTTTTCTTGAAAACCCCATACTTTTGACGGTCGTTGCCATAGTAAAGAATTATTAGTAAGTCAAGACCTTTTTAATGAGATACATCTCAAGTCTCTTGACCAAGTTTCAATTAGGGGACGCTAAGTCCCATCGTCCTTTGAATAAATGACTTTTGATTTTAATTCAAAACCATTATTTTCCCGCTTTTCAGACTCATTCGCTTTTCAGGTCATTGTTAGAGCGTGGTTTGAAAAATGGTAAGTGTCATGCGCGGTACAAATATACTTAATTGATCATTTCTGGGTAATTTTTTGTTGCTCGACCTTTTCATTTCGTGACATACTTTATAAATCGCATTAAATAATATCGCGTAGGAGGAGCACTGTTGCCCGATGTCAAATATAGGTAATTAGATAAGTAAAATGCCAGAGCTTTAAAACTTCAAAGAGACAAAATTTTTTCCCTGTAGGTAAGATGTATTACTTCAAATTAGTTTGCATGCAAAGCTTTTATTTCAATTAATCCATTCACAGGCACTTTCGAACTGTCAAGGAGTCGATCAGTCAGAAACATGAAGGTATTTGCTCATTCCATGGCGTGATAGGTTCGGAGAAAAAGGGATAAGGAACTCCATGGACACTCTTTGAAAGGGAAGTTAATACCCTGCCTATTTTTTTTCATCTTCTTCTTCACAAAAAAAAAGTTTCTACATAAATTAAATTCCTTGATTAACTGCACTGCAAAGGTACCAGGTACCAACTTAGGTACTTCCCCGATTATTATCACCCCTAAAAATTAACAGCCTTGTCGTTGTCCACCATCAAGGCTCCTGCATACAGGCGCGACGCGACGGTGCGAGGACCAATTGCGAACTGGACCAATTGTGAACTAGACCAATTGTGAACTGGACCAATTGCGAACTGGACCAATTGCGAACTGAACCAATTCAGATTAAGTTGGACATTTAGCGAATTGGACATAATGCACCCAAACAGATTCTGGTAGAACAATTTCCATGAAGTTTTCAAAGAAACTGTTCTACTAGAGTCGTCGTTCGTCATTCGTCACGTCGCGCCTGTCTGCTGGAGCTTTAAAGATTCCTCATCAAAATAAGTACCTATCTGATTTATACGGCTGCCCTTGCTAACAGTCCATTTAGCAGATTAGTACCGTTTTATTGACAATTATTAGCCTCAATTTTCAAACTTGTCCGTTAATAATTAGGTATGTCTCTGGCAAATAACGTCGTTGCGCATGCAAAAGTCGCTATGTGTTTTTAGTGAACTTATTTGAGCTATATGAATTATAACATTTAGCGTGTTTATACGGAACTTTCGATGTATGAATATCACATAGCTACATTCCTTAACTCTTTAAATATTGCCCTTATCACATAGCTCTGTTTATACAGTATGTGTGTATTGAAATAACGATTAAAACTGCATAAAGAACCGATTATAACTAAATAACACATAGCGGCTTTTGCACGCGCAACGACGATATGTGAAACATTCTGATAGAACATTTGGACTTAGAGAAGCTGCAAAGACTGTATTATATTGTAGTGTGGAGCAATTGTTTATTCTTATTTAAAGAACTGCCGGTCGATTCTGTAAAAATCTCACTGTGAAAACTTAGGTGATGAGTTTGTTTTTGCTAGGAATTGATACTGTTGACAGCTCACTCCACGCTCACTTCACGTAAGTTTTCACGGTGAGATGGTTACAGAATCGCACTGCAGAAGAGAGAACGATAATATAAGAGGCTCCTGGATAAAAAATAACAGCCACATGGATCAAGCGAAGGTTAAGCTACAGTAGCCGCGCTCGGTTCCTAGATAGGTGAACATCCATTAAATTTCGCGCCCCTGCGTGCCTCGCAAAGGACGTTAAGTCATTAGTCCCGGCTGTCATTGGAAGATTTTTGACAGTCGTCTGACAACCAGTCTAGCCAAGGGGTATCGTGTTACCCAGTTACTGGGTTATGGAGGTCAGATAGCAGTCACTTTATGGAAAATACTGGTAGTCAACTGTATCCGGTTAGACTGGAAGCCGACCCCAACATAGTTGGGAAAAGGCTAGGCAGATGATCATGATAATGAAGAGAAAAGAGAACGATGACAGCTACGCTTCATAATAAATCTTACGAAGCTAACGTTTTTAATTTTCCCAAAATGTTTCTTCGCCGTAATAATATTGGAATCACAACTCGAGTCTTTACCTACTAACAAAAAACTTGAAAACGAAGAGATAACTACAGTAGGTACTATTAAAACTTCATACTAAATCATAGGTTTCGCCAGATTAAAATTTCATGAAATCATAATTTAAATGCCATCTGAAAACACTCAAAATTGCTCATACTAATAAAATTGTGCATGTATTACGGATACAATAATATCCTGTACAACATTTTACAGTCAGGTACTTGATATATTGCCTCCCGCGGATACAAAACGCTGATTATGTTGTACTGCATTCAATTGATTAAGGATGTAATCTATTTAATTGATACCGAACCAATTAAATTGATTACGAAGAAATTGTGTGCGTGCGGAAACTTTGATATTATAAATAGCTCCGATTTACTGGCAATCAGGTGTGGTCTGTTCAAAAATTATATGATGAAAGTGTAAACAAACCCTGATCAGGTTAAATTGTTACGCAATCATTCACTAAAGGGTATTTGTAACACATTAATCTGTGTTAGAAAACTTTCGACTATAAATTATTTTGAATACAACGATTAAATTGTGGAAAATTGGGTTTTTATAACCGCAATTTTCGTTGACGATTTTAATAGATGGATTGATTGGTTGTTGTTTTTTTTAATACTTATTTATTTATATGTATAATTTAATTATTAATTATGTATATAATTAATCACAATTGATTAATTTTATTATTAATCTCAATTCTCCAATGAAAAAACCCTTCATCAATCAGGTGACTGAAAAATAGAATATCGGGTTTCAACTTAAGTAAATAACTTAATCAAAGTAATTAATTTGTAAGTGGTACTACAAATTGGCACCCACAGGTACGTTTTATGATCCGTTTGTTTACATTTCCATCAGATACTTTTGGAACAGACTATAACTATTATGGGTCGCTATTTTTGTTATTGAATGAATATTTTTGTTACTTAAAAGGATGAATTAAGTAAATGTGTTGGTTGGTTGTGTAATAAATGCCATTCATGAAATGCACGCATCGTGCTTTTGTTCAATTTATATTTATATATTATAGCTTTATAGGTAATAGGTAATACGGGCTGGTGTCCGCAACTCCACGTCAATGCGCGTATTTTGCGTATAGCTTTATATATTATATATATAGCTTCTGCCTGCGTGTATGTCGGAAATTTCATAGGTTTTAATGCTTTTGCGCAGAACCCTAATTCTTTTTCTAAAATAAAATCCTAAGTTACATTTTATATAACATCATCTATTTGCCAGTGAAAGTCCCGTCAAAATCGGTCCAGCCGTTTCGTAGATTAGCTGGAATAAGCAGGCAGACAGACAGACAAATATTTTATAATTCGTTTTTTTGCTAAAAGTACTGTAAGTATTAACTTTCATATTTTTATACATCACAAACAGACACTTCTATTCTATTTTTATTTGTATAGCTAAGTAGGTCTAAGATAAATATTATTTTGTGTATTGAGGCATAATCACATACATACCGAAGGTGTATCTGCTTTGTTTAAAAAAAATCGATCTAAAAGTAATTAATTTTCCGTTAAACTAATATCGAAGTACAGACGCCAGCACATCAAGCTACCGGAAACTGTCAAATTTTCCCAATCAACTTTGAACCTTATGCTTTAGCGATAAAGTTGAAAATCTATTAAAGAAATTTGACAGATTGTAGTAGCTTGATGTGCTGGCGTCTGTACATAATACATTGAAAACTCGAACAACACCCATGTTGTATATTAACAAAGTTCAAGCGATTATCAGTTTAAAGTATTAACTTACGCGAATACATAAAGACTGGAATACTTTGCAGTTACGCGTCTCATACAACAGTATCGCATAGTTCTAGATTATTAGCAAAGTTTTTACTCTAAAGTTTAATAGCGTTCTATACTTGACTGATGTTAGGTTTACGAGTAGAAAGAGAATTTCTAATACCTACTTACCTAAAAAAGCGATTCATGTTATAATGGGTAACTACTGTGTACAAAATACACCCATATTTTAACCAAAGCTTAGATAAGCCCGTGCAACAAGAAATATTACACGTAAAACGGGGTTACGAGGAAGCGATATCAAGTTTTCGTCGTGTGTATAGAAACGTTGAGTTAAACCACCTAAGCGCCTGCATGCACGATGAAGGCAATTTTTCACTCGCTAGCGTTATTGCGTTTTGCATATTTTATTCAGCAGGCTCTTTACGCTCTTCTGAGGACGTAATGGGTAAACACAGTGTTACCATAGCTTCACAGACTGCGTGCTGGCAATCAACTCCAGAGATCTTGAACATACATTCTCAACCTACTATCCCCGGGCAAATTAGAATGAAAATCAAGGAAAAGCGACGTCTGCGACGAGTTTGGCATACGTCCAGGGCCAGAGAAGACAAGACTGCTCTGAACAAAGCTATTGTAGACCTTAAAAACGCTATTGTCGAAGCTGAGAATGTAACCTTAAAAGCAAAATTAGAGTCCCTGACAGCTACAAAGACCACAAACTATTCCCTATGGAAGGCTACTAGTGGCATAAACCGACCACAATGTTCAAAACCGCCAATTAAATTGGATGATGGACTATGGGCGAGAACTAGCGAGCAGAAAGCAGATGCATTTGCAACGCACTTAGAGGACGTGTTCACACCAAACGAGGCAGAGCCTGGTTCTGACGACTCTGATATTGAAGCCATACTAAATCAGCCGTACCAACTCGATCTACCCATTCGACCTATAACTCCCAAGGAAGTACTTCGGCAGATAATAAAACTAGAAAATAAAAAAGCACCAGGTTTCGATCTTATTACTAAAGAAGTCCTAAAACAACTACCAAAGAAAGGAATTGTATTCTTGGCGGCACTCTATAATGGTATAATAAGAACAAAACACTTTCCAGCACTATGGAAAGTCTCCCAAATAGTGATGATTCATAAAGAAGGCAAACCAGAGCATGAGGTAACCTCATATAGACCCATTAGTTTATTGCCTGTAATATCTAAATTATTTGAAAAACTATTACTGAAGAGAATGTTACCACAACTACTTCATAGGTCTATCATACCTGACCATCAATTTGGCTTTCGGCAAAAACACGCTACGATAGAACAAGTCCACAGGATCTATGACAAAATAAGAAAGTCTTTGGAAGATAAGGAATACTGCTCGTCTGCATTTTTGGATATTCAGCAGGCCTTCGATAAGGTATGGCACCGCGGGTTACTATGTAAAATCAAAACATCCTTACCCCACACTTACTACGAACTGCTTGAATCTTACCTCTCCGACAGAACTTTTCAAGTTAAGGAAAGAGATGTTACCTCATCTTTCCATAAAATAACTGCAGGAGTACCCCAGGGCTCTGTGCTGGGACCGGTGTTGTACACTATATACACAGCAGATCTGCCACATACTACGGATACTACGTCGGCAACTTACGCAGATGACACAGCCGTTTTGGCTAGCCACAAAGATCCTGAAGTTGCATCTAAAATACTTCAGAGTAGTCTAGATGACATAAATAAATGGCTAAAGAGGTGGCGAATAAAAGCAAGTGCATCCAAATCAGCCCACGTGACCTTCAGTCTGAGACAAGGTATATGTCCACCTGTGAGACTAGGCGATCACGAACTTCCACATAAGGACTCTGTGAAGTACCTGGGCATGCACCTTGACCGCAAGCTTACATGGAGAACACATATTCAAGCCAAGCGAAATCAACTCAATATCAAATACCGGAACCTATACTGGCTCCTTGGAAGAAATTCTATCCTGTCAATAGACAATAAACTACTGGTGTATAACACCATCTTAAAGCCAATTTGGACATATGGCATCCAACTATGGGGAACTGCTAGTGTCTCTAATATTAACATGCTCCAAAGATTCCAAAATGTCATCCTCAAAAACATCACAAACGCACCATGGTTTACAAGAAACTGCGAGGTGCATGAATATCTTAACCAAAACACAGTGCATCAGGAAGTAAAAAACTGGGCAGAACGCTACAGAGCACGCCTACAGAATCATCCAAATCCTTTGGCGAAAGCGCTCACTAAGCCGGATCATAAAAGGCGGCTGAAAAGGTTAGCTGTGGTGGACCTTGCCAATGCCAACTAGGACATGCTGCCAGGAAATATTATGAGGGAAATCTCGCTGGAGAAACCACTCTGCACCATCAACCCAACAACAAATCTGCTCATAGTCCAGGGACTGATTGCAGAAAAACATAAGAAAAAAAAAAAAAAAAAAAAAAAAAAAAAAAAAAAAAACCATAGCTTCACGTGTTTACAACTTAACTTGTAAACACGTGAAGCTATGGTTTCTAGGAATATATTTGAATTTTAGCCTAAATATATATTTTTTTTTGCTTCTCACGTAGAATGACGAGCAAAAAATTTTCAGCACATAAATCTTTTCAGATCAAAGGGATGTTTTATGTTAATATTAACGATAGGTCCCTTTGTGAGTCTGTGTTAGTAGGTCGAAGGACATTTCACAATAGTTATCGATTTCAGCACAACAATACATAATGACCAAAGGTTTGACAACCGAGTTTGAACACCTCAGCTTTGGGCCGCTTTTAACATCTTTTCTGCTGGACGTTTATTATTTGAACAGGTTTTGTTAAAAATTTAAGCTTTTGATATACTTTTAATGGCTAGGTTTTACATAGAGTGACATAAATTTGTATATTGGCTAATAGGCGGGCGCCTCTCTTCATGGGACTTAAGCATGAGTGATGAAAATATGGGTGTAGGTACTATGTGCATCTTTGCCTAACCCTACGGGAAAAATAAACGTTATGTTACGTAAATATATACCTATATTTATAGTTACGTATTTACTTTACCATTGTATCCATTAAATAGTAGAAAATACAATGTCCGGTATCATCTGCCTAGCCTTATCCCAACTATGTTGGGGTCGGCTTCCAAGTCTAACCGGATGCAGCTTAATACCAGTATTTTACATGGAGTGACTGCCTATCTGACCTCCACAACTCAGTTACTACCCCTTGGTAAGACTGGTTGTTAGACTTTCGGGCTTCTGACTAAACGTAACGACTGTCAAAGATCCACGAATGACAGCCGGGACCAACGGCTTAAGGGAGAAGCGCTAAGGTAGCCCGCGAAATTCAAATTTTCTTACGTTTTTTGAAATTTGCTGGTCAGTATTAAGTTGTACGTCGATCAAAATATGATTCGCGGCCGTAACAAATATGTATTTACAGAATTATAATCATTAAAGTCATCAACACAACTCTCTAAGAGCACGTAAGTCCAAAGATAGAGGATTTCATGAAACAGTTATTCTTTGGACTTACGTGGTCTTAGAGATCTTTAAGATCTTTAAGAAAAATGTTAGGTAGGTAGTAAGTACGGCGGCAGTCGAGGATTTGGCTAATATACAAGTAGTATCTCCCGGGCAGTCCCAGGTCCCCCGGACTCAAGGTAGTAGAAGAAAAAAATGGGATTTTAGTCGGTAGGACTCCGATAGAACTCTCCGTTCTCTCCAGACGGAGAGTACCTATACAAAAGAATTTCCCGACGGAAAAAAAAAGTAGGTCAGTACCTACATTTTACTTTTTTTTTTTGGTACCAGTGTGCCTACTTAAAAATACTAACATTTTTATAAATTCTTTCTATACTATAGGTAGAACTGTTATTCTGTGCCTTTGAGTGACAGACCCTGGTATATGTATTTCTTGTATTGTATATTGTTATCCAAATGCGTGGTTATGCCTATGTTAATCCTGATAGAGTAAGGTGGACACCGTAGACAGCGTACTTATGAAGCCTGCCCAGTGTCTCACAATGTTCGTAGAAACTTAGTAAAATAACACATTTAGAGTAATGGAAAATATTTCTACGTACAAGAAGTTTTTTTTTTAAATAGGTAGGTACATTTTTGGGTCTTCTTTTGTTATACAGCAGCCTCATCACTGTTTTTTAAACTTAAAACTGTGATATAGGAATTTAAACTAATTCCCTTAGCTGAAGTTCATGTACGCAAAAATATTAGTGTAGAGACAAACCAACCAATTGGCCGCTCAACTCACAATACCAAATTGTGTCACCAGACTTGACCAGAGCCCAAATACGCAACTTCTACATCTCATCATCAACTGTCTAGCCTTTTCCAACTATGTTGGGGTTGGCTTCCAGTCTAACCGGATGCAGCTGAATAACGCAACATTTATATCTATCTATACTAATAATAACACTGAAGAGTTTGTTTGTTTTTTGTTTGTTTGAGCGCGCTTATCTCTGAAACTCCCAGTCGGATTTGATTTTTTTTTGCATTTGTTTGCCCAGTTTTTGATGAAGGCTATTATTAAGCCTATAGCTATAGCGTGATGTTTCACGCTAAAACCTCAAGGGGCCGAGCAAAAGGAAAATAGTCAGATAGAAAGCTGAACAAAAACGAAATAATGTCACGGGTAGGCGATGTGGTGCGACGGGGTGGGTGGTTCCCAAGTTCCCATCCTTGTTGGAGTCGGCTTCCAGTGTAACTGGATGCAGCAGCTGATTACCAATATTTTACCTGGTGCGACTGACCTCGAGAACCCAGTTACTGGTTAACACGATAAGTAAGACTGGTTGTTAGACTTTTGGGCTTCTGACTGTCGACTGACGACTGTTAAAGATCTACAAATGACAGTCGTGACCAACTGTTTGACACTTTCCGAGACACGGATGGGTCTCGATATGTAATAGAGAAAATTATATATCCTATCTTGCGGTTATAATATTACACGTTTAAATATAATCGTGGCAATAGCTGTTTCAGATTCGCGACAGATGGTAAGGAAAATAAATTTGAGGGCTCTAGAAAAAAAATCTTAAAATGGGCGGTGGGCAAAATAAGGTTGAGAACTTAATATTCTAAATGACCCAAAGACAAAGTGACAAATGACGATCTTCAACATAACCCTACACATTGTTTCCCTACATATTAATATAACCCCTCAGGTATTTTATATTCCTCATAAATAATAACCATCAGTGGCGAATTACCGCAAGAGTGTGAGTGACACACTCTTGCAGTAATGCGCCACTCGGCTGCCGGGGTCGTTTCGACCAAGACACTCAGGCTGATAGGGTTTTTACATATTATTATACTCTGTCTTTCTTATGAATGAGAAAGTTTATAGTGGATAAGACAGAGATTAAAACAGAAGACGAACTAACAGGGAAGGGGGCGTGGAGGGGGCGGGGGTTCAGGGAATCAGACCGGAATAACTTTTATTTTCGTATTTCAATAGTTTTTTTTTTCATGATGTTTTTTTTTTTAACATTGCGACAACGCCGACAAGTGCGATTAGGATTCGCGCCCTGAGGGATTTGTCTCAAAGATGTGCGACTTCACTATTTGAATGTAAATTGATTCCGAATTGAAGGACTTAACTTTGTAGCTGAAAAATTGTTCTCGCATACAACGTTATACGCAAACGCAAATGTAAGTTTGAAATCGCAAAAAAATGTTTTTTGATGTGATTAAACTACAAAGTAATTAACGATTTTTACTTTTTTCTTCACATGTGCTACTTGGACCTTGCTTTTTGAAAAAAAAACATGATTCTAGGTCAACGGGAAGTACCCTGGTTTTGATTTATTTGCGAGAATCAAAATATGTCGTATAAATGACCGTAATTTTTTATTTCGTTGACTTAGAAGCGAAGGGATCCTATAAGGGTTCTGTTTCTTCCTTTTGAAGTACGGAGCCCTAAAATCGAAATATTCAAGGAATATTTTAATAAAAAGAAAAAGTAATACTTATTTCAATTTTTCTTCCATTTAAAGAAAGTCAGTTTGCAGCAACATTTGCAAACATAAATGTTTATTTTGAGATGAACTCAGACGACAAGCAACATTTCTACCAAACAATGATATTTTTTTTAGTAAATATCTGTGTACCGAACCATCTGCCAAATATAGGTACCTATTAGTTTAACGTTCATTTTGAAATATCTTTCTAGTCTAGACGATTCTAATGTTCCACATGACGCTCTATTGTGGTGCTTTGATCGACAATAGCACAAGAAAAGTGGCCAAGTGCGAGTGGTACACGAAGGGTCCGTACCTACCACAAGGAAAAAAAAACTTGAATTTATTTTTCTTATTCTCTAGTAAAGCGGCAATAAAAAAAATTCTGTGAAAATTTCAACCATCTAATCATTACGGTTCATGAGATACCCGCTGAGTGCTGGCAGATAGACAGACGGACAGACTAAGAGGCTTAGTAAATAGGGTTCCGTTACACCTTTTGGGTACTGAACCCGTAAAAAATGATAATATATTATTTAGCTAAAGGGGTCGTACGGTCGTTTGTACGGTGCTTTATAAGGCTGTGCACAGACCCGAGTCGAAAGGTTCAGTAGGTAGTATGTACAGCCAGAGAAACTAAAATTATTGATTATAATTGTTGACAAGGTAACCGACATAGCCCGAAGAATTGCCAAACTTAAGTGGCAGTGGGTAGGGCACATTGCTTGCAGAGCAGGCTGATGGGGCCGAAAGGTTCTGTAGTGGCAACCGCGTACTGGAAGACGTAGCGTTGGAAGGCCTCCCACAAGGTGTACCGACGACCTTGTGAAGGCCGCAGGAACCCGTTGGATGCGAGAAGCACAGAACCGGTCGAAGTGGAGGTGCTTGGGGGAGGCCTGTGTCCAGCAGTGGACGTATTTCAGCTGAAATGATGATGATCAGATTGGCACACTACTTCTGTATCACACTATCACACTAATATTATAAAGGCGAAAGTTTGTGTGTGTTTATATGTTTGTTACTTCTTCACGCTCAAACGGCTGGACCAATTTTGATAAAATTTGGTGTGGAGGTAGCTGACACCGTGGATTAACATATAGGCTACTTTTTATCCCAATATTCCCACGGAATTGACACTTATGCAGGTGAAACCGCGGGGTGCAGCTAGTTGAAATCATAAAGTCAGTTTTAAAGTCATTTAAAACTGTGTCTACTAATTATCTATAATGTGAATCGACGATTATTCACCTAATCCTCCTTAAGGCTCCTTCAAACAGGCGCGACACGCGATAAAATCCGCAAGTCGCGCAACGAGCGGTGCCTTTGCGACGCGCGCCTGTTTGCAGGAGCCTTTATTCATTTAAGAAATAAAGATAAAGTATAAATTGAGGCACTTTTAGCTAGGACAAATGCGAAAAGTTTTTGACGTAATATAATATTTTTCTTTTACAAAGGGAAAATCTGTCGTTGATTTGTTTACTGAAAGTTAACGCTAAGAGCTTTGAGTCATCTAAGTCTTTAGTTTGCTATTAAAGGGACGGATGGCTTGTTCAACGGTTTGTTTTAAAGGTCAAAAACAGTTTAAAATAGTTTTTTTTAATAAAATAAACACAATTTGTAAACAAATACTTACTTACAACTTTAATTTAAACACTGAATATTTATTATTATAGTTAGCTTATAATGTTACCACTGCTGGGAAACAGGCTTCTTCTCTGTGAAAGGTAGTCGGCCGTAATGCAAGCGGGTTGGTGATGTCATATGTCAGGGGTTCGTCAACGAAGATGCGGGCCAGTCAGAAGGTAGGTGGTCCGTCAGAACAATAGTGACATATTCGAATAGAATGGAATAGAATATTCTTTAATATGTACACCATAAATATTACAGAAAATACATTTAGTTTCTTTTTTTAATTAAGTAATTTTTACGGTTTCGTACCCAAAGGGTAAAAACGGAACCCTATTAGGTACTAAGACTCCACTGTCCGTCTATCTGTCTGTCACCAGGCTGTATCTCATGAACCGTGATAGCTAGACACTTGAAATTTTCACAGATGATGTATTTCTGTAACCGCTATAACAACAAATAATAAAAATAAAAAAAGTTAAAATTTAAAGGGGTATAAAAGAAACGTTTGTTTCCGCGTTTTATGCCTTGTGGTACGGATCCCTTCGTGTGCGAGTCTGACTCGCACTTGGCCGGTTTTATTTTTTTTTCCGTCGTACGAAATCCTATCGGGATTAGGGACAGCTGTTAAATCGTGATGACATGCGTTCTTAGTTCGGGCCTCGAAATAATCTTATGTCCGTAAGTGATATGAAGCGGGAAGTTCCCGTAATTTCGGCCAAAACTTTGGATATCGTGCTCAGGGAGCAAACCGCAGAGCGGTTTTGAATATTATTATATTAATTACTTAGTAGGTACTAATTAATATTCAAAACGGCTCTGGGGTCATTATATAACTAAATTGCCATTCAAACTGCGTAGCTTATACCTATTTGAACATTCCTTCATCAAATAAACTTTCAGCCATCGGTGTTTGTCTCTCCCAACAAATTCTCATTTCAACTCCAACCAGTCAAAAGTTCATCTACAAACTCAACCAAACACGACTCAACAGAATATATTGCAAGCAAAAGCATTAAAAACTCAAAAGCAAATTATGAAATGCAATGCAATATAGAACACACTATACACCAAAATAATAAAAAACGGGGTGAGTGGAACATTTTAAACGAAAGGGTTGCCCCTTTCGTTTAAACTTCCGCTCGACCCAAGGGGCGAGCGGAGTCCAAACCCTGAAAAGCAGGACCGAGCTTAGCAGTGCCCACATGTAATTATCAAATATACGAGAACATAAATGTATGTACTTGTTGCATGTACGAAATTTCAGTTCGTTCCGACTCTCTTCAACTCTTCAGTCGTGCTCGAGGACTTGCGGCGTTCGAACGCGCCTGTAGATTCGTCCGGCGCGGTTCCGCAGTTCGGAGAATAAGTTTTTATTAAATCTGTAGGTATTCTTATTAAAAAAAATATGTATGATCTGATAAATTTTTGAGAACTTTTTTTGAGTGTTGTTGGATTTTTTCCGGTTGAACTAACTGTTTTTTTACTTTTTAATTCAGAACTTAGTACGTTAAATATTTAACTAATAGTGTGGTTAATTTATGTCTTATAAATTGCTAATTCATTGACTATTGACTAAACAGTGTCTAGAATTAAATTATTTTTCTTTTTCTAAAAAAATAAATTAAAAACTCAAATAATGTGTTAGTGTGAAATGCTGTTGTTCGCAATGGCAATCGTGAACTTTTAAATATACTTAAGTTAGTGAATAAGTGGAACTTTCAGACGAAACTCGAAAAAGCATTTATTTCTGCGAACAGGTAAAATTTATTGATTTTATTTACGTAGTTTTATGAAAGTTTTTTTTCAAAAGAATAACCTTTTCGACTATATTTCGTACGTATAGCCGCAATTATAATTACCAATACAAATTATATTTTCCAGAACGTTAATTAAACAGTCTTCCCAAGTAACATTTCATTCGGGCCTAGGTTGTAGAAAATGCCTTTAGGTTTTCTAAGGGTCGTAAAAAGGTTAATGCTTTGCTATCTAGTCATATTAAGTACTTGAGAATGATTAATAAGTCCTAAAACTAATTGTTTATTATTACAACCTTGGAGCCGCTGACAAGAGTTTAAATTAACGTTATTTTGACTTGTGTTTCAAGAGCATATAGTCCTAGGAACTTATAGTTGTCGTAGACTCTTGATTAAGTTCTGGAAAGGCTAGCATTATGCTAAAGTGAGATCTAAAGGTTTAATTTTTAACTTTGATATAACCATAAAGTTATGGAATGTTGAAATTGCTTATAAGTAATTTCTAAAACCTACTTAAAACTTATAGGCAGTGTTATAGTTGTCTAAGTAAACAAATTAGGACTGCGTGGTGAAAACCTAAACCAATAAGCTATTTTTATGAGCTGAAGGCATGCTTAAAGTCCTACAAGAATATTTTAAAGCTTTAGAGGCATCCTCAAATAATGTTAGTTGTGTCCGCGACTTCAAAGCATTCCGTTGTATTGCAAGATGAACCGACACAGGGTGTTATCAAAAAAATGGAGTGGAAGTTTTAAACGTAAAGTGCGTAAAAATTTCTTACGAATAATTAATACCTCGGTAAGTTTTTATGATAAATAATAGGTATTAACGTTAGCAGTTTCATTTTGGTATTTAATTATAATTGTATGTTTTGATCTCACTTATCATTAAATTTATTAATGAAACGTGTGCATGAAGGCAACCTGTTGTGTTATGTAGTTAAAATAAGTGCAGTTATGTTTGTGATAAGGTTTTCAACTTGATAAATCTCTATTATAGTTGAATTAAAAAAAGAAACATTTATCTAAATATTTCCAGTTATATTTTGTTGTCTTTTTTTAAGTTCTGTTATGGAATTGCCAATATTTTTTAGTTATAAAAAAGTGTTTATCTTGAGTATCCTTTCCAGTAGGTACGATTTTTTGTATCCTTAAGTATGTAGGTAGTAAGTTATAAGCTAATAGATCTCAATTTTTGTAAACCAATACAAAATTTGAATCTAGTTGTAGCTATAGTAATGTTTTTTCGTTGTTTTTTTTAAGTTTATAGGATTGCATAACAACTAAATAAATGAACCTAACTATAGAAATTATTTATTGTTTTATTTAACC
This sequence comes from Luperina nickerlii, assembly GCA_963855955.1. NCBI lineage: Eukaryota > Metazoa > Arthropoda > Insecta > Lepidoptera > Noctuidae > Luperina > Luperina nickerlii. Next base: position 5,106,118 of record OY979664.1, read on the forward strand.
AGAGAAACCATACATTATCCTTATACTTTATTAATATTATCTAAGTGGCACAATTTGCCCCATACATGGAACAACTCGCCCCAAAGTGGGGTTAAATGTTCCCTTCCGAAATTTTGCAAAAATATGCCTGTACAAAAAAAAATATAGAGAAACTAGCAGAAATGACTGTACTATTACAGAGACCGATTAAGACTTTTTAATAAAATCTAATATCAATATTGAAATCTTGTCATTTTCATCATAAATTTTCATGTTATTTGAAAATCGGAACTTTCAGCCCCGGCCTCCCCTAATAAATAAATTAGGTAAGTAAGTACCTACCTAAAACAAAATTGAAAAAAAATAGAATAAGAGCAGCTTGTAGCTGTTTGTTCAGCACTCTTGTCAAACCGTCGAACGCACGTCCTCCTACAACCAAAACTTAAAAGCAACTAATTATGCGCAGAGGTTGTTTTCGCGACTCGCAAGTCTTGAACTACTCCTGGCGGTAACCTTAAATCTGCGAAAACAGCCTTGTAGTTTTAAGTAGCTCCGCGAGATGATCTGTAGCTCTTATTTTGGCAAACATTAAGAGCTTTTAGCTGTTACAGTTCTGAAAAGGTTAATTTTAATGCTTTCTAGTAATTTCCTAACGCCAGCCATATTTTTTTACTGAAATGAAAAAAAATCTAAACAAAAAGCAATATTTTAAGTCATCATGGCAAAATTAAGTAACGTGTGCTATGTGATTTAAAATATATGATTTTTATATGAATAGAAATTTTATTTCTAATGCAACTTACTACCAACCACCTAATTTTATAATTTTTATTTCATTAAAATATCTTCTAAATTTTTTACTTACGAAAGGCCCGTCTCGTATACAGCACTATTATCCTAAAGTTTCACGATAAAGTGCCAGTCGCACTATTTTTTGATTTTTCCTGACTTCAGCAAGCAACTTATTATTTTTTATGAATATAATAACACTTACATCTAGCCATTTTGAAACTTGGTATAATGACAGGGAATGGCGCCATTATAAATAAGTATTTAAATCCACGATTGGTGTTTTTGTGTAAAATAAATCTTACACAGAAACATTTTAAAACCTGAGAGTCCTGGAAAGGCATTAATTCATGTCCATCAAAAAGGTTTTAAGTTGTCATTGAGTTACATCCATGACTAATTTAGAACTTAAAAGCTGCCTTGTTAGGTCATATTAACGTTAAATTAAGGTTGTGAAGGTTATATTTGGGTTCTGTGTAAGTAGTTTGAAAGGTTTTGAATTTGAGCTATAGGTTTTGCTGTAGCTCTCAGAAAGGTTCTAAAACTTGGGCCCTTTTTGCACTCAGGAGGTTAATATAAGCTTAATATAACGTTATTAAGTCTATTAAGACTTACGAACAGATTTCCATACAAAGGTTCTAGAACCTTTTCAAAACCTTTCTAAAACCTAAAATGTTACTTGGGTTATCTTTTTTATCGAATATCAACTAGATAATTCCATACAATAATCACCTAATAGATAATTTGATATATATATGAAAGAAGGATAATTCCATCACGCTCTACGGGTGTTCCAAGTCGTGATTTCGAGATAAAATATTACAAGACTCTATGGGTTCTGCACCCTCATTGCGTAAAACACTATCAGTCACAATCTGAATCATTTTGAATGATATTGCTAATTCATTGCTTAATATGTTCGTAAAAAATTGCAGCTCAGCAATGTAAATAACGCAATGAATTTTGTTGAAATGTCAAAATTAAAGCCATTGCTTCTTTATGTGCTTCTGTATTGTTTACCCCATTGTTCATTCATCACACTATTCACCTTAAAAGAGCTACTCCAAATTATTATACTTAAATAGTTACGTCAGTCGCGCTCTGGACAGTGAAGGCTCCTACAAACAGCCGCGACGCGCGATGCGAATCGCGTGTGATACAAAGTCACCGCTCGTTGCGCGACTTGCGGTGCCTTTGTGTCGCGCGCGATTTTATCACGTGTCGCGCATATTTGAAGGAACCTTGGCCTCGCTACCAATCTTGGTGACCGCCTTATATTTTAATCATAGAATGAGCTACTTCTTCCGACTCGACTGAAGATAAACTATAATGCCAATTCAAACACCCTAAGAATTTATTTCAAATCAACCAATAACAGGCGCTTTTGAATTGTGATCAAGCTAGTTGCTCATTCCAAAGCGTAGTACAGGTTCCTATGGAGAAGGGGTTATTCTCCACATCCATAGGGATTTGTGAAGTTTTCTTCCACAAATAGCCATTGACGTCTCATAATGGCGATTTGTGGAAAAAAGTTCACAAATGTAAATTAAAAAAAAAAATACGAACAACAATAAAATGAAAATAAAAAAAGTTTTTAAAAACAAGCTTTTGTTTAAATAAAAACGTAATCTAAAAAAGAAAGAATAACGCGAACGAAAAAGAAAAAATAAATTTAAGTGACATTTTAAAATACATATATACATAATATATGAATTTTAAAAGGTTGAGGCACTGATATTGTGTAGTAGCACCACCTGTATACCGGATAGCGTACATCAGTGCTTCAAGCTTTTAAAATTTATGTATATTTTAAAATGTCACTTAAATTATTTTTTTTCTTTTTAGTTCGCGTTATTCTTTCTTTTTTTAGGTTACGTTTTTATTTAAATAAAAGCTTGTTTTTAATTTTAATTTTATTTTATTTTTTACATTTTATTCTTAGAGATTTATTATTAACATTTTTTGATCATTTTTTAATAATTTATTTAAGTACTTACATTATTTTATTGATTTACACCATTGACATTATTTACCCTATTAACATTATTTAGACAAAGAAAATTATTTATACTATTTACATATTTATACCTACCACTGACGTTATTTAGTTCCTTTAAATATTTCCACCTGTTTATCTTTTAATCGAATTAATCGTTTTGATTGTTCACGTACCTATCGTTTTTTACTCTTCAAGTCCTTTCATTTGATACCCATATTATGGGGGATGAAAAACATATATAATCCGCCATATTGGAGCGGCGGCCATATTGAAATTATTACAATATTAAGTGTTGCTCATTGTATTGTTACCAGAACTAAAGGTGTATGCCAAATTTCAGCTCAATCGGATACCAACAAATGGTCAAAAAATGGTTTGCAAATTTTGAACGAATAACTTACATATATACTCGTACATACTTACATACGAACAGTGCAAGCTAAATAAAAGATTGTAAAAAGAATATAAGAATCACGACGTCTAATTTCTTATGGAGTGGAGGTGCTTGGGGGAGGCCTATGTCCAGCAATGGACGTCTCTCGGCTGGAATGATGATGATGATGATGATGAATTTCTTATGGAGTCATTGCCTATTTTATAGTCAAACAGAACCGGCAAGAAACACCATGGACACTTATAAATCAAAATATATAATGAGCTTGGGTTTTAAAAACCCACCCGTGTTCCTTCCTCAGCCCTTTATGTTCCGGGCCAGCGGTAACCTTTTCGGACAATCCCGCTGACCCGGCAGGCTTCGGCCCTGCCGGGCCCCTTCACTTGATGCTGACATCTCTTTGAGGCGCGCGTGTAGCTTGGGTTTTCTTCCCAATCATTGTATATTATAACTAGCTTCTCCAACAAGAAATTTCCGCGACTTCGTCCGCGTGAAACTTCTTGTTCCTTCGACCCACTCATTGCCCATCGCAATTTTTTTTTTGTTTTTGCGTGAATTTAAATAGTCTACAGCCTCCCTCAACAATTGAGTTATTATCAAATGCAAATATGGTACTTCTAGAGATTAGCGCGTTCAAACAAACTCTTCAGCTTTACCTATTATTAGTATAGATTACTATAATTATTATGTAGGGTCTCATTCAGAATCACAAATTATCGTCAAGGTCATTATTTATTGTTTCGGGAGAGGCCAGTGCTCAGCACTTTTTTTTGAGGTTAAAGTTAAGCAGGAGTGCTCCGACCTTAAGAATTTCGGCTTCAGTGAACAAGGGCGATCGGTGAAGTTGATTTCAGTTGAATTTTAATGGACCGTAAAGATCTTGTAGAAGTACTCGTTGGTATTACTGGCACAATTAATAAGGTTTTTAATTTTTCGGTGTTTTGTGATTTTTTATAGGCTGAATGGTCTTTTTTTTTAAATTTGAAATCCTTTACTTAAGGCGGAGATTTCTTGAAAACGGTCAAAAAGTTGGTTTTTTAAAGCAGTGTACAACCTGCCAGTGTACCTACACTGCTTTAAAAAACCAACTTTTTGATGCATTTATGTCTAATTATGATTTGAGAATTTAAAAAAATATTTTCAAGTTTTATTTTAATACAGTGATGGAACTCAAATCATAATTAGACATAAATGCATCAAAAAAATCTTCAAATACACCTATTAATTCTCTTTAAAAGCAGTGTTTATCCCTTCATTAACAATTTTAATTATAATTAAAAATATTAGCATTAGGTTTCTAATGCCAAACTTCATTCAGTGATGGATTATTTATTATTAAATAGTTTTTGTAAATACATAATTGCTTTATATTTTGCAATAAATTACCAGGGTTGTGTCATCGCGCTTCTCTTTCTTTTCTATGCTGTCCGACAGTGACCGCGCTTTAGATCATAGTCCCCTTAAGTACACTTTATGGACTGACGTTTTTTAACTGCCCCGTTGCCGCGTTGCTCTCGTAGTCGCAAGCGCATCTGCTGAACGTGGGGTCCTGGGTTAGATTCCCAGGTCCACCAAAGTGTAATTGAGTTTTTTCATTAGGAATTTCTTAGTAACAGCCTTGAGTTTGGAAGATAGCGGTGTGATACCCCCGTGGCTTGGAAAACACGTTAAGCCTTTGGTCCTGCGTCTGATCTCTCTTCGGTCGTGTCGGATTGCCGTCCCATCGGACTATGAGAGTGAGGGGAGAGGGCGTGCACCTGTGTCTGTGCGCACACTTGTACACTATAAATCTATAATATCTCCCGCGCCGAAGGCTAGTCTCCGTTGAGATTGGCCGCCGCGCCGAAATACGGTCTGGAGGACTTTATGAACTGAAGTCAATGTCTAACCCGAAAGGGTGTTTAAGAATAAACAGGGCTTCTGTTAATAAATTATTTTAATTATTCTTTGTTATAAAAGGCGTCAGCAGATTCAGGGATGAGGACAAAAGTCAAGCTTATCTATTAGTATAGGTACTGTGAGCTCTTTACAAGCTTTCGATTCCGGAATGAGTAAATTAAACTACAACGGCTTTTCATATAACTTCGATAATTTTGCTAGAAAACCGATCAACGTTTTTATATATTTTTAATCTTTATACGTTTGTCAGCTTATCTCACTCACTACTCATTTTCTGCTATTCAATCATAATGTTTGTTTCGTAATTCTTGCCTCTTTTAACGGATTCTTCCGTGCCTTGGTCCTGGCTGTCATTCGTGTAATTTGACAGTCGTTACGAGTCGTCGAGAAGCCTGAAAGTCTGACAACCAGTCGTACCGTACCAAGAGGTTTCGTATTACTTGGTATCTGGGTCTTAGAGGTCAGATAGGCAGTCGCTTTACGTAAAATACTGCTACTGAGCTGCATCCGGTTAGACTGGAAGCTGACCCCAACATATTGGGAAAAAGGCTAGGCAGATGTAGAAGCAACTCTTAACGGATTCGTGGAGGTTGCACGTAAGCACCAAATGCCTCTATTATATAGAGATAATAGAACGATCTTTGACGACGACAGTACAAATATGTAGGTACTACCAAAAGATCGTGTTATTCCTCGATCGAACGACACTATCACTAATCCCTTCACTAAGAGACAACAGAATTACTCAATGGAGATAGATTTCTTCTTATTTTTCTTGTATGTAAGTACACTTTAATTACAAAGTTTTCCCTAATTTTCGTTGAATGGAAAAAAAATTCAAAGGCCCTTAATGTAGATGTTTTATTCATAGGAACGTTTACCATAAATTCGTCATTGATATTTATTTTGTTTTTGTTTTGTTTTCTGTAAGTGGAATGCGTTCATAAATATCTAAACAGTAAACAGTTTACGTTATTTTCTGATAACATTGGATTAGGTTTTTATTCAGTTATTAATTTATTTTATATGCCTACTAGCGACCCGTCCCTGCTGCGAACGGTTTTGACGACTTGACATTGGAGATTTTGTTATTATTTTTATGTATTATTACGTATACGAATAAATTCTCTAAATGATGATGAAAACCGCTTCAAAATCCGTTGCGTAGTTTAGAAGAATAACGCGATCACACAGATAAACACGAAAAGCGACTATAATTTATAATAATTATGTCATATCTTTATTTCGGTGAAATTATAATTAAATACGGATTGCAGAGGTCGTGTCAAATATAACTTCTTAAGTTAAGTAATGCATATCAACAAAATCTGCTGGATGATGTTCAGTAAAACATTTCTACGGATTTAAGACAAGAGCTGTATAATCAAATTTCGGTCCGCCAGAAACGGTCCATTGGGAATCAGATAAGATCTGGATTTCGGATTTTAGCTATTAACCGTTGGGGATGTTAAAACATTGATTTTGTGGGTAGTCTCGGCTATTGTGTTCTCTTTTCATTGATGATAAGCTGTCAGGTTTGTAATTAATAGTTGGATGGGCAAGGACAATGATGTAATGTAGAAGTAAGCTTCTTGTGTGTTCGTCCGTTGAAGTATAATACTTTCAGCATTGTTGTGTTCTACTTTGAAAGGGTTGAAGGGCTGTCAACAAGCCTTTGTATCTCATGTTTTGGCGACAGGCCCAACACAATGACACTAAGGGCACATCCTAGGACACTTAAGGCACGTCCTAGGTGCACGTAACCGAAAATTTGAAATGGCAACAACAAGATTTCCGCCGCTTCAAATGATGGAAGTATGTTGACATTGTTGGTATTATCAAGCCATAAAAATATTTATTTAAAAAGCTAACAGTCTTAAAACAATAATATGTATAAGTTTATAAAAAGGAAGGGAAATAATCAAAGGGCATCGAAAAATTCGTCCGCATCTCTGTCAACAGGAAACGTGCCCAATAGACTGGCAGCATTGCCACGTTGTATGGCAATGCTGATTCTTTGGCCAAGAAATAGGCCAGCCCTCTGGTCACGTGAAGAGTCGACCAACCGCTTGGCGATGTCTCGAAATACTAAGTGGGCACTCGGGCCCCATGGCCTTAGTGTTTCAACCCCAAATGGCCCAAACATTATAAGTTCTAAAGAGTTTGGAGTATTTGCGCCGTTTGAAGGTTCCCGCATCTGCAGCCGCCGCGCCCCAGCATAGCTCACAGTGCTTGGAAGATTATGGCGCAAGGGTGTCGACACACGTTGCATCCCACCTTCCAAGGCATTATTGTCATTCCTTCTGGTCTCTTCCCCTCGTCGCGTGCCAAGCCAATGGTTTCTAAAACAGCTGGCACCCCGGCGGTGACAAGAGCACGACGGATGATATCATTAGGTATAAAAGATTGAATCGTATTACAGCCGCCATTAAAAGTTTACTGAATATGTTTACTATTTGGTTCCTAGAATCTCCAGAGAATAAATATAGCTTACTAACAGCGACCCGCGGTTTCACCCGCATAAGTGTCGAACCCGTGGGAATATCGAGATAAAAACTATCCTAGGTCCTTCCCCGGGATGCAATCTATCTCTCTGCCCAATTTTATCGAAATCCGTTCAGTGGTTTAGGCGTGAAAAAGTAACATACAGACAGACAAAGTTACTTTCGAATTTATAATATTAGTATGGATATAGCCTTTTATAGTCCCGGCTGTCATTCGTAGATCTTTGACAGTCGTTACGGGTAGTCAGAAGCCCGAAAGTTCGACAACCAGTCTTACCAAGGAGTATCGTATACCCAGTAACTGGGTTGTGCAGGTCAGATAAATAGGCAGTCGTTCCATATATAATACCGGCAATCATCTGCATCCGGTTACACTGGAAGCTGACCCCAACATAGTTGTGAAGAGGTTGTGTTGGATTTCGGTGTGGTCTTACCACTTCGCTGGCTGCAAATTTGCAGTTGGATTGCAGTTGAAATGCAGTCCGTCTGTCTAGAGCCTTAGTGACGAATTCACAATACTTAAAAGTGCATGTGATTTTTGTTTGTAAATGTTTTAGTAAGTCGTTGAAGTGCTAAATCAAAAAATAAATAAATGTCGTTCGTTATAAAGGGTCAGATTAAATTAGCTAGCGAAACTGTAGATGTGGTGGATATTGATATCTAAACATATTAAAACAAAAAAATGTCTAATAATTTAATGCTTTGTTTTTGGGGTCATCGACCGCAGTTAGTGTAGTCACTTAAAATATGAGTTTAAAAAATCTGTTTATTTTTTGTTTAAACTTCACAGACGTGATGAGTTTTGATGTCTAAAAATACGATAAAACAAAACTAACAAAACTACCAGCGCTCGTTGACCCCAAAAAAAACATTAAATCATTTGTTATTTTTAATCGACTTCAAAAAAGGAGGTTCTTAATTCGGATGTTTATATTTTTTTTTTGTGTTCCAAAGAGTTTTATTCCGAAATGGTCCCATTTAAATTTCGTAAAGATCTGATGACGTGTTCCGGAGTCAGTCAACGGCACTCTTCAATAAATGCCAGCAAATCAACCACGATTGTTGCTATAGCATGTGTATGCATTGTTTACGCAATCACACAACATAACATCACGCCTGTACCCTTTAAAGGGGTAGGCAGATGTGTTCAATAGCTTCCTGTCACTGATATTCACTTAGCAAGTAGTGTTATATGAATTGGTTTGGGGTAGGTAGGTACAACTAAAAAGTGAAAAATAAAAACTTTTTTACAAAAAAAAAAACAACCAATTAAAAAAAAAAAAACACTACAAAGTGAAAAATAACTTTAATTTCGAAAGTTGGTGTCAAAAACTTAAAAAAAAAACAACCGACTTCCAAAAAAGTTTTTGAAACCGACTTTTGAAATTAATTATTTTATCATGTTTAGATATCGATAACCATCACGTTTGAAGAGTTTCGCTAACTAATTTAATTTGACCCTGTATTGTAATAGATATAGAAACATTTCGTAAGGATAGACGAAGAGTATTTATAGAATGTCGGTCTCATAGGCTTTATGTACAGACGCCAGCACATCAAGCTACTACAATCTGTCAAATTTCTTTAATAGATTTTCAACTTTATCGCTAAAGCATAAGGTTCAAAGTTGATTGGGAAAATTTGACAGGTTCGGGTAGCTTGATGTGCTGGCGTCTGTACCTACATCAGGAAAGATAGTTGGCAAAACACATTGGATAGTCTTGCAGGCTTAACATGAGGTGAGATAGAGGTCAAACAAAAGCCTTTACAATAAAAACCATTGTCCACTGTTATATCTCGTTTAACACCTTGTAGGTATTGAAGTCAGACGTCAAGGCTGAGATTGCTGATAGCGATAAACCCTTTGTACTTTGTTTTTATTAACTTTTTTGTGGGATCATAACTTAACCTTGGATCGCCCATGCGGCTGCTATCATTGCTAGCCACGAGCCTTTCTGGACAGTGAGGCCTTTTTTTTTTGTCGGGGGAATCCTTCAAATGGCACCCGACCTCCGGGGAGGGAGGTCGGGAAGTGTGGGATTTTTACCTCACTAAAACCGCCCCGGTGATCACCATCAGCACATAGGGGTGGTCCCGGTTCCTCTTAAAAGACCAATTCCGGAACCCCCCCGTGCAACGCCTGTAAGGCACATCCCTGGGGGATAGTGATGCCTAGCCTTTTAAAATAAATTCTCAGTTGCTTTTTATGTGCAGGAAAAAGAGTAGATTATTCCTTCTGTTTTAAAACCCAATCATTAAGGCGAAGACTGACTTGCAACGTTCGTTTGTAATGTATCATTCGAGGTGAGCTTTGTTGCAAAACGGCCATATGTAAGACGCAACGAAAGCTCGCTTCCAGCACATGGCTCAAGCGCGCTCCATTTCTTGTTACAAAACGGCGATACACTAAAATGAGATAATACGTTGTATTTGCGACGATTCGGCAACCTGCACTGACTTGTTTGTAAACATGCGCTCGCAATTCTTGCATCGACCGGAATAAATCGGCTCTGCTCGCTGCACTGACTACTGTACTGTAACGCGGTAGAAAAAGTCGATACATAACAAACAAACGTTGCAAGTCAGTCTCCACCTTTACGTAAAGCAAAAGGTGCTTAAAACCTAACGATTACCACGCAACCTTATGAAGTATGTACCCACAAGAATTTGCATGTTCGCATTAAAGGAATGTCACCCAGTTACAAGTGTTATTACATACAGATACACCTAACCTTACTGCGAAACCATAAATACTAGACCAGGGGTATCCAACCTTTTTTTACTAAATAAAAGCACGTTAAGGCATAGGTTGGCTATCATTTGCAGATATGAATTAGACAGTTGTTACGGGTAGTCAGAAGTCTGACAATCAGTCTTACCAAGGGGTATTGTGTTACCCAGTAACTGGGTTGCGGAGGTCACATTGGCAGGCGCTCCATCTAAAATACTGGTATTCAGCTGCATTCGGTTAGACTGTAAGTTGACTCCAACATTGTTGGGAAGAAAATCCGAAACTGAAATCAATGCTGGAAACTTGCAACTACGGGATTACGTCAATAGAATCGGGGGAAAAGCCTCTTACTGCCCGCTTACTAGCAGCGACATATTTAATAGCTATAAGTACTTCTGTTAAAAGGAATTAAAAACAGCATTTCGTACAAAAAAAAATAAACAGAAACCGATTACTTTTGCCAAGCGTAATGATTTCAACCAATGTTCTCTTTGATCGTTAATTGTGGAGGTAATTCGTCATCCCACGTTCAGCAGTGAGTGGTTTTAGGCACCAAAATAATTGATTTGATTAAGCATAGAAAAATCTTTTGAAATAACTATTTAATATCAGCGTCAGGTATATTGACACATGCTGAGCTGGACTCCCCTTTGTTGCAACCTTGAGACGCACACCGCACCCTCGTTATTACATTTAAAATATATCACAGTGTCACTTTTTCTCTATAAGTATGTTTTCCTTTTATTTTTCTTTTTATATAAGTATTTTATATACAGGGTCAAATTAAATTAGCTAGCGAAACTCCGTGATAGGTATCGATATTTAAACACTACAAAATAAAAATATACCCAATTTGACAAAAAAAAAAATCATCAATCAGTCATATCGTGTCTAGATATCGACTCCGTATCACATCTATAAATTTTACAAAAAAAAATCTGTTTTTTAAACCTTTATTTAAAGTGACTACAACGACTGCGGTTGATGACCCCAAAAAATAATCATCAAATTAATTTATTTTTGAAGTGAAAACTTCTTTAGCGGCGCTGTGTACTTTTTTTGGAATGGGTAAAAACTTCTAAATTCGCGTCAGGTCACGTGACCCTGATCGTAAGATTCGTAAGACGTAAAACGAAAGACGCGCGTTGTTGAGGACAGCGCCATCTATGCACATCGGGAAGAACTACGAGGGCCTCGTGATTTGTAAATCTGAATAAATTCCTTTCACGAGAAGAATAAACCAGTCACTTTGGTCATCATACCTGATTTGCAAAAAACCCTATAAAATAAGGAACACACCTTAACACGCGTGTTTTGTTTATAAGACGATTCACAAAATACACTCGTAATTGTTCAAGTTTTCACTTCTGTCGGCACTACCGGAGTGCCAGTGTTTTTTTTGTTTTATCATCATGTTTAGATATGGCCCATCACGTCAGTGGAGTTTCGCTAGCTAATTTAGTTTGACCCTGCATATTAAGTATCGAATATAATTTGTTATCATCCAATTGTGATTTTCTGTGAATGTGGTATGTCATTGTCTTTTGTGTGCACTGAATAAATATTTTATCCATTTATTACATCGTAACTGCTTCATCACCCCTGGACGAACATGATCGAACTCTTCTCTTCGAAAAAAAAAATAATTCTGTCACTTAAAGCCACAAACAGTATGTTTGTCACCCCTGCACCCCATTACCGTGATAGCTATTGATAAGCATCTTTATGGTGGAGGTAAAAAAACTCGCTTTTGTGCTGACAATGTTAATTACTATGACCCACATAGTTACCTTTACCTTGCCGACTTACCTTTGTGTGGAATGAAGTAAGTCTGTATTGCCAAGTAGGGCGCGATATGTAGAGTTTTTTTGTTATTTGTTTGTACGTATTTAGTGATGTTTAATGATTATTTTTAACAGTTTTAGTTTTTTTAAATCTTGGTAATTGTAGTTGACTGAATAATCTATATCTACATTAATAAGAAGTATGTATGAAGAAGTATGTATGTTTATTTGTATTTATGTAAGTATATTCTTATAATATTTGTTTAGTTTTATTAAGTGAATTGTTTTTAGATTAGATTGTATGTATTATTTTTTGTCTCCTTTACTCTTTCACACGCTGTCTACATCTCTCTATTTATTGTCCTATTGCAGGTATGCTGGAAGAGATTTCTTATGAAATAAGCATTACCTTTGTACCTATTTTTCTGTTCTGACTATTTCGTATCTGTTTATATATGTGTGTACATAAATAGTAAAATAAATAAAATAATAAAACAAAGTCGGGTTAGTAACAAAAGAAATATTAATTGTATCTAATATGTAGGTACAGACGCCAGCAAATCAAGCTACTTCAATCTGTCAAATTTCTTTAATGACTTTTCAACTTTAACGCCGATACATTAGATTCAAGGTTGATTAGAAAAATTTGACAGTTTCGGGTAGCTTGATGTGTTGTCGTTTGTAGGTACGTTTTAAAATATATATACGTTTTAAAATATCTATATTTCCAGCTGAACCAACGAGTGATTTTCATCACTGGGCTTTTTCAGCACAATGAATATGCTTGAAATGTAAAAATTAACATTATGACGAGTCATGTCTTTTATGATGGGAGCAGCACTCTGTTTTATCGCTATGTTAGCCATCAAAATACAGAACTTACGATACAAATTGGTGAGGTAGAAAAAAATAGGAAAAAAAATATTTTTTGCTCAGTTCCGCATGTTTCTAAAAATAAGAATCTTGTCGCTTTGTTATTATTTAGTCGTTAAAGTAAGTTGTTTTTTATACTCCTGCGTTACAGAAAGAACCTTTCGGCCCCATCGGCCATCTGTTCTGCGAGCAATGTGCCCTGCCTTTACCACTTAAGTTTGGCAGTTTGTTTGTTTTTTAATTTAGTAATAAGGTACAATATATAAAAGTAAGTTGGGTTAAGTAAGGTACAATATATAAATAAGAAATAATATTATTATTATTTCATAACAAAACAACTTACTTTAACGACTAAATAACTATCATCTTCCGTATCTACTTAGGGAACTTGTAAAAATCTCACGAAATATTGTTTATTTCTGTTTGTCACAGGTATTTAACTCTAACATAGAATGATAATGTTTTTTTAGTTATGAAACAGGGTACTACCTTTCTTCTCCTAAAATTGTTTGTCCGAAAATCATTATCCATAACATGTTTACTATAAACTTCAGTAACCATAATGTTCAAAAATTCGAAATTTTGTTTTACATAATTATCTTTACTTCTAAAACTATTCTGTCTTAATGTCGTATATTGTAATAATTGAACCTCCTATTTTTGCATGAAATAAATTCATATGTTCTAAGTGTTGTATTATATAATGTTTGTTATTTCGAATGTTAAAAAAAATACTAAGTTTCCGAAAACATTTATGAACTGGCGAAGGGCACCCGAGGTTAGATTTGGTTAGGTTACTTTAAACCCTTTACACAGAAATAGGAGCCCCGCGGAGCGGGGCTACGTCAACATAGGATGCAAGAGCGAGCATATGAGAATACAGGTACGAGTATATATTCATTTATTAGTGATTGATTAGAGACTCATAATTTTCAGTACAACGTAATTTAAGCTGGTAGAAAAGTATTGTAGCAATAAACAGTCACGTTTATTTTTCGAAGATTTCAGTATCTCATTCGGAACAAATTTGTTTTAAAAACATTATTAGGATAAATAAACAATAAATAATTTGAATTCAGGATTTATAACTTTTATTGAAAACGGTTTTAAGTCTTTTGTATATTATTGATTGTAATATTTATGACAAACAAATTTAGGACATTGTATTGAGGGATTTCAATTTTATCGCATGTGATATTACGTTCGGGCAAGTTATCATTCGGACAAATGATGATTAGGACAAAACAAATTATGGCACTTTAGATTATGGATAAAAAATTTAGGTAACAAACACAATAGAGAACCATGAAACAGTTTAAAAATAATGATGAACGTTGGATAGACGTGTTGTATTCATCAGTAACTATTCTAATTTGATATAAAAGCACTTTCCTTTTTCAATTAATGGAACAATGTCGGCTAATTAAACAAAAAGACATAACACCAAGCACTGCAAGCATTTTACAACAACTAATTACTTTTCAGGATGTTTAAAAGTACTTCACATGATCTGACCAAGATTAATGTGTCTGGACTTTAAAAGAGACTTTGACCGCTGAGTTTGTTTCGGCCCTTCTTCCCAGAGTAGTCAGATAGGAAACGCCGACCTCATCTAGTTTTTAAAATATGATTGACGTATAAAAAAAAACTGTGCAAACCTACTTACTGAAATAAAAATAGCTATTTATTCACCAAGGGGAGTAATCTGTACTTACCCACTTACCCTCGAGTGATATATACTGCTTTATACTACACTAAAGCACAAAGAAGTAAAAGACAAAATAGCAAACAAAGCATTTAGCATCTGCTATTATGTCGGGAGGAGTTGTTGTTAATAAATTGCTATCATTGTCACTGGAATCACTCATCTTAACTTGTGATTTACACCGCCAAACTTTAACCTTGATTTTCAGGGCAGTAATGAAATTCCATACAATATAACTGTCTAGATTTTTAGTACACTTTAGCGCAGATTGGGGCGGGCCGCACCGGTCTTTACTGTATGAAAATTCGTTGCGCTGCGGCCCGTTGCGGTTGTAGGTAAGTAATTGTGCGCTTAGCTTTAATCGATGTTATTTATTATCAGCGAAGTTATAAAGTATTAGGTAACAATTGCATACAAAAAAACGTAATAAACAATTATTTTTATGATATGATTGCCGATTCGAAATTTTTAAGAAATCCATAAGTAGGTACCTAAGTAATAATGTAATAAATTTGAAGAGTACGTTTTTTGAACTCGCTAATCTCTGGAACTACCAGGTTTTCGGATTTGAAAAATGTTTACATTTGCATTTGATAGCTCAATTCACGAGGAAGGTGGGGCCCGGGGAGTGGTGGGGTGGGGGACTTATTAAGGTAAGGGCTATAAAAGAGCCGAGAAAAAAGAAAAAAGTCAGAAAGAACGCTAAGTTAAATAGCAATAGCGCGGGCGGGCAAAGCCATGCGACGCGGTGGGTCGTTGGTTGAGAGAGTTAGTTTAATAAAAATGTGGGTGTTATTTTAGTACATACATAAATGTTCACACACACACGTGAACACGTACATCACACACACATGGACGACGAGCGGCGCGGGGACCGGGCAACGCGAGACCATCGCGCCGACCGCACGAGACTGCATCGTCCGCCACGACAGCGATCGCACCATAATTTTGGAACTTAGTTTTGCTACTTTGTGTACCTACCGAATAAACCTTTATACAGTCCACTCGTCTTTCTATCATCTGGGCCTATCTAATAAATATTGTGTATCAAAAAAGCTAGTAAGATTATATTTCTAGAATATCTACTCCATAGTGTTGTTGCACTAACAAACCAATGTTTCATCTTTTGTACCACATTTAGAGCGAATAAATGATTTTGACTTTCCCAACACAACACAATACAACAACTATTTATTATTATTTATTTTTAGCCTATGTTGTCCCACAGAAGGGCACATGCCTCCCTTTCTCCTTTCCACTCCTCTCTGTCTTCACCAATCCTGTCTGTGGACGTCAAGTTGCTCGACTATAGAATATCAATAATGTTTTACATAAGAATTCCAGCGCAATCCTGTGTAGGTACCTATCCTGCTGGCTTTCATGCATCGCCGACTGCAACATCTCCAGGCGACGGTTGCCTGAATGCCTACCATAGGTAGTATAGGTACCTATACTTAAGTAGTTAGTGTAGCAACCGGTCTTGCACACAAATTGCAGAATGGGCTGGTTTGCAATGTACTGACTCGACAATATGCTCCGCGGAAAAACTTATGCACTTTAAATATATTAAAAAAAAAATAACTATACCAAATCCTCTTTTTATGTAGTTCGTTCTTTTCGGCCTAAATCAATAATTTTTTAAATATATTTTGATTTTTAGGCCTCGCGTTGGTTCACAGCTTTATTATGCTGAGCGATGGACGTTTTGCGTGGATGCGACGCATAATTTATCCCTAACTTGTCCTTTTTATTTTCTGTTTACCGCATCATGTTTACTGCAAGTAAACGTATATTCTGTCTTTCTTTCACTTCTTATATTTATAGTGCTTCTTCTTTTTTTTTCCAGTTTAAACATCTTTGGCCCAAAAATTCCGCTCACTTTCGTAGCCATAAGATCACCACAGTGCACAGGTGACAGACACGTTTTAACCGCTAAATCAACGCTAATGATACACAATTGATTTTCCATTGTAATGGGCCGATAGCGTACCACGCCAGGACCTTCTGCTCCTATCAAATGAGTTAAAATGGCGTAATAAGACGTGAAACCCTAGTAGGTATATAATCTGTGTACCTAAACAAAGCAATTAGCCATTTGGCCAAAAACAACAAAATAACGAGCGCTGTCGTTAACGCTAACCACACACTTTTATAAGTACAGCACAAGTTACAATCACCTAACTTGAGGTCGATCGCAACGATCAACTTGACTGTCTCCTACGGCTATTAAGTTTTATCTTAAGTAGTAAATTTTACTTAGTCTATGTATAAAGTTGAATGACGTACTTAGGTTTTTGGAGTTTATCGGTCGTTCGGTTGACTTCATCTTGAAAGTTGGAATAGCTTCCTGTTCCTTGGACCTATGCCAGTTATATTGTAAAGGCTATTATATGTTTAACTATCTTATAATTACCAATGGGGCCAAATCCCACTGGTATTGTTAAGATAGTTAATAGGTAATTCAAGTCACATCAGCCGCATGCAAGATGACTGCTAGGCAAGTGTCCACACAATGGGCGCTTTAAGACGGACGGTACCGCCGAGGTTGCCCAGAAAGCGGTGGCGACATGGAGACCTGACTATGACTTGTGACTTTTGGGTCAAGAAATAGGACATGATTTTCTCCTTTCATGAGATGCTTCGCTTTTCAATTAGAGGTAGATAATATAGTTTCATAATGAACTCAGGTGCATGGTTTATGTACTATGCTCAAGTTCATAGCACTATTTCAGAATAACTGCGGTTATTCTTATTAACAACACACATATTTTCTTAAATCTATAAATTCTTCTCTTGTTTGAGAATTCTTTAGAGTTCTTGTAACATTTTACTACGTTAACCTCTATAAATACTTTCCTGTTTATAAGTTTTCAACAAATCAACGCAAAAATACCTGAATATTTATCAGCTTCTCATCATTTCACGCTAGTCGTAATTAGGTAACTATTGATTAACTATTCATTTTAAAATCTCCACGTTTCTCCAGACGTGATCATGATTCAGCCAATGTTTATCTCGTCATGGATCTAATCTCTCAACAAAATAACTCGGACACGAGGAAAAATTCACGGATTTAGTAATCTGTCTGAATTGTGACTGAAGAATAAATCTGGATAATTCACTTTATCTCGAACGGCCGTGATTACTAAATATTTTATAATATAATATAACTAGCTGACCCGGCCACGCGTTGCTGTGGCTAACGTTTTTGTGCAATAAAATAATATTGCGATTATAAATGGAGATGTGAGCTATCCTATCTTTCAAGTTGGATCAAACTGCACACGGTGTACAAATTTGATTAAAATCGGTTAAGTAGTTTAGGAGTCCATCGCGGACAAACATCGTGACACGTAATTTATATATGTATATTAAGATAATTGTATTGTAATATTTTCACGACTCAATCAAAAATAAAATTAATTTAAATAGTCTTTTGAAAATGGTTGTTGTAAAAAAAGTTATACGTAAACATATTTCAAGACAGGCTATCAGTAGGTAAGTTATGTTTAGAAATATCCCGGGGGTAACCAGTTGGCTGACAAAGTGACATTCTATCAGCGATAACAATGACGGAAGGTCGAAAATGTATGGGACTGACATAGCTACTGAAAAGCTTGTATCAATCTCGTTGAAACTTGCTGTAGACATACGAAACGCTTTGAAAGTGTTTGCAACTTGTCTAGGCCTTCCGGCTATGGATTAGCGAAGGTAATTCTTTTAGGGGTATGTCGAACAGGGTGTAAAGTTAACTCGTCTTCTATAGAAAAGGGAGGATCCTCCGACCGACCAGACCCAGGTCGGCAACTGTTCGACGATTGATTTGGAATCGTTGTATATGTTCTAATTGCGCGGAAAACTCTGCTTGCGCGATGCAGGATTTTTGCGTGACGTCAGTGTGATGCGTAGCTTGCGTGTGGCGGTGTAGATGCTGCCACATTCTTCTTTCCTTCAAATGTTCTGTCAGTCTCTTGTTCAATCTGTAAGACATAAAGTTTAGCTATTTTTCATCGGTTTACAGGAAAACTAGACCCAAAAGCATGTGGCCGATTTATTATTCCGACTTTGAATCCACCGCAAAACGAACCAATATCTGATTTCGTAGAAAAAATAAAGCCTTCCTTACAAAGGAAAAACAGCCTGAAACAGGGCAAATTTAGAAATACCGCGAATTCGTTCTCATATTTCAAAGTTTAGGGCTCTTGTACGGAGAATCGATACTTTAATATGAAAGGATCGCTGTACTGTAGGATTTTGTAGTTCCTACACTAAGCCGGATAAGCCCATATTGAGTGTAGTAAAAGTTTACGGTATAACCATCTCAAATTGACCTGTCATCATCTCAGAAAACTGTTTATTGCGCAAAAATACACCCTCAAAATCTTTAAAGGTTATCCACTCATTATTACAGCACCGTTCCAACACAACTTTACTTGTGCGATGAAGGATTTTTAAGACGTCTGTTTTTTGATGCGTTGTTCGCATGTGGCCGTTGTAGGTGCGGCCCACACAACCAAACATTGCAAAACATCTCAGGTATTTCCTCTAAAAAACGCGATATATTACAACGCTAGTGTAGCCTTAACATGAACAACCCCTTTCAGTGATCTGCCTTCTTGTTTGTACTGACGTGGGGCGTGTTTATCAAGAGTCAGAAATTCATTGACTGCACATGAATAATAAGTTTGTTAGTTGTACTGTTATCTTAGGGGTACGAAATATCGAGGAAACATTTTGTTTTTTTATAACAAATGGGTTCCATTGGATTATACATAGGTAACTACAAAACAAGCTTGCTTTTGTATAAAAGCAAGTGGATTTTTATTTATGTTTAACTTTCTAGAATAATAACAAAGCTTTAAAACAATTATGTACCATAATAATACACCTATCCACAGAGTTATAATCTGATGGATCCAGCGTAATAATTAAACCAGCCAAACGACTAATCCTATTACATTCGTGTTCAGATCTCAAACTTGCTTCTAATAAGGTAAATGCAGGTCAGTCAGGTTCGCAGATATTATAATCTTAGCAGGGTCATATAAGGTTGTACAATTTGCTGACGCATCAATTTTAAAATGATTGCTGCCCCATTCAAGGCCAGCCCTATTAAACGCTTATAAATATGATGTGAAAACAAAGGAAAAATAAAACCGCCATTTTGAATACCTAAATAAATTCAAAATGGCCGCCCAATTTTCATTAACGGCTTCTCACCACGTTGCTGTCCCTTACAAACGAGGTCACTCACGATCGAGACCACACATGACACTGAATAATTACAAGGTGTCACTGCAATGTGACGCGGGGGGCCCATTCGTTTGGATGACACCGTATTTACGGAAATACGGGCTCGAAATCTGACGTCACTAACACGGCCGAGATCTCCTGAGAATTATTGAGTAGTGGTGTACATACTGTGGTATAATTTCATTTTGTGGATTCATGTTTTGTATTCTAGGGATTAGAAGGCTTGATTCAAATCCTGACAAATGTTACTCAAAGGCAGTCGCGCTGCTGAACAAAGTCTTTCTGAAGTTCCACCGGCATCACAAAACCAGCGGGGTAATTGTTTAACACACAAAATTGCAGTTCCTTTCATTTTGACAATCCAACAACATTCATTGCGATATTTTAGCTGTCAAGTAGACAAATTTTTCAAACATATGAAGCATTGGATTAGGTTAGGGATTTCTTTCAAAATCCTGTTCAGACTGTGAACGAAAGCGTGTTACGCAATTGGGGTGCTGATTCTACATATTTTGTAATAAGTTTGTACATACAACCATTTAAAGATCGTTAGTAGTAAACAAATGCATACTTTTTTCCGTGACGAACTTACTTTGTGGCGAATGTACAATAAGGCTGCCTTTCCACAAGAGATGTGCGAGGATGCATTGCGAGGGATGTGTGTGAAACAAACCAATAACATCGTTTCATTTTCATACCTTGAACTAAGTTAGCGTTGTTATTTGCTAGTTTTACACACATTCCTCGCTACGCATCCTCGCTCATCTCTGGTGGAAACGCAGTCTAACCCCCTCAGGCTATGTGGAGGAACGATCTTCGCAGGGTGGCGATTGTTGGCAACTCAGTTGCCAAGAACCGAGCTAAATGGCGTGCAATTGGAGAGGCCTGTTCCGCAGTGGACTGCTGTAGGCTGGTGATGAAACAAATGCACATTGTTCTATCGATGATTTAATTCAATTATATTTCAATTCACGATCTTTCTGCCATTGACATCACAATGGCTGATTGGACGATCATGAAATGACAATCCTTTTCATCTATTCATATGACGAATATACCTATGAACAAAAGTACAAAATATCCAATGGATCAACGGGCTTATTTGATAAAAAAGCGATGTGTACATCGGAAGGTATGTACCGTGAATGAATAGGGTTCTAAAATGTAGACGGGTATTGATGTATATCCGGATGATCGAGTGACATGTAAATGCGACGTGTATATCCGATAACAAATCATTTCAATTTGATTCTATTTGCGTTCTTTTCTGTTCCGTTTTTAGGGATATTTGGCTCGGGAAAGGTAGAGGGCAGAATATTGATGATTTTGTTAAGCGATACTTAAAGGTCACACACAAATCGGAGATATACTCGTAGCTACGTTGATACAGGTTAACCTTTGATGTCGATGTTGAGGTAGGAAGAAAATGTAAAGGCTCCTGCAAACAGGCGCGACACGCGACGCGAATCGCGCGGCACTCAAAGGCACCGCTCGTTGCGCGACTTGCGGTGCCTTTGTGTCGCGCGCTATTATATCGCGTGTCGCGCCTGTTTGAAGGAGCCTTTAGAGTAACTTTTTAGAGTAGGTAGTCCTACCATCTCTTATCTAATTCATTGAATAGAAAACATAATGCAGCAACCACCGCACAGTCTCACGGACAGACACACTCACCATCACAAAATCCGAACACACCATCATCTCATCATAATCTAACTAATTTCCAGGAGTAGCACTTGGCTTCGGCCCCTACTACCTACCCTGTAAATCCGGCGCAACGCCGAGATACGTAAAACTACATAAAAAGAATAATATTATAACTGTTTTCATCGCAATCACTTTATTAATTTAAACAAAATTGGTTACTTAAAATGCGTCATCAATTTAAAACGTTTCATAAGGTCAAGAGCTGGCAAAAAATTATATTTTATTTGAAACAGTTGTCAAGAAATACATAATTCATTTTTCGCTGTCTTTCATAGCTTATATCTCAATTGAAAAGTATACAAGTTTCGAATTTTCTCGTTAATCATTACAATTTGCTTGAATAGGTACGAGTACATTAGATAGGTACTTCTAATTTAGAGCCCAGTCTACCGAAATAATTTAATTATACTATCAATTACGGCGCTAGTATTTACAGGATTATTATTTTTCTTTGAGTTTAAATTGGATTTAAAAATAAAATCCGTGTTGGACATTTCGCCCACTTATTTAGAACTTGGGCTACCCAACAAAAACCCTTAAGCTGTGGCTTATTATGATTTATATTTTCGGGAAGGTCCACCTCGTTTCAGACTCAGCCCACACCTTTATTATTTATAAAATTTTCGGGAGCAGAGGTCAGAGGTGAGAATATCACGCCGGGAATTGTGCGTCAGTGTTTTAATAAATTGTCGAGAGAAATTGTTGGCAGGACTATGAATAATTAAAATGTTCGCTTAGGTAGTACCTAAAAGGAAAATTAATTATGGCTGGTTGAACAATACTATTAAATTGGCTTGTTGTGGACTGGAATGGCCGAAACATAGTGTGTGGGTTTGTGTTTAGAAGATTTTTGTTCTTGCTTGAGAAGGGGTTCGTTTTCGTGAAGATGAACGTTAGTTTAATTATTAATTTGGAATACATTTACCGGTCATTTTCCAGTACCTACAGATATTCTATTTCACGAAGTCCGTTCGGCTTTGATTGTAGTAGTGACGTATCCCGACAAGCGCGCTCCCACAGCGGCTGCCCCTTGCTGGCGTCGCATGAGGCTATTTCCGCGAATGTGTACCGTTTTACTTCAACCATTGTTGAGTCTCTGTTCATCACAATGCATGTGCACGCTTGACAACATTCATAGCCAAACGGACTTCGTGACATAGAACATCTGTAGCAGCCCGGAATCTGAACTCTTGCTCGGTTGATGGCAGTAGGCACGCCCTCTATCACATGAGACTTAAACATAATTGGCGAAATATGGGTGTACTGATACAGATATAGGGTACACATCTCTAACCTTTCAGGGTTTACAGGCGTGATGTTATATGCATTTTCCAAGACTACTCTGTAGATAATATATTGTAGTAGTCCGCTCACTGACTGACCTCAGGGATCACGGTGCACAGTGGTCACTTGCTGCCTTGCAGACTTTCACAGTTACTCGTAAGGTTCGGGGAAATCCCTTTACAGTCCCTCTAGAGATGTGCCCTAACAGGCGTTGCACAGAAGGGGTCTCGGATTGCTCTTTTGATAGGTAACGAAGTCCCATGTGCAGATGGTGTGATCCCCGGGGTGTTTTTTAGTGAGGTAAAAATCTCACGTTCTTATCCCCTAAGCTTTTGAAGATTTCCCCCCGAAAAAAAAAGCTATCAAATAATAAAAATAACTTCTCCAAACAAAAATGTTTTCAGTAATAAATACGTACTTATTTATTACAAACAAGATACCTAAGTATACCGTCGGTTCCTCCTCATTGTGAGTCGAGGGATGTTATCAGCGGGGTTTACCGCCCGGGGGGAACCGATAATGAGAAAGTACTATTCACTGTTATCAGTATTCGGTTAGCATCGGAGTATCTATTAATATTGATTTGTTGTGGTTGGATCAAGGGAACGATTGTTTATGTGGGGGTGAATTAAGAATAATAGGGGTTGTTGATCTTGTTAGGAAGTTTTCGCTACTGAACATAGTATCCCTTTAGAAAATAATTTGTGGTGTGGTTGGGTGACAAAGTAGAGAAACAGGCGGACCGCCTGATGTTAATTTATTTCCCAACTTACATCTATCCTTATAGGGAAACCTTTTGTGCAGTGGAGTTTCTTGCCCATTCTTCTCCATACGAACACTACCTTTTGGAAGGGGCGACTAGAATCAATTCAATTTTACTGTAAGTTTTGACGTTCAAAAGTGCCTTTAATGTGCCTATTTGAAATAAATGATTTGACTTTGACTTTGTACATTTATCTAAACTCTTAAACTAACTTATTATTAACTCCTTATCATAAGTAAATTATTCACCGACGCTTGGGAGCACTGACCAGACCATATTCCCGACATGACTGCCAATCTCAACAGTACTAGCCTTCGGTGCGGGAGATATTATGGTGCACAATGGTTTCATAGTCCAATGGGAAGGCACACAGTCCGGTATGACCGGAGAGAGATCAGGTGCAGGACCAACGGCTTATCGTGTTTTATGAGGCACAGGTGTATCATACTGACAATTTGCAAACTCCGGAAATGTTACTAAGAAATTCCTAATTGGAAAGCTCAATGACACTTCGTCCGACCTAAGACCAGACTACCAGAAGCATCGCCATTGTCTTTCTAGAGACAAAGCTGACATAATAAACGTAAATGTCTATTAACTGCTCTCAAATTACGATGTTTATTTTTTATTTACTTTTTACATACTTCTTTGACATAACCTTTTTATTATTTGACATCATATGATGTCAAATAATAAAAAGTGTCACGCACAACGGACCGAATGGGAGTCCATGCGGAAAAGGGAGTCCCCTATTCATCATCATAATAAAAAAGGTGGTGTGAAAAGTGTGTGTGTGTGTGTGTGTATATGTGTGTGTGTGTGTGTGTGTAAAGTGTGTGTAAAATTAGAATTGTCTGTATATACACACAATTCTAATTTTACACCTCTTTATTAGTGGTTGTAATGGCAATCATATCATTTGGTTTTAGTAGGTTTTAATATTTTATTTATCCTTTTGATAGATTCTTATTTTGTAAATGTAGGCCGTGTAGACTTTAGATCCGTAGATAATTTTTTTATTTTATCAAGTGCCAGTACTTGTTGACAGTCCTACGCTGTTCTCCCATACCTACTGTAATTTGAAAACATTGTAAAAGACAATTATTTTAAAAAAGAGTAACCGTGAAGTTTCTTGCCGGTTCTTCTTCATAGTAAACGACCAATTGGAACCGTGCACCTAGCTTCTGACGATTCATAAGTGCCCATGTAGGTTTAAGTGAAATAAAATATTTTGATTTTTGATTGATGTGTTGAATACAATGATGTTTCTAGTTTATTTGATTTAATGATCATCGTAATAAACCAAAATTCTCACGTTTAAATAAGGTATCGCTTTAATTCTTTCTTTAATTGTGTGTTTTTTCACACTAGCTTCAGCCCGCGACTTCATCTGCGTGAAATCTCTTGTTTTAACATAAAATATACTCGGCAATATTGTAGCTTTCCATTAGTGATTTTACGAAATCGGATCCGCAGTTCCGAAGTAGGCTTCGGAACCGATTTCCCCTTATATATACAAACTCACATATAAATAACATAAATCGTACAGATTACATGTGCGGTTATACTAAAACCGATGTTATTTGTTACGCCGTTTTGTTTTTAAATACCTTTTTAGTCGGCGTTTTTGTCGTCTTTGTAAAATGTATATGACGGAGCCATTTGTTTGACTGATTGGGACGCCAGCGCCATCTGGTGGCGTTCGACAGAGTCTAGCCTGAATTCGCGGGAGTCGAGGAGAGCGAGCAGCGAGGTGGAGCGGCTCTCTTGATCATTCGATATCGTACGGACAACATGTGCTCAAAAACTGCCTCGCGTTCCGTATCATCGTGTCGTGTACCTACAGTGTGTGATTCGCTAGTGTGATAAATCTATTCGTAAAATTTGATTTGAACTGAAACCGGTTTTCCTATAGCGCAATAACTAACACTACCCAATATAGTACGTCCACAATAGTTAAAATATGGCTGATGATAACGAGAGACGTACCTTCCTGTCATATTATGTAGATAAAGTAAAATTGTATTTTTATTTAATCTTGATAGGAATAACACAGGCATACTATAAATTTGGATCGGAAACTTTAAAAGATTGCTCTACATAATATTCCAAAGTGCACGACATGTACAATTTGCGTCCTGTTACGTGGAATACATGACAAATTCTAACGTTGAGTTACGATTTCTATCAAAAGGACGGACAAGCTATAGACGGAGTCATCTCTTAAAACCTACACGTGTAGCTAAGTGTGACTTCAAAATATACCTAGAGGTATCCATCCTGTATACACCTAATCCGTTCGCTAATTTAGGTATGACCTTAAATTACAACAAGTATCAAATCGGAAAGGGATCGGCACCGTATCAACTCGAGCCGTTCAGTATTCTTTGTATGAAACTCCCCACTGCAACGCACACTAATCGGAATCGTAACGTAATCGCCTCGCCTCGGGACAAGTAACAAAAAATCTGCTGTTTAATACAAAAGTTCAATACCTACTTGGCCAAAATATATGAAACAGCAGATTTTTTTTTCGTGATTTCAGTGTTGGTCCCATAGTGAAAGTTGTTCATATTCATGGGTGATAAAAACATCTTACTGTATGTGTAGATGACGAAACACAAAATACCTGCAGATGAAATCACGGGCAACAGATAGTATAGGTACGGACGCCAGCACATCAACCTACCACAATCTGTCAGATTTCTTTAATAGATTTTCAACTTTATCGCTAAAGCATAAGGTTCAAAGTTGATTGGGAAAATCTGACAGATTGTGGTAGGTTGATGTGCTGGCGTCTGTACATACATACATTCCTTTAAAAAAGCTATCTATATTCAAGCTAGTGCATCTCATTGAAAAACCGCACCGGAATACAGGAGAAAGGCACAAGATATAGTATATTTTGCCTCCAAGGAAGCATCAGTATTCCTGACAGGCTTCAGGAAGTTTTGTTTATGTACGGAACTTTTTGTTGAGATAATAAATTCATGGTGTATTTTGTTTTTATTGCTGATTGTCTTGTCTTGTTTGCCTGTTGTACTTCTTGTTGCGAGTGAGTTGTTGAGAAAAGGTAAAAACTTATGTAAGTACTAGCTTCCGCCCGCGGCTTCGCCCGTGGGGTATGTCAATAAAAACTATCCTATGTTCTTCCCTGGGATGCAATCTAACTCTCTGCCAAATTTTATCGAAATCCGTTCAGTGGTTTAGGCGTGAAAAGGTAACATACAGACAGATAGACAGACAGAGTTAAGGCTCCTACAAAGGCACCGCTCGTTGCGCGACTTACGGTGCCTTTGTGTCACGCGCGATTATAACGCGTGTCGCGCCTGTTTGTAGTTGCCTTAATTTTCGAATTTATAATATAATATTATAGTATATAGTATGGATTTAAATGATACAAATTCGCAAGTCACAAAGGAAGGTAATGGTACCTGGTACATTAAGTACAACGGCAACAATTTCAAATATGATAAGGCAACCAAGTTGGATGGGTTTCGAAAACATAATTATGTACGTAAAAACTTATAATGGGATGAGAGATTACTTAAGAGATTATCTCGCTAAAGTAAATACAAAAATCCACTCCTTTGTTTACAGAATTCTGACAACCAGTCTTACAAAGGGGTATCGTATTACCCAGTAGATGGAAGGTCGGACAGGCAGTCAATCTATGATAAATAGGGGTATTCAACTGCATCCGGTTAGACTGTAAGCCGACCTAACATAGTTGGGAAGAGGCTAGGCAGATGATAATGTATATAAAATTCCTGTAAAACCATGAAAATCCACTACATTTTTTAATTCGGAAAACCGTATTCTTCAGTTTGCATTCACTCTTTCTCAGACATCAACAATGTCTCGTAGAACCATGCCTTCTGGGAATTACTTCCAGTTTCATTGTTTTAAAGAATATTTTCTACGACTTTTCACACAAACTGTTATTTGACGAGATGTATGTTTTCAGTTATGGCATGTGTCTTATATTCTGAGAACAGTTGGACTTTATACAACTGTGGAATATACCTATATTGATATGGAATACGACTATTTATTTAAAAACTTTATTATAATATGTATTATATCTTTTACAATGTTTAAAGGCTCCTTCAAACAGGCGCGACACGCGATAAAATCGCGCGCGACACAAAAGCATCGCAAGTCGCGCAACGAGCGGTGCCTTTGTGTCGCGCGCGATTATATCGTGTGTCGCGCCTGTTTGTAGGAGCCTTAACACAACTAACTACATATTTACACTAAGTACTAAATTAAATGACTCACTAACTATACAAATAAATACAAAAACAAAAGGACACTTAGGCGTCGAAGTACTCAGTAATATAAGACTTATGTTGGAGCTCATCTCAATAGATTTAAAAGTTATACAAACAAACATACAGTCCACATTTAATTATAGTGCTTAGTGAAGAGTTAGTCAGCGACCGTATTAAATATGATTTACTAGCAGCGCGGCGTCCCACAGTTGCACCAGTGTATGTGTCATCATAATAACGTTATTCTTGTTTTCTTCCTGAACAGCCGGTCGATTCTGTATAAATCTCACCGTGAACACTTAGGTGAAGTGAGTGTGGAGTGAGCTGTCAAAAGTGTCAATCCCTAGCATCAGGAGGCCTAAAAAGGCCACTTTGGCAGAATCATAAAAGGATAACTTTATGAATCATAATGGACAGTTAACTGTTAAGTTAATCGTATCAAATCCCATTGGTGAAGGATTTTTCAGTTATTTTTTTTTGTCTGTGCTAAAATACCAATCAATCCAATTCAAATCCAATCCCAATCTCTTTGAGTATGCCTACGTAGTGCAGCGAAAAAAAAAACACGGACTGTCTTTGCCATATTACGATTCATAATATTATCCTTTTATGAAGAATCATTACTTTGGCAGAAGCCAAAGTGGCCTTTTTAGGCCGCCAGGTGGAATGACAGCTCACTTTCAGCTCACTTCACCTAAATTATCACGGTGATCTTTTTACAGAATAGCACCGCTGCACTTTTTTTTTGATGAAAGGTACCCTATGTCCGTTTCTGTATACCTGACAACGTATATGCAAAATTTCAGCATGATCGGTTCAGTGGTTTAGGCGTGAAAAGGTAACAAACAAACTTACTTTCGCATTTATAATTATTATAAATTAATTATTAAAATAATATATAGTTAAGATGGATATTTTTAAATTAGCCATTACCACCCGTGTGTCTTCAAAACAAGAGTGAACAAATATCTTCTAGGCACGTTCCTTCCATCTTAGACCTCATCCATCGCTTTTCATCAGGTAACGTAATCTCTATGACGCAATGAACGAAACCGCGCAAAATGAACGCGAGGTTGGCGTTATTAACTAAGGAATTGACGTGGTTTCGATGAAAGGAATCATAGTGAATAATGGCCCTGGCAAGGTCAAGGTCAAGAGCAGGCCCATTCAACAATAAATAAATAATTCAACGACAGACGCTTGTTTTCATGAGTCAGCTACTCGCTAAAATAAAACATAATACAGTACCCGGCGATAAATATTGCATATCGACCTTTACCTTTTTGTATTTTATACAAAGAATAAAAATAATTATCAAAAGAAGCAAATCATAATTGTTTTAACAGCTCCTAATAGATACCGGACTGTTTGTATTTCGTGCGACAGAGATAATGCTCTACGAAGCCGAAATTAGCCGATTGTCTCTTTCCAAAGGTCGATGTGCAATATTTATCGCCGGGCACTGTACTTTACGTTTGATGAAAGTTTACAAGGGGCAAAACAAATGAAAGTGGAGTAGGTATCTACCTACCTTTAATAAAACAGAAAACATTCGTGCGGGGTGTCAGGAAAAGAATCGTTTCAATAAGTTATGCGGGATTACTCAAGACTTAAGGTGAATGGGTAGTAGTAGACCGCGAAATTCAAATTTTCTTACGTTTTTTGCAATTTTTAGGTCAGTGTCAGATTGTATCTTGATCAAAATATGATTCGCGACAATAACAGGTACATATTTAAGGAATTATAATCATTAGAATCATTAATATATCTTTCTAAGTTAGATTTCTACCACCAACCACCAATCTCTTATGGAAAAGTGTTAGTGGTAGAAATCTAACTTACAAAGATGTATTATTGATTCTAATGATTATACTTCTCTAAATATGTATCTGCTATTGTCGCGAATCATATTTTGATCAAGATACAACCTGACACTGACCTGCAAATTGCAAAAAACATAATAAAATTTGAATTTCGCGGTCTCAACTACCCATTCACCTTAACCTGTCTCAGAGCTCTACCACGAAGGGAAATAGTAAAATTAGTCTAACCTCAAGCTTCGTGTGATATTTCCTTATGTAACTTACATAATGTCACAGAGGACTAGACGTCGGGTCAAGGAATAATAGGAAAAACACCCATTTTTACCCGCTTTTCCCCATTTAGAAGACTT
This sequence comes from Luperina nickerlii, assembly GCA_963855955.1. Classification (NCBI taxonomy): domain Eukaryota; kingdom Metazoa; phylum Arthropoda; class Insecta; order Lepidoptera; family Noctuidae; genus Luperina; species Luperina nickerlii. The sequence continues at coordinate 5,136,226 of OY979664.1, forward strand.
AGTTAAGTCTGTAAAGGATCGAGCGAAAATCTTACTTAAACCTTTCTACAGTTTATTCAGACCTAACGAGACGAAAACTATAAAAGAACTACGTTCATAGAATAAGAATGGAGTTACTGAAATGGAAAATTCATGGTTGAACAATTTTGGAAATTTTCTGAATAGTTTCAGCCGGAATTCATTGCAGTGATTTGGAAGTTCTAATTTACTTATTCCTAGACTTTTGACCTCGGATATTATTTTATGCTTTTCATCACCTTCCTGCCCTTGTTTCGTGTTACTTGAGGTCGACGCGTTTTCTTGGTCAATAATAATAATTTACTGTCAATAATAATAATAATTTAATAATTTTGTAAAATTATTATAATTATTGTAACAGACTGTATGTACAGACGCCAGCACATCAAGCTACTACAATCTGTCAAATTTCTTTAATAGATTTTCAACTTTATCGCTAAAGCATGAGGTTCAAAGTTGATTGGGAAAACTTGACAGTTTAGGGTAGCTTGACGTGCTGGCGTCTGTACATACAGTCTGTTACAATAATTATAATAATTTTACAATTTAGAGAAAAATCATAAGGACAGTTACAACTGAATTGAATCTGGCATCTTAGCTACATGGTAACCTGTATTACGGCTCCTACAAACAGGCGCGACACGCGAAATAATCGCGCGCAACACAAAGGCACCGCCCGTTGCGCGACTTGCGGTGCCATTGTGTCGCGCGCGATTTTATCGCGTGTCGCGCCTGTTTGAAGGATCCTTTAAGGTGTTTCCCTGTTCTTATTTTCTCTGTAAACCGTCACGCTATCCTTCACTTCTTCTCATTCATATCATTTCTTTGGCCTTCGTCTCCCTCCCCATTCATCAACATTTATACGCATCAATCTTTTAGTCATATGCGTTTAAGTATTCCCTTCCTCTTCACACGCCCGTACTAAGCCAAATGATATATTATTTTTTAAGTGAAAACTTCTTTATGCCTAAAGAAGTTTTCACTTAAAAAATATATCATTTTTCCGTTGGGCATTTTTTGAGATGGGGAAAAAACCATTGAACTCGCGCCACTGTTACCGTAAGCGACACCGCACGTGTTATGTTTATAATGCGATTAAAAAAATATCCGCTTCGGATGTGTTCGGCTGTCATCGAGATGTACTCGGTTTTAATGTTTATGCGATATGACAGTGAGTGGTGGCAAAGTATTCTGTTTGTGTTTTGTTTTCACTTCTGTCGGCACTCCCGGAATGCCACTGTTTTTTTTTATTAGCCTCTACTGGGCAAGTCTAAGCTCCCTATTCTCTTTTCACCTCTCTCTATCCAGAGCTTCCAAGGACCAATCTTTATTAAAGGATTCCAGCTGATCCCGCAAATGATATAATAATATTAATAAATTGCTTTTACATGTTTAAATACCAAACATACAAACATTTGCTAGTTTGTTGCAGTTTGTCTTGATATATTTACTGTTGACTATATCAATATTTTATTACCGGGACATAACTCTGTAACACCAACATGAGTTTTCTGTCACACTGGCATACAGTATGTAAACAACTATGAAAGACACTTGGCAATAGAACACGTCGTCGTCATTTGTTTACAAATCATGAAACGTCACATTAACAATAATAACCACCATCAGTACATACTGAAAAACAAGTTTTCGTTTCATCGCAAGTTTGACCAGTTCTGTACTTCTCGCATCCAGCGGATTCCTGCGTCCTTCACAGGGTCGTCGGTCCACCTTGTGGGAGGCCTCCCAACGCTACGTCTTCTCGTATGCGGTTGCCACTCCAGAAATTTTCGGCACCATCGGCCATCTGTTGTACAAGTAACTTGTCCTGCCCACTGCCACTTAAGTTTGTCAATTCTGCGGGCGATGTCGGTTACCTTGGTTCCCCTACGGATCCCTTCATTTTCTATTTTATCACGTAGAAGAACTCCAAACATAGCTCTCTCCATTCTAGTTTGCATTTAGTCTAAAAAACATGCATTTAAAAATGTTATTTATAACCCGGATCTTGCTTACGAGTTTTTCTACATTTTTCCGGGATAAATGCCAAATGTTTCATTCATAGCACATTTATAGTTTCGCTTACCTTAACAAAAAAGGATTTAAATTACTTTAAAATGTGTAAATATTCTAAGATTCCACTGTGCAACAATAAAGAACGAAACATATAGCATTCATGGACTACAAAGCTTTGGTAAAGCAAACAGAAGCTCAATACGTCTGTTTCTACGTGTTTATACAAAAAGAAAATATAAACAAACATTGAGAATCGAAATTTCTAAGAAAAAGTGTTGATGCTGAGAGAACAGATTTAATGAAAATGCAAATTCTGGTGAATTTAGGTCTTTTACTAAATTGATTCTCGGTTGTAAACAGAGTGACTGCAATTTTGTTAATTTGTATAGATCGTTTTTTAATAAACCTTGACAAGGATGGGCTGTTTTTCATCGTCTAGATACAGACGCCAGCACATCAAGCTACTACAATATGTCAAATTTCTTTGATAGATTTTCAACTTTATCTCTAAAGCATAAGGTTCAAAGTTGATTGGGAAAATTTGACAGTTTCGGGTAGCTTGATGTGCTGACGTGTGTACTAGGCTGACGATTCATCTTTGCATTTTACATTTCCAGAAAAAAGTGCCTACTTATTTTTATTTATTTAGGCAGTTTAGGTTAGTTCATTTTGGTTTGTTATTTATTTTTTGTTTGGTTTTAGGTTTAATTTTATTTATTCACTCATTATGAGATTACCAGTCAGGCATAAATCATAACTTTATAAACGAACAAATAAAAACAACAATACAAAACTCTTAACAACTCTCCAGACGAAAAAACAACAAAACATTATTCATGAATGCAGTAATTTCTAGAAAATTCCATGAGGTATTTCTGTTGGCAGAACACTTAATCACGTTATTTCGCAAAGTCTTTGGATCCAAACTGGTAATTTACTCTCTAGATAGGCTAGTGATTTATTATTGCAGAGTTTTCTTTTTGTTGGAATCAAAGGTCATGCTCCGTAAGCATTTGTAAAGCCAGGAAAGTGAAAAACGGGACAGTATTGAATGAAACCTTGATGCGGCCTACAATGATTAAATGTGCTAGGTGGAGCAAGTCATTCAAAGCTTTGATATCGACACCGATATTTGATACAATTTGAAGACAAACTCAATGGTTAAATTCTATAACAACATTCAACTCCAAGAACAAGATAACAAGCGTCTCGAACATAATACTTGTTATCTCTATTATTACAGCCTCAGTCACGTCTGCAGAACAAAGGGGTGCGACTCCTGTAGCTAGAAGTCCCCAATGATAACGGACAATGCTATCAAATTACAGTGGCACCAAGCTAACACTCTCTATACCCTACCAGCTTCGTACCACTTTTGGATATCAATGTACCATTTGCATGAAAATTTGCTTTACCTAATACCGCTGCGTGAATAACACGCAGATAAGATCAGCTCTATAATCTGGACTTTGTTGATTTTATGTTAACAGTTAGAAAGAAAGAAAAATAGGTTTATTTTTCCAAACACGTGCATATAAAAAGATAATTAATTTTATTAGAATTAATTATCTTTTTTTATGTACGTGTTTTTTTTGTGTTGAAAATATATCTATAATCATGAGAACAAAGCAGACATATTCGACGGCTGCACGTCATGACTGTGACAAGAAGGCTTCCAATCAGCATGATGCTGTGCTATGGGGGGGGGGGGGGACCCACAGGACAGCGCTGATTCAGCACAATTCTGTACGTTAATTTAGCGATTGCATAATTTGAGTAAACGAGAAGCGACGGCAAAAATGTTATAGAAAAATTGTTTAATAGTGTTCCATTTCAGAATTTTTGCTTGTAAAAGCACGAAACTACGTTTTTAAAACGAAAAGCTCTGATGAAGTCCGTTTAGAATTTTTTACCAAGTGAAATTGAATTTTTATTTTCACCCGGTTACAAATTATCTTGTCGAAACTATTTTGTAAATATCTAAACTGATAATATAAAGAGAAAAGATTAGGTATTTTGTATGTTTGTTTGTAATGCTTGGCACATGGGTGGAATGATGAATTTTGACACCATGACCTGGATTAGGACATAGGATACCTTTTATCGCGATATTCCCACGGGATCGAGACTGAAGGCTCGTACACACAGGCGCGACGCGACACGCGACACAAAGGCACCGCAAGTCGCGCAACGAGCGGTGCCTTTGTGTCGCGCGCGATTCGTGTCGCGCGTCGCGCCTGTTTGCAGGAGCCTTTATGCGGGTGAAACCGCAGGGCGTAGTTAGTTTTTCATGAATCGCTTTTCATGTTTTCTACGTCGTAGGCGTGAAAAGTAATGAAAAGCTATTTCATCAGATACTTTGAGATTTATCTTGTCATTGACGCGGCAAATAGATGAGATCGCTCTGCCAGACGTTTAAGTTACACGAGCCTTGAACTTGTCTCGTGTTCTAATATGGTAAGAAACACTTAGCTGAAACATATATTGTTTGTATAGTGTTCTTCGGGCTGCTATCATGCATACATAACCGACCAGATTTGTACTGGTCATACGCGTGTATAAACAGAGTTCGTCTATGGTAGGTGCGTAGTAGGTACTCGCAACCGGTATGCGTACGCCGGTTGCGAGTACTACGCACCTGACTTTTCTGAAGAACATCACCATTCATCTGCCTAGCCTTTTTCCCAACTATGTTGGGGTCGGCTTCCAGTCTAACCGGATGTAGCTGAGTACCAGTATTTTACATGGATCGACTGCCTATCTGACCTCCACAACCCAGTTACTGGGTAATACGATAACCCTGGGTAAGAATGGTTCTCAGACTTTCGGGTTTCTGACTACCCGTAACGACTGTTAAAGATCCACAAATGACAGCCGGGACCAACGGCTTAACGTGCTATCTGGGGCACGAAGGGGTCTCGGTATGTAAAGATGGACACCCATCCACAGACCAACCGCGGCAAGCGTAGCTTAACCTGATCGGTCGACCTGTGCGGCTCTTATTATTTAGCCACGGGCCCCCCAGTGTGAAGATGTATCTCAACCCTTATGGAGGGTAAACTGGTAATGTGAAGAACATAATATATGTCCAGAGTTTGGATTTGAGCCCGGCTTATGGTAAAAGACTCGCTCTCTATTAGGTACTTCAGACTTAAGGCTCCTACAAACAGACGCGACACGCGATAAAATCGCGCGCGACACAAAGGCGCCGCAAGTCGTGCAACGAGCGGTGCCTTTTTGTCGCGCGCGATTCGCGTCGCGTGTCGCGCCTGTTTGCAGGAGCCTTTAAGCATAACTGGCAGAATGAGGGTGTATTATTAGATATACGTCTCCCTTACTGTTTGAAAAAATAGGCGGTTAAAGATATTTTATTAAAACACTAGCTTCTGCCCGCGACTTCGTCCGCGTGAAATTTCTTGTTACTCCGACCCACCCCGTCGCATCGCATCGCCCGCCCGCGCTATTACTTCGTTTTTGCTGAGCGTTCTTTCTGACTTTTTTCTTTTTGCTCGGCTCCTAAAGGTCATAGCATGATGTTAAATAGCCTATAGCCTTCCTTAAGAATTGGGCTATCAAATGCAAAAAGAATTTTTCAAATCCGACTGGTAGTACCAGAGATTAGCGCGTTCAACCAAACAAACTCTTCAGCTTTATAATATTAGTATAAATTGCCAAGTAAAAAAAAAGTTAAAAGTTACAGATAAGCCGATAACGTGGAAACAACACAGACTAACAAAATCGAAGGGAGCAGTAAGCTAGCAATCTGTCACTGTCAGGGACAGAAGGTTTTGGAAGCGTTACACTTGGTTCACATTAAGCTCCGCTCAATTTCGGCTAAACACCAATCTTAGATCTCCTGATTTACTTGCCTTCGTTGTTGTTTTTACATGAGTGAACGGGAATTTTCTAAGATTAAGGGGCTTACATGACCTAAAGCGCAGTCACTGTCGGACTGCATAGAAAAGAAAGAAACGCGCGATGACACAACGCTGGTAATCTATTGCAAAACATGAAGCAATTATTTAATTACAATAAATCTATTGTTTGGACTAAAAAATTAAAACATAAGTATTTTAGTATGTTGCTTGTAGAATAATCTGACAAAAAATCAGAATGATTGTATGTATTTTAGTATGATTTTTATTGTAAAAAGAAAGTTTTTAGAGGTATCTTCATGATTTTTTTCTATTGTATCAAATTAGTTGTATTATATTTACAAAACACTATCTACCTAGCATATATCCTGAAGAATATCATATATTTTTCTGATTTTGTTTACTGTAGTCGATCATATTGGTACTTTTATTGTTTCTAAAACTTGCATTTTTTGCGTTTAGGTACTGTAAGCCCCTTAAATATGTAAACTTCTGTAGGGCCCGTGGCTAAATAATAACAGCCGCACAGGTCGATCGATCAGGTTAAGCTACGCTGGCGCGATTGGTCTGTGGATGGGTGACCATCTTCACATACCGTGACCCCTCCGTGCCTCGGAACGCACGTTGAGCCGTTGGTTCCGGCTGTCATTCATGGATCTTTGACAGTCGTTACGGGTAGTCAGAAGCCTGAAAGTCTGACAACCACTCTTACCAAGGAGTATCGTATTACCCAGTAATTGGCTTGTGGAGGTTAGATAAGCAGTCGCTCCATGTAAAATACTGGTATTCAGCTGCATCCGGTTAGACTGGAAGCCGACCCCAACATAGTTGGGAAAAGGCTAGGCAGATGTAAGTATGTAAACTTCTGTCTGTGGATTTTTCTTGTAGATCGTTTATAGTTTCATTAGGGTTCCATCCATACCCAAGGGTGCCAACGGAACCCTATTTCTAAACCTCCGCTGTCCATCTTCCGTCTTTTTATCAGCGGGCTGTATCTTATAATAGGTAGACATTTATTCTATTGCCGCTATAACAACAAATAATAAAAATAGCTCCATACAAGAAACGTATTTTTTTCGGCGTTTTTTGCCTTGTGGTACGGAACCCTTTGCGTGCGAGTTCGACTCGCACTTGGCCGCTTTTTTTATTATTGTCATTCCAAGCCAATTTCCACTACGGTTATGAAGCCTACTTAAATATTTTTGAAAACTAAAGAACATGATTGTTTTTCTCTAACGTGACTGATGTTGCATGGACGTTACTCTATTTTTTTGCTGTAAAATTTTTCACTTTGCGAAGACACGTTGTTAGTAGGTTGACACGATACAAATCATGTCACGTTTAATTTTTATCTTATCGTGATTTCGTCCTTGAGCTAGAGAACTTTCCCAGCTTCGATTTCTCAGTAAGAATTTTCTCTTTGCGAAAACTTGCGTATTTATTTATTTATTTTGCGTACTTTTCTTTCGAAATCTGATTGTGAAGCATGAGCTTCTACAACTTACAGATTATTTTCAAGTCTCCCGTTAAGAATTTTCAGTTTACTAAGATATCATTTGAACTTATTACAATCCATAAAATCCTTATGACCATATTTTATTACCAAATCAAGATTAGGTTCAGGATGTTCTTCCATTTCTTTTAGTAAAGAAAACAAACTTCTTCGGCAACGAGAATTTAATTTTGGTATATTTTTAGGAACTTCGTTTTGTAGGTCGCCTAGATTAAATAACGTAGAATGTTTGTTTATAAGCTTTTGTAAGTGGTTTCAAGCAGACAGATTAGTTCATGTTTGTGTTGATAAGCCTAAATAAATACGAAGTGGCGACGATCTCTTTCCATGACTGTGCCACTCTGTTTGTTTTTAAGTCTTAATCATGTATTTCTATTTAGGGCATTATTTTGCTGTATAAACTACTAGCTTTTGCTCGTGGTTTCATCCGCGTGGAAGTCGGAAATTATCACACAAGAATGTACTAGTGGGATGAAAGTATCCTATGACCTTAACCCAGGTCAAGGTCTGCCTGTGTGCCAAAAATCGTTAAGGCGTGAAAATGGATGTGTATTTTTAGATCTGTGTTTTTATTGATTTCTTAATGAACAGTTTTACGCTTTTAATTTATCTCAGGATTTATTCTTAACTTAACAACTTGAACAAACATCTGTCGTAGCGTGTAATCACGAAAGTCTAAACTCAGCTTAATTCACTTGATTGATGAGAAAAGTCATTATGCTAAATAAAATTTGAATCAACCACCGAACTCTCTCAACTTCAAGATGCTTCAAGTTTTCTTTACTAATCAATTATGGGGATGAGAGACGAAAGTCTGCACACAAAACCATAATTTTTTATCCTAACGTCAAACTGAGCTCACAAGAACGCTTCTTGGAAACTGAAAGCTTTCTTTATCCAACTCTTGTAATTTCAACTTTTTTTCGTAATTAACAGGTAATGATTTTGGTTGATTTTATATTTCTGACCTTCTAAGGAATACGACCACTATTTTGCCTGCCTGTCAGAGGTTTGCCCATAGGCAGGTATTCATGTTCAAGAAAGATGACTTAAGAAAAATTCCTTTCAACCCACATTTACTGAAAATTGCTAATAAATCTCTACCCGCTGATACTCTAAGCACTCAAAGCAGCATTTTTGCTAAGACCCTGAATTACTTCTATTTATAAGTAAACACTTTGATAACAAATTACCAAAGCCCTGAATTGGTCACGACTGAATTTCTACGAACAAATATCTTCATAAGGGCTTCAAACATTCGTTATTCACTTATTCCACCTCCATAACTCTTTGAACAACAAAGGTTCTTGAAATAAGAACTTACTGCAACCACATTCACACAATTGAGTTGAGTCAGGGGCTGACGTACCTGGGTACTATAATATTATACTCGTAGTATTAACCATTGTGTGAGGTACGAGCGACCACGTTGTTACCTAAATTGGCCACGCCTGGCGCATTGTTGGGTTGAGATATCTTGGACACATGACGATCACAACAGCCAGGTGAGCTATAGCAGTTTCATAATCTCAAATAATTTACTTTATTGAAATATTCTAAGTTGATTTATATAGATTATTTTCTTTTGGTGAATAATGTGTGTTTATTGAAGGACTAAGGGCCTTTGTAAATCCATTTTCTCAAATATATGCACTGCAAACGCAACAAGTGCTGTTTTTCAAGACAGAAACCGACGTCCCTCATACGACGCGCGTTACATGGATTGCTCGAATAAAAACGCTGTATCCATAAGCCCTTCAAGGATCAATAATTTTTCTGCTGGTTAATCTTAAAAATAGATTATTTAACCTCCTTATAGTATCAATTTGACAAAATCTAAAGAAATTTTATTTCACACTAGCTTGAAGCTTCTGCCCGCGACTACGTCCACGTGAAATTTCACCCTCGCCCCATTCACCCTTCTTAGAGGTGGAACTTCGAAAAACCCTTTCGTAGTGGATAGACTCATCACAAAGAACACACCCTCCAAATGTCATGTCTCTAGGACCAGCAGTTTAGGCTATGCGTTGATATATCAGTCATGGTTTATCTATAAATATAAAATTTAAAGTCCTGACGACTTTGAATTTTATATAGATAAACCTACACAGGCACTTATGAACAGAAGCTAGGTGCACAGTTCCAATTGGTCGTTTCAAAACTCCACGATTTCTCTTTTGAAAATAATTAGCTTTTACAATGTTTTAAACAGGACAGACAGACAGGACAGGACAGGAGGAGAGTGTAGGCCTGTCGACAAGTACCAGGTAGTTAATAAAACATAAAATGGTGGGAAATAACTTGCTTTTCTTTTCGTATTGACCTTACGACGAACTCACGACCTCACGATAGCAAAAGGTCATGAAAAAAATAAATTTACGATGGAAGTCGGCGAATATTACACTCTCGCGGTATTACTTTTCTCTCAATGGGTAAGAAACTAAACAAATATCAGGATTGGAATATTTTTACCTTCTAGGTATGTAAGTATTATTAGGTTCTGTCCGCGACTTCGTCCGCTTGAAATTTCCCAATCCACCGCGTGGGACGTGATCTCCCCGCCCGCGCTTTTATTTCGTTTTAGCTTAGCGTTCTTTCTGACTTTTTTCTTTTTACTCGGCTCCTAAAGCTCGTAGCGTATAATGTTAAATAGCCTGCCACCTTTCACAAGAACTGGGCTGTTCAAAAAACAAATTAAATACAACTTTTATTTCCAGAGATTATCGCATTCAAACAAACAAACAAACTCTTCAGCTCTAATTTAATTTGAATTGAAATTGAATTGAAAATATTTATTTCAGACCCAGCACACAGTAATTGATACATGTCCATATTATGTTAGAAGGTAGACACTTATAGCTATGTTAGATATTAAATAATTATTATTTTGGACATGCATGACCGACCAATGCCTCAGCATTTGGCTGTACATTCTCTCCGACACCACGCTCAGAAGCGTGTTGGTGCTACCCTTAATAGCATAGATGTAATAGAGATCATCTAATTTAAAAATACACGCCCCTCCACAAAGCATTGGAGGGGCGTGCAGTTTGAAATTGAACGTTCTCTACGTTGCCTTTATTAGGCCACAAACCGTCCGGTTTTCAGACACACCTGGCATTTCCCTCCGAAACTGATTAACTCGTAAACCTTCCACATAGCGTACCCAAGTATGGATAATGACCTTATTTAGTGTTTACACCTGCAAGGTCGTTTTGACGGCTCAGGAAAATTGTTTACACGGCAGGCTTCAGTAGTAATTACTTAGGCAAGTAATGTAGTACTTTAGATAATTAAGCCAGTTAATTGATTATTAGTTTACGACGCTTTTTAATTTTGAAGTGGTGACGTGGCTAAGTAATAACAGCCCCACAGGTCGATCGATCAAGTTAAGCTACGCTTGCCGTGGTTGGTCCGTGGATGGGTGACCATCTTCACATACCAAGACCCCTCCGTGCCTCGGAAAGCCCGTTAAACCGTTGGTCCCGACTGTCATTCGTGGATCTTTGACAGTCGTTACGGGCCGTCAGAAGCCCGAAAGTCTGACAACCAGTCGTTCCAAGGGGTATCGTATTACCCAGTAACTGGGTTGTGGAGGTCAGATAGGCAGTCGCTCCATGTAAAATACTGGTATTCAGCTGTATCCGTTTAGACTGGAAGCCGACCCCAACATAGTTAGGAAAAGGTTAGGCAGATGATGAAATGACATTCCCTGTCAGAAATTCACTGACTGAATGACTGATGTCTCTAAATAGAACACTTTTGCAGAAATCATCAACAAAAGTTATACCTACTAGTTCCACTATCGGTCAAGAGATGGCGCTGACCTAAAACTGCAATATTATTCTACACCGCAACGCGTAGTGTTAAAATTCTCTGACGAATGCCTCGCCGATGAAAATTTAAAAACATTATTATTATGATGGTACGGAACCCCTCGGTGCGCGAGAAAAACTCGCTCTGGACCGGTTTTTTTAAGGTTCAGAAGCCTAATAACAGTTTATACAAAGTTGATACGACAGAGGGGCTTTCCTTTAAACTGCCTATACTAGATACCATTTTCAAGCTCTGTACCAAAAATCAATTAAATAGGAGCAGTAGTTTAGTCACAAATGATTTTTGAAGTTTTTGCTACGTTTGAACACGATGTATATTTCCTAACAGCTGATTATCTCATACGCATAGGTCATGCACCTTTAAAACGATAATCCGAGTATAAGATACATTGTTGCCGCACAAGTACAACCAAATATTTCACGAAGCAATAAATACACACACACTTGCACTTTCACTATGAGAGTGACAATCATAGCAAAACCCCCGCGCCTTTTTCCCGCGCGTAAAAGGAATAGAAATAGGTCAGTGTATTGCTATTGCATCCTAGATCCTTGCGAATTTGCTAAAAAAACTTGTTCTTTCAGTGTGGACAGTGCCAGTGCGCACGCGTCCTTCATTCGGGATGTACGTTACGTAACACGGGAGCCCCGGCGCGCGCCGCCGCCGCGCCGTTATGTTTGGTCGAACTCGCTGACAATAATTGTTTTTTTTTTGTTATTGTGATAGACACTAAATAAGTTTAATACAGTATTTCTTTTTTTTATTGTGACAGGATACGTAACTTGGGAATATTATTATTTAGTGTTAGTGTTTTTTTTTGTGATTGACTGTTTTTATTGTGATAGGATACGTAATTAAACGTTGGTTGTATGTGTGTGTAATAATTAAAGTGTTCAGCAATGCCTCGTGTAACTTTCACGGCGTCAGAATACACTTACATGATTTTAATTTACGGTGAATGCCGTGGAAACGCAGATTTAGCTCTGCGAACATAGGTACCGAGAAAGGTATGGTGACCGGCGCAATAGCCCTAGGAACGCCGGCACCATACAATTGGCAGTACAAAGATTACGGGAATTAAAGTGCTTAGCGACGGACAGTGATTTAATTAGAAAAATTAATAACAATATTCTCCGTCGGTATAATTTGTGCATTAATATGAATCGAGGACACATCGAGAACTTAAAAATTTTGTGTTTTTGTGTGTGCGCGTACTTTACAACCTTACCTAACATAAAAGCCGGCGGGCGCTAGCGGTCTAAACCGCCCGCTCCCCGCGCCCCCCCCCCCCCCCGCCAAGAGAGATAAGACACACGCACACGCGCTCCTGCGCGACTTTGTTACCTAGGCATCTAAGGTCAGTCAAATTTATTTATAAAGGGTGGTTGCGTTTCACTCTGACTTTAAGCCATTTAGTTTGTTTGAAAAAAAAAAAATCTCATTTTTGGAGCTTTCTATTTTTGTACTGTATCGAATTAATACTATACACGTATAGTATACGTAGTGTAATTTAATGCCCCTCTGTCATATCAACTCTGTATATTAATGAGTATAATTTAAAGAAGTGAAGTAATGTTGCTCTGCTACTAAATCATATTCCAAATTGATTTCACAGTTCGCCTGAAATTATACACTTAGCCAAAATTGGCCCTTAATTGTTTACTACATACACGAGGTCAACATAAATCTCGTGTTGATTATGATAAATAACAAAATATCAATTACTGCCAAACTTAGCGCCAAACTAAAGCTTGATGAACTACCCGCAGTTGGCACTTTAACAGATTTTAGAAAAGATAATTATACTTGCATTATTATAAACTATAGCTGTACCCGCGACTTCGTTCACGCATATGTCGGAAAACGAATTCTATATCATGGGGTTAAATTTTTTTTTGCGCGGATCCCTATTTGTTTTTCTAAAATAAAAGGCGCAGTAATAAAAGCTCCGACAAAAAAATAAGAATTGTCCTTACTTAAAATATTAAATCTATATTATATACTACATCTATATTCTTAGAGACCAGAAGCGAAATGTATTGAAAAACAAATTACTAATAATAATTATATAAGGTCCCATTGAAATAGATGGACAAACTTTTAGAAATCATTCAGATCACCAAAATAGGGACGATAGTAAAAAAAAAATTATAAGAAAAACGCATAGATACATACAAGATAAATAATCAACTAACGAAAATACACTAATCTGCCGGCAATTTATTATTTTAGGTCAAAATAAAATCACTGTAATCAGTGTCTTTTTTTGCTTGGATATCTTTAGTTAGACGTACTGAGCGCTGTGTTAAAATTTGTCCATCTATTTTAACACGACCCTAATGAACACTATAACGTGCCTAGAATCTAGAATACGCCTGTTGCATCCGAAAACCAATCAGCACAGAGTACTTTTTGATAACAAGCAGACCAGCTCGCTCCCGTTGACAGCGCACCATGCTTTTTTTATAAGCTGTCACTCGGACCGTGTAGTTTCGAAGAATGAGTATCTAAGAATATACATAGATAACGTGTAAAACTGATTACGATAACCTGTTTACAGAATAAACAATTATAATTAACTAGCTTTCGACCGCAGCTTCGCCCGCGAGGTATGTCGATAAAAACTATCATAATTATGTCCTTCCCCGGGATGCAATTTATCTCTCTGCCAAAATTACTAATAAAATATTAGTATGGATTTGTGGACATCGTTACATGCGACTGGAATTAAGGCTCCTTCAAACAGGCGCGACGACACGACACGCGACACAAAGGCACCGCAAGTCGCGCAACGAGCGGTGCCTTTATGCTATAGGATGAGTAGCGTCCTCTTGTTTGCTAATACAACACAAATTGCGGTCTTCAATCCCTCTAACAAGCTTGCTTAGGCAGTATTTGTTTTGATGTTATTGTTAGGTTGGCAAACAAACCTGCTTCAACAAGGAGTTTTTTGTTTTGCCAACATTAGTGACAAAACTGAAATTTGTCTTATGGCCGTATTTTTAGAGGCACCACTGACCTGTATTGTTTGAGGTCAGTGAGCGGCACCCATGATATTGATATTTAGTGATTTTTCTGACTCTTCAAGTCGAAACACATAAAAAAAATATATAAGTACGCGTCGACTTAAGGCTCCTGCAAACAGGCGCGACGCGCGACGCGAATCGAGCGCGACGCAAAGGCACCGCTCGTTGCGTGACTTGCGGAGCCTTTGTGTCGCGCGCGATTGTATAACGTGTCGCGCCTGTTTGAAGGAGCCTTTAAGGAACTCTCCCTTTTTTTGTCGGTAAAAAATTACCAGAAATATGAAGTCAAAGTCAAAGCATTTATTTCAAATAGGCATATAAAAGGCACTTTGAACGTCAAAAATTACAACAAAATAGAATTGATTCTAGTCGCCCATTCCAAAAGGTAGTTTTCGTATGGAGAAGAATGGGCAAGAAACTCCACCGTTACTCTTTTAAAATGTTTTACAATATTTTCATACATTAACTATATAATAACAATTATGTGAAGACGACGCACTTAAAATAAAATTACTATACTACAATAGGTTTAAAAATTAAATCATGACATATAAATTAATTATCTGATAGATACATGGTGCTCACATATTTACAAACATGGTAAAAGTAAACGATTTTCATTTAAATAAAAAAATTAACAAGTAATAAGTCAGGGTGTGAGTTAAAGTAATTAGAGAATGTAAATCAATGTCAAACAAGAATAAATTTTACAATTAAATTAGCAACCAGTTTGATTTTGTCTAGACTAAATTGTCCTATGGACCAGCATGTTTCATGTTTATTATCTTGGATATAGTCTTCTAATTTATTGTTTGCTTGTTTACAAAGTGTACGTTTATTGTGAGTTTTTAATATTCTTTCATTAATTGCAAAGTAAAGAAAAGCAATTTTTCCCATCGACTAGCCCCTGGTACAAAGAGCTTTCTCCTACTTTAAAATAGATGCTTTATTCTGTTACAATGTGAACTGCCGCATTGGTCTAGTGGTTGCAAACGCTACTGCCGAGCATGAGGTTGTAGCGGTATCTACAACGCCACATGCAAACAACGCGTCATACTGACGTCACGCAAATCCTGCATCGCGCAAGCAGAGTTTACCGCGCAACTAGCATAGATACAACGGCCCGACACGAATCAATGGGCAGTTGCCCGCCAGACACAACACCCGTCTTGTCGGAGGATCCTCCCTTTTCTATGGAGAATGAGTGAACTTTAACCCTGTTCCTCATACCTCTATAAGGTCTTGGGTTAGATTCCCAGTTTGGGCAAAGTGCTATTGGGTTTTTTCTATCTAGAGTTTCTCAGTAACAGTCCGGAGTTTGAATTCATGCCCGGTTAATGCCAATAGGCTCGCCCTTTAATACATGGGACTTAAACATAACTGGCCAAATGTGGGTATACTAGAGGTACACCGGCCAGCGTGATAAATATTCCCGTAAGCTGATAATATAAAGTAATATTTCAACAGTACCTACGTTAAGGAAAGGTCAGATAGAACCATTATGAAGGTACCTAGAGGTCAAAGTAGGGTTGCCAACATTTCTTCGACGAAATATAGTATTTTTCAAACTAAGTTATAAAAAATATAGTACACTTCAAAAACATATAGTATTTTATGGAAAAAGCAAATATAGACTAAATATTTGTTACTTATTTATTTTTGTAAAAACTATATTTTATTACATTAGTAGCATTTTTTGTCTAAAATAAAAGTGTCACGCTTTATCACATTAAGTTTTTAAATTAATGTAAATCATAAGTTATTTTTTTATTAATGAGATACTACGTCAGTCCCACCCTACCCCCAGGGGTATGGTGGGTCCGGAGTGGTCTGTTTCTTTCTTCTCGCCACTTCGAATTATATAGATACGTTGGGATGCACTGTAGTCGAACCGGAAAAAGAGTCGTTTTCTATCGAGTGATGGGGAACATAGTTTGTTATAGGAAATCTGTGTGGTGCGACGATGACTCTTTCTCCGGTTCAACTAAACACGCTACCGCATCAGTCAAATTAATATAAAAGCACGTTAAGGATTTTTTTAAATGTTGAAAATATAGTATTTTTACGTACTATGTATTTCTTGAACAGTATATAGTACGCTGACCCGAAATACAGTACAATACTATATATTATAGTACGGTTGGCAACCCTTGGTCAAAGCCACCTGAGGTCGGTCTACCATACATTCTATTGTTCTCTTATTTAATTACCTCATACGTGGCGGTTTTTCTTTGAGGTATAAAACCTCGTTTACACGAAGACAGGAAGAGCTTTACCTCACCGGGACGCCACAGCGGCGCAGAAAGGTCGCGTCGCCAACATAATGTGTGGTTGACTGCGTAACCAAACGTCAGGTAAGCTCCCACTATATAGCTGTATACATTTATTTGGCAGTACGACCTGGCGACGTCGCCGTGGTGAGGTATGGCTCACCATGGGGACGTCGGTGAGGTATGACTCTGAGTAAACACGTGAGTAAGTATGAAATCTTATATTAGTCTAGAATGGACATTCATTTATTTATTTTGGTAAATACATAAAGGTTTTGTAGTATACGAGGAACTTACAAAGTATGCGTTATACACATGGTGTAGGTAGGGAATTATCGGGTGTATCATTCTTAGCTCTCGACAGTCTAGTAACTCTCCTCGTGTAAACGAGGCTCAATAATACCTACGTGCCTTTGTTTTTATGTAAGGCAAAGTAGGTATTACCATTTACAGGGAAACTGGCGGTTTCAGGGGAGCCACTTACAAACAAAGCTTTTAGCTAAAGTTTGTAAAAGCCATGAAGTACAATGTTGCAATTAAGCTCTGCCAAGACCCAAGCCAATCCCTCGCGGGATTCACTCGCAAACTGGTCCATATTTTCGCGTAACTTCTTAATCATTAAAACCACCGACGCGCGCAGTTGTGTACTGCGTCCCGCGTGGGATTCGCCTTAAACTGTGGCCAGAGCTTTATGGTTATATTCTCTTTGATGTTATGCTGCTAATGAGGAAAACAAGCTAGGAAAGTCGTAGCCTGGTTATGAATAACAAAATAGATTAAAATTAAGTACCCTAGTCCGTTGTTTTAAAGCATGTTTTGTTACATTTTTTGTTACAGCTTTTGATTTTCAAATCCCACAGGATTTTTTTTTTTAGGAATTGGTATGTCTCACAAGACATAGCAATTCCTAAAAAAAAAAAATATTATTATTATTTCATTTAGAAAATACAGATAGACTACAAATGCTGAATTTATTATGAATAATTTTAATTTTCTTTTAACCTTAATTTGCCTTGTAGTTAACATAACTAAACTGCAATGAGGTGAAGATATAAATATAATACTTTACAAATGGCGGTGGCATCTTGAAGAAGTAAGTTCATCTCATTTCGAAACGTAAAATGTTGAAAGCGAAAACATTTTTTTTTATTTTATTACTATACTAGTTGACAAAACATTAAGATTTATTTATTATGTAAGTTCAATATTGAGGTTTTATAAAAATAAAGCATCCGGAATAAATTCTAAAAAAAGAAAGAAAATACGTTTATTTGCGGTAAACATGACGCGTCAAAAGAACACAAACAAAAAAAAATAGGGTGTGGTTGTGTCATGGACACGGCCGTGTGTTTCACTTGAATACGTTAACGTAACGGGGTTGATCTGCTCGGCCGCATTCATTCTTTTACGTTCCCGGTACTGCTTGACTCAGTAATATGGTGTTTTGTTGATACCATTCGATTGCTCTTCAGAAACCCTTTCCAACCGTATACGATTTTTGTATTTGGATTTGGCTTTTTGACCCGTATAGGCTGACATTGTGTATTTTTCATATATTTTTCTTTTTTTTTAACACATTATATTCACTGTCACTATTTTACACTAATATTTTGTATACAATCGATAGATTTGACGAGAGCTGACGATTTAAACTTAAACGAACATCGTAATTTTTCCGAGTCAAAAGTTACTAAGTGGAAATCTCGATACGCAGCAAAATGACCTCAAAATGGTAGCACTTCCTCCTTCACCGCGCGCGATGCAACACAGTGCTCACTTGGCGTAATGAATTCTTTGATCTTTTAGCTATCCAATGGTGTAATTGAATTTATGATGCAGATGATAGATATGAAGCTGCAACACCAAACTGTATTCTCCGATTTTGTTATCATTGGTTTTTATGACTTACTTCACACAATGGAAACAAGTTTAAAGACGTATTCACGTCAAAAATAAGAACTTGGGGGAATTCTCTGAACTCAAACTCAAATAATTTATTTCAATTAAACTTTGTAGAGGCACTTTTGAATTGTCCAAATTAAATAGTCTGTCAGTTAGTCAGAAAGTTGAAGCTAGTTGCCCATTCCAAAACGTAGATCTCTATGGAGAAGAACGGGCAAAAAACTCCATGGACACTCTTTTAAATCAAGATATTACAAAATCCTGGGTACATTGTTCTTGTTCCTTCTATATGTGATAACAATGTAAAAATAAGACACAAATGAAAAAACAATTCAAAATATAAGATTAAAAATAAGCCAGTTGCAGTAAGTACAAGTTAACAGATGACCAGTCTCAACCGACGGCGCCGATTCACGAACATGACGCGTGGATCAGCACCATCCAGCTCAACCATTTTGTAGGGAACGGAATGATCCAACACACGCGCCACCGTCGATGAGACATACGAGTATAGCTCGTTTTCCCACGACCCATGCTAAGAAAAGGTGTTATAAATAACCCTATATCATAAAGGCTTGTTAGTTATGAAAATATGAAGTAATCATTTTACTCGCTGGTTGTGAATAAAAACACCTAGAGAGAAATCCTTTTAAAAAATATGCGATGCGGGATTTAATAATTTTAATAAAGTTATAAGTTGTCTGTGTGCCGTGTTTACGCAGCGCTCGCCATGACGCGGCATGACTTTTTCCGACATCTTCAATAATCATCGTCATATTTCAGTCAATTTACACAAAATCTTTAATGAGTTATACACTTAAACTTTCCTCATGAATCACTCCGTCCATTGGTGAAAACCGTATGAAAATCCGTTCGGTAGTTTTTGGGTTACCGAGTTCAGACAGACAGCCGCGGCGGGGGAACTATGTTTTATAATATCATGTGGTAGCGATTGAATGAAATTCTCTGAATTCATTATTTGTTTGCATAGTTTATTTTACCTGAAACAGATTTCAATAGTTAAACAATGGAAATATTTTCCACATTTGTGTTTTCGTGGCGTTTGCGGTTAGTTTTCAATAAATGGTTTGCATTAATTCCACTTTATGCAAATGATGCGTGTATTAGCATAACTGAAATGTGAGTTAATTATTTGAATTATAATAAACTTTCTTTATTTGTATGAGTAATAACAGTAAACAATACTAACTGCAATTATTTCATAGTTTTTAGTAAGGAATGGTCTCTCGAAGAGAGGGGGCCTGTGTCCCAGCATGCAATGGGAACATGCTTATGCTTAGGAATGAATGAAAGAAAGAAAGAAAAGAAATAAAGAAAAAGTATTTATTGCGACTCATACAGGAAGATCACAAACTAAACTAAACACAGCAAAATAAAAATCCAAGTAATGGTAATAAGTAATTAGTTTGCTCAATATTTTATTTTTATTAAGAGGGAAGCGCCAGGTTATCCCGCGAAATTCTAATTTTCTTACGTTTTTTTTGCAATTAGCGGGTCAGTATCAGAGGGGCATTCATTTTCTCGTAACTTTAAGAACGTTCACAGTCTGATCTCAGTCTCAATCTGTCAAAAATGCCTCTAATTTCCCTACATTTTTGACAAGCTTTTGGCACTTAATGTCGCTTAGGTAGATGAGATTGCAACTAGATTTTTAACGTTTCTAATTACGGGAATTGACCCGCAAGTTGCAAGGAGGGGCTTCTGGCTAAGTAATAACAGCCGCATGTGTGACCATCTCCACATACCAAAACCCCTCCGTACCTCGGAAAGCACGGTAAGCCATTGGTCCGGCTGTCAATCGTGGATCTTTGACAGTCGTTACGGGTCGCAAGTAGCCCGAAAGTCTGACAACCAGTCTTACTTTCAGAATTTGATAGCCCAATTCTTGAGGAAGGCTACTTAACACCAAGCTAGGACTCTTAGGAGGCGAGCAAAAAGAAAAAAAAAAACAGAAAAAACGATAAGCGAAAAACAACCGACTTCCAAAAAAAAAACACTACAAAGTGAAAAATAATTTTAATTTCGAAAGTCGGTCCAACGGAACCAAACGACACCGACTTCCGAAATTAAAGATATTTTTCATTTTGTAGTTGTTTTTTTTTTTGTTAAAAAGTTTTAATTTTCACTTTTTAGTTAGTACCTACCTACCCCAAACAAATTAATATATCACTACTTGCTATGTGAATATCAGTGACAGAAAGCTATTGAACACATCTGCCTAACTCTTTAAAGGTACAGGCGTGATGTTATGTTGTGTGATTGCGTAAACAATGCATACATATCCTATAGTAGCAATCCCGGTTGATTTGCTGATATTTATTGAAGACTTCCGTCGTCTATCTCCGAACTCATCATCAGATCTTTACGAAATTTAAATGGGACCATTTCGGAATAAAACCCTTTCGAACAAAAAAATTTGCAAATCCGTCTATTTACGATGGAGTTATACCCGAACATATATAAAAAAAATAAAATTGAAAACATACGAATTGAGAACCTCCTCCTTTTTAGAAGTCGGTAAAAAAATAAGTTATGGCAGGCGATGCGATGCGACGGGCTGGGTCAGGTGAACAAGAAATTTCACCCGTACGAAGTAGCGGGCAGAAGCTAGTCCTTATGTACAAATTCTAAGAGATTTATTTAAAGAAACGTTTGCAGTTCGATGCTCGAAATACGATTTTTTCCGCCAATTACCAAGAATGAAGGCAAAGTCAATTAACTTTTAAAGTAGGTTAATTAAAGAATGATTAAAAACAACAGTTAAGCTTATTGATTGATTGCATTTGCAAAGCCCGCAACCATGATTCGTTTATAAAACGGAAAGGAATTCCCAGAATTCATTGGGATTTATTTTTAAAAAGTGACGTTTTGCGTCATGTAGATATTTCACGGTCCTTTGAGGCGACAGTATGTCAATAAATAAAGTTAATCCAACAAGAACAACATATAATTATTTTACAGGACGAATAAATATCGCTTGAAGACTACATTATGTAGGTATAAGTAATGAATTTGGCGTGTTAAAATGTTGTGAAAACGTGAAGAAATCTGCCGCAAATATATTTTCCCGTCTTTTGTCGTCATGATCAAGAATTCGGATGAAAGGACCAGAAGAAAGTCACCATAAAATATAAATGAAATTTACATCATCTATCATTTTTGCAACCAATCAACCAATGCCACATAACTCTTTGTATACCTATATATATAATATTATGTAAATGTATCAATACTGAGCACATCACCTTTGACTTTGATATGACTGGCTCTTTCATCAATAAAAAAAAAGATTTTTCTCCCATTCTGAAAACAAATCATTTCAGTAAAACGATTTTTCACAAAAGGTAGGTTATATACAATAATGTCCCACGTTATGCCGGTTATGTTTCTGTACCTTGTAATAGGGGCGGAGCGAGGCTTTTGTCATCAACTGGGCACAATTCCAGACTCCGGACTGCTACTGAAAAATTCCAGATGGAAAAGCACAATAACATTTGCCCGACCAGGGAACCGTACCCAGGACCTCATGCTCAACAGGCCATCAACGAGGCCATAATGGTAGGTACCTAAATATAACAAGTATAATTCTGTAGCTGTCAAAAACAATTCTGACTTATCGAAAGTAAACCGGACCAAACTAAGTTTGTTCAAATAACCAAAAGCTTTTAAGACAGCCGCTCCAATAATACACAAGCGTAGAAAATCAATACATTCTCATACATTGAACTTTATGTCATTACTTCCATTAATTTATAGTTCCATTGATCTCAAAAAATCAACAATGTTGGTTTAACCTAAATAGACCACATAAATCATCCGATTGTGTAGCTAGAAAGACTATGCATAAAATTAGACTTGCCATATAAAAAATAAATAGCCCATAAAATGGCCGTAATTTGCCACGTTTCGCGCCAAAATAAATAGAATCGAACTTCTTTTTTCGATTCGATTTTCAAACAACTTGCTTTTATGAGGCAGTGGTATATCCCTTAAATTTTGTTAATAAACCTTGATCAGCACTTCGAAATTCGAATCGTAGTCATCGAACGAATCATTGTTGGAATCTGCGTACATGGTCCGAGGAGCGTCCGTTTTGTAGTTATGCCAGTTATAATCCCGATTCCTTAAAATTGTTTGTTGTTCGAAGAAGGAATCGTTTATGTAGGATTTTCTTTACCCAATTCAGCTACATATCTATTGGTAGGATATACGTAAGGTCTGTTACAAATTGCTTTGGAATGATTATATGTGATATAAATAGGGTGTGGACATATATTATGTCGCCATTTATAATTTTATCATTCCTGGCACTTCATACATGCGGTCAGTAACTTGTTTCCTATATAAAAAAATAAGAGTGGTGGTGTATAAACTACCGACCTACATAAGTTATGAGGTGTCAGTTATGAAGTAGAAAAAAATTGGATATGGAATCAAACCAATGTATTTAAAAAAAATCTACCTGGATTTTCGTAGCTGTATTAAATTAATGTCGTTAGAATAGAATAAAAAGGGTATTAGTACTGTAGAGGTTATCTATGTAGCCCTACATTTAACAGTACAGGCTGATTATAATTGCCAGTGTGTTCCATTCGAACGTTCAAGCAAATGTCAAATATTGGAATAAGGTTATTTTAACCGACTTCTAAAAAGGAGGAGGTTCTCAATTCGGATTTTTTGTTTAGTAGAGTGCTAGAAATAACATGATTCTGTAAAGTCGTAAATATATTTTATCCAAGTCAAAGCTTTTTAATTATATTGTGAAGCTCCCATCTGGAGTTTCACAGTACCTACAAAAATGATTTTACAGATATAAAAGTAAAAATACCACGTAACCATAACGTGGTATTTTAACTTTAGTATTAAAATAAGTTAATGCTAAATACAAATATCTAAACATTTAAGTTTCCGACCAATATTGTCGAGAAAAGCTGAAAGCTCATTTTCTGAGCTGTACGGAAAACATTTATCGTTTTCATATTTTTACATTCCGGCTTAGTAAAGATTAAACACGGGCTCACGACGAAGTACCGGGCTATTTCTGCGTGTTTCGTTTCAAAATACGGATTTATAACTCAAGAGTTAGAGATTTTTACGTAAAACCACAACAGTTGGGTTTTCAATATTAATTTATTATTTCGTAATCCGTATGACGTGCTACACATTCATCGGCACAGCCGGGCGGTAAAACCGAAAATATAAATATGTAAGTAGATATTTGTAATGTTCGGTAGAAAAAGCAACTGTAACATGCCAATTCAGCAATGGTGCATGCCGAACGGAGTTTGAAGATTAGCACGAGCCGAATTAAAGCTGAGTATCTAATTATAATAATAATAATAAATTTTTATTAAAAAAACATAAGGTATGGTGTTAAATACAGTTTTCTTAAATCTATGTTAAATTCACACATAATTTTGAGCCTGAACTAGGAAAACCTGTGTTTCAGGCGATTAATTGCTTCGGGTCGACTTTGTCGTTACACAGATATGGCCAAACCTAACACGAACAAGTGTGATCACACCTAAAAGAATGCCTAGTTGATGATGATATCCTAGGCTAGATACCTTTTCCGAACTATGTTGAGGTCAGCTTCCAGTCTATGAAAGCCTTAAAATGAATGTTATAATTTGGTAAATGTATTTGGTTGAATTACTTAACAATCACTTTGCCATTATACATACTTCTGTTATACCTACTGAATGTTATTTCAGTCATACGAGTATTTTTATTTAGTAATAGTTACGTACGGTGTTACGATATCTCTCGTTGCATTCAATTACCTTGTGTGAAAGTCATTATCTGCCGAGCCTTTTCCCAACTATGTCGGGGTCAGCTTCCAGTCTAACAGGATGCAGCTGAATACCAGTATTTTACATGGAGCAATTGGCTATCCTCGTTCCACAACCCAGTTACTGGGTAACACGATATCCCTTTGTAAGACTGGTTGTCAGACTTTTGAGCTTCTGACTACCCGTAACGACTGTCAAAGATCCACGAATGACAGCCGGGAGCATTGGCTTAACGTATTTTGCGAGACACGGAGGGGTCTCGGTATACCTATAACTCCTATGAAATTTGGTATTGGACTGGCAAGCTTATTTATAAGCTCCCAAAATTACCTACAGTTATAATTATCATCAGAGGTAATTAACTATCCCAAAGACCGACACTGATTGATTAACCAAGGGCTTTATCAACGTATTGACAGATAATAATTATGATAAGGTTTATATAATAGTGAAAAATCGTTTGAGGATATGAACGTCACTGTAGTTATTAATGCATTATCATATATAACCTTGATTTTTATCAAAGCGACCATGTTTTGTTTGATTTCACGAGCTTTATTGGAAAAACTTAATTAAGTATATTGACTGTCTGTATCAGGTACATGCTGATCAAAAGGACCGCGATTTATCAATAGCGTAGTATTCAGTTTTATTAATAACTAACTTCTGCTCAGAACTTCGTCCGCGTGAATTTTTGACCATGACCCACCCGTCGCATCGCATCGCATCGCCTGCCCGCGCTATTAATTCGTTTTCACTTAGATAACGTTCTTTCTGATTTTTTTAATTTTTGTTCGGCTCATAAGTGCCCTAGCGTGAATGCGTGTTAAATAGCCGTCCTCAAAAATTAGGCTATCAAATTCAAAAATAAAGTTTCAAATCCGACCGGTAGTTCCAGAGATTAGCGCGTTTTTAAACAAACTCTTCAGCTTTTTTATTAGTACTTATAGATAGATGAAGTTTTAAATAATAATAATAAATGAATAAATATTTTTTTATTAAGGAACTTACATATAGGTTTTGTAAGTAGTATAATGTTCAGCGGGATTGTCCGAAAGGGTTACCGCTGGCTCGGAATATAAAGGGCTAAGGAAGGAACACGGGTGGGTTTTAGACAGTAAGAGTCTGACACTCCCTTCCGCTCCACCCAGAGCGAGAGGGGTCACTTAATGATTTCCCATCATGAAAAAAAAAACGTAGTATAATGTGTTTAATGCGTCTGCCGTGTTATTTTTGCACCACCTACCCCGTGCCTCGGCAAGCAAGCACCCAAAGCAGTCGTCCTGTACCTGATCTCTCCCCGATCTGAGAGTAAAGGATCAGAGAGAACACCTGTATTTACACACACACACACACACACACACACATACACACACACACACACACACACTATAAATCCATTCTAATATTATGAATGCGAAAGTGTGTCTGGCTGTCTGTCTGTATGTTAGCTCTTCACGCTTAAAGGCTCCTGCAAACAGGCGCGACGCCCGACGCGAATCGCGCGCGACACAAAGGCACCGCTCGTTGCGCGACTTGCGGTGCCTTTGTGTCGCGTGTCGCGTCGCGCCTGTGTGTACGAGGCTTAAACCGCTGAACCGATTTAGATGAAATTTGATATAGAAATAGTTTGAGTCCCGGGAAAGGACATAGGATAGTTTTTATCCTGATATTCTCACGGGATCGACACTTTGGCGGGTGAAACCGCGGGGCGCTGCAAGTAACGAATAAAGGCTCCTACAAACAGGCGCGACACGCGATATAATCGCGCGCGACACAAAGGCACCGCTCGTTGCGCGACTTGCGGTGCCTCTGTGTCGCGTGTCGTATTGCGCCTGTTTGAAGGAGACTTAAAGCACAGAGTACACTACATATGTATAATATCTCCTGCGTACCTGGCTAATCTCCGTTGAGATTTACCGAAATTCGGTCGAGAGGATATTATTATAGCAAGTAAATAATACTTTAGTGAGAAGTGTATTAGTAGGTATTAGTAGAATGATTCACGAACTTCATTGGAGCTTGCACAGGTGCCAGGTCTTTCTCAAAACTGTTCTTATGTTGGTTGCATGAGTAGATGTCGGTGATTTATGCATGTGTGTCATGTCTGCCATAAGATATTGATGTAGCGGATGCGTTGAATGCGAAATATTACACATGATTTATTATTCGTCTACTCAATAAATACATTGATCGAATGTGTTTGAAATGAGTTACGTTTGCTTGTAGACGAAAGGCAACATCTTTGAAAGTTGGTCACACATATCACGTGTGCTCGGCACCCTGGTTACGTAACACACTATTAATCTCAATCTGAATAATTTTGATGGCATTGCTTCATAAAGGCTCCTACAAACGGGCGCGACATGCGATATAATCGTGCGCGACACAAAGGCACCGCTCGTTGCGCGACTTGCGGTGTCTTTGTGTCGCGTGTCGTGTCACGCCTGTTTGAAGGAGGCTTAATATGAAGCAATGGATTAGCTATATCCCAAGTTTTTCGAACATATTATGTTCGAAAAACTTAAAAAAAAACCTAAAAAAGAAGGGGGAGCCCGTGGCTAAATAATAACAACCCCACAGGTCGATCGATCAAGTTGAGCTACGCTTGCCGTGGTTGGTCTGTGGATGGGTGACCATCTTTACATACCGTGACCCCTCCGTGCCTCGGAAAGCACGTTAAGCCGTTGGTCCCGGCTGTCATTCGTGGATATTTGACAGTCGTTACGGGTAGTCAGAAGCCCGAAAGTCTCATAACCACCCTTACCAAGGAGTATCGTATTACCCAATAACTGGGTTGTGGAGGTCAGATAGGCAGTCGCTAGTCCATGTAAAATACTGGTATTCAGCTGCATCCGGTTAGACTGGAAGCCGACCCCAACATGGTTGGGAAAAGGCTAGGCAGATGATTATGTTCGAAAAACTTGTCTGCTCAACAACGTAAATAACGCAATGAATCTTGTTGAACTGTCAAAATGTTACCATTGCTGGTGATAGTGTGTTAAGGCTCCTGCAAACAGGTGCGACGCGCGACGCGAATCGCGCGCGACACAAAGGCACCGCTCGTAGCGCGACTTCCGGTGTCTTTGTGTCGCGCGTGAAGGCACGTACACACAGGCGCGACGCGACACGCTGTAACCCGGCTTCGTAGTTTACTGATAATTTCTTAGAAACAAGCTGCTGATGGTTCCTATTTGAACTTTACTACTCACCACCGTGCTAAAGTAAATTTATAAGGTATAATCTGCTAGGAAGGATAATTAAACAAGTACCTTCTTACACAATACAAAGTTTATTGGAATTATACAAAATTAAAGTACACATACAAACAATGTGGCAAGCCACCAAATTAATGTACCCTTCCCAGAGTCTATGGCATACACCCACACAACTAGTCTCCGTTCCTAGTGGTGTCAGTGCACGCCAGACTTGAGACTAAATAGCAGTTTCTCAGAGTCGCTATAGCGAGTCCGTGGGATGATTGAATTAACAACTTCTAGCTCAATCGAACAGGTTTTGGCCTTTTCCGGACTGTGCTCATAGAGGGAAAATAAATACTATACGAAGCAAACCCGAGACACAAGATCCTTACAACAACTGGTCTTAAAACAACCTAGTTCCTACAAAAGGCCTAACTCTCTCATAGATTAAACCATAATGACACACTGATAACACTCTCTATAAAATCCTCAGTATAACCCCTTCAGTTGACGGTTCAGGGTCCTTGGCGTCGTTCACAGGAGAAACCTGTGAACACACGCGAACGCGGCCTACGGACGAGATGGTGACGCTATCGTTACCTGGAGTGGCGAACTTCCCTCAACACCTGGATTCGGTTTGGTAAAGCCTTCCTATTTTCGGAGGACCACACCGCAAGGGAGAACCATAAATCCGCCTGCGCTCTGATGAATGTCAAAACACCGCACGGCGCAACACCAAGGCAGCGAATCAATCGCGCATAACATATCAGGCTAGCATAAACAGCCAGACCTGTAACAACGTCCTCGTGTCAGAACACACATGCATGAGCTAAGCTATAGGCTATCCAGCAAGAACAAAGAAGATGGTTTAGTACTCACGGAATTCTGCCAAAACAGCTCCTACTAATTAAAATCCCATCGGGTTATTTGGACACATCCCAATCCTCCTAGGATTAAGTCCCTCAGAATCGCCCTTTAGGCTCGAGTCCTTGTTCGTAAAAAACGGACACCGTCTTCGCCTATTTCTCCAGACCAATCTGACCGTTTCTCGAATCATCTTCCACAGACTATATAGTTTCCTTATCGATTTGTATCTTCATTTTGTCTAACATTATGTTTGACATAAAATGTGATAAATTATGTACGTTTGTTTATTTATTTCTTGATTATCCAAATAAACTTGCAATTAATCACCTAAGCAAAAAGGCATCAACGCCATCTGTGTCACGCAGAACAGCATTGACATCCCTGGCGTAGTCCGCCGTTAATTACAATAGGTGTCGCTACTAGACACAATCAATATGTAATTTTGCAACGTCACAATGCCCCTCTTCCCACAAAAGGTTTTTGTGTACGCAAAAACCAACACCGCCCTCGGTGTTATAACACTGGAGTGGGTTTACAAATTCTCATAGAAACTGTAGTGGAAGAGTTCTGATCAATTTATAAATTGATTGTTGTGAAACGTCATATACTTTTTTTTTTTTTTAAGATGAAATATAAATAATTTCCTTATTTTCCTACTGTAAGTAAATAACCAACCTTATAAAATCCAAACTGCCAGGAAACCTATTCTTCTTACAAATCTTCCTACAATCCGGGCATAACCCCCCCCATTCTTTCATACATCCCTGAATTTCTTTCTCTTTCAATCCTGTAGCAACCTGCATTCAAATCGCAGAAAGCCACCTCTTGCATACTCCCGAATTCCGTCTGTAAACCAGTGGAACTCTGAATTGTTTAATATAAATCTAAACAATCTTCCTGGTGAATATGTTCAGCGAGCTGATACATATATCGGGCAAACAATGTGCATAAAACTCACCAGACAAGACGTATACAGCGTTCCCAGAAATAAATATTCTGTAAACATAATGGTGGTTTGGCTTCTTTTAAGAGTCACCGGCCGCTCGTAACTAGATAAGCACTAGTGCTATCTAAAGTCTCACCGAAGCAACAATGCTATATTGGCAAAACATAAATTAGTGAAGGCTTATTTTTGAAGTCACGATCCGCTTCATATGAAAAAAAAAACAACCAAGCGAGCTTGGCTATAAAAGTTATGGACCGAGCCATAAAAAAAAACACAAGGCATGCAAGACAGCAAAATTACTGTATACAATCTTGAACGATACCCAAGACTTACGTTCATAATATAATAATCAAGACAATTTACTTATAAATAAAGTATAGCATGCATATAAGCCTTGTCGTCGTTGTTGGAGTTTACTTCCTAACAACACATGAAACACGGACTACGGCTAAAAAAACCCTCAGCTGAGACGACCGAAAAAAACTAAAGATTATGTTAATAGATTTTCATATCTTTTATATGCCAAGAGCCCAATGGTTTACCATTTAACCCTATAAGCTCATAAACTAAAGGTGAAAGCTTCTTTTTCACTATGCACTGTTGATATTTAGGAGCCAACTTAGATGCTTTATACTTCTCCGCATCACTTTGGATGTAAGTTTTACGCCAAACCATCTGGCCTTCGCGTAAAGTGACGTGACGCCTACGCAAGTTATAATATTTCGCGTTTGTGGCATGAGCCTTAACAATATTGGCGCGCACCTTTTCGAAAATCTCCTTTAGAACTCCTAATTCCCCTGCATATTCTTCACGAGGCATAGCTACTTCATAATCGCAGTCGTCTGTGTTCTTATAAAACGTGCCGTTTATAATGGGTTCTCGGCCATGGACCAAGAAAAATGGAGTAAATCCAGTTGTTTCATTCACTGCGCTATTTAAAGCAAATTGTATTTTCGTTAAATTGAGATCCCAAGTCCTATGATCTTCTTTTACATAAGTTGAAACTGCAGTCATTACTGTTTTATTGTACCTTTCAACCATGTTAATTTGTGGAGTGTATCTAGGCCCATAATGCACTCGAGGTATGTTGTACTTCTTTAAAAGGTTACAAAATTCCGATCCCGTGAATTGAACCCCATTATCGGTAATTACGGTTTCAGGAATCCCGTGAGCGAGAAGAACATAATTCTCAAAGTTTTTGGCTACCAGGGCACTAGTTGCACGGCGTAGTGGAAACAATAACGTATATTTTGAAAAACAGCAAGAAACTACAAGTAAATGTACAAAACCCGAGCGTGATTTCGGAAGTGGTCCAACTAAGTCTATAGATACAGCTTGAAATGGTCTATAACATTGTTTAGGCTGACCCATGAGACCCGGAGTAAGAGTAGTCTTATGTTTATAAGCCGAACAAATACTGCAACCCTTGATAAACTCAACTACGTCACGATACATTCCTGGCCAAAAGTACCTTAAACTTAACCTTCGGTGTGTCTTAAAAACACCCAGGTGACCTGAAGTAGGAGGTTCATGGTTTTCAGACATGACCTGTGAACGCAGTGATTTGGGTACTACCTCTTTCCAGTCGAACTCATGTGTTAACGCATATTTACCTTTAGTGTATCTATATAGTAAACCTTTATCTACGCGATAGTTGGGGTAATTTTTCGGGCATGACAAACAACCGGCCATAATTTTATCATACCATTCGTCACCAGTCGGTGTAGGCGTAATAGGAGTATTAGTTACAGCCTCAACTTTAAGTAACCTTGATAAGGCGTCTGGTACAACATTATCTTTACCCTTCCTATGCTCGATGGTATAGTTATACTGGGATAAGCGACAACCCCAGCGTGCTAAGCGACCTGTTGGGTTTTCCAAATTTTTAAACCACTTAAGTGAAGCATGGTCAGTAATAACTGTAAAATGTCTGCTACCCAAATATGGTTCAAACTTTTCTACCGCATAAATGACAGCCAACGCTTCACGTTCCGTTGCACTATAATTACGCTCTGTTTTACTAAGGGATCTACTAATATAAGCAATAGGATGGTCATTCCCGTCAATATTCTGGGTTAACATACCACCTATGCCATAACTGGATGCATCGCAGTGAACAGTAAACGGTTTTTCAAAATCAGGACACGCTAAGACTGGAGCAGAAACTAAAATATTTTTTAATGAGTTAAAAGCGTCGTCTGCCTCTGGATTCCATTTAAATTTGACCTTGGTGCTGGTGAGTGCATTTAATGGCGCTGCTATAGTAGAAAAATTTCTAATAAATCTTCGGTACCAAGAACAAGTTCCCAGAAACATTTTTACCTCTTTCGCGGTTTTTGGTACTGGAAAGTCTAAAATAGCGCGCACTTTTTCCGGATCAGTCCTAAGACCACACTCATCCACCACATAGCCCAAGTATTTTAATGATTTTCTAAAGAATTTACTTTTCCCGAAATTTATCGTTAAATTTGCACTTTTTATCCGTTCGTGTAGCCTTTTTAACAGAAGTATGTGTGTATCTAAATCCTCTGAAACTACACAGATGTCATCGACATAACAGAATATTAACCCCTTGGTAATATCACTACAAAACGGATGGCCAAACAACCTATCCATTAATCTTTGCTGACGAGCAGGAGCCCCGCAAAGTCCAAATGGCATTACTTTAAATTCAAATAGTCCTCTACCTGGAACAGTGAAACTGGTTTTCTCCCGTGAAGTTTCCTCTAATGGTATTTGCCAAAAGCTAGATTTAAAATCTACAGAGCTTATATATTTTGCGTTTTTGAGACTATCTAAGATTTGTGGTATGTATGGTATTGCATAAGCATCCCCTTTTGTAACCGCATTAAGCTTCCTACAATCTAAACAAAACCGCAATGTACCATCTGATTTTGGGACCATAAGGACTGGATTGTTCCATGGACTTTCACTTGGCACCACCACATCGTGCTTCAACATGTTGTCCAATTCCTTATGAAGTTCTTTTAACTTTTCTGGTGACATTGGATATGGTCTGGACTTAATGGGCAACGCGTCACCTGTGTCTATCGCGTGTTGTATTAAATGTGTTCTACCCAAACCTTTTGACTCAAACGATATGTTATGAAATTGTTGGACTATTAATTCTGCTATTGTTTTATGTTCCGGACTCAAATTATCAAATGACTCTACTGTGTTTACTATTGTTTTATTTGTATTATTATTAAAGTGCATAAATTGTTTAGGTGCCTCAATATAACTAATGTGTTTAAACATTTGAGGCATCAAACTAAAAGCTATCCAAAAATCCACCCCAAATATTACATTTGATGTTATGGATGGTATTACATAAAATTTAATAATCTTTGTTACACTATTGAATGTAATAGGTAACCTTAAAATACCTATAGGATTGCTTTCGGATCCATTTGCAACCAGAATTGTTTGCTTTAACTCAACTGAGGTATCTAATGAATAACCTAAGTTAATAAACTTCTCATGGGCTCCATTGCCTATAATTGAAATATCTGCTCCTGAATCTAACAAACCGTATAATACTACATCATATAAATTCACACTTAAATATGGCCGAATATCCTTATTCCTGTCTGGCTTAAACAGTGCTGACACTGATCTGTTATACTTGTAAAAATTAGAAACAAATTCTAACCAAGATTTCCATTCACCTGGATCGACCGGTTCAGGTGGTTGGTGACAGACTGTTGACATTAGTTTTTTGCATCCTTTGGTTTCTTTTTACATTCTGGACAATTCCTTACTGTGAACCCTAACTTTCCACATTTGAAACATTTTGTTTCTTTTTGTTTATCTTTACAAACGGGACAAGTTTTAATAGTAAACCCTATATTTCCACACCTAAAACATTTTATCTCTTTCGCGGATGGTTGTGGTTTGGGCTTGTGTTTAGTTTGTTTGTATCTGTTGTCATGGTGGTCAACGCTGGCTACTTTTGGTTTCAGTTTTTGGTCTGACTGTGAAGTTGATTTGTATGTATTTGACTTTATATCCTCTGCCTCTAGAAGTCGAGCAAAATCTTTTAGTTCTGCCACTGATTCCGGCTTTACTAAAACTAAACCCCTAGATATGGATGGTTTGACGTTCTTTTTTAGGATTTTAATCTTTTCTGGTTCCGTTAAAGGTGTCTTCAGACGAGAGAATAATCCATTCATGATGGCGAAATACATATGAACGGGTTCATCATTTCCCTGAATCCGTTTCTTGGCCTCATCCAGTAAGTTATCCTCATAATCAATGGCATGAAACTCACTAAGAAGCAGATCTGTCAACTCCTTCCAAGTTGCCACTTGACATTTTGCACTCCTGTACCATATTAAAGCGTCACCCTTAAAAAACGCAAAAGCCGAATCAAACAACACAGAATCACTTATTCTAAATGCCTTGGCACGTTCAGCGATTGAATCCAAAAACAAGAATGGGCACGACTTACCATCAAATGTGACATTCCACTTACAAATGTTTTTACTGACTGCATACTGAGTACCATTACTATCGACGTTGTCCTCAACCTCTGGCTTTTCAGACTGTGACCGTACCTCAGAACGAGTGTACAACTTGACGAGTGTTGGTTCATAACCCTGTATCACAACCTTAAGTTTCTCCTGCAGAACACAATGTTTCTCCGTTTCACAAGTTAATCTATGCAGACGATGGTATAAATGGCAATACAAAGCCCTAGCACGAGCAAGACTATACTTATCACGAGTCTTTTCGGCACTATCCACCTTGGCTTGCAACTCCTTCAGCTTAACCTGAATCGTATCCAGTTCCTTGCCAATGTCCGACTCCTCATCTACAAACTCGGAGGGACCAAAGCCTAAACAGAGTGATTTGAGTTGTTTTCGAAGTTTTAAAACTGTATCTGCCGGTGTCTCTGCACGAACAGCAACCTCATATGTCAATTCGTCACGTAGAAGGGAATGTATGTATACTGTCTCTAAATCCATAGTGAAAAAACAATTTAACCAAAACCAATGACAAACTAAACGCAAATCGTGTATAACGCGTTTCGGAACGCACCCTGATATATCAAAACGTCAAACGTCAAATGTCACCAATGTAAATGTGTTTTATGGGTTAAGTACCAATGTATGAAAACGAATGCTGAACGATACAAACAAACAATGCTGTTTTTTGGAATGCCGTGGTTGTTTTTTAAATCTGGGATTAAATAATCAGTGTTAAAACGTTAAACAACGAAATGACCGACCAGTTGTCATAAAGATTCCAAGTGTCCCGTTTCAATGGAAGTTGATTTCTACAAATTGTAGTTCCCTGTATTGCAAAATCCAGTCAATACGAGTGAAACTTGCTTCTAGTGTTATTATCTTACCACTGAAATCCTCTAATACCAATATGAGACTGCTAAAACACCTCTGAGAAATACCTCATAGAAATTGTTTACAATTTTTAAGGTTACCCCCATTTGTTTATAACTTTTACAGAAATTAATGTTGGGTTTTTGTCTTATAATACAATGTTTCACTATTAAAAATAAATGCAATCCAGTTTATCAGGACATCAACTGAAACAACCACATGAACATAATAACACAAAACTGTTGTTTCTTATTGTACTAATTATCTTCCAGTTGTAATAATTATTACTTGTATTTGTTAAACAAACTGTACCACAAATGCAAACTAGAATGCTACATAAACTTCAGAAATATAGGTAATATTAAGTCACCAACCTCTAAACAAACGTTTGGTACATATATAGTCCCAAAATAATTATCACAATGCCACTTGTCTTACTTGTGAGTTGGGCATACATACAAATAAACGAAAACAAAAGAAACAACAAAAGAAACCAACAAAAGAAATGGTTTAATCGTGGTGCAACGGCCACTATACAATTTGAAACTTAAAACTAGCCTTAAACTAATACAAGAATCCGCCAACTGAAAGGACTGAGGGAATTGAGAGAGATATTGTTATTAATTCGTTCACCCTATATAATTAAATAATTATATACCGTTGGGCGCCAACTGTAACCCGGCTTTGTAGTTTACTGATAATTTCTTAGAAACAAGCTGCTGATGGTTCCTATTTGAACTTTACTACTCACCACCGTGCTAAAGTAAATTTATAAGGTATAATCTGCTAGGAAGGATAATTAAACAAGTACCTTCTTACACAATACAAAGTTTATTGGAATTATACAAAATTAAAGTACACATACAAACAATGTGGCAAGCCACCAAATTAATGTACCCTTCCCAGAGTCTATGGCATACACCCACACAACTAGTCTCCGTTCCTAGTGGTGTCAGTGCACGCCAGACTTGAGACTAAATAGCAGTTTCTCAGAGTCGCTATAGCGAGTCCGTGGGATGATTGAATTAACAACTTCTAGCTCAATCGAACAGGTTTTGGCCTTTTCCGGACTGTGCTCATAGAGGGAAAATAAATACTATACGAAGCAAACCCGAGACACAAGATCCTTACAACAACTGGTCTTAAAACAACCTAGTTCCTACAAAAGGCCTAACTCTCTCATAGATTAAACCATAATGACACACTGATAACACTCTCTATAAAATCCTCAGTATAACCCCTTCAGTTGACGGTTCAGGGTCCTTGGCGTCGTTCACAGGAGAAACCTGTGAACACACGCGAACGCGGCCTACGGACGAGATGGTGACGCTATCGTTACCTGGAGTGGCGAACTTCCCTCAACACCTGGATTCGGTTTGGTAAAGCCTTCCTATTTTCGGAGGACCACACCGCAAGGGAGAACCATAAATCCGCCTGCGCTCTGATGAATGTCAAAACACCGCACGGCGCAACACCAAGGCAGCGAATCAATCGCGCATAACATATCAGGCTAGCATAAACAGCCAGACCTGTAACAACGTCCTCGTGTCAGAACACACATGCATGAGCTAAGCTATAGGCTATCCAGCAAGAACAAAGAAGATGGTTTAGTACTCACGGAATTCTGCCAAAACAGCTCCTACTAATTAAAATCCCATCGGGTTATTTGGACACATCCCAATCCTCCTAGGATTAAGTCCCTCAGAATCGCCCTTTAGGCTCGAGTCCTTGTTCGTAAAAAACGGACACCGTCTTCGCCTATTTCTCCAGACCAATCTGACCGTTTCTCGAATCATCTTCCACAGACTATATAGTTTCCTTATCGATTTGTATCTTCATTTTGTCTAACATTATGT
The DNA here is from genome assembly GCA_963855955.1 of Luperina nickerlii. Taxonomy (NCBI): domain Eukaryota; kingdom Metazoa; phylum Arthropoda; class Insecta; order Lepidoptera; family Noctuidae; genus Luperina; species Luperina nickerlii. The sequence continues at coordinate 5,172,704 of OY979664.1, forward strand.
TTGACATAAAATGTGATAAATTATGTACGTTTGTTTATTTATTTCTTGATTATCCAAATAAACTTGCAATTAATCACCTAAGCAAAAAGGCATCAACGCCATCTGTGTCACGCAGAACAGCATTGACATCCCTGGCGTAGTCCGCCGTTAATTACAATAGGTGTCGCTACTAGACACAATCAATATGTAATTTTGCAACGTCACAACGCGACACAAAGGCACCGCAACTCGCGCAACGAGCGGTGCCTTTGTGTCGCGAGCGATTCGCGTCGCGCGTCGCACCTGTTTGCAGGAGGCAAACAGGTGCGACGCGCGACGCGAATCGCGAATCCTTGATTTTATCGCGTGTCGCGCCTGTTTGAAGGAGCCTTAACGCAATTGCCAGCCCCGCAGGCTGCCCATGGCGAGTTTAATAGATATTAATTTTTTTGTTTATGTCTTCTATGATCAGTCTATATAAATGTTTTTTACTAGCTACTTACATACGAGAACCTACCTACCTGCTTACGAGAACAAAATTCTTTTGTAACTACTTAGACCATTTCCTTGACACATTACAAATTTATTAGGTACCAAATAAATGAAAAAAAAACTTTTGTAATAAGCTGAGAGCAGCAATAAACACGACAGTAATAATTTATAGGTCCCATTGCGCACCTATCTAGTACCTACTGAGTTTTTTGTAGGCTTTCTGGAATCTGTGACGTCACTAACAAAATAATATTAAGGGGAAGCGCCAAGGTAGCCCGCGAAATTCAAATTTTCTTACGGTTTTTGCAATTTGCTGGTCTTATGGATTAAGTTGTGTGTCGATCAAATATGATTCGCGGCCATAACAAATATGTATTTACAGAATTATTATCATTAAAGTCATCAACACAACTCTCTAAGACCACGTAACTCCAAAGAATGATGATTTCATGAAACAGTTATTCTTTGGAGTTACGTGGTCTTAGAGAGTTGTGTTAATGACTTTAATGATTATAATTCTATAAATACATATTTTTTACGGCCGCAATTCATATATTAATCAACGTATCACTTAATACTGACCAGCAAATTCCAAAAAAACCAAAAAAAATTGAATTTCGCGAGCTACCCTGGCGCTTTCGCCTTAAGACGGCTTTCTTTGATTAGATTGCTGATATTGAATAATAGCCATGTGGTTCTAGTAAGCATATACTTAAAGGCCATTAGCCGTGTTTAAAAACGTTGTATCTTGTCGCCATCTCATCTCAGCGACAATCAATGTCGAAAACTTGTCAAAAATGTAGGGAAATTAGAGATATTTTTGACAGATTGAGACTGAGATCAGACTGTGAACATTATTAAAAATACGAGAATTGCGCCTCTGGTCAGTCTCTAGCCTAACCTGTCAAAATTAGGGTAGTGAACAATAGGTACCTACTGACGTGTGTTAACCTAATTTTTACAGTCTATTTGGCCCGCCTATTTTAAGCCCGAAACATCACTGACAAATGACGGGGCCCCTAAAAAGAGGACACATAAATCACTGGTCCTTTCGGCACCCTAATTGCGTAACGTACTATAAATCACCATCTGCACCATTTTGAAGGGCTAAATACATTGCTTCATAAGTTAGAAAAAATTGTCTGCTCAACAACGTAAAATAATGCAATGAATCTTGTTGAACTGTCAAAATGGAAACCATTGCTACTATTAGTGTGCAATGCGTGCCACGTAAGAAGAGACTTGACCCCGCCTCCCCCGCCTCTTTCCGCCGCCCCTATGACGTCCGGTCCCGTCCCGCACTCAGACCTCATACCGCTAAAGATACCTAAAATCGTGTACTGCGCATGTCAAACCACGTGGTGTCAAGTCTCTTCTTACGTGGCACGCGTTGTACCCTGCTGGTCCTTTGAGCAACAAAAAACCCAAACCACAATAGATACATCAATCGAAGTCAATAATCACGTCAATTTCACCATCAAAACAGATGCAGTACAGTACCCGGCGATAAATATTGCACATCGACCTTTGGAAAGAGACAATCGGCTAATTTCGGCTTCGTAGAGCGTTATCTCTGTCGCACGAAATACAAACAGTACGGTATCTATTAGGAGCTGTTAAAACAATTATGATTTGCTTCTTTTGATAATTATTTTTATTCTTTGTATAAAATCGATGGGATCGAATAGGTCGATGTGCAATATTTATCGCCGGGTATTGTAATTAATATGCTGAAATGTCATGCATGTATTTTGGCTGACTTGGCCGGTTGCCAAGTCGCACCAAGATGTGCCAGATAACAAGATTTATTCTTTTCGAGCTGCAACAGTAAATTAAAGAAATTTTCGACTTATTATGAACTGGTTTACATAATTAGTTGAACGTTTTAATGCGTGTTATATTTTTTTTTGGGTGATTTATCTATGACAGGTACCTATTATGGTTACTGATATATCCGCTGCGTCGTGTTCGTAACTTTAGAACTAAAGGACCAAAAATATGTTAACTTCTGGAACACGGTTTTAGGTTTCCGTGCCCCAAAGGGTGCCCTATTACTAAGGCTCCGCTGTTTATCCGTCTGTCTGTCTGTCTGTCACAGGGCTGTATCTTTAGAATCTTGAAATTTTCACAGAGTGTGTACTACTATGACCACTGTAACAACAAATAATAACAAATAATTTAATTAAAAAAATAAATGGGTAAAAGAAAAGTGTTTTCTTTTAATGCGTAGTGTCAAATATTGTACGGTGGTACGGAACCCTTCGTGTGCGAGTCCATCTATTGAAGATTGAGAATTAAATTGGATTATTGACTCTTACGAGTCTCGATAAAAATGTTGATTTAACCTTAGATATGGATTCAATTGTTCTTGTAAAATGCAATGTGTTCAAATTTACTTAAATAAAAGCAAGCATAGTAGTTTTGTATTTTAGATCTATATTAGAATAAAAAATAAGAATAGAAAAAAAAATCGCCCAAGCGGGAGTCGAACTCGACGAAGAGCCCATCCACAAGGCGAAAAACGCCAAAAAAACACTACTCTTGTGTTATGGAGAGACCCCCTTTAATTTTTTTAACTTTATTTTATTTTTATTATTTGTTGTTATAGCGGCAATTTTCAACTGTCTACTTGTTACGGTTCATGAGATACAGCCCGTTGACAGACAGACGGACGGACGAACTGACAGCGGAGGCTTAGTAATTTTGACACCGTGTGGCTATGAAAGCCTTAAAACGAATGAATGTTATAATTAGGTAAATGTATTTGGTTGAATTACTTAACAATCATTTTGCCATTATACATTATTCCTTTTTTATTTTATTATTTCTGTTATACTGAATGTTATTTCAGTAATACGAGTATTTTCATTTAGTAATAGTTACGTACGGTGTTACGATATCTCTCGTTGCATTCAATTACCTTGTGTGAAAGTCATTATCTGCCGAGCCTTTTCCCAACTACGTCGGGGTCATCTTCCCGTCTAACAGGATGCAGCTGAATACCAGTATTTTACATGGAGCGACTGCCTATCTGACCTCCACAACCCAGTAAGTTGATAATACGATACCCCTTGGTAAGACTGGTTGTCAGACTTTCGGGCTTCTGACTACCCGTAACGACTGTCAAAGATCCACGAATGACAGCCGGGACCAACTGCTTAACGTGCTTTCCGAGGCACGGAGTGATTTTGGTACTTAAAGATGGTCACCCATCCACAGACCAACCGCGGCAAGCGTAGCTTAACCTGACCAATCGACCTGTGCGGCTGTTATAAGTTAGCTACGGGCCCCCTTGTATGAAAGTACCAGTATCATTCAGATGTATCTCACCCATATGGAGGATAAACTGGTAATGTCAACAATTAATACCAAAGTTATATACTTCGGTACTTTCACACAACGCTATTAATTGAAAAGGAAAGAAATTAAGCCTGATTAAAAAGGTTTTACGGGCAATTTCTCGCTGTAAGTGCTCGTTGAGTTTTAATTCCGAAGTTTCTGCTGGGGCGTTAGGCCGCTTTCAGAAGTTGGAAGAAAAACAAGGAAAAAAATTAGCGCAAATATTTATAGTACTGTGTCAAAAACTGAAAACTAAAAGTCTGTGGCTTTGCTTTCAGAGAGCTGGGTTAATTTAATTAGGCAGCGCAATTTTAAAACTTGGCTACATTTTCTAAAACATAAAATATAGGTAAGGAAAATAACAAGACGACTCCCACGGCTTATTAGGTTCATACAGACTAGTTTCTGACTGCGAGTTCGTCCGCACGTAGGTAATTTCTTGTCCCTCTTCTAAATACTCTGACAGTGCTTCCCATTAGTGGAAAGAATTTTCAGAATCGGAACCGTAGTTCCGAAGATTAAGCACAAACCTCTTTATACTTAAAGGCTCGTACACACAGGCGCGACGCGACACGCGACACAAAGGCACCGCAAGTCGCGCAACGAGCGGTGCCTTTGTGTCGCACGCGATTCGCGTCGCACGTCGCGCCTGTTTGCACGAGCCTTAAATCTTTGCGGATGTCGTCTACAGACTATTCCGAGTCCCGGCATTGAACTGAGGTAAATTCGGAACTTCGGAGCCGTGATGCACGTGTTAAATGGACAGCATCGATCTCCGTGATCCAAATGAGCTTCGACGTCACACCTTATGTGAAGCGCGACTATGTGTCTTTTTGTCTCGACTGTATTCACGGATAGCTTTAAAAAATAGATGTTCTTCTAAGTTTGAATGTACCCTCCAGTTAGCCAATAAAAATACAGAAAATAATCACATTGTTGAGCTTGCCTTGCCGGATTCGGCTAGGCTGGCTTCGGCCTTATAAGCGTTCAAAAAAACCCGCGGATAGTAGCTTCGCACCACCGGCCGCTCGATATTATAAGTTAGTATAAATAACCTATAAGTTTTGTCAGGTAAAATTGGGATGTTTATCCTGTCAATCTTTTCGCTCTTACCTCTAAAATATTGGCGTATTTCCCTTTCAAGTTACCCGTTGAAAGCTTACGAAACCCTTACTTTGGAAATAACCGAACTTATCTGGGTTGGTAGGTAAAAAATATTTAAGTGTCGCAGCCAATCTCCTGCAGGTACCGTCAGCGGATATTGAAAAACATTGGAAACACATACTGAAAATATCGCTTTGTGAAGTTTCTGGGAAATATCTATATAATCTAAGGAAATCTTATAACCAGTTCGTTTGATCGAAATTTCAACAGAAAAGTTGTAATGTGTCATAACGTAGATATAGAATTACCGAATATTTCTAGCTAGCTTTTTGTTAATTTAAGAGACAAGTGCAGACAGGCAAGTCCGGCTTTGTACAGTATTTTTTTATTTGTGCGTAATTATAGTCTTAATAAATCTATATCTATACTAATATTATAAAGAGGTAAAGTTTCTGAGGTTGTAGGGAGTTATCTCTGGATCTACTGAACCGATTTTGAAAATTCTTTTACCTATAGAAAGCTACATTATTTATGAGTGTCATATATATTATTATTATTTATATAAATGAATATCTTAGAAGATATCAGAGATTTAAAAAGCGAGGGCGGGGCGGTACGATGTTCTCCGGGTCAGCTAGTTAATAAATAACTACAATCTTTTTCTAAGCTATAAGACGTAGTAGATACATACAATTACGTTATAGATAAGTTGATTAAATTGCTTTTCTTAATTAAATTGTTTTCAAAAATTATGTTTTGCCACGTACCTAATTGAGAACCTAGGTTTACGGTAATAACCTAGAAGTTAGAACTACACCCTCGGCTGAACTTGTGACCGCTAGACCAATGAAGGGGTCGTTGGTCCTATAAGTATCCAGTAGTAGTAATTGTGTTAGCAAATGAACATTTCATTTAATCACCAATCATGTTTAAGCGAAAAATAAATGTTTAATTATTCCGAAAGACCAAAAAAACCTTATAGTACTGTCGATGGCTGTCATTTGTAGATCTTGGACAGTCGGTACGGGTAGTCAGAAGCCCAATAGTCTGACAACCAGTCTTACCAAGTGGTATCGTCATGTCGTGTTACCCAGTACCTGGGTTGTGAGGGTCAGATATGCAGTCGCTCCATGTAAAATACTGGTATTCAGCTGCATCTGGTTAGACAGGAAGCCGATCCCAACATAGTTGGAAGAAGACTAGGCAGATGATGAGCCAACTGCACGTCAGCGGGAACAAACAGCAGCTTTAGGTCAAGGTGATATCACTGACGGTTGGAGGACTGTACCAAAGAACCATTCCGTGAACTTTTTGCACGAGCACCTCATGTCACATCCCCACTATTGATTAAATTGAACTAATTGTAGCGTGTAGCATTAAATGCTCACCTATATGAAACCGTTATTAATGTTAATAATAATAAATTACCTGCGTTTAACGTTTCGACCTGGAGAGCTGTGCAATTAGCTAACCACCGCTAATTACCAACTGCGGGGAAATCGATTTAGGTACTAAACTTGCTACTATTAATATGGGGTGGAAACTAAACGTGGCAGATTTGATCACAAGTACACTTTAAGAGGAAATGCGGTCGGAGAGACCTTTGAAAAAGCTAAGCTAAGAAGGAAATTGGCTCTCGCCTATTTCCTTCTCCAATATTGGACCGATTTAAAAGACATTCATAAACTGAATATTAGAAGGGGTCCATATTGGCTCACCTAAAGTTCTTTACCCGAAATTGTTCTTCCTAATGATTTGTAATCCGAATGATCACTCTTCCTAAAATTTTTCATCTTCGAAGTTGAATGTTTCGGAATTATGAACATTAGAGACAGAGTAGTTAGGAATATCGTGATTGTTAGGATGAAAAATGTTAGGAAGAACATTTTCGGATTTCCAATTATGGGAGTTGAAAATTTAGGTGAACTTTGGCGCACCCATTAGAAGGATAGGTATATACTTTGTCCCTCTTTTTCATTAATAGTTGTCAAATTTGTACACTAGGCCTGTGTTGACAGCGGTTTAAATCGGCAATTTTGAGCATTTTTGGAGGATTCTATAATAGCTTATAAAAAGAATGTATTATCAAAAAGGAAAACATAGGGGCATACAAGTAGTTAATATTTATTATTCTGTAAAAAATCATTGCTTTATGGTCATTACCCAGTACGAAAACAGGCGAGAGCGTTTCTATGATGGGGAAAAGACCACCCGCATTTCCTCTTAATATCATTGGTAGGCACGGTAGGAGAAAGTTATAAATATTGGTACGGTACCTATTTTTCATTTGGGACTTAAACGACCTAGTAACTCATTTCATCAACATCATAATCAAATTCATAATTTCTGTTGAATAACTTCCAATGATAATAAAAAAAGTAAAAAGTTTATTTGTCACAAGAAGCATTCCCAGGAATTTGGTACATAGATACAATATTTATTTAATGTTTTTATTTAAGGTACTGAAACTGATACCCAAACTAAGCCAGAGCTTGTATTTTGGGAGTCAATCCTCAAACGTGGAGCATTATAAGGTGATGAATCGTGTCAACGTGAATGTTGTGACTTTGTACTTGCGAGTATGGATGCGTGCGCGCGTTTCGTGTGTTTGTGTTGCTGCTGGTGCTGGACAGTGGTCTCCCCAAGTGTCGTCATATCGACCGGTTCTGTCATCTGTAAGCACAGATGACAGAACCGGTTATTAAGGTGAAAGCGTCAGGGTAGCCCGCGAAATTCAAATTTTCTTAGGGTTTTTTGTAATTTGCAGGTTGATTAAATTTGGATTACGATTGGTTGATTAAAATATGATTTTCTATCTGTCTATTTCATGAAATATCAATCAATAGGAGTATAGGAATTTAGAAGGTTTGATGAGAGTGTGACAAGAATGGAGAAACAGGTAATGAAAATTCTGTCGTTCAATCATTTGTACTGGTGTTCGCAGTTAAACAGTGTTTTAATTTTATAAGAACGAAAATGGTACATTATCTGGGGCCGTCTTTACCCGGGGGTGCAAGGGGTGCGTGGCACCCAGGCTCAAAGGTCTTAGGGGGCGCAAGCCGATCAGGTCATCACTAATCACTCATTATAACCGCAACGCTCCAGCGCTGTAACCGCACGTCACCGCCTCGAAAAAATCCCTTGGAAAAATTGGTGGAAACCATCTTAAAATGGAACACAAAAATTAAGTTTAATTTCTTTTTATTGGCAAGGGGGGCCCAAGCTGATTTTCGCACCCCGGCGCCCAATATGGTTAAGACGGCCCTGTCTGTAAGTATCTTTATTTGCTAAATTCCTACTCGTATATGTGTCTAAACGAAATCGTCACAGAGACCCCAAAATCACTTAAATTTTTATCGTCATGATTCGGCCCTGCAGGAACCCACACATGGTCCCTGGCAATCTAATCACGTAAAGCTTTACAGCCTTAATCCATATAAATTACATCTATAAACCTTACATTTGAACGAAGGATAATAAAACTTGCTTTGTATTAAGTACCTACATGAAGCAACAGTTTATGATTGAGTTAACTGACGGATCGTTCACCTTGACTGTCCTAATAAATTTAGACCAAAGGCGCCTACATATAGAATTTATCTATAGATAATAATGTACATACGCCAGCACATCAAGCTACCCGAAAGTTTCCAATCAACCTTGCATGAGTACTGTATCAGCACATCTCATCAATGAAATGAATGAATCTATTCGAAAAGTAAGAGCGGGAGGAGTCATTTGATGATTTCCCATCCTGAAAAAAAAAAAAAAATCCATTTACTCCATTCGTGCTTATAAGTAAATCTATTTATACTTTAATACTATACTAGCTACTTGTCCCTGCTTCGCACTATGTTTACGACTTGACAAAACATCATTATTACATATTAACCTTCCGAATTAAATGCTCTAAATGATGGTGAAAGCCTCATCAAAATCCATTGTGCAGTTTATAAAAAACAATGCGGTCAGGTAGACAGGCACGAAAAGCGACTTTATTTTATTCTATGTATACAGACGCCAGCACATCAAGCTACTACAATCTGTCAAATTTATTTAATAGATTTTCAACTTTATCGCTAAAATATAAGGTTCAAAGTTCATTGGGTTTGACATCGTATCAGCACATCTCATCAATGAAATGAATCAATCTATTCGAAAAGTAATCCATTTACTCAATTCGGGCGTATAAGTAAATCTATTTATTCTTTAATACTATACTAACTACTTGCCCCTGCTTCGCACGATGTTTACGACTTGACAAAACATCGAGATTACTCTGCTATATCCAAGTTAATTATCTATTTATTATTACACATTAACCTTCCGAATTATATGCTCTAAATGATGGTGAAAGCCTCATCAAAATCCATTGTGCAGTATAGAAAAAACAACGCGGTCAGGTAGACAGGCACGAAAAGCGACTTTATTTTATTCTATGTATACAGATGCCAGCACACCAAGCTACTACAATCTGTCAAATTTATTTAATAGATTTTCAACTTTATCGCTAAAATATAAGGTTCAAAGTTCATTGGGTTTGACAGTTTCGGGTAGCTTGATAATATGCTGGCGTCTGTACTTACATAACTCTCTTAACTATGCCATAAGCTTAATAATGCTTTTATAATAAATAATACTAGCTACTTAGCTTTGTTGTTCCACACCCCGTCGCATCGCATCGCCTGCTGGCGGTATTATTTGGTGTACGGTTAGCGTTCTTTCAGACTTTTTGCTCGGCTCCTAAGGCGGTGTGAAATAGCAGAATTATTAGGCTATCAAATGCAAAAAGATTTTTTCAAATCCGACTGGTACGAGGGCGACACTGAAAGTTTTTAGAACTGGCCACTTGTAAACGATATAATAAAAAAAACAAGTTCAAATTTTGAAAATGGAACTCTTTACCAATATTATTGTGTATTTATTTTATTCATTTGTCATTAATTGTTTGCGATTTGGCGGCAAATTGAAAATTGTCTGTGTCACGTCAGCATGAATTTAACGCGAGATCATTTTCGTACAATGATTTTTTATGACTTTCGATGTCATTTATGTCAACAAGAAAGTTATGATAGACTTCGATTGGCCTTTCACGATGAAGCCCTATCTCGTGCCACTATTTACAACTGGTTTAATGAGTTTAAACGTGGTCGCACTAATCTCACCGATGTTCTGCGTGAGGGACGGCCTTCTACGGCGATGACTGAAGATAACATCAGTGTTATGCGGCGTATGATAGAGACTGACAAAAGAGTGACTTATCAGCAGATTCGGACAAGCTTAGGCATCAGTATCAGTCAAGTACACAAAATCCTCCATGAAAATTTAGCGGTCAGAAAGGTCTGTGCCCGGTGGATACCTCATAAATTGACAGAGGCCCAAAAACTGCGTCGTGTTGATGGGTGTCATGAAATGCTTCAAAGATTTAACGGAGGTGACTCAAATGCTGTGTTCGACGTACTTACGGTTGACGAAAGCTGGATTTATTGTTATGATCTTGAAACTAAGAGACAGTCTGCTGTCTGGATATTTCCTTCCGAGGGGCATGTCATGGGGCTTTTCTTAGTGGTTCCATCCGAGGCAGCGATGTATTACTGTAAATGGACACTATTTTGAAAAGATATAATAAAATTAATAACTTGCTAGTTTATTCAGTTTTAGATTTTCTAAGAACTTTCAGGTCACCCTCGTAGTTCATTATAGTATGTACCTAGATGTAGACAATTAAATAAATTAATGTCGATAAATAAATCTATTTGAGGTCGACTGTGCAAGTGTTACAGTACCAGTCCCCACTAAACTAATATGTACACACTTTAAGCACGCGATAACACCACTAATCCATCTTTACCAAACCCCAATATATCTACTCGGTCTGATCCCACTTCTGGCTTATTTGTTCAAAGTTTAGTGTACACTATCAATAATTTTGAAGGATATTCCTAATCCATTGCTTCATTTGTTCGAAAAATTTGTCTTTTCAACAACGTAAATAATGCAATGAATGTTGTTGAACTGTCAAAATTAAACCCATTTCTGTTGTTAGTGTGTTACGCAATTACCCCGCTGGTCTATATCCCACTTCTAGCTTATTTGATCAAAGTTTAATGTATAACACAGCCTATGAATTATGGTCAGCGGGATTGTCCGAAAGGGTTACCGCTGGCCCGGAACATAAAGGGCTAAGGAAGGTACGCGGGTGGGTTTTAGTCAGTAAGAGTCTGACACTCCCTTCCGCTCCACCCAGAGCGGGAGGGGTCATTTTATGATTTCCCATCCTCAAAAAAAAAAGGCTATGAATCAGGCAAGTCCGAACTTTGCGCATGGCTGCGCAATAACATATTTTAGGAACCAAATGGTGATGAGACGAGTGTGAGCCGGAAAACATGCGGGAAAGTTCGAAAAGCTCATGTTCAGACAGGACATGATTATTCGGCCGTATTTTATAGCTGTAATGTTTGTTGTTTCGGTAACAGCAGTTTGCCGTCGCCATTCATCATGCGAAGGAAACGCGATCCCGAGCTGTGTTATAATTTATACGCGCGCGATATTGTGATGGCTGTCGTGAGTGTCATAGCAGTAGGTATGCGGTACTGAAGGTTTTGAGAATCATACAAAACTTTGCATGAAAAATGCTACATAACATAACATCGCGCCTCTATTCCCCGAAGGATAAGGCAGAGGTATACCAGCCGCCGCGGGAGACGCTCCAGGCGTCTGGAGAAGTGTGACGACTCCCGGCCACCGTAGGCGCGGGCCTGCGGGCGGAGAGTAATGGGTAGCTCACCGTCCGATCAGGACCAGGCCCGTGCCGGACGGCGCGTACTTGTTCCACGCGCGTCTCAAAGAGATGTCTGCATCAATGGAAGGGGCCCGTTAGGGCCGAAGCCTGCCGGGTCAGCGGGATTGTCCGAAAGGGTTACCGCTGGCCCGGAACATAAAGGGCTTAGGAAGGAACACGGGTGGGTTTTAGTCAGTAAGAGTCTGACACTCTCTTCCGCTCTACCCAGAGCGGGAGACGGTCATTTGATGATTTCACACCCTTGAAAAAAAAATAGGCATAGTAGTTATTGCACGACTTGTGCGCAGCATTAGAGAGTGCTTTACGATCGAAAGAAATTCCTTTCTGCAACTGTTTCTATTGTTAAACGAGTATTCCTGCTAGTACACAGAACCTACTTAATGTATATGTCGCAGGTTTTTCATAAAATTAGATTTTTGATGAAAAATCTAGGTTTTTGATGAAAAACCGAAAGATGACACATTTTAAACTCAATTTCATCATAAACCTGTAACAATCCAGATTTTTGATCAAAAACATGAACTAGTTTAGGTTTATGATAAAGTTCTTATCAAAATCACGGGTTTGCTTGGTTTTTTGACAAATAAATCTATTTAAATGAAATAAATAAAACAATCCATCATCATTTGCAACTTAGTAGAAAGAAAACTATTATTTATTTATCAAAATTTTACATCCATGATCCAATCAATGTTCTCCTCCTTCAATCCAATTATGAAATGAAATGTTTCAATGTCACGTAGCTATATTGATCTGATTTTGATAAGCCGTTTTGGGCCGAATACTTCGAATACCTTTGGGGCTCAGTCCATAAAAAATAGGTGCTCAAAAAATAGGTGCTCAAACAATTTCAATATATTGTTGTAGAAACAAAATTCGCTTAATACATATAAAGCTTCAAAAGAGAAACTTTGCAAGCAAATCTGTCGGTTTGAGTTTTCTGCCGGTTTTCCTTAAAATCTTTGCACTTGCTCGTAATTTCTTTGAGAGAAAAATTTCAAACATTAATCAAATTTTTGAAAGTTAGATTCTCATTTAGGTTAAACTTGGATAAAAACGGCACAGGATTGATTTAACCACTTATTGGGTTGCCATGCCATTTGTATAGTAATGGCGTTGATAATAAGGGTTAGATCTAAAAAGCGAACTTTGATTATACACAATTAGCTTGAGTATAATCTAAATATGAGGATGTGTGTTAGTGGATGTACTCGCGGTAAGGAAACAGCCAGTTCTTCTGAATAATGAAGTATATTCTCACCAATAATCGATCAGGTAGATAGGAGCACGTTGTCGACTTGTCGCGGCCCGACCGCAGAGGAAAGTGATCGAGACATTCAAATGAATAAGTCTACCGAGAACGCACGCTAGTGATGCCCGTAGTATTAATTTGATTTAGTAATATTTAGTGTTGGAATTCCAATACTATGTTCGTAAATACAGCGGTAAGAGTTCCTGGAAGGACTTGGGGGAGGCTTTTTCCCAGCAGTGGGATAGCATAGGCGAATAATAAGACACATTTTAAACGGAGGTGAATAGTAAAAAAGAGTAAAGACACGTTTTAAACAGAAATTTACCTTGTTTATCATCATATTTGCCGAAAAACGTCCACTGCTGGACATAGGCCGGCCAAGCACCACCACTTCAACCGATTCTATGCTTATTCCTTTTGACCACTACAGTCATGTATAGATGAAAAACCAAAATGTGCCCAGCACACCACGGTTCGACTACATAACAGACTTTGACGCCGAGTGCACGTTTTTGATTTTTTGCCGTGTGGCGGTCAAAAGGTTAAACGGCTCTGATCAAGCTTTTCATATAAAACAAGGGAATTGTTTTAAATGTCGAATTCAAAACGAATAACTAAAATCCTAATCTAAATATTGTTCTTCGTTTTACTGGTAGATACTATTAGTTATTCTGTGGTTTTATCTCTATACACATGAAACATTTACCAACACAACGGCCAGTCGTAAAACCTTTATTTTTATCAAGATATGACGTACGAGCGTGAGTAAACAACATTTTTATAATTAAACGTTAATATAATGGGGATACGCTGTAGTTATGGCAGGATTGTGTCCGGCCGTATAAAGTAAAGAAAAATAAAATAAAGTAATTAACCATATTTTTCGGTGTTTCTCGTAAAATTAAAAGTTCCATTTCATTATGGCGGTGGTGAAAAATACAATAACAGAACATAAATGGCATGGAATGGATGTGTGTAATACTGATGTGGTAGCAATTACTTAATAGTTAGTTATAGAAGAGACATACACGTACAGACAGCGTCAGTATGTGCTAACCCCTCAAGTTTTAAAATGTTACACATTAAATTCCTTACAAATAATCTAAAGAATACTTCAAAAAGAACCCATTGTTTCGACTCAGATTCGAACCATCGCATCACCGAACGTCGTCATACTCATACCGGCACACAGTGTACCGTGTAGAACATGCTAGGTGGACAATATTATTTTATGATATATAAAGATACTTTTATATATAAGTAGTCATATTGAGGCATTATTAATAGTTTTTGGTATGATTTTGTAATAAAAAACAAAAAAAATATATAAAAACAGAAAATATTTATTTAAAAATAATATACAAACAACAAAATTGCATTAAATAAATAAATACCTACTATACAAATTAACCTAACCTAAACCTAAATAGTGACTTAACCTAATCATCATAATCATCAGAATCATCATCAAAATCTTCTGATGCATCGTCATCATTTTGTGGCAATGTGCGACAATATGATGACGTTTCCGGTCTTGATGCTACTATGGTCGTCGGGCTTACAATTAACTTTAATACCTCTGCACATATTTTTTCCGGCTTTTTTTGGGGAATCTCACGAAGGCTATTGATCAAAGGGTCAGATGTTATTATTAACATGGACAGCAAGTCTCTATTCGTGGCAACACGTGAGCACTTGCGGGTGTTGTACTCCCTAAATCTGCGGCAATCTTTGTTACGTGCTTCCTGAGCCTCTTCGGAAAGCTGCCCAATTGGAAGCAATGCCGCTTTGATAACCAGGCATATAGTACCACGAATAGAGACTAAGGTAATGTCTTCTAGTTTCAAGACAAAATTTATTAAATTCAACTAAGTTTATCTCGAAACCAGAAGACAATGTCCTCAAAATAACATCAAATTGTTTGATAATAGTAACATCCAACCCTGTGATCTGAGCACTCATCTCAGCATTCTTAAAAAAGCGACGGGCAGTGTTTCCATCATTGGAAGAACCAAATCCTGGCTTTGGTTTGTCTACAATGAGTCCCATCTCGTTTTTGAATTTCATCTTGATTTCGTCGGAACGAACCTTGATATCTGCTTTGTTTTCGTCGCTTCTAGCCTGCCATTTCTTAATATTCAACTTGTAGCTGATATGTAAAAGGCATTCAAAGCAACGAATCCAAGCATGAAGTGTAGATAAACCAAAGCCAAAATGTTCTTGATTGCTGTTAAAATTCGCGGGGTCATCGTTCATCGTCTTGGGGGTGGCACCACAGATGAAACACTTTTGAGATGAACGAGTTTCCGTTAAGGCGTTACATACCTTTCCGTCTGTCATTGTCAGAAGAAGTTCGTGTTTCACAGAGATTTGAGAATCACCAAAGTTGATAAGTGTTGGAAGAAGAGCATTAATTTCTTCCAACAATCTATTTGTCTCCGCTAACGTGAAGTCGTTCGTTTCCTTAGCAAATATAAATTTGATTGGGCGACAATACATAGTTGACGAAGGCCGAGGATTTTGCCAAATAATTTTGGACCCATCATATAACTTAAGGGGAACGAAAGAAAATACGAAAAGAAATTCGTCCGTATCTTCAGTGTTCTCGAATTTCTGTTTGTATGTGCTGTGCCCAGAACTTCCATCACATCCCCATTTACTAACAAGTGTAAACGTTGAACTTGTTGGGAGGACACTGCTGATAACTTCATTCTGTGCTAATACTAGACGTTCCACTGTTTTATTTAATAAGGCTTGCAAATTTATTTCAGCACGAGTTTCAGTTATAGCAATATGCTCCTCTGCAGGGTAACAGGCCTGTTTGGATTTTACTACACTCAAATATGACGGAAACACATTATGTCCTGCCATTATGGACCACTTCCTAGTTTGTTTGTAAGCATGTGTTGTTGATTTAGAATCTATATAGTATGCTAAGGCTTCGTCACTACTTAACTGCCTAGGATTAACGGAACTGGTATGTTGTGACTTAATAATATTCTCTGGGCTCTCACTAATGTCTCTAATCAAATTGGCAACTTTTCTTTGCCCTACTGAACGCACAGCAATTTCGGCAGCAGTCACTAATTCACTGGCACTTCGAGATTCTACGAGATCCACGACTCGACGTTTCTTCGTCTTAAATGACGATTCCTCGAAATCTTTGCGAGGTCTTCCTGCAGATGTAACAGCCTCACTCGATGTCGAAGGTTGTGGGGCTAAAGAACTCGCAGTAAACAGTATGTCTCCTTCATCCAGCCAATTCTTATTTTTAATTAAAAAACGCTCCTTCGATTTTCCCGAAGCCAACCATTTGGCTCCAATCTTAGTAGAAAAGTTGGATATTTTCAACTTTATTTCTTTTTGGCTGCTTTCAGTAATGTCACCAAAGTGAAATTTTGAAGAAAGATAGTCATAAATACGCGAATTTTTATCATTCTTCGTGTATTTCAACCACTCTTCGAAAAAGGCTACCCTTGAAATAGAGTAAACGTGTTCTGAAAAAATAAAAAAAAATATATGTTGTACTGAAGTGTGCTGAACAATATGTGTCTTTTTACAAACTACACAGTTAGACCTACAATATATCTAAAAACTAGCCTGAATAGAGGCGAATAAAGGTATTTCCTGAACGTTCAAAGTTTTCTTTATGAAAAAAATTACGCTAAAATTTATGCATTATGTAAAAAAAATGCTAAAAATTAATTTTAATAGATTCTGATAAAAAAATTATATTAAATAATAGTACATACCCTCAGTATTAATATCCATCACAAAAAACTTTCACAATATCACTATAAACCACTATGAGATGTGCACAAAAGTGTCGCTAAATTGCAACTGATCGACCGGAACGCTTGCATTAAACTCATTACCTGACTTCTCGACTCTATGACTCATCAGTTAAGCATTTGAAAAACAATTTTTTCTCGGAATTTGGAGTTTGGGGGTGTTGTTTGTGTTACGCAATTAAGATTTCCTGGAAATGAAAACATGAATTTTGTCCACCTAGCATGTTCTAGGCAAAATACCGTGCGGCAGTTTGACGAACTAGCCAGCGAGCCCATATGAATTGCGTTGAAATTGTTATCTACTATGGTCTGAGTCATTTTATCTTTAGGTGGGATGTCTAATCGATAGATGTTATAATTTGAGGGTATCCATTAATTTTACTTACTTACGTTGTCTTTATAAAATTAATCCATACCCTCAAGTTATAACTATAACGTTTGATGTATACGTTCACTTAAAACGGCGAAGAGTAAACGACTACGATTTATTCATTAATTTTTAAAATGATTTATGATTTTATGAGAACTAAAATAGTTGTTCTGTGTGAACAAAATGTGAGCATAAAAGGAATTGCGAGACAGCTTGGCATAGCAGTAAGTTCACTATAATATTAATTGTGTTCTCCGATTTTTTCTTGTTGAGCTATTTGCGGTATCTTGTGTGTGGTATTTAATAACTTATTTAAAACCATTTTTTTCTATACAGAGACAAACGGTGCGCTTATGGGTGCGCAGATTTCAAGAAACCGGCGATGTTAAGACAATGATCATGGGTCGGAGAACTACTGGGATCTATACGGACCAATCTGAACATCATCCGGATATTGTTAAGGTTCACACTACACCGCCGTTTACATCCACTCGTTACAGTTCGCAACGGCATGGAATATCTCTCTGTCCACGGTTCGAAGACATTTACACGCAGCGAACATTCACAGTTATCGACCTGCAAAATATGTCTAACAGAAGAGCATCGAAGAGAACGATTGCGATTTGCCCAGAAATAGCAGTTATATTAATTAAGTATGACAACAAAATAAACAATGAAGACATTTAACTCATTTGATTCCACTATTTTACTTTGTATAGCAAAATATTCTAAGTAGATATCATGAGCTAATAAGAGATGTTAATTGATTATCTATTGATAACATGTTTATTCACTTATTATGCTCATGATTGTAATCCTGCCAAACTAACTTCTAGTTCCTAGACAAGTTGCAAACGCTTCAAAACTTGTCTCTTTCGATGTCACTTGTCAGACTGTCAAATGTCAAATTTGTATGCTGAAACGACATGACAGGTCACGTGACATTTCGTTAGGTTATGTCAATCTAAAATATTTCTACCGCTTACTATTTTATCGTTTACCTTAATAGGATGCCACTTGTCTAGGAACCCAATTGTGTCAGTTGGCAAAATAGTATATTATGATAACTGTAAATAAAATTATCAAATCAAAATAAATCTTTGTTGTAAAATAAGATCATAGTTTTGTTAAATAATAGCAATAATAAATATTATATGATTATTAAGGTATTTTATTTTTCTTTATTTTTAAATTCTTTATAAATAATTACTAAAACAAAATAGAAAAATATATTAAAATAATAATTATAATGAACAAAAAGCACATTTCGTGGCTATGATTTGAACTTCCACTCATAGGCACGGCAAGCGGTCTTGAAACCTCTAGTCTATTTAGACGATGAATAAAACGTTCGTAAATGTTAACCCTATTATTGCTTGTCGTTTTCGCAATAATAAAAGTATTAACGTTTTATTGAAAAAAACAATAATAAAAACAGAATTTTAAAAAATAAATACTATCTTAAACTTATTTATTCACTAAAACAATAAATTAATTGAAATAAAATGTTTTTGCAAAATACAAAAACCAACTTGGGCCTATCACGGATTTGAACGCACATGTCTTTTGGAGGGGTAATCACTTAATGAAGCTGTGTGTACAAACAAACAGGCGCGACACGCGATATAATCGTGCGCGACACAAAGGCACCGCTCGTTGCGCGACTTGCGGTGCCTTTGTGTTGCATGTCGTGTCGCGCCTGTTTGAAGGAACCTTTAAGAAATCGGTAAAAGCAGGTTGTAAATAATGACGTGAAACCAATCTTCTGTAATAGTCATCGTACAAAAGTACCAAATATTGCAACTAATTCATTGATTTTAACATTTAAACAATAATAGTAATATGTACAATTATATAAAAAGGAGGGGATATAATTAAAGGGCATCAAAAAATTCGTCCGCATCGCTCTCAAGAGGAAACGTGCCCAAAAAGCTGCAGCATTGCCACGTTGTATGGCAATGCCAAATCTTTGACCAAAAAATGGGCCAGCCCTCTGGTCACATGAACAGTTGACCAACCGCTTGACGATGTATCGAAATACTAAGTGGGCACTCGGACCCCATGGCCCTAGTGTTTCAACCCCAAACGGCTCGAATATATAAACTCCAAAGAGATTAGAGTATTTGCGCCACTTGAGGTTTTCCGCACCTGCAGCAGCCGCCCCAGCACAGCCCACCGTGCTTGGAAGATGGGATGGCACAACTGTTAGCTTTTTAAATCATGTACTTGAATATGTCTAAGTAAATAAAAAAATACGTTGAAGTATTTGACGGTACAGCATCTGGCGCCGTCTATATTTGAATTAAGAATTTGAGATAATAGGCGGGGAGCCACCAATCCTGAAAGCTCCGTGATCACGGATTCTAATATTTTTAATAAAAAATAAAAGTTAACGTTTAGACGAACAAGATTTGCTTGGTCGGCGTGGATTTGATTGGCCGGAAATATTTTAGTTAAATTATTTATTATTAAATTTCCATAATTTTTTTCCGTCATCACGGATTTTGATCAATCTTATATAGAATTTTGTGTGAAATTATGTTCAACAAGAAAAAATCCGGCCGACCAATGATTTTTAGCCGGAAAGGTCACGCATACCTATTTGAATGGTGTGATAAGGGGTAAAATTTATCCATTATCACGGAAACCTTTTTCTTTTTTTTTAATTCACGTGTTTTAATGTCGCATTTATAATTATCTTGGTATGCGTGCTTACAAACTACCGAAAGTATCGCGCATACCAAATTTTATTGTGTGAGTGAGGATTATACTGTTATAGATTTCACTTACTTGATGACATTTCTTTTAGGGTCTTTCTTCTACCTCTGGTCTCTTCCTTAAGTTTTTAACTATTTATTATACTAATTAATATGGAAAAGAGGAAAAACAGGATTTTTTTATTTGGGTTGATTATATAATAAATGAAGGTTGATACAGAAAATATGTTCAATTCAAGTTTATTAATCAATAATCATCTACATCATTATCATCAAAATTATCATTCCTCTCTTCTTCTGATTCTTCGCTTTCTTCCTCATTCTGTTGGCAACTTAATATTTCCTCAACCTTTAACGGTGGCGATGGGCCAATGTACCACAATGGTTCGAGTTTACTGGATTATTTAAAAGATTTACAAATGAAATGTATAACGTAAAAAATAATGATGTTAATATTGCAAGATTTGAATTATTCTTAAAATTTTTTGCAAGTACAACCGACAAAGAAAAATTTTACAAAGGTATGATAAATTTCAATTCAAATAATATTCCACCATGCTGGAAAACTTTAACGCAAAAAATATTACGCACCATTTTTGTAAACGCAATGTGGCAAAATGCTACCGAACCTATTTGTACATTATACGATCCAACAGAATGTGGATGGCAAGTAAATGAATCCAGTAAACTCGAACCATTGTGGTACATTGGCCCATCGGCACCGTTAAAGGTTGAGGAAATATTAAGTTGCCAACAGAATGAGGAAGAAAGCGAAGAATCAGAAGAAGAGAGGAATGATAATTTTGATGATAATGATGTAGATGATTATTGATTAATAAACTTGAATTGAACATATTTTCTGTATCAACCTTCATTTATTGTATATAATCAACCCAAATAAAAAATTTCCTGTTTTTCCTCTTTTCCATATTAATTAGTATAATAAATAGTTAAAAACTTAAGGAAGAGACCAGAGGTAGAAGAAAGACCCTAAAAGAAATGTCATCAAGTAAGTGAAATCTATAACAGTATAATCCTCACTCACACAATAAAATTTGGTATGCGCGATACTTTCGGCAGTTTGTAAGCACGCATACCAAGATAATTATAAATGCGACATTAAAACACGTGAATTAAAAAAAAGAAAAAAGGTTTCCGTGATAATGGATAAATTTTACCCCTTATCACACCATTCAAATAGGTATGCGTGACCTTTCCGGCTAAAAATCATTGGTCGGCCGGATTTTTTCTTGTTGAACATAATTTCACACAAAATTCTATATAAGATTGATCAAAATCCGTGATGACGGAAAAAAATTATGGAAATTTAATAATAAATAATTTAATTAAAATATTTCCGGCCAATCAAATCCACGCCGACCAAGCAAATCTTGTTCGTCTAAACGTTAACTTTTATTTTTTATTAAAAATATTAGAATCCGTGATCACGGAGCTTTCAGGATTGGTGGCTCCCGGACCATAATTTTCAAGTGATGGAACAAAGTTCAAATTCAAAAACTTATTAGGACCTTTGTCTTACAAATGATTATTCAAAAATCAACTTAGAATACATTTTACTAAAGTAGATAACTAATTAAGTGATGATGGAATGTAAATTATCCGCGACCATGAACGCTGAAAGTTACTGGAATCACCGAAGCGGTTGGATAAGAGTGACAGTCACTATAGCAGAGCGTCCGTCGCATCGATGGTTGCGTAGCGACTCTTTTCTGATGGCAGAGTTGACGGTAGGGGAGCCACTGTCGTACGTACTCACGTCCACGGCGAACTGCTATATTCCGGCACAATCCTGATGACAATCCAATCCAATCCTGATGCTGCTGGAACACTAATACCCTGACCACTTCTAGTAATGGCTATCCTGCGCCATAACAAATAGATGTCCTTCTTCGTTCCTTTTTACGCATACATTGTGATCAGCAAAAAAAAATAAAAGCATAGCTACAAAAATTCAATAAATAATACGAATCCAATCATTACATAGCTATTATACGCACGCAACTTCCTTTATGAAATAACTTTTCGATAATTCTGGCCTTCGAACACTTAAAACTTCAAATACAAAAATGAAATTATTTTTCATGGATGAAATTATTATTTTAGTACGAGCCTTTCATAATAAGAGCGATGTAGCTCTTAATGGCTCGTGGCAAAATAATAACAGCCGCACGGATTGATCGAAGGTGAAGCTACGCGTGTCGAGGTCGGTCCGTGAATGGGTGACCATTAACAACAATGGATACCCCACCGTGCCTCGAAAAGCATGTTAAGCCGTTAGTGCCGGCTAACATTCGTAGATCTTTGACAGTCATTACGGGTTGTCAGAAGCCCGAAAGTCTGACAACTAGTCTTACCAAGGGTGCCAAGCGGTAGGTATATGTTACCTAGTAACTTGATTGTGGAGGTCAGATAGGCAGTTGCCTCATGTGGAATACTGATATTTAGTTGTATCCGGTTAGACTGAAAGCTGACTCCAACATAGTTGGGAAAAGGCTAGGCAGATTTCTTACACTTTTATATTTTCCGTTAAGAAATATATTTTTTGTTTCCTGAAAACTAGGTCTTCGTATTCCAATTTACAGGGTGTTTGGAAGCTGAGTGCAAAACTTCAAGGGAGTTGACCTCATTTGCAGCATTTTGAGCCATACATGTCTTAGAGGAAGTATGTATGTTTTTTATTTTTAACTACAAACATTTAGTCAAAAATAGCATACCAACTTTAACTGGAAAAAAATAAAAAAAACATACTTCGTCTAAGACATGTATGGGTCAAAATGCTCTAAATAGTGTCGTTGACACCATTTAAGGCGATTGTGATAGTTGTATCACAATCCCCTTAAGGCTTCACCCAGCTTCCAACCCTATATATGTAAAAATAGTTTTACAAACATGTATAAAATTCTCTTAACTTTCAGGAACACTGAATATTTTCAGCCTGTAGAGAAGTCGCATTACTTTTTTATTTCATAGTAAAGTGACTTTTAGCAAAGTCGTCAAAAAGGTCAAAACCATTTATATATGAATACATTTCTATGGTCGAAACTGTGTGAATGTAAAGTCGCAATTGTCATTAGTTTGATGACGTGACGTTTAGGTAGGCAGAACCTATTTGTCAGTATAGGATTTTCCTTTGATCAAAATTCATGTATGAGCCTCCAACCCGCATAAAATTACACAAAGAAGTTTGTACAGACGCCAGCACATCAAGCTACTACAAGCTGTCAAATTTCTTTAATAGATTTTCAACTTTATCGCCAAAGCATTAGGTTCAAAGTTGATTGGGAAAATTTGACGGTTACGGGTAGCTTGATGTGCTGGCGTCTGTACAAACACTTAGGAGTCGTAGAAAGATTGACCTTTTTAAAGCACCTCAGTTGCTCTAAAGAAGAAGGCTTTGTGGAAGACCCCGTAGAAGATGACAGGACGAGCTGGAAAATTTTAACGACCAGAGGTCCACTTTAGCCCTGGATCGAAAGAGCTGGGAGTAATTGGGAGAGGCCTTTGCCCAATAGTGGGGTGATGCAGGCTACCAGTAACAGTTGCTGCTTTCTGTTTGTGTGAACCCCTAGTTTTCACTAGGTTTCACGTAGTCTCCAAAATACACACGAAAGAAGCCGTGGGCAAAAGCTAGTTATTATTACTTATGTACCATCATGATGTTGCTGAACATGTTTGAAAATACTCCCCTGTCCCCTCGATCACGCCTGATGGAAAGCGATGGATGAGGTCTATGATGGAACGAGCGTGCCCAGAAGATGCCTAAGGCACTGGAACTCCCACGCATCGACGAAACACAGCAGGCTGCTTGACACCGGACTGAGGTGGGAACGGTCGCAATCCACGCGGGCGTTAGCCCTACCACCGCAAGGGAAGAATTGGCCAGTCAAATAAGATGTTGGTGTGTTGTAAGGCGTTGAAAGGGTTACCGCTGGCCCGTAACATAAAGGGCTAAGGAAGGAACACGAGCGGGAGGGGTCATTTGATTCTTTACCATCCTGAAAAAAATAACGGTGTTGAGTGTGACTGTCCAGGATGCGCCGAGCGCTCGGTTCAGTTGAGTTACTGGCGGAACAAGCTGCGCTACATGAGGAGGCTTCTTCATGCATCCCAATTCTTTATAGCAGAAGGAATATTATGTCCAAAAGCTTGCCAAAGGATCATTTTAGATAAAGACTCGCGCACATTTGGGCAGGTAACGCCGCGTCGCATCGCAGCGCATTGCAAAAATCCTCCTACATTTTTTATTAAACATCGCACGCCTCAGGCCGGTCGCACCGGACCGCAGCGATTACACTGGAGGATCCCTAGCGAGGCGTATTTTTGCGGCAGCTTCTATGCGATGAGATGTGATGTTTAATAAAAAATGTACAAAGCTTTTGGAGGAGAATTTTTGCAATGTGTAGCGTTGCGGCTGCCCGCCCAAATATGTGCGGCCTCAATGTAATGCATTGAATTCAGTTCAAAACCGAATTCGAAATTTATACCTATCTGTCTAAAACATTTACTGCGTTGCGGCGCGGCCCGACTCCTAATATGCTTTGGCGCAATTTTGAAATACGGCGCGCTGCGTTCCGCCTTGGCTATCCTGTCCTGTACGTTTAGTTAAGGTGCCACTAGTCGATATTTTTTCCATACAAATTTCGGGAAAGTATTACTCCACTGTTTGACATTGTGCATCCAAAGTTAAACATGATATCGTTTTGTCTTATTATTAATTTAGTCTGTACGGAAACAGAATAGTAAAATAAAAAGCCATTAAACAATTATGAGCCAACAAAGATTCGTTTTCTTGCTATTTTTAAAGTAACTATGGGTGTACAATTGTACATAAGTTAAGTAAGTAAAACAAATTCAATACCGACAATAAACTTTATTTAATTGCAAATAAAGTTTATTAACGGTACCGAATTTATTTTGATTTGATTTATGCAGTAGTTTTTTCATAAAACCAGATTATCCAAAGCATTTTTCGAATTTTTTTACGTGCCTTTCAGTTCGGAACGGTGTTTCTGTGCGTGAGAACTAGACGTTGTGCGTGTAGACTAGCGTCTAACTGCTCATCACTGCTACTATCTCTGTCGGACACGAAGCCAGGTGTGACAGCGTGCTTTTTGGCTATGACCACCAGAGAGTTCGAGCTCGTGACTAGTTCCACCTTAAACTGTTCATTCATGTAATACCTGCCAACCGACTCTGTGTATAGGCCTAAGCCAAACATGCAAGCTTGATAACAACATAGATTCCGTGATTTGGTTATTTGCCATGTAAACTAGTTCAGTCTGCCTACAGCGTTCTATTGACCACCCAAAAACCCAAATACACTTCGCTCGACTCAGAATTCGAACCCAGGACCTCATGCTCATCAGAAGCGCTGGCGACCACTAGGCTAACGAGTAAGTAGTGACGAGAATATTAATTCAAAATTTCTCATAAAGCAGATACTAACCTGCTAATACAATTTGTAAGTAGACTTTCAGAAACTCAGTAAGATATAAGCATAATCCGCCTATAATATTCCCATTGATAAATACAGGCCTCCTCTCCGTGAGAGGGAGTGGGCCGTAAACCCCCACGCGGGTCCAGTGCGGGTTGGTAGATGTCACGTGTCTTCAAATTTTTGGTTCTAAGACATGCCGGTTTCCTCACAATGTTTTCCTTCACAGTTTTTAAAGCAGTGGTGATAAAATAATTTACACAAAGTAAAGCGCCTGTATAATTATAGTAAGATACATATGTACAACAAATATATACGAGTATGTACAACAAACTTCGTAGTATGAATCGCCTTAGTAAATGAAGTAATCAGTACAACAAGCCTAATCTCTACGAGGCAATTTCCCTTGTAACGTTCACAACTACGGAAAACTCAAGTAGCCTTGCTACAGGGATACTCAACCTACGCTGTATTTATTTAGGGTACCAATTGGTGTAGGTACAATGTGCCTCCAAACATTCGCTCCTGGAAAAGGTATATAAATCATGTTTGTTACAACAACGTGTAGAACTGTAGACGTTAGGAAGTAATTGATGGATGGTAATAGAGATAGATACCTGTACGTTGACATAATAGCCGACTGAAGATGGGTCTAGATTTTGAAAAAGAAAAAAGCCTCCAGTATTATATATCGCATGTCACCTGATAAACCAAGGTTGCCTGGAAGAGATCGCAGAAAGCGATAAGGCCGCCCATTGTATATTTTGTATTCATAATCGTATTTTTTTTTGTTATGTATTTTCTGGTGTACAATAAAGTATATATAAATATAAATAAAAAATAAATAAACCCTAAGACCATCCTACTTCCAATCCTATCCCACTAGTACTAATATTATAAATGCGAAAGTTTGTGAGGATGATGGAAGGATGGATTGATGTTTGTTACCCTTTCACGCAAAAACTACTGAACAGATTTGGATGAAATTTTGCACACAGATAGTTTATAACCAGGATTAACACATAGGATACTTTTTATCCTGATATTCCAATGAGATCGAAACTTATGCGGGTGAAACAGCGCGACGCTGCTAGTATAACTTATTTTGACTAAAGGAATTATTTAAATATAACCAACATAGTAACTTACCGGCCTTGATGGGATCGAGGCTAAATGAAAACAGCCGCACGGCTGCGGTTGGTTCATGGATGGGTGAGCATGCATTACATATCGAGATCCTTCCGTGCCTCAGAAAGCACGTTAAGCCGTTGGTCCCGGCTGTCATTCGTAGATTTTCGACATTCATTCTGGGTAGTCAGAAGCCTAAAAGTCAGACAAACCAGACTTACCAAGGGCTATCGTGTTACCCAGTAACTGGGTTGTGGAGGTCAGACAGGCAGTCGCTCCATGATAAATACTGGTATTCAGCTGCATCCGGTTAGACTGGAATCGATATCGAAATAATTGGAAAAAGGCGAGGAAGATTGTAGGTACTTACCGGCCCTAATATAATTGCTGTTATTTTATCACTTGTCTACATTAAGCATTATTCTATCTCAGCATGAATGCCTAATGCTCCTTACTCACCAAATTGTAATTTCCTTATTGTTTAGCTACAATAACAATATTTATTTTATCTTATCAGTAAGCTCCTAAGTATTCTCGCTTTACAGAATTGTAGAGGACAGCTGTTCTTTAGGATCAAAATTTCCTCCGAAAATAAGCTTAATAATTTAGGCAACTCAAATTGGCTGTTTTAATTACCCAATTAAATAAATTGTCCATTTAGTGTGTGCTAATGTTAGAGTACCTACCTACGCATATTTTCAATTTAAAACTGTCAACTAGTGCGGCTCGGGTTCATTGCTCGGTGAATGATTAAATAATTTGAACGTAGAACAGAATCTCTGAATGAAATAAACAGACGTTTTGGGCCTCTAACTACCCGCAACGACTGCCAAAGATTACAAATGACGGGGTATTCCTCGAAAGGCACCAACTTTGAAACGCACCAAAATTTTCCTCGAAAAAAAATTAAATAAGTATTAATTAATTTTTTTATTAATTAATTATTAATAATATTAATATAATTTATAAAAAATATTATAATTTTATTCCTCGAAATGCATCAACGGTGAAACATAAAGAAGTGCATGAAGGATTCGTAATAAATGATATCGATAGACGTTTCATTTGGTGCGTTTCGAGGAATACCCCGAATCGTAGCCGGAACTAACAGCTTAACTTTTTCCGAGGCATGGAGGGGTCTCGATATGTAATAGATGGTCACCCATCCGCGAACTAACCGCGGCAAGCGTAGCTTAAATTTAGATCGACCCGTGAGGCTGTTATCATTTAGCCACTAGCCACAATGTTTTTAACACCATTAGAAATTTATTAAAGGGTAAATAAAATTCTTAGCATTATAATTAAGTATCATCATTGCAGACGAAAACTCAAACTCAAAGCATTTATTTCAATTAAACCATTTACAGGCACTTTCGAAATGTCAAGAAGTCGGTCAGTCAGAAAATATGAAGTTATAGTTGCCCATTCCAAAGCATACGCACCTATGGAGAAGAACTGGCAAGAAACTCCATGGACACTCTTTTAAATTATATTTTACAGAAATATTAGAAAGACGTCAACTGCTGGACATAGGCCGCCCCTAAGCACCTCCACTTCGACCGGCTCTCTGTTCTCGCATCCAACTGGTTCCTGCCGCCTTCACAAGGTCGTCGGTCCACCGTGTAGGAGGCCTTCCAACGCTATGTCTTCCGGTACGCGGTCGAATAATATACATATGATTAAGCATATACCAATATGATTAAGTCGATGGACATAGAAAAGATGAGGAATGACTACCTTTTGCAACAAAGTCTCACAAAGCGTTCGCGGAGGAAGAACGGTTACATTCGCCCACTTATACGTGGCCAGAAATATATTTGACAAGACACTGGAAGAAATAATAAGCGATTTAATTAAATTTGGCTTGTGTTTGAATTAATTAGAAAACGTGACTTACGTAAGGATGTAACAACGGATATACCTTTATAGATATATACCTTTGTAAATATGTACCTACAGGAAAATTATGTAGCCATTCGTCCGTTGGTAAGCCTAGGCGGCTCTTTAGACATCTGAGGCCGCTCGAACTTATCACGCGGGATGAGTTGACTAAATAATTAATTTTGTTATTATTCCTTTGTCAACTATTCCCACTTTAAAAAAATATTATTATTTATATATAAAAAATGACACACCATGGCTTGGTTAGACTGATATATTAAAAAATCACAGTCGTTTGATTAATAAACAGAAAACTAAAAGTAAATAAATAGTGTCAAAATTTGACGCGGCAGTAGGTAGTCTAAAATCTTTTTTTTTTATTTCTGGGTGGAATATCCTCATGGATGTCCGCCGCCCTGGGGCGGGTGGCGGGGTCTGTCAGACTCTTTATACCGACTAAAAACCACCCCGTGTTCCATCTCACACCTACGCCGCCGCCGGGGGTTGCGGGAACGTACGATCCTTCCGCCACCCCCGACTGGAGTAGTCTAATATCTAACCTAACCTAACAGTATCGGACTTTCGATCGAGAAGTCACGAGTTCGATTCCCACCAACCCAAACTCAACTCCAAAGAATAACTCTTTCATGAAATCATCATTCTTTGGAGTTACGTGATCTTAGAGAGTTGTGTTGATGACTTTAATGATTATAATTCTGTAAACACATATTTCTTACGGCCGCGATTTATATATTAATCAACGTACAACTTAATGCTGACCAGCAAATTGCAAAAAACGTAAGAAAATTTGAATTTCGCGGCCTACCTTAGCGCTTCCCCCTTAAACCGAAATAGCCGACAATTTCTCGATTCGCAAAAACTCAAACACTCGAATACTCGATACAATCATCTCGAAAATATCACGAAGTTTCATGAAAAGAGGCTGTATAGGTATTTGATTTATACCGAAGTTGCGAGCTGTTTGATCAAGTTCGAGCAGTCTGAAGGTCAAGCGAGAGACGCAGCATTTATGAGTGTCTCGAGTACACTCGTAAATGTCGCCTCTCTACTGAAACTGACAGAAATATGTCTTCAGTAGGTATATTTATAGCTGAAAGAAGGAATTCATGTTTTCAAATTGTTTCGTTCATTCAGTGAATGATTCAAAAGAATTACTGTTACGTGACTGACTCAACAAAAGACGTGGGAAGAGTTTTCAAATTAAAACCTTATTAGTACTAACTTCTAGGAACTCTACTAACTAGGTTTTATAATTTTAGAATAGAATAGAATAGAATACTCTTTATTATGTACACCATATAAATAACAATAAACAAACAACAAACAATCATAAAAAAATCTCATTACTTCAATTTTACAACGCAAAATGTAATTCTTGAAGAGATGTTGAAGTTCTAAGATCTAATAAAGCACTTATAGACAAACGCGTTGTCTGTGTGGTTGACTTAAAGAATAGCACCACACCATAATTCCCGTGGGTGTCGTAAAAGGCGACTAAGGGTCGTACCGGAGGATTGGCAGCAGCGTTCTCTATGCATTCCACCACCATACCATACTGCGATCACCAACCCGCCTGCCAAGCGTGGCGATTATGGCAACCCCCTTTGGGGGAGGCCTATGTCCAGCAGTGAACGTCTTTCGATGATGATGATGAGCGCGAGTATTTTTCTGCTGGTTCAGAAGTTGGAAAATATCAATAAGTTACGCTGTATACCTACGGCCGAATAAAATCGACAAATCTTCACAAAAGATTCAGCTTCAAATTTAAATAGCAAACAAAGCTACTTGGTTCGTTGATTTAGAGATAAATGCAAGTTATAACCACTTTTGGGTACTTTTATGCATCAATGAAATTAGTGTTGCCCAAATGCAAGACCAAGACAAGACCTTAGCCAGTCTTGGTCTTGGTCTTGCGTCAATACACCTGGTCTTGGTCTTGGTCTTGGTATTGCGCTCTCAGTCTTGGTCTTGGTCTTGGTCTTGCAGCAAGAGTCTCGCAAGTCTTGCGAGACTCTACTACTTAGACTAGACTACATTCAAATACCTATTAGCCTATTGCTCAGGGTGGCAGGGACATCGACGCGCAACCGCTTACCATGGATTCAGTACATGATTCTGGACCCCCCTGCGTTGAAATATTTCGTCGCCTTTTTCTTAATTTTTACGTTTTTTTCTGTATTGTTTTTTACTGTAAACTGTATAAAATCATTACTTCTATCTGACCCAATGAGATTTTTAATTAAAAAATAGTAAATTCACTTATTTCACTTTTTTTATTTATTTATTTATTCATTAGTACACATACATTTTATACATAAAACAGCAATGTAAATAAAACTCGAAAGGGCTACCTGATCGGCTGTATTGCTAAAGTTCATTTGCGAGGTCAACACTGTTTTCTTACCTACGCTATTCGCTTTCAAATGCCGCGACAAAGTGACCGCAGCGCCAAGCGGTCTCCTCGTATTATTAACGCACTTGAAAATAAACTTTAAAATTATTACAATAAAGTGCATAAATGCTTGAACCTGACAAATAATGCGGAAGATTGCGGGAATCCCAGCGCGGCGTCGAATCGGTCATGAATCCCAATGAATCTAACAGAAGCGTCACATGAGGGAATTTATTCATCTACATAATTGAATGACCCATTTACTACTTTTATTTTAGATTCGTTATGAGGGGACAATTTTAGTTTTGAATGCAATTCAACAATTTAATTACCTGTTTCATAAAAAAATACATCCATTTTCGCAATTAATTTCGTGAGTAGGTAACAAGGTATAACTAAATGAGCTTGTGCAATCTATCATTTTGTTGATCTGTGTTCGGTGCATGCACTGTAGGCACAGTACCATTTCTTGTGTATGTCGCCGATTTTAACGGATTTTTGCCAGTTCCTAGATTTTGTTGATCGCAAACGGGCGTGCTGTTTGCGAATTTGTGATCTTAACGTAGTTTTTAAAATCAAATCATCAGTTCAATCAATCAATCATCATCGGTTATCAAGACTAATTAAACATGATTTTATGTGGTAGGTTACGAACCTATCAATGTTGTCGTTAGGCGATATTTCGTAGGTACGTTCATGTTCATCCGGCAGCGGCGGCGCCGCGGCGGCGTCTTTGTCGGTAAATTATCAAATAAGTAGGTACGTAATACACTGACCGACCAACAGTTTATTCGCGGAACGTCATATTTTACCAATCAACCATGAACCTTAATGCTTTAGCGATAAAGTTGAAAATCTGTTAAAGAAATATGGCAGATTGTAGTAGCTTGATGTGCTGGCGTCTGTACCATAACATCGGCTGGCTTAAAAACTGCTACTAGTACTAGACCTACTCGACTCGCTGTTAGTTTTAAATTTTGCTGAATAGAAGAATAATATAAACTTTGAAACATAAATACCTACATAATTTTTACCAACCTACTAACGTTAGATCTGCACATTAGACTTATACAAGTATAATATAATACTCTAAGTAGATATACCTACAAGGTATGAAATGAACTTTGCTAGAAAGTTATGATAGGTACATTTTTATCACATATGGGAACTAATTTGTAAGTAACACGCTACCTACCTACTTAATAAATAGTCGAAAGTTCGAAACATATAATAATCAATACAATACCTTTTAGTGTTATGACGATACGGCTTTGATACTGGGGAACGTCTATCAAAATCGGGATTGAAACCAAATACCTACTATAACGCCCAAATCTCAGTTTGACTTAACTGCGAGACGCAAGAGTCTTGCAGGCTTAGTCTTGTTCTTGCATAAGTCTTGCAGGGTTCAGTCTTGGTCTTGGTCTTGCTACAATAAGTCGGTCTTGGTCTTGGTCTTGGTCTTGCAAAAATGCAAGAACAAGACCAAGACTGCAAGACCAAGACCGATTTTGGGCAACACTAAATGAAATTTCGGCATATTTGCTAAAAAGCTCCATCAATCCGTCAGATAATTTATCACTATCAACACAATATGTAACGCTATTGCACAGTATAACTTTTATTCGACCTGAATATCCTTTTAAAAATTGTCCAAATCTGAGTTTTCAAAGTCATCAGATTTGGGGTTTCCACAATTTCTTCATCATATTTGCCTATTTAAGTCATCACGGGTTAGGCCGCACCCTATTATACCAAAATCAACACCTCTGAAGATCACTTTAATTTTGACCCTTTTCTGAAAGTGGAATCCTGATCACGGGGCTCCTATCAGAAACTTTTCGAATACATTTTCGGTGTTCTCTCATCATGCCGCACCTACTCAGCTATCAAGTTTTTGCCCTGGATATGCTTGCTCATGCTGCTCCTCTGGGCTCCCCTACGATATACCTAAGTATACATACAAAACTCCAATACCTACTCGACCCAAATGTATAGTACAGCTGATAATTTTTTCGCGATTTCGATGTTGCTCCCATATTCAAAATCAAACTTAATTTATTCAAACTAGGCTGAAAATCAGCACTGTTTGAACGTCAAAATTACAAAAGACAGTTCCCCAAAACGCCCGCCCTTCACCACTTTCTAGTGCTTTCGCTGGGGAGAAGAAGTGGCGCAACAAACTCCCCCAGCAGTACAGCTGTCTGTTCAGTTAGAAGAACTTGATTCTACGCAACAGTAAGTAATTAACATTACTAAACACAAGACATTAAATTACTTTATTTGCCGTATGTCAGCTAGCAGTAGCACACGCTAATATACCGACAAAAACTGAAACCAGAAATAAATAATGACAATGTAAACAGAACTTTATATACCTGTCTTAAAAATGAAAATCTTCCAGGCATAAAGGGCGTGCTCGCTTACATTTGCAATGCTACATTATAGAGAAAGTTCTTTATGATGATCTGCATTACCATCATCGTCTGCCTATAGCCTTTTCCCAACTGTGTTGGGGTCGGCTTCCAGTCTAACCGGATATGCCTGTGCCTATCCGACCTCCACAACCCAGTGGGTAATACGATACACCTTGGTAAGACTGGTTGTCAGACTTTCGGGGTTCCCGTAACGACTGTCAAAGATCCACGAATGACACCTGGGAAAAACGGCATAACGTGCTTTTCGACGCACGGAGGTCTTGGTATGTATAGATGGTCACCCATCCACGGACCAACCGCGGCAATTGTAGCTTAATCTGATCGATTGACCCGTACGGCTGTTAAAACTTAGCCACAAACCCCTCATGTTGATCTATACCACAACCCTTAAATGTGATCACTCATTTCTGATACACGCTGTACATACGTTACCCACAAACAAAAAAAAATGTGGCACTCCGGGAGTGCCGACAGAAGTGAAAACTTGAACAATTACGTGTGTATTTTGTGAATCGTCTTATAAACAAAACACGCGCGGTACCGGCTACGGCCATCCGTCTTACGAATTTTCGATCAGGTCACGTGTCCTGACGCGTGTTTAACATTTTTTACCCATTACAAAAAAAAAGTGTACAACGCCACTAATGAAGTTTTCACTTCAAAAATCTGATCAGCATAGCATCTACAACCACATGAAAAATGCTCCATAATCTGAATCATAAACCAAATTAGAACCAACCTAGCTTTTATTAACTGCTTCGCAAAATAATTTTTTTGAAGTGAAAACTTCTTTAGCGGCGCTGTGTACTTTTTTTGGAATGGGTAAAAACTTCTAAACTCGCGTCAGGTCACGTGACCCTGATCGAAAATTCGTAAGACGTAAAACGTAAGACGTAAAACGTAAGACGCGCGTTGTTGAGGACAGCGCCATCTATGCACATCGGGAAGAACTACGAGGGCCTCGCGTACTAACTACGTAGTTCATCCAACGACGACGAGATGGCGCTGAACCACGGATATATAACTGACGACGAGCTCCATGCGAGCGGCTTGCTTCTCTTACCACTGCCGCGACCAACACCACGAACTGAAGTCTATCCTGTGTGCTTATTTGTAAATCTGAATAAATTCCTTTCACGAGAAGAATAAACCAGTCACTTTGGTCATCATACCTGATTTGCAAAAAACCCTATAAAATAAGGAACACACCTTAACAAGCGTGTTTTGTTTATAAGACGATTCACAAAATACACTCGTAATTGTTCAAGTTTTCACTTCTGTCGGCACTACCGGAGTGCCAGTGTTTTTTTCATTACTGCGGTTCGTTTAAATCAAACCAGTCCGCACCCCACCAATGGGCTTCAAAGACTTTGAAACATCCGTTTTTCTTTTAACTACAGATGTGATTGCCTTCATAATCTCATGAATAAACCAAAAAGTAAACGTTTCTGCTATAAAAGAAACCCATATTCTAGTTTCTTTAATAAAATTGATATTAAAACTGTTTATGGTGTAATAAAATTGGTTTGATAGTTAAAATATTGTTTTATTTTTGCAACATTCTGTATATTAAAAACTTTCGAAAACTGAAAGTGACGAATTAAGGCTCCTGGAAATAGGCGAGACGCGCGACACGAATCGCGCGCGACGCAAAGGCACCGCTCGTTGCGCGACTTGCGGTGCCTTTGTGTCGCGAGCGATTTTATCGCGTGTCGCGCCTGTTTGAAGGAGCCTTTATGGGTTTGGACATAATTATGTGCATAATAAGCATTATTTAGTAAAATCTTCAAAACGACTATAAATATACTAGCAGCGCCCCGCGGTTTCATTCACATATGGTCCGATCCCGTGGGAATATTGGGATAAAAAGTACCCTATGTAATAATCCCGGTTATAAACTGTGTGCCAAATGTTATCTATATCCGTTCAGCCGTTTGTGCGTGAAGAAGTAACAAACATACAAAAACTTTCGCCTTTATAATATTAGTGTGATATATTCGTAAAATACCATCACGCCTGTAAACCCCAAAGGGTTAAGCAAAGGTATACCTATATTACACCCACATTTCGCCTGTTATGTACAAACGTCAGCACATCAAGCTACCCGAAACTGTCAATTTTCCCAATCAACTTTGAACCTTATGCTTTAGCGATGAAGTTGAAAATCTATTATAGAAATTTGACAGATTGTAGTAACTTGATGTGCTGGCGTCTGTACAAGTTCCATGTAATATAGGGGCGAGCCTATTGCCATTAACCGGGTACAAACCCTGACTCCGGGCAGCTACTAGTAACGTCTGAACGAAAAACCCAATAACACTTTAGCCCGAACTGGGAATTGAACCCAGGATCTCAGGCTCAGCAGTAGCGCTTGCAACCACTGAACCACTGTAAATATCTTTGCCAATTTTTTTTAGTTTTTTACATATATCTGGGGATCCTGGGGACCCGGACCTTTGGAAGACGTATCAGCGGCCAAAGTCAACTCGCAGAAGCCTCTTAGAGAATTTTAAATGATAAGGAGGACCAACCGACGATTATCCCACTATTGATTATCCCACTATGATGACGATTATATCACTATAAGCACTATGCAAGTGCACCCAAGAACAACCCCCGGTTGGTGCAGGAGTTTCTGAATATGGGAACAAAACATATTGGGCTTGGGTTTTTCTTTAATTTGCCAAATTATTATTATCATCGATCCATAGGTAAGTATTATAAATATTTACCCTGTATACTTCTTTCTAAAATAATTTTCAAAACAAGGAAAACCCGTCACTCTGTTTATAAAAAAGCTTTCCCTAAACGCGGGCACTTACAGTAGGTAGGTACCTACCTACACCCCTTAAAGACTATGGCCTCGAAAACGCATAATTTAGACTGATGAGCATTCCACTGGGTCAAGGTAACTCAAGGGTACGCCAGCAAGCAAATAATCTTCTACAAAACGTTAAATGAGGGTGGAGTTTCTTTATGAATACCTACATTAAATTAGTAGCCTTGGTCGTAGAATATTTAATTTTACCACCTAGCCATCCAGGTAGGTCAAAGTCAAGGTCAAAGTCAAAGCATTTATTTCAAATAAGCACATAAAAGGCACTTTTGAATGTCAAAAAAAAAAGGAAGGTAGGTGCTATTATAAATATAATAGAAGGGTTTATGGCCCAACATCACAGTTTGTCTCCATTTACAGATGATGTCTACAATTATAATATAGTTTTTGGTATTTTCCTACATAAAATGAATGATTGTATCATGTATGTGTATTAAAAACAAAGACAAACACATGTTAGCAAAAAGGTTGTATATACGAGTACCTAAAGCATGGCCACAAGGCAAAAAAAAATGAAATGCCATTAAAGTTTTATTTTTTTAATCTTTCTTTTTTTATACAAATGGCGACTCATTATTTTTTGAGCAAATATGGCCAGTTACCAAAATTTATTCCTGTAAAACCTTTTTGAAATCATGTTTCATTAATTAAACGATCAGTGAATCCATTTTGATTCCGATATTGTACCTACCGTATTGTTGTTATAAATGCCAATAAAAATTTAATCTAATTACAACGTCAGTCTGCATTTGAACTAAAGTTAATTGAATTAATAGCTGATACAGCCAATGATACAGCCCCGTTATTGTTACAATAAGCATATCTCAATTGTGAACAATTATTGAACTAGTCATCTGTAATGTTCAAAGTCTATTCACAATCATTTAGAATCAAATTTAGCAGCCGCACAGGTCGATCGAAGGTTAAGCTGCTCTTGCCGCGGTCGGGTCGGTTCCGAGGCCCCTCCGTGCCTCGGAAAGTACGATAAGCCGTTGGTCCCGGCTGTTACTTGTAGATGTCTTTGACAGTTGTTATGAGTAATCAGAAGCATAAAAGTCTGAGAACCAGTTTTACCAAGGGATACCCAGTAAGGCGGACAGGCAGATAGTCAGTTGCTCCATGTAAAATACTTGGTAGTCAGCTGCATCCGATTAGACTGGAATCCGACCCCAACATTGTTGGGAAAAGTCTAGGCAGATAGACATTGATTTAGCTGGATGAGAGGGCAGATCAAAGAGAATAGTGGTTATATAGTCTTTGCGGCAGATAGACATTGGTTTAGCTGGATGAGACAACATACTATAGATATTGGTTTAGCTGGATGAGACAGCAGATAGACATTGGTTTAGCTGGATGAGACGGCAGATAGAAATTGTTTTGCTGGATGCGACTGTCACAAAAACGTGGAGATTGGAAAAAGCTAAGACAGGCCTATCCTATAGGTACCCAGTAAGCAGTGCGGGTGACGTCCAGGTTGTGGATGATTATCGTCATCTTTTCGCCCTTGTCCCATGTTACTTGGGGTCGGCGCAACTTGTTTCCTTCTTCCATGCCCCCCTGTCAACCGACATTCTATCATTCACTCCATTTTCATTCAGATTGTGGATGATGATGATAATAAATTCAGCAGACTTACCTTTTACCTAAATAATAAGGAACTAATAGTTTTCGGCCAATTAAAGGTTATCGAAATCATGTACCTATTCAAATAGAACAATGGACTTCTACGTCCATTGAGTTTATATAGAACAGACGCCAGCACATCAAGCTACCCGAAACTATCAAATTTTCGCAATCAACTTTGAACCTTATGTTCTAGTGATAAAGTTGAAAATCTATTAAAGAAATTTGACAGTTTGTAGTAGCTTGATGTGCTGGCGTCTGTACATACATACCTGTAGATATGACTTTCTAGTACCTACATAGGAAATAGTTTCATGCAACATTACTCAGAGGAATTACTCATCGTTTAAATACCAACAGGACAACGACATCAAAATTGTTTATATCAACAGTTCGCCACCATGTCGCCTACGCTCAAAAATACATAATTCGGTTATTTCGATGCAGCAACACTTCAACGTAATGTGTTATCCGTCGAAATTCAATCGCTAATTATTGTAGGTACGTCATATACCATGCATACCAAATTACTATTTACTCTTAGAATTGACATTGTAAATAACACCTTATGGCTACAAAAACAGATACTAGATTCAGTTGTTTGAATCAACAATGATCGATCGTCAGCTGTCGGATATTTGGTTCAAATATGTCGCCAAAATCGCTAATGTAATCGATTGTTGCAAATTAGATATTAAATAATTGTTATGAAGTATGAGCACTTATTGTATTTGAAATTATGTCAGTGTTGTGACAATATTGTTTCAAGCTAGTTCTGTTCTGAACAGAATTCTTGAGAATCAAGTAATTAATAATTGAAGTCATGAGATACTTAGCCGTCTGTGACTCAGTGCTGCGTTGTACCCATAAATTATCCATAATTATTGTGATTTACATTTTAGTACTTAGCTATAGATGTTTTTAAATGCCGGTTAATTTGTTTACAAAATACCTACTTTTTTATTTCTATCTATAAGGTTTAAAAAAGGAATCAACTTAGAAAATTATCAGAAAAACGAAATCTACATAAGCCTTGTGTTCACCAACATTTAAATCAGTTCTATTTAAAAAATTCCTTAGGAAATTTGACATAAACCAAATGTTTATACCGCGGTGGTTTGAATGTTAGTGAACACAGGCCTAAATGTAATAAATGTGCGTGACAGTGACAAAAAAAGGGAGATGTGTTTCAATTTTATAATTCCAATGAATAAAAAAACTAAGCCGAATACATTGGATGCAGAAAGGTAATAAAAAAAAATAGTAATAGCCAAAAAATACAAATCAATGAGTTCTATTTTCAAATAAAAAATGGAGCGAAAAGGTTGTGAGCCCTTTCTTTCTTTTGAGATACCTGTTTTAAATTTAAATAATATCCACTTAAAATAATACTACCAAGTAAGTTTTCCATAGATAATAAGTTAATATCGCCCGTTTAATGAAAATTAATAAGTTTGTGGACGTTACTGTTATCACATTTAATATTCGGTCAATGGGTCGTCTTCATCAATTTAATACTTATAAATAAATATTCATAATTGGAACACAAACAGTTTGATTCAAGTTGTTGCCGTCTGTGATTGTGTTATTTTCGTATTTTATTGTTTTTAGAATCAAAATAAGGAATAATAAGTAAGTAACAAATTATATAAACAAGTGAAAATTGTATTAAGACTCGTAATTTCGAAAGATATTGGTAGCTGAAGGTGGATTTAGTTAGCAAAAGTTTATCATTTAAATATTGTCCAATAATTAATTTGAAAATAATAATATTAATGCCCATAATAGAGACGGTATTTTGATACTATTTGTAGGAACATTATTATTGGTGATCATAACGTATCTTAACATTTATCGGATTTTGCTCGGATGACCAGTTTTATTATTTTAAGATATTTTACAAAGCATTATGAATGGTACACATTCTTTATGTGTGGGCACATGATGAATGAGTATCTTAATAATGGGGTCACACGATTCAAAAATATCTTGTTTAAATAAACTCTTACAGTACTGTTCTCCTAAATATTTATAGATCCAATAAATTCCATTTGATTTGTGCGAACAATAACACTGTATTCTCTCTTCCACAGGTCATAAAACAAACTAAGCATGACGACTGACAACGCACTCAATTCTCAACGGTAAGTTCTAGCAATAAAGTACATTTTCCCTCGAATTATTGTGAAGAATGTAGAAAATAGCAGCAGGGTCTCAGGGTTCAATCAAATTGTTTGCTCTAAATTGTGCGATTGGATGACCTTTTTATCGCATTTATCTATTGGATATAGTGAAAAGAAATCAATTTAATGTTACTATAAAAGGGGCAAATTTTTGGTAAATAAAACGCTCCAGTAGATCTATCTAATCTTAGTGTTGTTGTTTGATAAACGTACTCAAATACACGAGCGGCACGTTGTCGACCTCAACGACCTGCCGTCGACAAGTGTCGACGGCTCCAGTTACGTCTGACACTCTTTCACATTTATCTCGTTTCGCGGTGACGTCCCGGTGATGCATGCGGTGGACAAACTTCCTTACCTTGTTGCCCTTTGAAAACGTCTTACCTTCTTCAATGGGCAGACTCTTCATCACACAGTTCTTTCATCAACGTCCCAGGTGCATGTCGTTTTGGCGTCTGCCTAAGCTGTCACATAAAATAAGACTGAAAATAATATGACTAAATTTACTCCAAAAATGATACATCACATTCCAAACTATCATGTCTTTAAATGTATTTGGCGCTTCACAAATGTGATTCTGACGTAATATCTCTTGAGCGTATAAATTGGTTGATGTATCAGTTAATTTGAACCGCTCTGGTTGCGGACGGTACCAGGATTGGTGGTAATTGGCCTGGCAATTGACCTTATCAACATGTGCAGCTCATTTAGCCGGGTACCTAAAAAGTCCATTTTGGCAGAATCATAAAAGGAAAACATTAAGAAATACAATGGACAGTTAACTGTTAAGTTAATCGTATACAATCCCATTGGTGAAGGAATTTTCAGTTATTTTTTTTTGTCTGTGCTAAAATACCAATTAATACAATCCAAATCCAATGCCAATCTCTTTGATTATACCTACGTAGTGCAGCGAAAAAAAAACACGGACTGTCTTTGCCATATTACGATTCATAATATTATCCTTTTATGATTCTGCCAAAGTGGCCTTTTTAGGCCCCTTGGTGACCTGTAACACAGGTTTTTTCCAAAAACCTATCACCAGTCTCTCACAAAGGTGGAATACTCGTATAGCTGAGACATTTTTTAGGGGGCAACTGGCCTCTGGTCCGCGGCCCACATTACA
Source organism: Luperina nickerlii (assembly GCA_963855955.1). NCBI lineage: Eukaryota > Metazoa > Arthropoda > Insecta > Lepidoptera > Noctuidae > Luperina > Luperina nickerlii. The sequence goes on from OY979664.1 coordinate 5,213,633, forward strand.
CGGAGTAGGAACAGTAGTGAAAAAGTTGGCCGAATGCTGGGCCAGAATACTACACATTAACATTAAGCCAGCTTTGTGAAGAGAGAATGAATGATACTTAAATTATATTTATATTATTTAGACTACGACTGATGTAATCTAGACGTGTCTAGACTTCAGACAGAGTAATTTTAGCTTTGGCACCTGAAATGCCGTATTGTCTTCAAGATTCCTTGAAATCTTCATTTATCCATATAACACACACATAATATCACGCCTTTGCTTTCCGAAGGATTATGCGCAGAGGTCAGGAGGTGTAATTACAAATACACCCATATTTCTACGGTAATATTGTTAGGTGCCATGTAATCATGTTTTCAAGTGATGGCCATCAACCGGACATAAATCCAAAATCCGAGCTGCTACTAACAAATTCCTGATGAAAAATCCAAATAACAATTTACCTGACCCGGGGATGACCAGGAGATGAACCCTCGTGCACAGCAGTAGCACTTGCAACCACTAGACAAACTAAGCAGAGCTATATAAGTGCTACGAGAGTATATAAGTATCTACCACAGATATAGATACACCAAGATAACGCAAGAGCGACTACTTCGCGTAAAAAATCGCACCAGCTTACGTACAAAAATCGTAAGCCGCCACTTTCACGCTCAGTCCTGTGTACTGCTGGCTGGGTGAACGTGAGCGTTGGCGCTAGGCACCGGGGGTGGGGCAAGATGGATGCCACACGCGGCGGCGTCTTTGAATCGATTTGATTTTCCCATCACTAAATAGTGCTTGTGACGTCATAGTAGGTAGTCAAAAAATGAAACGCTTGGTTTTCATACAGATCATGATAGTTGCGTTATCTTTACGTATATATTTGCGGATTTTCCTAATTAAATAGCTCAAGCGTTGATTAATGAGATAAAAATGAGATACAATTAATCATCTGTTTCGAGACCCCAAAACAGCCGCTCAAGATTTCCCTCTTCTATATCATAATGAATCATTAGATGATACCATAAAATCTCGCTTCACCCAGCCTGTGTTGTAAAAATCTCACCGTGATAACTTAGGTAAAATGAGCTTGAAGTGAGTGTCAATCATAGATATCCGAGTGTCGATAGTATCAATCCCTACCATCCGGTGCTCACTTCATCTAAGTTTTTACGATAAGATTATTACAGTATAGGCCGGATATTTAACATTCAATTCCTCTACAGGGTGTTCAAGAAATCATCACCGAACAATAAGCTGACGCTGTACCTCGCGTCACGCGACCTGGTGGTGGAAAATGGCGCTATCGACAGGATCCAGGGCGTGTTGCACGTGGAGCCAGAGTACTTGGAGAATAAGAAGCTGTTTGGACAGGTCACACTAACTTTCAGGTGAGGAATTATAGAAGAAGTTGTTTTGAAGGATTTGCTAGCTAATGGGCATCTGATTTCCCGACAATTTTCTTATTCCCTTATAAAATAATAAGAAAATGAGCTCATTAGCAACAATTTCGATGGCGTAAATCAATGTAAGTACTTATACTTATTGAAAATGGACTAAAGTACAACAAGATTATCACATTTTTAGGAAATTATATTTATCGTAAAAGGTCGAATTGGCAAGTTGACTTAAGGCTCCTTCAAACAGGCGCGACACGCGATATAATCGCGCGCGACACAAAGGCACCGCTCGTTGCGCGACTTGCGGTGCCTTTGTGTCGCGTGTCGTGTCGCACTTCTTTGAAGGACCCTTTAGGAAATACGGTTTCGTTTTTCACGATATTAGGTACTATATATATTTACCGGAAACTATAATGTACCTACTTATACCTATAGAATGTGTACCTAACTCACTGATTGCACATTATTTCTTTTTACAGAAAGCTTACAGACTAATAACACAATTAAAAGATCATTCATAAGCAGGAAAATTTGCTAATTACAAGCTTTCACTTAGATTAAAAAAAATGTAAGTAGTTTGTTCAGAATCGTTTACTGAATCGATTTCTGTCATTTTTAGTACCTATAGGTATTTTTTTATCCCAAAAATAATAATAGGTATTAAAACTACGTATGTTACAGTCACACTTCCACCGTAAAGTCAAGACAAACTTACATGGATGAAGTACCTACTACGCCAAAACCTTATACATATGTGTTGAACGTGCTCAGATTTGTAATGTGACCACAATTTTCTTACACAATCAGTATAACTAATTTCATAAATAAACAATATTTTATATATTATAGTAAAAATTCAGTGTATGTATCATGATTATAATATAATATTCTAATTGGGGTGTTTGGTGGTGTGCGTTAATTTCGGGTCATGACGTAAAAACATCACTATTAGTTTCAGCCCTAACACAATAACCATAATTTCCATAACAAAGTTTTCCAGTCACGTAATAATGCCTAAACAATTCGATTCAGTAGGTAGGTACATATATGGTAACAAAATCCATTAACGTCTAATCTAACAACGTTAGGCAAGTAGACGCTTAGTTTGTACATTGTTAAATGTTGGTAATATAATGTGATGGTAGATTATGATTATAATGGATTATGATTTACTAAACTGAGTGCCTAAGTTAGCTTTACGTAGTTAGTTAGATATAATTAACTATGCAAAGCTTACATTATTATTAGTGTTAGTTAAATTACTAGATAATTAATTCTTTCTTTTCTTTCTTTCTTTTCTTTTCTAAGAAAACGTTGCCCCACACTAGGAATTACTCCTGTATCGTGGGTGCGTTTACTAACATTTAAATTCACATACACAAACAGGCAGGCCCGGAACAACTCCCTGTAGGCAATACAAATATTTGTTCCGTGCGGGAATCAAACCCGCGACACGCAGCGCAGCAGTCGATCGCTCAGCCACTGCGCCAACCGTGTCGTCATTCAATTCATATGTATATACAAGTTGTTTTTTTTTTGATATTCCAAAACTCTAGGGTATGAATGAGACCATATCAAAGAATCAACTGGCACATGAATTATTTTTCAATATTTTTTTTTTGTTTTCCTTTTTCATACAAAATAATTCGTCAATGTTACGATTATTAATGTAGGTACGTGAAATATGACAACGTCGCATTTTCTTAGCTTTAAATATGATTGATTGGTTTGATGGAACTTAGATACATGATACCTTCGAAACCATGCATTTTTGGACCTCATATTCAAGGACTCTTTGTATTATTTTTATAACCCTAGAGTTACGGGATGTACGGAAAAAAAAAAGTATTTATATAAATCTAGTAGGTAATTATTCGCGTAGACTTCTTTTTTCTTATGTACTTGATACTCGAAGCTGTAACTAATAAAAACCATAACATAACATCACGCCTGTAAACCCTGAAAGGTTAAGCAGAGGTGTACCTATTGATAAATGATTTTATTTTTCTAAGTAGGTTTGCAGTTTTGCACAAACACTTTTAACGTCAATTATATATTTTTAAACTAGATGAGATCAGCGTTTCCTGTGTGACTACTTTGAGAAGAAAGGCCGAAACAAACTCAGAGGTCATAGTCTCTTTTAAAGTCCAGACATAATCTTGGTCAGGTTATATGAAGACCATGTAGGTCGATGTCTGAGATGGTCTTTTGAGGAAAGAACCGCACAGATTGAGAGGACCTGTCCAGTCAGTGCACGCATTTGTCAGAAATCGTGCAGCTCAACTCGAGACTTAAGGAGCTCAACGATTCGACGAACAATACCAAAGAAAGGACATTTGGGTAGGCCACACAAATTACTCAAACTGCCAGACCATGGAGAGAATTATAAAAAAAAAATATAAAATGAATAAAATAAATGACCCACATCGTCTTCACATTCACAATAATTAAAATAATGTAATACTTTACAAAGTAAGCAAATGTCATTGCTTTAAAAAAATCATTAATGTCAATATATTGTTTACATTTCGACAGTTATGTTTAAGTCCCATAAGAGTATACCTAACTAGCTTCTGCCCGCGACTTCGTCCGCGTGAAATTTCTTGTTACTCCCACCCACCCCGTCGCATCGCATCGCCTACCCGCGCTATAGCTCGTTTTTGCTTAGCGTTCTTTCTGACTTTTTTTCTTTTTGCTTGGCTCCTAAAGGTTATAGCGTGATGTTAAATAGCCTATAGCCTTCCTCAAGAATTGGGCTATCAAATGCAAAAAGAATTTTTCAAATCCGACTGGTAATTCCAGAGATTAGCGCGTTCAACCAAACAAACAAACTCTTCAGCTTTATAATATTAGTATAGATAGGGGGCGAGCCTATTGCCATCAACCAGCCATAGGGGGGAAGACGCGTAACACACTAACAGTAACAATGGCCTTCATTGCGTTATTTACGTTGCTGAGCAAATTTTTCCAGCATATAAAGCAATGGATTAACAATATCCTTCAAAATTATCTATATTGTTATTGTTAGTGTGTTACGTAATTAGGCTGCAGATCTAGACTCCGGGCTGCTTCTACTAGGTTAAAACCTAACAATACTTTGCTCGTCGTGAGAAACGAACCCAGGACCACCAAAAGTCATAAATTCGTTAATGTAAAAAAATATATCTTTCAATTTTAGATAAATAAGTTTGTGTGTGAGTGACATTGCCAAAAAGCTCGAATGTTTACTTACATACTTCAAAAATAGCGAAGTCTATTTAGGAGTTTCTTGACTCATATTATATAAAAAGTATCTAATCCTCTTAAATATCCTTATACTGAATATCGAAGTTCATGATCACAAGTTGTATTTTTAGGACACAAAGAGATTAAATCCTATATTTAGGTATTTCTAGTATTTCCTTAGAACTAGTAACAATAACATCACGCCTGCATTTCTCGAAGGGTTAGGCAGAAGTGTACCTACAGGTTGGCAGGGACATCGACCCGCAAACTTGTAACTGTAATTCAGAACATGATTCTAGACAACCTATATTTCAACGCAAGCTGTTCATATCATGTACTGCAGTGCGATTCTGTAACCATCTCACCATGAAAACTTAGGTGAAGAGCGTGGAGTGAGCTGTCAATAGTGTCAATTCCTAGCAAAAACAAACTCACATCACCTAAGTTTTCAGGGTGAGTTCTTTTACAGAATCGACCGGCTGAATCCATAGTAATAGGTTGCGCGTCGAAGTCCCAGCCACCCTGTATACTTAATCTGCATTCGCGATTTATTTGCCAGAAATGTAAACAAATATGAGTTTATTGAAAAATAACTTTAAATCCTTCACGATAAAGTTCAATTAACGCTACAACTTCAAACATTTTTATAACTTTTTTAATATTTTTTAAACATTTTTTCTTTTTCTTTTTGTCCTAGTCACTCTGAAATTCACTTAATCAACATTAAAATAAAGTTGATATTTGTTTAACTTGAAATAATATTAATTTGAAACCAGTTATGTTCCCATTTAGTAGGGGGCGAGAATGTTGCCATCAAAATCCAGACTCTGGGCTGTTACTGAGACTAGTATTATAAATATTGCTGTTATTGCGCAAGCTTACTCAACTACATTATGTTCCTAACATCCTTTATGGAAGTTATTTCTATGTTCCTAGAATAGCAAGTCACATATTATTAATCGAGCGGCTGACATAGTATCGAGAAGCTATCAAGTAGTGAGTAAATTATGAGGAACGGAACCAATAACGTTGTACCTACCGGTGAAGTAAATAATTTATCTGTTTTCCTCTATCAAACAATATGGTATATATGTTCAGACGCCAGCACATCAAGTTACTACAATCTGTCAAATTTCTTTAATAGATTTTAAACTTTATCGTTACAGCATATGGTTCAAGGTTGATTGGGAAAATTTGAAAGTTTCGGGTAGCTTGATGTGCTGGCGTCTGTACCTACTATTATATCTCATTGAGCGCAAAATCAAATGTCTTGGGTTCAAAATTTCAGAGGTTAGAACACAACAAAGGAATCATTTGGCCTTTTGTAAAAAAACAATCTCGAGATGATAAATTGTAAGTACTGCAGCTCTATTCAGTAAAAGGCTCATCATGAAAACTTAGGTGAAGTGGGCGTAGAGTGAGCTGTCAAGTGTCAATTCCTAGCAAAAACAAACTCACTTCACCTAAGTTTTCACGGTGAGAATTTTACAGAATCGACCGGCAGGTTTGAGGCTTCAGGAGCAATGACATATCACTTCACCTATAGTTTCCCGGTGAGAATTTTACAGAATCGACCGGTATATGTACTTCACAGTTTTCTTCCAAGCCAATTGACATGTTCACTTACCATCTTTCAAACAATTCGAAAAATATCCCATTTAGGCGATTTCCTCGATTAAATCAGGCACTATCGATCTTCCAATCCATTATTTATAGAGAGTTAAGCAACATTACCTGTGTCCATATATTTTATCGATACAATTTACCGGTTCAATTGAAACCGGCGGCACGTAAAAGCTTACATCGATCCTGTAATACCCAGGGGAATTGAACACGATGTAGTTAGCTTAAACTTGATAAAAAAAAAACATAAGACGCCATGTTTGCCGCTCGGCGAAGCACGTCATCTCTTTCAACGCTAATGTTACACAAAGGTAATTTTCATGGAATAATCTACACTAATTTTATGGTTGAAAGGTAAAAAAATAACACATTTTTATTTGTAAGGTTTACTATAAAAAAAATCGGTCAGGTCCGAGCCGGACTCGCGCATCGAGGAGGGTTCCGTATAATAGTTTTTCACGGGATTTTTGTAATGTATCTAACTACAAATTTACGGTTTTCGGATTTTTTCCTTTACTTGTGCTTGTGACTTCGCTTCTTGCCAAATTCCATTTTTCTAGGTCAACGGGAAGTACCCTATAAGTTCTGATTCCGAAACATAAACGCCCGTATCTTTTGATTGCGTTGACTTAGAAATTTGATTTTTTCGCTACTTCAAGGCATTGCAGCCCTGAGTAATTGATATTAATTTCAACTTGATAACTCCACGCGTTCCTGAGAAAAAGGGTCTCGACCGACGGACAGACAGACAACGAAATGATCTTAATTATAAGGGTTCCGTTTTTCCTTTTGAGGTACCGAACTCCAAAATGGATACTCATCTTGTAAAAGCGAATACGATATGTCTGGTCTGTAATTTAACTGCGGTCCACGTTATTGTGTCCTTTTAGGGTGTAATTCCATAAAAATTTAATGGTAAAAGGAATTCTATTACCGCGGTATCATTATTTTTCTTTCAGTTTTAGGTTACATCCTGGTTTATTTTATGGATTTAAATCCATAAAATAAACCACGATGTAACCTAAAACTGCCAGCTTTTAATGAACTCTGTTTCTTTGTCTGTCTCTAAAATACCTCAAAATGACCGGGTCGACGTAAATCGACGTAATTTCATTAGTCTTTTTGCTGTATTTTAGTATCAGAGCTGTTCTCAGGTCAAGAACAGTGTATTTCTTTATTTACAAACCTCATTAATAATTCGCGCCAGTTGCCTTGTTACTCATCATCAATTAACAAAACAAACAACGAAATATCACACGACAAAAATAAATTAAAGTTGAAAAGTCCCTACCTTAATTCCTTTGATCTACCCACAACATTATATAGTACATTACTGCAGCGGCCAGCAAAAGAGGCATAGATGGACGAACGTTTAAATGTGGCCCGAGGCGAAGCCGAGGCACACATACATAAGTCCTTCAATGCCTAGTTGTGGCCAAGGCTTGTATAGTACTTTTCTCAAATAATGCGCGGGAATTAATATAGTACAGACGCCAGCACATCAAGCTACTACAATCTGTCAAATTTCTTTATTAGATTTTCAACTTTATCGCTAAAGCTTAAGGTTCAAAGTTGAATGGGAAAATTTGACAGTTTCGGGTAGCTTGATGTGCTGGCGTCTGTACCTAGGCAGAACTTTTTATTTGAAAATATTTTTTTTTCGATTTTGACGGCAGGTTACTAGTTTTCTATTACGGTTCTTGCCGCCTCTTGAATTTCAGGTGGCGTGAAAGTAAGTTCATCACACTCATTGTTTTCACTTGAACTCATTTTGTCAAATACAATTACTTTTTAACCGACTTCAAAAAAGGAGGAGGTTCTCAATACGTTCTCGCACATAATTATAAATTCACATTAATGATGTAACTAATATTTTTGTAAAAGTGTCCATGGAGTTTCTTGCCCGTTCTTCATATTTTAGTTTCATATTTTCTGACTGACCGACTTTTTGATAATTCAAAAGTGCTTGTAAATGGTTCAATTGAAATAAATGCTTTGAGTTTGAGTTAGAGTTTGAGTTTATATTTTTTTTATGTATGTTTGGGCATGGATCTGCAAATATTTTTTTTTGTTCAAAAGAAGTTTATGTAATTTATTTAGCCGCTAAACCACGACGAATATGGATTTTCATACAACTTTTGCCGGCCGCTGCTCGCATGTATTTGGCCAGTACAGCAATTTCGATTTATCTCGAAGAAGGTTGTCAAAACAATGCTCAAATTTCCAAGCATGTTTGAGAAAACGTAATTTCTGAGCAAAAAAGAAAGTACTTAGAAAGTAGTAAGCCGTGAAGCTTTGATGCTTCGCCTCACAGAATAAAACGTAAATCGTTCTTTATGAATGTTTCCAAGCTTCTTCACGTGTAAAGAGAATCGATAAAAGATGGAGGAACTTTTAAATGACGGCTTAGGAGTCAGAAAAGTTCTCTGAGATATATTTGCATGATGAAATCGATACTGCTATTTTTGAAGAAGGTTTCATTTTTTAAACAAGTAAACTTTTTGTCGAATAGAAAATCAAACAATGAAATGAGGAATAATATCAACATTATGATACTTACTACTACTTATAACATTTTTTTTTTCTACACTTTAATAATTAGAGCCTATTTTTTGAACAACAGATATCTTTTATCCGTGAAATAAAATTAACCTCTGAGTTCTGACAGTTCTTGTATGGAAATACCGTCAAGAATTCAACATGTAGGTGATTTCAAACTGGGTTTGAAATAGTGAAAAGAACCAAAACCAATTAATGGATATTATTATTACAAACCCACCGTTATTTTGAAAACCGAAATACCTACATAACTGTTAAAACAAAGTTGCCCACCAGTTAAATTCTAAAAGCACTCTATCGAAACTATAATTCAAAACAAGATGTTAATTTAATCTAAAACACCCGTCTATAAATTAAAACCATTGCCTAACAATAGAAGACAGATAGGTTCCAGTGGCGAAGGGTGAATTTATGACATAGGTATCAAAAAAAAAATTCAATAATCCGTTTCATTAAATTCCTATTTCGATCTACTTTTCTAAGGTATTAGCTTCATGTGAATTAGCGAAAATGACAGTACTAAATTCATGCACTTAAGGCTAAACAACTCCTTATAATAATATGAATTCGTCAGATTATTAATATCTATAAAACTCCTTTTATTCCATAAACTACCTACTAGAATCTGAGAAAAGTAAACACGGCACGGCGTCGGTCCTCGCGGTTGTCTTTCGTGGATTTGTGACAGTTGTTACGGGTCGTCAGAAGCCCGAAAGCCTGACGACCAGTCTTACCAAGGGGTATCGTATTACCCAGTAACTGGGATGTGGAGGTCTGATTGGCAGTCGCTCCATGTAAAATATTTGAAGTTGGGAAAAGGCTAGGCAGATGATGAACTTCTTGTTTTTTATTTAAAAGTTTATGTAATAAACTACTCAGCTATTTACTGCGTCGTTGAAAACGCCAAAACAATTTTAAATATCCCTAAATCGATCAGAAGGCCAATTCACTTAATTAAACGCGTTCAAAATCGAGTCGCAGTCTCATTTCAGAAACAATCAATGTCAAAAACTTGTCAAAAATGTAGGGAAATTAGGGGTATCTTCTTAAAATTACGGGAATTACCCCTCCGGTCAAATATTTTCTACCTCCGACGCCGGCTAAGTTGATAGTGCTGAAACATGATATTTCTCTTTAGTATTCGTGTTAACATAGGTACGAATATTATCTAAGACAGTTTCCTTATTCGGCTGCAAACAAATATAAAGTTACAAAGGGAACGGAAAGGCGCGCCCAAGATAACGTAAATAATACTTTTTCTGTAGCTTAAAAGATTGTTTGAGCGAAACGTAATACGAAAAGTAACGATTATGAAAGAAGTAATGAAACGAAAATCGAATTTTTTTTTTAAATATTTTATGTCTTTTTGTCTGATTTTCAAGTTCAGCACTTTGACAAAAGAGAAGGCCAGTTCCCGTAATTAAAATAGTTCAAAATCAAGCGACAATAAAATAGAATACTCTTTATTATGTACACCATATATAAAAAAAAATCAATCATAAAAAAAAATCAATCAACCAACCGATCAATGTAAAAAAATCGGCCAAGTGCGAGTTAGTCTCGCGCACCGAGGCTGCGAGGATTCCGTACAATTTGTAGGTATGTAACTGCAAATTTACGGTTTTCGAAATTTTTCCTTTAGGTACTTGTGCTACATGATATTCCTTCTTGCCAAAGTTCATGATTCTAGGTCAACGGAAAGTACTTACACTATAAATTTTGATTCCCTTGAAAGTGTCGAAATATACGTTATTTACGGCATAAACGGCCGTATCTTTTTTACATTAACTTAGAAGTTTGATTTTTTCACAACTTCAAGGGACTGTAGACCTGAGTATTTGGTTTTAATTTCAACTCGATACCTCCACGCGTTCCCGAGATAAAGGGTCTTGACAGACAGACGGACGTCAAAGTGATCCTATACTTAAGGGTTCCGTTTTTTCTTTTTGAGGTCCGGAACTCTAAACATGTAGGGAAATCAGAGGTACTTTTGATAGATTGAGACTGAGATCAGACTGTGAACGTTTTTAAAATGACTAGCAGTGCCCCATGTACAGACGCCAGTACATCCAGCTACCCGAAACCATCAAATTTTCCCAATAAACTTTGAACCTTATACTTTAGCCATAAAGTTGAAAATCTATTAAATAAATTTGACAGTTTGTAGTAGCTTGATGTGCTGGCGTCTGTACATACATAATAAGTATGCGTGCATGTAAATCTGAGACATAGGTACAGTATTATTTACTGAGGTCAAAATATAAAAATATATATATACATATATATTTTTATATTTTGAAAAAAAAAATATATATATTAAAATAAAAAAATATATATTTGTTTTTTTTTATATATTTGTCAAAATATATATTTGTCTATAAACTAATTAGGTAATATTTTCATACTTAGATCATGCCTTTAGTGCCATTTTTAGACCCACCCTGGAAAAGTTTCATCACCTGCTCCCCACAAAAAAATAAAATAATGCCTTCAAAACACTAAATTGTACAAGAAGACCCCTCCGCTGCTAAAACTCAGGAAGTTTACTCAAATTTCATTTCAACCTTGCTCCATAATTAAATCACGCTTTTCCCTCCATTTATAACAATTTGTGGTCGGGAATCGTTGATGGATGGTACGTATTGTATTTTACTTAAATCGTCTGAAAGAATATTTAAAGTAAAAAAGTTTATAGACAAAGATTTATGTAAAGATATGGTTTGAGAACCCAATTATAGGTAGTGCTTTTATGGGCTTAGCAAAACAACAGACAATTTTGAGCTCAGCAAGAAGATGGTGGATATTTGATCGTGAAATGTAGTTGTGTTGTCAAATACAATTATGGTAGGTAGTAAAATAATGCATCCTCAATTAAGCGATCGTTCACAGAGCGCTTTCCCGTATGATATTTTACGGTAAAAAAATAATTTTTCAAAATCGGTTCACAAATTATTGGCGGAGTAATCGGTGTACATACATAAAAAAAAACATACACGACGAATTGATAACCTCCTCCTTTTTTTGAAGTCGGTTAAAAAGGTGGGATCACACATTAATAACTTACGGTTTTAAAAACCAATGCAGTATGAAACTGTCATGTGATCACAAATTATACAGATCAAAGTCGTGTGAACGTGGCCTAAAATTCACGCACCGAGTGCTATAGGGACTACAGCTAAAGGTATTAAAACGTAAAGTGATCGGCACGAAAACCAACTCGAGCCGTTCACTATTCTTTGTATGAAACTCCCCACTGCAACGCACACTTATCGGAATCGTAACATAATCGCCTCGCCTTGGGATAAACTCACGAACCGCGGTGCGGTGCGTTACGGCTCCTCGTCCCCGCGCTTACGGCTCGTCGTCCCCGCACTTACGTCTCTCCGTACCCGAGCTTACGTCTGTTCGTCCACCCTTGCCCCTCTCACCCCTCCGGCCCGCCTGCTACACCATCAACCAGCGGTCGGCGAGTCGTGAGCGCGCCGTCTCCTAGCCGTAGCCGAGTCGACGTATCGGAGCTTCTGATCCGCTTTGGTTACGTGCTTACCTTAGGTTGACGCCTGTTTGAGGGCGAGGCGAAAGGCGATACGGTGCCGATCCCTTTCCAATTTGATACCTTTATACATAAGCTCATAGAGCAAAAATAAGTATCCCATAGATAGCGAAGATACCAGCTCTCCAAAAAAAAATGTTCAACAAAGAATTTTTTTACTAGACAGATTATTACCGCCTCAAAGAAAGATTGACTTTTAAAGTTTTTTTTCAATCAAGAATTATTTCACAGATATGGGCGAGAAGATGAAGAGGTCATGGGCCTCAAGTTCTGCAACGAAGCCATCATGAGCCTGGCACAAATATGGCCCCCGCACTGCAACCACGACAAGGAACCCAACACTCCTCTCCAGGTAAATATTAAACCTATTGATTTTTCTCACAAATAAAATGGTACTCTAGCCTTTATATTTTATTTCTAGCGGACATGCAACTTTGTGCTGAGTAGCGGCACCTGTTCAAATGTTCATGGAAAAAGTTCTTTAAAAATTTCTATCCATAGCCTCGTAATCGCTTCAATTGTCGTAATTGCGTACGGTACGATTAGTATACAGCCAGTCGATTCTGTAAAAATCTCACCGTGAAAACTTAGGTGATGTGAGTTTGTTTTTACTAGGAATTGACACTATTGACAGCTCACTTCACCTAAGTTTTCACCAGAATCGCACTGCTGGCATAAAGGTGCTCCCTTTGATAGTAGAATTATTAATAGTCTTAATTAAGTGTACTGACCAGAAAAATATATTTTATATTCGGAAACGTGGAATAAAATAAAATACTACTACTTAACTGCTTCAAAATATCAAAGCATTTATTTCAATTAAACCATTTACAGGCACTTTAGAATTGTCAAGAAGTCGGTCGGTCAGAAAATATGAAGCTATAAGTTGCCCATTCCAAAGCGTTGGTACCTATGTAGAAGAACGGGCACAAAACTCCATGGACACTCTTTTTAAATTATATTTTACAAAAATGTTAGTTACATCATTACTTTTGAATTTAAAATTATAAAATGTGAGAACGATGTAAAAAATAAAAAAGACGTACGCGTAAAAGCGTCCAGAGTACAACAAATAATACTTAAAGCAACAATCCAAAAATAAAATAATTAAAAATAAGCCGAGGCAGCTGAGTAATGACCAGCCCCAACTGACGGCGCCCGTTCACGAACATGACGCATAAATCAGCACCATTCAGCTCAACCATTTTGAAGGGAGCTAAATGATCCAACACACACGCCACCGTCAGCGAGACATTTGAGTGAGCATGACATACTATCAGCTGCCAGGGCACATTCAAATCAATGAAAGACACATTATTACCCGGTAAAAGGTAGCTATAGGGTACATAAAAGTCACATCTGTGCTATGCAATTATAATACAATACAAAGGAAATTGAGTTTATATAATGCAAAGATAGTCTTACAATCTTCAGCAGCTCCAACAGTATTTTCATGTATTAATCAATTAGTTGTGGTTGTGGAGCAGGACCAGCATTGGCATTGTGCATAATTATGTCTATAACTACTAATTTATTTAAGCCTAATCTTGCAACCTCAAAGGGTGTGTACAGCTCTAAACATTCCCTATTTTCCTTTTGCGAGTATCTCTAGATAATTCTACAAAGGCTTTATTTATGGTGGGAACTTTGTGTAACGGTGCAAAAGCAAATTTTATTAAAGTTAATAAAACGTTGTACGCTGCAATATAGACTTAAAGAGATTTTATAGTTAATCAAGCAACATACCGTTTATAGATTCATAAAACGCGACCATTTTGGGATCACAGACTGAGTGTAGCAGTCTCAAAATATTCTTAATGAGTTCTACAGCGCGTCCATTTCTATGAATTTCTTTAGAATTCGTGTTTTCTGCAGAATCTATACATTTTATTTAAATTAAAGTCGTTTTCCGTATCTGTCTGTGTGACCGCGATGTTCTTCTAAATTCCACAATGGATTTTGATGCAGTTTTCTCCATCATTTAGAGAATTGACTCTAAAGATTCCTGTGTAATTATTCCATTCAAACTTATTAAACTTCATCATCATCATCCACAGACCAACTTCACCACAGATATATGTAAATAGACCTAGATAATGCAAGAGCAACTACTTCGCGTGCCCAGCATACGTACAAAAATCTTAAGCCGCCACGTTCGTGCTCACTCCTGAGTACTGGCTGGGTGAGCGTGAGCGCTGTCTTTAGGCTGGTAAACTCAAACCAATTCAAAGACGCGTGCGGCACCCGTCTCGCCCCACCTCCGGGGCCTAAGGCTGCGTTTCCACCAGAGATGAGCGAGGATGCGTAGCGAGGAATGTGTGTAAAAATTATACCAATACCAACGCTAACTTAGTTCAAACTATAAAAATGAAGCGATGTTATTGGCTGGTTTCACACACATATATCCCTCGCTACGCATCCTCGCTCATCTCTGGTGGAAACGCAGCCTTAGGCCCCGGAGGTGGGGCGAGACGGATGCCGCACACGTCTTTTGAGTCGATTTGATTTTCCCATCACTAAATAGTGCTTGTGGCGTCATAGTAGGTAGTTAAAAATAGCACGCTTGGTTTTCTTACAGATCGTGATACTTGCGTTATCTAGGTCTATCTATATCTGTGGACTTCACTCATTACTGACCATAGGCCTATCTTTTCATGTGCCAATCTCCACGCTCCTGTGCCAGCCTCATCTTATTAAACTTACATAATTTATACCTAATAAAGAAATCTCGTTATTTTGTCAAGTCGTAAAAAACGTGTGAAGCAAGGGTGGTGGATCGCTAGTTTAAAATAAAAAGTACAATAAGGATTTATAAATTTTTATGCTTTCACCAGAGGGTACCTTTACCGGATCATTCCGATAATTATCTTAGTCTCTGTAAAAAATATCATCTCTTACCATAGAGCAATCGTCGTGAGATCTCTCACTGTATATTTTTGTTGAAGACTGTTCGAGGTGATATTTTGTCAACTTTGTACTTTAACGTTCCAAGCAAATCCAAACGGTTCAATCCACCATTACGGGTGCCATTTGCGACTACTAACAGACAAAATCGTACGCTGTGCATGTAAGTAGTTATTTTAATGAGGTTTGCAAACAGTTCGACTTTGATCTTTTTAAAACAAGTGTGACCTCGGCAAAAAAGTATTTAGCAATGAATTTCTTTAAAGATTGCATTCTTCAGACTTTTTATTTTTTAAATTATTTTTTTAACATCTTCGTTCTGATGGGAAATAACCTATCGCCTGAAATATGTAAAAACTAATATAATTTATTAGTTTTTACATATTTCAGGTGATGAACTACCTGCAATTTTTTATATTTATTTTTGTTTTTTTTTGGCAATACTTGGCATGTGTATATTTTGTTCCATAGTACTTTTATACCAGAAAAGCTCTAGACGTGAAGACCTGTAATGGCTGTCAGATTATCATACCTACTGTTATTTATCACTATTGTATTTAGCTGTATGTCTTCCAAAGTCCTTAAATAAATAAATAAAATATTTTTGTAAGCTCAAAGCCTCATAAGTCCTATCTTATATTAAAAACATTCTGCCGACAAATAAATACGCTTCATTCGAAAAACCGAAAAGATTAAAAAAAAACCGGACTGGAGCGAGTCGGACTCGCGCACCGAGGGTTCCGTACCGCCATAATATGTTTTTAAATTTTCATCGGCGAGGACTATATTTGTCAGAGAATTTTAACACTGCACACTGCGGGGTAGAATATTGCAGTTTTAGGTCAGCGCCATCTCTTGACCGATAGTGGAACTAATGTAAATTTTGTTGATGATTTCTGAAAAAGTGTGCTATTTAAAGACATCGTTTTATTTTTCCTGTAATCTATACATAAGCTTCTTTCTATCACATAGAATAATTTCAGATTTATCTCTATACAAACTTCGTAGATAAGGGTAAAAAAAAATACCGTCCTCCCGGGACGGTATTTTTTTTCATTAAAAGTCGAAAATTATGCGACCTAAAAAAAAAGAAAAAGGTGTTTGAGAATAGCAAACTGCGCTCTTTCATATGATACCCGACATGCCCTAGTAGCTCCACTTCGAAATTTTCAGACACTGTTGCAAAAAAAAAAAATATATATTTATTTTTTTCTTATTTGCAAAATATTTGGGCAAATGTCATCTAAAACTATTCTAAATTTCAAGTTGCTAGCATTAGTAGTTCTTGAGATATACAACTGTGACAGACGGACAGACAAACAGACAGACAGACTGAGTCGCACCATAAGGGTTTCTTTTTACCATTTTGGTACGGAACCCTAAAAAGAGCTCGTATTTTAGATAAAATCCCCTCTCTGGAGCTCATAAATCTTCGGACGTAATGGCGCTGCAGCTGCTGTAAAGGTCATCTAAACGATTTTCAATGCTCCTCGCATAAAGGCCTAGGACGTAACAGGTGTGGGTCGCTGCCAGATTCACACTATTCGCTTGCACATATACAATGCTACGTGTTTATGGCAAGCTTTTTCATGTTAGTTCAAAGACTTTAAGATAACATTCTACCTTCCTTGGTTCTACCTGTTGCAAAGCTCTTTGAGTTGTCTGTGATATCGGTATGACTCGACATTACGTTTGAGTTTTGTCTACAAGTACTTCTATGATTTTTGTGACAGACTATTTTCACAATTTGATAGCATGAATTACGCTAGTTAGTTAAACAAACAAATACCTACACAACAACAAATAATAGTAAACGAAACTCGTACACAAAGTTACCTAGACTTACTTATTCTATCCGAAACTGCTATCATTATGTTACTAGAACGTGCAAAGGATGTCGTAAGAGGAGATGGCAACATCTTGATACTAAACTAGTTAAATACAGAACTTCGCCAATTGGCCCTCGATATTCTTGTTCAAAGTATGCAAATTAAACTTGTGTTCTGAATGTTCACTTGAGTGTATTTGAACTGACCCCAAACTAGCATCTAGGGAGATAGTTTTAAGTAGTCTGTTCACAAAGTATCTGATGAAAGTGTAAACAAACTGAAAACCTTTATTCAGGATAAATACTTAGTCTCGGAAATGGAATTCCAGATCGAAAATGTAAACGAACAAATGTTATTGCCAAAGTGATGTTTCAGGGATAGTCAACATTTCCCTAGTCATTATAGTTATTAAATTCCGTGTTTTTGAAATCACGCTGAAGCGGCATCTCAAAATTAAATATTTTATAGCCTAAGGTCTCGGTCGTAAACTAATGAAAATAAAAGATCAATCACCTAAAGACCTATATTGATCTTCAGACATAGCAGTGCGTTGTGATTATTTAGATATTGATAGAATATCCTTTTTGGTCGTCAGCCCTGGCTAAGAGCATCCGTAGTAGCTACGTCTATTACGCGTAAATACACGGAACAGATAATAAGCGTGCGTAAACATGATTGTACGCAACAACAAAATAAACAAAAACGTAAAATACAACAACGTAAAACTTGACAACAAATAAAAGCTGACGAGGAACACATTCAACAACAAACTTCAGAAACCGAATAACTCCGAATGACCAAGAAAAAATGGCGACCAGTACGTACGCCCATTTGCATCGATTAAGATGGGATTACGCAATATTATCTACGATTTTTTTTACGATTCTCTTCGTTAAAAGGAAAAACTTTTTATAAATAGAAAATAATAAATGAAAGTCCAACTGTTAGAGCTTCTGACTTATTGCCAGTATCATAAAAATAATCTTCACGTTTCTATTTCAAACATATTATTTTATTCAGGTTATATTTTATTCAGGGATCGTAGTTTACGTAACTTTAAAGCTGTGTGCATCATTATTATTTACCTGTTTATGATATATTATGCCTACAATTTTAGCACTATAATAATATAGTGCTGAAATTGTAGGCAACAAACTGTTGTTGTTGTTTGATAACCTAAATTGGCAACACCTTTGCATACATTTTTGGTCTCGAATTCCATTTCCAAGATTCCGAAATCACTTACTAAAGAGAATTAGTAACATGTTCATCTGCATTAAGAAGGTTTCAACATTATATCTCAACACTTTTTCCAACAATATGATTAAAATGTAAGATACACCGGTACGTTTCCTGATCCATTTATTTTCATTTTAACCTGATACTTTTGGAACAGACCACAGTTTCTATAGGTATTTAATTCTAATTCGAGTACAAAAAACCATTTATTTATACGCCTAGACGTGCCAAAATGGTGCTATAATAAATTGTTGTAGCAATTAAAATTATTTTTGAAACGTGTTCAAATTTACTATAATCACATGAGCTATATTCCAGAGATAGATGAGCAATAAAGAGAAAATTATGTCATTTACTGAAATAGCAGTAATAAAGTCACAATATCTGTATAGGATATTGTTAAGTACACATTCCATTTTCTCAGATGTTCGTTTCTCTACGTATATTCCCAATAAATATAAAGAAATAATGAACGTTCAGCTTTCGTAATACGAAGCGTAGCAATTACATAACAATTGTTTGATCATTTTTTATATAATTACTTCCGTTCCTTTTTATTTTTTACGTTTTAATAATGCGTGTAATGTAACTCGCATCGTAATCTTCTTTTACTTTGTTGTCTCACAAATGTAATATATTTTTCGATTATCGTAATGCCTAAAATAAAAATTGTATTTCCCCTAAATCCTTCGGACAATATTTCACCAAAGCCCTTACTTAACTTCTTAGAAAACATTGATATTGGAAAACACAAACTTTTTGGGTTTTAACGTAAGCGTCGTAAGCTAGACAAAGCATTACTTTATGGTGAAACTAACGACCTGTCCCGGCTTTATACTTATACAGGTGCAATGTACGGAACGTGGCGATATATCAAATCATCGAGATACATATCTGTGCTTTATTCAAGTTAAATGTTGATGTATTAGACATATGTATAAACCTCCCTGCCGGTCGATTCTGTAAAAATCTCACCATGAAAACTTAGGTGAAGTGAGTTTATTTTTGCTAGGGATTGACAGTATTGACAGCTCATTCCACGCTCACTTCACCTAAGTTTTCACGGTGAGATTTTTACAGCTGATCCATTGTCTGGATGATGATGAAAACGCATGGAAATCCATAAGTGGTCACACAGACAAACAAGAAAAACAACTTTATTTTACACTATGTGTACAGCCGGTCGATTCTGTAAAAATCTCACTGTGAAAACTTAGGTGAAGTGAGTTTGTTTTTGCTAGAAATTGACACTATTGACAGCTCACGCCACGTTCACTTCACCTAAGTTTTTACGGTGAGTTTTTTACAGAATAGCACCGCTGTATACACTACAGAAACTTCTACCGTTTCCTGGAAAGGCACTGGCGTAGAGAATTAGATTATTACATTGTGCCAACGTGATAATATTATGGTGTATCTTAATTGAGATCACTGTTTGATTTAATTAACTTGACCCCTTCTTTTCTTGGGTTACAAAGTGGCTAAAACGTCCGATTCAGCGGTCTTTGGTTCTTTTTATTTTCATTTAGGGCTGATTTTTCCAACGCCAAATAATTTTATCCAAGGAATTATTTTGAATTTTTAACAGATCTTCCATACAAAAACTGTCAGACGTCAATTTTATTCCACGAATAAAAATTATTTGTCAATTGAAAAATCAGCCAGTTCAAAATCAATTAGTTGTATTGTTACTTTTTCAATCAGCGAATGCACATTATTCAAATGAGAGCCCCTGAAACTTAGAAATTACTATAACTTTTAGGAGCTATTTTATATTATAACCGAGTTTTGAGCTATTTTGACACTTGTTTTCTGTTACACAGGATGCTCTTATAAAACGCCTAGGTTCCAACGCGTACCCTTTCCATCTGGAGTTGACACCACTAGCGCCACCTAGTGTGCAGCTGGTACCAGCCAAGCAGTACCATGGCGCACCCATAGGCACTTCATATGATGTCAGAGCTTATATTGGTAAGTTAATGGTCATAATTACTTTTGAATGACATCAATGGGTGATTTCATATTTTGTGAGCATAGAATATTTAAGTAGGTACACAAAGTCATCAGTTTGCTTAATGTACGTAAACCACTCATTCTGCATAGTTATATGATACATCTGAAAATACAACAGACTTCCAAAAAAAACACTACAAAGTGAAAAATTACTTTAATTTCGGAAGTCGGTGTCGTTGGTCCGCGTTTTCGTTTATTGACACCAACTTCCGAAATTAAAGTTATTTTTCACTTTATAGTGTTTTTTTTTTTCACTTTTTTGTTGTACAGACGCCAGCACATCAAGTTACTACAATCTGTCAAATTTCTTTAATATATTTTCAACTTTATCGCTAGAGCATAAGGTACAAAGTTGATTGGGAAAATTTGACAGTTTCGGGTAGTTTGATGTGCTGGCGTCTGTACTTACCCCACACAAATTCATACATAGGTACCCTTTGAAACCCTAATGTCAACTGCTCATCACAAGTTACAAGGTATTGCTTTTCCCGATGCTGGAACGTTAATTGTTGAGAAATTAAAAAATTATTAGCTTCAATATCCTTCCCTGTCAAACGCAGACATTTGAAGCTAAGTTAACAACTACTAAAACAAACTTACACAATTCTCTTACTGTTTCGTACTTAAGTAATACAATTACAGCTTTGTGATGTCTTTAGACTTTGTAGACTCAGAGAAAGCGTTTGATAAGGTTTAGCTCGGCCCTTGGGACATTCCCGAACATTATAAGGATTACTGACATGTCTTTATTTGTGTTTTATATCGATCTAATCGGGTTTCTTTACTTTCTTCACTTTGTTGTTAGAACAATAAGAACCACTACTATTTGCTGTAGGTATTATTTATATAAATCATGATGGAGATATCAAGGACAATACTAATGTTAGATCAGCAACCAAACACAGATACTTATGATATGACGCGCTTCTATATTCCGAATTGTTGTTTTACATCATAATAAAGAAAATTCTATACAGCATGTAGCAGACAGGTGGGGTACAGACCATCAACTGAACAACTATCTCCATGGGACCAACATTGTAAACGCGAAAAAATGTTCAACTGTCTAAAACTAAACATCATTTTCTATAATTTTTTTTTATTTGTCCATTTATTTCAGGCATCAAGGCACATACAAACACATACAATACAATATTAATATAACTTAAAAATACTATAAATACATACAACATTATAATTACACTAAAAAAAACTAACGCTGACGAAGTGTCTGCGTCGTATATATGTCGTAGGTTTTTCATAAAATTAGGTTTTTGATGAAAAACCTAGGTTTTTGATGAAAAACCGGAAGATGACACATTTTAAACTCAATTTCATCATAAACCTCTAACAATCCAGATTTTTGATCAAAAACCTGAACTAGTTTGGCTTTATGATAAAACGAGCGCGCAGTATTATTTCTAACGACGTCAGGTCGACGGAGCCCCGCTGCGCGGGGCTCCTATTTCTGTCTTCAGGGTTTAAAGGAACCTAACCAAACCGAACCTCGGGGTGCCCCTGACGTCGACCGTCTTCTTCTGGTTCAAAAGCACAAAAATAGACAAAATCACGTTTTTAACCGTTTCGTTTTTCGCCGTTTCACACACACATCACACATATTATTTTTTAAATGTAGGTATGTAATTTCATAACAAATAAATCATTGTTTATTGTTTCTTAATTGTTTTATTTATTTAAAGAAATAGCAACCAACATTGTTTTTATCATAAAACTAATACAGTCTAGGTTTTTGATAAAAAAACTGGATTTTCTCAGGTTTATGATAATATAAAGTAATAATTTTGTCTTCTTCCGGTTCTTGATCAATAGCCTAGGTTTTTGATCAAAAACCTAATTTTATGAAAAACCTACGACATATATACCTATACTCGACCCAAATGTATGGGACGGGTGATAATTTTTTCGCGATTACAATGTTGGTCCCATGGAAAGATGTTCATTTTGATGTTCTGATATGACCACACCTTTCTGATACATGTTGTATCTCTGCATAATCAGCCTGTAATGTTCCCACTGCTGGGACACCGGCCTCCCCTATGAGAGGGAGTGGGCCGTAATCTACCACGCGGGCCCAGTGCGGATTGGTAGATGTCTCTGAATGTTTTTTGGTTCTAGGACGGTTTTGAGAGTCAAACTCAAACTCAAAGCATTTATTTCAATTAAACCATTTACAGGCACTTTTGAATGTCAGAAAATATGAAGCTAGTTGCCCATTCCAAAGCATAGGTACAAACGCCAGCACATCAAGCTACCCGAAACTGTCAAATTTTCCCAATCAACTTTGAACCTTATGCTTTAGCGATAAAGTTGAACATCTATTACAGAAATTTGGCAGATTGTAGTAACTTGATGTGCTGGCGTCTGTACCTATGGAGAAGAACGGGTACGAAACTCCATGGATACTCTTTTAAATTATATTTTTACAAAAGTATTAGATACATCATTAATGTGAATTTATAATTATATCCCAAGTAACACAAAATCGATATGGAAATGGAAAAAGTGATGACCAGAAAATTTCTTCTAGCTTCGTTATAGAATTTGAAGGGTTTTAGCAATGTCTTGCTTCTGTATAACAGCATTTTATTAACTTTGTAGTTCCTAAAGCTATATAATCCTCTTTTTAAATCTTTTTTGCAGCTAAAGGTTTTGTTTTAAGAGGGTTGATCCGTTAGAGCCACGCTGGAGTCAAAATTGATGATTTCCGACGGACAATAAAACCATAATCTGTTTAATTTATAGATAAGATATTGACGTCATATTAATGGGAATTTCATAATCTAGTGCATGGCTGAAAAACATTTTCATTTATTCATACAGTTTTCTCATTAGAACAGTTTTTATGCAAGCCTTTTTTTAAACTAGCGATCGACGGTCTACGCAAATGCAAGATATTAGTAAAAACATATACGACAAACTTATAACAACGTTGCTTTATAAATAATAATAGCATTTATTAGTGCATGGCTGAAAAAAAAAACGATTACTGTAAGTTTTCATTCAAGAAAAGTATATTCAAAAGTGTCAATTTTAGCCATTTTTCGATATTTTAAACGCGTTAGTTTAGGATGAAATATGAAATATTTATATGTTATTTTAGGCCTAGTAAACGAAGACATTTACGTTCTAAAACATGGTGCAAATATTTTTTTAATAACTTATTTTTTTATTTTACTATGAATTATTTAGTGCTGCTATATAATCGGCGCGGAATCACGCCAGCGCTCAGTGCCGGCTGAGGCCTTTCAGAGGTAGGACGTGTGTCGCTCCCGTAGCCGCGAGTCGCGTAAAATATTATCGTACTTTCGCGAGTTTTTAGCGCGTCTAGGACATATTGATACTTTTTATTATAATATATTTTTATTATATTACAAAACTTTGGTGAGTACATATTTTAATGTAATGGTGTTCTATTAACTTAAGAAAAATTAAATTAGACTTCTTTATGTATGTTTTCATTTTACTTTTTTTTTTCAGATATGGCTAACAAAAGGCGCTATATGGGAACAAAAAAAAAAAACGAAAATTTGGCCAAGGCTAATGAAGCTAAAAGGTATGTTACCGAGGTTCTCTACTTATAAAAAATATATTTTTATTAGGTGTAATAAGAAACAATATACTTACTACTTTTTGACGTAATTTTTTTTTATTAGTTTTTGTTTGGATATTTTTATGAAACACAGTAGTAATAAGATAAAGTTAATATCCAATTCGTTGTTATAGGCAGAAAAGAGAAGTTCAAATACTTCAAAACCAGGACTTAAATAAAAATGCTGTTGTAAGTTTTATTTTTTTACTTTATATTTTACTAGCTGCGTCAGACACGTGTTTCCTTGGTTTTGATTGAGCAGTTGTTAAACCAAAACTAAATAAGACCTTTCTTCATTATTTATTTATCTCAAGCCGACAATCGATCGCCTGTCATGGTGCTTACTTTTTGTGTCACTATATTATACCCTACATATTATTTTCAGAATCAAGAAAATGAAAAAGACAGTGAAAAAACACTGGAAATTCTGGAAAACTTGCAGGCATTAGAAACGGCTTCAATTCAAGATCCTGACGCAGGGAATCTTGTAAGAATGACTTGGTCTTTATAAACATATTTTAGAACAAATAAAACAAGAACCTTCAAGAACAAGTGCGTATTTACAGTATACTTTCATAAGTTCAGATACATCTTGTACATTGTTTCTATTCATATTAGACTTAAAAATATATATTTCCAAATTTTATGTTATAGGTAAATAATAGACAAGAAGTTGAAAGGGATACTGTACCTCAGGCAGAGAGTGCACTTTGGCTAGAGCTACGATGTTGCTTATTGACAGCCTCTTCATTCTGTAAAGTGTGCAAACGGCGATCGACTATTAGCCCAGCCCCTTTGGTTAAACAATTTCTTTACTCATATTCCTTGGACCATATCCCTAGTATTCAACATGGGAAAGTAAACGAAAAAGTTACCATAGAACAGTTGCAGGTACAAGTTTAGATTTTTCTAACAAACAATTTATTTTTGTATTCTTAAATTCTATTAAAAAGAAGTAATTAGAGTATTGAGTTTCAAATTATTATGATTACAGGTGCTTCGCCGGATGGACTAATCGACGATGATGGCATCACCGAAATTAAATGTCCTAGTTCGGCATTTGGATTAGAGGCAGATTTTGCTATTAGCCAAAAAAAAAAAAAAAAATTCTGGAAAATAGATGGATCTGTGAATCGACGCCATGACTGGTTTTATCAGATACAGGGGCAGCTGCATATAACTAACAGAAATTACTGTCTGTTTGCTGTGTGGACAGGCAAAGATTTTAAATTGAAGACTGAAAACATATTCAGGGACGATAAATTTTGGAGCGAAAATATGGAACATCGGCTAGTCAGCTTTTACAATAAATGCCTGTTACCCGAAATTGTTGATCCCCGAAAAGCTAGGTCCACGAAACTTAGAGACAACAAATATTAAGATTTTATTTTACACGAAATTGTTTTTATTTACTTTAACCTAACTAATAATAATTTAATTGCTCATTTATTACAATAAACAAAAAACTGAATCCCCGCTTACGGAAAACGAAAAGATTCCCTACTAACTAAAAACTGGCTAAGTATCAAGATGATTCTAAGCGGTGTATGATACGCGCTCCAACACAGACGGCTGTGTGTGCGTTTAACTGTATAGCTGTGTGAGTAAATTTACCTAAACGCGAGGCGCGCCGCTCTGGAGTAACGCTCTTAAATATAATTTATGTCTCTATACAGCTTCTAATACAGCTGTAAGCATTATACAAAAGTGTAGGCCGTATGAAAGCATTAATTACGGCTTAGGCTATTAAAAAGCATTTTAAAATTCTTTAAAACTGCTCTTTGTTTTATAACGACCTTTCGCATGTGTCACAACTGTTTAACGGTGTACATTGGTGCTTTTTTAATGCCAGCTTTTTAAAAGCATTTCTTCATAATATTATATAGCCTTTATCTATACAAACGTATAATGACAAGAATTTTAACAAGCAATAAGTCGTATACCGGCCATCCGCATGCCTAAAGTTTTTAATTATGCTTACGCCATTTCGCTTTTTGTCTCGATAATATTTAAATTTTAATTTTATGGTAAATAGTCCTTTAGAAAGGACTTCAACCTATGGTATTGACCGGCCGGTACAATGCAGGTATCATAATGACTAAAACTAAAGATTTCTTCGTAAGAGCATAATTTTTTTTACAATTCCACATATTTTTATAATATTTTTGTAATAAATAGCTCTTTAATTTGAAGGCGCATGAAATATTTGATTCAAATATATACATACTTTCACAGTAAACTGATACTCGCAACCTTAATTCACTCATAGAGAACAAAAACAAGAGTTTAATTACTTATCTTGTAGCACTTATATTTTTTTGTTGAAAGTATCCATGTTCTTTTTACACAAGATTTATTAATAATAACAGAAATTAAAAATAATATTTGAAAATGTTTTTATTTTGCCTTTGTAATGGTACAAGCTGTATAAGAGCCACATTTAACATATGCGCACTGCTTTAACCTGTTTTCACAGCCCATTATAATGCGTTTATCATTCCGGTAGACAACCAATATAATGCTGCTAAAATGCCATTCTTACACTTAAGTCTGTATAATTTGGGGCCCAAATTAGCATTACAAGAGCTGTATAGTGGTTTATAATGCCTATATGTAGACTTCTTATAAAGCTATAATAATATGTTAATTCTGTTATCCATCGATTATAAAGCTATTTTGTGCTACTTGGGATGTGAGAACGATGTAAAAAAGACGTACGCGTTAAAAGCGTCCAGAGTACAGCAAATAGTAAGAAAATACCAATTCAAAATTGAGTAGTGGTGATGAAAATAATTTACACATAAGTAAAGCGCCTGTCTGGGTTCGAACCTACGACACTACTCGTAAGTCGTAGCAGTCTCAAACTCAAACTCGAAGCATTTATTTCAATTAAACCATTTACAGGCACTTTTGAATTGTCAGTTACCACTGGGCCACCACTTCTTTAATATCTCTGACATAACTAAAAATATAAAGTTCGATAAATTCAGCAATGGGTCAGTGAGTAGTGAAAATAATAACGAGCTACTCCGAGCTAGCCAGATGTGCACGAAAATCCGCTTCACTTTTTGCGACCCGGACAGCGCGTCCACAGCCAAATTGGGATATTACTGGATTCGCTTGAGAACTTTAAACGTTAAATTGGTTTGCGTTGCAATTACGGTTAGCCAGAATCGTGTAATATGAATATTTGTGTATGTACACGAAAGTGGGTACCTTTTTCAAGATAAGATTAAATGGAAATATCAAATTGAATTTGCTACAACTCTATTTATTCACGGCGATACGGGAACTTGCTATCATTGTCATATTGTGGACTTTTACGGTTTACTTCATTTTAAATGCTACGTTATAATTAATATGCGTTAGTTTCTAATATAACCAGCCTGTTATTGTTCTATGGCAGAGCAAAGGCTTCCGTTCTCATAGACTACTATAACACCTATCTTTCTCATTGTGTGTCTAAACCACTTACATAGACAATTTTTCTCACAGCGGAGCGTCCAGACGAGAAGGTATCCCGGCGTAGCACAGTGCGCATGGGCATCAGAGTGCTACAAGGTCCCGGCAAGTGTATGCCGCCACCTGTACTGCCGCCATCTTCGCCTCACCACACGCTCAGTGCACTTGCTCAGTACAACATGCTCAGGTAAGACACCATTCTGATCAATAGCCTCCGGACCTAACTAGGTCACTATTATAGTCCCCTTCACCGTATCCGGCGTCAGCGACCCAGAATAATTTCCTTTCGTGAGCTCTCTGATGACTCGCAAAAACCAAATTTGGTCTTATAAACAATCACACAATCTAGCAATATGGAGGATTACATTCCTCTGACACCCAGTGCTAGTGCAATTTATTCCGGTCTGGGTGCATTTTTTTTTTAATTCCGATAGATCGACATTGGAATTGTGACGTTTCGTACTCTTGAGTTCGATGCTAGCGTCAAATGATTTTTAGATTGGGTGTCCATTTTGGAGAACTAAGTGGAATTGGATTCGGGCTTGGCGTGGGGTAATTGTTGACAATATTTTTTTCAAGAGTACCGAATCACGTGACTGTAAAATTAACATTGGAATCACATTGGCATCTCATTAGAATTAAAATTAGTTTGGAGAGTAAGCCCCCAGATCCCCTGAACCCCCCTCCTCGATCCCCTGCTAGTTCGTCTTCTGTTTTAATCTCTGTTTTATCCACTTTATCTAGGTCTACTCTTTTTGACAGTCAAGTTAAGTACAGTCAAGAGAAAATAAAAGTTTCATGATTTACATGACTAAACAATGCCACATCTGTTGGGGTGGGTGCCACACCTGCACTTTAGAGAACCACAATCGACGCTACTGATGCCGCGATTAACGTGGCCACCTACTGGACTCTACTCATTTAATAAAGTACCTACACATATACACCGACACACATATACAAATTATACACCGACTCAAAAAAAACACTATTCAGCCGAAAATGTCCATTCCTGAACAAAGGCATCCCCCAAACATCGCCATAAATCCACAATGACCGGTTCATTACCATACCGTATATTTACCGAATTTCCGCGACCTTCATCAGAGGGCCCTAGACAGGTGGCAATCGCTTTCATAAATGTATAGCGTTTCGCATTCCTGCAACGAATTTCAACTATTTTCAACAGGATTGACATAAGGTTTTCGATAGCTTATATCAATCAAAGACAGTCTTAATATCGATATCGCTGATAGAATGTCACTTTGGTTAGGCCCTTAGGTCGTCGTTCAATGTTGTGGTGTGCCTACCCACTCTATGATAGCTAAAATAAGGTTCCCATTGAAATACTTATCCTGAACACTTTCGTAGTTCTCTATTGAATATAGTTTTAAAACAGAAATTGGAAGCGAGTGATTTGTACGAATGACCTCTCAAACTCCGCTAAAAAGACAATTGATTTTCTATTGTATAGTGCTACATAGGGTACGCGCGGAGCTTTGTCTACGTATTATTTTGATTAGGAACACGCGATCCGATCATTGTAAAGTTTACTTGCACTTAACACGTTCTAGTTCATTAGATGTCATTTAAACTTGGTGCAGTAGGTTAAAATTTGTATCCATATTTCACTAAGCTCTCCCGTGACGCTCGCAACATCATAATGGGTTTCTGTGGCTAACAAGAAGTTGATCTATTCTTGGAGCAAACCACGGAGCAATCTGACTAATGTAGTTAGTTACAGAACGTCGAACCTTTCACTAAAATTTAAAGCTACTGTCCGACTACAGCCTCATTTTCTTTTCATTAACATGTACAAAAACGGGATAGCCTAAAAATAGTGGACCACTGAAATGGGCCATTCTGTAAATAGGCAGCCATTCCAAGTTAATTGCTACCTGGTTAAAATGTTTTCCAATTTAACCCTAATCGAATATTGTAACCCATTCAGCTTTGTTACCAAGCCGACCAATTTTGTAACCAACTTAACTCAATTTGACCCTTTTCGAGGTTTTCCTATACCTGACAGTAGACACTTAAAATTGACGCGTTCGGCAACTGTTTACCTGAGCATACATAATTCACATCATCCTACTTCACTGGGTATGGATGCCGTGTTAGTACTGCTCCAACAAGTTGATACATGGTTCGATTCAAATGAAATGTTTCACTTTTTATAAATTTTATTCGACGCGTTATGCAGATCTGTGCAGTATGTAAATAATGGTTGGTTGCTCATAGGCTTACACACCAAATTGGTAGTTGCGTAAAATCAGACAATATGTTTTCCGCGTCATACCTACCTGTAGCTGATTTTTTTAATACCCATTTTTAACTACCCATAATTATATTGTGTAGGTATTACATAATCATATTATGTGTTAATTATGGGTAGTTACCATAATTATAGTATCCAACTGCTGCGCAAAGGCCTCCATACTCCTTCCATCTCCCTCTGTCCAACGCTGCCAAGGACCAAATCTTTGTTAAAAAAGTCCAGCTTATATCGTCATCTCCATCTGGGCCTGCCGTGATGTCGTTTGCCATTAAACTCGACCCAATAGGTCGTAACTTTATTCAATTTTAAACCTCCTTTGAATCTAATACTGAAACTATCACTTCAAGGTGTAAAATTAAGTTTGAGGTCTATTGGATTTTCTTTCAATAGTAATAATACTAAAAGTTTATAGTTAAATTAAGTATCATTAGGATTTAGGCGTGATGTGGACGCCTAAAGGAGGACATCGCCATCGAGGTAGCCCACGGCGAAGGTGATATGACGATCTGACGATGTTTGCAGGGCCAACATGGCCAGAGATCGCTCAAGACAGGGAAGTTTGGAAGGAAAAGGGGAGACCTTCGCCCAGCACTGAGACACAATATAGGCTCACGGAGGCTTGATACAGTTAGGTGCTTCGTACGTTAGTAGTAACTTAGTATAAGAATTAGTAATTTAAACGCGGTATCAAGCGCAAATTAAGATTAAAGAGCCAAGTCATTAGTAAACTAAACAAGATAATCTTTGCTCCCCGAGGGGTCGACGGAGATGAGATTGACATTAATCCAAATCATGTCTCACATAACAATTCTTGCTAAATTTTTACAACAAAGGAATTACTTATCAGTCTTTTGCGTAGGTTTTCGTCTAAATTACTTGTTTTATACCCACTAGAGTGTGTGGGTTAACCGCTGACAAAATAGCAGTTTGTACTGACATGCTAAAATTAAATTTTAACATTAAAATGATTCTTGACATGAACTGTCAACTTGTTTAACCAAAACACGGCCAGCGGTAATATTACGTAAATAAAATTATACCTCCGCTGACACACACATATCAGAAATAATGTAGGTTTAGGTATTTGTTTTCCAACAATGTGACACTGTACCATTTCACCCCTACATTATAATTAACAGACACGCAACACACTCATTTATTTCTCCATTTCCTTTTCATATTATTGTCATTCTTTAATTCTAATGCCATTACTTTCACCGACGCGACGCTTTGTGTTTTTCCACTTTGGTTGTAACGCATCACTGTAGTAATTACTTAAGCTTATCATGTATAAGGATCTTCGTTCACATCCTAATAACAAAATTGTGGAAATACAATGGGTTTTCGAATATTTTTCGTTGTTGTCGGATATTTATTACATTTACAAAAAAAAAACATTCTGAATATATGAAAATGGTTTTCTTCTTACCACGCAGAGAGCATTTCCATTGAACAAACGAACACGCTTTCTATAATAAATAGAATTGGCTTGAATACTTATGTACAGACGCCAGCACATCAAGCTACCCTAAACTGTCAAATTTTCCCAATCAAGTTTGAAACTTATGCTTTAGCGATAAAGTTGAAAATCTATTAAAGAAATTTGACAGATTGTAGTAGCTTGATGTGCAGGCGTCTGTACCTGACGGCTAATTCCCCTAATAAAAAACGGTCAAAATCTAGTCTCAATCTCATCTTAGCGACAATCACTGTCAAATTTTTTTTAAATGTAGGGAACTTAAAGGTATTTTTGACAAATTGAAATTGAGAATCAGGCTGTGAACGTTTTTAATATTACGAGAATTGTCCCTCTGGTTTTAACTAATATATTTTTATCTTACTTACGACTTTTTAAATATTTCATGAACGTATCGTACCTCCATTAAATACTATTTTTGAAAGCCAAACAAAAGCCGAATTCGCATCCCACAATGATACATTTTTTTTCCGTATCCATCAGCTCAAGTTTTAATGCCAGACACACTCAAACCGCATGTAGCGCGTCGACGCGTAGGTTAAATACAACTTTATTTATGCAAAAATGCCAGCATTTTTGCATAAATTTGCATTAGTTTGCACGCTTTTACCAGTAAAAGCGTGCAAACTAATGTAAATAAGAACCAATTCACAACCGTTGTAAATTCTACTGGACTTCATAGTACATACTATTCCCGCCCGAAGATTTGTGGCTCCATAAACCAGAGCCTACGATAACAGTAATGGAATACCACGGTGTTTGAGACAAAGTATCGCCTCAACATCCGCCCTTGCGGCAGCTGAAGATGTAAAATATTCAAGTCTTGTTTTCATTTGGTTTATACGGGACGAGCCAAGTACTCGTCTCAAATAAAAACAAATTGACTTGTATATTTTACGATGGGATTTCTCATCAGTAAAAATGACGAACTTCGTACAAACTTTCATCCCTTATTTAACCCATTTAGGGAGGGGCTTGTGACTCAGTAATAACAACCGCACGGGTCGATCGATCAGATTAAGCTACGCTTGCCGCGGTTGATCCGTGGATGGGTGACCTTCTTTATATACCAAGACCCCTCCGTGCCTCAGAAAGCACGTTAAGCCGTTGGTTTCGGCTGTCATTCGTGGACCTTTGACAGTCGTTGCCCTCATCCCAATTTATTTGGCGTCGGCGCAACTAGTCTTTTTCATCCATACTACTCTATTAGTTGTCACCTCCCGTACGCAAACTACGCGCATTGACGTGGAGTTGCGGACGCCAGCCCGTATTACCTATTAGATTTAGAAAAGAAAGAAAAGAAAAAGAAAGAAAATTCAAATCAATTTCATTTCGATAGATATTTCATATCATCTTTCGCAATGTGTGACCACAAAAAGTGGACAAATCAAGAGGTCAACATCCTTTTTCCATGTTAAAAACTTTGTTGTAAGTCATGATATAGGTATGTGCAAAGTTCAATTTAACAAGTACCAAAATAAAACTTAAATCACGCTGAAAGTGTCAAAGGTTAATCTCTGAAAACGGCACGTTGTTTACGAGAAATTTCTCAAAACAAGATGAATAATGGTGCAGCCTCGACGTCGTGTCAGCGTACTCCAGTTTGCATTCTACAGGAAACGTTATTTCCTGAACCCGGTCTGCGGTTAACACAGTTGTTTGGACGAAAACAAGTAAATTACTGCGCAATGAAATTAGATATACTTCCTAAGTTCAGCACCCATGTCAGTGCTCCTATTTTGTTGTGTAGATTTTCGCTTTATATACCTATTCTTTTGGGTATTTTGCGAGTTTGTGGCCTTTAAATATAACATAGTTATTGAACTAATAATAAATTAAAGTTTGCGGTTAGGCCGCAAATAAACAGTTGGTTCGTTGACTTTGTGTTTTATTGAGTGCTTCGCCCCCGAAAATATTCCTAAAACACTACTGATAAGAGGCTATCAATTCAATCTGACGCTGAGATGCTCTTATCAATTAAATGACTTAAACAGTTTAAGCCAACATTTATTTAAAATATTCAAAACCTTCATCATCCTAAACTAACAATGTTACCAGATTCATATTTGACAAACCGTGAATTGATTCTTCAGTATTAGATTCATGATATTTCTAGCTAGAAAAGGAGAATAGCAGGTAAATGGCGCCGACAGTTCTTTGCATATCGCTTAGCATGACGCTATTGTTTTCAACAGCCCCATACGTCTAGTGATGGGTTGAGAGAATGTTCTCTCACGGAGATGTTCTCCGATCGAGAAAATTCTGCAACATTTCTTTAGACGAAGAATATTCTCGGAACATGGAGAATTTGAAATTAAAATAATTTAGAATTTGTAGTGTTTATGCAAGAGGCAATGAATGTAACTAACAACACCAACTAAAGATCGAAAACGTGTTAAATTACAAAAACAAAGTCTGTTGCAAATACATCGTGATTATGATTTTGTTTTTAATTACGGTTTAAGACATTTATTTCTCAAAAAGAATACAATTCACTTATCATGAGAAATACAAGATAATCATACATATTACTCGATACACAAACTTATGAAGAACGGCAGGTACTCGTAAAATAAACTAGTAAGTAGTAGATGCGCAGATATTTTTCTTACAAAGCTGTGGGTAACAAGAAAAAGTTAGGGTACCATTACATATCGTTTCTTAATCATTAATTATTTACCCTTCCAACAATATTGTTTTTATGAGGGCTGATTATTTGTAAATTTAAGTTTGTTTCAATACAGAAATTAAAATCTAACATTATTTTCTTACGAAATTTAAAAGAACATGAGAATTTTCTTGAAAATATTGTAGATAATGTTTTCGCTCAGCAGGATTTACTGAGAATTAAAGTTGTGGAGTTCATTATTTTGACGTCAGCTTTGTAAACACTCAAACTATTACTATAAAAATAGTCGACTGAATCTCCGAACATACTTAAGTACTTATCACCACTCGTGAAGTATCTTCTTGTTGGCGTCCTTCTCGGAAAATTCCATCAAACAATATGATAATTGTTTGAAAAAATAGAGAAGTCCAATTTTTTAATTTTCGTAAATTCTCTTCCTAAAGAATATTCTCGAGAACTTAACAGCCAAGTTCTCAGGAGGAGTATATTCTGGGGAATTTACCGTCACTAGCCACACACAATAGTGAGCTGGGAGAGGCCGCTACTGTATGGTAGTACAGATACGCTGGCCGATGACTTAACCAATCGATCATATCAAGCTGTAGTTAATTATATTGGCAGCAGCTTGATATATCGATTTTCACCGACATTTTACTGAAAGTGTGAAAAGTTAAAGGCCAGGCTGACGACGTAATTATTTTTAGGTCTCCGGAGGGCCTACACAAGCGGCAATTGCTTTCAAAGCGTTTCGTACATCATCATATTTTTTACATCAGTTTTTAATGGGATTGTCATAAGCTTTTTGGTAGTTTAACCCATACATTTTTGGCTTTTCCATCATAGTTATCGCTGATATTATGTCACTTTGGTGTTGCGGTTATTGACTTGGGCGTCTATCGTAAAGTTATAACGGTGTTAACTCAACGAACAAAATCAATATGCCTAGCCATTTCCCAACTATGTTGAGATCGGCTTCCAGTCTAACCGGATGCAGCCGAATATTTTACATGGAGCGACTCCCTATCTGACCTTCTTAACACAACTATCTATCTGATTTAGTCCACTCAAGGAACACGGGATTAAAAAACGAGTATTCACATATTTTGTTACCAAATCAGAGATGGCGCACCCCATCGCACACTACCTACATACTTTTCATAAATGTTACTTAACTTTTAACATTCTTATTATGCAAGTTTTCAATTTACGACAGCCATCATCCCTCAATCACCATAGTAATATTCAGTAGATCCAGTGAGGAACACTTTAATACCTCTTTATGACTTCAGGGTATTATGGTCCTTAAAGTGTGTATGACGCATAAAGGTATTTTGAGAACAGCGTTTAAAACTCTCCTTGTTTAAGAAGCATTGAATATTAAAGTATTAGTATATTAGTACAAGTAGTAAGACTGAAGGTATGGTACGTTGAAGATGAACCAAGTCTTGAGAGAGTCGCTCTAGATAAGCTTTTATAGTTGAAAAATAAATTACAAGACAATAAAACTAATTCAGAACATTCTTTTCAACACACTTGCTCGTAAAGTGGCTCTTATTGAACCGCTTCTAGGTCCATAATGCAGTGTATTAAAAGCGGGTGCTTTTTCTATATTATTCCACTAGTGCGATAACGCCACACATAACTATTTACTAGTCGGAGATGCGCGCTTTTTTAATCTCATGAAAGAGACTTCATGCCAAAAGAAATTCGCGGGCCATATTTCACTTTTTTTTAAATAGTCTGTATTGTCTTTGGTCCCAAAATGAACTAATATTTTTTTATGTTAAGGTGAATTCGCAGGGTCCACGGACAATGTAAGGTGAATGCGCAGTGGTAGACCGCGAAATTCAAATTTTCTTAGGGCTTTTTTGCAATTTTCAGGTCAGTGCCAGTGCCAGGTTGTATCTTGATCAATATATGATTTGCGACTATAAGAGGTACGTCTTTACATAATTATAATCATTAGAATCTTTAATACATCTTACTGAGTTAGATTTGTTCCATAAGGACAAATCTTTTATGAAAAAGTTCGGAACAAATATAACTTAAAGATTCTATTCTAATGACTATAATTCTGTAAATACATATATATTATAGTCGAGAATTATATTTTGATCAAGATACAACCTAATAATTACAAAAACGTAAGAAAATTTTAATTTCGCGGTCTACCACTGCGCATTCACCTTAAATTGTCGGTGGTAGCTTCCAAAACCAAACGGAAAAGACCCTGACTGGCGTTCTATTATTGCGGATTCTCACTAAACTAATGTATATTTCTCTATCTCAATAGTACTTTCTAATTCCATACTAACTAACCTATAATTTGACATACGGCAACACAACGATCAGTCTAAACATTATTTTGTGTTTATTATATTTTTTCTATAGCCTGTTTAACGGTCTGTTGTCAGTACTTGAGTGCTTTTATTTATTTACACTTGCACACGCATTGCTAGTGCTGGCTAGCAGGGCGCGCGGAAAAACAAAACCAGCGGGCCATTTTCCATACAAGTTAATATTTAACAATACAAGTATGTTTTTTTCCTCGCAAGTGCGTTGAAAAACGTCGTATGAAACGCGTGTGCATTGATCATTGAGTATAATGATCAACATAGCACACATGTATCATAATGTACTATTACTATGTAGATGGGAAAAAAGTTTATTACCTATTTGAAAACACATGTATCATAATGTACTATTACTATGTAGATGGGAAAAAGTTTATTACCTATTTGAAAATATTAATGCTCAAGTTTTATTTACACTTGCACACGCATCGCTAGTGCTGGCTAGCAGGGCGCGCGGAAAAACAAAACCAGCGGGCCATTTTCCATACAAGTTAATATTTAACAATACAAGTCTGCTTTTTCCTCGCAAGTGTGTTGAAAAACGTCGTATGAAACGCGTGTGCATTGATCATTGAGTATAATGATCAACATAGCACACATGTATCATAATGTACTATTACTATGTAGATGGGAAAAAAGTTTATTACCTATTTGAAAATATTAAGTGGAGATGAATTTAACTTTTATCTATATTTCACAAAAGTTTTGAGTAAGAAACGATGGATGGTCTGTGTGAAAGAGAATATAACTAGAAAGTTACTAACGAGATGACGACTATTAGAGAAGTATGGAAAAAAAGATATGGTGCGCCGAGTTCAAATAAATTAGGTTAGGGGTTGGAGAATAGTGACTTCGAAAAAAACTCCTAATGGCAGATACACACATTGCGAGGCATGCGCATGGCAGGCATGTAGAAGCACGTGCCTCACCACGAATGTGAAATCAATGAATCATGCGATGAGCGCCGTGCGCTGCGCATACCTCGCAATGTCTATCCGCCTTTATGTGATTCTTAAAAACCGGCCAAGTGCGAGTCGGACTCGCGCACCGAGGGTTCCGTACAAACCTGCAAGGTTTACAAAGTTCGTTCATTACGACAATCGAGTCATAACTATGGTATTTTTATTGCAAAATGAAATTCATAACATTACAATGGGGAAAGATGGAGGAGCATAAATTTAAGACAAAGATCTCTTTATCGTTTAAGTAATCCTTTATTTTATATTAACACATATCATTTATCTATAATATAACTAAAACACTTATACTAGCCTTGCAGCAGACTTGCGAAAGTTCTTTTATTAAAGTTATTTATTTACTAAGTTTTTTAGTCACTATTTAGAAATCTGGTTCAAAAATATTAATTAAGTATTAAATTTGAACCAGACCTGTAAATGGTGACTGAAATAGTTATGAATAGTACCACATTGAACATTGAAGTTCGAAAAAACGTTATCAATAGTTGTACAACTTCGTGTAGTGCTACTGTTTATTAACGGAATTTTTTCACGGGTTAAAGGCAATTAGATCTAAGTATTTGATATGAATTTCAACTTGATAGCTCTACGCGTTCATGAGGAAAAAAGTAATAAGTTTATATTTATTAAAAAATAAATATATATTTTGTAATGTAACTAAAAAATTAAGGTTTATGTGTGCTATAAAACGTTGCTTCATGCCAAATTTCAAGATTCTAGGTCGACTGGAAGTACCCTTTAGGTTTTGATTCCCTTGCGAGTACTTGCGAGTTTCAAAATATGCAGCTTAAATTGCTGTTTCTTTTGATTGCGTTGACATAGAAGTTTGATTTTGTTACAGCTTAAAGGTATTATAGACCTGAGTATTTGGTATGAATTTCAATTTAATACCTCTACGCGTTTATGAGGAAATGGGTAGTAAGTTTAAAATTATTAAAAAAATATATATTATGTGATGTAACTAAAAATTTATGGTTTTCGTAATTTTTCCTTTATCTATGCTATAAGACGTTGCTTCGTACCAAATTTCAAGATTCTGAGTTCACGGGAAGCACCCTGTAGGTTTTGATTCCCTTGCAAGTGTCGAAAATTTGCGGCATAAACGGCTGTATCTTTTGATTGCGTTGGCTTAGAAGTTTGATTTTTTCACAGCTTCAAGGGACAGTAGACCTGAGTAATTGATATAAATTTCAGCTTCATACCTCCACGCGTTCCTGAGAAAAAGGGTCTTGACAGACGGACGGACAGACGGACAACAAAGTGATCCTATAAGGGTTCCGTTTTTTCCTTTTGAGGTACGGAACCCTAAAAACTGTCAAAAACGTAAAAAAAGCTGCGTAAATATCTTACCGCTATAAAACCTAACATCACAGAAACGTAATATAATATTACATTCCTTGTGAAATCCCTATTTCATAACATACAGGCCTGATTCTGTATATATTTTTCTGTTTGTACCTATTTTTCTGTTCTGTTTTATTTCGTGTCTGTTTATATATGTGTGTACATAAATGGTAAAATAAAATAAAATAAATATGTTTCATTGTCTTCTCAAAGAGAGCGTCCAGTCTCGCTAGCTACAGATTTCTTATAAAGTTCTCGCCCCACCCAAACGTATTCAAGCGGAACCCTTTTCAGAACTGCGACGAGGTTCATTGCCTTTGAGAATGCTTTGAGATTGCTCTTTCAGACCGGCCCGGTAGGGAATTTGTATTCTTTACAGCGTCTATTGGAGCCGTTCCTTGTAAAAATTGCTTGCATATAGGATACTCAATCTTTGTTTCTTGAGGTGCGGTATTTCTAGCCAAGAGATTTTGAAAGAAAGTCCTAATCCATTGCTTAAGAAGTTTAAAAATTCGTATACAACATTACAAAGTTATTTTGGCGCGTGGCGAAAATCGGAACTAACTTCGCTGTCTTATGTCAATACAATTTCTGCGTTACAATTTAGAATATCCTTGTAGCGCTAATAAAATATCCTCGTAGCATTCTAACGCAATGAATATTGTTAAACTGTGTAAATGTAAGACATTGAAATTGTATGTTATGCAAATACCACGCTTTTCTATTTCGTTTGTTCGCAAAGCGAGAGTTTAGCAAATAATTTATCTGTATGAACACGCTCGTAGGCGTGCGTGCGTAACAGCGGTTTGCTACACCTGCGTAGCGGTACGCAGCACTGTAGCAGCCTTGCCGTAGACGCTACGATAATTTACGCCTACGGGTTCCTTGCAAACACAAGTATAATACGTAACATGAATTTTAACGAATTCAAATTATATTTTTCGCACAAAATATTTAGTTCGTATGTGACACTAATTATCTTGTCGCAAAAAAATAACCATAATGCTTACAGGATACCTAGGTATTTACGATTCAAAAATGTCTTTGAGTGACCTTTAGGCTTTCAATAAAAACTTTAATTTTAGCGTTAACATAATTCTTTTTTATATTTAGTTTTGACATCACACAAAAGCTGTGACATCCTGACCACAGAGTACTTTGATTCTGACACCTGCCAGAAAATGACGTGAAAACACAGTGCTTTATTATTAATGTGTAAACGAAGAGAAGAAGAAAAATAATAATTTATAACAACATGATGAAATTAATTAAAATCCCAGTGACTATCATGAAAACCTTCATGTAACTCTCTCATTATTTTATTTCATTAGTAAATGTTGTCATACACTAAGTTATTTTCAACTATAAATTGATTAAACATTGATTAAAAGTGCTTTTTCAATGTTCAATAGAATAATAAGTTAGATATACATACAGTGTTGACTTATACTTAAATTATTTCAATATCTAATTGCAAATTCATTGAATCTACGTCTATAATAATATAATAAAGTTGAAGAGTTTGGTTGTTTGAACTTGGTTTGTATGCGCTAATATCTAAGCACAGTACTACCAATTGGATTTTAGATTTTGCATTTGATTGCCCAATTCTTGAGGAAGGTTTATAATATTTATCATCACGCTACGATCCTTAGAAGCCGATCAAAACGATCAAAAGTCAGGAAGAACGCTAAGCGCAAAACGAAGTAATAGTGCGGGCGGGCGATGCGACGAGACGCGATGGGTCAGGGGAACAAGAAATTTCACGCGGACGAAGTCGCGAGCGGAAGCTCGTTTTCAATATAATAATAAGCTAGATACATACTGCATTAATGTCGACTTCGATTATGTTAATATCTAATTGCAAATTCATTGAATATCCAAGTACCTACCTAGTTGCTGTTATTTTTAAAAACATATTGGCAGCCGAGCAGAGTGTATATTTCATTATGATTTATTTCTTAGTGACGTCAAACACTAAAGAAAATTGCTTTTTAATTGCTATTTTATATTAGCCAAGCATAGAAAGAAGTGCCTGCTTTTGGCCTCTGGGTTTTGGATTTTTTGTGGTTCAACTTTCTCTTTTAAACTTAGTCCGAATCGTCGGCTAGGTAATTTTTATGTGAAGCTAAGGAACTTTTTTATTTTCGTAAATGAGGAAAAAAGGAGTACCTATGTAAGGATCACCACGTTCTGTAGATTCTGTCTACCCCCATGGGAGAATTCGTGAGTGTATGTATGTGTCGCAGCCAACCATACCCCGAGAGCACCTGCGTCACCTGAAACGACAGGGAACCGTGCCTCCTCCCGATCACAGACCTAACTTAACCTATCCCATTTGGTCGGGGTGCCCTGGCTTAGTTGCTGCGTCCAATTTGACTCGCGCGTGATTGGTTACAGACTTCCAACCTAAACTATAATTGAATATTATTAGGCCGTTAGTTGAACGGCCGCCGTTTAGTTAAAAGGCTAGGTGGTTAACTAAACGGCTAATTTAACCAGTTGCCTGCGACATATGCATGACTAGCTTCTGCCCGAGACTTCGTCCGCGTGAAATTTTACCCTCCCCCAATTCACCCTCTTAGGGGTGGAATTTCGAAAAACCCTTTCTTAATGGATACCTACTCTTAACAAAGAACACACCCTCCAAATTTCATGTCTCTGGGGCCAGTGGTTTAGGCTGTGCGTTGATAAATCAGTCAGTCAGAACGTTTAGTGATATAGATGAAGAAAACTATAACTTTCCTCTATAGGGTATGATGAGTTTACTATTTCAATGCTATTTTTCATTGTCCTAAAATAATACATAGAAGTGAAATAAAGGCCTACCATTAACCCCAGTGAGACTACCTCTATTATTTTATAAAATTCTCACGTTTTCATAATTGTTCGCCAAAACACTTCAAAGGCACGTTTCAAAGGTCTGAACTCTGAACCCATTCCGAATTGAATTAGCATTAATGATTCAAAGACTAACTTTTCCGGCAATACAATAGTCCAATGAAATTAAAACTTTAAATTGTAGGTAGAGAGTCGATTACCGAATTAACTATCAACAATAAACTTTGTTCGCAGGTTGAGAAATAAAACGAAAATGGAATCGGATATTGAGAACTGCCGACCGAAACCTGAGGAAATCGGTAAGTTTCGATAATTGAGTGACCGTCGAAATTAAACCCAGTCTATAAAATCGTATTATGTCGCAATCCTGGTAAAACAAACTTTAGGGCTCTAAGATGATTGTTAATATTCCTATTTTTAAAATAAAAGTTTGTGGAAGTTTTGTTTGCATAGCTAAACGTGAGTGATCACAAAATTATTTTCTGCCCTTCTGTTGAATCACTTACCAGAAAAATACCAGTTTATGTGGTAATAGTAAAATGTCATCTAGTTTTAGGGTAATTACATGCCGAAGATGCCTCGCAGCGATACCTCGCGGTCGCGGTTTAGCTCGCCACCTCGATGTAAAACTCCATGTAAAACAAATGCATGCTAATAGACACACGCACATGCCAGACATCGAGGTATACCGCCAAGCAGCCCGCGATGTATCGCAGTATCCTTCGGTATGTGCGTGCGTGTCTATTGCATTTGCATATATGCATTTGTTTTACATGAAGGTGACATCGAGGTAGCGATCTAAACCGCGACCGCGAGGTAGCGCAGCGAGGCATCTTTGGCATGTAATTACTCTTAGATAGATCAAACGTTTATTCTTCTTCTTCGTAGCACTCTCGTCAGAGCGGTCGTGGTCCTCATGTAGTTTAGTCTAGGGGCTGATGTGATTCGCCTCACGATTTCTCGCTACCTACTCCGATTTCTAGTGTTTTTGTGCACTCATACAAGGGATCATCCACTACGGATTTAATTTGGTCAGCCCATCTCATGGTCATAGGTGATCATCCGCGTGGTCTAGTAACCTCCACTCTACCCTGCACGACAAGGCGCTCAACAGAGTCTCCCTCACGCCTCGAGACATGTCCGAAGTATTTGAGGATGCGCGTTTGGACCAACAGATAGATGCTTTTTGATATTGAGTTCTTCGCGTATAGAGGTGTTGGTGCGAATCTCAGTCCACGACACCCCAAGCATTCATCTCCAGCACCACATTTCCAGAATGTCTGTCTTCTTCTTCTCGATGTCATGCAGCGTCCACGTCTCAGCAGCGTATAGGAAGATAGGGAAACCCAGTAATTGAACAAGCCGGATCTTGGTATTTTTTGTAAGATCTCTGTTCCTCCAGACTTTTATCAGCTTGTCCATCGATGATTTAGTTATCGCCATACGTCTCTTAATTTCATCTAAAGAAGGAAGTAAACGTTTATTACTTCCACTTAATTTGCAAAACTGACCCCAAAGTCCTAAGTACATCCTCAAAATTATTCCTAACCTACTTTGAATGTCGTCTATATTCCTAATATAACTGTGCCAGTCTATATTCAGCATTAACGCGGAAGTTAACAAGCATAGAGACAACCACGTCATAATTACATTAGCAACTTGTCGCGCCAGCTCATTTCACCAGTTATGAACTTGAGATTAACTTTAATATATCATAAAGGGTAGGTAAACAGAGAGATAAGTATACAGGCATAGGTTACTAACTTGCTACTACTTTTAAGCAATGTGGTGAGTATGCCGAGTAGTCGACTCTTTTAGAGCACTCCTGTAAATGACATATACAAATGTATTAAGCTAAAGCTAAGAAGTCCAAGCTAAGGGAATGAAGAACGAAGATGCCTCACTGCGATACCTTGAGGTCGGGATGTAGCTCGCTACCTCGGATTTCACCTCCATGTAAACCAAATACATGCTAATAGACACGCACGCTCATGTAGAAGGATACCTCATTACGATACATCGAAGGCTGCTTGTGGGGTTTACCTCAATGCCTGGCATGAACACAACAAAAATTATTGTTATTACAATATTTCCAGTGTAGTGGAAAGTTATTTTATGTCTGTATACGTGATCTTTTGTTAGACCTGTTTTGTTTGTTTTGGTAGGTAAAAAGTAAGGTAGTTAAAGGTTTGTGTTGTTTCAGAAAACTCAGAGGTACAGCCGCCGCGGGCGACGGTCGAGAAACCTTTCCTGCTGTCAGATGGAAGGTGAGATAACACGACCCAAGGACTTGTTTTAATTTATCAAAGCTCAAACTATTTGTCTTGTTTATTGGTACAAATAACTGGTATAAAATATTGTGCACGTACGGTTGCAGTGGATTTTAATAAGGAAGGTAGGATT
Organism: Luperina nickerlii; assembly: GCA_963855955.1. Lineage (NCBI taxonomy): Eukaryota > Metazoa > Arthropoda > Insecta > Lepidoptera > Noctuidae > Luperina > Luperina nickerlii. Next base: position 5,257,335 of record OY979664.1, read on the forward strand.
AAATACGTGACTACGAACGGGGTTACCTTTTCTCATCTGATTTCCTTGCTTTCACTGGTGCTTTTATAAGTTTAAAGTGAAGATATTATCATTAACGTCCACATCGTGGCATCACGATAACACAGGGAAGTAAAATGAACGAAAATTTATATGAAGATGTTTTTTTTTTAATTTTCGTCCACGATAACATTATAATGTGCACGTATTTCCATACATTGTTGAAACAATGTATGGATTGTTGAAACATTGTTGAATAAATGTTAAGCTGTGAACTCTCTGCGACCATTTACTGAAGTAAATTCCATTACTTAAAATGCAGCCGGTCGATTCCGTAAAAATCTCATCGTGAAAACTTAGGTGATGTGAGTTAGTTTTTGCTAGGAATTGACACTATTGACAGCTCACTCCACGTTCACTTCACCTAAGTTTTCACGGTGAGATGCTTACAGAATCGCACTGCTGATATTTTGCTAGCTGACGTTTCACATAAAGCCGACCCTAAATTAACTTTGAAACCTTCTTATCTACAATCAAAGCAATTTCACAAATCACAAGAAAATCTACATTTTTCGCAAACTTGCAAGTTAAAAATGGCCCCCATTTAAACTGTATAATCGTTACTTTCATTTGTGCAATTATGCTAATGGAACCATTTTGTAGACAACGTTGGTAGAAGAGTCGGGCTTTTGCAAACTTATTCAGCGCCAGCCTGAAAATATGGAATTCGTTAGGTTCCAAAATTCTCGAGAATATTCCGCCTTTCATGGGCTTCTGGTGTAATATAAATGTTAAGCTGTGAACTCTCTGCGACCATTTTAGTTTTAGAAAATACATTAATTATATCCTAAGGTTTGATCAGCGGGGCAATTTACGTAACACATAGCTTTCATTTTGATAGTTCAACAACATTCATTGCGTTTTATTTATGTTGTTGAGCAGACAATTTTTTCGAACATAATAAAGCAATGGATTAGCAATATCTTTTAAAATCATCCAAATTGAGATTGTAAATGTATTACGCAATTACATTTGATGATAGAGATTTCTAGCTACTTATGTAGTTGGTTGATACGTTAGCTACTCTAATAAAAATAATTGCCAAAGTATAAACAACTTGTTAAAATAAATGTTTGTACCTATACCTGAAATTATCTTTGCTTTCATCGTGTACCACTCATAAAAAGCTGAGTAGGCACCGCTGGAAAATAAATTAGGTACGGTAGGTACTTCAAACACACTTCTTTATACCTCGGCGTGAGCTAATATTCTCATATAGCTTCTGGTGCTTACACAGTAAACACGTAAGTGGGTATCTAGAATTAAGGTTATAACATTATTATTTTCACTTCTCATACTCTAAAAGTTCGTCTTTATGTTGTGCGTAGGCGGCATAAAGTCGCTTTTTATGTTCTAGTCCGTAAAGTTTTTTTTTCCTCTTAAGATAATCAGGCCCAACAGTCACGCGCACAATAAAACGTCGCAGATTAAAGTAGTTATTTTATTTAATTTGCTTTATTTTGTATCACTTACGTGTTTTCTATCGTAAATTTAATAAAACCAGATAAAATAGTTGTTATTTATTATTTAAAAACGCAAAGATACGTTTTTATGATTTGGCACTATGAAGTACCCAAGTCGAATGACACATGCTGAAAATTAAAAAAATAAAACTTTTGAAAGTTTCGTGGAGGGAATTAGCTATTCTCTTCTTCAATTTTGCAACATTATTGAACAGTGAAAATACTGTGTTATACTTTATGCCTGTTTCATTTTCTCGCAATCAAAGTGAAAAACAGAGTGTATATAACTCGGGAATAAACGAACCATTTTATGCACTAGTTGTACAATCTACTATTATTTTATACCTAATCCTATCTAAACAGAATCCGTGTAGAAATCTAAAGTAGAAATAAGCAAACAAAAAAGAAAAAGTTCGTTCGTTTTTTTAAAAGAAACCATGTGCTGAGATGTAAAGCTTTTCACTTGTTAAGTTTTATTAATGGACCTAATAAACAAGCAGATTGGGGTTTGTAAGAGCACTTAACAAAGTTACAAAGTTTTTACCGACCCAAGTATTCTTGTCGGCGTGCATATATATACGTAAACGAAGCAAAAGGAGTACAGTATCCGGCGATAAATATTGCACATCGACCTTTGGAAAGAGACAATCGGCTAATTTCGGCTTCGTAGAGCGTTATCTCTGTCGCACGAAATACAAACAGTCCGGTATCTATTAGGAGTTGTTAAAACAATTATGATTTGCTTCTTTTGTTAATTATTTTTATTCTTTGTATAAAATACACCTCTTTCCAAAGGTCGATGTGCAATATTTATCGCCGGTTACTGTATGTAAGGATCCTAGCAGGTGGCATTCTGTATTTTCTACCTACCCTTACGGGAAGATTATACTAAAGATTATTTTTTTTCCTATAGAGTGGAACTAGAAGCCTGGCTGGACAAACCAACGTATTCTCACGGAGAGTCCATCAGAGTTGGTGTGATCGTTGGCAATCACTCGTCGAAGACTGTGCGACGAATCAAGGTATATGTTAAAATAGAACCCCTAGATTTATGAGAAAATAAATGGAAGTAAAAACTATCTTACATGTAATTTTCATATAGTTGTGTTACCATTCACAAACACTAGGCCTCACCTGAATTAATCACACTAATATTATGAAGGCGAAAATTTGTGTGTTTTTATGTTTGATACTTCTTCACGCTCAAACGGCTGGACCAATGTTGATAAAATTGTGTATGGAGGTAGCTGACACCCTGGATTAACATGTAGGCTACTTTTATCCCGATATTCCCACGGGATCGACACTTATGCAGGTGACACCGCGGGGCGCAGCTAGTGTCTAAATAAAAGCGTGTTGAATTTTCAACTTTCGGTGCTGAGCCGTGTTAAAACCAACAGCACACTGTTTTTGAGGTATTAATTTAGGTGTCGCCAAGTGTTACTAAAAATGGGCATAAATGTGGTAGGTAAATGTGAAACAGATCACTTTTAATGGGACTACATGACCTAAAGCGCGGTCACTGTCGGACGGCATAGAAAAGAAAGATAAGTGTGATGACACACGCTGGTAATGTATTGCAAATTATAAAGCAATTACTTATTTATTTACAAAAAATCTATTGTTTGGACTAAAAAATTAAAACTCTAGTGCTTTTGTATGTTGCTTGTAGAATAAACTGACAAAAAATCATAATGATTTTATGTATATTAGTATGGTTTTTATTGTAAAAAGAAAGTTTTTAGAGGTATCTTCATGATTTTTTTCTATTGTATCAAATTAGTTGTATTATGTTTTCAACGCACTATCTACCTACCTAGCATATATCCTGAAGAATATCATGTATTTTTCTAATTTTGTTTATTGTAGTTGATCATATACTTTTAGGCATTATAAAACTTGCGTTTTTTGAGTTTAGGTCCTGTAGTCCCCTTATCATGATCTTTACAAACTTAACTAAACGTAACTACCATGCTCCAGAAAAGTAGTAGGGTTCAGATTTCCAAATTGGGTACAATCGACCGCACCTAAGTGGTGTTAACCTTGAGCTAACCTAGCGTAGAATTTCAATAGAATACGATACTGGTTTTGTTACCACTGACATGCAGCCTCTATACATATTACATATTTGTACAAAGGACAACTTTATTATAAGTTTTCTCACTTTCAATATTCATAAAATTTTCTCATAAACCTAAAACCCGTGCAGTTACTAAGTACGGTCAGCATCAAAAGTCGATTAACACTTCAGTTTTTTTAATCTTAGTTATTGAGCAAAATATTAACACTTCAGTTTTTTTTAATCTCAGTTATTGAGCAAAATATTTGTTGAAAATTGCATCGTACTTCTACTGCAATTTAGAATAAATATTTTGCTCAATAACTGAGATTACAAAAACTGAAGTGTTAATCGACTTTTGATGCTGACCGTACCTACTTACAAAGGTACTCGTGATAAAAAAGTTGTACCACATAAGAACATGTCTATAATCGTTACCAGGGATTGAAAAGGTTCCTAAAATACCGGTAAAGTACCGGTATTTAGTGGTTCCGGTTGCTAGAACCCGAACCGGAACCGGAACCTAAATTAGAACCTTTATTTTACCGGTTCTTTAGCGGTACGAGTACGAGACCGAACGAGTTCATACGATGCCGCTCAGCGCAGGACAATAGCGGCAAGATAGGAGATTTTGTAAGAGGAGAGAGGGGTACATTGCATTTGTAGATCATTCGCATCATTCGTTGCATGAACAACGCGTGCGCCCTATATTTGTTTCATTGTTTGATTTATATTATACATTCGTGTACTTGTCTGTTGTGCAATGACCTCTTAAGAGGTTGTTGGTGTTTTTCCATTAACCCTGTATATTCAATAAATAAAGAAGAGGATAATATCTAAGTGAATACAATACGATTAAACTTTGTCCATTTTATATTAAATTATTAACAGTAACTGTAGATTATATAAACAACTAATAATAATTACTGTCAATATTTACTGACACTGAACAGTACAGACTTCTACTCACCAATAATTCGAAGGCTAACTGAAAGAAAAGATACGCTAGCCACGCGTCAAACATTATCCCTTCTTTCTTAGAGAACCTTTAAATCGGATGATAAAGAACCGGTATATTGGAACCTTTATTTGGAACCGGTACTATGGAACCAGAACCAAACCGGAACCTGAACCGGAACCGTACCGAAAAGAAGAACCTTTTTAAGAACCGAAATGAAGAACCGGAACCCAAATTCGTACCGGTTTTCAATCCCTGATCGTTACGCTTTGTAAACTTTACGTGAACTACCTACATTAAAAACGTTTACGTGTAAACTTACAAAGTCAGCGAAAGTTTTGAACGCAATTTTTCATTTTACGCGTACCACGTGTTGAAGACTCAGAAATCCTGGTTAGCTCTGTACGAGCTTTATAGGAGCCTATTAAGAGGTCTAAAACTCTGTCAAACCTAATTATAAAAAGCATTAACCTTATCATCCTTTGTTGTCTGTAACTTATGTTTCTAAGAGAATGTTCGTATTTTCCTTGAGAGCACTTGAACGAAAAATATGAATGTTATTTTTCTTGCAAACCAGATTAAACGACATTCTCTTTGCACAGAAATTTTATTAGGAAAAACTTTGAGACGGGAATGAAATTACAAAATTTTACAGTAAATACCCTTAATTTGAGCACTAACTACAGATTTGCTCGATTTTCGACGTTCGTTATTGTCGCTCGATATTCTGTGTCACATCTGTCATCTTTTACACATTTGCATGCAAAAAATGATATCGATCGTCTGTCGCTTACACAACTACTCCATTTCGTTTGATCACACACTTCGATCGTCATTAATCAAATAAATCAATAGGCACCTGTGATATTTAGGAAAATACACACATATATATGAACTCGCGTCTTCTTTCCATAGGGATAGACAGAAACTACTAAGTATTAAAAAAAAATTGTTTACCTTCCGAAAAGGTCTTTGCATCTAAATACCAAGTGAAAACTTACTACAACGGATCCGTATTGAATTAATTCATTATTCACTTACCCTAATCAAAATGTAAACAAGCCTAACAAAGCTTAGTAAACCGGTCGTGATCAAATGATGCGAACATGATATTAATGACAATCATAAGCTTCTCCCGACAGCTCTCAATCCTAGAATTTAATGAAGCTCATAATTTAGACATTTGCTTAGTATACATTGTTATGTCTATTAAACGTCTGTTTATTTGTCCTTGGTAGAGTTATTCAACACAGATTTATGTGAATGTAATAAATAGTAATTAGGTTTGTTCAAACGTTATAATATACAGGGTGAATTTTTCTAGTGCATTACTTCCCAGAATTCGATCCTTATCAGCGACACTATCGAATGGTGTAATAATACAGTGTATTTTTTTTCAAAATCTACATGTTTGATTCCTGGCTAGAAATATTGATTTTTCAAAAATCCAATGATGCAGTTTTAGTTTTCATCAAAATCGAGTCTGCGACTCCTTTGAGTACTTTTCGCTATTCCTCATAGTTTAGGATTTGGCCATCCACGCCCACTTAGAAAATTCACCCTGTATAGCTCTTTACCTTCTATTAGACGAGACAAGCTTTGCCTTCCATCTGTATCCGTACCACCCAATTAACGTATCAAAACATATTGACAAAATAAAATGAAAGCGAAATATCAATAAAATTATGTAAACATTAAAGCCAGAAAAATTACTGCAAAATTAAGGCGCTTCACATGTCATGAGACGAGAAACGGAGCGTCATAAAGAAATCATATTTTATCGCATCTCAGCACAAACGTGGCCCCACGACGCGCGACAAATTACGCGTTATTTGCACGTCACCGCGCGGCAGTTAACTTTGATAAAATACGTAGGAAAAGATTTACGACATTATGTTACTTGTAGAGAACCCAACTTTGGTAGGGTGATTTAACATCCTTACATATGGTACGATTATCGCCTTGCCAACCTGGAAAGTTTTGATTATTTATTAAAGCTACCGAAAGTAACATACCTAATGGATGTGCTTGTGTAGGTGATATACATTTTTTTTTTTAATTCATTGCGTCTGATGTTCTTAATCAGATGCAATGTTCATCAGACCATTAAAAATCAATCAAAATTCAAAAACCAATTGAAAGTCAATGTGATTCATACATAGTTATTTGGTTGTTTAAGCAAGTTTTCATTCCCCCCGCAACAAGCTTGCTAAGTAACTAATACTGTAACTAAGCAAGCTTTGTATTAAATAGGGCCGCGCATTAGTAACGCTTGTCGCGCCGAACCGCGCAGCCCTTAATGTGAAGCGACGTTTAATTATGACGTTATTTTATACTTAATGTGCAATTTCCATTCAGGCTACGACCGGAAAATTTCATCCATTTTCTAAAACACCCTTATATGGAGAGCTGTGGCTTCGCAAATAAAAATATGTCATTTTTCGTAGGTTTTGGTGGTTCAGCACGTGGACGTATGCATGTTCTCCAATGGGAAGTTCAAGAATGTGGTTGCTCTGGTGAAGGGCAATGATGTCGTCCTGCCGAGCCAGACACATACTGACACGTACACTCTTACACCACATAGAGGTAAGATTTTTCCTTATTGATTGATTCTATGTGTTACCAGCAATGATATCCCCAATATACAAATGGCAATATTTTATCACTATCAATGTTTTAGCCAGTGTCCAAACACATGCTATTTACGTTCTTCAAGGTATCAATTTGTTCGCAGGTATTACCAAAAATTGGATAGCACTCGAAGATTCGTACTCAAAAACAGGCGCCAGTCTCGCTTCGACTGTTCTTAGCAACAACACGCCAGAAGACAGAAATGTGTTTGCGATATACGTGTCATATTACGTGAAGGTGAAGCTCACATTCAGTGCGATGGGCGGAGACCTGTCGCTAAAACTACCCTTCACACTCACGCATTCATGCATCAACGAGGCGCCTACGGACAGCGTGACAGAAGAAGCTACCCATAAAATGATTCTAGAAGGAAAAGAAAATAGCGAAGATGAAGATAGCAAAGCTGAAATAGAAAGAGACAAGCAAAATAACAACGGAGAAGGAGAAGCAGGAGATGACGCCGAAGTCAAGTCCCCAGAAGACCACCGATGCGTTGCTGACGTCCTAGTCAATATCGAAAACAAATTGGATAGACCAAAGAAATTTGAAGGTCAAACAGAAGTGCGAACTGTGAAACCGAGTGATGAAGAGCTGGATCTTATCGTCAAATACCCAGGTTCGGACACGTGATCCGACGAGGAACTAGACAATACAGGCCAGGGTGACAAGACTGACAAACAAGTGAACAAACCAGCAATTGTCAAATGCAAGGCAGAGGTCCAAATTAATAAAAGTGGTTTTACAGAACATCTCAAAAGAGCCGTGTGTTGTATAGACAGAAGACGACAGTCATAGCTTAGAACATACTTGTTCGTAATTACTGTTTTATAAAAACGAAATAAAAATATAAACCAATGTTGACACTTATTCCCTAGTATTTGCAATTTGCGAGGGGCAAATGTGTATGTCTAGTAAACAAACCACCCGAGAAATTCTTCAATAAACTTCGTATACAAATATGCTTAAAGCACACACGTTTCGGGAAATTACAGCAAACAGTTTCTTATATTTTTTCCAGTGTTTGTGAATTCCAAATATTAAATTGACTTTTTACTAATTAGGGTTACTTTAGGTATATATTTCGAAGGCGTAAGAAGACTAAACAAAAACGACGTCAATCGAAAATCGTCTGAAGTTAACGAATTGCATCTAGTCATGATTAAAAAGGTAATTAATTTGAAAATGTATTTTACTATAAGGTTTTGATAGAAGTAAGACTAGTCGGTTCCCGACACATGAAGCCTGAATGGATATTACGCTTACTAAATTGTAGTCCGTGTTAGTAGTGGTAGGATTAAGCCTAGTAATATCGATTTGTAAAGTTTTTCAGTGTTTTCAAGAACTGTTTACAGTGCAATCTATTCTAATCTTTACATGTCTGCAGATGCATTATTATATGCATCTCTTCGGATTTTACTATCAACACATTTTATGGTAGTCAATATCGACTCCAGTTTACTAATAATCATTCTAATATTAACTTATTTCGTTAAAACTGCCACTAAAATAATAATAGTATCATTTTATTTTGAAAAGTCTCAAACATTTACTTCAAATTATTTCAAAACCTTGTGCTTATCACAAGTTGCAGGCAAGTGACGGCTATCCTATATTTATATCCTTTGGTGTTAAGCCCATAGGTTCATAGTTTTACTTTATAGTATTATAGCTTCTGTCCGTGACTTCTTTCACGTGGAAGTCATAAGACACCAATATATTATACTAAAATAACAGCCACATTTTCCGCCCGTGCTTTTGCTTTATAATATTACGAAAAAAAGTCACAAAGAACGCTAAGCGAAAAAGAAGTAATAGCGCGGGCAAGCGATGCTATGCGACGGTAAGTGTCGGGGGAAACAAGAAATTTCACTTGGACGAAGTCGCGGGCTGAAGATAGTATGAGTGTAAAAGTTTAAATTATATAAACTTTGTTGAATTAATTCAATCAATTCTTAATTGGTTGTCATTTTCTAGAAGAGATATAAATTAGCTTTTCATCATTGCACTTCAACAAAGTTATCTAAAGTTTTAGGACGCAGATGTTTTGAATTATGATTACAATGTTTAATGAAATTGAATAAAGATAATTTTGAAACTGTCAGACAGTTACATTCGTTGTTATATTCTACCATTTATCGTGATAATTGCGATACAGAATGACATTAAAATATTGTTATATTAAATGCAAAGAGTTGAATATTTTGCTTTCCTTTATAAATGTCAAGGGATTTTCTGAGTATAGTATCTATATTGTCAAGTCAATCTTCTATATAATTACTGCATTACGTATATGGTATACCTATCTTTTGCTAGTCCTTAAAAAATAATCAAAAACATTTTGCAGCTAGTAGAGATACAAAACGCAAACATGTTTTTATCTATGTATTTTACACGAAGATATCTTTTCTAAAAGAAAGAAAAAAAGAACGAGTGATTATACTACTTTCTTTTAGACAAAATCTGTGACAAACGTTTGATCCTTTCGATTCTCTTTGAACGCCTAATGAAGCGTTGAAAGAAAATCAAAAGGCTCAAACGTTTGTCACAGACTACAAATGTGTAAGCGGAGCGCTTACAAATTCGGGTAAAGCGTTATAACTTGTATAAATATTCAGAAAACATAAAATAAACAAGAAAATCTTGTCTACCATGCCGTAGATATAAAAGCACTGAGAACTTTTGACACTAAGAACAACTTTTTATTATTTTGTATTTTATCAAAAACATCCAAATTTTTAAATGAGTCAGAACTAAAGGGCACTTTCGTATATAAAACTACATGCTGATATAGAGGAAAGCTGCTAAAGAATGTTGCTAATCTTCGTCAATTCCATTCCTAAGAAGGGGTATGTGTGTGAACCCTTGCCAATTACCTAACAGTCTAACAGTAGGTACGTACCTATTTATTTAAATTATCAAAGGATACAATGTCTCTACGAAATAATGTTTTATAGCCAAAATCAAATAACAGTCTTAGTTTTTGGAAATCAAAAGTTACCTACGTAATAAGTAATTCGAAACGTCTGAGTTCAATTTTAATAGTAGCACCATTGAAATAAGAAAGGTTAAAATGAAAGTAGTACCTACTGAGCAATTAGTCTATTACTTAGTTGTGTTAATTTTATAGTGAAAAGCAAAATATCATTTGATCGATTAGAAGCGTAATTTGAGTGATAACAAGGTTTTAGATTGATAAGTATAGACGCCCTGGTAATTAATTTCCGACCTCTAGGAATAACACTTGCACATCATAAACCGAAAATGTCTATTTTGTTACAATTTAGGTACCGGGAATTTGTTGTCAAGGATGGTATTTATTTAAAGCAATTACGAGGGCGACTATACCTACCAAATTACCTTAATATTAATATATTATTTAATAATCCCCAGAACACTAACACAATATTTGACAGATAATTAAAATAAATTTTACGCTTCGTTTGCAACACAAACAAAATTCAAATTAATTAATAAAATCTTGTTACTGAAAATGAAACGAGATGGATTTTTTTAGCTGAAGTCATTATATAGCTATTAACTTATTGTAACAAAAATCATTTGTATGATTTGTAGATATTCATTAGCAAAACTAGAAATTATAATGTTTTAAGAACACTAAATTGTATGTAAATTAAAACTGTAGTTGAAAATATGTATTTAACTCAAAAGATTTTTCAGTGTTTGTATATACTGTAAATATACTTCAAAATTTTCTCATTGTTTGATTTTGACCTTACCGACACATTTTACATGACCTTCTTTTGAAAGGTACAGACAGAGTTATGAACAAATCTAGATTGAAGATTCGATAAGATTTTTTCATTAGAAAGGATGTGAAAGGCCCTTATTAATGCTTATGTTATAAATTGCAATATTCCACTAACATAAAGCAGATAGCTTCATTGAAAGTGGATAGACGGCCCTCGGACGTTATTTCGGAATAGCATAAATGAATTCGGAATTGGTAAGTATTTATCTAAGAGAAGAAATGCTCGATGCTAAGATCTATTGCTAAGCAAACAACACTGAGAATCTTGATCAATTAAAATACCTCTTTTGATCAACAATCAAACAAGATCAGAAGTAAGATTTTTTCAATAGAAAGGATCACAGGGTCCATATATAATCCCCAACTTATGGATTGCAATATTCTACTACCATAAACAGTAGCATATAGCTTTATTGAAAGCTGACTTGTAGACGACCCTCAGACGTTACTTCGGAATAGCAGAATAGAGGAATAGAAGAAATGAATTTGGAATTGATATTTATCTAAGAGAAGAAATGCTCCTAACCTACGTTCCCAACCTATGGAACCTCTGTCTTTCTCTGAAGACTTCTTTTTTAAAGGTACGGAATTCGGACTAAAACTTTTCATTGAAGATCCGATAGAAATTTTCATTAGAGAAGATCACAGGGTCCATAATAATCCCTAACTTATGGATTGCCATAAACTGTAAGCAAATTGTTTTATTGAAAGCGGACTTGTAGACAACCCTCGGACTTTGGGTAGGTACTTATAGGTACTTATATTTGGGTAGGTGTTTGTTTAAGGGCCGATTTTTCAATCGCCTGATCACTTTTATCTGAAGAATAAAAATGGCGGTTAGACATTTCTTAAGAAAAGCTGTCAAACTGCTATATTTATTCCTTAGATAAAACTTATCTGACGATTGAAAAATCATCCTTAAGTGATGTTCTTAAGTTACCAGACTGTGAATAAAGGTGCTAAGCATACAATAATCAAATAGTTTTCAAAATATTACAGAACATTTCAAAACACGCGGGGCGTTACGGCGGCAGCGCGGCGGCACTGGAAGTGAACACCTCTATTTAATTGATTAACAAAATAACAATACCTATCTAGGCTACAGCTTTAGAATTTTAAAACTACCAAGCTCAGATTATAGAACCCTGATCACAGTTTAGACAAGCGTATGCCTTGATTAACAATGCTTTGATTTATCGGGAGTTGAAGGGTAAAACGGGAACGGACAGTCATTCATGAAGTTTGTGTTCCAAATACGTCAGAAACAGTCACTCTGCCGGATGAGCGATAACATAAATCCTAAAGCTTGGACATTAAACTGGAGGGAAACTATGCAGATCGATTGTCGGTTCATGAGGAGATTCACGATTAGATGTCCATACCATAGATAGAAGAAATATTGTTGATGGGACGTGTTTAGGGTTCCGTAACTCAAAAGGAAAACGGAACCCTACTTCGTTGTCCGTCTGTCAAGGCCCTTTTTCTCGGGATCGCGTGGAGCTAGCAAGTTGAAATTAATATCAAATACTCAATGCAATTCCTTGAAGCAGTAAAAAAATCAAACTTCAACGCAATCAAAAGATACGGGCGTTTATGTTCCGTTTATGCCGCATATTTTGACACTCTCAAGGGAATCAAAACCTATAGGGTACTTCCCGTTGACCTAGAATCATGAAATATGGCAAGAAGCAATGTAATGTAGTACAAGTAAAGGGAAAAATCAGAAAACCGTAAATTTTTAGTTACATACCTACAGTACGGAACCCTCGGTGCACGAGTCTGGCTAGCACTTGACCGGTTTTTTTATATTTCCATGGTCCGTACACTGATGCGATTGTAGACATATTTTGGTGGACTAATTATGTCAGTTTACAAGAGACTGCAAGTGATCGATCACTACAATGATTTCAAGAGCTCGAGAAAAACTGGTACTTATTAAAATCATAATGTTCGTTCCCAACTTACTTTTTGTTATTCTCCATTGGACTGAGAATATTAAAAGATAACAAAGTAGATCCTTGAGAGAAATGTTGTCGGAAAATTATACAATGAAAATTTTGTTGCTTAATGATGGAATATAATACGTATCTTTGACTTATGTACGTTTAATTAATATCGTTCGTTCGTTTCGTAATTTTTTTCCTCTAATTCAGTAGGCAGGTAGTTAATAATATTTTGTTCTGTATTTTTTGTGACCTGTGTAGAGAACAAAGCGTTTAAAAAATAATATAGTTACTAGTTACCTGTAACCTATCTTTTCCATTAGTAATCTGCCTAAATTATGTGTTTTTATTAATAATTCTGCCCGCGATTTCGTCCGCGTGAAATCTCTGTCCCCGACCCTTCGCGCATCGCGTCGCATCCCATCGTCCGCCCGTGGTACAATCTCTGCCCCCAACCCGTCGCGTATCGCGTCGCATCCCATCGCCCGCCCGTGCTACTACTTCATTCTAACTTTTTGCTTTTTGCTCGGCTCCTAAGGGTCGTAGCGTGTGATAAATAATGTCTGTAACCTTCCTCAAGAATTGGGCTATCAAATGAAAAAATAATTTTTAAAAATCGGCTAGTAGCTCCCTACATACAAACAAATTCCCGCTTCTCAAGTAGCTAAGGTAAAGTCGCGTTACACTTACCATGCAGCGCCAAGTCGTACTACACGGCCCCTGCACTCGTGAATATAAAAACTGTCATGTGATGATGTAGAAATGTGCTATTTAGTCCCGTGATTTAACTAATACAAGTGGTCGATTTCGGAGAAGAAAAATAATTATAAAAAAAGATTTTTCTACTGTCTTCTTCTTATAATCCGCGCACGATGAGAATGGGATGGAACTTTGTCAAAGTAAATAGAAAATGACAATTCTCAAGTAGCGTTAGCAAAAAAGATCTGAATGTTATTTATAAATTAGTTATTTCTACGATCTATCTTATGGTTAATAAAATACACAAAAATGTTTCATGGTTGTATGATTGAGTTTGCCGACGCTACGGCTGGACGGCGGACCGCGCGCGTCTCAGTTCTAAAAGGTAGCATCCCATTCTGATCGCGCGCTGATTATACCCCAAACATTAATTTAAGCATAACCAAACCGTATTTTTTCTTTAATTTTATCTGTGGTTTTGATTTTAAACTTTTATGGCCCGTTGCTTATTTCGTACCTGGAGAGAATACCTAAATCGAACCATGAGAACAGAACAAAATTTTAAAGACCTAAAAATATGACAAATGAATAGGTTAGGTAGATAGATAGGGAATGGACGATAACTTATATTAAAACAACATTAAATTGATTTAGGGCTGATTTTTCAATCGACAGATAATTTTTATTCGGAGAATAAAATTGACGTCTGACAGATTTTGTATGGAAGAACTGTCAACATTTTTAAATTATTCCTCCAATAAAATTATCTGGCGTTGGAAAAATCAGCCCTTAGAGTTTAGTTTTTTCCTAACTTTTATAGAACTAAGGAATTTTGAGGAAAATTATCAATTACAAATGCTGGGAATAACTTAACAACGTCTGGAAGTAATTATCTTGTAATTGTCATCCACATTACACTTCTGCTTGGGAACCCAACGCCGAGCTCTGTAAAGACCCTTGTTACATAGTGCTGAGTAAAGGCTCCTACAAGCAGGACCGACACGCGACATAATCGCGCGCGACACAAAGGCACCGCTCGTTGCGCAACTTGCGGTGCCTTTGTGTCGCGTGTCGTGTCGCGCCTGTTCGAAGGAGCCTTAATTATTAAAAAAGTTTTAATAGATTCCTGATTGCTGTAGAATGTTTAATGCCAACACAAACTCACTACAAAATAAGTTGCCAGAGTTGTCAGTTTGTATATAGACGCTTTCTATCTATAGGTATATATAAAATTCCAAGTCCTGACTGACTGATTTGAGGAGTGACAGAACAAAACATGATAATTCCATGATGTCTAACTTTTCACAAAAGGTCAAAAACCGGCAACTACTTTGCCTTTGTACAATTGAAGAAAATATGGGTTCTAATGAATAAATGACTGTAAAAACTTATTAAGCATGTTTTTTTTATTTTTTTTTATTTCAAATAAAATATCATGATTTGCATCAAACTTTCAACTTTAGAGACGATTTACTGCAGGAATAAGCATGATTTGAACCACACCAGCTTAACGGGCGACGTAATTTATGGTATTCTGTCGAATGTCATTGCTAACTTTTTTTTTACAAAAAGTGGAATTATCATGTTTTGTTCCGTCACTCCTCCATTATATATCAACGCACAGCTTATACCGCTGGTCCTAGAGACATGAAATTTGGAGGATGTATTCTTTGTGACGAGTAGGCATCCACTGAGAGAGGTTTTAGAAATTCCACCCCTAAGAGGGTGAATGGGGGAGGGTGAAATTTCACGCGGACGAAGTCGCGGGCAGAAGCTAGTTATCTATACATCAGCTGCCTAACCTTTCCCGACTATAACGAGGTCGGCTTCCAGCCTTACCGAATTTAGCTGAATACATATACACAATACATTTTACATGGAGCGACTGTCTATCTGACCCAACCCCAGCCAGACTTTATTTCTAATGGGCATCTAGCTTCATATTTTCTGACTGACCGACTTCTTGACAATTCAAAAGTGCCTGTTAATGGTTTAATTGCAATAAATGCTTTTGAGTTTGAGTTTATGAATTATCTTAAAAAACAATCAGGTAGGTAATCCCTTGAGTCTACTAGATTATATTTTTATTTTAAATCATAATGTGGCATCACAGATGAAGTGGAAAAATGTCAACTAACTTTTGAATGGGACTATAGGTACCTATAACATATTGTATCAAAATATATTTTCACTCCGAGGTTTTGAATTTTAACAAGAAAACAAGACCTTTTCACGAAAAATGAACTGAATAAAAGAAACAGATGAAAGTTCGCGTGACCCTCTTAATAAAGGAAAAACTCCGCCCAGCAGTCTGCGTGAACATTTATTTCCGAGAAAGCAACATAATAAAAAGCAAACTGGGACTTTACACGGCCCTGGGCAAATATTGAAATTGTAGAAAAACTTTTCAATTGAATGAAAACTTCTGCGTGTGTTACTATAATTATTCCTTTCACAGTGGATTGATGAGAACTAAGTGACTTTTTGAAACTGTGTCTTAACGTTTTCGTACATAAATAATAGTAGGTAACCCTAAGCTTCTCATTCTAAAAATTGGTATACAACATA
This sequence comes from Luperina nickerlii, assembly GCA_963855955.1. NCBI lineage: Eukaryota > Metazoa > Arthropoda > Insecta > Lepidoptera > Noctuidae > Luperina > Luperina nickerlii. Next base: position 5,273,482 of record OY979664.1, read on the forward strand.
AAATGTCTTATCAAAAATAGTTGTAAAAATTTTCTGGAAAGAAATGCTACTTTTTGTGAGCAATGGTAGCCTAGTGCTAACGGCCGCGACTTACGAGTTGTAGGTCGTAAATTCGAACTCAGACAGACGCATTACTTTGTGTAAATTATTTCATCATCACTGCTCTCAAAACGGTGAAGGAAACCATCGTGAGGAAACCGGTATGTCCTAGGATCAAAAATTCGAAGAAATGCGATATCTACCAACCCGCACTGGGCCCGCGTGGTGGATTACGGCCGATTACCTGTGACAGAGAGAAGATCTGTGTCCCAGCAGGAAGCCGACTCCAACATACTTGGGAAAAGGCTCGGCAGATGATGACCTGACAGGAAGAAGGACTGCACTGAAAAAAATAATTTCTTACTACACCACATTAAAGCGATTTCATTAAGACTTACTGACTTTATACAGTAAGAAGAAATGTTTGTAAAACAATAAAAGACAAAACAGTAAAGGCTCCTACAAACAGGGGTGACACAAAGGCACCGCTCGTTGCACGACTTGCGGTGCCTTTGTGTCGCGTGTCGTGTCGCGCTTGTTTGAAGGAGCCTTAACGTTTAATGACTGAACAATTGAACATACCTACCATTTACAGAAAAACACGTTAAAGTTTACTGTCATGACGGTAACATTTTGCCTCAAGCTTTAACTGTTTTCGGATCAGTAAAAAATACTGTTTTGAACGTTAGGCTCGTATGGAACTGTCTAAAGCAGTTCAGATCAATGTTTTTTCATTTGTATTTATTGTTTATTTCTTTCTGTGTGTGTCCCAGCAGTGGGAACATTTATTAGGCTGGTTATGCTGTAGTATATCTGTTGTATTAGGCTTGAAATAGGTACGTGGTACTAGCATTTCCTTTGTGTTTTCAGCTGCTGGTAGTTTAGACACTTTTAGATACATTTAACATAATGTTTATAGTAATAAAACATCCTCAATTCATAACAAAAAGCAAAACAATATAAATATCTTATTTCTGGTAAAAAGCAATGCCCTCAGCGGCGACCAGTCTATGTTATTTTTGTTTGTTGTGTGTATTTTGTTTGTTATGGGCTACAAAATAAATAAACAGTTTGTCCAGTGCTCGTTTAGATGTGAAATAAAATATGAACAAAATAACAGAAATGTTAATAGATAATGTTTTTGATGTGAATGAAAATAATATTGTGTATTTTTCTTTGTTGTTTACCTACTCAAAAGCGGTTAGGTAACACATGCCCATGATTCTTTGCCGTCATTTCTCGTCAAAACAAACATCGTTCAACGAAGTAGAACATAATAAAAACGTAATTAGTCGTCACATAAAGCCGTCGGCACAATATGCATGTGTTAAGGCTCGTACACACAGGCGCGACGCGACACGCGACACAAAGGCACCGCAAGTCGCGCAACGAGCGGTGTCTTTGTGTCGCGCGCGATTCGCGTCGCGTGTCGCGCCTGTTTGCAGGAGCCTTTAGCCGTTAGCCTTAAAAGCCGGAACACATGGCTCCGACGTAATTACTCCCAGCTGAAGCTGTCATGGTGGTTTTATTGACTAAAGTAAATCAGGTAATTTACGGTAAAATCTCTCAAGTTCGCGATAACATGGAATTATTTAGAAGAGCCTTCTATTATTATTAGCTCTTTATGGAACGTTAGCACCTGTGGCATAGCAAGGCGAGGGCGGGCGGCACATTTTGGGGCGGAAAATTAATGCAGCTTTCCTTAACTTGAAATAGGTATATTTATCTGAACCCAATTTGACCATTAATACAACGGATGATCAAAAGAAAATCTAACCTATCCGAGGTCGGGTGCCAAAATTTTCGAGTTCGCTTCACTAGGTCTTTCAGCCTAGGTTCTCAAACTTAAAGCATGTTTTTAAATTAAACTGCTACTTACAAGTACTTTTGAATTGGCAAGGAGTCGGTTAGTCACAAATATTCCATTCCAAAGAGCAGTAGATACCTAGATGGCAAGAAACTATGAAGTTTCTTGCCCGTTCTTTTCCATAGGTACTTACTTATCTTTCTTTATTCTATTGAACACTCTTTTATCTAAATTATACTGTTACAAAAATATTAGTTACATCATTAATATTGAATTAATGTTTATAATTATATGGGAGAAAGATGTAAAAAAGACGTACACGTTAATAGCGTCCAAAGGTTTAGGCTAGGGATGCATCCGATACCGATACCGATATATCGGCGATACTTCAGGTTTGCCGATATATCGGTATCGGCGATATTTTTATGGCCGATTCAACGATACTTTTCAAATTTACGCTTTAAAAATGTAATGTAAACGCGCGTGTTGTCCCGTCTATTTCGTTGCAAACGAGACACGAACTAACTATGCTCGGGGAAACCCCGCGCTTTATTCCTGTCTCCTAAACTAGGGAGGCGGAGTGCAAAAAAAATCGTGAGTTTATGTTTAGCGTATATGACAAGACAAATTCTATTAACACAACCGTTAGCTTAGCTGCAATACCTACTTATCTTATTCCATTCATTCAAGACCTCAAATACGAACGACAAAGGCTATATAAGCATTTATTTCCAAAATTCTCGTCTCCATTATGTCAACGGAAATCGGAAAACAAACCGAAAGCCACAAGAAACGTCGACATTTCCGTATCGACGAGTATCTATTTCCGTGACACAATAGTTTCGATAGAAATGTCACCAACTCACCACATAACATATAGGTACCTAGTCGTCGGTTGCGAGGTAAATCACGAGTGAATATTTGAGAAACTGTCGTGTATTTTGTACTATAGATCACCGCATTACTTCTGATTGTAGCTATATATAAATACTTGGATTGATAGTTACTATATAAATCGAACATATTTTGCGTTGTGGTCCTTTTTTATCAGCGCTGGCTATCTACCTACCTACAGCTGTACAAAGATCTTTTGTCGCGTGGCCAAAATCGAAACTAACGCCGCCATTTACGAACAGCGCGCTAATGGCAACATCATTCGAGCGCCAAAAATCCTTGTAGCACCTTATTAATCTTTACTTCTTTGCCAGAAACAAGCAACAGCATAAAACAGCTTAAATCATCTTACATTCTCCGGCCCTTATCAATTTATTTGGGGCCGATGCAACTGTTTTTTCTTTCATACTTCTCTATTAAGATCACACGTATCAAATCGGAAAGGGATCGGCACTATATCGCCTTTCGCCTCGCCGTCAAACAGGCGTCAACCTAACGTAAGCACGTAACCAAAACGGATCAGAAGCGCCGATACGTCGTCGCCTCGGCTACGGCTAGGCGACGCGCGACGCCGCGCTTACGGCTCGTCGTCCCCGCGTAACCGTAAACGCACCGCACCGCGGTTCGTGAGCTTGTCCCGAGGCGAGGCGATTACGTTACGATTCCGATTAGTGTGCGTTGCAGTAGGGAGTTTCATACAAAGAATACTGAACGGCTCGAGTTGATACGGTAACTATCCCTTTCCGGTTTGATATTTGTGTGCTATTACCTATAGTCGTCTTCGCTGTAGTCACCCCCTTTCTACCCATAACATCAATCAGAAAGTCCATCTATCGTTTCTTTGGTCTTCCTACTCTTCTAGCCATCGACAAAAAACAGCTCAAATAATTTCTTAATGTTAATGCTCCTGAAGAAACCTCTATGATGTTTTTCCGGGTTAACAGTCACAATCTTAACTGTTAGAGTAGAGGAAGCCATTACGCTTGAAGCTTAAGCTTAAAGGCTCGTACACACAGGCGCGACGCGACACGCGACACAAAGGCACCGCTCGTTGCGCGACTTGTGGTGCCTTTGTGTCGCGTGTCGCGTCGCGCCTGTGTGCACGAGCCTTAAAGCTGATTCGTAAATACTTACAGCTGGTGTTGGATCGTTTATTAGACAGTAAGTGTAGCTGTTTGCAAACAAGTTTTTAGATGCGTCATATTCACAAGTGCTACAAATCATTTTAGATAAGTGCAATATTATGGTGTCACAATTTAGGCGAAAGTATATGAACACAATGTCGAATGATAAGTGGTGATTGACACGCTGTTAACTGTCTGATTACCTACGCATGGGGGTACATCAATATAGGCTGTGAACACATTACAGAAAAATTACTGGACAACAGACCGCCAACAATATTGATGGAAATTTGTATCGGTAATTTGAGTTTCCACTTTTTCCAGTCAGCGGACTGTAGCGTTATTTTGGTTAACAGTTTATGTCGATGTGTCAAAATTCACGTTCATCATTCACAACATACTCGTTTTATTCCTTGTCTTATTTTCTATTTTCAACAGATGCAAAGTGCATCTAAACCTACCGGCGACACATTTCGTGCGCCGTCACAGCTTTTGGCTGCACTTATTTCTGTTAACTAAATGCTACCAACAAAATATCAGTGAAATATTAATGTTTTTTTTTTTATTATATTACATATAAAAGAATAACATAATCAAAACCAAAAGACAACTATTCAAACCAGGCTGAAAACTAGCACTTTTTGAACGTCAAAATTACATAAGGCCAAAAAAAAGCCCGCCCTTCACCACTTCCTAGTGCTTTAGCGGGACGAAGAAGTGGCGCATCAAACTCCTAGCAGGACAGCTGTCTATTCAGTTAAAAGAACTTGTAATGGTATAACAACTAAGTGAGCATACAAATGAACGGCACACGCCAACGGCAGAGGCAGAAGTAACTGCACCCGACGACGACGTGCCGCTAGTGTATTTAAGGGGCTTACAGGACCTAAACACAAAAAACGCAAGTGTTAGAAACAATAGAAGTATATGATCGAATGCAGTAAACAAAATCAGAAAAATATAATATGATATTATTCAGGATATATGCTAGGTAGATAGTGTGTTGAAAATATAATACAAATAATTTCATACGAAAGAAAAAAATCATGAAGATACCTCTAAAAACTTTCTATTTACAATAAAAACCATACTATAATATACATTCAATCATTCTGATTTTTTGTCAGATCATTCTACAAGCAACATACTAAAACACTAGTGTTTTAATTTTTACTCCAAACAATAGTTTTTCTGTTATTAAATAATTGCTTCATATTTTGCAATAAATTACCAGCGTTGTGTCATCGTGCTTCTCTTTCTTTTCTATGCAGTCCGACAGCGACGGCGCTTTAGGTCATGTAAGCCCCTTAAGCACCGTACTCAAACATGAACGCTCGTGTTTATGAGCACTAAGCTGTCAAATTAAAGTCCTCTTCCTGTCTCCTACATTGCTGTGCCCGCAGGGTCCACAATGATCATGTATTTGTAAACCAAAGTTCAAATTAATTATTGAGTATTAAACGGAACACTAGTGTGAAGTCACCTTTAGATAAACATTCCCTCTCCTAAACGTATTTTGGTGTCTGTAGGTATCGATAAAATATTTGGTGACAACCGTGAAAGTGACTTTTAATAGCGACGGATAACGTAGATCATAACTATATAATAGTACATGATACGAGCTGTTTTTCTGATAAACGATTTGCCCTTTTACGTCACAAACAACGTGAACCATTTGATTTTATTATCGGCAAAATTTCTTCTTAGTCAGTTTTCTAACGTGATTTGGTGGCCGTTAGGTACTGTAGATGCTACTATGTAGCCCTACCTTTAACAGTACAGGCTGGTTATAATCGCCGGCGTGTTCCATTCGAACGTTCAGCAAGTTTCAAATATTCTCATAAGGTATTTTTGTTTAGTAGATTCAGTGCTAGTAATAACATAGTAATGTAATGACATAGTAATGTAATGTAATGTCTTTCTATAAATATAATATATTCGAGTCAAAGCTTATCGCTTTTTTAATTATATTGTGAAGCTCCCATCCAGAGCTCCACAGTACCTACTTTTAGTTAGACCTTCATTTACATGGAATAAGCAACGTTGGGTGTATTTTAATATCATTTATTACTTTAGTGTACATGTCAGTAGTAATTTTAATTACAAAAACAACTACTGCTAAAAGCAAAATTTTATCACAGAAATGACAGTAAAGTTTTAATAACATCACATTCACCGCTGCTGTTAGGTCTAATAAATTGTAGTTAACATTAATTAACACAGCGCTACATTAATGTTGGTAGTACTGAAAAGCGCATTTTCAAATTTACATAATTATGAAATCTAGGTACCAATCGTGTCAGCTAACTTACAGTAACTTATGGAAAAAACTTTTGAACAGGCAAACTGCTTATTTGTTCGAAAAGGCACTTACAGACCTAAGAGTTAAATTACATCCATATGCAAACTATGTACAAAATAACTTAGATACCAAATACTAGACATTCAAACATTCAGACCAATTCTGATGTTCTGCCGTGCGTAAAGAGCGGTACACAACATACACACCTTCCAATCGATTACATCGACACACGTGTCTGCACATCGCTTGAATATTTCGAATTATTTGAGCGCAATTCCGATCGTTTGATCAAGCCAACTCGAGGTGCACGTGCAACTCATTGCAACTGGTGGCCAGACAACTAAATAACAAAAAATAAATAAATAAGAAGAATGTCGTTAGAAAAGTTTTGAGTATGAATGTGAATGGATGAACCATGGATGGACTGTATCAAAGATAAATAATAATACCAAGATGAGGACTAAAGGCTCGTGCACACAGGCGCGACGCGACACGCGACACAAAGGCACCGCAAGTCGCGCAACGAGCGGTGCCTTTGTGTCGCGTGTCGCGTCGCGCCTGTGTGTACGAGCCTTAATAGAGAACTATGGAATAATAAAAAGTCATATTGCGCCGACCCCAAATAAATTGGTATAATTGCAGGAGAGTGAAATTAATAAATAGCAAGAAATCTATGCTAAATGTAGCAGGTTCAACTGCTGCATGGTACTTACAAAGTCTTCAAAAAGATTTTACAGTGATTTATATCTTGTAATGTAGGTCACATTACATAAATATGTGGCTACCTGGTGGTACGGCTGTAGGGTGTGGCGTGGAACTGTGACGTAAACTAAGTCCCAACTCGTAGCCTGCCCTCGGTGACCTAAAAAATGCAGCCATAGAGACGAGACCTCTGCGCTGGCACAGTCGATGCTGTGGATCTGGCAAAGTTTTAAACTAGCAAAACTGAATACACTGACGTGCCATTGACACAACGAAGAAGAAAAATGTGTGATCCACATGTCTATTGTAATAAGAGTATTCATTACTTTTATTTTCTTCACTTAAAACAAATTCTAGGATTCAACAAATATTTTTCTTTATCCACATTGACGCGTCACCTTCCCCCAAATATTTCATCCGTCGTTACTTTGTTGTTTGTTTAGCGAAATCCTACGTTTTACTTTACGAAATGTAAAGTCTCAGCGAAATCTTTGTCGTCTAAGTAATACCTAGTACGTTAGAAAATAATGTCGCATTGTATTATTTTACTGTAACGCTCGACCTCGTTCTGAAAAGCTATTTCATGTTCCTTCATTTAATGTGCAGAGTGACTAAAAATACGTTAGGTCTAAATGGGTTATATTGTGAAGTGAAAGGAACATTTATTGGGTACTTTGTTGTATATAGGGAGCGTTTATTTCAATTGATATTTAATTGCGTCTGTGTTGTAACACTCAAGATTGACTACGCTACTTTTCACTTGCTCATTATATCAATGTGCAAGCAATTTCCTTAACTGAAAATTTTACATTTAACTTCGTCGAATCTTTAACTCAAAAAAAAAACCAAAATGAAAAAAAATAAAACTCACACCACTTATATCTAATTGTAAACAAATACAAAATCCATTGAAATAGGAGAAACAGGACCAATGCAGACGAAGTTTCTCTCGCACACCATCAGAAATTCAACACCCCGACGCACTGTATTCAAACCACAAACATTCAGAAGATAAGACGTATCCAGGAAATTAGCTTTGCTTCATTAAAACTGTCATGGAGAATACGTAGCAGCCTGATTATGGTTTATGTTTCGAGGCAGGGCTGTATGAAGTAATCCAAGTTTATATCTGTCAAGCAGGCGGTACCTGCCGTATTAAATTATACTACTGCCTCGATACAGGAATAAATAGACGCGTTTTCTATGTTAATTTTGCTAAAGGGGTAAGTGTTGTTCTCGAATTTAAGTAATATAATAATTATATGGGATATCAAATTTTTCCGACCAGTCTTACCAAGGCGTATCGTGTTACCCAGACAGGAAGTCGCTCCATGTAAAATACTGGTATTCAGCTGCATCTGGTAAAACTGGAAGCCGGCTCCATCGTAGTTGAGAAATGGCTACGTTAGAAAGGTAGAAGATCACATTTTTCTGACGAGTTTTTGTACCTCAATGCTCAGATACCTGTACCTTTTGTTTGGTTCATCAAACTGAATGTCATACAATGGAAACTTTGGTTATATGTATTAGCTTGAGGGTTCGTAAACTTGTAGGTAGGTATCTGATTTGATCTCTCATTTCTCATAAGTAGGTAAGTACGGCTGTGGCAGAGTTGCGTCCAAGGACTGGAAGACGAGATGTTGGTCGTCCGGCGGCGAGGGGGGCGGACGACATTGTTGCCATCGCGGTCAAAACCTGGGTGAGGCTGGCACATGAGCGCGGAGATTGACACAAGAAAAGAGAAGCTATGCCCAGAAGTGGTGAAGTCAGGCTATAGATGATGAGGTAAGTAAGTATATATTTACGTGGGACACTCAGAAAGATTCGCGAAAAAAAAATTTTTCTAAGTATAGGTAAATATTTTTTTATTAAATCTTTTCAAAGTACTCTCCACTAGTCTCTATACAAAGTTTCATGCGTCTGAACCAATTATTCCAGTCCGCTGCAGACACCTCGTTTACAGCCTGCTCGAACGCTGACAGCGCATCTTCTGGCGACGAAAATTGTATCAGGGCTTTTTCAATTGTATCACAAAATTGTATCAGGCAGTAAGGAGGGTGACTCAGGAGTTTGACCGGCGTGCTGTCCAGGTAGTCCCTCGTTTTGAGCTCTGTGTGCCGAAGGCGTGTTGTTGTGGTGGAGCAGTAGCCCGCGGAACCCTGTGTTTGGTCGCTTGTTGCTCACAACAGAGAAAACTTCTGTACCATTCAGCGTTGACGCTTCTTTGGTTCTGTAAAGGAATTGACACCAAGTAGCCAGTCAAATTGAAAAAGCTCGCGATCAAAATCTTCCCCCCGCTTCTAGATCGCTTCACTTTGGTAGGCGTTGATTCGTTTTGAAACACCCAAACCGTCGACTGGTGCTTCGTTTATGGATCATATTGATAAATCCAAGACTCATCACCTGTTCAGATGTCGTAAAGACACTGAGACGAGCCTGCTTCAAATTTGTTTATCATATTACGGCACCATTCCACCCGGGCCTGCTTCTGAGCATCGGTGAGATTGTGCGGCACTCAGCGTGAAGATATATAACTATCCTCCTCACGCGAAGATTCACGTGTATAATTTCGTGAATGCTTCCCGATCCAACCTGCAGTACGTGCTGAATCTCTTGATACGTAACTCGCCTAATGTATTGGATTAAATATTTCACTGCTTACACGTTTTCTTCCGTAACAGCCGTCAAAGGGCGACCACTTCTTTCTTTATCCCACAAAGTTAGTCGACCGCGCTTGAATACGTTATACCATCGTTGGTATAACGAATTCAAGCGCGGTCGACTTTTAGATAGATAGATAAACCATTTATTTGGCACACACAAGAAGACAGCACAACACACAAAAGTAGGTACAATATTAGACGATAACCAAATTACCCAAATACGCATGGTTTAGAAGGGCCTTAGAAGGGCCTTTTTCCATGAATGCCATTAAAATTTGAAGTCTATCGTACGATTCGTCCGGTTTTAGGCGACAACACTTGAAACCGTAAAAATCATAGCGCGAAAACGTTCCCGGCGCAGATCCATTTCTTAATGAGACAATAATTGAAATTAGCTCGCAAACAATGTGGAGGGAAATTTGAAATTGGAACGTACCTATTTTTACTTACAATAAACATATTTTCAAAATATATTATAACTGACCAGTGTCTCATACATAAAAACTTTTTTTCGCAATACTTTCTGAGTGGCCTGGTATAAGTACATATGTATTCATTGCTGGTAGCTCAAGCTCATGCCGTACGATATCTACCGTTCGATACCTTGTTTATGAAAGAATCATAAAACACCTACATAAGCCTTTACAGACCTCAATAGAGCGACTTTACAACCTTTTTACAGGCGTGTTGAATGCTGAACCATTCGAAAAGTCGTTTTAAAGGGATTTTTATTATTTTAGCACCAGTTTACCACGAGCTATTCTTGTTGGTGCAAGCCTCAAGGATGTATGGAGGGTTACAATAAGCTGAAATGGCGTGAGGCATAAACTATAAAAGATAGGAATCGATTGAAGTCGCTTTTACGATTATGTGGTGACTAATCGAATGGCGTAGAGTTATAATGGCGTAGGAGTAATATTAGAATGGTAGGAAATATTTTGCCAGAAAACTTGACATTTTCCTAATTGCACTTTGCTCGAAGAGGCTGTCGACTTCACGAATAAAGCCACAGGTCATGTCCTTGGTAATAAACATTACAACGGTTGCTACGCAAATTTTCAAAATGCTTAAAACCTCTGCGAAGTACAGTCAAAAAAAGAGTTTGGTATGCACAGAAGAAATTGTCATATTCATTATATTCAATCAATATGATCCGACTCAAAGGATTACTTTGTAATCGTAGCGGTTGATGCTCCATCAAGAACCTGAAACATTGACCCTACAGTTGAGTAATCTATACTAATATTATAAAGAGGTAAAATTTGTGAGATGTCAAAACACATTTTTTTCTATTGAAGCACTGATCTGATTCCGAAAATTCTTTGACTAATGGGAAGCTAGTCATTATTCTTAGTGCCATAGGATGTGTTTTATGTTACTTCACGCGAACGAAGTCGCGGTCAAAAGCTAGTTAGTATATAATATATTTTAATGTAAACATATTATCCAGTCGAGCAATCCCTAAATTAATTCAGTTTACTTAGCAGAGTCAACAATTCGAATAAAACATATTTAACAGTTTCCCTATCCCATGAATCATATATGATTCATGTTGATTATTTAACTATTGTGTCTACTTTATGGACAGTTAAGTTGTTAATATAGCCTCTGTACCTATCTCTTTTGCCAACTGTACCTCCGATTATTCCCCAAAGAATGACTTAACTCACCGTGAGTGGCTTGAAACTTTGTTATTTATTGTGTGGGCAACATTTTGTTATCATGTATGAGGTGAGGTAATTTATTATCTAAATCCCCGTGCAACGTCGTGTCGCAGGTGGCTCTGTGACATGCTCAGCAGGCGATTATTCATGTTCACTAAATTTGGTGGAAAAAGTTGCGATGGAGTACTTAACAAAGTAATTATATTTTACCGTTGTGTAATAAAGTTAAGGCTTCGTAGCTAAATAATACTAGCCGCACGTTTGGGTGACCATCCATTACATCTCGAGAACCCCCCGTGCTTCGAAAATCATGTAAAGCCGTTGGTCCCGGCTGTCATTCGTAGATTTTTGACAGTCATTATGGGTAGTCAGAAGCCCATACGTCTGATAACCAGTTTTACCAAGGGGTATTGTGTAACGTATTACCTAGTAACTGGGTTGTTGAGGTCAGAATTATAGGCAGCCGCTCCATGTAAAATACTGGTCTTCAGCTGCATCCACTTGAGGCATATTGATATTGTTGTGTCGTTAAAGTATGGCGTTGTTTTAAATAAGCATGAAAGAGACTTGCTATTTACTACACGATTTAAAAGCTTCGTTATAACGAAACTTCGTAAAAAAAGGGTACTATGCAATTTTTGATTATTTAGAAGACAAACAAGCTTGGAAATGAGCTGCTATTATAATTTTATTATTCCCAGAATCAACTATGTTGTATCACTACCAACTCTATATCATATTATATGACAGAGATGCAGTGAGCTTTATACTATTTTTATAATGAACTTTAATAGATGGTCTATTTTAACAGAAAAAACGTAGGTATAAATGTAAGGTCCTTACGTATTGCCAGAACAAATCTTGACTGGAAAGGTATTCATAAAGCACATGTGAGGGGAAACACTGGGAGAGAAGTCTCTAGAAGAGCCTCATTGGTGATGTTCTTCAGAGAGGTCACGTGTTCGCAACCGGCGTGCATGTATGACCACGGGGCCTAAAAAGGACACTTTGGCAGAATCATAAAAGGATAACATTATGAATCATAATATGGCGAAGACAGTCCACGTTTTTCTTTTTCGCTGCACTACGTAGATATAATCAAAGAGATTGGGATTGGATTGATTGGTATTTTAACACAGACAAAAAAAAAATAACTGAAAAATCCTCTACCAATGGGATTTGATCCGATTAACTTAACAGTTAACTGTCCATTCTATATCATAATGTTATCCTTTTATGATTCAGTCAAAGTGGCCTTTTTAGGCCCCCTTATGTATGGTGTGTACGACGCAAAAGGAGTATGTAAGGAACCTAGGTGGCATTCTGTAGTTTCTGCCTACCCCCATGGGAAGACGGCGTGAGTTTATGTATGTATTAGGTACTAGCTTCTGCTCGCGACTTCGTCCGCGTGAAATTTCGGCCCATCGCGTCGCACCCCATCGCTCGCCCGTGCTACTACAGTACCCGGCGATAAATATTACACATCGACCTTTGGAAAAAGACAATCGGCTAATTTCGGCTTCGTAGAGCGTTATCTCTGTCGCACGAAATACAAACAGTCCGGTATCTATTAGGAGCTGTTAAAACAATTATGATTTGCTTCTTTTGATAATTATTTTTATTCTTTGTATAAAATGGTTTTGTGTAAAAAGGTCGATGTGCAATATTTATCGCCGGGTACTGTACTTCGTTTTCGCTAAGTGTTCTTTCTGACTTTTTTTTCATTTTGCTCGTCTCATAAAGGTCGTAGCGTGATATTAGATAGCATATTACCTTCCTCGAGAATTGGGCTATCAAATGCAATATGAATCTTTAAAATCTGATAGGTAGTTCCGGAGATTGGGCCCTTTTTACAAACAAGCAAATTCATTTTATCTCTTTATAATATTAGTATAGATATAGGTTACATTTTGTTAGAATATAATATCTTAAATGATTGCAGTTTCACATGGAAATAATATTGTTAGTCAGTTGGTAATGCGAGATGTAGCAATAAGCTGAGCGCACATTATAGCCTCAGCGCGCGGCATTGCAAAATTGCGCCAAAGCACATTATGAGCCGCAGCGCGGCGGGCCACACTGCAACGCAAAACAGTAGCCGCACTAATACGCCTGGCGAGCGCTCCACCAGTGCATTGCGCTGCGGCCAGCCTGTAGCAATACGTTTACGATGGTTCATACAAAGCTTTTAGGAGGATTTTTGGAATGCGTTGCGTTGCAGCACGGCCTGCCCAAGTGTGCGCGACCCTACTTATAGAGAAAAATTCTTAACAAGATTTAAAGACGACAGCTATGTATGAAATACTACTAAGAGCATTTTTTGTAGGTATGGGGGCTATAATTATTCTAAAATTAAAGTCAACATTTTCATAGACGTGCCTCTGATCTCAATATTGGACCAGAGATCAATCACAAGTAATATAAGTACGACGCCGCCGTGGCTTCCGCGCTCGTGACACATAATAATATAATATAATTTTCAGTATATTCTTGTTTAAATAATATTTGCAGTAGTTTCTACTACGAATTCTCGAATAGGATTTGGTTTTGAAATAGGTATTTATTATTTACATAGTTGAAGATGCACGGTGAGGTTGACATGAGGTACTGTAGTGGCACTTGACATAATTTTAGCATGCAAGCTCCGCGAGTCTGTTTTATGTTGATGGCATAGTTACGAGACAAACAATGATTTGTATTTTTAACCAACTGTTGCACACAACTTGGTCAGCGATCCAGGATGAAAAGTAATAAGTTCTCCAGGTCATGATCTACCCACATGCCAAATTACATCCAAATCCGTTTTTCCACTCTTTTGCGCAAAAGCAAAAGAGTGGAACTCTCTACCAGCGTTTGTGTTTCCGAGTGCATACAACCCGAATCTCTTCAAAGTAAGAGTGAACAGGCTTCTTCTGGGTAAGCTCACTCCATCGTAGACTTTGTCTCTGTCATCTCTGACCTAGACTAGAGTCAAGAGCAAACCAATTTCAAATAAAAAAAGCCGTTTTAGCATAAAAGTGTAACAAATAAACATACATTTTTTTCTTTTCTTTATAATATTATAGTTAAAAGATAGAAAAAGAAACAGTAGCAGTTAATTAGCTGAAGGGCTGACAAGCGTATGTTATGATATAAAATGATATTATAGATGAATAATACTATTAACAGGCGTTTTATTTATCCGGGTACCGTCAGCATCCGTCCTATGCTAACAGTACCGTACAGAGCAAAAATTTCATAATAATATAAGCCTGTTAGTGTCCCTCTGCAAAGCTACCTAATACCATCTAATACCCAATCTTAAAACGGTGAAGGAAATCATCGTGAGACAATGTCCTAGAACATGTGACATCTACCGCACAGGGCCCGCGTGGTGGATTACGGACCACTCCTTCTCTGTAAGACGAGGCCTGTGTCCCAGCAGTTTCAATCCCATTTTCCTTAAAGACGAGTTTCTATTTTTTCATGATGATAATCAAAAAATCACCATAATCAGTTCGGTGATTTATTTATTTAAACTTCTCGCGCACAATAAGGAACAAAATAACTTGCACCAATACTCCCACTCAAATATAGTTTCGTCTACCATACAGTCTACTTATAATATTACTCCCACACTTAACCCCACTACTGGACACTTGGTCTAGGCCCATGCCATAATTTCTATACTGCTACACCGAGGAAAACAAATATAAAAAAATATATATAAAAAAAAAACAAAAGATAACATAACGAATCATAAATAAAATATGTACACAAGTACACACATACGTTACAATCTTATAATTCACATAACTATAACATGTTTGTCTATACAAATTCAAGGCAATAGAGGTAATAGAAATGGCTCTGCGCTTTTAAACAAATTGATGTCACTAAGTGGGTACGTGGAAAAAACACGCTCCGTTTATAAGCCCACTTCGAAAAACTTCAGCATGTTATGTTCTCGTCAAGTATGACACGTACAAATTTATGGGAGGTATTCACAGTCTTTGGACATGTTTTTATTACCTTCACAAAATAGTCGACATGCGTGACGTCCTTTGATAACGTTTCAGAAATTTTAACGTGAAAGCCCTTTGATAGGTAGATACGTGGTTGTCTATTCTCTTTGTGTCAAACTACAAGGTGGATTGCCAACTATTTAACGTCAAAAATATATATTTTACGCTATTTTATAAATCTAAGATGACTTGTTTTCTGTGTCCTCAGACATAACTGTCATAAGTCATTACTCTATTAAGAGTAGGTAATGAGGAATAATAATAGTTTACACTTTCATGTAAAAGAACGTAAAAAATCTTCTTTAGACACTGTGAAGCAAACTGTTCATGCCAAAAACTATTGTGAATAAAACGTTATAAAATTCACAAAATTTTGCGCACCTACATACTTCAGGCCCGGTTTTACTTCTTCACTCTACCTTGTCCATTAGTTTATTTATATCTGTAGAAACATTTCAACATGTTTTTCATAATTTATATTCTGTCAGGGAAATGAATAATGAATTGAATGGCAATTAATTGTTTATCAAAATGACTCACTACCTCCATTTGCCATTCATGGAATTAGTATGTTATATTAGTACATTTCATATGGTGTACTTACATTTCTGCCAAAGAATGACCTTCTCGATTTGAATATATGTATATAAATTTAATATATGATCCCATAAAAATATATGGTCCCATATAAATTTTATTAACTTTGCTTGGAAAGTTTTTGAGTTAGCTTAAATAATACATATTTTCATTTTTATCAAGTAGAATTATTAAATTATCAATATTGAATTATTTTTATACGAATTAGTGTGGGGTAAATTTTTATTAATCTAGATAATATTTACATAATAATATAAGCTAACACTTAAAATAATAATATTATGTACACGAATATGAAAAAAATTTTATACCTACGGACAATTTAAGTTGCTAGTCAATTCGATAAACAATTGATCCCTCTGAGTTTACTTACATAATTTTCATAGTAAGGGCAACATCTCTCTCTCTCTCTTAATAAACCCGCCACGCGACATTCAAATATTACATTTCAGTTCAGAATGTCATTATTTGAACTCCAATAGCATTGCAAGCCATGTCGGCTGCGTTCGATGGATTCGACCACACATATTTGCATGAAAATGTCCACACTAACGTTCGTACGCTTTTGTAGCTAAAATTGCGTTGGTGATGTTAGTAAAATGGAATATGTGTCTTGAATAGGTTGGGTTTTGGTTTTGTTGTCTATGGAATCTTAAACCTATGTAGGTAAGTAAATTAAGTATAGGTTACCTATTGATTTGATCACGACAATTATTATTTAGTAACTTGCTAATGCCCGGTATGCGTTGCATTGGCTTTTTTTTTGTTAGGAACATTCTTCGGCGTGCACACAACAACTTACCAAAGTTTCATTACAATCGGTCGAGCGATTTTCGAGTTTTTGCGAGACTAACGAACGGCAATTGATTTTTACATACTTCTAAGATTCCAAACTTGAGGTTTGTAATTATTTATCCTTTTATGAATAAGACTATGATAATCAAACTAACCATAAGAACTATTTAAAAGCACCAAAAAATCACGTCACTTGTCTACTGAAACAAAAATATTAAGCCTTGTTATAAACAGCCTTACTTGCCCCAATAATCTTCACACTTACTCCAATATCAATATCAATCTGGCTAGCCTTTTCCCAACAATGTTGGGGTTGGCTTTCAGTCTAACCAGATGCAGCTGAATAACAGTATTTATAATAGAGTGCCTGCCTATTTTATCTCCACAACCCAGTTACTGGGTAACACTATCGTGTTCCCCAGTAAATGGTTAAGTTGTTAAAAAGACTTAACAAAGGGTATCCCCTTTGTTAAAACTTTTTATGGTAAAAAGTTTTAACAAAGGGGATACCCTTTGTTAACCATTTTACTGCATCCATCCCAAAAATTATCGTGATTGTCGTTATAACAATGTCCCGTACTCTGTACAATGCTTTTTTAAACCGTTTCTATTGATTACCTGAACATTTTTACTGCCACAAAACCTTTACTCACACACACACACACCTGTACACATTCCTGGTAAAACGTTTGGGATGTCTATTTTCAAAGAGGGTATACCATTAAGGACTCATTTGAAACACTAATCAACTCACACGCCAAAGGTCAAGCTTTTAGTATTTCAGCCTTTTTAGCCAAATAGCCAGCGAGATTGACAGGTTTATTTTGATAACAAGCTCTCGATGGTACGCCCACCCGATGAATTTACCCGTCGGCTAAAAAAACAGAAAATTCCAAACAAACTTTTACCCCCTATTTAATTCCTTTAGAAGATGTTTTTTTTTTTCAGAAATCCGTCAGTGCTCACGTTCATTATAATTAGGTTCTCTTGTGCAAAATTTCATGTATCTAGACCCAGCGGCTTCTTAATTAAGTTTTTCCACGAGCAGAATTTGTATTTATAATAATAACGTTTAAATCGATTTTCTGTTCAATATTTCAATGATGTGTATATTAAATTGAGATATAGGTACATAATTGAAATAAACTAGAAGATTACCTATTGTTAAAAGAATTATCAATAGATTCCATTCACTTTAAGTAGGAAAATTAACAGGGTACATCCATCGAGACTATCCTTCGGCAAAGTAATAACACCCACATATATTATTTAATCATTGAAATTAATCAAAGGTTGGAAGACACAGCAGAGAAAACTGCACTGGACTTCATCGGATTTCTTTTTTTTTACGAAATTACAGATATCACCGAAAAGGTCGGTTAAGAGCAATATCGATTAAAAGTGACAATTTTTATTTAATGTTCTGTGTCCAGCAGTGCGATTCTGTAACCATCTCACCGTGAAAACTTAGGTGAAGTGAGCGTGGAGTGAGCTGTCAATAGTGTCAATTCCTAGCAAAAACAAACTCACATCACCTAAGTTTTCACGATGAGATTTTTACAGAATCGACCAGCTGTAATGTTAATTACTTTGCATATCTAGTATTGCATACAATCAAGTATTTTCTAACTGTACGGTCAGCAACCGCACATTGTACTTTGGCCTAGTTAAAAATACTGCAAATATTGTTAAATAATAAATGTGGTGTCGTCACGTACGCAAGTACGCCAGTCTTCGGTTTTATATCGAGCTCGCGCAACATCTAAATAATTATAACATTTTTTATTAACTTTAATTTATAACATTTTTATTAAGTTTTATTCTTATTTCTCATTAAATATTTCTCGAACATTAACATTTATTTCATTAACATTCAACATAACATTTACTTTAATAACATTCAACATTATATGTTTGGGCTTGCCCTTACATTTTGGTCCTTCGAGCCGTTAGAGTAGAATCAGTGCCGTGGTACGGTTTCACTCGCGGGAACATTTGTATAGAACATTAAAAACAGTGTGAACAGTGATATTAAGTGAGAGCACAAGTAGGGGTGGAGTATTAGCAGCAGGCGTAAGCAGCGAATCCGGTGAGCACGTTCCATATTACCTACGTTACTGCAATTTTAGTTTTTTTGTGTGCGTTAAACACCGATAAACTACGATGTCTGCTTACGATGCTTTACTTCAGTCTCAGTCTACAAATCTGGATGCTATCAAACGGATAGGTGAAAACTTTAAGAAAGATAGTCTTACACGTAAAACTACTCTCGAGTATCATAATAACAGACTTGAAAGGCTGGAGGAGTGTTGGAGTGAGTTTAAAAGAAACGACATTCAGTTAGCCTTATTGGAAGGCGAGAAGTCTGGACCCTACTACGAGAATCGCGCTTACGAGCGTTTGGAACAAATATATGAAGAAACGAAGAGTATGATAAGTAAGTCTAAGCAAAGATTATTGGCGAAAATTGAAGATGAGAAATTTACTTCGTTTAGCCAGTCGCAAAAACAAGAAGGATGGTCAGGTGCTCAAGAGAATGTTTCAGAGCTACAGGAGACCGATGACATCGCGGATGGTATGAACAACACGCCAAGGGAGGAGTTAGTCGTGAGCCAACAAACGAAAGATATGATGAATGAGCAGCGGTCAAACATCAAGGCGTTTGAGAGAACCATACGAAATATGGACATCGAAAATTTAAAGGAGAAGTGGCAACTTGAAGATAAATTGAAGGCAATCACACAACGCTGGGAAAAAGTCGATAGTGCTTATTGGAAGCTCGATAATTTGTTGGGCAACACGCAAGCATTTGAAAGTGATTATAACAGATTAGAAAGGCTGTATGAATTCAGCAAAGTACAAATTAACAAGAGGATTTGGGATAGCAAACACCAGGAAAAATCCACGCCCAAAATTGAACTTCCGGTTTTCAGTGGTAGCTATGCCCAATGGATAACATTTAAGGATTTATTCGTAGAAATCGTGCATCGTAACACTTTTATCCCTAATGCTCAAAAAATGCAACATTTAAAAGCGAAATTGAAGGGAGAGCCTGAGCGATTAATACAGCACATGAACATTAGTGCTGATAATTACGAAGCCAGTTGGCACATCCTTCAACAGAGGTACAATAATAAGAGACTACTGTTTACATACCAAGCAAACACTCTATTAAACCTACCCAACATGCAAGCCCCAACCGCATCTCTACTGAAAAGAATGCATGATACGACTATCGAGTGCCTTGAGGCTATTAAGAATCTACAATACGATACTTCTAACTGGGATCCCTTAGTAGTGCACATTCTAATGCAAAAACTGGATACAGACACACGCCAGTCCTTCAAGGAAACCATGGAAAATCCAAGGGAAATGCCATCATTAAACGAGTTCCTGAAATTCATTGAAACCAAGTTCATGTCAATGGAACCGGGTACAAACCCGAACCGCCCACGAAACGTCAACAGTCAACAGCAAAACATTCAAACGAAAACAGTTCATAATGCAACATACAGCAAGCCTAAAGCGCAACAACATAACGTTCAAGTTGGAGCTAAGAACATGCCGAGAACATTCCATAACAAGCAATCATTTCATAGTTGCCCTAAATGTAATAAGCAACACGGTCTCTATAATTGCAGAGAATTTTTAAGTATGTCACCAGAGGAAAGGTTAAAGACCGCTAACAACCTACATGTATGTCTAAATTGCCTGTTTAGTCATAACGGCGAAAAATGTACGTCGGAAAAAAAGTGCAAGCACTGCGATGAGCCGCATAATAGCATTTTGCATGAAGCGATTGGCGTTGCAAATTCGAGTAGCGGCAAGGCTAATGTAGGTCAACAATTGAACACGCACTTAGCACATGACAACTCGAATGAGGTATTGCTAGCCACGGCTCAGGTCAAGACGATAGCCAATGATGGAACTACGATCATTTTACGCGCTTTATTAGATCAGGGTTCCCAGGTTAGCCTTATTACAGAAAATGCTGCACAAAGGTTGCAGTTAAAACGGAGCAGGATGAGCGCCGTGGTATCAGGTGTTGGTGCTTCAGCCACCACCAAGTGTAAAGGAGTGCTTCATCTTAATTGCCAAGCGTTATACGATGAATTTAACATTAACATTAAGGCACTGATTATGCCGGTAATAACAAACAAACTGCCAAGTAAAACAGTGGATAAAGGCAGTTTTAAACACATACAACATTTACAACTCGCCGATCCAGATTTCAATATATCTCAGAGCATAGATTTATTATTGGGAGCCGATGTATATCCCGAAATATTATTAGAGGGGTTAATCAAAACAAACACGTCATCCATCATAGCTCAACGGACTCATTTAGGCTGGGTGGTATGCGGTAATTACAAAACATTCAATTGCCATGTAATTGTCAACAACATTCACGAGCTTGCCCAATTCTGGGAACAGGAGTCTTTGCAAGAAGACAATGAAGATAAGGACCCTGACAACAAGTGCGAACACTTCTACAAGGAGACAACAAAACGACTTCCTGATGGGCGATACCAAGTTCGCCTCCCTCTTAAGGACAATTTTATTGAACATTTAGGAACATCGAAACCACAGGCCATAGCCCAATTTCAACAACTAGAAATTACATTACCTTTAACAGGGGACACTCCATTCACTGTCTATAAAACAGTTCCTATACCAATGGTGACGAATAACACACATTCACTGACAATGAAAACAAAATCAGAATATGTCGCAGTCAACATAAGAAAAGAGACATACATGCAGCTCACAGACAGTGACTTGGAACATTGTATAAAAATTGAACCAACTACATATGTTTGTTCATTAAACAAACCAACACGTAACATGAGAACTCATCAAATTCCATGTGAAATTGGCATAATAACAAACATTACATTATCAAAATGTATCTACACATCCGAAACATGCAACAATAAATGGACACCATTACAAAAACCTAACACCTGGCTCTATGTCTGCTGCACGGATTGCCAACTGCAAATCATCTGTGAAGGTCGTATGATTACCAGGGCAATACATTCGACAGGAATTTTAGAAGCCAAGGAAGGGTGCATAATCAGAAACAACGAAGAAACATATTACACACAAGTGTACTACACAAACAACATCTATGTTAACCCGGAAATACCTCTGATAGATATGGAAGACATCAACAACTTAATATCTGTCCAGCCGATTGATTTATCAATTGCACAGCAAAATACCCAATTTGTAAGAAACGATTATGAAAAACTTCATAATTCGTTGAAAGAATTGGAAGATCAAACGAAGCAGACAGAAATGTCGCAACACGATGTGCACCAATACGTCGTTTCATACACTACGATGGGACTTCTGATCTTGTCAGTAGTCGTCGCGGGAGGAGCATACGTGTACTGCAAACGCTGCGGCAAAGTCGCCGTTAGCGTCGCCGGCGCGTCTACCAGATTACCGCCACAGAAGCCACCAAGAGCTGCACCCACTGAAAACATCGAACTGACCACGAGCAGAAATGCTACCTATGCGACACCTCATTCTTTCAACTTTAATTAAATAACTTATAATTAATTTCATTCACATTGGTTTTATGATTCTTAATTACATTAGTAAATTAATTGTTATTAAGTTATCTTAACTGTAATTTTTTGACCCGCCAAGATGTACGGTCAGCAACCGCACATTGTACTTTGGCCTAGTTAAAAATACTGCAAATATTGTTAAATAATAAATGTGGTGTCGTCACGTACGCAAGTACGCCAGTCTTCGGTTTTATATCGAGCTCGCGCAACATCTAAATAATTATAACATTTTTTATTAACTTTAATTTATTAAGTTTTATTCTTATTTCTCATTAAATATTTCTCGAACATTAACATTTATTTCATTAACATTCAACATAACATTTACTTTAATAACATTCAACATTATATGTTTGGGCTTGCCCTTACACTAACTGAACAGACAGCTGTGCTGCTGGGGAGTTTGTTGCGCCACTTCTTCTCCCCAGCGAAAGCACTAGGAAGTGGTGAAGGGCGGGCGTTTTGGGGGGACTGTCTTTTGTAATTTTGACGTTCGAAAAGTGCTGATTCTCAGCCTAGTTTGAATAAATGACTTTTGATTTTGATTTTGACTGGCTGGTGACAGTCACTCCAGCAGAGCATCGCATCGGTCTGCTAGTGTCTATTTTCTGATGACAGAGATGAAATAATGGGACCACTGTCGAACCACGTCCACGACGAACTGCTATATTCCGGCGATAATGATAATGAAGCTAATGAACCACTAATTCGATGACCATTTCTGTAAATAATAATCATTTTACTAAAGGGCAACTAAGGCCTAACTAAGATAAAATACACAAAATAATCTTATACAATAATAAAGTAATACATATTAAAAATCTTAGAACTATGACAATACACGCGTCTGTAGATGTTGGGTTGGAACTCGTACCATGTCTGATAGTTGATGTTGTGGCGCGATTCCAACCTTTCAGCTCTCAGAGTCCAGTTGGTCTTCACCTTCAAATACTGCACGACTTCCTCAGTTGTCGTGGAGTGATGCAGACGCGAAAGGCACGCTATCCTGTGCCGTTAGACGAATTAATCAAGACATACTTAAAAGTAAGAAGCTTAATAACTAAACTGTTCATCAAAATCCTAATCCTTTTCAATTAATCAAAACATGTCCACTAAACCGAAATCAGTCCTCTAAGCCGAAATCCATACCAGCTTTAAATGGAAGCTGCGCGTCATATTGGTCTTGCTCTTCGTTCGAACCGAACTAGGTCGAAAAACCGATAATCCTAGTGTCCCAGACGTTTCAATATCATGTGGCTAGAGAAGCCACAGTGTAGGGTATATTGTTAGCTTGGTTGGTTCATATCTTGAATGTATTTTACTTGGTAGGTATTAACAGAACATAAATACTGAATAGCATTCAGATACCTACTACTTAAAAAAAACACTGGCACTCCGGTAGTGCCGACAGAAGTGAAAACTTGAACAATTACGAGTGTATTTTGTGAATCGTCTTATAAACAAAACACGCGTGTTAAGGTGTGTTCCTTATTTTATAGGGTTTTTTGCAAATCAGGTATGATGACCAAAGTGACTGGTTTATTCTTCTCGTGAAAGGAATTTATTCAGATTTGCTCGTCGTCAGTTATATATCCGTGGTTCAGCGCCATCTCGTCGTTGTTGGATGAACTACGTAGTTAGTACGCGAGGCCCTCGTAGTTCTTCCCGATGTGCATAGATGGCGCTGTCCTCAACAACGCGCTCGTCGTTGTTGGATGAACTACGTAGTTAGTACGCGAGGCCCTCGTAGTTCTTCCCGATGTGCATAGATGGCGCTGTCTTACGTTTTACGTCTTACGAATTTTCGATCAGGGTCACGTGACCTGACGCGAATTTAGAAGTTTTTACCCATTCCAAAAAAAGTACACAGCGCCGCTAAAGAAGTTTTCACTTCAAAAAAACCGGTCAAGTGCCAGTCGGACTAACGCACCGAGGGTTCCGTACAAATTTGTAGGTATGTAACTAAAAATTTACGGTTTTCGGATTTTTTCCTTTGCTACATGACATTACTTCTAGCCAAATTTCATGATTCTAGGTCAACGGGAAGCCCTCTATAGGTTTTGATTGCGGAACCTAAACGCCCGTATCTTTTCATTGCGTTGACTTAGAAATTTGGTTTTTTTACTGCTTCAAGGGATTGTAGCCCTGAGTATTTGATATTAATTTCAACTTGATATCTCCACGCGTTCCTGAGAAAAAGGGTCTTGTCAGATAGACAGACAGACAACGAAGTGATCTTATAAGGGTTCCGTTTTTCCTTTTGAGGCACGGAACCCTAAAAACATAATATCACGCCTATATTCCCTAAAGGGTTAGGCAGAGAACCGACAGTACAGCCACATTACCCTAGGGATCTAACCTATATTGCCATCAACCGGGCATAAATACATAATTTGATATTTCGTACTTTCACATTCTTACGTTCATGTTTGAAATACATAGATAATCCTTCGAGAAAATTCCGGGGAGAATTCCAGCGGTAAACATAGTGGGTATAGGTAGGTTGGTATTCTAAACGATGAAAGGAATATTTATCTATACTATATTTATATTTTTATAATATTATAAAGCTGAAGAGTTTGTTTGTTTGTTTGGTTGAACGCGCTAATCTCTAGAACTACCAGTCGGATTTAAAAAAATCTTTTTGCATTTGATAGGCCAATTCTTGAGGAAGGCTATAGGCTATTTAACATCACGCTATGACCTTTAGGAGCCGAGCAAAAAGAATAAAAATTCAGAAAGAACGCTAAGCAAAAACGAAGTAATATCGCGGGCAGGCGATGCGATGCGACGGGGTGGGTCGGAGTAACAAGAAATTTCACGCGGACGAAGTCGCGGGCAGAAGCTAGTACGAAATAATGCTTCGGTATTGGTGAAAAGACAAGGGTATGGTGGTAACCCATAATTAAACGTATTTCCACTAAATACGCGCCCTGAATGCAGTTTAAAGATTTACAGCAAAATCAGCCTATAGTATTCCCACTGCTGGGACACAGGCCTCCTCTCTTAGAGGGAGTGGGCCGTAATCCACCACGGCCCAATCCGTGTTGGGAGATGTGACATGTCTTCGAAGTTTTAGTTCTAGGACATGTCGGTTTCCTCACAATGTTTTCCTTCACCGTTTTGAGAGCAAGTGATGAAATCATTTACACAAAGCGCCTGACTGGATGCGAACCTACGACCTAAAAGTCGTAACTGCTCCACTGTTCTAAAGATTTAATCCCACGATTTTATAAATACATTAAAACGATCAAGCAAAACTATTCCCCTAGGATAGTAAACAAAACATAACCGCCGCCATTCCATTCGCAAAAGATTGCCTTATGCAAATAAATTCATGAAACATTCCACAGCGGCGTAATGGTGCATAAACGGTATTGCCAACACAAAAAAGACAATTTAATCCTGTTTCACTTGATAGTAGAGAATAAACTGATATAGAAGCTTTAAAAAAGGAACAAGAATATGAGAAAAAATAAAATGGCAGACAAGAATACATCGCATGAATTTGGTGGCTTCTATTTTCTACCTTGCTAAAAAAGGTCAGAGGCCTACCACGAGCTCTTAACGCGATCCATTTTAGGACCTAAAATGTTCTTCTAATTCGCACCATGACCCCGAAGCGGACCACATGGACGACGACGACATCCCCGAAGTGACCGGGGTAGATCTGAGAGCGGCGGTAGGAAGGCTGAAGGCCAAAAATACCGCCCCAGGACCCGACGGCTTGCCAGGTAAAGCCTGGGTCCTGGCCTCGAGGGCTCTCGGGCCTCGACTGGAGGCGCTCTTAAGCGCATGTATGGAAAGAGGCCAGTTTCCACTCCGTTGGAAGACGGGGAAGCTGGTCCTCATCCAGAAGCCAGGGCGCCCTGCGGACTCTCCGTCCGCATACCGGCCCATCGTGCTGCTCGACGAGGTGGGCAAGCTCTTTGAAAGAGTAATTGCGGGCCGCCTCGTCGGGCACCTGGTGAGGACGGGGCCGGATCTTGCGGACAGCCAGTTCGGCTTCTGCAAGGGGCGCTCGACAGTGGATGCCATCATGCGCGTGAGAGCCCTCACGACGGGGGACGCAGTGTCCCGGGGTGGGGTCGTCGTGGCGGTGTCACTCGACATCGCCAACGCGTTTAACACCCTGCCCTGGGGCTGCATTGGGGAGGCACTCCGGTATCACCGGGTGCCGACCTACCTCCGTCGAGTAGTCGGGGCGTATCTGACGGACAGAGCCGTCATCTACCCCGGTCGCGATGGGGAGTGGAACCGGCGAGAGATGTCGTGCGGTGTCCCACAGGGATCGGTTCTGGGGCCGCTCTTGTGGGACATCGGTTACGACTGGGTGCTGCGGACCGACCTCCCTGATGGCGTCAGCGTGGTCTGCTACGCTGACGACACGCTAGTCCTGGCGCAGGGGAGGTCGCATCAGGCGGCGGCCGACGCGATGACACGCGGGGTTGCGATAGTCGTGGAGAGGATCCGGCAGTTGGGTCTCGAGGTGGCATTGCACAAGTCCGAGGCCATGTCGTTTCATGGGCCCCGGAACACGCCACCATCGGGATCCCAACTAACGGTAGGAGGGGTTCACATCGGCGTCGAGACGACGATGAAATACCTGGGTCTCGTCCTCGACAGCCGGTGGAACTTCGTCGAGCACTTCCGACGTTTGGCTCCCAAACTGGAACCGGCCGGGGCCGCCTTCAAGCGGCTCCTGCCCAACCTGAGGGGGCCAAACGCCTCCTGCCGGAGGCTTTACGCGGGGGTCGTGCGGTCCATGGCCCTATACGGGGCCCCGGTGTGGGCGCGTTCACTGCGGCGGCGAGCCGCCCATTATTTGAACGCGCCCCAGAAGGTGGTAGCCGTTAGGCTGATCCGGGGGTACCGCACGATCTCGGGCGAGGCGGCAAGCCTCCTTGCCGGACTGCCGCCATGGGATCTGGAGGCGATAGTCCTCGCGCGCCTGTATGAGTGGCGCGTGGAGGCACTACGTCGAGGGGAAACTCCGCTTCCGCAACAAATTGCGGCGGAGCGGACGGACCTCCGGCGCGATCTCATGGCGGCAAGGAAAGAGCGACTGTCGCAACCCAGCGCAGGGCACGCCACGATAGCGGCGATAAGACCCCTCTTTGAGGAGTGGCTAGAGAGGCGTCACGGCGCCCTCACCTACCGCCTGACGCAGGTCCTCACCGGACACGGAAGTTTCGGGAGGTTCCTGCACATAATCAGGCGGGAGGAAACGCCCGGGTGTCACCATTGCCAGGATCGCCCAGAGGACACGGTGGAGCACACGGTGGAGGTTTGCCCCGCTTGGGCGGAGCACCGCCGTGTCCTCGTAGAGGCGATCGGCAGCGGTGGCGACCTCTCGCGTCCGGCCCTGGTTCAAGCCATGGTCCGGGGCGAGAGGGAGTGGGGGGCAGTCGCCTCCTTCTGCGAAGCAGTCATGCTAGCGAAGGAGGCGGCGGGACGGCTGAGGGAGAGAGCCTCCCGTCCCAGCCGCCGCGGGAGACGCTCCGGGCGTCGGGAGCCGCGCGACGACTCCCGGCCACCGTAGGCGGGGGCCTGCGGGCGGAGAGTAATGGGTAGCTCACCGTCCGATCAGGACCAGGCCCGTGCCGGACGGCGCGTACGTGTTCCACGCGCGCCTCAAAGAGATGTCAGCATGAATTGAAGGGGCCCGATAGGGCCGAAGCCTGCCGGGCCAGCGGGATTGTCCGAAAGGGTTACCGCTGGCCCGGAACATAAAGGGCTAAGGAAGGAACACGGGTGGGTTTTAGTCAGTAAGAGTCTGACACTCCCTTCCGCTCCACCCAGAGCGGGAGGAGTCATTTGATGATTTCCAATCCTGAAAAAAAAAAAAAAAAAAAAAGCACCATGACGTCAGTTTAACGATTCAATTTAGGCTATGTCATCTGACAGCGATTGTCCCAAACTGAGTCGCAAGTTTTGGTTTCATTCATTCAATTTTGTACTTGTTTGGTACCATGACGTTCATAGAGCAGCTCAACTGAAACGCTGAACTGTCAATATGTCTGACACTAAAATGTGCGCAAAAGAAACTTGTTTGACAATAATAGCGTTGTCTCTTTTTCACCAAAAACGTTTCAAACGCGGTTCAACCACAAATTGTGATCTCTCGTTCACTTTTAACGATCCAAGTGCCGCTGAGCGTATTGGACGTCATGGTACGACTTTGATGCGATGCAGTTTAGAAACCTAAACTGAAATGTCTTGCTTTTAAATCGTTTTTAATTAGATCATGTTAGGCCACCAGATCTGGCTGCATGTTGTGATTAATCAAACAACGTTTTCTTATAATATAATTTCGGCAAACAAGCAGACGACCTGTCTGATGGAAACTGCGTAACACACTTTCTGTAACAATCTAAAGGAATTTGTAGGAAATTCATGGTATCTTTACTACGGTTATCATCCATCTTTACATACCGTGACCCCTCCGTGCCTCGGAAAGCACGTTAAGCCGTTGGTCCCGGCTATCATTCATGGATATTTAACAGTCGTTACGGGTAGTCAGAAGCCCGAAAGTCTGACAACCAGTCTTACCAAGGGATATCGTATTACCCAGTAACTGGGTTGTGGATATCAAATAGGCAGTGCCTCCATATAAAATAATGGTATTCAGCTGCATCCGGATAGACTGGAAGCCGACCCCAACATAGTTGGTAAAAAGCTAGGCAGATGATGATGATTATAATTATACCCATCACATGTACGGAGTTTCGCTAATTTAATTTGACCTTGTCTATTATAGGTATGTGTCGGTGTGTACAATGTTTGTTACCAACAGTAGGTCCTTGGCCTATCGACACGAGTGCTCCATATCCGATGCACACTTGACCAATAAAGGCGGCCAGGGACATCAACGCGCAAACTGTAACCATGAATTCAACACAATGATTCTAAACCCCCTAGCGTAAAACCAGCGCTGGGGCTCTGTCTCGTATAGGGTCTTAGCATTATGCTGAGCGATGGCCGTTTTGCGTAGATGTGACGCATACTTTCTCCCAAATTCCCAAATATTTGTATGACCTAAAAGCAGTTCTTCCGGGTCTGGCTGTTTGTGTATGTGAGTTTAAATGTTTGTAAACGCACCCACAATACAGGAGAAATTCCTAGTGTGGGGCAATGTTTTTATAAAAAAGAAAGAAAGAAAAGAAATTGTTATTTTGTTTTTCTCTTGTTTGTGTTTTTTTATTTTTATGCGTCATGTTTGCCGCAAATTAACGTATTTCCTTTCTTTCTAAAAAAATCTGCTGTTTCGTAGAAAACTTTGACCTTGACTGTCAAAATGTATGGAACAACAAATTTTTTCTTAACACCCGACGAGTAATTTTCGGTGTTTTCAGAATCATGTAAGTACTTCATTCAAGGTAACAGGTTTCGCGAAGAAATGCACTGTTTTCCATCTCGTGAAAAACCATTGTATTTTACTTAAGGGGCTTACAGGACCTAAACACAAAAGACGTAAGTTTTAGAAACAATAAAAGTATATGATCGACTACAGTAAACAAAATCAGATAAATATTTAATATTCTTCAGAATATATGCTAGGTAGATAGTGTGTTGATACATAAATTACAACTAATTTGATACAATGGAAAAAAATCACGAAGATACCTCTGAAAACTTTCTTTTTACAATAAAATCCATACTAATATACATACAATAATTATGATTTTTTGTCAGATTATTCTACAAGAAACATACTAAAGCACTATAGTGTTTTAATTTTCTTGTCCGCACAATAGATTTTTTGTAAATAAATAATTATTTCATTGAGAAAAAAAATCATCTGAATGCGTTACTTATTTTGAACAAGAAAAGAAGTGTAGGGCTTTACATAAGAAGCACTAGATTTCTATCTGCATCATTCAAAGGTGGATTGGTAGAAAATGCCATTTTCGCCTCTGTATATTTAAATGTGCTTGAAGTATTAAGTAAAGGTCTTGCTTTACTTAAATACTTCAAGCACACAAATATACTGAGGCGAAAATGGCATTTTCTACCAATTCACCTACTTAATATTCTACCTACTTAATATTCTAATCCATTTTAACACTGATTAATAAACTTACCTAACAGAAATAAATAACTTGATTTAATATCGAAAATAACTCCTAAAATCCGAGATTTGACCAACTTGATTGAACAAGTAAACAAAACTAAGAACTTGATTAAACTGTGCAAATTACTTAAAACGTAACCGTATTAAATTTGTTTTTATAACCGATTGAATTTAGAAATTTAATTTCAATTGTCTCTAATTAATGAACCAGTGTAGTAGGCCAGTGGTACCGGCCGCGACTTACGAGTTGTAGGTCGTAGGTTCGAATCCAGACAGGTGCTTTACTTTGTACATTACTTACTAGTGGGCATTATTCACTTCTCGTCCCACATACCGCAGTGTCTCAAGACGAAAGTCTTTGACCAGTGCGTGTTGCTAGTGATGACTTATGGCACTGGAACGTGGTTGCTCACAATGGGCCTTATTAGAAGAATGGAGACCGCTATGCTTGGAGTTTCCCTGCGTGATCAAATCTGGAATGAGGAGATCCGCAGGAGAATCAAGGTAGGTAGGTAGGTAGGTACATAGCCCGAAGAATTGTCAAACTTAAGTGGCAGTGGGCAGGGAACACTGCTCGCAGAACAGATGGCCGATGGGGCCGAAAGGTTCTGAAGTGGCAACCGCGTATCGGAAGACGTAGCATTGGAAGGCCTCCCACAAGGTGGTCCGACGACCTTGTGAAGGCCGCAGGAACCCGTCGGATGCGAGAAGCACAGAACCGGTCGAAGTGGATGTGCTTGGGGGAGGCCTATGTCCAGCAGTGGACGTCTTTCGGCTGAAATGGTGATGATGATGATGATGATGTGCATAATTCACCACTGCTCTTAAAACTGTGAAGGCGTACATCGTGAGGCAACCGGCATATCGTAGAACCAAAAATTCGAAGACATGTAACATCTACCAACCCGCACAGGGCCCGCGTGGTGGATTACAGCAAACTCCCTGTTACCAAGAGAAGGCCTGTGTTTCAGCAGTGGAAACATTATGGGCTGATTATGTTGATGAACCAGTCCCTAAATTGTGGAGACACCTATTACAAGATCAGTTAGACCGGTCGTGCTTTACGAAACACACACACACACCCATGCACACACACATACACACCCCCCTGCGCACACACACACACACACACACACTTTTATACCAAGAACAAGTACCACAAAATATGAAGAGATTTGGAAGGAGAAAGAGAATGGAGGGGAGGCATTTGACAAGCAGAAGGAAATAATACGCCTACTATCCTCCTACTGGGCAACAAATAGTCCTTTTATGTTAGAAAAAAAACATCTATTCCCTTCTCATCATCTGCCTAGCCTTTTCCCAACTATGTTGGGGTCAGCTTGCAGTCTAACCGGATGGAGCTGAGTACCACTATTTTACATGGAGCGACTGTCTATCTGACCTCCACAACCCAGTTACGGGGTAATACGAACCCCTTGGTAGATAAAACTGGTTGTCAGACTTTCGGCCTTCTGACGAACCGTAGCGACTGTCAAAGATCCACGAATGACAGCCGAGACCAATGCTTAACGTGCTTTCCGAGGCAAGGAGGGGTCTTGGTATGTAAAGATGGTCACCCAACCACGGATCAACCACAACAAGCGTATTTAATTATTAAATAAATTTACTGAACAGTTAATGAGAAAGCTGTATATTAAATGTTTATCTTATCTCAACAGAAGATCTGTTACAAATCTAATTTAAACGTAATTCGATCACGTACCTTGAGTGTACCCTAATTTAAATAAAAACAACACTGTCGTGCTACTCACTTATAAAATTTCATTGTCTCATGGAACTCTCTAGAAATTTACTTAATTATTCAGAAGGTTGCTTGAAGATTAAGTTTTTACGGTAAAAATATTTGATCTTCATACGTTTGCATGGAATATAAGTTATTAAAATAATGAAATTGAGACTTATGAACAGTTTAATCACCTATGTATGGTACCTATGTATCTCAGACACTTTATTATTATTATTATAATACTAGCTTCTGCCCGCGAATTCGTCTGCGTGAAATTTCTTGTTACTCCGACCCACCCCGTCGCATCGCATCGCCTGCCCGCGCTATTACTTCGTTTTTACTTAGCGTTCTTTCTGACTTTTTTTTCTTTTTGCTTGGCTCTTAAAGGTTATAGCGTGATATTAAATAGCCTATAGCCTTCCTCAAGAATTGGGCTATCAAATGCAAAAAGAATTTTTTAAATCCGACTGGTAGTTCCAGAGATTAGCGCGTTCAACCAAACAAACAAACTCTTCAGCTTTATAATATTAGTATAGGTAGACTTCCTCGCGAACAAAGTCGCGTGCAGAACCCAGTAATATAAGAAAAATACACAGATGCTCATTTAAAATTATTATCATAATTTTAAATAAGCATCTCTTAGAGTATCATCTTTTAGAGTATCCTCTAAAAGACACAGACAAGGCGGCACAAAATACTCAATTTGTAAAACCAGATTTGAAAAATATGTAAGATTAAATATAAAGAACAAAAATTAGAACAATAATTCTATGTAGCAAGTTTGTAGCCTGGGAATACATTATGAAATAAATTAAACACATTCAAACACTGAATGCCGACCGCGACCCACTGAATTACTTACTCGTATGAATGAAATGCATTACGAAATCATTTCCTAATATATTCTTGACACTAGCATAACTCACACGATAAGATTTGCAATAAAACAAGCGACATAGCGCTCGCATGCAGCCTACTATCTTGCACTGAGCATAGGAATTAGCTTTTAGGGACTTATTCAGATTAGAAGAAAGTGCCACCGTATCTGCATTGCAATGTTGAAAAAGCGTTGAATGCCTACAGTCTAAAGCTAGGCTTTCCTAAGACTGCGCTGGCTGCTGCATAGCGTCCGCAATTCACCGGCGAATGACGTCACTGAAACATTATTTATGAAAGTAAGTTGGTGTGTAGGTATCCCTAGAGAGCGTTTTGGACACCATAAGGTCAAACCCTGCTGCCATACTACCTCCCACTTGGAGACTCCGGCCTCCGTTCTGCAAGAGGAAGAGGACCGCTATCCACAACGCGGGCCCAATGCGGGAGAATATCACAAATATTATATTAATATTATCTTTTTGCGTACATGTATTGTGTGTGACGCATACTTTTTCCCAAATTGTTAATTTTGTTTTTCTTTTGTTTGTGTTTGTGTTCTTTATTTTTATGCGTCATGGTTGCCGCAAATAAAAGTATTTTCTTTCTTTCTTTTCTTTCTTTCTTTACAAGTCTTATCATTTGGTTTTTGGAGGTTTGGTGTTTTTGAATAATAAAGTATAGAATAGAATACTCCTTATTAAGAACACCATTATAAATTTAAATTGAATTGATTAAATTACGTGTAAAAGTGTTTGCAAACCTACTTACAGAAAATAAATCATTTATCAATGGGTATTATCGGGTGCGTCTCATATCTTAAAAAGTTATTTGGTATATTTTCATTTCATTATCGTTCACAAGATGTAATTAACGTGAGATATACCAACTGTTGATATAATTTCTTTACATATAACATTTATATAAGTACCTTAAAACTTATTTCGTATAACGTTATTGGATATAACGTTTATTTAATCGAAAATCATTATGTCTATCGTTTAAAATATATATTGATACCATCATTATGGTTAACACCCCGATTCAGAGCAATGCGACTCGGATAGGTTAGGTTAAAATATTGTCTTAAAAAGTCAATATGTTGTGCTACAAAAGTTAGTGACAGTAACGAATCGCTGCAAAACCGACTCCATGTAGTCTTGTCTGCCCTACCCTTAGAGTGTAATTTAAGCCGCGTAGGCGCGGAGGGGTGAGTCGGCCCGCGAGCTGTGGAGCAGGTGAGTGTAACCTTCGCCGCCGCGGCTGAGGCTGCAAGCAAGCCGAAGCTGCGGTGGTGAGCGTTAAAACCATCTGCGACCCTAAATAAGCTCGCGTGGGACCGCCGGAGTCCCGCAGCGCCGGAGCCGTGACAGAAACCGTGCCTGCTGCATGTTGCATGCTCGCTTGCATGTTGCATGCTTGCTTAGATGCTGCATGCTTGCTGTATGCATGGTGTATGCTTGTTTGTATGCTGCATGCTGTTTTTATCATATTAGATATATCAAACGATTTTATATTCATTGTTTGCTACGCCTTAAGAAATTAGTTATTTTAAAATTATATCAATCGTTTACTATATTAACAGATCTTTATAACAAATAAAATCATAGATTCAGTTGATAGTAGTTATAATATCTTGTAAATATTAGAGATTTTGTAATTATATCATATATTACTTACCCAAAGATGTATCTCGGAGTACATTTTTTCGATCCCTTTTAAACATGGCTACTAAATGTTCACAATTTATTTATGAAATTGTGAAAATTTTGTAGCCATGTTTAAAGTTGTAAACATTTTTAGACTGCCATGTGAGAATGTGTATGTAAAAATATGCATAATGTATGAGTAAAACAGTAAATTTAGTGTACCTATTTATAAGCACAAAGGTGTGACCTACATGATCGCAGTTATTTTTCATTTTACTTGCATAAAATCTACATTCCATTGCACTCAAACTGGTTTTGCTCCAACTTCCTGGTCAAGGAGAAAACCTTGTGTGAACAAGAGAAGAATCTAATCTACAAGAAAACAATCTAACTTTCGCATGCAGACGCAATCAAGATGTTAAAATAAATCCTAATTAAAATCTTACTGGCAACTTCCAAGCGGGGTCAGCGCGCCGGTGTATAGAAACGTTTACAAAGTTTGTTTTACCCACGGTCTGTGCGTTCCCGGTAGACCGACACCGACGCTGGTTTTCTTTTTGTGTACAAGTTATAGGGGAATGGTGACTATGGAACAACGACAGTAAAAATCCATACTATGTAATATTATAAATGCGAAAGTGTGTCCTTCTGTCTGTCTGTTACCTCTTCACGCTTAAACCGCTGAACCGATTTAGATGAAATTTTGTACAGAAACACTTTCGCATTTATAACATTAAGTATGGATTAGTATGGATGAGTATGGATAGATGAAGTCCGTCTATAGACCATAATCAAATTATCAGGTAATATCAAAAATTCAAATTTATAAAAACGTCATAAGTGTGTCACACATACCACCAAGTCGAGTACATTCGAAGCTAGCTCGCAGAATAGTTTAAAACAATATTTAAGTTGGACGCTTAACTGTATCGTGGGTGTTAAGTAGGAACTATACGATATACATAAGTGCTAATGATGAGTTCTATAGTAGTTATTTTAGTTGAATTCTATTAGTTTGCTATGTTCCGTTAGTTTGTGTTTGCGCTACTGCTGAGCTTAGCTGAGAAAAGGCCCTTGATGGCAATATTTATTTATTTATCCATTTATTTCAGGCATCAAGCAAACAGGCAATGGGCTCACCCCGTATTATACGTATGTGTTACGGCTAATAGCCGAAGTGCGGCTACACCTAATTTTAACAAAACCTAACCTCAGGGTGCCCTTCGCTCGCTCTTGCATCCTAGCTACGTCGCCTCCCAAAGTACACACGAACCGCATGTGGCCAGCTGCATCTAGTTGTACCCGGCTAAAATTAGGTGTAGCCGCACTTCGGCTATTAGCCGTGACATATGGGCCAAACATAACTGACGGAATGTGGAACTATATGCTCAAACTCACACTCAAAGCATTTATTTCAATTAAACCAATATACTCTGCCTAACCCTTCGAGGAATTCAGGCGTGGTGTTACGTTATGTGTTATACCGTTTAAATCCAACACTCTTTACCAACTAACCATTCAAAATTTCATCAAGACCATTCACTCCCACACCCAACACTACAGTTTGACAAACTTCCGTTCTTCTCAAGCCCTTCACTCTCTGCTTGCAACTCTAATTATAGCGCACTAATTAGAACACCTGTTAGCAAAGACACGACTCTTGTCTCAAAGGAGGTCGTTTAAATGCTAATGTTAGTCTACTATGGCACCATAACGCTGCTTTAATGGTTTCTGACTGAAATAACAACGCATTAGGTACTGCAGACGTGGCTTTTAAGGTGATTACTTATCTTCTATACTTATAATAAGATAGCAACGAAGAAATTTTGTCCTTTTGTCTGTTTGCCTAGGTGTATTTTCGGGATTGATGCAAAAACGGCGGATGAATATGGCATACAAATAGTTTAAAAGCTGGATTAACACATAGGGTACTTTTAATCCCGGCAGTACGTTCCCGTGGAATATTTTTCGACATCCGCGGGCAAAATCAACTAGATTATTAAAATTAAAGAGATCAAAAGGACAGCTCCTCATTGTTGTAATTTCAAATTATTTTAACGGCGTTATACTTAAATGATTCAACATCGATAAAATGACTACAAGATGAACCAATTTGCTGTCATGAGTGAAAGTAAAGTACGCAGTATGAAACGAGCTTTGAATGAGTTATTGTGAGGTTCTGAATCGGTGGTTAAGTCTGATTCAGTTTTAGACTAGTTCTCGCTACACCGAATTAAATTACCTCCGAAACAGTCAAACGGTATCCTTCAAAAGTTAGTAGACCTTTTCTTCCCATTTTAGCTATGAGTATCATGTGATTAATCCTAAGGGATTATTTTTTATGATAAGTCATAGATGATGAAAAAGAAAAAGATGAATCAGTCAATAAAAACATTATATAGTGTACACTTTAAACTAGAATTGCTGAACAGCTGAAGTGGAAAAACATTAACTAACTTTTGGAGTACCTACACTGTACAATCATGCCCATGACCCCAAAGGTTTGTAACAAAGGTTGAATAATGTTCAATAGTCCAATCCCTGCCTAGTGCGTCATAGAGTTACCTATTTTAATAAACTTGAAGTGAAAGCATTTATTTCAAATAGGCACATAAAAGGCACTTTTGAACGTCAAAAATTACAACAGAATAGAATTGATTCTAGTCGCCCATTCCAAAAAGTTGTTTTCGTATGGAGAAGAATGGGCAAGAAACTCCGCCGTTACTCTCTTAAAATGTTTTGCAATATTTTGCATACATTAATTATATAATAATAACATGTGAAGACGATGCACCTAAAATAAAATTACTATACCATAATGGGTAAAAGAATCAAAAATGAAACCATGACATATAAATTAATTATCTGATAGATACATGGTGCTCACATATTTATAAACATGGTAAAAGTAAACGATTTTCATTTAAAAATAAAAAAACATAATAAATAATAAGTCAGGGTGTGAGTAAAAGTAATTACAGAATATAAATCAATGTCAAGAAAAGAATTAATTTTACAATTATTTTTATTTTATTTTTCGTTCTTACCTTGGATATAATCTTGTAATTTATAGTATACTTGTTTACAAAGTGTACGTTTAATGTGAATTTTAAATTTTCTTTCATTTAATTGCAATATATCACAAGGTATTTTATTGTAACATTTAACACAGTACCCCATAAAAGATGTAGGTATGTACTTTGACTAATCTGAAAAATGGTTGATGTATTTTGTCTTTATTTCTAGTATTAAAATTATGTGTATCGCTTATTTTATTAAAAAGATGTAGATTTTTTCTTACACATATAATATTTTCATAAATGAATTCAAACTCAAACTCAAAGCATTTATTTCAATTAAACCATTTACAGGCACTTTTGAATTGTCAAAAAGTCAAGAAAATATGAAGCTAGTTGCCCATTCCAAAGCGTAGGTACCTATGGAGAAGAACGGGCAAGAAACTCCATGGACACTCTTTTAAATTATATTTTTACAAAAATAATTGGCAAAATTAATTGGTAAGGTACCCTCATAATATTAATCCTTTTAAAAAGCTCCCTTTGTGATTCGCGGCGACATAGATTATAAATGGCTCTGACAGCTCTCTTTTGCAAAATAAAGATGGATTCAATGTCTGCAGCTCGACCCCATAGTAAAATACCGTACGACATAATGCTGTGAAAGTAGCTAAAATAGACTAAACGCGCAGTTTCTACATCAGTTAACTGTCTTATCTTTATAACAGCAAAAGCGGCCGAGCTAAGCCGCCCTGCAAGAGATGTTAAACGTTGTCTATTCTGTAATAATCTTACCGTGAAAACTTAACTGAGGTAAGCTGGCAAGCCCATCCGATGGAACGGCAACTCACTTCAAGCTCACTTCACCTAAGTTATCGCAGTAAATTTTTTGCAAAATAAATCGCGCTAAAATAACGCGGCTGAAACGTTTAATATTTTCCATTATTTACTTCTTCGATATTTCTATATCAACTGTGTGATTGAAACAGTACGCCCTGCAGCGAGCAATCGAATGTTATTTACGTGTCTAGACTGCAATTTTAATGACTTAGAATAAATAGTGCTAACTGCTGCTGCTACAGTAAAACATCTGCCATTGACAGCTTAATTAACTTCAGCATTACTGGAATTTATTTACTGAAATTCGCTGTAAAGTTTACTTCAAGCTTACGTCTTTCATAAATTTATTTAGTACTATATAGCAAATTACTGACGCCCTTTTGTGTGCATTGGGCAA
The DNA here is from genome assembly GCA_963855955.1 of Luperina nickerlii. Classification (NCBI taxonomy): domain Eukaryota; kingdom Metazoa; phylum Arthropoda; class Insecta; order Lepidoptera; family Noctuidae; genus Luperina; species Luperina nickerlii. The sequence goes on from OY979664.1 coordinate 5,312,249, forward strand.
AGAGCATTTATATACCTACGTAATTTTAAATGTCTTTGCTATTGGGGATTTATTTGTACGAAGTCATCATCAGCCTACATTAGTCCACTGCTGGAGATAAGCCTCCCCAATTGCATACCATTCCGCTCGATTATCAGCAGTTCTCATCCAGCTGCTATCAGCCACCCTGAGAAGATTGTCGTTCCCCTGGCCTGAGGGCGCCCTACTTCACGTTTGCCGATTGTGGTCCACTCAAGAACATATCTACCCCAATTGTCATCGGTTCTACGGCTAATATGACCGGTCCATCGCCACTTCCGCTAGCTAATTCAGTGAGCTATGTTGACAACTTTAGTTGTGTGTCGCATAACCTCTTTCCGGATTATATCCCTCAGAGAGATTCTAAGCATATCTCGTTCCATAGCTTGCTGAGCGACCTTGAATTAATGGACCAGCCGTACCGCAACTGTCCAGCTGTGGACATCTGTCGACTGAAATGATGATGCTTGTAGTGATACAATGACAGTAAACAATGACATTTGCTTACTTGTAAAGTATTACATTATTTTAATTTTTGTGAATATGAAGACGATGTGGGTCATTTATTTTATTCATTTTATATTTTTTATTATTCTCTCCATGGTCTGGCAGTTTGAGTAATTTTTGTGGCCTACCCAAATGACCTTTCTTTGGTATTGTTCGTCGGATCGTTGAGCTCCTTAAGTCTTGAGTTGAGCTGCACGATTTCTGACAAATGCGTGCACTGACTGGACGGGTCCTCTCAATCTGTGTGGTTCTTTCCTCAAAAGACCATCTCAGACATCGACCTACATGGTCTTCATATAACCTGACCAAGATTATGTCTGGACTTTAAAAGAGACTATGACCTCTGAGTTTGTTTCGGCCTTTCTTCTCAGAGTAGTCAGATAGGAAACGCCGACCTCATCTAGTTTAAAAAATATGATTGACGTGTAAAAGTGTTTGTACAAACCTACTTACAAAAATAAAATCATTTATCATTTACAATAATAAAAAAAGTATTTTTAATATATCTTAAAAATCAAATTGATTCACAAAAATAGATTTCTCACTAAACTTATTTTAAGAAAAAACACTTTATATAACTGAGTGCTATCTAATTTTAGAAAACTAATGGAAAGAAACTCGATATAATATTTCATAGAATCGAGCTTTTGAGGTTTAACAAAAATTCTATGGAACCTTTCAACGTTGTAGACTTAATCGTTAAAAGGTTCCATAGAATTTAAAGGCTCCTGCAAACAGGCGCGACGCGAATCGCGCGCGACACAAAGGCACCGCTCGTTGCGCGACTTGCGGTGCCTTTGTGTCGCGCGCGATTTTATCGCGTGTGACGCCTGTTTGAAGGAGCCTTAAAGAAGACTAGCTGACCTGACAGACGTTGTCCTGCCTGAACAACGCCACCTATCGGGTCCAATTGTGAATCTTCTGGTTACACGAATAACAAGTGAACGAGACGTCGAGGATGTGCAGTATCGCTGATAAATCATAGCTGGTTTGAACATCAATCAACTCAGCTTATCACAGTCCACTCCTGGACATAGGCCTCTCCCAGGCTGCGCCACAACATCCTGTCCTCCGCCATCCGCATCCAGTCCGTCCCAGCCACCTTCACAAGGACGTCAGTTCATCTAGCTGGGGGGCGTCTCACACTACGCTTGCCAATACTCGCTCTCTAGGACTCGTCTGCTTCACCGACCATCGGTCCTTCGACAAACATGGCCATCCTGCTGCCACTTCAGTTTGCTGACTCTGCAAGCTATTTCAGTAAGTTTAGTTCTTTTCTAGAAACTTCATTCCTGATTTTATCCATCAAAATAATAGAAGAAAGAAAGAAAGAAAATACGTTTATTTGCGGCAAACATGACGCATAAAAATAAAAAAAACACAAACAACAGAAAAACAAAGTAACAATTTGGGAGAGAGTATGCGTCACATCTACGCAAAACTAAGAAACTCCGAACTATAACTAAGAACTAATAGAAACTCCGAGCATAGCCCGCCCCATAACTGCATAGTGGTCTGAACTTAGGCAATACGAACTTTCGCACATGATCTCTCACTCTTACTTTCCTCATGTCATCATTCGTTTCCTAAAAAAAATTATTGCGCAGCCTTGCATAAAGTTCGGACCGGCCATGATTCATCGGCCGTACTGTATAAGAAATTATGAATAACGATTTCGGAAAACACAAAGAATTTAAGCCAAAAGGTTTTTCCATCAGCCAGCATTAATCGCGTAGAGCAAAATTATTCCTGGAAAAAAACCTTGCCACATGTTGTCCGTTGCGCACACAAAGCTTTTCTTCCCGTCAGAATTATTTTATTCGGGGAAGCAGATTTTTAATTATTCTTCCTCAATTTTTAACCCCCGACAGAAACAAAGGGGTGTTATAAGTTTAACAAGTGTATCTGTGTGTCTGTCGCAAAAGGCTGAACCGATTTTGATGATATTTATTTTTGTGTGAAAGGTGACTTGATCGAGAGTGTTCTTAGCTATGATTCAAGAAAATCGGTTCAGCCGTTTGAAGAATATCAGCTCTTTTCTAGTTGATGAATCGAAGTGAGCATCTTCCACAGGTCGGATTGAGTTGTTTGGTATTTCGTTACTTCAATGATATTAAAAGAACATAGTAACCTTGAACTGCTGCTGCAGCATCAACTGGAGTTTGCAGAATATCCAACTCCCTTAACATACAGCAGAGGTATCGTGTTTGGGCTCCTTGGTATGGTCTCAATGGTTATAGATAGATGGTGATCAGGGGCTGATGATGGAGTAGGAAAGAGAAACGGGAGGGCCGGGCAAAATGGTCCCCACGGCCAAATATATGTCATTAGATAGGCATTTTAAAGACCAGTAACTATTATGGCGGTTCATTTAAAATCGCCTGTGTGAAAATGTTATGGCCATGTTCCGTAGGACGTATCTGGACTGTAGATAACGGAGTACAATGCGTGCCACAAAAGATGAGACTTGACACACCACGTGGTTTGACATGCGCAGTACACGATTTTAGGTATCTTTAGCGGTATGAGGTCTGAGTGCGGGACGGGACCGGACGTTATAGGGGCGGCGGAAAGGCCAGGGTGCTAGATAATGAAACTCTTAAGTAACTGCTAGTAAACCGATCGAGTGTGGACTCATATATTATGATGATGAGATGTGTCATAACAAGTCCAAATAAAAATGTACAAGATTTAAAAAAAAAAACAATTAGAATAGATCAGTTGTATATCTTCCACTAATATGTGCCTATGTTTTGGTTTTTGCGTATTTATATTTATATTTTCATTTTAGCACAGCCGGTCGATTCTGTAAAAATTTCACCGTGAGAACTTAGGTGATGTGGGTTTGTTTTGGTAGGAATTGACACTATTGACAGCTCACTCCACACTCACTTCAGCTAAGTTTTCACGGTGAGATGGTTACAGAATCGCACTGCAGTTCTCGTTACAATGAACGAGCAATCAAGAACCAACGGGGCTTTTTTTTGCCTTTTTTTGACCTTACCGTATTTCTATACTGTATTTTTCAGGTCTTTATTTTTAATAAGTTCTGTTCCATTCTTAAATGCATAAAAACAAACTCAACATAAAACAACTCAACTCTTTCATAAATAGAAACGGTAACTAGCTTTTACTCACAAACACGGTTGCATTATGGTTTTTCTAGCACATTCCGCCATTTATTTATTTATTTATCTACAATCGTAACACTGTTCAACCTATCTATATTAAGAGGCTTTTTTTTTCTCAGGATGGGAAATCATCAAATGACCCCTGACGTTCTGAGTGGAGCGAAAGGAATGTCAGACTCTTACTGACTAAAACCCACCCGTGTTCCTTCCTTAGCTCTTTATGTTCCGGGCCAGCGGTAACCCTTTCGGACAACCCTGCTGACCCGGCAGGCTTCGGCCCTAACAGGCCTCTTCCATTGATGCTGACATCTCTTTGAGGCGCGCGTGGAACACGTACGCGCCGTCCGGCTTGCGCCTGGTCCTGATCGAACGGTGAGCTACCCATTACTCTCCGTCCGCAAGCCCGCGCCTACGGTGGCCGGGAGTCGTCGCGCGGCTCCCGACGCCCGGAGCGTCTCCCGCGGCGGCTGGGACGGGAGGTTCTCTCCATCAGCCATCCCGCCGCCTCCTTCGCTTAAATTTTTTGGTGTGAGACAAGGAGGCCTGACCTTTCCAAGACTATTTAAGGAGCTTACAGGACCTAAACGCAAAAAAACGCAAGTTTTAGAAACAATAAAAGTATATGATCGACTACAGTAAACAAAATCAGAAAAATATATGATATTCTTCAGGATATATACTAGGTATATACGTGTTGAAAACCTAATACAACTAATTTGATACGATGGTAAAAAATCATGAAGATACCTCTAAAAACTTTAACTTTACAATAAATACCATTAGTATGGTTTTTATTGCAAAATGAAAGTTTTTACATAGAATCATTCTGATTTTTTGTCAGATTATTCTACAAGCAACATACTAAAACACTACTGTTTTAATGTTTTAGTCCAAACAATAGATTTTTTTGTAATTAAATAATTGCTTCATATTTTGCAATAAATTACTAGCGTTGTGTCATCGCGCTTCTCTTTCTTTTCTATGCAGTCAGACAGTGACCGCGCTTTAGGTCATGTAAGCCCTTTAAGAGCATGTAGCGATAGACAAAGCATCATCATCATTTCAGAAAATCCGAAAGTCGTCGACCGGTTCTATGCTTCTCGCATTCGGCGGACTCCTGTGGTTTTTAAAAAGTCATCAAAAAAGTCAAAGTCATCGGACCACCTTGTGGGAGGCCTTCCAACGCTACGTCTTCCGGTACTTGGTGGTCAATTCAGAACCTTTTGACCCCATCGGCTATCTATTCTGCAAGCAATGTGCCTTGCCCACTGCCAGCAAGACACAGCATGCCATCAGTAATGAATGATGCCTTTATAACTGTAACGATACTGTTTGATTGTCGTCTAAGGCCCATCGTCCACGAAGGTACCCAGAATTCAAATCCCCAATGCTTAGCCAGAATGTCACAGCATTAGTTGTTATTTAAATGGCGGGCCTTGTAGTACGCAACCACTTACAATAAAGGCTCGTACACACAGGCGCGACGCGACACGCGACACAAAGGCACCGCAAGTCGCGCAACTAGCGGTGCCTTTGTGTCGCGTGTCGCGTCGCGCCTGTATGTGCGCCTTAACGCTGTTTGTCGCGTTACTTTTGCTTAGCGCCGCCGCCCATGGACGACGGGCGTTTCTAAAGCCCACTTCGTACGTGACAATCAACAAAAGATGACTACAAGGGCGGACGAAAGATGATAGACAGTCGCGAACTTCTTTTCAACTAAGTATAATATTTATTAAATTCTGCAACAAGGTCGCTTTGCCAAAAATTCTGTTGTCCTCAGTCCAACTGAGTCTTACTGTTTTCAATAAATGCCAGCACGTCAACTATATTTATGTTTATGGAATACATTTTCACATTGACATTTAAAATTAAAAATACTTACTCGGCTTTTTGAAATTGATATCGATCTAGTGATGTAAGAATTTAAGTTAACCATATCTGATTAATAGGGTTATGAGGTTCGTAATAATCTTGTAATTACTTGTGCGTTCAAAAAAAAACACTGGCACTCCGGTAGTGCCGACAGAAGTGAAAACTTGAACAATTACGAGTGTATTTTGTGAATCGTCTTATAAACAAAACACGCGTGTTAAGGTGTGTTCCTTATTTTATAGGGTTTTTTGCAAATCAGGTATGATGACCAAAGAGACTGGTTTATTCTTCTCGTGAAAGGAATTTATTCAGATTTGCTCGTCGTCAGTTATATATCCGTGGTTCAGCGCCATCTCGTCGTTGTTGGATGAACTACGTAGTTAGTACGCGAGGCCTACGTAGTTAGTACGCGAGGCCCTCGTAGTTCTTCCCGATGTGCATAGATGGCGCTGTCCTCAACAACGCGCTCGTCGTTGTTGGATGAACTACGTAGTTAGTACGCGAGGCCCTCGTAGTTCTTCCCGATGTGCATAGATGGCGCTGTCTTACGTTTTACGTCTTACGAATTTTCGATCAGGGTCACGTGACCTGACGCGAATTTAGAAGTTTTTACCCATTCCAAAAAAAGTACACAGCGCCGCTAAAGAAGTTTTCACTTCAAAATATTTTTTTTTATATTGTGCTTGTGTGTGTGTGATGTTTATCTCTTGATACGTGCTAAAAGTATTCGAAATAATGGCATCACCGATACGCTTTCCCTTTGTTTAATTAATATAAAATTATGTTCAGATGGAAATAATGAGGTTATCCGATCGGTACTACAGATTCAAATTAAGGAAATACTTCTCTCGTGTTAACGTGAGTAATTATCGTATTTGTATACGACTAGCTGCACCCCGTTTCACCGGCATAAGCCTTGAACCCGTTGGAATATCGGATTAAAAAGTATCCTATATTCTTATCTAAGACATGGTCTACATAAAAAACAAATACAATACAATATTTGGTTACAAATTTCATCCAAATCCGTTCATCCGTTTTAGCGTGAAACTGTAACAAACAAAACCAAAAAATCCAATGTTTTCTCTTTATAATAGTATAGTTTAGAATTAGATAATTACTCGTAGTACTTATCCATTAAGTTTATAATGTCCAGTACCTACAACTTCTGTTGGAACCTTGAACGCTCTTCACTCTATACCACACAGCCGAATTTCGATTTACAAGCATCAACAAACCCTCCGTAGGTCAAAGTTACAATAACAAATGGCGTCCGTCCGACTGAAAAGAGCAAACTCGAACGTGATATTGCAACAACGTTAATATCAGACCGTCATTGTTAGAACTTTGAGGGTCTGACCCATCTCACAGAACGGCCTGTAACGTGTAGATAAAATCATAACTGATTTGAAAGGAAACTTTTTGAATTACGATCTTGCAAAGGGTCTTGAAATCAAAGACCCGGATAATCTAATCCGGTTCACCGAAAATCTTTCATCAATTAGGTTTAAGATTTGACTAGATTTTTTTTATTTTATAACCACGAAGGTAAAATTTGTATGGAAACGCCTATCCGCCTTCAGCAAGCGTGGTGACCAACGCTCATGCCTTCTATGCATGAGCTGAGGCCTTTGCCCTCCAGGTGGGACAATCTTAGGCTGGTATATATGTATTAGTATATACCTAAATGTTGAATACAGTTCTTTGCAAAATTCTAGAATAGCAGAAATACTCTTGCTTGGCATAATCAGCTTATAATTTGTCCACTGCTGGGACACAGACCTCTTTTCGAGAGACCACGCTGGCTCAGCGCGTGTGGGTAGATGTCACATGTCTTCGAATTTTAGGTTCTAGCCGGTTTCCTCACGATGTTTTCCTTCACCGTTTTGAGAGCAGTGGTGATGAAGTTAATACACAAGTAAAGCGTGTGCCCGGGTAACCCACGACGTACAAGTCGTCAGTCAGGGCGTTACCACTGGGCCACTACTGCTCACTCTTGCTTGCTTTTAAAGAAAACATCAAAGAATGGTAATTTTTCATTTCATTTGTTAAAAAGAAAAAAATATATTTATTTTATACCAAAGTGTCCAAGGTTCTTGTACTTCACCAGGCATTTAGACCGACGAACTCCTTGGTATCTCAAAATCTACAGTACCTATAGAAGTATGTCTGCCCACCCCTTTGGAGACTAGACGTCAAACCTCCTTACTAAAGTTAAGAGAAACTTGTCTCCCCCTCCCGCCATTCACGACTAAATGCTGAAATTTACTTGGTAACTGCAAACGAAAACTTTTAGAACTGATTCGTAATCTGTAAAGGAAAGAGATGACCCTCCTGAGTTATCTCGTTTCCAATTTGTACCTACTGAAGCTAAATGTGTCCAAAGGAGAACCCCTAAATGTTTTCTTATTTTTGAGGAATTACTGTGTAATGAAACAGATTAAATGTCTTTTTGAGTTTCTTAGTCGGTATCTTATAAAATGTTTGGAGCATGTTTTAGGAAAATGATAGCAAACCGAGAAAGATTATTTTTAAGTCCTTCAAACCAAACAGAAGGAGATGTGTTGCTGGGGAATTTGTTGCGGCACAAGTCTTCCCAGTTCAAACACTAGGAAATCCTAATTGAACAGACGACCATTCTGTTCTGTGAAAATCTCACCTTGAAAACTTAGGTGAAGTGAGTAGTCATTCCACCTGATGCTAGGAATTGGCAACACTATTGACAGCTCACTTCATCTACTCGTAAGTGCGAATCGGCACACGTAAGGTAGGACGCCCTCAGGCTAGGTGAAGCTACAATCTTCGCAGGATGTCTGGTAGCAGCTGAATGAGAGTTGCCGAAAATCGTATGGAATCTGAGAAAATTGGAGAGGCGTATGTCCAGCAATGGACTGCTGTAGACTGATGATGATGACATTTCATTTCGATTTAGAGCCAGTATTATTATAGAAGCGGGAATTATTTAATTCAAAGCTAAAGCTATGAGTGCAGTTATCACACGTCATAATACGTTTCGGCCACGATTAGAGGGTAATCAATCTGCGTATATCGAAACCGCACACGTGAGCGATTTCAATTTCAATTTTGCACAATTTGGCGCGCTCTGTTCCTGCATTGGAGGAGCAATAACTCATCGTGCGAGTGGATCGCATCTAGCTCTGACTTCTAATTTCTCACTAATTTAGGGGGATGCGCTAGGTCGCCCGCAGAATTCAAATTTCATATAATGGTAATTCATGAAATAGTCATTAAATAGAATTATATGCACTTAGATAATACAATTTAACAATAATACAACAAAAAAATAATACAGCCCGTTTTGATGATTTTAATGATTATAATTCTGTAAAGCGACACTTGTTACGCTCGCGAATTCATATAATGTTTGTAACAATGAAATGAAACTATGATAGTAAACTTTTACAAACTAATACAACTAAAAAAGACTGGGCACAACACAATGGCACGTGCCTCCGTACCCAGTGCCTTATAAAGGGACTGTCCACTTTGTCAAATAATGTTTTTAGGATGCTGTTGGAGCTACCTACCCGGCTGTCCCATTTCAAAACCTAGTAAGGGACACTTTTTACCAAAACGGGTTTATTGCATAATCTTGCTAACCTAGAAGGTCTCTACCAAATGCAAAAAAAAAACCAGCGTTTTAAACTTGCATAAAAGCAGATATACGTATTAAGGCATCGATACCTAGTAAGTGCACCATTCACTCCCTAGTGACTTTAAAACCTAGTAAGTAAGTCACTTAACCAATTCAAAACCTTAGTATCTTTTACAACCATTAGCATTTTTCCAATATTACGTTTATGTGCTCTCCTGTAAAAATTTTAAGTCCTTACTAGGTTTTAAAATGGGGCAGCCGTATCCATTATCGACGCTATTCTCTTCCTTATAATGGCATGAAAGTCGTCGACATGCTCATTCGGCTTCCTCGAACATCTGTAAAGCTCTGCAGAAGTGCGAAAGCCCCATCAGCATCCTAAACCCATTATTATGCGTACGCGAAGGACGTTGTAAGCTCTCTGCGTATATTTTTCACCCACAAGCTGCACGTGCACGTGGTTTGGCAGTATGCCTTAAAAAGCGAAGTATAGGCTATACAAAAACAAAGGATATAATTTGACGTTAGCGAGCAGGTGGTTTGAAAAGTCATTTTTGTTGATGGGAAATAATAATAATAATATCATCAGCCTGATATAGTGGTGATAGATTGATTAGCGCACCGCACAATGATTGTTGTCGATATTACCATTCCACATGACGGGAACCTCGTGAAAGCTGAGAAAGAGAAACAAGTTAAATATCTCGACTTAGCACACGAGGTTGTTGACATGTGGAATGTGAGCTCGGCTATCATTGTGCCGATTGTCGTATCGGCCAATGGTCTTATAGCCGAAAGCCTCGATCAACATCTATCAAGGCTCTCGTTAGGCAGTTGGATCAAGGGCCTGATTCAGAAGGCAGTACTCCTCGATACGACTCGCATTGTGAGGAGGTTCCTGTCTCTGGAGCCCTAACCACCGGCTTGGACCCTAGTCCCGACACCGGCGGACAATAATTTTTTTTATATTTTTAAATGTTTTTCATACTTATATTTATATTTTAAGAAATATTTTTATAGAATAAGATAGTTGAATAAATTAATGACAATAAAAGAATAATCATTTTATTATCAGGCAACTAAGGCCCACAGAAAAAAAAATCTCATCTCATCTTATTCAATCATAAGATCTTACCAAGGTTACACTCCAGACAATTTTCGTAAATTGTCGTCTACTTCGGGAACATTCAGCGTAAGTGTATCCTTGGCATACTACTCTAGTACCTCTTGGCATAAGCATACCACTTTTGTCTAATAAAATATGGCGGGACAAACAAAACTGGAGTGAATATTTATCTATGTATTTGTTTTAGGGGACGTTAAGTGTATAGCATATCCTGGCTTTATGATATTTATATGTTAATGTGACCTTGCTTTGATGTTTTGTAAGTAAACAGTACATTTAGTGCTTTTATAGTGGCCTCATGTGATAGATCTTGTCAAGGATGGATGGTCTGTTCTAAAAGTATCTGAAGAAAATGTAAACAAATGGATCAAAAAACTTACCTGTGGATGCCAATTTTTAATGTCACTTACAAAATGAGTGGTTTGATTTAATTATTTGAACACTGTAACCCGAAATTTAATTTTAAGTCATCTCAAAAATGTTTTTCATTTGACAATTGAAGTTTATTCGTTTACACTTTCATCCGATCCTTTTGGAGCAGACTATAGTGGCCTTGAATCATTACCATTACAAATCACGTCCTACTTTATAAACTCAAACTCAAAGCATTTATTTCAATTAAACTATTTACAGGCCCTTTTGAATTGTCAAGAAGTCGGTCAGTCAGAAAATATGAAGCTCGTTACCCATTCCAAAGCGTATGTACCTATGGAGAAGAACGGGCATGAAACTCCATGGACACTCTTTTAAATTATATTTTTACAAAAATATTAGTTACATCATTAATGTTGAATTTATAATTATAACGATGTAAAAAAGACGTACGCGTTATTTTAATATAATTCGCTTTTGTTCCGATAAGTACCTATATTTTTAACACGTCAAAAATGTATGGTTAAGGGGGAAGCGCTAAGGTAGACCGCGAATTTCAAAATTTCTTACGTTTTTTGCAATTAGCTGGTCAGTATTAAGTTGTATGTCGATCAAAATATGATTCGCGGCCGTTACAAACATGTATTTACAGAATTATAATCATTAGAATCAGTGATACAACTTGTTAGGTTAGTATAATCTCAAAATGTCAACATTTCATGTAATAGTCATTCTGTGGGATTACTTGGTCTTAAGGAGTTGTGTTGATGACTTTAATTATTATAATTCTGTAAATACATACTTGTTACGGCCGCGAATCATATATTAATCAACGTACAACTTAATACTAACCAGCAAATTGCAAAAAACGTTAAAAAAAATTTATTTCGCGGTCTACTCTGGCGCTTTCGCCATAAACAGTCGCTAATCACTACTTAACTTTAAGCAAGGTTAATGAATAAAGGGTTAAATGTCTAGAAAATGCACAAAGTTAGGTTATTTACGATGGCTGTATGAAAAATTTTGACGTGGTTTGAACAACATGAATATTTTAATTATAACATAATTAGGTTGGAGTTCACATGACTGAGCAACTCAATTAGAAATTCTGATGAATTTTCATCACAATTGGCATGTTATGAATAAGTGATTTCTTAATATTATGCATCACGTGACTGAATTCTCCCCCTAATTTTAATTGTCTAATCACGTAGGTACGTGCATAGGTAAGTATATTTATTTTCGGAAGGAGGAAGGTCGAAGACTTTGGAGAAGGATACAAAGAGACATAATGGTTGTCTTGCCGGCAGACACGTTCTACCCACGTTTATGAAAATAGCTCTCGCCGCCGCCGTCGTAAAAGTACAGTCTTTTCTCGGCTATTTCACCTCTGACAACAGCAACCCAACGAGAACCTTATTTTAAAGTGAATAAAGATCACTGTCATTTTGACAGACTAGTTAGTGGCAAGAACTTGACAGCAACCCTAATGTCATGAAAATAAAGATCACTTTAATTTTGACACAAGCTGCTACAAGGATGTGCTGGCGCTCGAATGACGTCGACATCGTATTAAAAATCAAGATCGCGGCAATAGTTCCGATTTTAGCCACGCACTGAAAGACCCTGTACAGCTTGTAAGTACAGACGCCAGAACATCAAGCTACTACAATCTGTCTAATTTGTTTAATAGATTTTCAACTTTATCGCTAAAGCGTAAGGTTCAAAGTTGATTGGGGAAATTTGACAGTTTCGGGTAGGTTGATGTGCTGGCGTCTGTACATAAAAGTCATCTCTAGAGACATTTCAACTTTATCCCTAACACTGCAATAAAGAATATGTAAAACATTGCACGTGTTTGGAGTTATTCCCGAAAGCTGACCATGTATAAAGGGCTATAATACTGTAGGTAAAAAACTTACAAATTGGTATATAAAACTCATACCTATTGGTATATAAAGTGGATAAGCTTGGTAGCTTATTCCGCGCCTGAGAATCCGTATCAGCTGGAGTGTTGAGCCTATCTGAGAACCGTACGAATCAAGATCGTCCGGTAACTTTTACCGTCAACTTGTATCCAACTTTTATTTCACTACCCGCGAATTTATCGACCGTCTCCAGCGAAATCCGATTAGTAAATTATATATTACTTACTGAAAAATGGAGTCTGTAGGGGTTTTAGTTTATATCTACAGGATATTAAAACAGCTTAAATTTTATTGGTACTTTAGGTATAACTTCAGGAAGGCCGTGGCAGCCATACTTATTATAATTATTATTTATGTGTATGTTACGCATAATATAAACAAATGAAAAGTTAAGTAGTAGTAACTTGTAGCGTGTTCTTTAGTCTGATTAAATACTTCGTAGTGTAAAGACGTTTCGTTTTATTTACTCTAGACCCCTTTTGCCATATAATCTGATTACGTTAAAGGTTGCACAGACGCCAGCACATCAAGCTACCCGAAACTGTAAAATTTTCCCAATCAACTTTGAACCTTACGATTTAGCGATAAAGTTGAAAATCTATTAAAGAAATTTGACAGATTGTAGTAGCTTGATGTGCTGGCGTCTGTATCTTTATAAAAAAAAACTCTATAAAGGATAGTCTATTCTGTTATATTTTTTTTATTTACGCTACGTTACGTCTAATTAATCAATCAATTCAGCCTATGGTAGTCCACTGCTGAACATACGCCTCTCCCAATCTGCACCACAACACCCTGTCCTCCGCCTTCCGCATCCACCGCGAGTGCGAGTCACCTTTTTATCTTACTTTACATTTTGCCAAACATCTAGTAGCTACTAAAAATATTGTAATTATAAACACATATCGATACCTCAGGGCTCAAAGGGCGTATAGCACGTTTGGCTAAATGTGCTATATGCCCTTTGATACATAATAAAAAAAAACCTAGATGTATCGATATAGCTATACAATCTATCTATACAGCTAACGTTACTTGGTACAGTATTAATATGACAGACTTCAAAATGACCTCACTTGGCCCAAATTGGCTTTTTATGGAGAAGAGGCGAAGAATATTTCACGCAGCCTTGCAACAATTGTGCAAGTGTGCGTGAGCGGCTTTCCCCCGCACCGCGCCCGGGGGAACATTATTGAGTGAAATGCACGATAGTTCCATAGTAAAACGAACAAGTAAAAATTACGAAACTTTCTTTGAAAAATCGAGTTTTATGAAAAAACCACTGCGTTAATCAATTAAAAATAGCTAATAAGCTTACTGAACTCTTCGATAATTAAGCTTTGTTGGTACGGTTTTTGTTTTGGAGATTTTATCCATCTTTTATTACTTATTTACACCCTAAGTTTTGTTAAAATTAGCATGAAAAACGAATCTTTGTTGGCTCATAACTTTTTAATTGCTTTTTATTTTACCATTATGTTTCCGTACATACAAAATTAATAATAAGACAAAACGATACAATGTTTAACTTTGTAGAAACAGTGACAACAAACAGTGGTAACAAACAGTGGAGTATTCTCCCGAAGTTTGTATGGAAAAATTTCGGCAAGTGTGCTCTTAAGGAAACTTACTCCTGCATTGTAAAGACGTTGCTAAATAAACTCATATGTCAAGCAGGCACAAACTAACGACCTGACATGGCTACATAGCACCGAGCTTCCACCACACAACAAATGAACCAGGATTAACTACTTGCCCTGACTGCGAAAGGCAATTAAATTTTGAAATATTTACCTCCGAGGTTCCTCCTACATTCTATTTTAACACAACATCATTTTGTACCTACTTTAATTCTGTCTAAAATGAGGTATTTTCCTGCTAACAAGAAACTGCTATTAATCGAAGAAATATTAAATAATGCATCCGAGTTACTAAGTCAATAGCCTAGTGCAGTAAACAATATTTAGAAATATACATATTATTTTTTTGTCATCGAAACATTTGGAAAAAATTTTTCAGAACAGAAGGTCGATTCTGTAAAAATCTCACCGTGAAAACATAGGTGATGTGAGTTTGTTTTTGCTAGGAATTGACACTATTTACAGCTCACTCCACGCTCACTTCACCTAAGTTTTCACGGTGAGATGGTTACAGAATCGCACTGCTGGACTGTAAGTTAAAAAGAAAGCATTTTAATGAGGGTTTTCTTACAGAAACAATGCAGAGCAACATAATTGCCATATTTAATTAAAAAACACGTAGTTAGATAAATGGACCGTAGGAAATTAAAGTGTTCTTTTTATTATACGTAATGGTAGAAATAAGAAAACATAGTTCCGAAATATTACAAAAAAACAACAGGCTGTGGAAAAGACCCAAATAACATTAAATGTATTATGTATGTTGTAATAATCAAAATGTAAATACACTTTGATCGTCTATTTTTTTTTACAAGCCAGAGATGGATGCAAAACATACCGGACGAAACCTTTTGATATTTTAATCCTCTGAAGTTGGTCTATACCTCTCCTAAAATATTCTGAACCTTTTTACGATTCAGTGAACTAAGTGCTCACTAAAAGTTCGTTTTATCTATCTCGTGTATGCCATCTGCAAGCTACAGTCAAGAATTTGGTTGTCAGAGGAATAAAATTCCACTGCAATTGAGAGTTTACTATGTGCACTTTTAAACTTTTGCACAAAATAAAAACTGAATTGAAATCTCCTATTCAATTTATGAAGGCAACAGTGCAGTAAAACTTATATTTTATTAAGGTTTCGATACTTTCGAGGTTCACAGACTTGCTTGATAAAATACAGCTGATGCTTACAAACAAATGAAATAAATGGAATGCAGAAATTAAATAACTTTTACGTTTTTTAACAAAAACGACATCGAATTCCTGTGATGAATAAAATGCAAGAATTAATTTAGTTATTACTTTTCAGTAGAACAGCAAGAGAAACTAATTATAAATCATTGTCTCCCAATCGCTACTCTTTAAACTTAGACCATTGACACTCTCTACCGTCAAATATGATCTCTCGCTTGCTATAATACTTGCACCCTTACATACATCGACTGAGAACGCAATCTTGGTACTTGATATTCTAGTCACATCATCAAAATCAATGCACCCCCTCTGTTCCAGTGTTCGCTGCAGGCGTCCCACAGGGAGCGATGTTGGGACTGGTACATTATTCTCTCTATTACAGACGGTACACGGATTCGCACTCAGAATATTGCGAATTTATGACGTGTGATATTGTTGTGTTGGGATCGGTCAATGACCTGTCCTCTTTCACTATTTTCAGTAAGTGATAGTTCTTGTAATGGCCTAGGATTTTAACTATCTGCGGTGTGTTGCCTAAGAAGAAAAGCTAGTTTTTTTGTCAAAAAGCTATAATAATATAAAAATATGAGAATATTGCTATTCCAAGAGAAAAACATGTCGAATACAAGTAGCATTAGTGACAACATAAACGTTATATGATGAAATAAATAACCCAATTATGCTACCGGTATTATGAGTGGGCTCAGACCTTCGAATTATTAATGAAACCGACTCAGCAGAGAGATGAATTCTTTGATAAAATTTGTACCATATGTTGATCTATACCATGATTCCATAAAGGTCTTTAAAGCCAAAATAGTGAAGTCCCGAAAAACATAATCTGATAATTTGTTATGTTAGTATACTTTAGAAATCCTTCACTTTTTTTATAAGTTGTTTTTAGAAGCTATACTTTCCATTATGATCTCATTTCTATTTATATTATTTACTTAGTCTTAGTTTTAAGTAAGTGGGCAAAATTGCAAAGTTGTTCGTCCTTTTATTTTAATCTTTGTTATTAATCTTAAGTTAAAGAAGTATCTTGCTATAATTTTTTTAAGTTTTAGCCTTTTTTTTTTGTATGGGCAATCATCAAAAGACCCCTCCCGCTCTGGGTGGAGCAGAAAGGAGTGTCAGACTCTTACTGACTAAAACCCACCCGTGTTCCTTCCCAAGTAACATTTAAGCGGAAAAATATTATATTTACCAGCGCATTACCAGCTATAAGCTTAATAAATGATGTACAAGAGTGTAAAAATATGTATAGGACTGTACTTTAGTATAACTGTACAACTGTATACAGTATAGCTGATTAACGGCTGTATAGAGCCTAAATTTTTACCTTTAGCTTTTAAATAGCATTTGAAAATGCTAAAATACAGACCGCGGCGTAAAAAACTGCGTTCAGCAACTTTATAAGACAATAACTGTATACTGCTCTCAAATTATACTTTTATATAACCTACTTCTGCACAAGAGCATTAAATATTGTTATAGCCTGAATATTGGTGTAAAATTACTCTATTGTTCAGCCTTCAAGTTAAGCTTGATAATAGCTGTACAACGGAAATCTAGGATACTCTTAGCAAGCAGTTCCCTTTATAATAGTTTAATTCAATTCTGTCTCATGTAGGAGAGTTTAGATTTACTCCTTTTTAAAGCCTTATGCGATTGGCGTACATTTTTCCCTTTTTACAGTTTTTCGTGTTTTAGAAGATTAAAGTTATTATTATAGTGTTGGCATACACAATTATCCAGCTTATCGATTATTTTGAAACTAATATAACCTAAAATCAGTCTATTTATTGGATACAACTAATAACAACACGGAGTCATAATTTTGATCAGTTGCCAATTTGTTAAGTGAACAAGAGTTAAGATACAAATATATATAAAATAAAAATACATTAAACTGTTGCACTCTGTAGTGTTTGCTTCAGTATTTAAATTAGATAAAATACATCTCTATAAATAAAAACAATACATTGTTTCTTTTCGCTATCAGTAACTACTATTTGGTAAATTATTATCCGATTCCTTGCTCACCGCCTTACGGGCCTTGGATCATAATGAGGTTTTCTATATTTTCAACTGAACCCTAATTAACTGTATTAATGAATATGAATAAGAATTTAAGGCAGCTTCTACAGTACTTAAATACTAATGTACAGACAATGTTACTCTTTAGGCTGAGATACGTTCTTAAATAACGACTCTGTTATGCAAAAAGCTGTATTAAGGGGTACTAGAAGAGCAAGAGCTGTATAAACTAAGGACGCCATTTTATAATAATTTATAAATTGCATTGCAATTTTACGAGATATTTTTTTGTTTGTTTTTGAAATTTCAGTACAAAATTACAAAAGATTTTAACTGTATAGTACACACAATTACGTTTACTATCAATAGAACAGTCCGGGTTACTCTTAAAACTGTTTTCAGATTTGATCACATATTTGTTGTTACAGAAAAAATGTATGTATATTCCTTATTTCGAAGGGGCGTGAGTTTTGAGCTTAAAACTAGTATACATACTCACATAAAAATATCAGTCGCAAGCATAACAACAACGATAAACAGGAAAGAGTACTTACCACTTGGTTATAAAATATTTTTTCACTTATCTTCAGATATGGCACATAGTAAATAAAATGGAGAATTAATTCAACCACGAACACAATTATAATATATTTATTCTTTTATTAAGATTTTCACAAGCCTGAGTCTGTATAAAAGAATAAAAAAGAAAATTAGAGAATGGAAGCTGTATAAAAGTATCTAAATAGTATCTTAGCCAGCCAAATAGTACAGCTATTATGCAGCTGTTATACAGCTAAATCTACACTTAAAGCTGTATAATTTTGGGGCCCATTTCAGAGTTACAAGGGCTGTATAGCTTGCTATACAGTCTTTATACAGCACGTTTAACAGCCTGCAGTAAACAAATAGTCCATAATACAGCTTTTATACAGTTTAAAATGTTACTTGGGTTCCTTAGCCCTTTATGTTCCGGGCCAGCGGTAACCCTTTCGGACAATCCCGCTGACCCGGCAGGCAAAAGGATATATTGCTGCACCCAAAGGTTTGAACTTACGACTTCTCATTCCCTGACCAAAGACTATAGCTATTGTGCCAAGGTTGCTTAATTTTGTTATTATTATGTGTGATCACTTATTCTGAGATTGCTGGTAAACCTGTAATTGGCGACTGTGTGAGACCGAGACTTTTATGATCTACATAATATTACTTGATAACTTATACATAGAAGCTGTTGATGTACCTTAATAAATCATAATCAGCCTATAATGTTCCCACTGCTGGGACACTGGCCTCCTCTCGGTGAGCACCACTCCACGAAGGTTAAGGAGATCGTGGAGTACATGCGTGTGAAGACCAACTGGACTTTGAGGGTCGAGAAGTTGGAGTCGCGTCACAATACAAACTTCAAGTCGTTCATGGTGCGTGTTCCGACACATCATCTCGAGAAGTTCCTCAAGGATGAGTTCTGCCCGAAAGGTGTTGTGTACCGCCGGTTTCGTGGCCGGATACATGACACCAGTCAGCGAAACACGACGCAGACACTTCGTGTTCCTTAGTTTTTAGTGTAATTATAATGCTGTATGTATTTATAGTATTTTTAAGTTATATTAATATTGTATTGTATATGTTTTATATGGGCCTTGATGCCTGAAATAAATGGATAAATAATTAAATAAAATGTTCGACTGTACAAACATGTAATAGTTATTTATGATACTAGTGCGGTAAGTTGGTTTTTACAAACGAGTAGACGAATGTAAGCCCGAGACGAAGTCGAGGGCTTACCATAGTCACGAGTTTGTAAATACCAATTTCTGCACGTGTGTCATACAATGTTTTTCAACATATTTGCGAGAAAATAGTACAGTATATAATTAAACAAACTTTTTCATTTGACTATTTTTTATAAGCAAATAAGAAAATAAACAGATAGGTCACTACTCTTGGAAATTAATAGTAAAATTTGAACAATTATTGAAATTCAGTGAAATTTGCTGCTTTGGAAGCTTAACTGACTGACTGACATTATTAATTTCACACTTAGTATGTTGAACTCATATTATTATTTTGTTTTTAACACCCTTGCTCGTAAAGCTGATGTAATTCCACCGGTTTTAAATATGTAAAGAGGGTCATAACAAACGCGTGTGTTATCAAAGCAAATAGTTAAGTTATAGTCCATACAAATTCCATAACAGTATTATTTGCCATTTCAAATTTGGAACTGATCGCCGCCGCACGACTCCAGCTAGTAAGCAGCGCGCTGTTGCTATTCAAATTTCGAACTAATCGCCGCGCGGCGCCAGTCAGTAGGCAGCGCTAACGCGCTGTTAAAATGGCGGGAAAGCAACAGTGTGCATTCACAGATTGAGTTTATTTAAAATAAAATAAAAATTACAACTAATGACGAATTACAATGCTCTTCTGCCGCCTTTCAAGAAGTTTCGTCGTCTCCAACATTTACCCTAACACAAAACAATGACATTATGAATAGTAATAATAATAATAAAAACATAATTAAAAAACCAACTACAATTACGTATCATTTTAATAATTGTAATTTCACTAACTGTTTCAATAATTAAAAATGAACAAAATATAAAATGTTTTTCTTTTGTTTCCTCGCAAATGTGTTAAAAAACGTCGTACGATATACGTGCGTATTGGTTATAACATGCTCGGCTCAATTACGCCCTCGCCTTCGGCTCTGGCTGAAATTCCGCCTCGCATGTTATAACCATCTTAACGCACTAATATCGTAATGTACTATTTCATCCCCCCATCTCGGAAAGAGTATTTTTGCTCTTCGATATCTGAGTGCAAAAGCTGTTTTTATCCGCTAGAGGATAAAGTAAATTGAATTTAGAACATCGTGTGCACTAAGTTTGTGAATTCAAAACATCATTAAACCTATTTACTTCTACCTCCATGGTGCCGAATTTATCATACAACTTTTTTTTAATTTTTTAAAAACTCAGACTGAACCTTTTTGGTGTAGGTACTTTTTTTTAATTTGCTTTGCGCGCGCAATTTTCTTTTCACGTCATATTGTTAAAACCTTAGGTTAAAAATAAAAACAAGAAACTTGTAAACAAGTGAAAAATCTAAAATGAGTGAATCTAGCGACGACGAAGTTTATTTGACGCCAACAGAATTGACTGAAACTGTAAAAAATGCGCAAATGAGCTTTCTCCCTCAACAATCACGCGAGAAGTATTTGAAACAGTACGATATGTTTAACACGTGGCGACTAGCTAAAGGAGCCAAAACTTTATCAGAAAACGTTTTGCTGGCATATTTTATTGAATTATCCGAGAACAAGAAATCAAGCACTCTATGGAGTACGTATTCAATGCTAAAAGCAACAATAAGATGAAAAAAAAACATAAGACACCTATCCTAAATTAGTGGCATTTTTAAAAAGATCCTCATCTGGTCATCAACCAAAAAAATCGAAGGTTTTTCTTAATTATATTTACTCGTAGGTATTATTTGTTGTAATTTAAAGATTATTCTGTAATACTTACCTATCATAATGTAGTAGTTAATACCTAAACTGAAATAAAAGTATCTTGTGATTGTAAATGTTTTTTTTTTGCATTTACTAATTTCCTCGCTGAGGTGGGATGAAAAGTTACGTGTTGCACTCGAGTGCAAAGATTTTTCACCTCGTGCTCTTTTGATTCCCTCGCTAACGCTCAGGATTCTAATTTTTGAATCACTCGCTGCGCTCGTGATTCAATTTTAGAATCCTTCGCTTGCTCGGTCATCAAAATTGAGCACGCGGTTAAAAAGCAACTTTGCACTCTTGTATAACAAATAACTATTATTTAACAGTGGGAAAGTCGCAACAATTTTTGAAATTTCTAATATGAAAATGGCGCGAATTTGCAAATGGCGCCACATGCACGTGGTGAAAATTAGAACTACATCTTTCGTCTCATTTACTCTTAAGTATTAAAGTGAGACAACGTATTGAGCAAAAGCGCTTCCAAGGAGGTTCGATCAGTCAGGTTGTTTATGCTCATAATGTAAAAATCTTTGGTGGAATTCTTATACTTTTTTATGGAAATTAAATAAAACCGTAAAGAAAACGCACGGTGCTATACAACGGAACGTGCGGTAAAATAGGTACTTAGGTGAGAGTACCTATTTTACCGCACGTTCCGTTGTATGGTGCGTAATTTTTAACTTTCGAACAATGTATACAGGCTTTGTAAATGCATTTTTCGAGCAAATGTGTTGAAAAATATTTTATGAACATAACTTGTAAGTTCAAGTACCAAGCCTTCGAAGTTCCGTACCTACATCGCGATAATGAACTTTCTCAATTAAACAAGTCGTTATAGCGTACCTTCTAACTCACTTAATTTGGTACTTTTAAGGCGAAAGCGCCAGGGTAGCCCGCAAAATTCAATTTTTTTTTTAATGTTTTTTGCAATTGTTGTTTAATATATGATTCGCGACAGTAACAAATATGTATTTACAGAATTATAATCATTAAAGTCATCAACACAACTCTCTAAGACCAAGTAATCCCACAGAATGACTATTTCATGAAGTCTTGACATTTTGGGATTATACTAACCTAACAAGTTGTATTACTGATTCTTATGATTATGAATATGTAAATACATATTTGTTACGGCCGCGAATCATATATTAATCAACGTACAACTTAATACTGACCAGCCAATTGCAAAAAACGTAAGAAAATTTGAATTTCGCGGGCTACCTTAGCGCTTTCCCCCTTAAACTTTAACATCGGTGTTTTAAACTTCGAAACTCAGTAACCAGTCCATGACAATCGATTAGCAAACTGTAAATAGCTATTTACATTTCTCTAACCATTCTAAGGTCGAGGGATATGAAATCGTGTACCTAATTTATTTTCATTAAAAATATAATTGTATTTTATAGGTCCTTTATTCTCATTAAAAGGTATAATGGTCTTGGTCAAAGACCCATTAGTAACGACCATTAATTTTGCAAGATTCTAAGGGAAGCTTTCTCGGAGTCGTTGACCTATCACAACAATAGATTCAAAGGGAAAAATAAATGTTGATAAAATAACCATTCATCACGAACCTGTTGCAGGCTCCTGAGGATACTTTCATTAATTTATAAGCAGTTAATAAAAAATAATTAAAGATAAGAAGGGCATTTCGTTTTAATTAACCCATCGCGCGTCTAATTAGCAGACACAATAGAAATTTTATTGTTATCGGTACACATGGTGTACACTCGACGTGCGACGAGTTAATTGAGTTTTCACTAACGTCACTTCTTAGCAGAGCCGTGTTAAGGGCGGAGGGGGGTGAAGGGGAGAACGGCCCCGTTACCAAAATTACCTTGACGCTTGTCAAATGCAGGGGCGTAACTTCTGACAGACTTACAGATTGACAGGTAGACTGGACTGGATTCGGAAGACGGACGACAGAGTGTTGTTGGCCCCAACAACACTCTGTCTGTCTGTGTTGTCTGCGATAGCTTGAGTTGATTGATCTCTCCCCTCTTTTGTTTGTGAACTGTTTTTACAAGTTACTGGAAGAACCTCTTATCGCCTCATTGATTTTGTCGCTATCTCAAAGTTAGTTTTTATCTATTCTACTAAAAATATAGCGGTAGACATAAATAAGTATAAATACATACCTATAAAGCTGAAGAGTAGATATGTTTGTTTTGCTCGTTGTTTGTTTGAGCGCGCAAATCTCTGGAACTACCGGTCAGATTTGATTTTTTTTTCTCATTTGATAGCCTAATTCTTAAGGAAGGCTATTTAGCATCACGCTAGGACCATGAACAGCCGAGCAAAAAAAAGTCAGAAAAAACGCTAAGCGAAAACGAAGGAATAGCGCCGGCAGACGATGCGATGCGATGCGACGGGGTGGGTCGTGGGAACAAGAAATTACACGTGGACGAAGTCGCGGGCAAAACCTAGGTAAGCAATATAAGTAGGTAGCGATCTTTATTCTTGTCAAAAATTATTGGTACAAAACTAATACTGGGACCACAATCATCATAAAACATTAGAAACAGCGTTAAAAATGGTACTGGAAACATAATTGCTTTGCACACACTTCCCACCTTAAAACAATTCGACAGATTGCCGACTAACCCCAAAATACCCTACGTTTTACAGAACAACAGTTGTTCTGAAACAATTCCACAAAAACATAAAATCTGTAACACGCCCGTCGTCGTTTCAACAGAATTTCCGCGTATCGCGGGAGTGGCGATGGATCGTGATAAAAACGGGATAAAAACATGTGGCATATCAATTGAGATACTTATGTATAATATGCTACGCTATGAACACGATAAGGCTGCTGGTAAACAGAATGGAAAAATGTGAAATAAAGTATTAAATACTGAACATATGTAGCTTTAGGCATGACACCACACTAGCACCCTAGCACCTCATTGGTCGAGTGGTTGCCACCGCTACAGCATGAGGTCGTGGGATCGATTCCCCAGGTCGGGTAAAAGGTTTTTGGGTTTTTCCATTAGATATAGAGAAATCTCTAATGGAAAAACCCAAAAACCTTCCCCTGCTAAAAAGCAGCAGTCCAGATTTGTGCCTGATTGATTGCAATAAGTTTGCTGGCGTGGTGGTGGTTTAAGGGAGGGGTTATATAATAACATAAGACTTATATATAACTGGCGAAATGAGGGTGTACTATAGATTCACCTCTGGGCTCTACCTTATCAGGTGTTATGATATCACGCTAGCATTCTCCGAAGGAACTGGCAAAAGTGTTTGTAAAGGATGATTTCCACCAAAGGCCTCGCATCGCATCGGCTCGGAAAGGATAAGAACGGATGCGGTGACAGTGACAGCCGATCGCGTCCGGCAGGATGTCGACGCACACGATCGGTTCCGTACCGTTGCTTGCGAAACTATATCCGTTTCTGCGCTTAGTCAAATAGTTTCATTCCTACCGTGTTGACGTGTTCTTATTTTGGAAAATGGCTGAAGTTGGCGTAGTATTGTTGGCTACTGCATTAGAAGAAGAAGAAAATAATCATAAAACACAGAAGGGGAAAAGAAAAATTTCGACGACAGCCGAAAGGATTCGATCCGATACGACGACAGGCGAACGGAGCCGTACGCGCGTCGCAGCATACTTTCGGCTACGATCGCGTGTCGCAGAAGGCGTCCGCGGTCAAGCTGCTGTCCGCGGCTTGGTAAAATAGACTTTAAATACTGTGTACATGATTTAATATCGTTTAATATAATTCTAAAATCCGTTCCGATCCGATGCGATGCGAGGCAGCAAGCCTATCATCCTCAACACCTACATTTCACTGGATATTTTATCATTTTATATTTTTTAATTCATTATGACGGCATTTCTATTCTGGGAATAGTATAGCCGGTCTAAGAATCCTCGCCGTTATGGTAATACGAAAATATGAACAACGTTTTTTCGTTAAATAAAAATCTATCTACATATTGTATGTCTATGTACTTACGACTATACTAAATTAAAGTTGGTTTTTGTATGAGCGTGTTGTTCTTCCAAACTACGCGATTTTGACCTAAACATAATAAAGACTTGATGTTTTGTCATCGGGTATCATTATAAAAAAGATTTTACTCAGCTTAACATTTACTAGTTGTGACCACAATAGGATGTGATAATGTAATTATTATTTAAACTAATCTCCAGTCATATCCAAGCTCACACCTCCACAATCGTAATACATCCTGACATGACAATGTCAGCCCTACATCTACAATGTCTTTCAAAACCCCCCGCTAAGCTCCCCTCGTATTGAAACATTCGCGTAGTACTCCGGAAACAAACGGTGACAAGATAAAAACAACTTTACTCATCTATTCGCAAAGCACATTTCTAGTTTGACAGAGAAACTGCGATTATATAATCTGTATGAAGTTGTTATACTCTGTCCACTAAGATAACCGTTTTTTGACAGATGGAACTAATGATTGCAGTAGCGTTATAAACACACATTTCGATAATTTCACTTTAATTTGTACGTAGTATTAATTAGCGATTTTTTGTTGTCGAATAAAAAATGGTGCAGTTTCTATGCCTGTGTTTATTATTATTAAACACAAAACAATATAAATTAGCCGCTTTGTTTACTTTAATTTCAATTTTGGAAGTTTTTATAGCGGAATTCAGCGTAAAAATAAAGTATTGTGTGTGTTGTGTGTATTGTGTGTTTTGTGTATTGTATTGTATTGTATTTGTAGTAGTGTTGTGTGTATTTTATGTCTTTTTTATATTGTTTAAATTTTTATTTGTAATGTGTGTTTTTGCTTGTGCAGAATAAACTAACTTCTTTCTTTTCTTCTTTATTCACTGGTTCGCCGTATCAATTGTGCTGTAGTGTGTACACATAAAATTAAATATGCCGTTTACTTCATATTAAAACACAACGTTTTATGCATAACATTTTATGAAAGCTTTAAAATATAAATAAACATTAACATCTTGTTTATGGTGGCAAATCCATATCCTGGCAAATCATTTATATATTTTATTGATATTTGAGTGGCTGCAGGGTTCTTCTATACTAATTTACCTATTACATAAAATTATTATTTTCGATGTATTCATTTGAAGCGAATACATTGGATCCCATCACTTAGCACGATAGAATGTAATTAATACACTTAACAATTATATATTTTTTTCAAAACTGATACACGTGTATTATAATGTCTGTAAGAAGTCATAAATAAGATAATTCAATAAGGTAAGGCAGTTTATACATAAATTTTATTACGCATTTTAATTAACTTTTACGTAACCTGGAATAGTTACGTTCTAAGGCAACGAAACCTAGTGGACAGAGTACAGACTACTGAACGTAGAATTTAGGATGCCTACTTCGTTGAGCGGATAATTCTCTGTGTCAATTTAGTTCCCGCTTCATTGGCTTAGCAACAGGTATATAGGGATTGAATTAGTGCTTGGTTGATTTTCTTAAACTGAATTTCAGTTAGATCGAATTCTACAATACAAACCTTATTAGATCCTACAAATGGGTGGTCGTAGCCTTCCTCAGCTCATTATATACTAGTAGGGGATATTATGCCTCCCTATGCTACAATGAGAGGGTTATGCTTGGAGTTTTCCTGCGTGATCGAATCAGGAATGAGGAGATCCGCAGGAGAACCAAGGTAACCGACATAGCCCGAAGAATTGCCAAACTTAATTGGCAGTGAGCAGGGCACATTGCTCGTAGAACAGATGGCCGATGGGGCCGAAAGGTTCTGGAGTGGCGACCGCGTACCGGAAGACGTAGCGTTGGAAGGCCTCCCACAAGGTGGTCGGACGACCTTGTGAAGGCTGCACGAGCCCCTTGGATGCGAGAAGCACAGAACCGGTTGAAGTGGAGGTGCTTGGGGGAGGCCTATGTCCAGCAGTGGACGTCTTTAAGCTGAAATGACGATCACGATGATGCTACAATGATGGGACTTTCGAAGAAAAGTCTTTTCTCCCATAGTAAGAAATTACCACTAGAAACTCCCATTCTCACTCATGATCGTTCAGTTAAAAATAATGTGAGGAAACCAAACCTTAAGAGCCGCGCGACGACTCCCGGCCACCGTAGGTGCGGGCCTGCGGGCGGTGAGTAATGGGTAACTCACCGTCCGATCAGGACCAGGCCCGTGCCGGACGGCGCGTACGTGTTCCACGCGCGCCTCAAAGAGATGTCAGGATCAACTGAAGGGGCCCGTCAGGGCCGAAGCCTGCCGGGTCAGCGGGATTGTCCGAAAGGGTTACCGCTGGCCCGGAACATAAAGGGCGAAGGAAGGAACACGGGTGGATTTTAGTCAGTAAGAGTCTGACACTCCCTTCCGCTCCACCCAGAGCGGGAGGAGTCATTTGATGATTTCCCATCAACAAAAAAAAAAAACTGCATTCCTTTCACAGTAATTCTAATTCTGATTTTGCATCACTGTCAAAATCGCAGTGATCTTTATCCTCATTTTAATAAGGTCGCTGTTCGATTGCCACTGACATCGTTGAGCTCCTTAAGTCTAGTGAGTTGAGCTGCACGATTTCTGACAAATTCGTGGACTGACTGGACTGTTCCTCTCAATCTGTGTGGTTCTTTCCTCAAAAGACCATCTCAGACACCGACCTACATGGTCTTCATATAACTTGACCAAGATTATGTCTGGACTTTAAAAGAGACTATGACCTCTGAGTTTGTTTCGGCTTTTCTTCTCAGAGTAGTCAGATAGGAAACGCCGACCTCATCTAGTTTAAAAAAATTATGATTGACGTGTAAAAGTGTTTGTGCAATACCTACTTACAAAAATAAAATCATTTATCATTTGACATTTCTGTCAAAATGACTGTGACCTTTGTTCTCGTCACTATAAGGTCGCTGTTGAGTTGCTGTTATCAGAGGCAAAAGGACTCTACATGACAAACCGTTACGTAACCTCTGATTTGTTCCTCACCCCTGACTCGAAGTCTGACGTCAATCCTCAAAGAATAGTGTTTCCTGTCCTTTCGAAATTCAAATATCCTAAATATAAAGCATTTGATTAAAAGTTAATTCTCCATTCAGCCAGTGGCGATTTGTCCCTGCAGTGGAAACATCATAGGTTGATCATGCTACACACATCGATTTACTCTCGAAGATTTTAACCTTGACTGAAAGGTGGGGTAGCATTTCTATTTGCTTAGGTATCCCCAGCATCTACTTGCGTCTTGCTTTTACTTACCTTAAGCAATAGAAAATGGTAAAGCGTGGCCATTTTCGGGTATAACTTTTCTAAGGTTAAAACCTTGACGAAACTTATTTTCAGCCTAATTAGAAAAATAGTTTTTATTTTTAAACTCCCATCTCATCTCCATCCTCTATAATACATTCGCTCACCCTCAACCAAATAATTATATGACGTTAGCAAACAAATAAACTTACACGCTACTTCAAAGAACATACAAACTTCGCCTCGAAACAGCCAAAACATGATAAACACAGAAACTGGTCAACCATCAGAAACTAAACATCGTTGTCACACCCAACCGCTAGCCGTGACCTTTTTCAGCCTGAAACGTGTTTCAACGTGCTATTGTTTCACGCAGACCCCTGAAACTTTAATGCCGACCGACCCATTCACTACGTGGCCCGGTGGCAGTGTTAAAAAATTCACGCCTTTTACTGGTCGATACGAAAATGAATTCGAATAGAAAATGTAAAACGAAACAGTCGATTGGATGTGCATCACACCGTATTGTAGTCTGTCAAAATGTCGTACCTACTACTTACTTCCTCTTTCTTACACAAAGTTTGTTTATTTGCGTGGTTGTTGTTTTTTACTTTTTGTAAGCCTTTCTTACTCTAAAGTTGTCAAGTATTTATTAATAAGCAAGCTTTTAAATATGGAGGTGACTTTGTCCAGTAGTGAAACAACATCGGTTAACTGAAAATAAATAAGCTTTTTCTATAACTTAAGTGACATTACACATATAATCTTTATATTTAAGTGCTCGTTTCACGATACTAGTATTATTTACGAGTTAGTCAACGAACTAAAATATCCACGTGATTATAATTCACGACTAATAAATCATTATGAACAGAGCCATAGCGGAAAATCTAAATGCTTTAATAGCAACTATTCTAAGAAAATCCTGTTAAATTAGCGCAGAAATTGTTATTAAACGAAGCGCGTTCCAACAATATCATTTCCAGGGAAATTTGGCTTGAAACATTTATAATTTCATTTGCATTGTCGCGCCACTACCTTTTTGTTCATAAATTATTTAAAGTGACAATCTAAGCAAAATTGCCTTAGTTTTAGTTTGCTAACTAAACAAAACTATGGCGTTTACAATAATCTCCAAATAATATAATACTGGGTCATTGTTCTATAGTTTCCGCACTTATAGTCCTTCAAGGGGACCATTGTGCGTGACACAGGGTTGATATAATTTTAGTAGGTACGCAATAAGCGAGATAGTTTCGAAAATGTATAATTTTGGAAGCTACCTTTTTTATTGCGGTATTTCACTTTATCAAGATTTGTACGGTATCGTTGTAGATAATAAATAAGTAATAAAATTTTATTGTTCAGGAAAAACATTACAATTTTCAAATAGCACTAGCCCCCACACTAGGATTCCCTTATCGTGGATACTAGATTCCTTCGTCTTATAAGATTATTAGGTACATAGCATCAGACATAGATGTGACTTTATTCCTTATTTGATTGCGGAGCCCAAGGTCGAACGAAAAAACGTAAGCGATACAGGATACGAAACACATTCCTGAAAGAGTGAAAAATTCCGATTTAATGTTGGAAAACTATACTTTTTATCTAACATTTGTCCAGGTTAAAGGATTAGTAAAATATCACTTATCATCATCATTCTACAGCAGTCCACTGCTGGACATAGGGCTCTCCTATTGCACGCCATTCAAATCGATTTTCGGCAACTCTGATCCAATTGCTACCGGCCACCCTGCGAAGATGGTCGCTCCATCTGGCCTGAGTACTTCATAACCGCCGAAAAAATGGAGGCGGTTCTCAAGTAGATGCGTATTTTTTTTAATGTATGACCATGCATAAATTTTTACAAAGTAGTCCGATTTTGATAAATTTTTTTTATTGGAAACGGTATACCCCGAAGTTGGTCCCATACAAATTTGGAAAAAAAATCAACCCCAAGGGTAGGAAAACAGGGGATGATTGATTGTTCACTCACTGATTGTAATGTATGACCACGCATAGCTTTTTACAGAGCAGTTCGATTTTGATAATTATTTTTTTATTGGATAGGGTATACCAGTAAAACATGAAACATTAAAAATTCAAACAACACGTAGTAGTTAATTAGCTACGTGGTAATCTGTGTGTCCATAATTTACAAAAAGTATACACTTTATGTGTATACTTTCGCGACAATTTAATTTGTTTTTGCAGGCACTAACATAGCGTGATGTGTCAGCATTAATGTGCTACACGATATTTTAATTACTGACAAGTTAACTTATTATAACTTTTGCCACGCAAAGGCATAAATAAAAGTGTCACATTAATTAAGTTTATCATGATGCTTTTAATGTTAACAAACTGAGACAATATTTTTTCCTAAATACATACACAACCTCACGCTTTGTTCCCATGGTTGCAAGTGGCGTAGTCAAAAACTACAGAACGCCATCTGCTAAGATCCTTACAAACTCCTTTTTCATCGTTTTCATTCATACATCTACTCATATACGCACGCCGGTTGCGAGTACTACGTACCTGACCTTTTATTCCTGAATAAAATTATAAAATGTAGGTATGCTACATTGCTACGGTGTGACAAGCGGCCGCCTCTTTATTTGAAAATTCCTTGGTAGGCGATGCTGCGCGACAAAACAAAATGTCTGCCAATGTTGTTATAAGGTCACAATTTACATACATTCTCATGTCAGCGTTCAAAACAATTTGTCAGGATTTAATTTACATTTTGGTTTTAGGCTGCCCGCCCACGTCCGATAATCGGTGACCGATTTTTGTAGGAGAAAAATAGAATGTTCTGTTGGCAATGACCTACAGCGGCCTACTTTACCTGTCCATGTCCTCGTGATCACGTAGATTTTCTGTGACTATGTGCCCAAAATATTTAGCAAGTGACCAATTTCATAGGGGTTCCATTCAAGAAAACTGGCGGGATCTGATCTGGTGATTTAGTACCTGCTTTAAATATCATGAGTTCACTTTTTGTGGCATTATATTTCAGATCATGGCTTGTTGCATGCTTCTCACGCACATTTACCAACGCCCTAAGTGCACCGATCGTTAGACTCAACAGCACCATGACGTCTGCATAACTTAAATTATTGACACAGATGTTATCTATGTGACAACCGACATGCATGCTGCTAAACTCAGCGATCAGCGCATTTACATATAAATTGAACAAAACTGGTTACGACAATCGACCTTGTCGTACACCACACTGTAGTACATATGGATCTGATAAAGTGCCTGCCCATTTTACATAGTTTACTTGAGTCTGACACCAAAACTTTAAGACACTTAATATCTCTCCCGGAAATTTAGTTTCCTTATTTTATCCCAGAGCTTTTCATAATTAACAAGATCAAACGCTTTAGAGAGATCCAAATAGCATGCATAAATGGGCGATATAATATAAATGTGAAACATACAAAATAGCAGCTAAATGAAAATCTCCTCATATTAAAATTGTATTAAAAATTATTAAAATTCAAATTCAACGTTTCATAAAACCCCTTGAGCTGAACATAACGACTTCACTGTACCTTTCATTAGATCTTATTAGGCGGGCTGTAAGCTCATTTGCAGGGGTCTTAACTTAGTTACAAATACACGAGTTGTTTAATTAGCCCTGCGCTCTGGGGGTTGAGTAAGGTTGAGATGACGCCAGGGATCGAAAATCATGGTTTTAAACCCTATTACAAATCCCCCGAGAAAAGGTATAGACAGTGATGAATTAGGTACTCGTCATCGACAATTCCCTCTCACCGAGAGGTGGCCTGTGTCCCAACAGTGGGAACGTTACGTTATAGGCCGGTTATATGTGCATCGTCAATTATTATTTTAATAAATCTTTCATTTATGATAGAATCATCTTCATTGGAATATGTACTGGAAAATAGATAATTATAAACGTTCCATTTAAAAAAAGTATTTCAAATACTGAGACATAATGTCATAGGGACAATTCCCGCATTTCAAAGTACGCTTCTTTCTAATCTGTCATAATCTGTCAATAGGTACCTCTAATTTACACATATTTACAAAAAAAAAATTACCTTGATCGTTGCTGAGATAAGATTGTGATTTGTAGGGGTTCTAGATTTTGAAGGATTTTAATTACGTTAATTGGGTTTCAGATATTTTAGAGGTCTTAAATTGCAGGTATTTTCTTTCTTTCCTTTTTCTTTTTGCTTTTTTATTTTATAAAACTTCATTTTATATGATAAAATTGTGTACCTTTGCTGCATAAAACTTGCTTAATTTTAACCTAACCGGAAGAAGACACGACTCCTGAAATACTAGTAGATAATCTAGCCTAGCGAGTCAGGGTTTCACATTTTCCTGTAACCTGTGTTTGTGCCAATAGTTATGTATTTGAAATGAAAAGTCTGCACAATTTTTTTGTGTTGTTAGTTGTTGGGGCCATCCAATCGTGACTCGTTGTACGAGTCGAGATGGCCCCAACATGGCCTTTGTCATTAATATAATCTCAAGCACCCTTATTGGTACCACTGATAACATTGCAAATTAGAACACTGCAATCAAAATGCTCAGTC
This sequence comes from Luperina nickerlii, assembly GCA_963855955.1. Classification (NCBI taxonomy): domain Eukaryota; kingdom Metazoa; phylum Arthropoda; class Insecta; order Lepidoptera; family Noctuidae; genus Luperina; species Luperina nickerlii. Next base: position 5,344,981 of record OY979664.1, read on the forward strand.
GCTTTGTCATCGCTGGCTGATTTGAAGTGAATATATATACGGTAAATTCAAGGTAATGTAATGTATTGACTAATGTAACACAAAGCCTGCGTGTGAACGGCACTACGAGCATTACAACCCTCAAGAGTTAACTTAAGACCCGAGCTGCCCCTCCCACCCCCCGCGCTGTTACCGCTCTCGCCATCGCGCCTAGTATCGCGCACTTATGTCATCCGAGCGAAGTCTCAAGTTAATTCTTGCGGGTTGTACATGTAAAGGCTCCTTCAAACAGACGCGAAACCGTATGTCACGCAACGAGCGGTGCCTTTGTGTCCCGCGCGATTATATCGCGTGTCGGGCCTGTTTGTAAGGCCTCTGCCTCGAATTTTGCGGGCAGCGGGGCGGCGGCGGCGGCGGCGCGGGAGCGGCAGGATCTTATGCGTAAAATCAAATGGACCGGTTCTCGAAAATAGCGGCGCGGGAGCGGGCAACGGGCGGCGCACTCCAGTCAAACGGTGACCGCCCGCGCCGCCGCCGCTGCCGCCCCGCTGCCCGCAAAATTCGAGGCAGAGGCCAGAGCCTTAACGCTCGGGCGGCGCTCGCGCTGATTCATCGGCTATCGATTTTGGGCGCGAATACAAAGACTTTTGGCTGTCCACACTATTCGCATTACATTACGTTACACATTGCATACGTGACACGTCTGCACCCGGCTTAATATGGTGAAAACCAGACCGTTTGTTTTAATAATAAGTCATATCAGTACACTGCTACACTTTCGCTCTATTTATAGTGTAGCAACATATGTCTGATGATGACTCAGCAGTATCTATGAACTTTGAAAACGGGAATACCCTAGCATAAAATAGATAACAAATGAAGACTCTATATTTTTTTTTTTTGGTTTCCAATCTGCGCAAGAAAATGATATATCAATTTAATGAAAAAATTATTTATCTGCCGGAATTTTTCGACCGAAAGATCGCCCGTAACTAGAAGCGGAATAAAGAGTTAGGTACAATGATTCGCGCTTGATTCGGCTCTCATCTTTGGGAGTTTCCTACTCTCCTCTCCGTAGGTTCCCTTTGGAAATCTTCTACGGGAAGGTTTAGGTTAGGTACTAAAAAGTACTGAATCGGTCACCGGTCGCAGCTGAAACTTCCCGCTGAAGATTTCCCGCATGGGATCCAAAGGAAATCTCAACCTACCCCTATAATAAAAGACGTACCTAACTATAAATTAATCATGTAACTATTAGGTGTCTTTGTGACGAATAAATAAGCTCATTTGGGACTAGCAGCCAATAAGTTTCTGACGAATATAACAACTTAGGATTTATGTTATTAAATAGGATTTATTTCGATCTGATCCCCTGAACCTTTACATAAACTTCTATCACATATAATAATTTCAGATTTTTCTCTTTGCAAACTTCGGAGATAAGCGGAACTGCATTTTTTTTAATTTTTCATCAAAAGTCAAAAACTATACGGCCTAAAAAAAATTTTTGACAATGTACAGACGCCAGCACATCAAGCTACACGAAACTGTCAAATTATCCCAATCAACTTTGAACCTTATGCTTTAGCGATAAAGTTGAAAATCTATTAAAGAAATCTGACAGATTGTAGTAGATTAATGTGCTGGCGTCTGTACAAACTGCGCTCTTTCATATGATACCCCACATGTCCTAGTAGCCTCACTTCGAATTTTTAGAACCGCTTTCAGTCCCTGTTGCAAAAAATATACATATATTTTTATTTCTTTCTTATTTGCAAAATAGTTGGGCCAACGTCATCTAAAACTATTCCAAATTTCAAGTTGATAGCATTAGTAGTTCTTGAGATATCCAGCTGTGACAGACAGACAGACAGACAGACTGAGTCTCACCATAAGGGTTCCGTTTTTCCATTTTGGCAAGGAACCCTAACAAAGGAATAATAATAGTCTAAGGTTGTATTAATAGTCTGCACCTCTCTTTGTGTTATGTGATAAATGGTGAACGATGTTGGATGATGTTGGTGAATGGTGTGTTGGTGAATGGTGATAGATTTCGCATTTGAAATCTATTTACTTAAGTTGTCTTTGTTACACTACACTATACATAATTCAAGCTCCCTGTTACAGCTACTTTCACTAAACCTTTTACAAATTCATCAAAACTACTAAACTGTCCAAAAAAACTTACCTTGTTAAGACTTTGTTAGTTAAAAAGTTTGTGACAGAAACTGTGTCCCAAGCGATTATTTTACGATGGAGACTAGACTGTTCTCAAAATTGTATTAGCTTGTTTATTTTTATTATACCTCCTGTAAACGCGGCCATTTTGTGTCTCCTGTGACTGTTGTTTAAAACTCAATTACTGTGGATCAAGTCTTTTTAAAGTTGAATTGTTAGGAGCTAAGAAATTTATAGCTCGTGGCTATTTATGATATTTTTGATAGGTTCTATTCTAAATATTCTAATTAAAATGTGATGGAGTACCTGCCACATTAGCATCATATATTTTTGTTACCTCGAGTGATAGGCCGACAAGCTTTTTCTCTGACCACAACAAGGACTTTTCCTATATCATCAAGTTTCTTTTATATTTTTTTTTCTTTTTTGTGGTGTATTTTTTACTAGCCCCTCTTGTCTCACTGTTGGGCAAAGACCGTAGTCTCCTTCCAGCTCTCTCCTTCCAGAGCTGCCAAAGTCAGTCTTTGTAAAAAAAGTCCAGCTCATTCCGGCTACTCTGTCTGGATTTGCCGCGATGTCGCTTGTCATTATACAGGATGGAATTTTGTAATGCCACCTGGAGGGAAAGTACTCTTAATACTGCTGATAGAAAATTTGGGCAGGTGGCATTACAAAATTCCACCCTGTATACCGTATGTTAAATGATAAATCGGTATAAGTATTAATTATTAGATATCTAAAGTTATTCGTGTCAAGACTGCTACTCTGGACAACGTGGTATTGAAATAAAAATCTTTATCTGTTACCTCGGCATCAAAGATTTATTGTTTTCCCAAGTACAGTCACGAGCATAAGTATGTATACACTTGGCTTTATCCAAAGGCGATTTTCTCCTTTATTTTTAAACGAATGTTTATATTATTAGGAACATAGTATTTTCAAACCCATCGGTATAAGTGTCGTATTTCAACGAAAAAATCGCAATTGAAAGTTGCCAAGTATTGACATATTAGTACTCGTGACTGTACATATTGTATTTAAAAATATGTATTAATATTTTAAAATAGTCTTGCTGTGAGGAAAGGGATTTAAAGCGTGATCTAAACCGATTCTTTTCAGCAAAAGCATGATAAGCTTATAATGTTCCCACTGCCGGGACGCAGGCCACACAAGAGGTCCATAATCCACTCTGCAAGCCCAGTGCTGGTTGGTGGAAGACACATGTCTTAGAATTTCTGGTTCTAGGACATGTCCGTTTCCTCACGATGTTTTCCTTCATCGTTTTAATCGGTTAGCCGAATCGACCAACAGTACAGACGCCAGCACATCAAGCTACTACAATCTGTCAAATTTCTTTAATAGATTTTCAATTTTATAGCTAAAGCATAAGGTTCAAAGTTGATTGGGAAAATTTTACAGTTTCGGGTAGCTTGATGTGCTAGCGTCTGTACATAATGGCGCCGATTCCCTTGTTCACAAACTGAACTAAATTTAAGCTCAATGCATCTTTTTCTTTCTATTTCATTATGAAAAGGACAGAAGATAAATATAAGTTTAGTCCTGTCAAATTTGTCAGCGCCTGACGTAAATTGACGTATTTTTAGTCGCCAATTTTTAATCATGTCTAATCTTGTCTATGGAGTATCTTAATTTGACAGGACTAAACTAATATTTAACTTCTGTCCTTTTCAAAATGAAATAGAAAGAAAAAGATGGACTGAACTTAAATTTAGTTTAGTTTATGAACAAGCGAATCGAAGCCAATATCAAATCCTAAATATTCCTGGGGAAGATGAATGTTCCTATAAATTCAATTTAGATTGTTCTCAAATCTCGTGCCAACTAACCTATGATGGATTGTTGGTATTTGGGTCATCCAATCTCAGTAGCCGTGGCCCGTGGGATTTAACAGTAAAAGTCAGAGGTTCGATTACTCTTCTAAAAATCAACTTTAGTTACCAACAAAATGTTGCGGCGCTGCCTTTAACCTGGACTAGCTTCTGCCTGCGACTTCTTAAGGAGAAAACGGAACCCTTATAGTATCAATTTGTTGTCCGTCTGTCTGTCTATCTGTCAAGACCCTTTATCTCGGGAACGCCCTAGCAAAAAAAAAATGAAGACTCTTAATAGTTTTATTGATTTTCCGAACTGCGCAGGACAATGATATCTCAATTTAATAAACAAATAATTTGAAGTAGTTTTATACTTGACGCTAACAAGTGTTGTTTTACGTATTTCTATCAACGTATATACTATCTCACTACTTGAATAGATAAATAGATAGATAAAATTAATATTAATAACGAAACATACACAGTGCGTCTCAAGGTTGCACCAAATGGGAGTCCAGCTCAGCATGTGTCAAGCAAATTTACCTGACGCTGATATTCTGCTGGATCCCTGCAGTGACATACGGACGTTGAGAAAACGAGATAAATTGGTGTTGTGACAGGTGTTAAGTGCAGACTGAAGTTTTGTAAGTATACCCGAAACTTTAGTTATCTATTCTACAGTAAGTTTTGCATTGGGAAACGTTCTTGTTCGTGTTTTTTTTTTTAATATCCCATGATTGTAGAGTTATATTGGGTTGCGTTGGGGTTGTTGTTTTGTTGGGTTATTATTATTACTGGTATTCAGCTGCATCCGGTTAGACTGGAAGCCGACCCCAACAGTTGGGAAAAAGCCAGGCAGATGATGAAGAACTGTAGTGTTATATTATTATATAAGTAAAAAAATCCTGGAATACCTATGTGGTCCAAAAATGGATAGTTTCGAAAATATCATGTATCTAAGTTTCGTTGATAAATACGAGTAATTAATTTGCATTCAAACCAATCATTCATATTTAAAGCTAAGAAAATGCGACGTTGTCATATTTCATGTAAGGGTACATTAATACTAGCATCTTGTTGATTAACACTTGTTTCCCCAAAGGGTTTGGCAGTGGTGTATCTACCTATAGTACACCCTAATTTTGCCAGTTATGTGCCCTTCGAGCGTCAAGTGTACACCAAGTGTACATAAGAGAACGTGCTCTAAACGTCAACTGTACACCAAGTGTACACAACTATTGTCATTGTTCTATTGTCATTGTGAAATCAATGACTTCACTGCGTCCATTCAACCACTCCAACGCGTAGGGTTTTTTGAAAGGTATGCGGGCAAACGTGTGAGAGGTTACGTCCCATCTAATAGGGGGCGACCCTATTGGGATCAACCGCGTACAGATCCAGATTTAAGGCTGCTACTGAGAAATTTCAGATTTATAAACCCAATAACACTTTGAATCGAATCGTGATGAATGAGGTCCTGCCTCATGTTCAGCAGTAGCGACCACTAGACCAACAAAGTCACCACGGATTCGCCCGCGTATTTGTCGGAAATTATACCACGGAAACGTGCTATCGGGACTAAAAGAATCTTCATATCCCTAACTTAAGATATGCTAAGTTTCCTACACAAACTTTCATCCCTTATTTATTTAATTATGGCGCTCCAACGACTTATTCATTAATACAGTTTTTGGGGTACTATAACAATTCAACTTAAAATCTAGTAAGTGACAAATTCACTCTAACTATACTATAACTATACGAGTAGTATGTACATCCTCATCAACCTGTTCATTGGTGCCGAATGTCCGAGGTTAGTTCTTGTTGGGCATGAAGTGAATACATCTAAAAGTGCATCCAGACTATTCCAGACAGAGCGAGCCTGACCTTACCTCAGCCTGAGGCAACCGTAAATATAAAAAAAAATAATTTGCGGTGCATGAGGCCCCTCTGTCTGGATGCACCTTAGGATGCGTTTAGATCTGGGTGAACTATGGCGAGGGTAAGATATATTTATTTCGGCGAGAAGCTTCGGAACTTGTTTTAAAGTTATCATTTTGAACTGACTAGGTATATCTTATATCACCCCCTTTAAGATTATTTTTGAGACAAAAAACTATCTCTTTGCCAAATTTTATCGAAATCCGTTCAGTGGTTTAGGCGTGAAAAGGTGACAATCAGACAGAGTTACTTTCGGATTTATAATTTTATTAGTGTGGATTACTATACAATAAAAATGGGATTTACCACATCAAATAATTTCAAGTGACAAATCAAACAGAAAAATATAAAATTTTCAAAGTCCATCAGAAAATAATAAAAGTGTCGGATAAGCAAAGTTCCTTACACCCATCAATTGTCTCAAGTGCATTCTCAATGTCAAGTGCGGTGCTTATCTATCGCCAAGTTCGTTTTATATAAGGATGGAGTTAAGTGCGTAGCGCATTAAGGGCTGTGGTATTAACTTTAATTGGACGTCCATTAAATAAGATAAAAATGTATACAATTATATTTGTTGGTTTGTTTCTGGGAGCTTATGGTAAGTTTTTTTTTTATAATGGTAACCATAGGTTTGAAAGTTCTTCTCTTTTTTATCAGCCTAAAGTAGTCTGTTCTGTCTTAAATAATACTAAAATCATCTTGCCTGGTAAATGTCAAAGTCAAACCATTTATTTCAAATAGGCAAATTAAAGGCACTTTTGAACGTCAAAACTTACAGTAAAATTGAATTGATTCTAGTCGCCCCTTCCAAAAGGTAGTGTTCGTATGGAGAAGAATGGGCAAGGAACTCCACCGTTACTCTTTTTAAATGTTTTACAAGGTTTTGCATACATAATATAATTATATGTGAAGACGATGCACCTAGAATAAAATTAGTCTACCACAAAAAAATAAAAAGAATTAAAAATGAAGCAATCACAGGTAAAAAATGAATAATGTGATAGATACATGGTGCTCACATATTTACAAATTATTTACGAATATTGTAAAAGTAGATGATTTTTCTAGAATTTTAACAAGTGTGTGAGTTACTGTAGTCACATATTGTAAAAATCAATGTCATAAAAATGTTAAAAATATAAATTAAATTAGGAACCAGTTTGATTCTGTCTATATTGTCCTATGGAGCAGGACCAGCATGTTTCCAAGCATTCTTATCTTAAACTAGCTTCTGCCCGCGACTTCGTCCGCGTGAAATTTCTTGTTACTCCGACCCACCCCGTCGCATCGCATCGCCTGCCCGCGCTATGACTTCGTTTTAGATTAGCGTTCTTTCTGACTTTTTTTCTTTTTGCTCGGCTCTTTAAGGTTATAGCGTGATGTTAAATAGCCTATAGCCTTCCTCAAGAATTGGGCTATCAAATGCAAAAAGAATTTTTCAAATCCGACTGGTAGTTCCAGAGATTAGCGCGTTCAACCAAACAAACAAACTCTTCAGCTTTATAATATTAGTATAGATATAGTATAGATATAACCCTCTAATTTGAAATGATAACTATAAGCATATGAATGGTCTCCTCTTACCCATCTGTGACGAAATAGATGGCTAGGGGTAACAGCCTGAAGTAGCCTGCACCGTACTTTGCGTTACACACTATCAATCACAGTCAGAATAATTTTGAAGGATATTCCTAATCCATTGCTTCATATGTTCGTAAAATTTGTGCACTCAACAACGTAAATGACGCAATGAATGTTGTTGATCTGTCAAAATGAAAGCCTTCCTACTGTTACCCCCTCACTAATAAACGTAATAAATCAGATGAATAGTTACACACCGATTTCACTCTTTCAGTCATCAGTAATTTGAATTTCGAAAGAAGAAGACAAAGCGTCGTGTAACTATACAGACAATATACGTTTATTAGTAAGGAGGTTAGTGTGTTACGCAGTTACCCTTCTGTTCTGTCTAATAATTATGCTAACCTCATCCTTCTTGCAATTTATATTATTATTTATACTTATTTTTCTTCCTGTCCCCCAATTTTACTTCCATACATCTCTATCAAGCCTTTTCTAACCATATCCATCCATCTTGTTTTCGTCTTCATTCTTTTTTATAAAAATATGGTGAATATCAGGATGACGATTGACGGGTGTACGTCAAAAAACAGTGATTCTATACACATGAAAGCAATATTCTAGCAATTTGAGGAATGTGCGTAAAATTTAAAGGAATGTGCTTTTATAAAACTAGAGTTATTTTAGTTATTAGAGTTATCTAATTTTTTTTTTAATTTCACATGTATGCTTAAGGACTTGTTCCGAAATAAATGAATTTATTATTAGATATTATTATGTCTAGAACAGATTTTCATTCTAATTTTTCTCTTTTCTAATCTTATACTAGCTGTGTCCCGCGGTTTCACCCGCGTAAGTGTCGATCCCGTGGGAATATCGGGATAAATGTAGCCCATATGTTAATCCAGGGTGTCGGCTACCTCCATACAAAATTTTATCAAATTTGGTCCAGCCGTTTTAGCGTGAAGAAGTAACAAACATACACACACACAAAGTTTCACCTTTATAATATTATAGTGTGACAAAGTGTTTTTTTTTATATCCCATAACTTTCGGGTATGAATGAGACTATCTCAAAGAATCAACTGGCATATTATGAAACATTTTTCAACTATAATTTTTTTGTATTCATTTTTCATACAAAATAATTCGATAAAGCCACGATTATAATGTAAAACACCCTTACATGAAATATGACGTCACATTTTCTTAGCTTTAAATATGAATGATGATAGTTTGAATGAAAATGAATTACTTGTATTTATCAGTGAAACTTAGATAAGTACCTAAATGAGATCTTCGAAACTATGCATTTTCGGACTACATATTCTACGACTTAGTGTATTATTTTTCTTGTAGAATATAATCCTCGAGGTAGGAGATATAAAAAGACACGTTGTACATATGAATAATATATACAGGGTTATTGGAAAAACACCAACAACCTCTGAAGAGGCCATTGTACTTATCATTATGAACAACTTTTACTACGGAACCAAACCTGAAATCGAGAAAAAAATCAGCTGTTCCCTACATTTTGACGAGTTATACGAATATAAATGTAGGGAACAGCTGATTTTTTTTTCGCGATTTGAGTTTTGGTTCCATAGTTGAAAGTTATTCATAATGAGGAGTATAATGACCTCTTAAGAGGTTGTTGGTGTTTTTCCAATAACCCTGAATAGATACCTAAACAAACTAAAATATGGACAGTACTTTTTAATAGAATATTGTGATATTATCTGCGCATAATGTAAGTGCATGCTGCGCTTTTCTAAAAGTAATGAGGCACTTAGACTTCAGTTTGTAATATACAAATTGTAAGGTAACAGTGTACTCATTGGTGAAAAGACTAATAATAAATAAATTAATTAAATTAACAAACCGAACTATCGAAAATCATAGTTCGATTTGTTAATTTAATTAATTTATTTATTTTTCCATTATTTTCATAATACTTATCTAAGTACATTGTTACTAGCTGTTACCATTGTGTGTCATCCCATCTTTGTCCCTCCGTGTTTTGCCAGCCTCCTTTCCATTTGACTGAAAACAATATTAATGAGGTTCACTATTTTGTCGCCAAACGGACACGCCATTATGAACAAGTCGTTTTCAGAACGGCTGGTGGCAAAGGGACGACTACGAAGTGTAGAATAAACTTCGGAAGTCGGTAGCAAAAAACCAGAAATACCGACTTCCAAAAATAAAATTAAGGTCTAAAGGAATGACGTTCAGGGAAAATTTATTTAAATATCTAAACTGTCTCACCTTCTTCCTTTCTTCGAGGGGTCCGTGGCTAAATAATAACAGTCGCACAGGTCGATCAATCAGGTTAAGCTACGCTTGCCGCGGTTGGTCTGTGGATGGGTGACCATCTTTACCCCTCAGTGCCTCGGAAACCACGTTAAGCCGTTGGTCCCGGTTGTCATTCGTGCATCTTTGACAGTCGTTACGGGTAGTCAGAAGCCCGAAAGTCTGACAACCATTCTTACCAAGGGGTATCGTATTACCCAGTAACTGGATTGTGGAGGTTAGATAGGCAGTCACTCCATGTAAATACTGGTATTCAGCTGCATCCGGTTAGACTGGAAGCCAACCCCAACATAGTTGGGAAAAGGCTAGGCAGATGATGACTGTCTCACATTCTTCCTTTAATCTGGGCATCTAAAGGTTGTCTTTTAAACATTGCTTTTAGCGATAAGACCGCCAATTGAGTCACCCTATGTAAATGAATGTATCATTCTGTAATTTATACAGTGTGCATAATAAAGGGTATTCTATCTTTCTATTTCTTGATTTTAGTGAGATTCATACCAAACCCAAATCAATTTCCAGACTAATCCATAACCTCTTGTTTCAGGTGCCTTTCTGCAGCAAGCACCTTTTCTACCTTCACCAGCAGCACAGGAAGACGTACCATTCGAACTGCCAGGGTTTTTCAACCTGCCCGAGGTTCGTATCGTGGGAGGAGTGGCGGCCCCTGAAGGCCGGGTCCCTTACCAGGCGTCGCTGAGAAGTTTGTTTAATTCTCACTTCTGTGGTGGTACCATCTTGAATAAACGATGGGTGCTGACTGCTGCGCATTGTACTGCGGGGTAAGGAGCTGATAACTATTTTGTTTACAACGTTTCTACGAGTATAGTATTTTATTTAGGATAAGCGATGGTTTTTTTAGGAGCAGCGGTTGCCCTGTGGTTATGGCCCCGACTTACGAATTGTAAGTCTTGGGTTCAAACCCAGTTAGGCGCTCTACTTTGTGATAATTATTTCATCACCACTGCTCTCAAAACGGTGAGGGAAAACATCGTGAGAAAACCGGCATGTCCTAGAACCAAAAATTCGAAGACGTGACATCAACCAACCCGCACTGGGCCTGCGTGGTGGATTACCCGCTGTGTCCCAGCAGTGGGGAAACTATAGGCTGATTATGCTATTTTGCCCAGAAAGAAGCGCGAAATGAAAGAAAAATATCTGAAGACTAAATTGTGAAGGTGCAGAAAATAATGACACAGTGAATCCTTCATTTGGCTATATTATCCTTTTCAAAACTCTGTCCGCAATACCAAAAAACCCCCTTGCCAAAAAAGCCCCCGAATAGAGCTGATGATGAGGATTTCGTGACGGTGCAAAGGAGGAAGCGCCGGTCGCGAACGAACAAGAACCGGTGCGGCAAAGCTCCTACGGAGCCCGAAGTCAGCTTGCGTGCCGCAAAGCCGAACACACCGGTGTACATCTCCCGCCTACACTACACCACTAAGGCGGAGGACATCGTGGAGTACGTGCGCCAGAAGACGAGGTACACGCCGAGGGTGCAGTTACTGGAGTCGCATTGCAACGTTAACTTCAAGGCGTTCGTGGTGCGCGTGCCGAATTGCTATCTGCCCGTCGTCATGGAAGAAGACTTCTGGCCGCAGGTCGTGGTGTTCCGTCGCTTCCGGGGACAAGTACCACAGAACTGCTCAAGAGTTAGCTAGTGAAGTACTGTTTTATAATAAGGATATGTATGTTTAGGTTAAGGTATTTATGTATAGGCCCGCGTCGCTTGAAATTAATAAACAAATACTTCCATAAACGGTCCGTAATAAAAACATACTTTAAAGAAAACAATTTTTAACAAAATTATAACACGTAATAGGAAAACAGAACATTTTTCACGGAAAAAGCGAAACGAAAGTGGATTCAATATTGTACAAAGGTTTCGCGCCATAAAAGAAGAACTGAAAACACAGGGTTGCCACATTATTGTGGGTTATACAATAAAATGGAAAACCCTAAACAAAAAATCATATTTGCCAAACAAAAATTAATAAATTTAAGTAATTGGCTAAATTACATTTTGGCATGGGTCTTAGAATTTTTTTAGTATGCCTTATGAATATTTGATGTTCAAAAGAGATAAGAGAAATCGTTAACGTTATTTTCAGGTATTTTGTAATATTATATTAAACTAGCCCGCGACTTCGTCCGCATGAAATTTCGGTCCCGGACTCACCGCGTCACGTCTCACAGCCTGCCCTCGCTATTAATTCATTTTCGTTTAGCCTTCTTTCTGTTTTCCAACATATAACCTGCAAAAAGAATGTTTGAAATCCGACTGGTAGTTTTGCAACTACCAGTCGGATTTCACCGCGTCACGTCTCACAGCCTGCCCTCGCTATTAATTCATTTTCGTTTAGCCTTCTTTCTGTTTTCCAACATATAACCTGCAAAAAGAATGTTTGAAACCCGACTGGTAGTTTTGCAACTACCAGTCGGATTTCAAACATTCTTTTTCATTCAAAAACCTTGATCATAAAAGGGAAAGTCAAGATTCTTTCTAATCTACATAATAATAATATAAAGCATCACAGGCGGGTGGCCATAATATAATAATATCGTGATGAACGATTATCGCCGTGTAGTCAGGTGTTCCGTGCTTAGGGCTGATTTTCCAACGCCAGATAATTTTATCCGAGGAATAATTTTGAATTTTTGACAGTTCTTCCATACAAAATCTGTCAAACGCCAAATTTTATTCTACGATATAAAATTACCGGTCGATTGAAAGATCAGCCCTTAATGTTGTATGCGTCAGGGATATCGGAAATTACTCACTCTATAGTATTAAGGGATCGGTAGATATTGTGACTATTTTTAGAAACATTCTCTTCGCCGTAAAAAGATAAACCAGCCAGCTATTTTGAAAGAAAATAAGTTTAGGTATATGACCCAGGTTATGTAAGGCACACAATATTCGCACAAAAGCAACAAAAAAACAGATAGTTATTGTGTGCATCAGGCCTGCGCCAAATTGGCCTAGTTCAGCATACATATTAAAAACATAATTTTTATAGCCTAGCTGCCGAAACAGGTCTTTAATTATGCTATATATAGTCACGGCCAACAGCTGAATTGCGGCTACACCTAGTTTTAGCCGGATACATCTAGGTGAAGCCGGCCACATGCGGTTCGTGTGTACTTCGGGAGGCGACGTAGGATGCAAGAGCGAGCGAAGGGCACCCCGAGCTTAGGTTTGGTCAGGTTTCTTTAAGCCCCTTACACAAAAATAGGAGGCCAGCCAAGCGGGGCTCCGTCGATGTAGGATGCAAGGGCGAGCGAAGAGCACCCCGAGGTTACGTTTGGTTAAAACTAGGTGTAGCCGCACTTCGGCTATTAGCCGTAACATAATATACACTTTCATAGAACGCATCCCATTCTTGAAAAGCATAGGAAAACATTCATTTGATCATTCTTTTTCTGTAGTCATGATATTTAGCTTAATACCAATTAGGTCAACGAGGGAAAGCGGCAAACAAAAACAAATTGAAAAAAAAAGAACAGCAGATAAAAAATTTAACTCACTTTTTAATTTTAAGTCCTTTCTCGCAGAAGATACCCTTCCAATAATTCCAACTCAAACTGACTGCATACAGACTATAACGCTATGCCACGGTACGCAACCGTAGCGTGCTCATTGGCTGAAATCTCGTTCAGCCATATTCCTCGAATCGACAAATAGAACGCGTGGGCTACCATCGGGTGTTAATAGTGTTCCCGTAATATTGGCAATATACATATATTATTACTATTTATGTTACGTTAAGCGACGACATTTCCGTATAACAAATGACTGTTCATATTATTGTAGGTAGGTATATTTGTATTTAGAAGTGTGTCTTATGATTAATAAACATTACGTAGTATTTATTTCTGCCTTTGAGTCACGGAATTCGGTTAATTATGTAATAGAAGTACTTAAACGTGTGTCTACAAATATTCTTATTTGTAGGTAGATACTTAATTGATAGCAAACGGTGTACAACTTGTACAAGAGACTTTTTCGAAGGTTTATCTGACAAATACACTGTAATTTATTTTTATTTTTTAATTAAGTCATCATCTGCCAAGCCATTTCCCAACTATTTTGGGGTCGGCTTCCAGTCCAACTGGATGCAGCTGAGTACCAGTATTTTACATGGAGCTACTGCCTATCTGACCTCCACAACCCAATTACTGGGTAATACGAAACCCCTTAGTAAGACTGGTTATCCGACTTTCGGGCTTCTGACGAACCGTAACGACTGTCATTGACAGCCAGGGCCTACGGCTTAACGTGCTTTCCGAGGCACGGAGGGGTCTCGGTATGTAAAGATGGTCACCCATCTACAGACTGACCGCTGCAAGCGTAACTTAACCTGATCGACCTGTGCGGCTGGTATTATTAGCCACGAGCCCCTCTCATTTCAAATCTTCTAAGTTACAAAAATCATCTGTTTCCCAATTTCTGGAATCAAGCATAATCCAACCTCTATTTTCGTTACAGCCAAACAAAATACGGGATAAAGGTGGTAGTGGGCACAAACAACCGGCTGGTTGGCGGCGACACATACTTTCTTCAGCAAATCATCAGCCATGAGGACTATGACAGCTCGGTCATCACCAATGACGTCAGCCTCCTCAAGGTCAAATCTGACATCAAGTTCAGTGACCTCGTGCAGCCAATAGCACTTCCTACTGAAGATACTAGTGCCGGAGCAGATCTGTTTCTTAGCGGATGGGGAAGACTTTCTGTAAGTATGAATACATAGATTTTTGAAGTGAAAACTTCTTTTTTGAAATGGGAAAAAACCATTGATCTCGCGACACTGTTACCGTAACCAACACCGCGCTACATTTGGATGTGTTCGGCTGTCCTCGGTATGTACTCGGTTTTAATGTATATCCGATATGTCAGTGAGTGTGACTGTTCCATTGAACTATTGCATGACTCAACATTTAAGACCAGTTAGTTAATTTCATACTATAAGCTAGTGTTGCCCAAATGCAAGACCAAGACAAGACCTTAGCCAGTCTTGGTCTTGGTCTTGCGTCAATATACCTGGTCTTGGTCTTGGTCTTGCAGCAAGAGTCTCGCAAGTCTTGCGAGACTCTACTACTTAGACTAGACTACATTCAAATACCTATTAGCCTATTGCTCAGGGTGGCAGGGACATCGACGCGCAACCGCTTACCATGGATTCAGCACATGATTCTAGACCCCTCCCCCTCTCGTTGAAATTTTTCGTCGGCTTTATCTTAGTTTTTACGTTTTTTTTCTGCAATGTTTTTTACTGTAAACTGTATAAAATCATTATTTCTATCTGACCCAATGAGATTTTTAATTAAAAAATAGTAAATTCACTTGTTTCACTCAAAACAGCAATGTAAATAAAACTCGAAAGGGCTACCTGATCAGCTGTATTGCTAAAGTTCATTTGCGAGGTCAACACTGTCTTCCTACCTACGCTATTCGCTTTCAAATGCCGCGACAAAGGGACCGCAGCGCCAAGCGGTCGCCTCGTATTATTATCGCACTAGAAAATAAACTTTAAAATTATTTCAATAAAGTGCATAAATGCTTGAACCTGAGAAAACCTGTGTGTGTTTGTTGTTTGACAGTGACGAAGATTCGGTCCACACTCCTCAGCCATGGCCAGCTCGCTCACCGGACTTGACCCCATTAGATTTTTTTCTTTGGGGTTACGTCCTTAATGCTTTAATGAAAAAGTTGAAAATCTGTTAAAGAAATATGGCAGATTGTAGTAGCTTGATGTGCTGGCGTCTGTACCATAACATCGGCTGGCTTAAAAACTGCTACTAGTACTCGACTCGCTGAAGCGCCGCCATTTTGAGGTCATTTTGCTGCGTATCGTGATATCAACTTAGTATAACTTTGACTCGGAAAAGCTACGATGTTCGTATAAGTTTCAATCATCAACTCCATCAAAATCTATCGATTTTTACAAAGCATTAGTATAAAATAGTGACAGTGAATATAATTTGTTAAAATAATATCAAAAATATACAATGTCGGCCTAAACGCGTCAAAAAGCCAAATCGAAAAACAGAAATCGTATATGATTGGAAAAGCATTTTTAAAAGCAATCGTATAGTACCAATAAAACACCATATTACCGAGTCCAGCAGTGCTGGGAGCGTAAAAAAATGAATGCGGCCGAGCGAATCAACGACGGTGCCAGTACATCTGCAGCTGAAGCGGTTGAAATTATGCAAGTGAATGATGAAATCACTCCTATATCGACACTGGATCAATCCCGTTACGTAAACGTATTCACGTACGTGTGTTGTACGTGAATACGTTTACGTAACGGACGGCCACAGTAAAAGGCCGTGTCCATGACACAGCCACACCCCATTTTTTTTGCATTGTTTTGTCTCTGCATCACCCTAAGGTTGACTGGTAGAAAACGCTACAGGCATAAATTCCGCATTTGTACAGTATTTTTTTACTTGTTCATTAAATAAACACTGATTTCAAGTAATATAAACTTAAGTCAATGTAAATAAAGAGAATGACCGAGAATTAGGTAAAACAAAACACGATAATCGAAGCAAAAAGAATCAATCAACAGAAGAAAAATGCCATTCAGCTTCTGCAAAACCAAATAAACGAAGAGAAACAACCTCCTTTCAAAGACTTTATTTATTAACACCCTCAAGTCAATTGGGAAATAAGACATTTGAGATTTATTTCCCCTTTTAATCAGAAGCCTTTTAATCAGATTCGAGTTGAGGAGAAAATTATTTTTCTTTGCTAATCCTATACATGCTTAACACATATTTTACACACAATTTGGATTACAGCATAATTTGTTGTTTAAATACGTAATGAGAGACTTACTTGATTTAAATAAGTAGGTATTTTTATTGAGTCTTCAAAAGTGTTTTTATTTTGTTGAAAAAAAGTATATGTCTAATAGAGTTATCTAAAGACCTTCAAAATATTTTCAAGTACTTAATCTAACGTTTCAAGAAATGATAGAAAACTATACTAAGTACTTGGATCAAATAGTGTTTTACGTCTATTAAGTAATTCAGTGCTAATCAAAAAAATACCTTCTCAGAAAACTCTCCAAAGGGCCAACCAACATTAGCAAATAACCCACACTTACAAAAGGTTAACCTTTTGACCACCACAGTCGTGTATATAGATGACAAACCAAAATGTGCCCAGCACGCCACGCCACTCAGTTACAGGAGACGCGGGTGCTGACCCTCTGCCACTATTATTATTCCCGGCACGTTCGTAGGGCTCCCTAATAGTGCTTCGTGGCACCACTTACCTGGCTAGGGCGGTCGAACACCAAACTTTACAGTACTCGGCGATAAATATGGCACATCGACCTTTGGAAAGAGACAATCGGCTCTCCACATCTTCCAAAAATCCAAACCTCCAATCTCTCCAAAATCTTGCAAAGAACCTTCCAAACTTAGAAGTTCCAGAAGTTTTTTTTAAGAGAGTTTTTCTTCTTTTCTTCTTCTTTTCAGAATCTTTCCAAAGGTCGATGTGCAATATTTATCGCCGGGTATTGTACTTATATATTTTTTAAAGGATTTCAGAAAACAAGACTGCCAATTTTTTTTGAACATGTCCCACATTTTCTTGATTGTGCAACCTAAGATAGAAACACGCTTGTATGGTACGACTACATACAGAAAGCAAAGCTTATAGAAATCTCTCAGCACGTTTCGCCGAAAACTTTGTTGATAGAAAACATTGTTTGTAGATATCTCGGTCCATAGGAAGCACTGTTGACAGAGATCTCTGTTCATAAATAGCACTTCTTGCCGTAATTTTTTTTTTCATAGAAACCATCGTTTCCAGATATCTTACCTATAGGTAAACGCGGCGTTGCCAAAACAGCCGCACCCGCAATCCCAACTGGATTTTTTTTTCTTTTTTCAGGATGGGAAATCATCAAATGACTCCTCCCGCTCTGGGTGGAGCGGAAGGGAGTTTCAGACTCTTACTGACTAAAACCCACCCGTGTTCCTTCCTTCCTTCGCCCTTTATGTTCCGGGCCAGCGGTAACCCTTTCGGACAATCCCGCTGACCCGGCAGGCTTCGGCCCTTACGGGCCCCTTCATTTAATGCTGACATCTCTTTGAGGCGTACGTGGAACACGTACGCGCCGTCCGGCACGGGCCTGATCGGACGGTGAGCTACCCATTACTCTCCGCCCGCAGGCCCGCGCCTACATCCCAACTGGATTGAGGCTATTTTGCCATCGCGGCGTCTGTCTGTTCGCCGCGCGTTTTTGCGGTACCGTGCAATTATACCTACAAATTCTTATTTCTGTTACACATATTAACAACACATATAAAAGGTAACACTTTGATTCTCTAACATTATCGTATCAGTTTAGAAGTGTTTTTCTTTTAAAACAGGTTTAAAAAACAGTGTTAAAAACACTTATTACGGTTGCAGTTTGAGTGCCTGGTCCCAACATGAAGGTCTGTCATAATGTTCCTATGTTTCAGTACCCTGGCAGCTTACCAGTCCAGCTACAGATGATCAACCTCACTTCCCTGAGCGTGGAACGTTGCCAGAGCATCTACAGCAGCATCAACGAAGTCTACAGCACACAGATCTGTTCCCTCACTAAGACCGGGGAAGGTGCTTGTCATGTAAGTACGCTATTTAGAAGTTGTATGGGCTGTTCCACCACCTTCATAATGACTTGTTAGTCCATTCACACGAATTTACTCGCCCGAAACGTGCGAATCGTCACATTTAAATAATATTATTTTTCCTAAAGGCGACTCGCACGAAAGTTAATTTGTTTGTGGGCGAGTCGACAACTCCAGAAATATATTATGTATTAGGCAACACTGGACGATGCGGACGGGGTACTTTTTCTTAACATAAAATAATTTTATATTCTAGAAGAATATTTCATCTTTTGTACCATCTTGTGTACACACGACGACACATCAATTTACACACTTCCAGTTTAAGCTGACCTCCCATTGTTTTGCTTTTTGTACAATGAGATGTCAGCGTATACTAGTTATGTATAGTTTAATGTGTAGCCGTGCGTACAAATAAATAAAATGAATGAAGTGTCTGTTTGTAATGTCTTATGTCAAAATAACGGCTTTTTACTAAATGCTTATGAAAGTATAAACGGTACTTTTACCAAAAATACTACTTTTAAAAATATCTGTCTGTTTGTTCCGGCTAATCTCCGAAACAGCTAGAGCTATTTTGACGGGACTTTCAGTGGCAGATAGCTGATGTTTGAAGGAATATCTTAGGCGTATTTTTTATTTTAGAAAAAGAATTAGGGTTCATACAGCTAGTTTTTTAATATATCTGGTATAATACGGCCTATCTGTGAACCTGGCTCTAAGAGAGACATAGGAGATGTTTCGTCCGACATGAGACAATTCAGCTTTGTCTCTACGACACACCTCACACACCTACGATGCCTCTAGTTCTAGTATTGCAAATGTCCAACTCCAAAGACGATGAAGACATAAAGGGGCTATTTTATATGCCTTAAGCCCTAACCTGTCTAAAGGCTCCTGCAAACAGGTGCGACGCGCGACGCGAATCGCGCGCGACACAAAGGCACCACTCGTTGCGTGACTTGCGGTACCTTTGTGTCGCGCGCGATTTAATCGCGTGTCGCGCCTGTTTGATAGAGCCTTAATGCTACCGGTTTCCTAGAAGACTTGTGGCCGCCAAATAGCGTCCGCATTTACCGTCGAATGACGTCACTTTAACGTTCATTTTGAAAGTAAGTTGGTGTGTTTTCCTAGAGAGCGTTTTTTTTTCAGAATGTAAAGTCAAGTCCCGCTGGTATCATTTTCATGATAGCCGTCACTGCGGCCATTATGTGGCGGCACCGCTCTTTTACGAAATCGTTGCTTTAGTTAGGTACCCATGAGCCAGACTTCTTCAACACTGTTCGCACCTCCGATATAAAAAATTATACGACGCCATTTTTCTACCACTTATGCACAGACGCCAGCACAATATCAAGCTACCCGAAACTGTCAAATTTTCCTAATCAACTTTGAACTTTATGCTTTAGCGTTTCTGTGGTAGGGTTCTAGGATCATGTGCTGAATTCGTAGTTACAGTTTGCGCCTCAATGTCCATACCACACTGTATAGTACATACTAAATCCATGCCTCAATCTGAGTCTAATATCATTCCAAATATTGTGTTAACGTGCAACAGCGGCTTACACAATGAATTACGACATTATTATGTTCGGCGACATTCCATCAACACATTTGATAGCTCAAACGAATATTAGTATTTACGAGTCGTATTACGATCAAATATCGGCGATTGATAAGAATTTAGGTAAAAATACATACATTTCAGATATAAATAATTTCAAATTCTTTTTTTATAGTCTTGTCAGTCTCCCGATTTCTTACCTTTGTTGCTTTGATGTTATACCTTTTATTTTATTATTAAATTATTTTATCTTGTTATCTTCGGACGTTGAAGATTTTTTTTGGTTGCCATGTCTCAACTCTCAACACAGATCAATGTCAGAATATATTGGGCTCAATCAAGGACAAGAGGAATCCATATTAATTATCCTAAAGCTGATACCAGACACTCGAGTGGATGTTCATTTTTGTTACATTCTACGTTCACACGACATCGGCAAAATTAAAAAGATCCATAATCCATAATCAGTTATTTCAGGAATTATTACAAAACAATGTATCAATGTTACATTACAAGAAAGGCATTGGTGTATCTGGAATATTAATTACCATAAACGAACAAATAGCTTACTACCTCGTCTCTGTCCCTCAATATTGCATAATATGAACGTTCATCTGCTCATTTCATTTCAATTCATTTGTTTTTTAATTCTTTCATTTCATTTGTCGATCATTCGGTACGCGAGTGATGACGAATGCCGAAATCCAATATCAAATTGGTTCACTAATGAATTTATTTTTCGTCGACGTTTCACTTTGAGTCGAAAGATGCCGAAGAATGAAAGACACAACAGAAAATGAAGCATCTGATATCAGCTATTGTGAATTCTCTTCACTCATCCACGGTTGCCAAACTTCCGGATTTTTTTTACCCTGAGTTAGAAAATTTTTGCTTACGTTTTTCTTCATATTTGCAGGGTGACTCCGGCGGCCCTCTGGTATCTAATAACAGCGTCGTAGGAATAGTATCGTGGGGCATGCCCTGCGCACGCGGCTATCCCGATGTCTACACCAGGGTGTACTCCTTCCTAGATTGGATCCAGCCGAAGATTGAGATCAATGAGAACTAGATCTTCCATAGTTACCGATGAAGCGAAAACTTAAAACTATTTTCATGTCGAATACTTTAACAAACTTTTTATGTATATTTGATAGCCATACTGCACACTACCTTATAAGACGAAGTAATACTTTGAATATAAACGAAAGAGCGTATGATACTCCCCAAAACTCTTTAGTTCAAGCTCTACTATACAGTAGTACCGAAATTTAAAACACATTGCGCTTTTGCAATTTCTAACGTGACGACATTATCGTGGATGTCTACGTACACGTCCAAGAAATGTATGGAAATGTACTTGCTGATGGACGGAATTTTTAGAAAGCGTTTTCATATATTTCCATACCTATGATACTTAATACATTTAATCGAAAAACTAAAAATCGACTTATATTTACATAAGCGTTTGTTCTACGAGCCCGTCGAAATAATACTTTGAATATAAACGAAAGAGCGTATGATACTCCCCAAAACTCTTCAGTTCAAGCTCTACTATACAGTAGTACCGTAATTTAAAACACATTGCGCTTTTGCAGTTTCTAACGTGACGACATTATCGTAGACGTCTACGTACACGTCCAAGAAATGTATGGAAATACTTGCTGATGGACGGAATTTTTAGAAAGCGTTTTCATATATTTCCATACCTTTTACTTCTCTCTGTTATCGTGATCCCGTGGCGTGGACGTGGACGGCCACAATAATATCGTAACGTTACAAATTATTAAAGCGCACAATTGGAGTAAGATTTTCACCTCTATGGGAAGTATTTTTCTTGCCATACAAAGTATTATTATTGATGTATGAAACTACACAGACACTAAGAAAATCTATGTTTAAAAAAAATCAGTTACTGCAAAATTTTACCACATTCTTGATAGGTGTCATGCTGCATATAACTAGAATTAGTACCCCGAGCCCCAAGACACAGACATAGTCTGATTCATCATTCATTCTGTAATCATCTGATTTATTACGTTTATCAGTAAGGAGGATAGCATCCTTACTAATAAACGTAATAAATCAGATGACACCGACGACACCGATTTCTCTCTTTCAGGCGTCAGTAATTTGACTTTCGAAAGAAGAAGACAAAGCGTTGTGTAACTATACAGACGCTATACAACGTTTATTAATAAAGGGGTAAATGTCTAATTTGAGGCTACCTGTGGGTAAATTTAAGCCACTTATGTCGTCTCAACTAGATAACAACCTGTGAACTAGCTTACTGTACCAGAACAATAAAATATTTTCTATTTTTTGTTTGTAATTCACAAACGGCAGTTCCATTACCACACCTTAGGTGGTATCACAGCCCCACTCTTCAAGTTAGTGATTATCAGTGCCGTATTATCCATAAGGCACTTTAGGCCAGTGCCTAGGGGCCCACTATGACCAGGAGCCCAGCACTCCCGATAAAAAAATGAAAAAAAAGGGGATTGTGTGGTTTTATGAAACCACGGTAAAAGTGAAACTTTTTTTCTCATTATAAAGTAAATGCCAAATTGCGTTGTTGTGGTATGAATAAGGGGGGCCCGAAACGAGCTGTGCCTAGGGGCCCCGAGATGGTTAATCCGGCCCTGTTGATTATACTTTATCTACTCGAATGTATTATGGAGCACTAATAAACGATATCATAAAATTATTATGTTTTTATAATTTATTTATTACTAGCAGCGCCCCGCGGTTTCACCCGCATTAGTGTCGATCCCGTGGGAATATCGGGATAAAAACTACCCTATGTCCTTTTCCATGACTAACAATACCTCCATACCAAATTTCATCTAAATCGGTTCAGCGGTTTAATCGTGAAGAGGTAACAGATAGACAGACACACTTTCGTACCTATAATATTAGTACCTACCTATGGATTTCCAAATAACCTAACCTAATTTTACAGTTAGTTTTAACCACACAATGCAGGTAACCCTCTCAGAGTTTATCTGTGTGGTGGCGAGTCGTTCAATTAAATCTTTAAAAATAACAATGATGATTACGACAATGCTAATTAAATTACAATCTATTCCATACTAATCACTACATAGTATAAAACAAAGTCGCTTTCTCTGTCCCTATGTCCCTTTGTATGCTTAAATCTTTGAAACTACGCAACGGATTTTGATGCGGTTTTTTTTAATAGATAGAGTGATTCAAGAGGAAGGTTTATATGTATAATAACATCCATTAAATAGTGGAGAAGTACTGTTATTTTTGAGGTTTCTAATGTGATGTCGTAAATAATTACATTTTTTCCGCTTACATTGCAAACGCAGGCTGAACCCTACGAGTTTTATCAAAATAATGTACTAAGTATTGTACACATTGAAAAGGTCTACAAAAAAGACCGTGATGGTATATGTCTATCTCTTATGGATAACCCACAAATTTTTTTTTATGTTATTTACTTTTTACGACAAATAATGGCTAATTTTCGAAGCGATTTTAACCAATACAGCATTAATCCTTAACCAATTAAATACCTTGAATACATTGTTCATTTAATATAGATCTATATGGCCCTTTACACCGAATGATTTAAGTGAATATTTTCGAAGATATTACAGATTTAAAAATTGCGGGACGTAGCGTTTGCGGCGGTACCGGCCGGCCGCCCGGTGCGGCAAGAGCGTGCCTATAAATAGCGCGTCTAAGGCCGCGGTTTCCCCTATAGCACTTTGAATTTAGCAGCGATCGGACGCGTTTATTACAAAAACGTGCTTTTCAGCGCGACAAAGTATCAGTAATTATAAGTAAGTTACGATAAATAATTGTATGATAGTAGTTTTAAAGCAGCATCAGCATTGCACCCGTGCGAAGCCGGGGCGGGTCGCTAGTTATATTATAAATTCGAAAATAACTCTGTCTGTCTGTCTGTATGTTACCTTTTCACGCCTAAACCATTGAACGAATTTCGATAAAATTTGGCAGCGAGATAGATTGCATCCTGGGGAAGGACATAGGACAGTTTTTATCGACATACCTCGCGGGCGAAACCGCGGGCGGAAGCTAGTACTTTAATAAAGCAATGACGTTGAAAGTTTGCTATTCAAAGCTGATTATAATGAAAACATTCTAATCAGCTTTTGATAGTAAACTTTGCTACATTTGTTATATTAAAATCTGCAAAATTTAAACTAGCTTACAGGAATACATAAAAACTGCGAATACATAAAAACTCCGTTTGACATTAATTGTGTTTCACAGTGTCCGAATAGAAACGAGGGAAATATTTAACGCTTTTTTAAATTAATGAACCTCTAAAAACTTTTTGGACTTTTAATGATGTTAACTTTTTTAATGAATGATTCACTTTTTAAATTTTTTGCCTTTTCTCACAGTTGCCGCAGTAACCAAGCCGGGTTATCCCGACTAAACGGGTTAAGGGGCTTACAGGACCTAAACGCAAAAAATGCAAGTTTCAGAAACAATAAAAGTATATCGATCGACTACAGTAGACAAAATCAGAAAAATATATGATATTCTTCAGGATATATGCTAGGTAGATTGTGTTTTGAAAACATGATACAACTAATTTGATACCATCGAAAAAAGTCATGAAGATACCTCTAAAAACTTTCTTTTTACAATAAAAACCATACTTATGTACATATAATTATTCTGTTATTTTTTGTCAGATTATTCTACAACCAACATACTAAAATACTAGTGTTTTATGTTTTTTATCCAAACAATAGATTTTTTGTAATTAAATAATTGCTTCATATTTTGCAATAAATTACCAGCGTTGTGTCATCGCGCTTCTCTTTCTTTTCTATGCAGTCCAACAGTGACCGCGCTTTAGGTCATGTAAGCCCCTTAAGTTAGGTTAGAACTGCGAGCAACAGCGCGTAAGCCGAGCGAGCTGTTGTATCACAGTTGGTCGCAGTTCCTATTTGGCTATTTAGTATTTTTAGGACCCAAAAATAGGAATTATTAGAGGTTCACAAAAAGCGGCACATCCTAATCCTAACTAATATTATAAATGCAAAAGTAAGTTTGTCTGTTTGTTACCTTTTCACGCCTAAACCACTGAACCGATCATCCTGAAATTTTGCATATACGTTGTCAGGTGTACAGAAACGGACATAGGGGTACCTACCTTTCACCCCAAAAAAAAAGTGCTGTTCCCGAGGAAAACAACAATAACGTTATTATGATAATAGATGGCGCCACGTGTCTTTCGAATCAAAAACAGGACAACGTCTGTCGAGTCAGCTAGTTCATTACAATTATTAGAGTGTTCAGTCATATTTTTAGGTAAGCAAATTACCATTTTGTTACACGTAACTCATGTAACAAATTAGGCCTAAGTAAACAGACCAAAGACCCTAAGCAAACAAGTTGTTTAGTTAACATTTATCTCTTTTTTCCGGATAAATACAACTTAAACACGCCACAGAGAGAACAATGGTAGCCTAATGGTAACAACCGCGACTTAAGGCTCCTTCAAACAGGCGCGACACGCGATAAATCGCGCGCGACACAATGGCACCGCAAGTCGCGCAACGAGCGGTGCCTTTGTGTCGCGCGCGATTCGCGTCGCCTTTACGAGTTGTAGGTCGTCGGTACCCAGGCAAGCGCTTTACTTTGTGTAATTAATTATTCCATCACCACTGCTCTCAAAAAGGTAAAGGAAAACATCGTGAGGAAACCGGCATATCCTAGAACTAAAAATTCGATGACATGTGACATCTACCAACCCGCACTGGGCCCGCGTGGAGGATTACGGTCCACTCCCTCTCATCAAGAGGAGGCCCGTGTCCCAGCAGTGAGAACTTTACAGGCTGGTTATGCTAAACACACCACAACGAACAACCACGTGTAACCCCCTGCGATCAGCAAATAATCCTATATTTAATATTATAAATGCGAAAGTAAGTTTGTTTGTCTGTTTGTTTGTTACCTTTTCACGCCTGTTTTTTTTTCAAGATGGGAAGTAATCAAATGACCCCTCCCGCTCTGGGTGGAGCGAAAGGGAGTGTCAGACTCTTACTGACTAAAACCCACCCGTGTTCCTTCCTTAGCCCTTTATGTTCCGGGTCAGCGGTAACCCTTTCGGACAATCCCGCTGACCACCTTTTTACGCCTAATCCACTGATCCGATCATAATTAATTTTTGCATATACGTTGTCAGGGGTATACAAAACGAGGGTAGGGTAGGGTACCTTTTATCCAGAAAAAAAATACTGTACCCGAGGAAAAGAATAACAACTTTTGACGGTCACAATTGCTTTAGGACGCTAGATGGCGCTACGTGTCTTTCGAATCATGATTGAATTAAGAACCGACTTTCTGAGCAGTATTCTAACAAAAAGTACTAGACTTGCATGAATTCACGATAGTATTCCAATCATTAGCATTATGCTTATTAGGATTTGGATGAAATTTGGCACATAGATAGGTTTATTATAACCTGGATTAACACATAGGATACTTTTTATCCCGATAATACGTTTCCGTAGGATAATTTCCGAACTCCACCAGGGTGAAACCGCGAGCAAAAGCTAGTATTATACAAATGAACACATGTATGAACAGGCCACGTGGAACACACGCCTGCAATTAAAACCCCAGTGTTAGGCTTAATTAATTAATTACTGGCTTCAGAAACACCTGTAAGTATTAATCAGGAGATTAGTTGTGTTACTTGAAGCCTTGAGTCGAGTTGTGAGGGTCATTAAGACCGATACAGGTAAGGTTGCTGCATTGTGCTTGCTTCTAGGAAAGTGGCTACTACTAGTGATAGATTTAGCATGACGGACAAGCTCAATGTGGAGTTAAATTAACGTTCCAATATGTAAATTCAAAGCCTCTGGAGTTAATTAAACCTGATTCCAGAGTAACTTGAAAAAGTTCCGAATGGATCACTGATATAAGAATGTGGCTATAAATCGCCTCATAGTTCTACTGCCTTCCTAATTATTGTATGAAAAGTTTGACTACCATGCAGTTGCTACCATTTGAAGAGATAAAAAATACAGTCTAATGGATGCATTTTTACACGAATTCACGAGTCAGTTCGTGCCACACTTCCAGTCGTTAATCCGTGGATATATATTTTTTTCTTTATAGAATAGACTCTTCAAAATTACATCTGTATAGCCCTGGCTGTTATAAGGAGTGTCAGAGAGTGTCAAGAGTGCACTTTTTAAATTTAGAATTTTTTTTTTCTTACAAGTAGCAACTCTGAAATTTGACAGCTGTCACCCATGTTTATTCCGATTATTAAAAATGGAGCGCTTTTCGAAAGAACGACGCGTTTTATTTGTGAAAACTCATTACAAAAATGGGGAAAGTTACGCTGAAACCGCTCGCAAACTTCGCCAAATTTTCAGTCGAGAAAGTTCACCTAATGTGTCAATCATTCGAAGAGTGGTCAAAAAATTTGAAGAAACAGCCGGTCGATTCTGTAAAAATTTCACCGTGAAAACTTAGGTGATGTGAATTTGTTTTTGCTAGGAATTGACACTATTGACAGATCACTCCACGCACACTTCACCTAAGTTTTCACGGTGAGATTTTTACAGAATAACACCGCTGGGTCGATTATGGATATTATGAATCCATTGCCTCAACGTACCGGTCAGCCACATCTCTGTGTAAGTGTCATGGAAAATTTCATGAAAAGAGTAATGACCTGTCATCAGAGCCGTGGTCATTTTCCGGATATTTTATTCCACACTTAATCGGAACATGTCTTGTTTACAATCCAATAAAAATATACAATTCTCTCATAAAATACATGCTTTTATTTTAAAATTAAAAAGTTCACTCTTACTGAGACACCCTTTACTAGGAGTTCATGTACCACAGGAGCCACTGGATAAGCGACTATTTGACTTTCAGACCCCTCCGTACCACGGAGAACACGAGTAACAAACCTTTGTTACTCGTGTGTCTCTGTATTTTAATGAAAATTAATTATAGGTACCTACCTATAATTAATTTTCATTAAAATACAGAACAAACAACAAAGTATCTCTTTTACATACCCAAACAATAATAACTTTGCCCTCGAAACCTTGACCAAATTTTTGGGGTTGTATGTACAGTCAGCAGTATAAGCTGCACGCGATGTTTACAAAATATCTTAGAGCTGTAACTTTATGTAAGCTTAGGGATTTATAATCTTTATTTTATAAAGCTGCACACGATGTTTACAAAATATCTTAGAGCTGTAACTTTATATAAGCTTAGGGATTTATAATATTTTTTCTTGTTCGCCTTTCCTTGTGTCCCACTGCTGGACGAAGTCCTCCCCTTTTTCAAATCTCCCTATCTTGTGCTATCTTACGTTATCAATCGTTATCATTTCGTCACACCCCCTTCGCCGTTGTCTACCTCGACAGCGATTTATTACTATAAAGTATAAAAAAAATGGTATGGAACAGTTTGTTTGTTTCTTTCGGATATCGATAAAATCCTGTTCTGGAAACTGTTCAAAAATCCAACTGTATGTATGCAAATCATCGTAAAATTATCAGAAAATATAAACATATATGTATATAGATCGGTCTGTAAGCTTTATAGACCAAGCTATCTATTGTCTGTTAATTTGTTGTACAGACGCCAGCACAGCAAGCTACCCGAAACTGTCAAATTTTCCCAATCAACTTTGAACCTTATGCTTTAGCGCTAAAGTTGAAAATCTGTTAAAGTAGTTTGACAGATTGTAGTAGGTTGATGTGCTGGCGTCTGTTCAAAGAAATTGTACAGTCTCCATTTACAGTTTCATGAACTTCTCAATTTGTGAAAACAGCACCATAATTGCGTATCACAATCTGAATCATTTTGAAGGATATTGCTAATCCATTGCTTTATATGTTCAACAACGTAAATCACGCAATGAATGTTATTGAACTGTCAAAATGAAACCCATTGCTGCTGTGAATGTGTTACGCAATGAGGGTTTTCTGAAATGACGTTCGCTAGGTGGCAGCACTGACACGACAGGTCCAGACATCTGTCAAAGAGCCTATATTTTCTTTAGTCATGACGGAATGATGAACGAATGAATGAATCGAATGATGAACGTCATCATATATTTTATATTGGAAGACCTCCTGTCACAGTGGTGCCAACTGGTGCCGTAAATTTTCACGAAAACCCTCATTACCCCGCTGCTTATTTTTTAAGCATTCATCACCCGCTGGCACCTTTCGCAAAACGGCTGTGTATTTGAATAGGTACGTTCATTTACTTTATTTGCCAACAGTACCTACGATGAAATGAAAGAGCCTACAACCGTGTGAGACGCATTACTTACGTGAATGACATCAGCACAACTCATAGAAACCTCTCCTCCCTAAGAGGGTTTTAAGGCCGCCATCTTTATTTATAAGGCAGGCAGTCAAGGTCGAGGCTAAGAGGGCCTTTGTTGTCCCCCATGGGTCCTCCATTCCCTCGGGTCAAAATCAATAAGGAATCACTTAAGTTCAAAGAAATTCTAATCTATGTTTCCGACTTTACTCGTTGATAGGATGAGATGACGACTGAGAAAAGAAATGATGGAAGAACAAGATTATGGTGCGCCGACCCCAAAAAAATTTGGATAGGTTCAGGAGAATGATGAATAATGATGTTCTTTGCAATCAAAAAAGTTCTGTTTCTGTTTATTAGAAAAGTATTCGGGTATTGAAAGTGTGTGTAACTTTCACACGAAGTATAAAATAATCCATATTAATTTATTAATATTATTATAAATGTGAAAGTAGTCTGTCTGTTACCCATCTTTCTGAACGGACAAAGGATACTTTTGATCGCAGTTATACATTTCCGCGGGCTAGTTTCGACCACCACACGGGCGGAGCTGCGGGCAAAAGCCTGTCTCGTTTCAGAGCTTGACTGTTTATACTACCTGCAGTTACTGCTTTTTGGTTTTACTTATGCATTACAGACAAGTTTAAACTTTTTCTCTTTGTTCCTTAAAGGGCAACTAAGCTTGTGTGTATTTACTCTATGGACTTATTATAATAATAAGTCCATAGAGTATTATAACAATAAGTCCATGATTTGCTCTTATACCATGGCAGCCTTCCAGCCAGCATTTCCTTCTTTATGCCAGCGCTGCGACATTTGTTTTTTTAATGTCGCATATCATGCTGAGATAGAAGCATTTTGGCCTCGAACAGGACTTTCGTTTTCTTTTACTTTTTTAATATATAATTTTATTTTTAGGGTTCCGTACCCAAAGGGTAATAAAAACGGGACCCTATTACTAAGACTCCACTGTCCGTCTGTCTGTATGTCTGTCACCAGGCTGTATCTCATGAACTGTGATAGTTAGACAGTTGAAATTTTCACAGATGATGTATTTCCGTTGCAACAAATAATAAAAATAAAATAAAGTTAAAATTTAAAAGGGGTACAAAAGAAACGTTTTTTCGGCGTTTTATGCCTTGTGGTACGGAACCCTTCGTGTGCGAATCCGACTCGCACTTGGCCGGTTTTTTGTTTTAATTTATGATTGTGTTTAGTTTAGTATGTGATCTTCCTGTAAGAGTTGCTGCTTTCTTCTTTCAATAAGTTCTGTGAACACGTGTCATGTCTATAAAGTTTATTTGTGCTAAAGATCTACGTCTTATGAAGTCGGGAAGCACAAGTTTTAATACTCCTATCATGGTTTCGTCTGGGATCGCAACAGTGAGACTTACGACCCTAGACAAAACAATATCATTCTCAGAAACTTATTTATAGCTCATAACCTTTTATCTTCCATTATTTCTCTTAAAGTTTCTAACCAGCTCTTGACAAGGTTCTTATTAATGACTAATAGGTACCTACAGCTATGTCAGACAAAGATGATCGTGGATAAAAAAGGTTTCAAATAACTGGTTTCTAATTTAATTTATATTTTTTTAAATTTTATGACATTGATTTTTACAATCTGTGACTACAGTAACTCACACACTTGTTAAAATTCTAGGAAAATTATCTACTTTTACAATATTTGTAAATAATTTGTAAATATGTGAGCACCATGTACGAGTATCTATCACATAATTGATTTACCTCTCATTGCTTCATTTTTAATTCTTTTTACTTTTTGTGGTAGACTTATTTTATTCTAGCTGCATCGTCTTCACATATAATATATTATGTATACTAAGGGCCTGTTTCACAATCGCTGAGTAAAGGTATAAGTAGTTACTCAACGAGTTAATTACATAGAGGTTAAATCCTTTCGATAGCTTTCTTTGCGTTTCACAATCATCCAATCAGTAAACTAAAGTCATGATTAGCTAATTAATACTTACAAATGAGTGTGCTGGCAACTTTAGAGTTTAACGTTTCGTTTCAAGGCAAGAGTAATTTATGTGTTTCTATAAAGTATAGTAATCACAGAATTATCATGAAACATATTTTTCGTTATGATTATCAAGTATAATAAAGATAAATACATACAAAAAAATAGTACAATGTAATGTAAAAGAGTGATTCCACCTTTTAAAAAGGCAATGTTTCTGCAAGAATGAAACGCAACGAGTTGTTAACAAAATGTCTATGTCAAACGTCGGTCAGTCAGTAGACGTCAAAAAATTGCCGGTGTTTGGTAAATATTATTAGTCTGAAATTGAATTTATTTTATTTGGTTCTCCACGCGGTCCCGTCATGCGTTGGAAAAAATCATCAAATTCATCTTCAATAAGATCAAAAATGTCCATTTCAAATTAAAAAAATTTTTGTTGTTGACGAAAATCTGGAAATGTCGTATTTGAGGTTATGTTTTCTTACATTTACTTGTCAAGTAAACGGTTACTTGGCGGTGCATCCGATGATTAACTTAATGAGCAGATAAAGTGGTGATTAACCCTACTCAGGGATTGTGAAACGTAAAAAATTGTTTACTGAGCAGATAAGTTCGAAGTAGCTTACTTAGAACTTTACTCAGCGATTGTGAAACAGGCCCTAAACCTTGTTAAAAATTTTAAAAGAGTAACAGTGGCGTTTCTTGCCCATTCTTCTCCATACGAACACTACCTTTTGGAAGGGGCGACTAGAATCAATTCAATTTCACTGTAAGTTTTGACGTTCAAAAGTGCCTTTAATGTGCCTATTTGAAATAAATGATTTGACTTTGGTTTAAAGTTATCTTAAATAATATATTTTTTTAATCTAAAACCAATCAAGGCAGTCGTTGTTTTTTTAATGTAAACCACTTTTCTTCTTCTTTTAATAACCTTATCATAACACAGGATCAAACAATTAAAAGCCCGTTCTATTTCAAAGCAATAAAGTTGAAAATTGCGAATCAATAGTTGAAGTTGAACATTGTTCAGTTTTTTTTTCATCGCTCACAAAGGAGGTTATTTTTCTCATATTTATCCATCGACACGTCTCTTGAGATAGAGGGGAAAGGAAAATTTAAGAAACTTGTGTTTTCTACGAGTGTATGTATTCTTTTTCTTGCTGTAACACAAACTCAATGTGGGCCTATGTAGCCTGTAAATAAAAGATTAATTTTTTATTTTTTTTTATTTATAATAAGTATCCAGATTAGACCGATTTTGCTAAAAAAATGCCTTTTCAATACGTTTGTAATAACAATAATGTCTGCATTCTAAAGCCTAGAAAATATTATGCCTCATTGAAGGGCCAAAAGATTATTACATTCTTTATGTAGGTACAAAGAAGTATTCCTAAAAGTGTAGAGGCCACGCGCGTAGCACGGCTACGGCGTAGCGTGGGTGCGTAGCAGCGTAGCAATACCTGCCGAAAATTCCATATTCATATATTTTTTTGCATTCCATAATGTTGTAGTGGTGTTACAATGGCTTAAAGCTAAGGTAAAATTATGGGCAGTGCCCTGTAGGGCACAACTAAAAGTATAAAATTAATTCTTAAAATAAAAATAAAGATCATTGGACACCATTGTATGGAAACTATACCCACGCTGTACAGAAATAAAATAGAGTGGAATAGACAAATTAATGTCTCTAGGTAACGATAGTATGGGTTGCATTAGTGTGTTAACTAAGCATTTATTTATTAGGAAAAAAAACTTTCTTTAACACGTTCAACGCTTCTGAGAGAGTTTGGTCGTCCGTGCGTTACGGCCGCTGTATATCCGCTACCAGAGTTTCCTGATTTGCGTTACGGCCGGTATAGACATCGGTTTTTTATTGACCTATTAATTTTTACTCACATAGTTAAACAAAAAAAAATGTACATGTATATAAAAGTGGGGTTTATACCCCACTTTTATATACATGTACATTTTTTTGTCTTACTTGTTAAGTTACCTTAACAAGTTAAATCTAATTTGACGACCAACCGTGGCGCAATGGTTAAACGATTGACTGCTGCGCTGCGTGTCGTGGCTTCACTTCCCGCACGGAACAAATATTTGTATGACCTAAAAGTAGTTGTTCCGGGTCTGGCTGTTTGTGTATGTGAGTTTATATATTTGTAAACGCACCCACAATACAAGGGAAATTGGTAAAAAAAAATGTTTTTTGTACGTAAGTTTTCACAAATCGGGTCAGATTACGCCCAAACAAATTCCGCGCTGGCAATGGAAACTCCGCGTTCTTTTTTTATGAAATTATCCGATGTTATTTCGGCCGGAATTGTCATCGGTAATTTAAAAACATGGCGGGCGTAACACCCAACTTTATGTCGCGTGATTTCGGCAGATGTGTTGCTAAAAGTTCAGAATTGTCTTGCTTTTACTGAAGCAGAAATTCTGTATACATTCAACATTTTATACGAATATTTCCCTTCGTAGTTCATTTGTTTAATTGAAATATTAACCGCGAGCAGAGCCGCGGTTATGGCTACTTCTCCCCTTCAACGGGGGTTTTCGTGAAAATTTACGACACCAGTTGGCACCACTTTGACAAGAGGTCTTCCATTTCAACAAAGAATATAAATATATACGTTCATCATTCGATTCATTCATTCGTTCATCATTCAGTCATGACTAAAGAAAATATAGGCTCTTTGACAGATGCCTGGACCTGACGTGTCAGTGCTGCCACCTAGCGAACGTCATTTCAGAAAACCCTCACTGTTGAAAAATCAAAATTTGATTTATAACAATAGAAATTCAATCGTGTCTCATAAGCCACAGTTGAGCTTCTACAAAACAGCCAATTTTAAATTCACTTGGTTCCAGCCTAGTAGACAAACAATACCTTTTGTTGTGTGTGTTTATCATTTAGTAAAAGGACGCCGGAAATCGGACCGTCGTCGTCATGGGATATGGGATTATTTGGTTTTGTCCCTTTGCTATTAATGTATAGGTATATTTGCTGCAAAGGCAACTATTAAGTGGTTTCTTTTCAGACTGTTTTTAAATATTATTTTTTTCTCCAGGTAAACAAAAAAATGTTAAGGAGAGATTACGTCTTAAAAGCTAAGGAAGATTAATGAATAATCTACTGCGTTTCCACGGATATGAAAAATAAACTAAGGTATAGTGAAGATTAATTATTTTTTATGGTTCCGTACCACAAAAGGAAAAAACGTAACCCTTATAGGATCACTTTGTTGTCCGTCTGTCTGTCAAGACCCTTTATCTCGGGAACTCGTGGAGGTATCAATTTAAATTAAAATCATGTGCTCAGGTCTACTAGTGCCTTGAAGCTGTGAAAAAATCAATCTTCCAAGTTAACGTAAAAAAGATACGGCCGTTTATGCCGCAAAAACGTATATCGACAATCTCAAGGGAATTAAAATTCATAGGGTACTTTACGTTGACCTAGAATCATGAAATTTGACAAGAAGCAATTTCATGTAGCACATGTAAACGAAAAAATCCGTAATCCGTAAAGTAGTTACATACCTACAAATTTGTACGGAACCCTCGCGCCTCGGTGCGCGAGTCTTTTTTTTTTATTCAATAAATGAATATCCTGTTATGTAATTTAATCATAATTTAAATATGATTTCTACAAATATACACATTCACGCGAACAAAATGAGAATCGAATAAAATATTTACTGCCAGTTTTCGTGTTTTCTCACAGTCTCGTTGACAACGTAATTCCTTTGAGGTTTTATTCGATTGAACATAAAATATGGCGCCATTTTGTGTGTCAAAGATTTAAATTGCTAGATTTGCTTTAAATCCTTGTTTGTGTGTCAATTTAATGTTTTATTCAAATTCATGAAATATTCAAGTTTGGTAAAGAGAGACATTTGTGCTGGTTTTGTTTAAATTCAATTACGTCTGGTAAAGAATTTACATAAATGTCTATTCATGTATATTTAGGATACCTAGAACTTTAATTTAAAGATATGAATAGGAATTAATGTAGGTCACCTATATGGTGTTTCCAATTAACTGTCTACATTGCTGGAAATATACCGAATAATATTTATAAGGCCTTTTCAATTAGATATTTTGTAAAATAACATATTTTTAACGTAATTTCAATCAAAAAATTCCGTAACGAAAATAAAACCTAACACCGTCCACTCCGACCGGTACAGCGGCGCGGCGGTGAAAGCCGTGCATCGTCCAACGTCGTTTCAGTTCGGCAGACTTTGGCACGGTGTTTGTGTGCGTGCGACTAGACGTATGCGTGTAGACTAGCTGCTAACTGCTCATAACTGATTCTATCTCTTTTAGACACGATGCTAGGTGAGACAGCGTGCTTTTAGGCCGCGTCCACGAGTGAGTTCGAGCCCGCGACTAGTTATATAAGTATATATCGATATCAAGTCTCAAACTTATGTTTCTTATTTCAGTTACCATAAACCTATAGTTTCAATGATAAATATTCCTGAATAACCTACATGTATTGTAAGATAATAAAAATATTTTAAACGATATTAACTTCTCATTTATTCAATAAAAGAAAAAATAATGTTTTCTTATCGGTCACCACGCTCAATAAGTGTAACTTGAATTAATATCAAAGAAAAAAAAATACTGCATAAATAAAAAATAAATAAATAATTATAATTGCATAAGTTGATAAAAAATGCTATGCAATAGCTTTACTGCGGCAGTCCCCGAGTGTCACACGTATTTTTTTTTTAATATACCTATCAAACAACAATTCACCACGCCTGTATTCCTTTCAAGGAATGAATGCCATCCCTGCCTAACTTTTAGAGGATAGGTAGAAGTGCATAGTACTAAAACTAGATAGAATAAAGCACAGGACAGTAGTTCTAGTAATAAAACTAGATGAGTTGAATTCACAAATAACTGCCGATACTTAGGAATTCAAGATGATAGGACTGTCAGTCACCATCCAGTCATCAGTCGACATGGTGGTGACTAATATGGGTATGTTCCACGAGATGTTTCCTCTCCTTTGTGTGAAGCCGCTAAAGCACTGTTTATGGTATTTAGTCGTAAGTTATAACTTTGTAAGTAGATGTAGTTTAGTTTAAGTTAGGGTACGATGGAATTGAAATGTACTTTATGTGTAAAAATTCCTTAAATAAATACAAATTTTTAAAAAATGTAGGTGACCTTGATTGATATGTTCTTTCTTTGTAGTGTGCGAAACTGCAGTGTGATTCTGTAA
Source organism: Luperina nickerlii (assembly GCA_963855955.1). Classification (NCBI taxonomy): domain Eukaryota; kingdom Metazoa; phylum Arthropoda; class Insecta; order Lepidoptera; family Noctuidae; genus Luperina; species Luperina nickerlii. Next base: position 5,381,553 of record OY979664.1, read on the forward strand.
CCATCTCACCGTGAAAACTTAGGTGAAGTGAGCGTGGAGTGAGCTGTCAATAGTGTCAATTCCTAGCAAAAAAAAAACTCGTATCACCTACGTTTTTCCGGGTAGATTTTTACAGAATCGACCGGCTGATTATTACAGAAAACTTTTTTACAAAAAAAAAACACTACAAAGTGAAAAATAACTTTAATTTCGGAAGTCGGTGTCATTGGTTCCGCATTTTCGTTTATTGACAGCGACTTCCAAAATTAACGTTATTTTTCACTTTGTAGTGTTTTTTTTTTTGGAAGTCGGTTGTTTTTTTTTTTGTAAAAAAAGTTTTATATTTCACTTTTTAGTTGTAGGTACCTACCTACCCCACACAAATCCACACATACCCTTTCAAACCCTAATATTATTTTTATTTTTTATTTATTTATTAAACTTTATGCACATAATGTACAAAGGCGGACTTAATGCCTTGGGCATTTTCTACCAGTCTACCTTAGGGTGATGCAGAGACAAAACAGTAGGTGCAACAGGACGGAAAATTTTGAAGAATAAAATATAATAATAAATACTTATATACATACATACAACAAATTATACAAAGTGAGGAAAGATAAAAAAAAATAAAAACATAGATGGAGAAAACCAACAAATTAATTATGGGACAAGTCTGCCAACGTCTTATGGATGTGTTCCCGAGCTTTTATTTTAAATGTGAGCCGACTGGTTGCCATCCTGATATTCAGAGAGAGCGCATTCCAAAGGAAAACCGCCTGGACAGGAAAAGAAGATTTAAGAAAGCCAGAGCGGTGAGTAGGACATCGTAGAAGACGATTATTGGAAGAACAAAGATTCTTGATGTGCGCAGAGCATAAATATTGGAAGTGAGAAGTAAGATAAGAAGGAGAAGTGGGTTTGTCTAGAAGAGAAAACAAAGTTGTCAAAGCTCTTAACGCTCTGCGCTGTCTGATGGGTAACCATTTTAAGCGTAACCGATGTGCGGACACATGATCATACTTACGGAGATTAAATACGAATCGAATGCAGTTATTTAGAAGTCGGTCAAGTTTATTGAGGAGATCTGCATTCAGGTCGTAGTAACACACATCACCATAGTCAAGAATGGGAAAGATAAGGGACTGAACTAGCATTACCTTTATATGGGATGGGAGAACGTTTTTCAATCGATAGAGCGACCGCAACGTACCGGTGACTCTCTTGCTCACAATCGCGACCTGCTTACGCCAGTCAAGGCAAGTGTCAACATACAAACCCAGATCCTTGACGTCAGAGCTAAACGGAATCACTTTGCCGTCAAAGGTAACCGGAGGTACCGTTAAACCATTCAGCCTTCTCAAGCTATGGGAGCTCCCTACGATGATAGCCTGGCACTTGGTTGGGTTAACGACTACCCCGAAGCGATCAGACCAGTAATATCACTTGCTCATCACATGTTACAAAATATAGCTTATCCCGATGCTGGGAAGTTAATTGTTGAGGAGTTCTCCTGGTAAGAACCAGGAGAACTCCTCGACAACCACTCACCATACGCATTGTGACGAGAATAAATAGCTTAGCAACCATATAGCAAGTAATCGAATCGCAACCCGTGAAATATTTATCATTGAGTAGTTCCGATGGCCATCTGTAGTCTTCATCATCAGCTCCACTTTACCAAATGATGAGTTCCGAGAGCAAATGCTCAAGTTACTTAAAAAATACCCAAATCGCTATAGGTTTGCCTATAAAATTTGAGGGTTTCCCTGGATTTTCATGGGATCCTCTCATCATATTCCAACTTGATGAGAATGGGACCACCTCGAGAGACCACCTCTATACCCTTTCAAACAAAACAAAAAAATTAAATAAGTCCACAATTGACGGAGAAATTGGTGAACATACATAAAAGACATACATTAAGTCGAACATATAACCTCCTTTTTAGAAGTCGGTAAAAAGTAATTCCGTATTTTGTAAGACCGCTTCCAATCTACTTTAAAATGTGCACTAAACTATTCATGTTCTACCAGCAAAAATCCCCCACAATTTAAGACTTACTCGAAGTTAAAACGACACTTCGCCAAAGATACCGATCTAAAACAAAGTGGTTTGAAACTTGGTTAAAGTTAGTACCTACCCAACTACCCATAAATTAACTGCAGCTCTTTCATAAAGAGACAGTTGCGGGGAGAGAAAGTCTCGTTATCGTCTCTCTGACCCCGAGGATCAATGCAAATGCACCAGTTTACTCCGAGATGCTTGAGTAGGGTCACTTTGTTTTTGAGTCGGTCTAGTATTATGTAGGATTAGGCTTAACATGCTTATAAGGGATAAAGAACCTATGAATATGCTAAAGGGTGCTACATTATGCATGTTAAAATGTTCCCACTGCTGGGACACAGACCACCTCGCTTCGAGAGAGAGTGGGCTATAATCTACCACACGGGCCCAGTGCGGGTTTGTAAATGTCACATGTCTTGGAATTTTTGGTTCTGGGATATACCGGTTTCCTCACAATGTTTTCCTTCACCATTTTCCAAAGTAAAACGCCTTTCTGGGTTCGAACCTCCAAACTGTAAGTCGGGGCCGTTACCACAGCCACCACTGCTGTCTAGGTGTCTCTTCTCTCTCTCTCTCTCTCTCTTTATAAACTTGTTTATAATAATAATAATAATAATCATTTATTTCGAGCAACAAGACTCATAGTAAGTAAGTTTAATCAAAGGCAAAATCGAATAGGTATGACCGAAAAGGTACGTGTGGGTCGTTATCATCAGCCGTATTTTAACTACTGTGGGCGTACTATGGGTAGTGTTGGTTATTGCACAATAGAAAAAACCGTTTGTAGTTCAAATCAAATTACAATTTTACGAATAAATTAATCTCACTAGCGAATCACACACTGCTGGTAGACGACACGACTAGATACGGAACGCGAGACAGTTTCTGACTTTTTTGAGCACATGTTGTCCGTACGATGTCCAGTATCCAAGAGAGCCGCTCCACCTCGCTGCTCGCTCTCCTGGACTCCCCACGAACTCAGGCTAGACTCTGTCGAGGGCCGCCGGGCGGCGCTGGCGTTCCGAATAGACAAACGAATGACTCCGTCAGGTATATATTTTGCTGACACACTGCGCTTGCATCATGCCCACCCGATCCGACCCGGAGTACGTATCACTCAGTTAAGATTTTGCCAAAGAAACGAAAACATTATCTATACATATTATAAAGCAAAGTTGCTTTTCGTGTCTGTATGTGTGACCGCTTAGATCTTCTAAGCTGCACAATCAATTTTGATGCGGTTTTCACCAATGCTTAGACCATTTATTCTGCTAGAAGGTTTATATGTATAATACGATATTTCGTCAAGTCATATTAACCGTGCGAAGCAAGGGCGCGTCGCTAGTAAACTAAGACAGGGCATGACGAGTGGATTTCCTGCGAGAAATGCTGTAAACTACGTACCTACCCAGAACAGCTCAACTTTATTTACTATGAATTCGTCACGCGCGGGAATCGCATTCCTAAACTCATTGAATTTCAACAATGTCATCGGATTCTCATTCTGAAGTTACGTAATTTGAATACTATTCTTCTTGATCTAAGTCAAATCAAATCAAATCCATCGTCGACTTTGTCTCTGTCATCTCTGACCTAGACTAGAGTCAAGAGCAAACCCATTTCAAATAAAATTAAAAAAATATTTTATTTCACATAAACCTACATAGGCAATTATGAAACGTCAGAAGCTAGGTGCGCGGTTTCAATTGGTCGTTCCCTATGAAAAAGAGCCGGCAAGAAACTCCACGGTTACTTTTTTAAAAATAATTGACTTTTACAATGTTTTCAAATTACAGTAGGTGACAGGACAGCGTAGGCCTGTCAACCCGTTTCAGGTACCTACTTGATAAAATAATAAATTGGTTTACAGATCTAAAGTCTACAAGGCCAACAAAGTCTTCACATTTACATAATAAAAATCTATCAAAAGGATAAATAAAGCATAAGAACGTATTAAAAGCAAGTAAGTAATGGATAAAGAATTTATAATTTCTAAACAGATTTGAAATAAAACTTTATAATTTACTTTCATAATCTCTTAAATATTTACACTAAGTACTAAATTAAAAGACTAACTAACTTTAAGTGGGACACTCAGAAAGTTTTGCGAAAATAATAAAAAATGCTCTATAGGGAAATATTTACCTATAGAACATTTTTATTGAATATTTTCAAAGTACTCTCCACTAATTTCTATACAAAGTTTCATGCATCTGAACCAGTTTTGGAAACACTTTTTCCAGTCCGCCGCAGACACCTCTTTTACAGCCTGCTCCAACGCTGACAGAGCATCTTCCGGCGACGAAAATTGTATCCCTTTGAGCTGATTTTGTATTTTCGGGAATAATAAGAAGTCACACGATGCTAGGTCAGGGCTGTAAGGAGGGTGACCCAGGAGTTTGATCGGCGTGCTGTCCAGGAAGTCCCTCGTTTTGAGCGCGGTGTGCGAAGGCGCGTTGTCGTGGTGGAACAGTAGCCCGCGGAGCCCTGTTAGGTCGCTTTCTAAACTTATGCTAAGCATTTGGTAGTATACCATTCAGCATTGATCTGATACTTCTTTGGTTCCGTAAAGGAATTGACACCAAGTAGCCAGTCAAATTGAAAAAAAACATGTTGCGGAATTTCGGAAGTCGGTGTCTTGGGATCTGTATTTTAGTTTTAGTTTTTTGCCACCGTCTTCCGAAATTAAAGTTATTTCATAATTTTGAGTTCATTTCTTTTTGAAGTCAGTAAAATTTTTTTAAATTACTTCTTTTACTTAAAAGAATCATATTTTCAAAATAGATTATAACTAGCCAGTCTCTCATAAATAAAAACTTTTTTTCGCAATACTTTCTGAGTGATCCAGAATCTCCAGTTCCCAGTTTGATATCACTCTCAATCTGTCAAAAATACCTCTAATTTCCTTACATTTTTGACAAGTTTTTAACATTTGTTTGCCGCCGAGATGAGACTGCTACTAGACTTGAACATTTTAAATTACCTACGAGAATTTGGCCTTCTGATCTCATCACTTGATACTTCATCCCAGTTTGTCACCTTAATTTGTTCTCCTGGAGTTAAAATATACGAGGAAAAGGTTGACGGATTGAGGATTGATTGGTGAACAGCTGGCGTTTTGAGGAACAGTCTCATGTAATTGTGACGTTCAAAAAGTGCTGATTCTCATCATAGTTTGAATAAAAGACTTGATTTATTTTAATTTCGACCTTTTCCAAGAAAAGTCCTAGAACTTACGAACGGCTAGTCACTATGAAAACAGCTGAAGATAGTGGAGCAAGGACCTCCTAATCCAGTAGGTACCTACTACACTGACTCAAATTGCGCTACACTTTACTTTCCCTGCAGCGCTCAAATAAGTTCTACCGTTGATCTAGCTAAATTGTGAATTCCTTTTCTTATTATGTATACAGATAAAACTATGCAATGGGTTTCCATTCGTCGACTGCACGTTCATGTATATCGAGATTGAAAGAAAACCTGCAATAACGAAAATTCTATTTTTAGCAAAGAATGAGAAAGTACAGACGCCAGCACATCAAGCTACCCGAAACTGTCAAATTTTCCCAATCAACTTTGAACCTTATCCTATAGCGATAAAGTTGAAAATCGATTAAATAAATTCGACAGATTGTAGTAGCTTGATGTGCTGGCGTCTGTACATAATTTATCGAGGTAAACCTCATTGTTTTTTTTATGCTCAGAAAATAAATTTAAAGGACATGTTAGGTTTTTGTATGGAGGCTGGGCTTTTATTCGAAGCTACTGTGAACAGGGAAGAGATCATATTTTTATGAAAGTACATAAATTAAGGAGACTTTGTATATTTTTTAATTTTTTTTTGAAAGCACCCTTTCCTTAATTATTATACATTTTAATAATCATTATTTAAAAAATAAATTGCAACCCACAGTAATTATTGGTTTTGGCAACACTTTTCGGTTGGATGTCATTATTGTCATTGTGAATTGTAAACGTCAATCAAGTGTCAAATTCAATTCAATTTTGACCTGTGTACTGACAGCTGACAAGTATGACAACCTTACTGGCACAGGTAATATTTTCATAGATTCCATTAGGAGGCAAAGGAATTAATGCCATACATACAAATCATGGAGTTGGTTTTATTTTAAGCCATCTAATATTATTTTAGAATATTTTAAATAACAATAAGGTGTATAATTTGCTTTAAAAATGATATTTAACCATTTTTTTCTTTGTTTCAATGTGCAAAAATAATATTATGACACCAGAAATATCTGGATTTAAAATATGTATTATTCAATAATGGTGCTTTTAATATTTTTTCTGTTTTTGTCAGGCCATCCTGAATATGTTTCCCCATCAGAAAAACCATACATGACAGCTGTTCAAAAAAATTATTATTTTAAGCCCATTTCCTAACATGTCCTTTGTCCTGGCTGTCATTTGATGATATTTGACGGTCGTTACGGGTAGTCAGAAGCCCGAAAGTCTGACAACCAATCTTACCAAGGGGTATCGTATTACCCAGTAACTGGGTTGTGGAGGTCAGATAGGCAGTCGCTCCAAGTAAAATACTGGTATTCAGCTGCATCCGGTTAGACTGGAAGCCGACCCCAACATAGTTGGAAAAAGGCTAGGCAGATGATGGACGCTCAGAAAAATATAAACCGAATGTACAATGCGTGCCACGAAAGATGAGACTTGACACACCACGTGGTTTGACATGCGCAGTACACGATTTTAGGTATCTTGAGCGGTATGAGGTCTGAGTGCGGGACGGGACCGGACGTCATAGGGGCGGCGGAAAGAGCGGGGGAGGCGGGGTCAAGTCTCATCTTTCGTGGCACGCATTGTAAGCGGGCACGCCTTTTATGCCCGGAGGTTTTTATTTAGGCATTTAGTTTTAGGAGTATTGTGTTCAACGTGTTTGTTGGTATATTGGCGTGTGCTAGCTGATATATGGCAAATATTTTAACTAAATGTTTTGTGTTTCGTAATATTATTACTTACTATTGTATAGAATCAAGTTCTACTAACTGAAAAAACAGCAACCTAACTGCTTAACACTAACAGTAGCAATGGTTTTCATTTTGACAGTTCAACAACATTCATTGCGTTATTTACATTGTTGAGCACACACATTTTTCAAACATATGAAGCAATGGATTAGGAATATCCTTCAAAATAATCCAAATTGTGATTGATAGTGTGTTACCCAATTAGGGTGCAGCTGTGCTGCCAGTGCCGGATTACAATGCGTGCCACGAAAGATGAGACTTGACCCCGCCTCCCCCGCTCTTTCCGCCGCCCCTATGACGTCCGGTCCCGTCCCGCACTCAGACCTCATACCGCTAAAGATATCTAAAATCTTGTACTGCGCATGTCAAACCACGTGATGTGTCGAGTCTCATCTTTCGTGGCACGCATTGTACCCACGTAGCAGGTGTAACAAATGCTACAGGCCCCGCGCTTGGACGTACATAAAAGATTTCATGGTACCCTATACCATTAGGTTTATTGAAATATTAATAAAGAATGGTCAAAAGAAACCTAAACTCTCCGAGATGGGATGCTAAAAATTTTCAAACTCACTTCGCTCGCTCTTGCATAGAAGGTTCTCTCAGAACTTGCAAGTAGGTACGTAGGTTTTTACAAAAGTAGGTACCTACTATTATACTGAGCATTGTTTGACGAAAGTAATTTGGCTCAAGTACTTCAACTGACATGCAACGGAAAAGAACTTATTTGTTAAGAAACATTGATTTAACTAATGAAAAATCACTACACAACTAAAACTATTATGAAAAAGTTCTGTTTCATCTTGTAAACCTTGGAACCAACAAACAAACTAAGTTCTACTATATTTTCTTCTAGGTAAAATTTACTACAGGCCCCACGCTGGCTTAATCCGGCACTGTGTGCTGCTGGGGAGTATGTTGCGCCACTTCTTTTTTCCAGCTAAAGCACTAGGAACTATGAAAAATTGATTTTCAAAACGTGCCCATTTTCACCTTTATTGAATAAATGACCTTTGATTTTGAACATTACAAAAAAAATATAAAAATAAACCGTTACCTACTTTAATTTAATATCTGGCAATGGAACTGATGGTTAAGAGTATAACGAGCAGCGCCATCCTTAAGAGCCGGTGCCTCTGTGTATTCCTAAAAAAAAACTATAATATTGAAGATTGTTTTCCCCGCCATTGAAAATATTATAATGCGGATTATATCGGAAGTATAGTGCCATGCCACCCCGCTGCGATAAAAGACTCTGGGACAACAGAGCTCTTAATTGACAAAACGTGCTGATTCTCAGCCTATTTTGAATAAATGACTTTTGATGTTTGATATAATTTACTCTGACATCTAGAATCATGAGATGGGCAGCTAAAATTGTCGCGTTTAAGCATGGTACGAGATAGCGGTCTCAAACCGACCTACAGTTTTTGCATTTTTATTTCAATAACTAAAATAAAGTCCGTTAACGTCCTGAATCCATCCAAAATCGTGATTTTAAACATGTTCCGATAGCGAAAAGCCATATATAGTTTATTGTTTGGGTTACTACATAGAGATATTAGGGAAAGGGCAATGACCACTATTGCCACGCTAAAACGCGGCAACTAATTAATTTTGTTGGGATTTTTGCCGTTCTTGTTTAAAGCTGTCGTCACTCGACCTAACTAGATCTAGCAAATAAAAACTACACAGGCTTTGACATAACTGTTTTTTGTTGTTAATTCAATAAAAGTAGGTTTGCTTCATCATAATAGAGTATGTATTTATTTATGTATCTATTATACAGCATTAAATATATATTTATGTATCTATTATAGTCTATTATTTTGCATCACTGACAACCCCATTTTTTATATCCACGCAATCACTGTCCATTCCAAGGTTGCCTGTGGTGACAATGTACAGACTGGCGTCTGTACATTGTTAGAAGCTACTACAATCTGTCAAATTTCTTTAATAGATTTTTAACTTTATCGCTAAAGTAAATTGGGAAAATTTAACAATTTCGGGTAGCTTGATGTTCTGGCGTCTGTACGTCTCTGTACGAGTATAAAATTATATTCTAATATTACAAAAATACATCAGCTTTTCATTCCAGTAGCGCTAATATCTTCCACAAATTACAGCTCAAAAAGCAAATAAAAATTGATTAAGTATTTCATAAAATTATCAACGAACAACACATAATCAAATTATTTTTGTTTACGCAACAAGATCTTCTGATATCTACAGCTAAAAACAAAAATACACTGGTTCTGAGTCCTCATTCTAGAACTTGAACCCACCTAACAAGATTGTGCGATCCAATTTTCTTGATTTCATGGAAGGGGACTGAAATGAAATTTCATTAGATAAGGAACTCAGTTTTTACAACGTTTCAGTATCTTGTAAATGCAGCAACTGTGAGCGAAATTGGGTGACTACAATACAAACTTTGTATATATTTATTTTTAAAGCGAATTTCACATATCGACGGCGAAGTGCCAATACCTCCTAACTGATTTTTTTTTTGAGAAATTCACTTTTTTTCGTTTTGAATTTAAAGGCGTTATTCGCATGTTTTAGTGAAATCGCAAAGTGTATTTTTATTACAGCAACATTAAATTAAAATGTGGAAATACATATTACCTCCCAACTAAAACAACGTGTCTATTTTTGAACGTTTTTATCCAGTATGTGTAAATTTTTGACTTTGTCAGTTAGGAGTTATTGGCACTTCGCCGTCGATATATAATACGTTCACTTTAGAACATTTTACGACAACGTTTTATGTAGTATTGAGAGCACGATTTTATTAGGTACTTGACGAAATGTAAAGTTTTTCTTTTTACGATATATCGACCTTTTATGGTTTCTTTTTAACCTCCAACAAAAACAGAGACGTGTTATGTTTGACGTGTGTATCTGTGTGTGTCTGTGCCATCGTAGCTTTCAAACGGCTGAACCGATTTAGATTTTTTTTTGCTTGATATGTGACTTGAACGAGAGTGTTCTTAGCTATGATTCAAGAAAATCAGTTCAGCTGTTTGAAGATTATCAGCTCTTTTCTAGTTGATGAATGCATTAGCCGTCCCGTCCGCCGGATGCGAGGACGCTTAGATCAAAACATTTCCTACAACTTGTATTAAACTTAAAGGGCCAATATATATTATTAGTTTTTAAAGGTCTTTGTTTGAGTTGGGGGGTTTTTTAAATTTTTAATTTAATTTATTAAGAAGCCCCACAGCTAAAAGATCATGGTTAAATCATCATCATCTGTCTAGCCTTTTCCCGACTATGTTGGGCTCGGCTTCCAGTCTAACTGGATGCAGCTGAATACCAGTATTTTACATGAGGCGGACTGCTTTCACAACCCAGTTACTGGGCAATGCGATGCCCCATAATATGACGGTATGTCAGACAGAGTCACGGAGGGGCCTCGATAAGTAATGGATGGTCGATCCACCGACCGACCTCGGCAAGTATAACTTAACTTATTATGGAGCCACGAGCCCCTCAGAGATCATAGTTTGTATTACCCAAAAACTCCGAGCTCAAAGTTATTCTCGGAAAGCTCCAGTATTCTCCCCCGACAATAATATCTAAGCAACCGTCAATTGAGACTACCAACTAACAGTTATAACTTTCAGACTTGAGCGTTTTGTACTTTAGAGATCTTGAGGACGGAACCTGCAATTAAATAAGTAATTTGTTACCGTTCAGTTGCCGTGAAGTTACAGGAAACAAATTAATAAAGTAGAAATTACATTAGGAGTGAAGAATCAATTGATAGTTTCTTGATATAGGATTGGGTGACGTCATTTAGAGAGTGATCCACCACGCAGGGTATCTATTCACTGCCCAATCTTATTATACAGAATTCCAATACAAAAGTTCCGCCGATCAAAAGCAATCTCGAAACAATAACTTACAAGTTTTAATACAGGGTTTTCAATATAAGCAGACAGAGTATACGCCAATTAAAAGTTCAAGTAGCCAGCGCATCGCAAGAGTACGTCACACGTGGAACTTTCACAACTACCCTCCGCTCTCCGCTCACGTCTTGCACTTTTCAATATGCCTGCCGACACGTTATTATAACTGCACTGAACTTTGCGAGACATCCATTTTGGTTGACGTCAACGAAAAGATAACAAGACAAGAATTTCTGTAAAACTTATAATTTTGTAATTAAAACACGATAACTATCATATTCTATCCTATTTTTCTCTATGGCAATAGTGTCGATGTCGACAATTCTGCCAATGTCAAATGTGTTATGAGAAAACGTGGGGGGGACAAATGGATTAAACAGTGCGTTCAATTAACTACTTATAAAGTCTAGGTAACTGCTAAAACAATATGGCGATGTTCTCAATTTAAAACTTGGGATATCTTCAGAAAACTTCGCGCTTGAGACGCGCAGTAGGATCAAAACAATAAAGTAAACTAACATCGCAACATCGTGGGTGCTCGTACACACGAGCGGCGTGTTGTCGATGCTGTTGCCGACACGCGTTGATGACTGCAGTTATGTTCTGTGTGCCTCTACCATCATTTCGCGTAGTTTCATAACAAAGTTGTTCACAAAATTGAGATTTATAGTGAAAACGTGGAAATGTTCTTGAAGTCGTGACTTTTAGGAACTATAGAGACGAATGCCTTTGCCTTGAATGTTGAGAAAAATATAGAACTGAATTGTTTCGTTTCCTTTTAGTACCAAGAACAGGGGGGCCTAAAAAGGCCACTTTGGCAGAATCATAAAAGGATAACATTATTAATCATAATGGAAGTTAACTATTAAGTTAATCATATCAAATACCATTGGTGAAGGATTTTTCGGTAATTTTTTTTTGTCTGTGCTAAAATACCAATCAATCTTATCCAAATCCAATCCCAATCTCTTTCATTATACCTACGTAGTGCATCGAAAAAAAGAAAAACACGGACTATCTTCGCCATATTATGATTCATAATTTTAGCCTTTTATGATTCTACCAAAGTGACCTTTTTAGGCCCCATGAAAAGATATTCTTGGCTGATGCCCAATAGGTATGTGAAATCGCCGGTGTTTTTATACAGCCGCAAACATTAATCTTTCATTTTAAAATAATGTCAAAAGGTCCTTGTTCACGAACCCCTCGCAAAAGTCACCACTCATATCAAATGGATTACTTGTCTCAGTGTCAATCTTTAAGTTGGTATTTTGGCGCTTAGATAACTTACAAATTGGTAAAATAATGCACTCGGCCACAAGGTAAATGTAAACGTAGACTGTTTCATAAATCGGTAAATTTTCCTCCTAAAGTTCGGGTTTTCAAATGTCCAGTGTATCGAGACATTACAGTGAGCGAAATAATTTGATTTAGTTTTAGTTACTACTGCCAGTAGAGCCGATCGCTTTTCATTTTTAATAGATAATATATTTCTCTATTTTTATACCGTAGTTTTAAGGGTATATTATATTAGAATAGAATAGAATACTCTTTATTATGTACACCATATAAATTACAGACATAAATATAGAAACTGTACAAAGGGTAACACAATGGGCGGTGTTATCGCTAAGAGCGATCTTTCCTCTTTCTTTTTGTTTCTTCATTCTTTTTTTTCTTTCTTTTTTTTCGTATTAGATTGATATTTTTATGTTTTAAACTAAATTTGTGCATCTGCAGCCGGATAGACTGGAAGCTTTTTTTTTTCTGAGTGGGAAATCATCAAATGACCCCTCCCGCTCTGGGTGGAGTGGAAGGGAGTGTCAGACTCTTACTGACTAAAACCCAACCGTGTTCCTTCCTTGGCCCTTTATGTTCCGGGACAGCGGTAACCCTTTCGGACAATCCCGCTGAAGACTGGAAGCCTTGCCCCAACATTGTTGGAAAAAGGCTAGGCAGATGATGACTCAAACTTTTGAATACAAATCGTTTGTTAGGTAGGTGCCTAATCTAAAAACTATATTTCCGTGAGTTTGCGGCGCATCAAATCTGAAGTGCAGGAAGTCGTTAGATTAACTAGGTACTTCGTCTTTATACCTACATATACATGAGCGGAACGTTGCCGTCGACAGTTGTCGGCGGCAGGCATAGACCCGTCGACGGCTGCCGACAGTAACGTGCCGGTCATCGTGTATATGAGTACTTACCCGACCAGGAATACTTATGATGCCAAGGATATTGCCGGTATCTAAAATACCAAAATATAGATTTAGTGTTGCGGTTCTACACAAAAAGACATTCACAATTTATCTAGAAGGTGTTCACTCCCCTAATTCCGTAATAATTAAGGAGATTTTATGAGTAAATCCCAAAATAATGTACAAAGAAAAATTATTGAGGCTGGTACATACGTTGCCTTTGCATTGGGATACCAACTTCTCGTTGATTTCAAACCAACTGACGGCTGTCAAAATAGTTACGCAATTCGAATATTAAGCGCAATATCGTTCACTCTTTATCGTTTCAAACCCAAGGAACTTAGCATATAAGTTCCTTGTTCAAACCAATGTCAAACAGACTGCTGTTGCTATCACACGATAGTGTAGTTACGCAATACGAAAAATGAAACAATTGGTATCAAAACTAAGCCAATCAGTCTGAATTATTTGACGAAAATGTGTTACACAATTAGGCTGCAGTTGCATATAGGTCGAGAACTAGTAAGCAAATAACTATATACAGTACCTAATTACCTATTACTTTTTGTCAAACATTTTTCCGATTAGTACTGGAAAGTTACCTTAAACTATACATCAAAAATAAACGAAGGAACATAATACAAACATGATGAATAATCTTCCACACATATTCCACGTCAATCATCAACTACAACAAACAGTTACTTAATATTTACGAAACACACATCTTTAAAACACGCTTCGTCCTAGTTAACCCACATTAGAATCTGGGAACAGTTTGATATATCACCATTACCCACGTTCTGTGATCAACAACTCGTCACTACATTTGCGAAACTATGATTGATTTTAGTAAACACACTTGTGATAGATCAAACGGCACGCGATGGACCGATCAATCAATTAAGTACTTCTGCTGAGATTTCAACCAATAGATTTTGAAGGAAACTCGCTTTAATAATCCGTTTAGCATTTTGAAGGCTGTTCCTCTCGCCGGTTAATCGTGATATCGTTTGTTTGTAATCACATTACACTGAGACGCTGAATGACGCATACCTACTATGTGGCATGCGACTACGACAGCTCAACGACAAAACGCTGAACTGTCGCATGCGAATCGGGTGTGTGCGTGCGCCGTGCGACTGAACGTTGCGACAAGTAGACAGATATTGCATCTCCCCTAGCTTGTTGTTGTGACTCTACAATCTGCAAATCGAAGCCAAGTGTACGGAGCTTTGAACAAAATTTATGAAGACTGTTGGCCGCAACCTGTCTATGCGTCTAGTCGCCGAGCCGTCGCAGTTGCATGTCGCATAATGTGCGCCATGTATATGTAAAGACTCCTTCAAACAGGCGCGACACGCGATATAATCGCGCGCGACACAAAGGCACCGCAAGTCGCGCAACGAGCGGTGCCTTTGTGTCGCGTGCGATTATAATATAGCCTTTAAGCTTTGCATATTTGTACTAAAATATAACTTTTTGATTTTATAGTTTTTGGCTTTGTTTAGTCTAGAAACAGTTTTATTTCTAAATAAGTTGATACATATCCGCGGTTGAGTTCAATATCGCAACGACCTTAAGGGGCTACCTAGAAAATTTAAAATCCTCGCAAAACCTTGCGATTACTTTTGAAACGCAAAAGGAGAGTGATGGCTTTGTTTTGGCGGAATAAAACGACGTATGTGCCAAAACGAATTTACTCATTTTTTAACAAAATAAATGAAATAAATTTAAAACTACTTTGAATAAACTTTGATATGATCATTTTCTATGTTTTAAAGTAAATTCCATTGAATAACTCTCAAGCGTTACGCCGTGAAGTCTAAAGAAGTAAAAAAATAGATATAACTTTGCAAATTTTTTGTATCGAGAAAAATTCATTAAACAGAGTTTTACATGGTACTAGACCAAAGAGTCAAAAAACATATACCAAAATGTTAAATCCCTATTCCACATACTTAACAAGTAACACGAAATAGAAAAACCTTTTTTTTTCAATATATCACCTTAATTTGACTAAAGTAAACGCTATAAAATTATCAGAATCATTAATGAGCGAAATGTAAGCTGAGTATATTTTCAATCATATTTCCTCTGTTCCCCTTAAAACTGTATTTAAATTATTAAATTAACATAAACATTTATAAATGATAAATATTTATAAATAAGTAAGTACTCCGAGCATAACTTGATGAATGAATTGAAAATGGTTGAATATACTATCTCTAATGAATTATTAGGTAAAGCTAGAAATTGAATCCATCAAAATAACCAAACGTATGGTACGTAACGTATAAAATTAATAAGGGTTTTTAATAAAAAACCCTTATTAATTTTTAATTTAAACATCAATTTAGTAATCCATGTATGTATATGTATTTCAATCTAATTTATTAATCCAATTTAAATTAATCTAATATCTATTATTATGGGGAGCAGTGGTGACTGACTTACGAGTTTGCAGGTCGTGGGTTCGAATCCAAGCAGGCCCTTTAATTTGTGTAATTATTTCATCACCACTGATCTCAAAACGGTGAAGAAAAACATCGTGAGGAAGCCGGCATGTCCTAGTCCTAGAACAAAAAATTCTAAGACATGTATTGTTACATCTACCAACCCACACTGGACCCGCGTGGTGGATTACGGCCCCCTCCCTCTCATCGAGAGGAGGACTGTGGGAACATTATAGGCTCATTATATACCTATGTATTATTATACATAATATGTTTACACCTAGTGACAAATTTACACAGAACGAAGGTCCTTCGTACCTATAATTTTTTTTTTCTGTATGGTTGTAAACCGTTTTAATTAAAGAATAAATAAATAATAAACATGTGCATACATAGTTACAAACACAGTACTTATAATATAAAGCAACTACATAAACAACCAATGTTAAGTAAAAATATTATTAAATAACATACATTTAATTTATCCGCAGGCATTTTTTTTTCAGGATAGGAATTCACCAAATGACCCCTCCCGCTCTGTGTGGAGCGGAAGGGAGTGTAAGACTCTTACTGACTAAAACCCACCCGTGTTCCTTCCTTAGCCCTTTATGTTCCGGGCCAGCGATAACCCTTTCGGACAAGCTCGTTAGCTCATCACCGTGCGTTCATAAATAGATAAGTACCCACCCAAAGCAATAAAAACGCAAAACACCGATCGAATTGATTCAATGCCACACACCCTACCCATCAATGGTTTGACGTTTAATATCCGTCGCCGTGCAGTCCCAATACAAACACATTGATGTATACCGCAATTCTCGATTATGTACCTCTGTTTACCTGTATCGTCGAGGTATAACGTCCTCCGTCACGTACGGTACGGTACACACGCAGGGAGAAGTGGGTCAATGCCGCGCTCGATATGCTCAAGGTTGACCATCGTTTGGCCGTAGGATTTATAATGGTACACCAATTAGGTGGATAGAGAGATGACATCTTATAAGTAAGATAAAGTTTCAAGACTAAATTAATTTTAAAGGGAAGTACGGGAATTGAAAGTCCGCTACAACTTTACTCTCGTACAGAACAACTTAATCAGCTACAAGTGTATAATCAATCTCATTTGAGCACAGGTGTTAAGTTCATAAAGCGAGCCCTGAACTTTCTTGTTAGGGAATAGGTATCTATAAATATCTTTTACGAATAATAAAGCTGAATAGTTAGTTTGTTTTAAGGTGATTGGATACTGACACTTTTTCATACATTCTATCGGGGTACAAATCTCGATACTTAAACGATTTTTGCAAAATAAAAGCACGTACATTAAATGATTATGATCTATTATTGACGCATATCGTAAAAAACTTATAAAAAAAACACTATTTGTAGGATATTTAGGCCTGACAAAAAACGATAAATCTTTGTATGTGTGCGCGGGCGGAGGCACGCCCTCTACAGGATATTTCAAGAACCATCAAGAAACAGAACAACATTTTTGCTAAAGTTATCAGTTATCATCTAACGATCAAGATCTACTGTAATCTTGATCGTTAGATGGCGTTGTTTGTCAACGGATGGCCAATTTTATAACATGCGTGATATTGTTGACAAGTTTCGAATCGTAGGTACTTATGCTGTGTGTGTGTGAGTGGGTGTGTGAGTTATATTTTATCAATTTAATCATGAAGTGAGAAAAAATGCATTACTTACTTAGTGATAGGATTATCTGCGATCTACCCTGGGTTCGATATTACTGTAATGAATGTCTAAGTTCAAGTAAGTACCTACATGCATTTAGTAAGTAGGTACTAACTTACACATGAACTCTTCGAGAAATTTTCTGATATAAAAATCATTCTGCATTATGTAGGTAGGTAGGTACCTATTGAGAGAGCCCTTTC
This sequence comes from Luperina nickerlii, assembly GCA_963855955.1. Lineage (NCBI taxonomy): Eukaryota > Metazoa > Arthropoda > Insecta > Lepidoptera > Noctuidae > Luperina > Luperina nickerlii. The sequence continues at coordinate 5,399,074 of OY979664.1, forward strand.
TTTTAGTAGGAGTGGGCGATACAAATCGTATATAGATAATATCTATGTATCGGTACAATATCCAATACCTACCTATATATCGGACGGCACTGAATCTATATTATATCAGAAGGCCAATTCTCGTAATTTAAAACGTTCAAAATCTAGTCGCAGTCTCATCTCAGCGACAAAGAAATGTCAAAAACTTGTCAAAATGTAGGGAAATTTGAAGTATTTTTTGACAGATTGAGACTGAGATCAGACTGTGAACGTTGTTAAAATTAGTAGAATTGCCCCTCGGGTATCCGCGTACCTAGAACGAGACACTATACCGATATCGTATCACATGATCTATGGTATTCGGTTCAAACTGATTCAGGTACAATGCGTGCCACGAAAGATGAGACTTGACCCCGCCTCCCCCGCTCTTTCCGCCGCCCCTATGACGTCCGGTCCCGTCCCGCACTCAGACCTCATACCGCTAAAGATACCTAAAATCGTGTACTGCTCATGTCAAACCATGTGGTGTGTCAAGTCTCATCATTCGTGGCACGCATTATACAGTAGTAGTTACACGGTTTTAGGTACCGTATCCTTGATGCGCGCGGGCGGGAGTGATGTACTAGCTAGAGATGAACGAGCGAGAAAGCGCGCTAAGCTAACGTCTAATACTAATTTTAAACATTATTTACAGGAGCATAGAGTTTAATACCGAATACATTATTTTGTAAACAGGTAACCATCAATAAACGTCAAAGGATTTTAAATCGTATGGCATTCTCAACAAAAATAGGTAGGTACTCGTAGTTTTAAAATCATTTTACGTTGACCTTGATTGCACTTTGCTGTTTTCGTAGGTACTTTTCGTGTTCTATTTTTAGTTAGGTACTTACGCGTCGCGTTAGCTGCAGTTGGCCGAATTTCTCTGCTTGATTTCTTTACTTTATAAAGTAGACAAAAAAAAAACCGGCCAAGAGCGGGTCGGGCCACGCTCAGTGTAGGGTTCCGTAGTTTCCCATCCGTCACAATAAGTGTTCCCACTTATGAGTTTAAAAGTGGGTATCCATTATGTTCGCACTCCAGCAGCACTCCGCGCTCCTGCAACTGCTCCCGGTAGTGGGTACGTGCGCGAACACGGAGCGTGCAACATTGCACGCTCCGCGGCAGGCACTCCGACTCGTGACGGTTTTTAGCGCGAACACAAAGGGGTACGTTCAGGATAATAAAATATGTAAACGAAGTTAAAAAAATGCTTGCATATACGATTATACTACAAACTTAGTCCAGAAATTATTTTGTACAACTTTTTGTCTTTTTTGTACAAAAACTGTTGTTTCCATCAAGTTCAAAATAATTTTCCTAGAAAGTCCTTACCTATAGATATAATATAAGTCCTTATAGTTCTACTTTGCAGATTTTTTTCATAGTTTCTAAACTTATGGTTCAAAAGTTAGAGGGGGGACACACTGTTTTTTACTTTTGGAGCGATTATCAACAATACCAAACGATACATTCACTGATTTCGAGTACTTATACAGTTACAAAAAAATACAATGATGTACAGACGCCAGCACATCGAGCTACTACCATTTGTCAAATTTCTTTAATAGATTTTCAACTTTATCGCTAAAGCGTAAGGTTCAAAGTAGATTGGAAAAATTTGACAGTTTCGGGTAGGTTGATGTGCTAGCATCTGTACATGAATCGAACAAAACCGAAACCTAAATATCACAGTAGGTACTACTTTCGATTCCGAGTTCCACACTGATTCAGTCAATACTTATACAAGATGTTGCTTTGCATCCTCGTCAAAATTCAGGAGGTTGTCATAAAAGACGTAAATAATCAATTTAAATTACGGTATTTACCTGGCCAATAATTATAAACGCTCCGTTTTTTTGTTGTTTACATTTGACACTAATTCAGAATGAAGCTCTTCATAAAAGAGGAGAATCACCGTCGCCATTCCACGCGCGAGGCACCGCCCGCTTAGGTACTACGACACACATACACGCGCTTGCGCACGTGCGCGCTTTATACCTAGAGTGACCGAATAAATGGCCATAATTTATCCTAGTTCGAATTCGAAAATCACCTTCATTATTGTCATAAATTACGCTAGATAATTAACTCATTTTTAAGTATCATAAGAATGCGGAAATCTTACTAATGAAAGTAGTAGTGCCCCAAAGAAAAGTTCATTGACCTACTGTAAGTAGTAACTACGGTAGTTATCAATCAGTTGATTAACAAAATGTTAGTTTTGCTTTATTGCGTTTTATTGCAATCCTGCTGAAAGAACAATCCTAAAATTGGTATTCTTAGATCTTAGGGCTCTTTCAATTTAGAGGTTTCGTGTCGGACCGCTGCCGCACGTTTACCGTGCCGCATGCCGGGCCGCTACAGTACGGTAGCAGTCCGATACCAAACGCCTAAATCGAAAGCGTATTCCGACTGCCGTGCGTTTGTATGCTAGTGTTAGTGTAGTGTTTGTTGTGTGTTATTATTGTTTGCGACGTTGCCGTCCTGTTGTCGAGCGTTCGCGGTACCGATGGCGCACTGTTGCCGCACCGCGCGCTTTGTATAAAAACAAACGACCGTGCGTGCGCAATACCGCTTCGGCACCGCAGCGGTCCGAGAGATTGAGATTGATAATGTTTTACGCAATTAGGGTGCTGGGTTAGGACAGGACATAATTATGTAGGATACTTTTTTAAACGGTTTTATTTAGCTTAACCTGTTTGTTATTTATTTGGTTCAAATTTAGTAGGTAAGTACTTGAAATTTTACCCCCTTCCTGTTGGCAAATTGATCTGATATTTGGTACACACTTTAGTTTTGATGACAATACATCAGTATCACTGTAAATCCAAGATGGCCGCCGCTACGAAATGGCGGATTACATATTTTCTCACAACCCCCTCAATGTGGGTATCAAATGAAAGGGCTTCTTGACTAGTAGAATATTGCCGTGCGTTTTTGCAACCCTCTCACCGTGAAAACTTAGGTGAAGTGAGCGTGGAGTGAGCTATCAATAGTGTCAATCCCTAACAATCAGGTGGGATGACAGCTTACATCACTTAGGTTTTCACGGTGATATTTGTACAGAATAGGCCGGCTGTACACTATAAAAATCGAACCGAGCGGGCGCGCCAGCGGCGCTCGTCAATCAAGTTCCCCATTTCACCTCGCCCCGACCCCGCACGACTCGACTCCCGCGCACCTCTACGCGCCTGTCGACTAACAAGCAAGTGAGAACGCGATAAAATTGAACGAAAAATAGTGTGCGGAAATATGAAACTTGTTCCGGGAATTCCGGGAAATACGTGTTTTTGAGCAAGTTTCAAGTTTGGCTGCTCCACATTTTCTGACACGATTACCCTAATCCATGGTCTGGGGTTGAAGAATCCATAAACTTGGTATTTACTAGCTAGAAGTTCATGCACGGCGCGGCGGAGGAGGTCCAAGGTAGGTATAAGTACAAACTATTTACCTATTTTTCCCTAAGCTACGATTCACCGTTGCGTAGGTAGTACCTAATCGAATAATTGAATTATATATAATTCTTGTGAAACCAGCATTCAAATTGAAAAGGTAGATACAGGAAAGCGAATACACAAACAAACGATTTGTTTTTTCATAGTATTTGCGCTTTTCAGTGTTATTAGCACACAGTGCGTCAAGGTCAACGTCATTCTCAACTAGCTAGGCGTCTCGCCTACTGAAAACCATTCGTTCAGAAACTAAACTGCAAACTAATTCAAATAAGAATAATTTTATAATTTATTAATTAGGTACAAGCAATACGAAAACGTTATTTCAATCAATATAAATAAATGTTTAGCGAACAGTGAAGCAAGAGTGAGGCAAGTAGGTACGACGTATTTTTAATTTTTGAACGTATTACTTATATTGTGCCTTGTGAACTACATTTCAATACGTGAAACGAGCATATATTTCACCTAATTATTTATAGGTATAGTAATGTTTATTAGGGTAAGAAATGTTTTATTATAACAAGTTATAATAACATTCGTATGATGTCGACGATGATGTACGACGTATTTTAAAACTGACGTATTTTATTAGTATCAAAAATAAATATTCACAATAAAATTGAACGACTACGGACCTTGATATTTTAAAGATTGTGACAAGGAGTTGGTCGTCCACATTTGTAACATCACACTAAAGAACAAACTTCCACTTAACTATTTAAAATCACCGACCATAAGTTTATTGTGTTGAAAATTCTGTTTGCGCGATGTAGAATTTTTGATTATAACTTCGTTGTTTTTGAGAAATTGTTAAGTAATTTTATGTCATTAATTGTGTAACTACTCTATAAACATATACTATACTTGTTTTGTTAACATTGTGATACAGTGTAACTGTTTTCCCGATTTTTTGAAATCATATAAATTACTTTTACAACAGCGCCATCTAGTAAACGACAATTTTTAATTATTTGTAACTATTGTGGTATAGTAATTGTATTCTAGGTGCATCGTCTTCATATATACCTACTTATATAATTAATGTATACAAATATTGTAAAACATTTCAATCAAGTCAGTTTTTGTTATAAATATTGATGTTAAAAAATGCCTTTTAGGTGCCTATTTGAAATAAATTATTTGACTTGACTTTGAGTCTATTATTTATTTAGGGCTGACTTTTCAATCATCTGATAACTTTATTAGTGGAATAATTTTGAAATTTTTACAGTTCATACAAAAACTGTCAAACGTCAATTTTATTCCTTGAATAAAAGTTATCTGGCGATGGAAAAATTTGCCCTTAGTTGTAATAACACGACAAAACCATTTAAATAATTGGATAATTTGTGGTGTTGAAAAGGTGGCCAATCATGATAATATATGAGCCTTTATGAAACAAAATAAAAATATATAAGTATTCTTTTTTTCAGTTTTTACTTTATTGAATGAAGGATGGTTATCATGAAAATCTTTTATTTCAATTAACTCCATCTCGACATACTTATTTCAAACCAAGCTTATGAATTCAACGCCATCTAGTGGTATCGAAAGTAAAACTATTTTACTGTACATGTGTGTGTAATCAAATAAAGTGAAACGGCTAAACGTTTAGGGGTACAAATCTTTGTACGAGACGAGTTATCAAGCAAAGTGAATATCTCAAAAAATTAAGTTAATACTCTAGTTGACGCATATAATGAAGTTGTCCCTCAAAGATTTCTGAGTTAGGCGTAAAAATTGAAAATGTTCGAATTTGCGAATGTGCTGCCATCTCGCGAAAAAGTAGCTGGGAGATCAACTATTCAATAGCCTTAACGTCCTAATCTCTGGAACTACCGGTCGGATTTTCTTTTCTCCTTGTTACTTCTTGAATATACTTATCTTTAAATAGGCATAATAATACTATAGTTCGTTTTTTTAATCCCAGAGATTAATCTGACAGGTGTAATGTCAAACTTCTAAAAAAACGCAAACACAAAAGACTTAAAAGTCAGATTAGTCTCTGCGATAAAAAAACGAACTTTAGTAATAAAGCTGAAGAATTTGTTTGTTTGTATTCTCTGGAACTACCGGTCGGATTTGAAAAAATCTTTTTGCATTTGGTAGCCCAATTCTCGAGGAAGGCTATAGGCTATTTTTATCGCTATGAGCCGTGAGAGCCTTAGGAGCCGAGCAAATAAAAAGGCAGTTAGATTGTTAAGCGAAAACGAAGTGACAGAGAGGGGTCAGCGGGATTGTCCGAAAGGGTTACCGCTGGCCCGGAACATAAAGGGCTAAGGAAGGAACACGGGTGGGTTTTAGTCAGTAAGAGTACACTCCCTTCCGCTCCACCCAGAGCGGAAGGGGTCATTTGATGATTTCCCATACTGAAAAAAAAAGTGACAGGGCAGGTGATGCGATGCGACGCGGTGGTTCCGAGGGGCGAGAAATTTCACGCGGACGAAGTCCCGCGCAGAAGCTACATAGTTATAAATTGTAAAATCGCTTATCGTGTCAGTCACACGGACAACGGACACGACTTGAATTTATTGATCGCGCGTTCTAAACTTCGCAACGGATTTTAAAGCGGTTTTCAATATCTTTATTTAGAGAATTTATTCTGGATGGTATATGTGTATTAATATTAAGGCTCGTACACACAGGCGCGACGCGACACGCGACACAAAGGCACCGCAAGTCGCGCAACGAGCGGTGCCTTTGTGTCGCGGGCGATTCGCATCGCGCGTCGCGCCTGTTTGCAGGAGCCTTTAAGCTTACATTCAAGAAATCTTGATGTTTTGTCAAATTCTAAAAACCGTGCGAAGTGCAGGGGCGAAAGAGTTACTTTTAAATGTGAAAGTTTGTGTGAAGATCTTTATTCCTCGTCTGCATTAAGGCTCCTTCAAACAGGCGCGACATGACGCGCGACACAAAGGCACCGCAAGTTGCGCAACGAGCGGTGCCTTTGTGTCGCGCGCGATTCGCGTCGCTCATCGCGCCTGTTTGCAGGATCCTTTAACGGCTGAACGGAGATACAGATTAGAACACACCTTGGATAAATATCTAGGTACTATGATACTTCTAATCCGGGTAAATGGTTTCACTCGCATCTTATGAGTACTTCTACATAAAAGTAGGTACTCTTAAGATGCGAGTAAACCGTGGCAAAAACTATGAGGTAAAGTGCCCTTGTACGTTGTCGTGGCGGATGAGGGTGACTGGTACTGGATAATAATAAGTTGATTTTATATTGTGTTACTCTAAAAATATTATTTATTTGAATTAAAAGATAATCTTTTTGCGCAACCTTAAAAAGTGAACCCTACTACCGAAGTACGGTTCACTTTTTAAGGTTGCGCCTGACCTCATAACCACCCTATAATATTCCCACTGCTGGGACACAAGCCTCCTCTCGGCGAGAGGCATTGGCCGTAATCCACCAGGCGGGCCCAGTCCGGCTTTGCAGATGTCAAATGTCTTAGATTTTATTTTTTGGTTCTAGGATATGCCGGTTTCCTCACGATGTTTTCCTTCACCGTTTTGAGAGAAATATAGCGATGAAATAATTTAGACAAAGTAAAGCGCCTTTCTCGGTTCGAACCTACGACCTACAACTCGGTAAGTCGCGACCATTACCCCTGGGCCACGACCTAACCTTGTTTTTTTCCTACAATACCCATACAACTAGAATGCAAACAAAAAATAATATCTCGTCGTTGCGCGTGCAAAAGCCGCTATGAGTTATTAAGTTATTTTCGGTTCTTTATGCAGTTTTAATCGTTATTTCAATACACACATACTGTATAAACAGCTATATAATAAGTGCAATATTTAAAGAGTTAAGGAATGTAACTATGTGATATTCATACATCGAAAGTTCCGTATAAATACGCTAAATGTTATAATTCATATTATATAAGTTGACTAAAAACACATAGCGGTTTTTGCATGCGCAACGACGCTATAAGTTAGTTTTCTGTAACTTCATTCAAGTTTCCTTCGCATTAATGAGCAAGAAAATCAGTTAAGCGTGAACTGATCAATCAGCAAGTAAGTTCGGAAGTGAAGCTAACTCACATAATATTATTATCCCATGTCTATGGATGTGGGAACACAAACAGAACTTCGTGTTAGCTTTTGTTACGACTTGGGTCTATTCCGGGCTCCGGGAACATAAACCTATCTATCCTGATAGATTATTGGGCTTGGCTGGCTGGCTCGAACAATATCGGTTCGATACTCTGCACCAAATCCGATAGTTGTCTATGATCTGTACTCTGTAGTATTAAACTGATCTATAGCTAGTTATTTCTTGGAAGATTTTGTATGTCGCTTCCGAAGTTTGATATCTAGGTACTAATTCTAAGATAATTGTTACGAAAATTATTTTCGATTTTCATTGAACATGCTTTGAGTTTTACGCTACCTAAGCGAACTACCTACTGGCTTAACTTGCATTAAAATGTTTATCTATACTATGTAGTAACAAAGCTAAAGAGTTTGTTTGAACGTGCTAATCTCTGGAACCACCAGTCAGATTTGAAAAAATCAATTAGATAGCCCAATTGAATTAGGCTGCGCATCACGAAAGAACGCTATGCGAAAACGAAGCAATAAAGGCTCTTACAAACAGGCGCGACACGCGATATAATCGCGTGTGACACTAAGGCACCGCTCAATGCGCGACTTGCGGTGCCTTTGTGTCGCGCGCGATTTTATCGCGTGTCGCGCCTGTTTGTAGGAGCCTTAACGCGGGCACGCGATGCAATGCGTCGGGGTGGGTCAGGGGTACAAGAAATTTCACGCAGACGAAGTCGCGGGCAGAAGCTAGTAATATACAGGGTTATTGGTAAAACATTGACAACCTCTTAAGAGGTCATTGTACTCATCATTATGAACAACTTTTACCATGGGATCAAACCTGAAATCGCGAAAAATAAATCAGCTGTTCCCTACATTTTGGCGACTTGCATGCCTTTGTGTCGCGCGCGATTTTATCGCGTGTCGAGCCTGTTTGAAGGAGCCTTTACATAATTAAAGAGTTAGGTAGGTACTTGACTTTAGTCTGATAAGGGGAGTTGTATAGCGCTGCGGCTCTGTCTCGCATAGGGTCTTAGCATTATGCTGAGCGATATCTGTTTTGCGTGGATGTAACGCATGTTTCCCCCAACATGTCTTTTTTTGTGTTTGTGTTCTTTTTATGCGTAAAAATACGTTTATTTGCTGTAAACATGACGTTTACAGCAAATAAACGTATTTTCTTTCTTTCTAATAGTGTATTTGTTTATTTTATTTTAAAGAAACCTTAACCGTTTCCGTGCCTAATCGAACAATGAATGTTGTTGAAGCCCGCTAAACGCTGATCACAAAAATTCCATAATCCGAACATTTTATAAATCAAATATCTAGACTATATTCCGCTATTCTATTTGGCTGTTATTACTTGGTCACAAGCGGAGGAGCTTGTGACAAAGTCTTCTTGTTCACTCCTCCGGTTGTAAAATATTGAAGCGTTATAGTACCTATTACAGAGGTAGGGTTGCCAACATTTTTTTGTCTGAATATAGGTGTATTTTTTTTAAAAAGCCATAAAAGACGCGTTCGAAAATTGCAGGAAGTTTTTTTCATTTTACTAATTTTAGTATTGCAAAATATAAACATTGAGCTATTGTACTGAAATATAGTATTTTCGCGTACTATATATTTCTTCAACAGTATATAGTACGGAGACCCTAAATATAGTACAATACTATGTATATTATAGTACGGTTGGCAACCCTATACAGAGGTGCCCACGGTCGGGTCGGGAACAAAGGCTTCTCGGCACAGCCTACGTCACGTCCTCTCTTTGTAGTTTGTACAGTAATTTATTGGAACATGGAACGGTGAAAGGATAACAGGTTTCTTATTTTCGCGCAGGCTTAAAAAATTGGTGATAAATTTTGAATATAATAACTATGATATAAAGTGACAGCGATGCGCATCCCTTCGACGCATGCCGTGTCACCAGTGTGTGCAGGCCCTAAAGTATACATTTGCTTATGTATTTATTTGTATACTTAGTTAGTTTTGTCAATTAATTTAATGCCTAGTATAAATAGATAGCTGTGTTATATATTATACAGTGTTATTGGTAAAACATTAACAACCTCTTAAGAGGTCATTATGAACAACTTTTACTATGGGACTAACCTGAAATCGCGAAAAAAAATCAGCTATTCCCTCCATTTATGCAACGAACGGTGCCTTTGTGTCGCGTGCGATTATATCGCGTGTCGCACCTGTATGTAGGAGCCTTAATCTGTGTACACTGTACAGTCTGTTGCACCAATCTTACTAACAAGTTACCAGCCATCTTCAAATATATCCGCCAAATATTATCGGCTATTTCGAATACTTACTGCTTTGTGGTTTTGATTTAATTGAAATTGTGCTATAATCTTAGGCCATAATAGTTACTTTACTATTTCGGCCATAATATCCAGTTTGATTATTGTAGCAGTGTTGCCACCTCCCGATTTTGGCGAAATTTTCAATGGCCATCTATAATCATTGTAAACTTAATTTCAAACTCGAGATAAATACTGAGGTAGTAAAAAATAAAAAACTTTTGATTACTTATTTACGATTTTTTGAGGATGAGAGTAAAAAAAAAAAAATTATGCCTGGGGGCCTAAAAAGGCCACTTTGGCAGAATCATAAAAAGATAACATTATGAATCATAATGGACAGTTAACTGTTAAGTTAATCGTATCAGATCCCATTGGTGAAGGAATTTTCAGTAATTTTTTTTTTACGTAGGTAAATAAAGTATTTTCACTTACTTTATTGGTGTCATTGATTATAGGTACTTAAACTTACACGAAATAGAGGACAATACTCTATTTTAGAGTACCTACGAGTGATAACCCTGTTCTATGACCGTAAGTAGCGTAGTTAACTAGTTTCTTGAAAACGTCTGTGGAGTTTCGCTAGCTAATTTAATTTGACCATGTAAGGTACCTACTCTGCTGGGTACTACCTCATGGTGCTAAGGTACTGTTTCGCGTTTATTACATGCTAACGGACCGAATGTGCACGAGTTATGGGGTCCCGTAACGTAAATGTTCCGCATAGTGAGCTTTATCAAGGCCGGTCAATAGATGACAACTGTGAGAAGGCGATAATTCTCTTTACCTTTGGTGGGACTCGCGAATGGTGAATGCGGTGTTATCTCGAAATACAATTATATGGATGTTTTCTTTATCCCAAGGGGTTAATGAATAACTTGCCTAGACGACAAAACACAGTAAAATTATTTTGAAAATTTTTAATTCAGGGGCAGAACTTAGGTGTGAAAACTTACTTAAATCTTTCGGTGTTTATTCCCCTATGGCTGTTGTCGGGTAAACGGAAATAATCATAACAACAAAAAGGGTTATTACCCCGTCAAGTACTTGCGTCAAGCTATAAAGGTATAGTAAAGGTCACATTATTACCCGCTTGGAAATTCTCCAATTCTGTAACTTTGTCTGTACCTTCGGTCAAGGGCCCTCGAGGTCCGCTTCCGCAACAATAACGACTCTCCAACACACCCTTAACGATGACCCTCGAAAGTAGGCCTTGAATAATTAATTCGAAGAAGAAAAAGTGACAAATGTTGCTCCCAGACTATATTCTGCTTCATGTTAGGTACCTACTAAACTTGTTTGTTCGCAACGTTTTGTGAGGAAGTTTGATAAAACGGGATAAATCCCGGAGAGCTACTTAACTGTAGGTATGAGTAAATAACTATGAATGATTGTTCCATACTATATAATAATGCATGTGTATCATACTAGGTATATAATAAGGCAGGAGAATAGATGAACGAAGTACCTACAATAAAGCAGTCTTTGCTCAACCACCGTGTTTCAATGCTGTGTCCCAGTCTCCCAACATAACAGCTACTAAATAACTATGCATAATCATTATTTTCACAAATGATTTTAATAAGTACTAGGTAAGTGCAATTTTGGTGTAATAACTGTAGCCACTTTATCAATCTTAAAGTTTATAGCATGCTCAGCATAGTATGCATACATATTAAATATAGTAAATAGTAAATTCCTATTTAGGTAAATACCCGGTTAAACACCGGGTATTTACCCAAATAGGAATTTACCTGGATATTTCCCTTTGGGTATTTACCCGATGCCATCTCTACTTTAGTAACAAATCACAAATTCAACAATTCGACTCCCTACACGAGGTTAATGCGTAGGCGTCGGGTGAACTCGGGTGTGACAGTTTTAATTAAGGATTTATTCCACCAGCCTTTCTGGACGAAACGAAGTCTTTGTTATGCATTTGCAAATTGGCAACATTTTTGGCTATTGTCAAACTCAAAAACGTCAATCAAATCAAGTGTCAAAGTCAACATTCAAATCAAGTGTCAAAACCACATTGCTGTTTACAAAACGTGATTTTTTTTAAGTTTCAATGATTAATTAAATCAATATAATCAAAATGGATTTCATTGTCGATACTGTTGGAGATGAGAATCTTCAAATAAGGACTGAATTAATTGATGATGCCAAGAAACCTTATTTTATAGGTTAGTACCATTCAAATGTTTGTCTCTAAAATTCTTTTTTTTTGCTGAAACCTGACATTTATCTGATTTACCACCTTGGTTTTTAAATAAAATATCTTCTATCTGCACGTAAATTACACCAAATGACTATTTACGACTAATATCCTTTTGGATATAAAAAATATATTTTTAAAAGGATTATTTCTACAAAAGGATTGTTTAGTTTTTCCAAGCTTATTTATTAAAACCTTCTGTATACATGACCGCTGAACACTTCCAGATATAATTGGTTTGGCCCACAATATTATAATATTAGCCAATAGACTTAATATCATGTCTTGTTAGCAGCATGTCAGGAACAGATGAACTCCAGTAATGCCGAAAAACACGTAGCCGAATTCTGGGCTCGCCATTTATATTGCCATCGATACACTAGGAAGAAGCCAGACTTATAATTTTATTCTAAACTTGCATAATTTTATATTCCACAGACAAAGAAGACAGACAAGCAGCAATTCTCGAATTATTTGACAAAAAGCAACAAGAACTCGACACGAAATTGTCTGCAGAAGAAGAAGTAAATACAAAGCTAAAAAACTTAAAGAAAGACAGTTTATTTGATGAGTTCTTCCAAGAAATGGGATGGTCACAGTCCATCATACTAAAAAAAGAAGAGAAAAAGCGGTTGTTTCATTTTGATCAGCTGGATTTAGAGACGGGTAAATTAAAGTCAAACCTTGGTGGTGTAGACGTTGAGAAGGAGATGAAGAATAGTGTGCTGAAGCCCGGTATTGAGAAGGAGCATGAAATGCCCAGTTATGATGTTAGCAAGAATAAACTGAAGGCAATGAGGAGGGTAAGTTATTTTAAACTATTTTTGAAAAAAAGATACAAAAAAGAAAAAAGTAGAGAGATTTCAGTTGGTAATACATTATTCTTTGAAGAGCATAATAACTTGTAACAGAGGACTACTTACAAATTATAATAAAATTGAAAAGGTTAGACCAGAGGGGCAATGCTCGTAATTTTAAGAACATTTACAGTCTGTTCTACTGAAAGAAAGAATGAAAGAAAATAAGTTTGTTTGCCGCAAATAAACTTATTTTCTTTCTTTCAGTCTGATCTCAGTTTCAATCCGTCAAAAATACCTCTAATTTCCCTAAATTTTTGACAAGTTTTTGACATTGATGAGATAAAATTGCGACTAGATTTGAAACATTTTTAATTACGAGAATAGGCCTTCAGATCTAGACACACAGAAATAGATTATAAAAAGTACTCTGTTACAATCACTTCATACCAGCTAACATTTGATTCCACAGCACATTACCGAAATGTTTACCTCATAAGCTTGTATCTCAGTATTTTCACACAAATTGGTTTAAAACATTACAGAAAGAAAGAGAGAAGACCAAGGGCCCAGGCTGGTTCAACCTGCCAGCACCAGAGGTCACCGAGGAGCTGAAGAATGACCTTCAAGTGCTGAAGATGAGATCAGCTCTGGACCCCAAACATTTCTACAAGAAGAATGACATGGAAGTGTTGCCCAAGTACTTTCAGGTAAGCAGTTGTTTATCAGGTCTTTCCAGCAAGTAAAAGAATTGCATCATCAAAATATTATTTTCTGATAACCAGCTTCATGTTGCTGAATGATCTAACCAAATAAATACAGACATTTGTGAAGAGAGGGTAATCCTCTTGCACCCGCAATGCAAATTATAGGGGTTCCATTTTGTTTGTTCACTATTCAGTGTACAAACTAAATGCTGTTACTTGAAAAAACTTGGATATTGAAATTAAAATCATTGATCTATTCAAAAAAATAAGTTTTACAACACTATGCTTTTTCCTTGGGTATAAACAATTTTCTGTTGTAAAATCATCATCCTCATAAAACATGTCTTTTTCAGGTTGGTCGCATTATGGATTCTACACTAGACCATGTAAATGAGAGACTGACTAAAAAGCAAAGGAAGAGGACCATGGTTGACGAACTTCTAGCAGATGCAGAGTTCCAGAAGTACAATAAGAAGAAATATAAAGAGATTGTAGACGAGAAGAGAAGGACAGAGTACAGAACCTTCATGAGGGACAAGAGACAGAAGAATAAAGCTGAGTCGAAGAAGAATAAGTTAAAAACTAAGAAGGCATAGTAATTAAATAGTTGTAAATAAAAAACATGGAATTTTATTTGTTTTTTTGCCTCTTGATGACTATGGTTAGATTAGGTGATTATTAAATATTTAGCCGAGGATGGCCAAGACAAACAATACAAATAAAAAGCGGCTAAGTGCGAGACATACTCGCACAGGAAGGGTTCCGTACCACAAGGCAAAAAACATTTCTGGTATGGAGACCCCCTTTCATTTTTACCTTTTGTTGTTATAGCGGCAATAGCAATTGGGTTGTGGATGTCAGATAGGCAGTCACTCCATGTAAAATACTGGTATTCAGCTGCATCCGATTAGACTGGAACACGACCCCAACATTGTTTGGAAAAGGCTAGGCAGATGATGATGATGAGCGGCATTAGAAATACACACTCAATTTCAACTGACTAGTGACTACCTATTACAGTTCACGAGATACAGCCTGCTGACAGACGGGTGGACAGCGGCGGAAGCTGAGTAATAGGATCCTGTTGGCACCCTTTGCGTACGGAAGTAAAAACTATGGGTAAAATGTGTTGAATAAAACATCATACAAATCATTCACCCTTTTATTACAGTTTATTTAGTATAAGTATATTAAAATTCGAAGTTACATAATTATGTACCTAGTTTAATGAAAATATCACAGGTGTAGAAGACACTTTGTAGCCGTGTATATCAGCATACCACCATAAAAACAGAAAAATGATTTTAAAATATTATGCACTATTCAACAAAAATTGAGCTTAGGACTAGAGGAGACTACATTTAAACTAGTATTGTACAGGTGCCAGTACAAGCTACTACAATCTGTCAGATTTGTTTAATAGATTTTTAACTTTATCGCTAAAGCATTAGGTTAATTTAGGTTCAAGGTTGATTAGGAAAATTTTACAGTTTCGGGTAGCTTGATGTGCTGGCGTCTTTAATTATAGCTGAAAAGTCGTAGATTTGATATGTCCAAATATAAGGGTGTAACTCCAGCAACCTAATTCCGTTACTATCAATAACTATCTATGTACTTAAATAATTTTGAAAAATATTGGTAATCCATTGCTTCATATGTTCGTAATATTTGTCCGCTCAACAACGTCAATAACGCAATAATTGTTGTTTATCAGTCAAATTGAAAGCTTTTGCTACTCTTTGTGCGTTACGCAATCACCCTGCAGTTGAGTTGCTAAATGGCAGTGGATACGAATGTATCTTAAAATTAACTGCATTTGGCAAGTGTTTAAGCGACAAAGGTAAGTAATTGTATTGTAATATTGATCAAGTTTAGACTTTAAAACCACGTAACTAAGGCGACGGTTACACGTAAGGTATTTACTGTGATCCATCAGTAAATACTGACGTATCGTGGTATTTAATTAACGTGTAACCTAATGTATTGATGTATGTCATTATTTATTATTGGATTTCTAGATTTCTTGATTCTGTATTGATGATCCGTCGGATTATGATAAATATTGATCGTGTAGCCTCGCGTCAATATTTATCACGTCAGTACGCGTTACGCTAGCGATGGAGACGGACGACTTTTTTGATCTTGTAGAGGCGGATGCACCGTCGTTGTCGCCGCCATGCACCTTCTCGTAACGTACCTACTAAAGATCAGGAAGTTTTAAAAGAATTTATCCTAAATTTAGAAGTATTTCCTAAGATTTTTTTTTTTTTTTATTTGAAATGGGTTTGCTCTTGACTCTAGTCTAGGTCAGAGATGACAGAGACAAAGTCTACGATGGAGTGAGCTCACCCAGAAGAAGCCTGTTCACTCTTACTTTGAAGAGATTCGGGTTGTATGCACTCGGAAACACAAACGCAGGTAGAGAGTTCCACTCTTTTGCTGTGCGCATTATAAAGGACATTTGTAAACGCTTAATGCGAATTGGTGGAATAGCAACTAGGTAGGGATGGTAACTTGCAGTGCGTCTGGATGTCCGAAGGTAGAAGGGGGCCGGTGGAATGAGGTCGTGGAGTTCTTGGGCACACTCACCGAAGTACAATCTGTAGAAGACCGACAAGCAGGCAACCTTGCGGCGATGAGCCAGGCTGTGAAGCTTGGCATCCACCAGTTTTACGTCGCCAATGAGCCTCTTAGCTCTGCGTTCCACCGAGTCAAGCGCGGCAAGTTGGTATTTCGCTGAGCCATCCCAAAGGTGGCTGCAATACTCCATGCAGGATCGGACTTGTGCTTTGTAAAGGGTTAAAAGCTGTCCGGGCGTAAAGTATCGCTTCACCCTATTAAGGATGCCCAGCTTCTTGGCCGCAGTTTGGGCTTTGTACTCAATGGTGGCGCCGAAGTTGAGACTTGATGTCAACTCCATGCCCAGGAGCTCGAGCCGATCTGTTACAGGAACAGATGTTCCCCGAAAAGTAGGAGTCAGGTCGAAATGACTCCTTTTGGCGGTAAAAACACACGCCTGTGTTTTGGTGGCGTTAAAAGAAACCAAATTGTCATCACCCCACTGGGAGACAAGGCTTAAGGTCAAATCTGTCCGCTCCACCATGGCCTCCCTTAAGAAACGAACTTCGGCCCCGCTGGCCCTTGCGCTGGACAAGTATCTCTCTGCAACAGTACTGTCATCTGCGTACCCAACAATACCAGGCTGAAGCAGGTCATTGATGTGCAGCAGGAAAAGAGTTGCAGAGAGAACAGACCCCTGAGGAACTCCGGCATCAATAGCCATAAGGTCAGAGGAGCAGCCGTCAACGACTACTCTGATCGACCGCTCATTAAGGAAGTCTGATATCCAGCTACAAAAATCAGCTGGATATACGCACGGAACAAATATTTGTATTGCCTACAGGTAGTTGTTCCGGGTCTGGCTGTTTGTGTATGTGAATTGAAATGTTTGTAAACGCACCCACGATACAGGAGTAATTCCTGTATCGTGGGTGGGGCAACGTTTTAAAAAAAAAAAAAAAAAATACAAAGATATGGGATAGTTCTTCAAAAGATTACAAAAATTTATTAATTTAATATTTTTTGCCCATCGCTTTCGCTTGACCTTTTTATTTACACTAAGTGCTCAAATAATAGCCACGCAACCTTTAATTTTCAGCTCTGTGGCCATTTTAGACGTTTATATAGCAGGAGATCGGACACAATACTGACGTAATAAATATTGAACGTGTAGGCCAGTGTATTAATCCATCAGTAAAAACTGAAATCCATCAACAAATACTGTATTGACGGATCACAATAAATACTTTACGTGTAACCGTCGCCTTAAGGTTCAAAATGACACCATACACATCTCTTAAATATACTTCCAATATTTTTTGTTACACCTATGTACATCGTATTAATCGTAATATTTTTTGTTACCCATGAACCGTAAGTACTTAATTATAATTTATAAACCTGCACCGTGATTGCGTCACACACTTTCAATCACAATCTGAAAGATTTTGAAGGAAATCGTTAATACATTGCTTCATAATCACAAGTTTATACAACGTACCTAAATAAATAACGCAATTAATGTTGTTGAACTTTCAAAATGAAAGGCATTGCAATTGAAACTTGGAAGTGTGTTACGCAATCACTCTGCTGGTTCATATCGCCAATTCACAGCTATCTGCAATGTTATTAGCCATTTATCTGTTTAGTAACCGCCAGTGACATCGATTGACGCTCCCGTCATGAAAGAGCTCTTGTCAGAGCTCAAAAATGCTATCACCTCGGCTAATTCTGAAATAAAATATGGCAGATTAGTACCTACGTCCGCGTCCTCGTGTTAAGCAAGGTAGAAGTTGGTACGGTCAGCAAGGAAAGTCGATTGGTGACATATGTGGGTATAATTAAAAAAAACATTAGTTATGCTATCGTCTTATTATTTGAAATGAGTAACACATTTTCAGAGGGCGGCACGCACGACTGAGTCGTTGTCTAAGTAACATGGTCGGTTAGTATACCTCTACAAGATCCTTATGGGGCGTGGCCAAAATCGGAACAAAATCTTGTTTTTTCAATATAATTTCTGTGACAATTTCACAAAATGTTTACCAAAAACGCCTCACTGTCAATCGCATTTAGGCGCCAAAAGATCCTTGCAGTTTAACTAGTTAATGCACACTCACCACTAGGATGTCCGAGACGCCCCAAAGGCACCAGCTTCAACATGCCTTGGATCAACTTCTCAGGGACAGTCTTCACCATAGGAGTTTCTATGAAGCCCGGCAATATCGCGTTTACCCTGAAATTGTAGAATTATTTGTTGATTCAAATTATGGTACTATTAACATATAACATGCAAATAAAGTTCTGATGACGTGAAGGCCTCCCCCTCTCATGCACAAGGTTGTGGGTTCAAAAAACAGGTGAAAACCAATTTGACGTTTCATAATTATGTACTTTCTAAGTTTATCTTGGACATGACTAACATTGGTGAAGGAAAACCGTGAGGAAACTTTTTTTTTTTTATAAATGGCATCTCGTAGTTGACCTTGAGAGGTCGTAACTACTTAACCGGACAATCCTGCGGCTGCCTTGAGAGAACTCAAAGCCTCCAGCCAGGGGCTTAAAACTAACTAAATAAACTAAGCGACTACACGCTAAGGGCACCCCCAGTGGGGTATCGTGCCTCGGCTTAGGGCGTCGCTGGGGGGAGGGCAGCAAGTTGGGACAGGCTGGATCTAATTTTGATTATTTAACGAACGATGGGGCCGGCATTTCCTAATTGACTACTCTGAGAAGAAATGCCGAAACAAACTCAGAGGTCAGAGTCGGGAATTTAAATCTACTGGCTCAGCTGCGGCGCGGGCTGGCACTACATCGAGCAAGGGTCGGTGGGGGCGTGAGGAAACCCGGAGTTTATTTATTTATATACTAGTTGCGCCCCGCGGTTTCACCCGCATGTTTCGATCCCGAGGGAATATTGGGATAATGTTAATCCAGCGTGACAGCTACCTCCATACCAAATTTTATCAAAATTGATCCAGCCGTTTGAGCGTGAAGAAGTAACAAACATATAAACACACACAGTCACAAACTTTAGCCTTTATAATATTAGTGTGATTATACTTTATTGTACACTAGAAAATAATAACAAAGAATACCTACATGTAACCTTGGAATGGATAGTTATGATTAATGTAAGTTTGAACCTTGAGCAAGCATGGCGATCAATGCTCCTGCCCTCCATGTATGACAATAGGCCTTGCAGTGTGTCATTATTAGGTAGGCTAGTAATATTTTGAAGTTATGAAACTTACCTAATATTGAATTTGCCTAACTCCTTGGCAGCAGACTGTGTCATACCGATCACTCCAGCTTTGCTGGCAGCATAATTTGTTTGACCTGAAATAAATAAACCCAATTGAGAAAATAGTACTTAGTTGTAATACCAATACCTATACTATGTCATCTATAGGGTACCTACTTGGTAGAGAAGTAAGTATATCAATTGATTGAGTGAGTCAATGTCCATCCAATTTTATTTTATGATGGAAATTACTAATCTCTCAATTTCATTTAGATGACTTATCTGAATAATATATATAATAAATGAATATATAAATGACTTATCTCTTTTAAATGATGTTTCAAGAGATATATTTAAGTACTTAGTCCCTATCAATGACCTAACTGATACTCAAAAGTGAACTAAGATATTTTTACACAAATTATCTTACAAGCAAGACATTATTACAATTAAATAGTAAAATAATACTTCTTTCTTACCCATATTTCCATATTTACCCACAATACTAGAAAGATTTACAATTGAACCGGGCAGGCTTGCTTCCGTCATCGCCTTTGCAAATGTTTGCATGACTAGAAAAGTGCCCTGAATAAAAAAAATTAAAACTTAGGACTTTTACAAACATTATTCGATAGTACCTATATTTTTTAGGTCTATTAATGATTCAATCATAAGGTTACCTTTAAATTAGTATTAAGCACACTATCATAATCTTCCTCAGACAGTTTCAATAGCCAGTTGTCTCTGGTGATACCAGCAGAGTTAACAACTATCGTTGGCGGTGCCTTGTACTGTTTTAATGTGGTCTGCAGAAGATTCCTTACTGCTGTAGAGTCGGACACGTCTAGTTCAACAGCCATGTGTTCCGCATCTGAAATATATTTTATTTTTGGTCAAACAGTTGGGCCAATAATTAGGTAGTTATTCATAATAATATGCTTGCTCTTCTTATCGTGTCGATGGGCAATGGTAATCTAAATGGACTCGCCCCAGAATTCTATCTCTTCTATCGGTTCCTATAACATGCAGCTGACAGGACACGCAGCATACTGCGCAGGACATGATATTAAGTGCCTCGTCGTTTGAGAACAGCACCACATTAACACTCCAAGGCGGAGTATTATGACATAAAACAGATAATAGGTACAATTATATTTGACTTCTGAGCTAGGTAAAAACCTGTGTTACAGATGTCTGTCTTTTCCCAATAATGTCGCTAATAATTATGCAATAAAAAACTACTACAGTAATATAATATTGTTGGAAATTGTATTGCATATCGCTAGTACCTAGGTAAACTTATTTTACATAAGCTGCTTATGTGACATAATATGGTTTATTTGAAATAAATGCTTTGAGTTTGAGTTTATTCATGCTATGCATACCATTTCTCCCTGAAGCTAAGGCTGTGTGTGTCTTAATAGTTTCTACAGCGGCATCATAGTGCTTGTCAGCGGCTATGACAATAGCACCCTCTCTGGATAGCACCTGGCATGCTGCACGGCCGATACCAGATCCAGCACCTGAGAACATTAAAATATTAATACTTAATAATATTTAACACAAAACATCGTAGATATAGATCTCGTCTACCCAAGTGATAATACCCCTTCTAAAGTTGTGACAATGCTTTTACTTTAAATTGCAACAATGCTTTTACTTTTCAATACATCCTATAATCCTATTGAGTGTTTACAACATATCATGTTAACCAAAAAATTCTAAACAGTACCTTCCTATAAGTACTCCATTTAATATAAAGCATTACATAAATAATGGCCAATTAACAACCATAATATTGTTAAAATTATTGCATTTTATGTTACTACATTGCTTTAGGTATATGTTTTGTTAAATATTGGAACTCTGTATATGTTTAGGTACTTATATTGATTTAGCTAAAGGGTTATAACCATTATTTTTGTAATTGTATAAGTTATAAATTACGGAGTACAGTGGGCAACAACAACAAATTTTGAGGGACAAATAACAAAATAAAAAAATAACAGTTTTAGGTTTTAAAAAATGCCGTTAATTATGTGTGACCGCTAAGCAAAGAACATTCGGTCGATATTCTGTAAACTGATAAGGCATCTAACAAGAATCATAAACATTAAATTTTTTTAAGAAGCTTCTTTATTAACGTTTTAAGGTAGTTTTTCTGTCATCATTATTGATTATGCACTGCCGTAAAATGTAATTAATCTTGCTTACTTTATGACCTTATCTTCTTTTCGATTAATTTCGATGGCTAAGTTGAATAAAAAGTGATTTACAAATACTTACCAGTGACTAAGGCTAGCCTTCCTCCAACTATTCCTGACACCATTTTCACAGATTTTTATAAAGAAAACAGTTCTGAATGTATGTAGCCTAGTATCTATCGTATGTTTAGAAAGTTTGACTTTGAACTTTGTTGTCTTATCAGTTTTATCAAAATATCAAACAACTGTAAATTCTATTATCACTATGACGTTTCTGCCTTCGTTCGGAAACGTAGGTAAACGCCAAAAATAGATTAGAAATTCTTTTACACGTTGTAAAATAGGTCTTTTAGAAACAGCTGCATTTTTGGCCTTACATTATAGAAAATAAGTATCTAGTCACACACTCACACGAGATATAAGTTTCGTTGTATTGCATTGGAACTTTTACGGGTACAGACCTGGGCTGGGATGGGGAAGTCCCAAACTTCCAGATAGGGGCACGGAACATCATTATGATATACTTCATATACTATATACTGGTTAGGGGGCTAGGTGGAGTAGTTGGCATTATTTTGAACTTATTTTAAATTACAGGCTCTATTTGAGCTGGTAAGCTACCTAAAAGAAGAGATTGGCTCGATGTGACCAATATTCTACTCTACTACTTCATAAATAAATGTCGGTAGCTCAACTAAGGTACAGGTCATTCCAGATTATAATTGCCTGAATTCTTCTCGATGCGTGATAGTTCAAAAATATTAATAAACCACAGGACAGAAAAACATACAGACAAGATATTATAGATTTATTCTTATTAACGATGACACAGGTACGGTCAGCATCAAAAGTCGATTAACACTGACCGTACCTGCAGCAAACAAAAATAGAACCTTCTCAGTACCTAATCTAATTAATAAAAAATATGAACATTAAAAACATTGTTTTAAATGAACATCTGTCATTATCACATTTTTTTGTTGTCACTTCCATCAATAATTTATAATGTCCTTAATACTTTATGGCAGCTCTGAAGTATACTCCTTGCTGTGCAGTACCCCACCCTTCACCTCTGCTGACATATAATTTGTTACTGTACAGAGCAGCAATTCACCTCATGTTCCGAGCCACCATAAAATTTGCATTGGGCTGTACTCGCATCTTGCTTTTAATTTCTGACCCTGACTTGAAATTGTTTCAGTTTCTCAGACGTTGTTGTTTGATATAGTCATTTCAAGTAAGTTCAGTTAGACAAGCAAAACATCAGCTCATTTAATGGTGGCTTCCTTTGTTCTTATAATACATTAAAACATTACAAAATATACAAAAATGTGCTTTGTGACTTACCTACACATAATACTAAAGTTTCACTTAGGATACTACCTACAATTTTATTGATATAAACATTAATCATAGAGGTCTAATCACACTATGGCCTTTACAGTCTGGCCATCAAGAGAATTTCTATAATAAAAAAATATAAAAAAAATAATAAAATTTTTATTCAAAAAAGTAAAGTAAAAATAGGATTTACATTAATTCCAATCGAGGAAAAATTAAATTCTAACTCTAATGTAGACCTGCCTGATCTAGGTTTATGGCAAACCTGTGTTTCAGGCTATCAATTTACATCAAACATTTAAAAAAGAAAACAATAAATGTAATATAATGTCTTAAATAGTTAATATTTGGGTATATATTATTTTAAAACTAGATTATGTAAGATATATTGTTTAAATAAATTAACGAATAATATTAAAGTAGATAAAGTTAAGACTATTATTAATTAGCTAAATGAAGAGACTTATATTAGAGTAGGTAGATAAGACTTTATTTTAAAATTTCTAGTAGTTTTTCCGTGTCTGCATAATTAAGTTTTGCTAAATATTCCCGTACTAGTAAATTACACCTATTATAACTTAAACTATAAATCTTTAGCACTCTGTTAAACTGGTTATACAAGTAGGGTCCTAAAAATAAATGAAATCGGTTAGCAAAAGCATGTTTAGTCTGCGAGTTAGCACAAACCAGATCTTTTCTTCTCTTATCTGAAGGTACTGGGTTAAAATAAAGTTCAGTGTGTTGGAATAAAACTACATTCAAAATAAACAATTGACGTACTGTTAGCACCTTACATGCCATATAAAGTTGGTGTGTAGGAAATCTAAAAGGACGAAAAGTAGCAACCTTTAAAACTGCTCTTTGGGCGCGTTCTAGGTGTAGCAAAATTGATTTTGCGGCACCACCCCAGGACGTTATACAGTAGGTAATAATAGATTGACACAAAACCAAATAAACCTGTCTAATTAATTTAAAGTCAGCAATGTTACGTAAATTTTTAAAAATGTATATTAGTTTGCGCACTCTGGTGCATAATAAATCGATGTGTTTGCGGAAGTTCAGATTTGTGTCAATCGTGACGCCTAGATATTTAATATGGTCGGTTTTAGCTAAAGTGGGACAAGTGCACGCAATGTCAGCATAATGTAAATTGCAATTGTTATGCGCTCGAATGATTAGGTTAGTAAGCGTTGGATTAGTGTTTCTCATTGTAAATAATAGGTACTTGGTTTTATCTGTATTTAATGTTAAGAGATTTTTATGAAGCCAATTAGACACAGTATTAAAACCATTCTGTGCTACCTCATAGACTTCGGCCTTTGATTTAGCTGCGAACAGTAGAGCTGTGTCATCCGCATATGAGATAATTATACCTTTTTGGAGTGTCAAATTGCACAGCTCATTTATATAGATTAAGAACAAAGTAGGACCCAAAATACTGCCTTGTGGAATTCCGTAGCAGCTATTCTTAAGTTCAGAACTCACGCACTGACCTATTTTTACACACTGCTGGCGGTCGGTAAGGTAATCAGATAATAGTTGCAATTGTACTCCCCGTATTCCCAGCATTTCCAGCTTATTCAAAAGCAAAGAACAAGAAATTGTGTCAAAAGCCTTGGCAAGGTCTAAAAATATCCCTATGGTGTACATGCCGTTATCCAGGTTTGTGCTTATAAAATTTGTCAGTTTGTGAACAGCTTGGCTTGTTGATCTTTTTGGCCTAAAACCAAATTGTTGATCAGAGAGTGATTTATTACTTTCAAGATATTTTACTAATCTACTGTTTATAATTTTTTCCAAAATCTTTGAAAGGCCTGTTAAAACTGAAATTGGCCTGTAGTTATTAACACAATTTTTGTCTCCAGCTTTATACACAGGGGTGACTACGGCTTTTTTAAGCAATTTAGGAAATATTCCTTTTGTTAAACATAACTGAAAAATGTGTGTCAAGGGAGGGGCAATGATATATTTAAATCTTTTGAGTATGCTATTAGGTATGTCGTCACATCCTACAGCGCAAATTTCCTTTAATCCATCTATTAAACTTATTACCTCATTAACATCTGTATCTAATAAGACAAAAGAGTTTCGTGCTGTATATGTCTTAGTTTGGCTTTGAATGGAAAAAGCTCTATTAGATAGTAACTTTTTTTCTGCTAAGCTTTTTCCAACATTAATGAAGAAGTTGTTAGCTTTATTTGCTGCTTCGGTAGGGCTTTGCTCCGAAGATAAAAGATCTAGCACTGGTTCGGGATTTTTTGATCTAATAGTGTTAGTTTTTATGAATTTCCATATAAGTTTACTGTTTTTACCTGCTTTCTGTAGTTGACTGTGATCATATTGGTTTTTTAGTTTTTTCAACAGATTATTACAGAAATTCCTATATCGTTTGTAAATACTCGATAATAGTTCATTATCTGGTGCTTTTTTCGATTTTTGGTGTAGTTTGTCTCTATGTCTGATACAGCGAACAAGTCCGGGCGTAATCCAAGGTTTAATATTACTATACTTTCTAGGTATTACTTTAGTAAATGTATTTTTCCTTATCGTAGATTGTAACAAATCGACAAAATATTGTAGAGAGACATTTGGATCATGTGAACTGTAAACGGGGTCAAAATTAATGCCGCGCAAGTCAGTTTCAATACTCGTCATATTGAGTTTAGTATAGCTGCGCATGCAGTTATTTCTAGGTGAAGATATTAGTAATGTTAGTAAAACAGCTTGATGATCAGTAAGTGACGAATTAGTAACCAATGTTTTGGATGGACTTTTCGATTTTATAAGGATATGGTCTAGACAAGAGCCGCTCTGGTGGGTTGGGTGATAATGAGCTGGTAATAGTCCATGAAATGAGCAAATATTCAGGTAATTATGTGAAAGAGTATCGATTTTTCCGGCAGCAATGTTTATGTTGATATCACCTACCAGTACGATATTTTTAAACGAAGATAATTTTTCTAAGTTACTGTTAAGCGAATCCAAAAACCCATGAATACTTTGGGATGGAGGCCTATAAATAGCCATAATTACTGTGTCGGGAATTATTTTAATTACTAGGCAGTTGCAGTCTAGAAAATGGGGTTCATCTACTAGTGTTTTTAAATTATTTTTAATATAAACCACTATGCCATCATTCTGGTTGAATGTTCTATCGCTTTTGTGAAGATTAAAGCCATCCATAGATGGTATATTGGCCGTTTGTTTGGATAACCAACATTCTGTTAGAATGATAATGTCGCAGCATATATCAAGATTTTGTAACAAAACTTGGAAACCGTTAAAATTTCGAGTTATACTACGTATGTTCTGTGTAAGTAAAGTCAATGTTTTATCCCCAGTATAGACTATGTTCTTGCACTCCTCAATATTACAGATTTTAGCTTCAGACACGGAAAAGTCATCTAGATCACATATTAGTTGATTGGCCATAATAAAAATTATATGTATAAGTTAAACTACTATCTATGTGCTTAATTGACTAGTTAGTCGGCGGCGCTCCTAGGCGCCTTCATAGTCAATGGAATTAATATAATTGTCTTCTGCATATTTACGTGCTGGGCAAATTACATCACCAGTTGGATGATCGCTTTTCCTCTTGAAACGTCGGCAGGTCGCACATTGAGGCGGAGAACCTTTATTATTACATTCCTTGAATGAATGTCCTGTTTCGCCACAGAGGTTGCAAGTAGGGCTCGTTTCTCTGCAAAATTTAGCTGCGTGTCCGAATTGCTGGCAGTTGAAACACCTGGTCACAATAGTGAAATCTCTTACTGGACATGATGTCCAGTTTATGAAAATTCGACCATGGTCCATCATAATTTTCCTGATATTAGCAGGAACTTCCAATATATAATTGCAGGTAGGACGATCTTTCTTCCCTGACTTATGGCTCAGTTTTATACTTTCTAAGAAGGACTCAAGAGTAATGTTCGGCAATTTATCTGTCAAGTTTTGGACGTAAATGCAATCAAATACCTCTTTTTCAGTCAGAGTTACGGGGACGCCAATGACAGCAATCCTAGGACGGCGTTTGGATGGTTCTTCAACTGTAAGGCCTGAGGAAACTAGCTTCTGTGAGGTTTTTATTTTATCAATATCGTCTTTTTTATCCGTCCTAATGATGACGCCTCCGTTTCTAATTTTCTTTAGACCGCGGACATGGAGTTTTAATTCCTCAGGCGAAATAATTTTTTGTAATAATGATTTGGTGTCTTCACTGGTTTTGGTTTTATCGCTGGGATATATAGCGACCGAACTGAGATTTGCTGGGCGAATAAATTTATCAGAGCCTTTCTTCACCATGTTAGCGTAGGAACTACTCTCTGGTTCGGCTCGGCCCATCTTCGTTGCCACGACTTCTTTAAATTGCGAAAGGGATTCCGCAACATTCTGCTGCACTTGAAGGTGCTGGATGGTTGTGTGCGCCTGGATGGACTTCTGCTTCAGGGATTGGTACAGCACGGCCATCTGAGACGTGCCATGGTTAACTCTTCGACAGAGATTGGTGACACGGAGTTTTTGGTCTGAATTCATTTTTCCTTCCGCCACAATCGAGCAAATTTCGGTCAAAATTGTGTCGATGGATCCAAGCCATCTCTGAATCTCCGACGTAGAGACGACTTCAGACGGTAATTCGTTCTCCGTGGCTACTGGCGGCGCTGGTTCACTTGTCTGGTTTTGTTCGGCAGGCGATGGCGTCGGTGGAGGACTTCGTCCTACCAATTTGCTGCGGCCGAAGGGGCTATCTCCTGGGTTAGACATACTAACACCGAAAACGCTGATTGTCTATAAAAACTATTTAGTTCATCTTTCACAACGAAAAAAGTTGTTAGTCACACATTCGTCACTTACACAATAAACTGACTCCGCAAATTATTGCAATAACATTATTCGTAATTACTTAAATCAATATCGTTATAATCAACACAATAAAACACGTCCGCTTAGTCTCACGTCTACAATAATGAACTTTCATGTCAAAATTGATCATAATAATACATATGTGTGTGAACTGTCAGTGCAACAATTCTAGAAACTAATTTAAGATCAAATTCGCGAAACAAGTATTTATTTGGTGTCAAGAACGCATTTTCTCTCATTTTGGTACTGACCACAGATACTAACACAATTGTATCAGAGAACATTATTTTAGTAAACATGGCTCAAAAGTTTTGGTTAAGGTACATCCAAAACTTTCGAGCCATGTTTACTATAAGTAAAAGGAGATTTTTCATCCAAATGGGTAAAAACTTGCTGCAATAAATTATCGTCAGAAACAGTTTGCGTCAAATAACTTTGCCGCTCTGAAGCTAGGCTTTTCGCTAGCGCATGTGTGCTGCTGTTTTATTCATAGGATT
This sequence comes from Luperina nickerlii, assembly GCA_963855955.1. Classification (NCBI taxonomy): domain Eukaryota; kingdom Metazoa; phylum Arthropoda; class Insecta; order Lepidoptera; family Noctuidae; genus Luperina; species Luperina nickerlii. The sequence continues at coordinate 5,427,351 of OY979664.1, forward strand.
AACTACTGTGCAGTGATTTGTTGCCTACTTCAGAGCAGCAAAATTATTTGATGCGAACTGTACAAAGTATTAAAACTACAAAAATAAATGCATGCATTTAAAAAATACTAAGAGCTTTACAAAATGTTTCACACAGATTTTAATAATATGTTGTACTGCTTTTAATTATTAAAGGAAAAGAAATAATTTTTGCTTTCCGTAACATGGAATTAAGGAATACTTTATATCAATATAGAGTATAAAAATAATTAAAATAATAAAAAGAGTACTTACTAACTTATAAAAAAGTAATGGTAAAACAGTTTCACTGTTAATACTTACAGAACTAAACTTAATCTACAATTGGTTTAAAGAGAACCCAAAGTCTCTCAAACTCTTTTTTGTATTGTTCTACTAGTTCCTTCTGTGAAGTCACTAGGCAGTCTTCAAAGTTACCGCACAAGGCTTGATTAGTCCAATTTAATGAGCCCGCCATCACAAATGGTGTCGAAACAGAGTTTTCACTCAATGTATCCGCCAAACAGAACTTGTGGTGCATCAAATTCGTCGACTTCATCCAACGAACCGGTATTCGCTGCTTTTCTAACCTCCTCAGACTGGACCCAGAAGAAAAGGCCATATCAGCGTCTAATATCACTCGTATCTTCACGCCTCGGTAATGTAACTTCAATATAGCGTTAGTAATATCCATATTAGTCCATACGTACATACATATATCCAAATTATGCCGAGCCTGGTTCAAATAATACAATAATCTGTCCATACTTTTTGAAATCATGCAGCGAGAATATTTACTCTTCTTAATTTCATCGGTTCCGTAGGAAAACATTATAACTTCCTGAATTTCATTAGCCTTACATTTTTCTTCTTTATTCTTTTTATTAGTTAAGTATTTGTACGTAACACGCGTAGCAAATGCAAATGATAACAACATAAATAAAGTTTTGCTGAAAGTTTTTAACGACATGATGATGTTGTTTTCAAGTATCGTGAGTAAATAATCCCAACTGTGGTCTTGTACGCTTGTGAAATTAATTATACATATTTCAATTAAGAGTCTCGTAAAATTAAACAATAACTGCAACGTGCTTGGTGCTGAATTATCACTAAAACATTTTTTTTGTTTTTGCAAAATGGATGAGGAATAGGATTGAGTTGAGAAATGAGAAGCGCTTTAAACGTCATGTTTCACATGTTTGACATTGTCAGTAATGTCAAAAATGCCAAAGTTCCCGCGCATCTTTGCTACTTTTTTTTCTGTTGGTATCTGAAATCTGGACTTTTATGTAGATGTCGAGAAAATTATAATAGCAAACAATTATTGCAATCGTCTTTTTAATAATGCGTGTGTGAAGTGAATTGTTCTCAACAAAGGAGTAGAAAAAGAGGTAAAAACTGCGAGATATAATAATATAATTTTATTGTGCGTGGGTCCATACGAAATATCCTTTATTATTTCTGAATTTTTTTAGGTAGATAAAAAGGTTTATGATCAATAAAAATAAAACTCATTATTCAAGGTTTAATTTTCAAAATAAAAATGTTATTTACAGAGAAGACACGACTAGCCATTTTATAACGTTATGTTGTTTATGCTGAAATCATGAGGTCTTAATCTTAAGTTTAAATTATAAGAGCTGTGATGAGCGGGCTGCAGAGATCCGCTGTATCCACCGATTAAGCCGCAGGAACCATATCCACTGTCAGTCGTACTTCCATAACCTACCACACTTTGTCCCATCAGACTGTTGGAATTTGGGACGTATTGTCTATTGCCCACATTCTGCATCATTAGGGAGTAATCGTTTTGGTACAGCCCTGTATTCGCTATAGGGATCCCTAGGTTTAAGTTCAGATTGTTGGCTTGAAAATGATGGAGCCACGGTTCTTTGGAGTTGCGTGCAAAGTCCTGCCTAGGATCTTGGTGTGGGATCCCGATAGGTACGGCGATGGGCTCTGGCGAACTTTGGTTGGTTGTACTTCTGTGAGTCGACAGTGCTGATCTCTCGTTTCTTCGAAATTTTGCTCGACGGTTTTGGAACCATACCTGATGAAAAAATCGACATTTAAGCTTGAAATTATAGTCGTTGTAAAATGACAAAAATGGACGAAATGAAGAAAAATAAATTGTCAACTTGGACCCCGATAGTTGACAATTTTGGATTGGTGTAATCTGCGTTCGCGATTTATTTGCCAAAAATGTAAACAAATATGAATTAATGGAAAACTTCAAACATTTTTATAACTTTTTCAATAGTGCTAGTCACTCTGAAATCAACTTAATTTTCATTGAAATAAAGTTGATATTTATTTACTTGAAATAGGGTGAGGGTGTGTAGCATGCGCACTTTTACTTATAGGTACTTAACTGTCAACCGCACGTCAGTTGCAATACGATACGAACACTTGCAATACCAATATCGCCATTACTGTTATGACATTAAGGCGTTTTCGAATTGAATTGATGTGCGGTTGTCTGAACTATACAGGTTCAAACTAAATTAACTAGCGAAGCTCTGCAATCGTGATAGGTATCGATATCTAAACACGATAATTACAATAAAAAAAAATATTTTGATATTTTATGGGGGTCATCGAGCGCTAGTAGTTTTGTTACTTGAAGTATAAATTGACAATATCTGTTCTATTTTGTTTTATCGTGTTTAGATTTAATTACCAATCACGCCCGTGTAGATTACACAAAAAAAAACTGATTTCTATAGTGATATTTCAAGTGGCTTCAATAACTGCGGTTAATGACGTGTCAATTATCATCATCCCTTATAAGTACACTGTCCTTCAAAATACAGATGTTTCCTAGTTTGAAGGACAGGGGTGTTCTCAAATGTAATAGCCGTACCCATCTCTTATTGAATTAGCACTGATGTTACCTAAGCTAAGTCTTTAAGGGGGAAGGGTTAAGGTAGCCCGCGAAATTCAAATTTTCTTACGTTTTTTGCAATTTGCTGGTCAGTATTAAGTTGTACGTCGATCAAAATATGATTCGCGGCCGTAACAAATATGTATTTACAGAATTATATTCATTAAAGTCATCAACACAACTCTCTAAGACCAGGTAACCCCAAAGAATGACGATTTCATGAAACAGTTATTCTTTGGGACTTTAATAAATATAATTCTGTAAATACATATTTGTTACGGCCGTGAATCATATATTAATCAACGTACAACTTAATACTGAGTAGCAAATTGCAAAAAACCTAAAAAAAATGAATTTCGCGGGTTACCCTGGCGCTTTCGCCACACAAAAAAACCATCTAATATTATTTTAATATTATTTACTTAGATTCTAAGTAAATAATATTAAAGCTCCTGCCTTCTTCTTTATATTTTTATTGTATATAAAACACTGAACCGGCTAAACCACTGAACCGATCTTCCTGAAATTTTGCATATACGTATAGTCAGGTGTACAGACACGGACATAGGGTCCCTTTAATCCCGATATAAGTGCTGTTCCCGAGGAAAACAACAATAACGCTATTATGATAATAGATGGCGCCACATGTCTTTCAAACGGGATCGTCACTTATGCGGGTGAAACCGCGTGGTGCTGCTAGTACTTATGTGTAATTTTTGTGTTTTTGTGAATAAATTATTGCTTTCAAATTATTTCTAGTAGGATTTTTGTTTCGAAAAAGAGTAATAGTTGATGTAAACACATTCGCTTGGCATAAAGGTAATAATTAAAAAAGTTTTTTTTTTTATCATGTTTAGATATCGATACCCATCACGTTGGCGGAGTTTCGCTCATAATTTAATTTCACCCTGTATACAGTAATAACAGCCGCACAGGTCGATCGATCAGGTTAAGCTACGCTTGCCGGGGTTAGTCTGTGGATGGGTGACCATCTTTACATACCGAGACCCCTCCGTGCCTCGGAAAGCACGTTAAGCCCAAAAGTCTGATAACCAGTCTTACCAAGGGGTATCGTATTACCCAGTAACTGGGTTGTGGATATCAGATAGGCAGTCGCTCAATGTAAAATACTATTATTCAGCTGCATCCGGTTAGACTGGAAGCCGACCCCAACATAGTTGGGAAAAGGCTAGGCAGATGATGATACAGACACGTTCGTTTCTGCCTCTTCGGGAAATACGTCGTGATCTGATGATATAACCTGGTTCATTAAAGAAAGGAATCTTAAATGACGGCGCTTATCATGTTCTCTCGCTCGCACACTAGTGCCGTCTATACTCACTCTCGCGCGTACCGTAAGCAGAAAAAAAATTAGTCTTGATTTGCTTCCACGCTGTCTTACGCGCTCAGTGTTCCTTATTACGAATAATTCCTAGTTTTCTTGTTATTTTTCCGTTGTTACCTGTGTGTTATTGTTGTTGAGTTTTGTTTTATTGTTAAGTTTTGTTGTTTGGACGTGTGGACTGTGCGGAGACAGTAATCATGTCTCCTCGAAAGCGAGGAATGATGATACACGCCAAATAGTGTAGGTATAATGTCTTGTAAAATATTTCACGCGGACGAAGTCGCGGGCAGAAGCTAGTTATTGATAATTTGAAAAAAAAAACACTGACTTGAAATTTTTATGCTAACTGTACTATCTGTCAACGCAAGTACATGCCGCCATTTAAGATTCCTTTCTCTTATATATGTGTTTATTAAACGACTAGCTACGCCCCGCGGTTTTACCCGCTTATGTTTCGATCCCGTGGGAATATCGGGAAAAAATGAAGCCTATAATATTAATCCAGGGTATCGGCTACCTCCATACCAAATTTTATCAAAATTGGTCCTGCCGTTTCGCGTTTGAGCGTGAAGAAGTAACAAACATATAAACACACACACCCACTCACAAACTTTCGCCTTTAAAATATTAGTGTGATGTATAACTGAAACTTATCACTAAATACATGATCAAGGTAACCCTTTATTTCTCACCTGTACTCTGGCTTCAGTCAGGTTAACCCTCGCAGCGAGGTCCTCCCTAACAAAGGCATCAGGATAATGAGTCTTCTCAAACACCTTCTCCAAAGCAGCCAGCTGCTGACTAGTAAACGTGGTCCTGTTTCTCCTTGGCTTCTTCCTATCATCAGATTTTACGTCTCTTTCCTCCTCAGACTCTTTCTGGTTCTCTCTCTCTTTCGCGCCCTTGTCTTCGTATTTTCGCCTCATGTCTTCGTATGCTAAGTAGTCGGCAGGTTTGATGTACGGTCTTTGGAGGTCTTTTGGGTACCAAGTTAAGTCGTTCTGATAGTTTGGCTCGTAAGTGCTGTTGATCTGCCGGCCTGCTGTCAAGTGATGGAGCCGAAGTAGACTGTCCTCATGGCATTTGATCATCTGGAAGAGGTTGTGGTTGTTCTCTGGGTAGGTTCCAGGGTTCACGTTGTAGTTTGCAGTGTTCTGAGCTTTCGGGTCGTAGTTCTTCGTGATGGGCTGTCGTGTGTTCTGGATATCTGGGGAACAAACATTTATATTAAAAAAAACTGTAAGTAGATCTATTTCTAATGTATACATAATTACATATATTTTTTTACCCCTAGATCATTGTCCTCTTGCTGATTTCTTAAACACTACAAATTATTTAATTTATTTTATCTACCCCCCACATCGATTCGCATCAAAATAATACCAAAACAAACGACGATCCACACAAAAGCCCGTTTGTTAAGCAGATCGCACACGCACCGGCGGTTAACGTCTGTAGATCGTTGTTGCGCAGACGGCGTGTGCGCAAGCGCAACCCTATCGATTACTTCACAATGCAAGCACGTGGAAACTGTTGCACATGCTCCTTTGAACTTGCGAAGGTTATGTATCTGCCTACCTCATGAATAACAGAAGGGTAGGGACACTACCTACCTACCTATGTCTACTTCTAAATTAAAAGCTGCTACATTTTTTTTAAGGTTCATTTAAGGTGATTGGATACTGACACTTTTTCATACATTCTATCGGGGTACAAATCTCGATACTTAAACGATTTTTGCAAAATAAAAGCACGTACATTAAATGATTATGATCTATTATTGACGCATATCGTAAAAAACTTACAAAAAAAACACTATTTGTAGGATATTTAGGCCTGACAAAAAACGATAAATCTTTGTATGTGTGCGCAGGCAGAGGCACGCCCTCTACAGGATATTTCAAGAACCATCAAGAAACAGAACAACATTTTTGCTAAAGTTATCAGTTATCATCTAACGATCAAGATCTACTGTAATCTTGATCGTTAGATGGCGTTGTTTGTCAACGGATGGCCAATTTTATAACATGCGTGATATTGTTGACAAGTTTCGAATCGTAGGTACTTATGCTGTGTGTGTGTGAGTGGGTGTGTGAGTTATATTTTATCAATTTAATCATGAAGTGAGAAAAAATGCATTACTTACTTAGTGATAGGATTATCTGCGATCTACCCTGGGTTCGATATTACTGTAATGAATGTCTAAGTTCAAGTAAGTACCTACATGCATTTAGTAAGTAGGTACTAACTTACACATGAACTCTTCGAGAAATTTTCTGATATAAAAATCATTCTGCATTATGTAGGTAGGTAGGTACCTATTGAGAGAGCCCTTTCTTTTAGTAGGAGTGGGCGATACAAATCGTATATAGATAATATCTATGTATCGGTACAATATCCAATACCTACCTATATATCGGACGGCACTGAATCTATATTATATCAGAAGGCCAATTCTCGTAATTTAAAACGTTCAAAATCTAGTCGCAGTCTCATCTCAGCGACAAAGAAATGTCAAAAACTTGTCAAAATGTAGGGAAATTTGAAGTATTTTTTGACAGATTGAGACTGAGATCAGACTGTGAACGTTGTTAAAATTAGTAGAATTGCCCCTCAGGTATCCGCGTACCTAGAACGAGACACTATACCGATATCGTATCACATGATCTATGATATTCGGTTCAAACTGATTCAGGTACAATGCGTGCCACGAAAGATGAGACTTGACCCCGCCTCCCCCGCTCTTTCCGCCGCCCCTATGACGTCCGGTCCCGTCCCGCACTCAGACCTCATACCGCTAAAGATACCTAAAATCGTGTACTGCTCATGTCAAACCACGTGGTGTGTCAAGTCTCATCATTCGTGGCACGCATTATACAGTAGTAGTTACACGGTTTTAGGTACCGTATCCTTGATGCGCGCGGGCGGGAGTGATGTACTAGCTAGAGATGAACGAGCGAGAAAGCGCGCTAAGCTAACGTCTAATACTAATTTTAAACATTATTTACAGGAGCATAGAGTTTAATACCGAATACATTATTTTGTAAACAGGTAACCATCAATAAACGTCAAAGGATTTTAAATCGTATGGCATTCTCAACAAAAATACCTACTCGTAGTTTTAAAATCATTTTACGTTGACCATGATTGCACTTTGCTGTTTTCGTAGGTACTTTTCGTGTTCTATTTTTAGTTACTTACGCGTCGCGTTAGCTGCAGTTGGCCGAATTTCTCTGCTTGATTTCTTTACTTTATAAAGTAGACAAAAAAAAAACCGGCCAAGAGCGGGTCGGGCCACGCTCAGTGTAGGGTTCCGTAGTTTCCCGTCCGTCACAATAAGTGTTCCCACTTATGAGTTTAAAAGTGGGTATCCATTATGTTCGCGCTCCAGCAGCACTCCGCGCTCCTGCAACTGCTCCCGGTAGTGGGTACGTGCGCGAACACGGAGCGTGCAACATTGCACGCTCCGCGGCAGGCACTCCGACTCGTGACGGTTTTTAGCGCGAACACAAAGGGGTACGTTCAGGATAATAAAATATGTAAACGAAGTTAAAAAAATGCTTGCATATACGATTATACTACAAACTTAGTCCAGAAATTATTTTGTACAACTTTTTGTCTTTTTTGTACAAAAACTGTTGTTTCCATCAAGTTCAAAATAATTTTCCTAGAAAGTCCTTACCTATAGATATAATATAAGTCCTTATAGTTCTACTTTGCAGATTTTTTTCATAGTTTCTAAACTTATGGTTCAAAAGTTAGAGGGGGGACACACTGTTTTTTACTTTTGGAGCGATTATCAACAATACCAAACGATACATTCACTGATTTCGAGTACTTATACAGTTACAAAAAAAATACAATGATGTACAGACGCCAGCACATCGAGCTACTACCATTTGTCAAATTTCTTTAATAGATTTTCAACTTTATCGCTAAAGCATAAGGTTCAAAGTAGATTGGAAAAATTTGACAGTTTCGGGTAGGTTGATGTGCTAGCGTCTGTACATGAATCGAACAAAACCGAAACCTAAATATCACAGTAGGTACTACTTTCGATTCCGAGTTCCACACTGATTCAGTCAATACTTATACAAGATGTTGCTTTGCATCCTCGTCAAAATTCAGGAGGTTGTCATAAAAGACGTAAATAATCAATTTAAATTACGGTATTTACCTGGCCAATAATTATAAACGCTCCTTTTTTTTGTTGTTTACATTTGACACTAATTCAGAATGAAGCTCTTCATAAAAGAGGAGAATCACCGTCGCCATTCCACGCGCGAGGCACCGCCCACTTAGGTACTACGACACACATACACGCGCTTGCGCACGTGCGCGCTTTATACCTAGAGTGACCGAATAAATGGCCATAATTTATCCTAGTTCGAATTCGAAAATCACCTTCATTATTGTCATAAATTACGCTAGATAATTAACTCATTTTTAAGTATCATAAGAATGCGGAAATCTTACTAATGAAAGTAGTAGTGCCCCAAAGAAAAGTTCATTGACCTACTGTAAGTAGTAACTACGGTAGTATCAATCAGTTGATTAACAAAATGTTAGTTTTGCTTTATTGCGTTTTATTGCAATCCTGCTGAAAGAACAATCCTAAAATTGGTATTCTTAGATCTTAGGGCTCTTTCAATTTAGAGGTTTCGTGTCGGACCGCTGCCGCACGTTTACCGTGCCGCATGCCGGGCCGCTACAGTACGGTAGCAGTCCGATACCAAACGCCTAAATCGAAAGCGTATCCGACTGCCGTGCGTTTGTATGCTAGTGTTAGTGTAGTGTTTGTTGTGTGTTATTATTGTTTGCGACGTTGCCGTCCTGTTGTCGAGCGTTCGCGGTACCGATGGCGCACTGTTGCCGCACCGCGCGCTTTGTATAAAAACAAACGACCGTGCGTGCGCAATACCGCTTCGGCACCGCAGCGGTCCGAGAGATTGAGATTGATAATGTTTTACGCAATTAGGGTGCTGGGTTAAGACAGGACATAATTATGTAGGATACTTTTTTAAACGGTTTTATTTAGCTTAACCTGTTTGTTATTTATTTGGTTCAAATTTAGTACTTGAAATTTTACCCCCTTCCTGTTGGCAAATTGATCTGATATTTGGTACACACTTTAGTTTTGATGACAATACATCAGTATCACTGTAAATCCAAGATGGCCGCCGCTACGAAATGGCGGATTACATATTTTCTCACAACCCCCTCAATGTGGGTATCAAATGAAAGGGCTTCTTGACTAGTAGAATATTGCCGTGCGTTTTTGCAACCCTCTCACCGTGAAAACTTAGGTGAAGTGAGCGTGGAGTGAGCTATCAATAGTGTCAATCCCTAACAATCAGGTGGGATGACAGCTTACATCACTTAGGTTTTCACGGTGATATTTGTACAGAATAGGCCGGCTGTACACTATAAAAATCGAGCCGAGCGGGCGCGCCAGCGGCGCTCGTCAATCAAGTTCCCCATTTCACCTCGCCCCGACCCCGCACGACTCGACTCCCGCGCACCTCTACGCGCCTGTCGACTAACAAGCAAGTGAGAACGCGATAAAATTGAACGAAAAATAGTGTGCGGAAATATGAAACTTGTTCCGGGAATTCCGGGAAATACGTGTTTTTGAGCAAGTTTCAAGTTTGGCTGCTCCACATTTTCTGACACGATTACCCTAATACATGGTCTGGGGTTGAAGAATCCATAAACTTGGTATTTACTAGCTAGAAGTTCATGCACGGCGCGGCGGAGGAGGTCCAAGGTAGGTATAAGTACAAACTATTTACCTATTTTTCCCTAAGCTACGATTCACCGTTGCGTAGGTAGTACCTAATCGAATAATTGAATTAGGTATATATAATTCTTGTGAAACCAGCATTCAAATTGAAAAGGTAGATACAGGAAAGCGAATACACAAACAAACGATTTGTTTTTTCATAGTATTTGCGCTTTTCAGTGTTATTAGCACACAGTGCGTCAAGGTCAACGTCATTCTCAACTAGCTAGGCGTCTCGCCTACTAAAAACCATTCGTTCAGAAACTGAACTGCAAACTAATTCAAATAAGAATAATTTTATAATTTATTAATTAGGTACAAGCAATACGAAAACGTTAATTCAATCAATATAAATAAATGTTTAGCGAACAGTGAAGCAAGAGTGAGGCAAGTAGGTACGACGTATTTTTAATTTTTGAACGTATTACTTATATTGTGCCTTGTGAACTACATTTCAATACGTGAAACGAGCATATATTTCACCTAATTATTTATAGGTATAGTAATGTTTATTAGGGTAAGAAATGTTTTATTATAACAAGTTATAATAACATTCGTATGATGTCGACGATGATGTACGACGTATTTTAAAACTGACGTATTTTATTAGTATCAAAAATAAATATTCACAATAAAATTGAACGACTACGGACCTTGATATTTTAAAGATTGTGACAAGGAGTTGGTCGTACACATTTGTAACATCACACTAAAGAACAAACTTCCACTTAACTGTTTAAAATCACCGACCATAAGTTTATTGTGTTGAAAATTCTGTTTGCGCGATGTAGAATTTTTGATTATAACTTCGTTGTTTTTGAGAAATTGTTAAGTAATTTTATGTCATTAATTGTGTAACTACTCTATAAACATATACTATACTTGTTTTGTTAAAATTGTGATACAGTGTAACTGTTTTCCCGATTTTTTGAAATCATATAAATTACTTTTACAACAGCGCCATCTAGTAAACGACGATTTTTAATTATTTGTAACTATTGTGGTATAGTAATTGTATTCTAGGTGCATCATCTTCATATATACCTACTTATATAATTAATGTATACAAATATTGTAAAACATTTCAATCAAGTCAGTTTTTGTTATAAATATTGATGTTAAAAAATGCCTTTTAGGTGCCTATTTGAAATAAATTATTTGACTTGACTTTGAGTCTATTATTTATTTAGGGCTGACTTTTCAATCATCTGATAACTTTATTAGTGGAATAATTTTGAAATTTTTACAGTTCATACAAAAACTGTCAAACGTCAATTTTATTCCTTGAATAACAGTTATCTGGCGATGGAAAAATTTGCCCTTAGTTGTAATAACACGACAAAACCATTTAAATAATTGGATAATTTGTGGTGTTGAAAAGGTGGCCAATCGTGATAATATACAAAGTTGATACGACAGAGGGGCTTTCCTTTAAACTGCCTATACTAGATACCATTTTCAAGCTCTGTACCAAAAATCAATTAAATAGGAGCAGTAGTTTAGTCACAAATGATTTTTGAAGTTTTTGCTACGTTTGAACACGATGTATATTTCCTAACAGCTGATTATCTCATACGCATAGGTCATGCACCTTTAAAACGATAATCCGAGTATAAGATACATTGTTGCCGCACAAGTACAACCAAATATTTCACGAAGCAATAAATACACACACACTTGCACTTTCACTATGAGAGTGACAATCATAGCAAAACCCCCGCGCCTTTTTCCCGCGCGTAAAAGGAATAGAAATAGGTCAGTGTATTGCTATTGCATCCTAGATCCTTGCGAATTTGCTAAAAAAACTTGTTCTTTCAGTGTGGACAGTGCCAGTGCGCACGCGTCCTTCATTCGGGATGTACGTTACGTAACACGGGAGCCCCGGCGCGCGCCGCCGCCGCGCCGTTATGTTTGGTCGAACTCGCTGACAATAATTGTTTTTTTTTTGTTATTGTGATAGACACTAAATAAGTTTAATACAGTATTTCTTTTTTTTATTGTGACAGGATACGTAACTTGGGAATATTATTATTTAGTGTTAGTGTTTTTTTTTGTGATTGACTGTTTTTATTGTGATAGGATACGTAATTAAACGTTGGTTGTATGTGTGTGTAATAATTAAAGTGTTCAGCAATGCCTCGTGTAACTTTCACGGCGTCAGAATACACTTACATGATTTTAATTTACGGTGAATGCCGTGGAAACGCAGATTTAGCTCTGCGAACATAGGTACCGAGAAAGGTATGGTGACCGGCGCAATAGCCCTAGGAACGCCGGCACCATACAATTGGCAGTACAAAGATTACGGGAATTAAAGTGCTTAGCGACGGACAGTGATTTAATTAGAAAAATTAATAACAATATTCTCCGTCGGTATAATTTGTGCATTAATATGAATCGAGGACACATCGAGAACTTAAAAATTTTGTGTTTTTGTGTGTGCGCGTACTTTACAACCTTACCTAACATAAAAGCCGGCGGGCGCTAGCGGTCTAAACCGCCCGCTCCCCGCGCCCCCCCCCCCCCCCCCGCCAAGAGAGATAAGACACACGCACACGCGCTCCTGCGCGACTTTGTTACCTAGGCATCTAAGGTCAGTCAAATTTATTTATAAAGGGTGGTTGCGTTTCACTCTGACTTTAAGCCATTTAGTTTGTTTGAAAAAAAAAAAATCTCATTTTTGGAGCTTTCTATTTTTGTACTGTATCGAATTAATACTATACACGTATAGTATACGTAGTGTAATTTAATGCCCCTCTGTCATATCAACTCTGTATGAGCCTTTATGAAACAAAATAAAAATATATAAGTATTCTTTTTTTCAGTTTTTACTTTATTGAATGAAGGATGGTTATCATAAAAATCTTTTATTTCAATTAACGCCATCTCGACATACTTATTTCAAACCAAGCTTATGAATTCAACGCCATCTAGTGGTATCGAAAGTAAAACTATTTTACTGTACATGTGTGTGTAATCAAATAAAATGAAACGGCTAAACGTTTAGGGGTACAAATCTTTGTACGAGACGAGTTATCAAGCAAAGTGAATATCTCAAAAAATTAAGTTAATACTCTAGTTGACGCATATAATGAAGTTGTCCCTCAAAGATTTCTGAGTTAGGCGTAAAAATTGAAAATGTTCGAATTTGCGAATGTGCTGCCATCTCGCGAAAAAGTAGCTGGGAGATCAACTATTCAATAGCCTTAAGACTTATTTATAAACATTACGCTTGTAAGTATTCCTCGAAGAATTGGGTAGAGATGCAGTTTAGTAACACTTCCATTTTGCCAAAGGAACACGCCTATTGCCATCAACCGGGCACAAATCCGGATTCCCGGCTGCTATTGAGAACATTCCTAATGGATAAACCCAATAGCGCTTTGCCCGACCTGCAGTGTGATTCTGTAACCATCTCACCGTGAAAACTTAGGTGAAGTGAGCGTGGAGTGAGCTGTCAATAGTGTCAATTCCTAGCAAAAACAAAATCACTTCACCTAAGTTTTCACGGTGAGATTTCTACAGAATCGACCGGCTGGAAATTAACGAACTTTGGGAATAGAGGTGCCCTATTTATATTGTCAACTAGCTGACGTACTTAGTGGTGGCGTACTTCGTACCGACTCAGATTTTTTTTTGTTATTTTTCCCATGTTTTAATAATGGAGCCCTCGCTGACATCCCCAGAACACCCAATCAAAGTTTAATCACAATCTGACCAAAGGTGTCGGAACGCATAGACGACAAACATAGAAACATTAATTTTTATTTAAATAGATAGATAGACGTCATGTTTAGAAAAGGATGTGCCATGGACTTCCTTGTTGTTCTAGGAGTCCCAAACTCGCAAACGTGAATGCTATGCGTCAGATCCTCCTCCTGAATTCGGTCGGGAAAAGTATTCCTGAGTTATCCTCCAAGTAGTGAGCAGCTCGGAGTCTGAATTTGTGCTGGGTTGTAAAAGGCAATATAAATGTGACGATGAAATTATGTTTTTTTTTTTCTGTAAAGATCTTTTAAGACACTTTTAAACGTCAATATTTTAAAAGTAAATTGCGCGGTATAGATAATGTAGACTCGCCCCCTATTAGAGGATGTAGGTATATTTATTTATGAGTGTAACTAAGTAGGTAGGGGTATATATGTATGTAGGTATCTGTACATCTAGGTACAGACGCCAGCACATCAAGCTACTACAATCTGTCAAATTTCTTTAATAGATTTTCAACTGTATTGCTAAAGCATAAGATTCAAGATTGATTGGGAAAATTTTTCGAGTAGCTCGATGTGTTGGCGTCTGTACAAGTGTACATGCGGCGGCTAACCTACGGAAACCAGATAATTATACATTATCGCTTTGTGTCGCTCAACCAAAGATCTTCGACTTTTTCTTCATATCGTAGGCTTTCAAACCAGGGTTAATACTTATAATAGTTTTAGACTAAGCTACCTATTCTTCTAGAAAATTTTAAAATATGCGGGTAGATTTGACACCTAAATATTTTTGGCCTTTTAAAAATCCGTCGCTGTACTGCGCATGAGATGATATCCATATTTACTTACGGTAGGTATATCAGTGTTACGCGCTATTCTCTATAACTCCCAGTCGGATTTGAAAAAATATTGTTGCAATTGATATCCCAATTTTTGAGGAATGCTTATATAGGCTACCTACTTAATATCACGCTAGCACCCTTGAGAAACGAGTAAAATAAAAAAAAGTTGGAAAGAACTCTAAGCGATAACTAAGTAATTGCCCGGGGGGCGATGCGATGCGACGGGGTGCGTCGGGGCACAGTATAAATAAAGACATACAGTATTGTATCTCGGCCGTAACCTTGAAGTAAATGCCTACAGCCGCGCGGTACGTAAACATGCGATAGGGCTGCCCGCCTCCAGTATTTTAATTACATTTGCCTACTTTGTGTTTCCATTTAGTTTTGTTATTGTATTTTACTGTGTGTACATAAATAATAAAATAAATAAATAAATATACTTCTTTTTATATAAACAAATAAAATACTTTGTGAATTGAATACAGTGTGCATTCACAGATTGATTTTATTTAAAATAAAATAAAACTGTTTATTCGGTAATTTAAAAACTTGGCTGCATGCTCTAGTGTCTTTGCCAACATTTTCACGCAGCCACGGCAGAAAATAATCCTCGCGCCATTTTTCTCAAATTTTCTTTTCTTTGTACTTGTATTGTGAAATGTTTTTGAAGTGAAAACTTCTTTAGCGGCGCTGTGTACTTTTTTTGGAATGGGTAAAAACTTCTAAACTGGCGTCAGGTCACGTGACCCTGATCGAAAATTCGTAAGACGTAAAACGTAAGACAGCGCCATCTATGCACATCGGGAAAAACTACGAGGGCCTCGCGTACTAACTACGTAGTTCATCCAACAACGACGAGATGGCGCTGAACCACGGATATATAACATTTTGTTTATAAGACGATTCACAAAATACACTCGTAATTGTTCAAGTTTTCACTTCTGTCGGCACTACCGGAGTGCCAGTTTTTTTTTTCTGTTTCCTCGCAAATGTGTTAAAAAACGTCGTACGATATACGTGCATATTGGTTATAACCATCTTAACGTACTAATAACGTAATGTACCTACTATTACAGAATTATAATCATTAAAGTCATCAACACAACTCTCTAAGACCATGTAAGTCCAAAGAATGATGATTTCATGAAACAGTTATTCTTATTACAGTAACAGTTATTCAATAAAAATAATTAATTTTATTCATAAAAGTATGCAGTCATTTCATTAATGTTTTGTTATGATGTTGTCACGTTAAACTATCGTCCGTAAATCGACTTTACAGACAACCAATTTTTTTCTAGTATTATTCATACACACAGTACAATAAACTACTATTATTAATAATAAAAACCACGTCTTTACTTTGAATTATACAAACTAACAAAACACACATGCCCCGAGGTTTTAACACCAGCGTACCTACCGTTTAATGATTCATGAACCGCCTATAACTACCTACCTCACTCGTGTTTATCACTTTCCTTTACTCTATACACTTCATTTATTAATCCAGACATCTTTTTTTCGGGAGATAAAATGAAATACTTATCCATTAAAAATACACACATTATGTACCTACCTACAAGTAACTAAAATTATTTTATAGTCTTACCTTTCAGAGTTTCCAGGTAATCTAAAAAAAGTTATCTCTGGATGCGTTATTGACGAATTCATGCAACCAAAAACAGCACAATATAGCCTACTCGTCATATTAAATATGTACTTGAACTTATTTTTAGTGAAAAAATCGCGCGGTTATTGTTAAAAAAAACAACACACCGTCCGTTCGTCACTGCGGCACAGTCGCGACTGTCTGCATGCTGAGCGCATGCCGTGGTCGAGGCGCGTAGGTATAGCTCGCGTTTCGTCCGTTTGTATGAAGACGACGTACTGTATGTCTTTATTTATACTGTGGTCGGGGGAACAAGAGATTTCACGCGCACGAAGTACTTAGCGGGCATAAGTATACGACGCAGGCTCACTTTATGTGGAATTACCACAGAGGCTCAAAAGCAAACTGAGCAGAGGAAGGATGGATAGATACCTTAGAGCGGTTCTGCACTACATCCGATCCGAATCCAAGAAATGCCGGTCCGAAGTCACCATAGTCCTATTTGTATGATTAGGGTTGCGCACTAGATCCGATCTCTATCCGTCCGAATTTAGAACATTCCCAATTCGGATTGAAGTCGGATCTTTAATTCGGGAGAACCGCTCTTATTTTATTTTTAGTTTCAATATTAGTCTCTTACGTGCGTTAGTTTGCAAGTGATATTTTATACTATAATTATTTCCCCACCAGAAGTACTTACTAAGTCTTAATAAGTAAAGAAAAGTACTTAATAAGTAAAAAAAACATCCAAATAGCCTTTGAAGCATTTGAAAAAGCTCCTAATTATATCTACTGGGATTACGGCTCTTTCTCTTCTAGCCAAATTTTAAATTGAAGCTGTAAAACGCACTTTGAAAATCTATCTTTAAGGTCTCTAATATTATTTTCCTTTGCCGCAAAAATTCTAGATAAGTAGGTAATAAAATTGGGTAATAAAATTAATTTTATTTTACTTTAACCAAACCTAAAAATAACAAAATTAAATTCGAACTTAACTAAAACTATACAGAAACTAAAAAATTGCGTCAAAAAATTCATCCGCATTGCTGTCGACTGGTAATGTACACATAGACCGGGAGATGATGACACATTTTGGTAAGTCATTTCTTACAGTATGGCGCTTTCAGGGGGGTTCATATACGTAATAAGTGAGAGGAAAATGATGTTCTTACCGGTGGTGCGCGGGACGCAATTGCAGAATAATTAATTGAAATTGCTCGAAAATCCGGAGGTGTCAAACAATTTCTTTCACAAAATTTCTTCAATTTATCGGTATTTCAACAAAAAAAACCCGGCCGGCGGTCGCTATGTGCCATACTTCTCCGGTGGGTGTTTAGACCCGCCATACTTTTTTGAAAATGTGTTTTTTTTAATTTTTTTTTATTTATTTCTTACAGGCTGATTTTTTTTTTAACAATTCTTTTTTATTAATCTTGTACGAAAATCACCATGCCATACCATTCCGACGGTCCAAAATACCCGCCATACCCCCTCAAACATGTCTTTTTTTTAAATTCGAGAAACCATTTCTTTCAGTATGGCACTTAAGTCGTGGTCAGTTTATGGTACAGTGAGACAAAATTATATTCGTCATACTTCTAGTGCAGTATGAAAGTGGTGCCATACTTGAAAAATTGTATTTTTTAACCATTTTTAAAACACGCCTATAGAAGCCGTGAAATTATTTTTTACAGTATGGCATAAATGAAATCAGATTGTTCCCATACTATTATGAGTTGAAAAAAATATGCCATACTGTGACCATGGTACGAAAGACCGTCATACGCACGCTGCGGTGTAAAAAAAATTTAAAAAATGAAAGGATTTCTTACAGTATGGCATTTTAATTTTTGGAAAGTTTATAAAAATTATGATTCAGGAAAATTATCCCATACTCATCATGAAGTCCAAAAGTGATGCCATACCCGGAAAACCGATTTTCAGCGACGTATTTCAGCTACAGTACGTCCAAGTTATATATATATATATATTTTGAAAGCCATGCTTTTTTAGTAAATCGCTCATACTGTGGCATCTTGAATTGATTTGTTTAAAAAAAAATCGTTTTTAATATCGCTAAGGGGGAACGCCACTGTGACGGGCAAAGAAATCGATTTTTTTTTTCAATTTCCGTAAAGTATATATATTCAAAAATATATTTAAAAATTTAAATATGTATTTTATTTAAATATGTATTTACAGAATTATAATAATTAAATTCATCAACACGACTCTCTAAGACCACGTAACCCCAAAGAATAACTGTTTCATGAAATCGTCATTCTTTGGGGTTACGTGGTCTTAGAGAGTTGTGTTCATGACTTTAATGATTAGTGACGCCTGACCAGCACAGCTGCTGTATACCAGCATTTGAATTTGTATTGAGGAAGATAGTTCGAAGACGTTCGAGCGTAGAATATTATACGACATAACACATTATTTAATTAAACAAGATTGTCCCTACATACAACTTTCAAATTTCGTATTTACGTTGCTCACATAACCAACTTTCAAAAAAAAAATGGTGCCATACTGTAAGAAATTGTTCAAATGTTGCATAAAATTTTACAATTATTTAATAACATTATACGTATATCACCCACTCTACAGGTATGGCATTATAACAATTACGTTTCTAATCATAAAAACAACTACTAGACCAAATTTTAAGGTGAAAGAAATGGTTTCTCGAATTTAAAAAAATGACATGTTTGAGGGGGTATGGCGGGTATTTTGGACCGTCGGAATGGTATGGCATGGTGATTTTCGTACAAGATTAATAAAAAGCAATTGTTAAAAAACAATCAGCCTGTAAGAAATAAATAAAAAAAAATAAAAAAAAAAACATTTTCAAAAAAGTATGGCGGGTCTAAACACCCACCGGAGAAGTATGGCACATAGCGACCGCCGGGTTTTTTTTGTTGAAATACCGATAAATTGAAGAAATTTTGTGAAAGAAATTGTTTGACACCTCCGGATTTTCGAGCAATTTCAATTAATTATTCTGCAATTGCATCCCGCGCACCACCGGTAAGAACATCATTTTCCTCTCACTTATTACGTATATGAACCCCCCTGAAAGCGCCATCCTGTAAGAAATGACTCACCAAAATGTGTCATCATCTCCCGGTCTAACAAGAGACTGGCGGCATTACCACGTTGTATGGCGATGCTTAGCCTCTGGCCAAGGTAAAAGCCAGCCCTTAGGTCACGGGAAGTGTCAACCAGCCGATTAAAAATTTCTTTAAAAAGACCATGAGCACTCGGACCCCACGGCCCGTGAGTTTCAACCCCAAACGGCTCTAAAATATAATAGGTAGGTACTAAGTAGGTACTTAGTTCATATTTGACACAAGTTTTCACTCCTGAAATATTGTAAACCCCCGGAATCCTATTATCTTACTAATATTATAAATGTGGAAGTTTGTGAAGATGTTTGGATGTTTGTTACTCAACCGCGCGTAAACCATAGAACAGATTTGGATGAAAATTGGTACATAGGTAGACCATTTCCTGGATTAACACATGGGATGCTTTTTATCCCGATATTCCGACGGGATCAAAACTTACGCGGGTGAAACCGCGGGGCGCTACTAGTGACAAATAGATTTTGCAGCCATTTTCTAGCTGCCAATAATGGACCTATCGCTATTCCTAGACCCAGACAAAGGTTCTTTATTTAGGATCATACAAAATTAACACTGACACTGTTTGCAACATTTTAGCAATAGAAATATAATAAACTGACCGATGCTCATTAATATAGGTTAAGGAAGATTTACTTACCTTTATTTTGCTCCATATTATACAGCTAATTTTGGCACACTAAACGATGTAAAAAATCGAATTTGATTTTAATTTACTCGAATATTTCTTAAACACTGTCACATTTGCTTTGTATCAAATCCCTGCGCGTCCACTCCGGCGCCGATCGAACGCGGCCAAACCGAATAATTGTTATTAATTCGCCCTCTTATTGAATTACTTTATTTAATTAAATAATTCGACTAACTCATGCTAATGTGCGAACTAATGGAGTCTGTGCCGCGATCTGGCTGCTTTGCTACTTCATCTCAAAAACAACATGTGTGTTGGTACAAAAAATACTCTGAAAACGTCCCCCGTCTGAGCACACCCATTGATTGAAAAAAAAAACGTGATTTTCGTCTCTATGCTCACTGGCATAGATTTCAAATCACAAACCTGCAGCCTTTAAGTTTGGCAAAGGAAATTAACACTTTATAATAACAGCTTCAAGATTAGTTTTGTATTGGTTGTTAAAAGTGGGAGTTTCACCAAGTTCTAATTCTGAATTTGGTTTCAAAGGCCGCGAGGCGTGGTTTGCTAGGGCCCGCCTGCGAGTAAAAAAAAAGTAAAATATTTTGAGCGGAAAACGATTCAGGCAATAATTGACACGTCAACGTGTATTATTTATACTTAGCGTTCGGGAGAAAATTAACATAAAGTTTTTAAGTAATTGGATGTGATAAGTTTATGTGGTTGAAATCTTGCGGTGCGGATGTGGAAATAAAATTTTTATTATAAGAAAGTAAGATGGCATCGAATGCCAGTACAAGCATATGAGGTGTGCTATCGGTAAAAATTACAAATTTCTGATACAAATTTTCATCCACCATTTAGGGGCAATTTAAATTTATTTAGGGAGCTTGGTGCAAAATTTCACGCTTTTCCTGCTTTTTCCCAGTGTGACCCCGCTGTTAGTCTGTGCGTTTTCTGTCAATTAATTTTAGTTTATTATTAAGTACCGCCCTAAAGAAGCGGTTTATAATTTTTAAGAGGTTTAAACGTCAATAATGAATGGTTAAACAGTTGCTAATCCCTACTTAACTTTAAGCAACATTTATGAATGAAGGGGTTTTTAAGTGTTAAGTTTTAAGTTGCGTTTACACAGATAATTTTAACAGCAGTTAGTGGAGCAATTATTGAACCTTAAGAAGAGTCGTGCGTAATACATTTTCTTTGAAAATTCGAAGAAATTTGAAGGAAATTCCTAATCAGACGAATTTTTCAAACATATGTAGCTTTATATGTTTGAAAAATCCGTCTGCTCGACAACGTAGATAACGCAATGAATTTTGACGAATTTTCAAAATGATGGCTTTGCAATTTTTTATCTGTTACGCAATTAGCCCGCTGCAACTCACAATCACCATCATACCTAGTTCATTATCATTTTACAGCATCATAGTCTCAACGTGTCAGTCTTAGTGCCAAGCTGATCATCACGGTATGATGATTGGAGCGGACAGTCTCTTGGCGTGGTCGCTATTGGCAATATTGGCATCAATTTATGGCAATCTGTTTGTCCTTTAGGGGCTTACATGACCTAAAGCGCGGTCTGTCGGACTGTATAGAAAAGAAAGAAAAGCGCGATGACACAACGCTGGTAATTTATTGCAAAATAAGCAGCAATTATTTAATTACAAGAAATCTATTGTTTGAACTAAAAATAAAAACACTAGTATTTTAATATGTTGCTTGTAGAATAATCTGACAAAAAATCAGAATGATTGTTTGTATATTAGTATGGTTTTTATTGTAAAAAACAAAATTTTTAGAGATCTTCATGATTTTTATCTATCATATAAAATTAGTTGTATTATATTTCCAACACACTATCTACCTAGCGTATATCCTGAAGAATATCATATATTTTTCTGACTTTGTTTACTGTAGTCGATCAACTTTTATTGTTTCGAAAACTTGCGTTTTTTTGTGTTTTGGTCCTGTAAGTTCCTTAAACTATTTATTAGACAAGACAACGATAATAGTCATAATGGCGGTGTTTTGCTAAACTTGGGCGGTTATTAGTTTTGAATACATCTAGGTGTTCCTAAAGGCTCCTACAAACAGGCGCGACACGCGATATAATCGTGCGCGACACAAAGGCACCGCTCGTTGCGCGACTTGCGGTGGCTTTGTGTCTGTTTAAAAGAGAAAGAAAGAAAGAAAGAAAGAAAAGAAAGAAAATTAATTTATTCTGCACAAACAAAAACGCACATTACAAATAAAAATAAGAAATATTAATAAGCGCCTTAATAAGAGCCTTAATGTATAGTCAGTAAGCCAAGTGGTCTTACCAATGGGTACCGTGTTACCCAGTAACTGGGTTGTAAAGGTTAGATGGGCAGTCGCTTGCATGGAAAACACCAGTATTCAGCTGCATCCGGTTAGACTGGAAGCCGGCCCCAACATAGTTGGAAAAAGGTTAGGCAGATGATTGTTCCTACTGCATAGGTAGATCCACATATTCCAAAAAGCGTCGCGTCCGTCGGGTTAAATTTTTGATAAAGTTCTGGGGCAATAAATTTTAATTTATTAAAAAAAGAACAACCTTTTTCAAGATAAGTAATCTTTGGAGATTATACCCAGCCACTGTAGCCACATAGCACCGATCTAATTGAATGATGTAATCATCACAGATAAGTATACTGTATAAATTCTGAAAAAACGACTGAATGTTCAGTGGACCTGAAGACCGGATCTTATCAATTCTGGGACAGAACTCTACCTTGTTTGAAAGTAAGATTTTTCTCATACGAATAACTGAAACCGTAGGTAATACCGAATTTACCAGCGGGTCATGTCGCATTTACCTATATAAACATATTATAAATTGAAGCCAGTTTTCGTATCTGTCTGTGTGATCGTGTTGTTTAATGTTTTTAAACTCCGCAACGGATTTGGATGCTGTTTTCAACATTATTTAGAGAATTTATTCCGAAAGGTTTATATATACAATACATTAATATTTAACTTGGATATAATATTGAAATTTTCATGTTTTGTTAAGTCCCAAAAACCGTGCGAAGCAAGGGCGGATCGCTAATCCTACTAATATTATAGGAAGAAAGAAAGAAAAGAAAGAAAGTTGTAGAAAGAAGTAGAAAGTTTGCAGGTATGTTTGGATGTTTAGATGTTTCGGTGTTTGAAAGTTAATCACGAAAAAACGGCTGAACTGATTTGGATAAAATTTAAATTTTTTGGATTCACACATAGGATACTATTTTTTTTATTCCGGCGGTACGTTCTCTTTGGGATAACTCCCGACCCGAAACCGCGGCCAAAAGCCAGTAAAACATAAATCTATCTATCATCCAACCATTCTTCAAACAAATAATAAACTGAATTATTTATATTTATTTGTACTAAATTCGTGTGTAAGTTCGTAGTCACCCCGCCGTACCTTCCCGTCTGCCCGGAATAGAACCGGCGACCCGTCGCTTCGAATTAGTGTGAAATGTTGAAAAACGCCTGAAGCGTACCGTAACGCACCACGGACGTTGCCAGATGCCAAAGAGTAGTTAGAATATTTATTTAGTCGAAGAGAAAAGAAGTCTGAAGACTGACTTAGTGTAAAAAAAAATTAATTTCTAATAGAAAGATCCTAAAACAAAATCGAAAGTTTTAAGTAAGTAAGCAATTAGGTATTGATCTCCAATTAGTTTAAAAAAGTATTGGATAAAGCTAACAAATAATCTCTAATCTCATTAGCATCAGATTAGTTTCATACTAGAAATGTTAGTTGACACTAGTTCTGTTAAAAGTTAATAAGGTTTCTACTTTATTAGAACCTAGAAGAACGTAAGGATTGCCCTTTGATACTATTATCCCTACATTTTGACGAGCTATGCGAACATAAATGTAGGGAAAAGCTGATTTCTTTTTTCGCGATTTCGTGTTTGGTCCCATAGTAAAAGTTGTTTATACTGATGAGTACAATGACCTCTTAAGAGGTTGTTAATGTTTTACCAATAACCCTGTATACACACTAGCTGCGCCCCGCGATGTCACCCGCATAACTTTCGATACTTTGGGAATATCTGGATGAAAAGCCTATTTATTAATCCAGGGTGTCAGCTACCTCCATACCAAATCTTATCAAAATTGGTCCAGCCGTTTGTGCGTGAAAAAGTAACAAACATACAAACACACTCACAAACTTTCGCCCTTATATTATTAGTGTGTTAGAAATATTCTGACTGTATGTAAGGATCGTAGCAAGTGATGTTCTGTAGTTTCTGCCTACCCCCGTGGGATGAAGGCTTGAGATTATTTAGGTATTTATTATGTACTAGCAGTGCCCCGTAGTTTTACCCGCATAAGAGTCGATGCCGTGGGAATATCGGGATAAAAACTATCCTATGTCCTTTCCCTAGACTCAAACTATCTCTATACCAAATTTCATCTAAATCGGTTTAGCGGTTTAAGCGTGAAGAGGTAACAGACAGACAGACAGACACACTTTCACATTTATAATATTAGTATGGATAGTATGGATTCGGACCGAAATCGTAAATGTGATGTAATTTTAACTCTTTCCATGGCACCTCCTTAAAAAGTACGCAAGAAATCAATGGAAAGCAGTAGGTAGTTAGGTACACATAATAGGTCTGTATCAGTAGTATCTACGTGTCTATGTATAAACATAATAATAATATAATAAATTGTTTTATTTGGGACAACATAGGAACCATTTTTGTTAGTAAACACATTAGATACTACAACTTATACACTGGGATTAGTAACACTTTAGAATATCAAACAAGTTAGTGAGCCGCATGAAATGCCTCGTAAGTAGTATCTACTTACTTACGAGGCATTTCATGCGGACAATGATTCCGCATGAGATGCCTCGGCACAGGAGCTCTCGGGTCCTCAGCCACGACTTTCATATTATATAATGTGTAATATGTGTTCTATTCCTAGTTCTCTTCGTCTTTCTTAATTTTTTACATCGTTCTCACATTATATAATTTTAAAATCAAAAGTAATGATGTAACTAATATTTTTGTAGATCTGTATTTCTTTACCTATGCTAACAAATAAATAAATTATTATTATTATTATTATTATTATTTGTAAAATATCATTTAAAAAGAGTGTCCATGGAGTTTCTTGCCCGTTCTTCTCCATAGGTACCTACGCTTTCGAATGGGCAACTAGCTTCATATTTTCTGACTGACCGACTTCTTGACAATTCAAAAGTGCCTGTAAATGGTTTAATTGAAATAAATGCTTTGAGTTTGAGTTTGAGTTTTCGAAATAATTTGAAACAGTGATGTTTTATGAATTTATTTCGAAAATACGTAGATACAGTTTACCTAATAAAATTATTAATTTCATGATGATAGTTTACGATTTCTTTGAACCTGATGAAATGTTTACAATATGAAGACGTATTTAATTGATTATTTACAAGGAATACACATTTTGAAATCCAAAACGAAATATTAAAACATGAATTCCTTTGAAGCAAACGTTCTATATTCAAATGCAAGCGCGCCAAGGTGTCATGGCGGCCATAATTGGGGATGACAGTTGTCGGCGGGAACGCGCCTGACTCGGGCGCGGCGCAAGACAGCTCGTTTGCGCCTGAGCATAACGAGACTGTACTAATCTCGTCTTGTTCTTCAGTAATAATATAAATGATCTACATTAAAGAGAAACGTAATTTAATTTAAAATTCTAATGTCACCAATATTATTGTTGCCTTACTGCTAGATTTTCTTATGCTTGACACCATTCTTCTGGTCACCAATGAGACAATGATTCATTTCGTGCACTGATTGAAGTTTTGGTTAATTCATAGCATGTTTGTTTAAAAATTAGGTACCTGTTTATAACTCCAGATTCCTCAAAATTGTTGTTTAGTCCAGAAAATATTAATTGAATTACATACCTATACAAAGCAGTGGCACAAGCCTTTATTTCACTCAAATTTAATATTTATCTACCACTAATAGCGGCTGAAATGATGATGAATACCCTGTGACCTTTATCTTATGTCCTTACCGATAACCTATAAAAGAAGTTTTAAGAGGGAACAGGGCGTGTGATTCTCCATACAAATGTATTCCCCTTTTTTCTTCCTGAATAATGCTTATGGAGCAATTTTTTTTTATAAAATCAAGTTCTGCTGTAAACACGTCCCTGTCATTTTCTTTTTTTTTTAACAACGAATTAGTAAAGAAAATTACAAGAAATGAAAATTACAAAAAATGCCCTATTTTTACCGCCATGATTAGAGGACTACCAGACAAATTAGAAAAGTTTTTGACAAAAAAAAAATGTTAGGAACCTAAGCATACTCTTTCTTAAAATGTTAATGTAAAAAATAATTGAATCGGCTCAGTTTTCGAGGAGAAAAAAGGTGAATACGAAACGTCGATCTCGTCAAAATTTTTGTGATAATTTCGGTCTGAGCTGCAGCTGCCCCTGTCACACACTACGGGGGCAGACTTGAGGTAAGGCGACGGCAATGGTTTCTTCAAATACCTATTTTTCAAATTCAAATTTCCCCTCATAAGCTTTCAGCGACATGTAGTTTGATAGACCGTAGACCTACCTACCTAATACGGTCTGTCATAATAATGAGATTGAGACAAAGTTGAAGAGTTCATTTGTTTGTTTGAACTTTGAACGCGCTAATTTCTGGAACTACATACCAGTTGGATTTGAAAAAACTTTTAGCATTTTGTATTCTTGTGGAAACTTATTGAAAAAACGAAACACCAAAAAGAAAAAAGTCAGGAAGAACTCTGATAGCGCGGCCTATGGGTCGGGGGACCAATAAATTCCTCGCCGACGAAGTCGCGGGCAAAACCTAGTACTTACTTATTTACAAAAAAAACAGTTTATCCGAGCTTTAATGAATTCCTCTTTATTTCGTTTCGCACCAATTAAACAAAGTTCAAAACAGTTATTTCACAATGCTAATAAATCATACCTGACGTTAATTTGTGGAAGCTCAGTAAAAACGCAATAATAATTAATTTGGCCACGGTGTGGTCTAACGTGACGTGTACGTATTCATTCTGAAGGGATGGCGACTCAATAACCCGTGAACATAACGATTTGTCACCACATCATCCGGTGTGGTGGCCATGTATGGGAATGTTAGAATGATAAACTGAGAGAAAAATGTGGGACCTCCCCAAAAGTTATGGAGCTGTTTTTTTTTGTGTAGGTTGTACAGGCACCAGCACATCAAGCTACTACAATCTGTCAAATTTCTTTAATAGATTTTCAACTTTATCGCTAAAGCATACGGTTCAAAGTTGATTGGGAAAATTTGACAGTTTCGGATAGCTTGATGTGGTGGCGTCTGTACCTACCGTAAATTTTGTGCCCGTTTTTGATGTGATTTGCCTATTGTTTTAATATTATATATATTTATATATATTATTATGCTTTACCTACTTTACAAGCAGGGACCTACTTAGGTGTTAGTCTAAAGCCTACATCATTCAAAAACTCTTCTCTCTACTTTCTAGAAATTATTGTTATAGAAAATATTGAGTCGACTGAGCATTTATATTCCAAGGTCTTGAGCCTAAAAAACGTTAGCCCTCCATCCCAAATCTCCAGCAAAATATGGCGAGTGCCTTGCGCGCACGCATGACAATTACATCAAATCAGTAGAGCCATTACTCACGTCGCATCCACGCAACAGTTGGTCCCAACGATTAATTAACGATACAATTTTAGCACTTACACGAAAAATACTAAAACAATTAAATGTTGAACGTAAATAGAAATCGTAATTGATGATGGATTACCACTCGTATTTGAAAGCAGAGAAACTAAACAATTAAAACATTTTGCTATTTTAATAATATGTGGAATTGTTTTGGGAGTTTATCCTTTGTTTGCTTGCGTTGTTCTACAGAAAGAGACGGGTCGGAAATGGAATGAAGCAAATGCTATAGAGACAATGAAACTACTATCTATAGGTAGGTACTTACTTACCTAATAATTTACAATGAATGCAGCGAAAAGCAAATTCTGGTAGATAAACTTTTAGAACTGCTTCAGTTACCTACCCTACTATCATAGTTTTTCATTCAACGAAAAACTTACTTATTCCGTTTATAGTTAGCAATCCCAACAAACAAAAATTCTAGTTTTACTTAAAAAAATCAGATGCGCTCACCTAAAATAGCATCTGAAAACTTAAAATCATTTGACATAATGATAATTTATCACCGAAACATAATTATCGGTTGCGGCCCATCGCCGACCACTCTTGTGTTGACGTGTTCGCTAAATTAATGGGCTTCCGTGTTAACGAGTCGTGCGATTCGCGGCGCAAGCGCATCCGGAAGGATGCCACCACGGAGGTAGGCGCCGTTGTAAAAAAAGTGTTCTAATTTCTCATATTCTGGGAGTGTATTTCTAATCCAATAGAAATATTTTGTGAATGTTGTATCTAAAAACATAAAAAATAATCAGCTACGGGTTATTTAATCGTTTGTTTGGAAGGATTTAATTATTTGCATTAATTACCTAATATACGTTGATGAATGACGAGTCTATCTCATCATTGCCTAACCAGGAAGTTAATATAAATATGACACGTCACATGCAAAAAGAAAAACATTACAGTTAACGGAATATTATGAATAAAGTTCGATATAAAAAAAGTAAAACAAATGGGCTAAGAACTGAACCCAGTAGAACTCCCGTTAACTTCTCATTAGATTTTGCAATCTAATTTTAAAATTTAATTTAAAGATAGGTTTATCTTTAAATTAAATAAGGAACATGTGTTAGTCTAGGTAGGTACAGTTAGCAAGCTAACGAAAAACGCAGTTTTTTGTTTTCATTTCAGTCTCATGGCTATATGGGTAAAATCTGTCATAATATATTAAGTCATCGGTGCCGAAGTGCTCGTAAACCTACAAATAATGTTCAAGATAAAAATAATAGATAATCAGATATTTCCTCAGGAAATTAGTAATTTGTGCCCGTTACTATAATCTTAATTAAAAACAGTCGTACAAAAATAGTTCGTTCTTTGGCGGCTTTTAACTTTTTTACGTTAATAATGTCGTTAAACTTTGACACTTTTTTACAGACACACTTTTATCGTTTTTTTACTGAATTCTCTAAGTGCCTGTCAGTGTAAGCTCTTCGTAGAGTTTTGGTGCAATCGTTTGTTCGACACCGAATGCATTCTCTTGGGATTTTAAGTCCTCTTCGTTATTGACATGTCCTTTTTTGGCAACTCCTGTTGAGTTTTTAGGGTGCCAACGGAACCCTATTTTTTCACGAATGTGAACTACTGTGGCCGCTATTGATATAAAATTAAATTAAATTAAAGGCCCTTTAATTTTTTACTTTATTTCATTCATCCATACAAGAAATGTTTTTTTTTTGCGTTTTTTTGGTCGATCTTAATAATGGAAAATAATGTACGGTGGCACGGAACCCTTCGCGTGCGAGTCCGGCTTTCACTTGGCCACTTTTTGTTGTTGCTAAAGATAGAACACATGCTACAGAATAAAAACCGGCCAAGTGCATGTCGGATCACGCACAATGAAGGGTTCCGTAGTTAGAATGAATTTATCCCAAGAACAAACTTAACATTGTAGTTGAAAAACGTGGTCTCCCATACATTTCAACTGAAAATGTAAGTTTGTACGCACAATATTGAGAGATTTACCATATTGTTTTAAGACCACAGACTTCTTATAGAAGTTCCTGTAATCTATTATAGGAATAGAACTTTTTTCTGTATTTTTTACAAAATATTAGGCTCAGTAGTTTCGGGTAAATTTTCGTCTATTTTCTTAAATAACTTTAATACAATTCACTTTGAAATTATCACTTTAATACAATTTATTTAAAAATATATTTGAAATCCACACAGTTAAGCCCTTCCATTTGGTTTTCCATTTGAAAAACTTTTTTTTAAATTTTCTATTTGCCCCCCAAAATACACCACATATTCAAAATTCATTTATATACGTTACACGTCTGGATTTAGATCACAGAGATTCATATGTGTACCAAATTTCAACTTAATCGGTGCATTATCTAGATTCGGAGCAAATTGGCTGTGACAGACGGACGGACAGACACACACGTGATCCTATAAGGGTTCCGTTTTATCCTTATGAGTTACGGAACCCTAAAAATACAGTTTTAGCCAGTTCATATCTCCGTCTTATTTTTTCATGTCTACATTCGAATCGCAATTTCAATGCTTACATTTTAATGAAAAAACAAAACCATCGGTACAATTGCCCTCCTTGAAAAATTGGCCTTAACTGAAAAAAACAGTAGCATGAAGATAAGGGTCAATTATGTCATGATACAATTCGAAAAAGAGCAGTACTACGTCCTAGTAACTTAATACTTTCGGCATGTTCCGTCGATTTCCGCGAAACTTCGTAAATAGCCGACCACCGCGCCTGCGCCGCCGCGCCGCTGGCGGTATCGCGGGGTATCGGTTTCAACTCCTGCGCATCAGTGTCGGCGTTACAGCTGTCAACAGTCGCGTCACCAGACCGTGACCTGTCAAGGTTTAGTGATCGGTTTCATGTCCGAACAGGTCAGTATTTGCTACTAGTAGATAGCAAATAAACATTAATGTTCTTACATACATTATTAAATTTATGAAAACTTTGATCATTTATCAAAGTTTTCTTGATCATAATAATATGTCTATACTGGATAATTATCATTGCCTTGCGTCTTTTTATTGTTAAAAGATTAAGAAAAATATACATAAAGCAACATGTTTGAGGTTCATTTTAAATCTTTACCAACATACTTACAAAGGAGGTTTGCCATAACAAGACCGCTAAAGCAGCACTAACTGCCATCTAAAGCAATTTACTTACCCATCAAAACACAAACATTATAGGCGACTTCAGCACTCATTCATTCTTGTAGTTAAAACCTAATAAATCTGATTAAATCAGCGCCCGTAGCGTTTAAATCTCAACAATTTCAAAGAGTCGAAATTTGTCCTGACAAAATTTACTGCGACAGTGTAGGAGCGGCGCGGGCGCACGATTCGTCGAGATCAAAGCCGCAGACGCATCGTCATGTGTTCTCGACAACATGTAGGTCGCCGAAACCCCTCGGGAGCACTTACAAAAAGTCAGCTTGTATGTTTTGTAAATAATATCTTATTGGTCTTAGGATTTCTTTTGCTTGTACCCAACTCGTCACTGACGGCGGCACCGACATTTTTGTTAACTTTTTATTCAGTAGCTAGTAACTTAATAAGCTCAATGATCGAGTCAATTGATTACCTACTTATCTTACTACGGCTACTTTATTTTGTTCCTTATATTTTATTATTATAACAGCCGCACGCGTCGATCGATCAGGTTAAGCTAGGCTTGCCGCGGTTGACTTGTGGATGGGTGACCATCTTTACATACCAAGACCCCTCCGCACCTCGGAAAGCATGTTAAGCCGTTGGTCTCGGGTGTCATTTGCGGATCTTTGACAGTCGTTACGGGTCACCAGTAGCCCGAAAGTCTGACAACCAGATTTACCAAGGGGTATCGTATTGTTGCGCGCCGCAAATAATGTTTGATACATGGCGACATTAGTTACCACTAGCGCCATCTAGTATCGGGTAGCAGAACTAGTACCTCGGTACTAGGACCTTGACCCTACTTGACCTTTTTGTAAGTACTAGTAATTCCGAGAACTATCGACGTCGAGTCAGTCGGGACCGGTATGTACTCGAACGTTCTAGATGTTTATGTACTAGCTCTGCGGCACTATATAAGGCCGGGTGGGCCGCGAGACACACATAGTTTCGATTAAGCGATAAGAGCGATAACATCGAAGGCGATATTCGAGTGCGACTTAAGAGTGATCAGTAAGTGCAATTGTGTTTCTTATTAGTGTGTTTGAATTGTAATTAGTGTTGTGATTCAAGTGTCAATTTTTGGTGATTAAATCGGCAGTTTTTAATTGTCACGAACCCCAAGCTCGTAACAATTGGTGTCAGAAGTGGGATTTAAAATGCCGATTTTACCCAAAGACGACATGGAGGGTATCCGTACCCGGAGTCAACGCCAGCAAGAGACAGATCAGAGGCGATTTGGTGGAGCAATGCCACAGGGGTCGGAAGGCCAGCTACCGACCATGGAGGCCGGCCCGTCCACAGCTGCTCCAGCATCATCAGCACCAGATTTTGCTGCTCTGATGATGATGCTGCAGGAGCAGGCTCGCCGACAGGAGGAACAGGCTCGTCGGTTGGAGGAACAGCTCCAGCGGGACAAGGAGGAACAGGCCCGTCGGTTGGAAGAACAGCTGCTGCGTGACAGGGAGGAACAGGCTCGTCGACAGGAGGAACAGGCTCGTCGACAGGAGGAACAGGCTCGTCGGTTGGAGGAACAGCTCCAGCGGGACAAGGAGGAGCAGGCCCGCCGACAGGAGGAACAGGCTCGTCGACAGGAGGAACAGGCTCGTCGGTTGGAGGAACAGCTCCAGCGGGACAAGGAGGAGCAGGCCCGCCGACAGGAGGAGCAGGTCCGCCGACAGGAGGAACAGGCTCGTCGGTTGGAGGAACAGCTCCAGCGGGATAAAGAGGAGCAGGCGCGCCACCAGGAAGAGCAGATACTCCTTATAAAGGACCTTCACGCTACCTTCGGGAAAGACATGAAGGAGGTGAAGGAAAAGGTTGCTCAACATGACAACCGTCTGTCGGAAGCCGAAACCCGAATCGACCAAGTGAATAATCGGGTTGGCGTGATGGCTGACGTAAAGGAAACCGTGATGGCTGACCTGAAGGAAACCGTGATGGCTGACGTGAAGAAAACGCTGGATTACCTGAAACTGGGTGATGGAATCGCAGCTCCCGTAGCTACAACACCTTCGCTACGTGGATTCAAAGTGCCACCGTTCGACGGAACTTCTTCCTGGTCGGCCTACAAAATCCAGTTTGAGGCTGTCATGAAGGCGAACGGGTGGAATAAAAGTCAGGCCATGACTGCCCTCACCCTGGGCTTGCGCGACCAGGCCTTAACTGTTCTGGAAGCTCTCGGTAAGGAAGTGACTTACGAGCAGCTCCTTGAGGCATTGGAGGCTCGGTATGGCGACGCTCACCTTGAACACGTGTTTCGTGCGCAGCTCAAGGATCGCGTGCAACGCAGCAATGAAAACCTGCAGCAGTGGGCCCTGGAAGTGGAGAAGCTGGTTCGCAAAGCTTACCAGTCCGTACCTGCACTTATTGATGGGAACCTGGTGCAGGCATTCATCGACGGCATCCGCGACCTTGAAGTTAGAGTTGCTGTGAGGCTCGGTCACCACGGGACGCTGAAGGATGCCTTGGCCCATGCACTGGAGGTGGAAGCTGTGCGGCAAGATCATCGTTCCCATCGCGTCAGGGAGGTTGCAGCGGCTACAGTTCGCGAGCGCAGTAAAGGATACAGCCCTAGGTGCTACGGCTGTGGGGAAAGGGGCCACCTTCGGTCCAGTTGCCCTAAGCGAACTGCAGAAAGAGAAGACGGCCGATCTCCAGAAGGCAGTGCGGCTAACAGCACCGCCCAACACCAGCAGCAGGGAAACGAGTAATAGCCAGGACTGCGGGGCGGGTGCTGGCTGATGTTCAAGGAGCCCCAAGGATTTCGATCACACAAACCCATGATGGGAATAGCCTAATCATCAAGGGCGAGGTCAACGGAACGCCGTGTAAGCTGACCATAGATACTGGAGCCTCTCGTACGGTCGTCAGTTCCCAACTTATAAGTCGGTTCCTTGGGGACTCCGCACACAACCGAGAACACATTAATTTGGTAACAGCCACCGGTCAGCGCATACCCGTCCGTGGAGAGAAGAAGATGGAGTTAAAGCTAGGCAACAGAATCTACCTGCATAATGTCATTGTGGCTGATATAATGGATGATTGCATTCTGGGCCTTGACTTTATGAGGAAGAATTGTTGCGAGATCGACGTTAAGCAAGGTGTATTGAAATGTGGACAAGAGGAAGTTTTCGTGGAAGGGGCGTTACCAGGAAATGTGTACAGCCTTAAGAAGATTATTCTTCCGCCGAGATCGGAAACGATTGTGCCGGTTAGTCTTCCTCGGAATCCTGGGCGAACTCCTCGTTGTGTACTTGTGGAAAGGGTAGACAATGACCTTCCATGGAAAGTGGCACGAACTCTGGTCAGAGCCACCGACATCTCAGGGGTACGTGTGCTGAACCTTTGTGATCAGGAACACATTATAGAAAAAGGCACACTACTTGGTACTTGCGAGGAAGTGGATTGGTTGCGTCGATGCCAATATCTATCGACTGGGACCCTCAGCAAGGATGCACAAACGAGAGTGACCACACTTTTAGAAGACTGCCGCAGCGCTCTGTCCCAAAATGAAATGGTCAAAGCGAAGAAGATGTTACTCAAGTACGCCGATGTTTTCTCGTCAAACGATGCTGACATCGGGAGGACTGGCTTAGTTCAACACAAAATAAATACAGGAGAAGAATTGCCTATCCGTCAGCGGCCAAGGAGATTGCCGGTAGCACGTGAAAAGGAAGTGGAAACCATGATTGAGGGAATGGTGAAGGACGGTGTTATTGAACCTTCATCTAGTCCATGGTGTTCACCTGTAGTGCTGGTAAGAAAGAAGGACGGCAGCATGCGGTTTTGTGTTGACTATCGTCGTCTGAACGACGTTACGAAGAAGGACAGCTACCCTTTGCCAAGAATTGATGACACGCTGGACATGCTTACTGGCGTAAAGTGGTTTAGCACGCTGGACCTGAAAAGTGGCTACTGGCAAGTTGAAATTGATCCTAAGGACAAGGAGAAAACTGCATTCTCGACAGGAAAGGGTCTGTGGCAATTTAAAGTTATGCCGTTTGGATTGTGCAATGCTCCGGCAACGTTTGAAAGGTTGATGGAACTTGTACTTACTGGGCTAATTGGCGATGCCTGTCTGGTCTACTTGGATGACATCATCATCGTAGGCCGTACGTTTGAAGAACATCTACAAAACCTGGAACGCGTGCTCATGAAGATCCAGAGTGCCAACCTCAAGTTAAGTCCGAAGAAGTGTTCACTATTCAAACGACAAGTTAGCTTTTTGGGATATGTCGTGTCTGAAGAAGGTATCCGCACGGATCCAGAGAAAATTGCTGCTGTCAAGGACTGGCCAGTTCCAAAAGACAAGACGCAGGTCAGAGCATTTTTGGGTTTGTGCTCCTATTATCGGCGATTTGTCAAGAACTTTGCAGATATAGCCAAACCCCTGCATAAACTAACCGAGGAGAAGCGACATTTCTGCTGGGATAATAGTTGCGACATCGCATTCCAGGAGCTAAAGGACCGTCTGTGCAATACACCTATTTTGGGATACCCTGATGCGGACAAGGAATTTATAGTTGACACAGACGCAAGTGACATAGGACTTGGCGGTGTGTTGTCCCAACGGAATGGTGATCAAGAGGTTGTGATAGCGTACTTCAGCAAGTCATTGTCAAAGCCGGAAAGGAACTATTGTGTTACGAGACGGGAACTGCTTGCTGTGGTAAAGTCATTGCAGTATTTTAGCAAATATCTTCTGGGGCGGAAATTCCACTTACGAACTGACCATGCTGCACTGAAATGGCTATTGCAGTTCAAAAACCCAGAAGGACAAGTTGCGAGATGGATTGAACTACTGCAGGAATACGACTTCGTGGTCGAACATCGCAGCGGAAAATCTCATGGCAACGCAGATGCATTGTCAAGAAGACCTTGTCCTGAAGACTGCAAGCATTGTACTAAGCAAGAGAGTAAGGAAGTGGTACCTGTGAGGATGCTCAAGAGAGACCTCAACAACGAGTGGAAGGAAAGCCTAAAACGTGCACAGCAGGAAGATTCGGACATCAAACCGATTCTGGAGTGGATGAAGGCCAGAGCTCCTAAGCCCAGGTGGAGCGACGTCTCAGCGATGAGTTCGGTCACAAAAAGCTATTGGGCTCAATGGGACAGCTTTGTGGTTCAGGATGGAGTCCTGTGCCGTAAATGGGAAAATGCTCGGGGAGACAGCTGTCATTTGCAAATGGTTGTCCCTAAAGCTCAAGTACCGGATGTTCTACAGCTGTACCATAATGGTTGTTCAGGAGGTCATCTGGGAGTAAAACGGACTCTACTGAAGATACGAGAACGGTTTTACTGGGTCCACTGTCGGGACGATGTCGAGGATTGGTGTCGCAAATGTACAAGTTGTGCAGCTGTAAAGGGACCTCAGACTCGTAGTAGGGGTGCATTAAAATTGTATAATGTTGGTGCACCATGGGAGAGGATAGCCCTTGACGTTGCGGGGCCGTTTCCGGAAAGTGAAAGTGGCAACAAGTATTTCATGGTTGTGATGGATTATTTCACTAAGTGGCCGGAAGTCTTCGCCATTCCAAATCAAGAAGCTTCGACAGTTGCAGATAAATTAGTTCATGAAGTCTTCTGTCGTTTTGGAGTACCTTTGGAGATTCACAGTGATCAAGGAAGGAATTTTGAGTCCCAAATATTCCAGGAAACTTGTCGAGTTATGGGTACTCATAAAACAAGGACGACTTCTTACCACCCACAATCCGATGGAATGGTGGAACGATTTAATCAGACACTGGAGAGGTACCTAGCGAAAGTTGTGGAAAATCGGCAACGAGATTGGGACAAGCACATACAACCGTTTTTGTTGTCATATCGAAGTGCTGTCCACGAAAGTACAGCGGTGACACCAGCTTTCGCAAACTTCGGAAGAGAACTACGGCTACCTGCAGACCTGATCACCGGAATACCACCTGATGCCCCACGCAGTGTAACTGATTATGCGAATGATTTGCGGAACAAAATGAATGACATTTATGAGCACGTCAGACAATCGGGCCAGCAAATGTCTGAAAAGATGAAAACCCGTTATGACCGCAAAATGAACAATAAAGGATTCGACGAAGGTTCACTGGTGTGGTTGCACAATCCAGTCCGCAGCAAAGGGAAATCTCCTAAGCTTCAAGCTAAATGGGACGGACCGTACCGGATTGTGACAAAGATCAATGATGTAACCTACCGGATACAGAAAGGTGCAAGAGGTACTCCTAAGATCGTCCATGTGGATCGACTGGCGCGTTATTATGGGGCCAATAATGCTCGGGACGAGCATGTCTAAGGAGGGGGCAGTGTTGCGCGCCGCAAATAATGTTTGATACATGGCGACATTAGTTACCACTAGCGCCATCTAGTATCGGGTAGCAGAACTAGTACCTCGGTACTAGGACCTTGACCCTACTTGACCTTTTTGTAAGTACTAGTAATTCCGAGAACTATCGACGTCGAGTCAGTCGGGACCGGTATGTACTCGAACGTTCTAGATGTTTATGTACTAGCTCTGCGGCACTATATAAGGCCGGGTGGGCCGCGAGACACACATAGTTTCGATTAAGCGATAAGAGCGATAACATCGAAGGCGATATTCGAGTGCGACTTAAGAGTGATCAGTAAGTGCAATTGTGTTTCTTATTAGTGTGTTTGAATTGTAATTAGTGTTGTGATTCAAGTGTCAATTTTTGGTGATTAAATCGGCAGTTTTTAATTGTCACGAACCCCAAGCTCGTAACAGTATTACCCAGTAACTGGGTTGTGAAGGTCACATAGGCAGCCACTCCATGTA
The DNA here is from genome assembly GCA_963855955.1 of Luperina nickerlii. Taxonomy (NCBI): domain Eukaryota; kingdom Metazoa; phylum Arthropoda; class Insecta; order Lepidoptera; family Noctuidae; genus Luperina; species Luperina nickerlii. The sequence continues at coordinate 5,464,951 of OY979664.1, forward strand.
ATACTGGTGGACCCCAACATAGTTGGGAATAGGCTAGACGGATGATAATGAGATAATATTATTTAAATTGAAGATCTGGCTCGTAATATATCTTAATTAAAACAAGGTCATAGGTTATTTAAAAAAAAGCGTGTATTAAAATAATATTCATATAATTTACATTATTCAGTAAACGAGTATATGTACCTATGTATAAAATCGTACAAATTAAGCGTAAGGTTAAATGTAAAAGTTTAAGTAGTTGTGGTCAATGTTCAGTTCCATGCGCCTGGGCAATTGTAATATCTGTTGATGCGAAGCCAATCACTCTCGGTAATATAGTCTCGCTGACCCATTTCACTGACCTTCTTGGTGCTCTGAAGAATAAATAAGAAGAAAAGTCAAAAATCCATTCATAATATGAATACAAAAAATTCTTAAAGCAAGTAGGTAACTAACCACAGGCTGACACGAGACAAGGAAATCGTTGAAGAAGTACATAGCCATGTAAAAGAAACGGTAGTAGCAGTATACACATAATGAGAAAGAAATAGTGGTAATAGAACTGTACAATCACAAAGTAACTTATTCAGAAGGAAATAAAAGTACCAATACAAATATCTGAAAAAGCTTTACACAAAGTTCTAGTATCCAAATATACGAACCTTCCGAGCTTCAATAGTTGGTGCCCCGTTAGCGGTAAATGAATAAGGTCCGTAGTGCATGCAGCTGACGTAGTCATATTTTATTCCCAAGTTGTCAACTTTGGAAGCTCCAAACAAGTCGAAATTGTGTTGAGTGCCTGGAAATTGGAAGAAGAACATTACAATAGAACCAGAAACATTTGCATCAGCAGTGGAATCTTTACAAGTTACAGTGGTATCTTGCATGTTGCGAGAAAAGCAAATACCACAGGGTGCACTTTTATTATTTATTTTAGAGCGTAGTTGAAAAGTTGATAACCAACAACATCAAGCCAAGTATTGACAGGTATAATTCTTTTAAATTCTCGAGACAGAGAAAAGAAATAACAAGTACAAATAATCAATTCAGACGACTTTAGCCAAATTAACGTATACTTAAAAATCTTTTATGCACCTATGTAAACAAATAAAGATTGATCGATTGACTTACCAGGTGCAATGTTTTCCTCATGAATCTTAACGTACTCATCTCTGTTGAAGGTCGTGTGCATGTGGAGAAAGCCGAGGACGTGCATAAACTCGTGAACGATGGTGGCATGTCTGAAGCAGCCGACGCCGACGGTGTTGCGGGCCAGGTTCATTTGGTGGGCACCACGTGAGACCCTGTGACCTACGTTGGCGAAGCAGCCGCTTGGTTCACCCTGAAGAATCGTGATAGGGTTAAAACTTTCAAGAAGGTTAATTATAATCCTGGTGAAGACAACCTTATGGCTGATCAGATTGTTAATACATATAAAAACACCAATCGCACTGATTCACTTAAGTTTCATGTAAGTATTTCTGAATTGTTAAGATACAGGTCAATATTTTTTATCTAAATATGTGATTTTTATTGACGGACTAATTGTGCTATTTAAGTCTTTAATTCCACTGGAAACACGATTAACCCATATCATAAGCTTGTTTATATCTCACATAAGCTCTTTTGATTTAGTGGATTATGATATTTTATATGAGGCTTTATTTTAATTCCAATAATCATTCTGGTTATTTTAATAGGCTTTTATACGAGTATGTACTTACAGTAATTCTTGCATAGACTTTGTCCGATGATGTCTTGTACCGGAACTTCACGCAAGTATGTGCTTCAATGTCTCTTGCCGCTTTCCAAATAGCTGCTTTCTGTGCGTTATCTAAAAGCACCAACATTAAATTAGAGATATATTGTAGGTACTAATTAAATAAGATCAGAATCAGATGAGATTATTATGTCGTTAAGTCTCTCCCAAGGGTTATAATCCCTACAAATATTCTTTAAAAAAACACACTACTTCCTAATTTAAATTCGCCGATCAGTCATGCGTGTGGAAAATAGGTCCCTAGATCATAAAATTCGTGAGCCTATCTTTTATGTTTTATATGCAGTCTAGCTAGACTATTTTCTTCTTTATTGTATTAGAAATACTACCACTTGCACTCGGTTTTGAACCGTGCAGTATTTTCAAACTGAATTTTATCAAAATTCCAATCTTTGATTGCTTTTTTATATATGACAATTTTATCTACATCGTTTGATATGTTTATTTGCTAAGCATTGGGGAGATATGATCAATGTCGTTGATTCCCTTTGATACACTTCTCATTGATGAAGTGAATCAGTCCGTGACACATTTATTGTGGTAACAGACACCTTTTGTTTTTATTCTTGATCTTGAAATGAGGTTATTTTCGAAGACACTCGTTTTCACTTTGATATTAATAACATGTTCTACCTACGCTTTTTTATCATTTGCTGTAAAAGAAGCAAAACATTCTGTAAAATGAGCAAAAACTAATCATAATGTTCTAACAATTTTTTTATTGCACTGTTTCCTTATCCCCTTATCTACACTATATGCGATATTTTATTAGACTATAAAACAAATAATTATGAGTAAGTAAAGGGAAAGGTATTTCCGTCAAGTCAGTCAGTAAAATCATTCAGTTTTCTGATTTTAGGCTGAAAATTTATGAATTGGAGGTCCGAAAATAAGAAAGCGGTTGAATATTTTGACGTACAAATCACAAGTATATTATCCTGTTATCTGATGCCAAGTTTTTTCGGTTATTCACCACATTATCAATCAAACTCTGCTCTTTTTTTCTGCTCTTTTCTTTATTAGTGCCTGTGTTGAAAAAAAGACCCTTCTTCCTTTAACTCCTAGAAACTATTTGAGAACCAAATGAAATAAGACAAGAGACAAATACAACGGTAACTTACTAAATTCTCCGTCGGCGAACTCAAAAATCACGGTGTTGTCAGGCCATGGGCCAATTGAAGACGAGCTGTAAGCACTACGACCTACTGCATACTCCTGCAGCATCACCTCATAGTCTTCGTCGTCCAAGACTATGTCTCCCTGGTATTTGCCGCTTAGTTCTTCATCATTTGCAAACGGAAGAGTCCTCTTTCTCGCTTGGAATCGCGCGGCGTTTCCGTTGCCTAAGTGAGAAAATATGGATTAGCTAAATTAAGCTATATACTTATGATTAAATTACTTTACTTTGGATTTAATTATTTAGACTAGCTTTAGCAGCTTGCTTTTGCTAGGCGAAGTAATAGGTATCTTTTAAAAATGCCAGATTCTATTAAAAAAAAAATTAAATTAAGTACGATTTTAATCAAGATGGAATAAATTTATCACCCTTATCGTTCCATCTTCACTTTCGATTGACAAGTTTTAACTTTGGTTATTGTTGTCTGCTAACTATTTTGATGCAAAAGAACACATCCGTCTCAACACAAAAAGTCTACCTTAGCTAATATTTATAAAAAGAACTAAAAGAAGACATGCAGGCAATGCAGGGACTGAAAAGACAAATAGGACCACTGCTCAATCGCCAGATACGTATACCGTTATATGTAGGTAAACAATTTGGAAACAGAAGTAAAATAAATAGAATTTTCATTTGAAGGTAGAATAAAAGGGATTTACGGAAAATTACAAAAAAATATTTTAACATTTTTGTAGGTCTTTTACGACCTAATTTGGAAGACAACATAGCCTTGTGCAAAAAAGAGGAATTTGTCAATTTATAACCTGTCGGTCCCCTTGAAAATGAAGACAGCCAGACATTAAAGGTAAAGCTGCAACTAGTACCGTAAGTACCATAAAATAAGTTTGAAATAAAATAATAACAGTTTTTTTTAAATAACTTTAAATTTTTTTTTAAATAACATACCATTCCGGATTCCCTCCAAGAACTGCCTGAACTCTTCAATATCCTTCCTACTTCTAACAACCGAAGGGCCGGCTTTGATCAAACTGACCAGACAAAGCGCCACAAAAATAACGCAAATTCGAGACATTCTGCTTCCCGAGAACCTGTCACAATAACATACACACAACCCAGAGACCAGCTTTTTATTCAAACAATTATCTGCATCTATATAGATAAACAGATGTTATCAGTAAACTTTATAACTCAAATTGTTGGTGACTCGGATTTGAACTACAATAAAATCTATTGTTTATTCGTGTTTATTGTGCTAAGCTAAGTACTCAATTTTTATCTGTGCATTAGACTTCGGTACATCCGGTGTGTTATTTAGGCTACCTTAGAATAACGCCCCATCGTTCCATTTCTAATTTTTCCTCTGTTTATTAGACTTTGGTATATCCGGTGTGTTATTAAGGTTACCTTAGAATAACGCCCCATCGTCGTTCCATTTCTAATTGTTCCTCTGTTTATCAGATTTCAGTATATCCGGTGTGTTATTTAGGTTACCTTAGAATCACGCCCCATCGTTCCATTTGTATTTTTTCCTCATGATTACGTACTCCACCGTAATTTTGAAGATTTTAATTTCGTAATTTTGATTATTTTAATGTCATCTTATTCATTATTTAGGTTTTTTTATTACTTTGTGTATTTAAATTCATCACCACTGCTCTCAAAACGGTGAAGGAAAACATCGAGAGGAAACCGGCATGTCCATGTCCTAGAACCAAAAAATTCGAAGACATGTGACATCCACCAACTCGCACTGGGCCCGCATAGTGGATTATGGCCCACTATCAAAGAGGAGGACTGTCCCACTTGTCCCAGTAGTAAGAACGTTATAGGCCGATTATGCAATGTACAATGTAGGTACGCTAACTAATAGTGCCATGCTTTCTTCTTTAGATTCACGCGAGGTCTATATTTTGTTGGTAAACGTTTATCTAAAGTATAAATAATAATTAAATGTTCTAGTCATCTTCCTCCTGCCCTCATCCCGCTTTATTTTGGGTCGCCACAGCATGTATTTTTTGCCGTCATTCAGTATAGTCCGTTCTCGTTATTTTACCTCTGACAGCAAACTTATTATGATGAGAATAAAGATCACAATGATTTTGGCAGACTTATCATTGGCAGGAGCAGCCTTATTAGAATGAGAATAAAGATCACTGCGATTTGGACAGTGATGAAAAATCAGAGGTAAAATAACTGTGAAAGGACTGAAGTCGCCTGAGCACGCTACAATTGCGGCGATAAGTCCCCTCTTTGAGGAGTGGCCAGAGAGGCGACACGGTGACCTCACCTTCCTCCTAACGAAGGTCCTCACCGGACACGTACGGCTGCTTCGGGAGGTTCCTGTTTCGGATACGGCGGGAGGAAACGCCCGGGTGTCACCATTATGTGGATTGCCCGGAGGACACGGTGGAGCATACGGTGGAGGTCTGCCCAGCTTGGGCAGAGCACCGCCGCGTCCTCACGGCGGCGATCGGCGGCGGCGATCTCTCGCGTCCGACCCTAGTCCAGGCCATGGTACGGAGCGAGAGTGTAAGGGAAGCCGTCAGCTTCTTCTTCGAAGCAGTAATGCTCGCGAAGGAGGAGGCGGAGCGCGTGAGGGAGAGCCAATCTTTGCGCCCTCACGCCCCTAGTCGCCGTAGGACACCCTAGGCGTCGGGAATCGACAGCCGATTCCCGGCCACCGTAGGCACGGGCTTGCGGACGGCGAGCAATGGGCAGCTCACCGTCCGGTAAGGACCAGGCCCGGATCGACGGCGCGTGGTGTAACACGCGCGCCTCAAAGAGATGTCAGCACTAACTGACGGGGTCCGTTAGTGCCGATGCCTGCCAGGGTCGCGGGTTGTTCGAAAGAGATACCGTGGCCTCGGGCACAGGCAAGTGAAAGAACACGGGTGGGTTTTAGTCAGTAAAAGTCAGTCAGTAAATCTTATTTGATAATTTCACACCCAAGAAAAGAAAAAAGGGCCGTAGTCAGCTCCTTTCTAGCCGCATCATGTTTCTTCTTGTATTTATCGCAATCACAAACAAATAGATTTTATGTAATTTACGCGTTTTAATCTCTTTTATATTTTTCTCGGTATATTCTGCTGGTTTTGTTTATCTATGTTTATAGTGTTTTCGTTTCTTCTGAGAAATTATCAGGATATCCTAACTAATCCTAACTAATATTATGAATGCGAAAATAAGTTTGTTTGTTACCTTTTCAGGTCTTATCCACCAAACCGATCATCATGAAATTTTGCATATACCTTGTCAGGGTTAGAGAAAAGGACATAGGTGCCTTTCATCTAGGAAAAAAAGTTTTTTTTTTCTAGAGAACAGTAAGTTCTCGACAAAGTGAACAAAAACTTTCGACGGTCAAATTGCTTTAGGACTGCAGATGGCGCTACGTGTCTTTCGAATCATGATTGAAATATGAAACGACGCGCGACGTTATGAGCACTATTCTAACAAAAAGTACTAGGCTTGCATGAATTCACGATAGTATTTTAATAAATTAGTATTATTCTTTGAATAGGATTTGGATGAAATTTGGCACACAGTTAGTTTATTATAACCTGGATTAACGCGGCGCGCGGCTCGCCCACACACGCACGGCTACTCGGGTGAAGCCGCGGGCAAAAGCGAGTGTACAGACGCCAACAGATCAAGCTACCCGAAACTGTAAAATTTTCCCAATCAACCTTAAACCGTATGCTTTAGTGATAAGATAAAAATCTATAAAGTGATGTCACGTTTTTGTTGTTATTAATTTACTTCATAATTTATGAACAGACAGTAAAATACATAGGGACATAATTATAATTTGAGTACAATGGTGTTATTTTCATTCAACAACAATAAATTAATCTGCAAATCTTGATTATTGATAGAAAGTATGTCAAAATGTTTATAAACATATTTACAAAGATTAATTGTGTCATCAGATATTATTTACAGATTTTATCATCAAAGGCGGGTGCATCCTACTTTGTCGGCTTTCTTTTAATTTAACTAGATAAGTACTTCCTTCCTATATATTTATCCTTTTACTTCAACTGATGAGTTATTTTAAGTAAGGAAACAAAAAGAAACCCGCTTTAAAAACAGCACCTGCCGGTCGATTCTGTAAAAATCTCACCGTGAAAACTTAGGTGAAGTGAGTTTGTTTTTGCTAGGAATTGACACTATTGACAGCTCACTACACGCTCACTTCACCTAAGTTTTCACGGTGAGATTTTTACAAAATAGCACCGCTGACCTCTATCATTGTATAATACAGCCCGTCGGTTCTGTAAAAATCTCACCGTGAAACATAGGTGAAGTGAGTTTGTTTTGGCTAGGAATTTAACCTATTGACAGCTCACTTCACCTAAGTTTTCACGGTGAGATTTTTACAGAATCGACCGGTTGTTGTAGTTGCATTATGTCCAGGAAATATTTAAATTTTGATAATAAAAACCTACATTATTCTATTTTGTAATTTTACTCAGTAATAAATGCCAGCAGAAAACCAGCCTCCTATAAAGGAAAAACACTACTTTAGTAAAAAAAACTAGTGTATATTGTACTAACACTATAGTTTTTTTTTGATCTACCTAAGGCATTTGATTGAGTTGATCATAATTTACTTACGGTCTGTGAATTCAATTGTAGGTACCATAAAACTCATAAAATCTTATACCTTCATAGATTTCAGTGGTTCCATGTGCTTAGAGTACCTACCTAATAAAATTAGGAGCATCTTAATGTACCATCTTTTGTCCTTACCTAAATTGGTAAATGTTTAAAAAAAATAGCGCCATACCGACAACAGTTCACTAATCACTAAGCAATAACAGAAACGAAAGCTTTGTACACATTTTCTAAATTAATAAAGAGCAAAGCTAAGTCTAGATTATAGGGCCTGTTGAATTTTATCTGGTATGCACATGATCAAACCTTTGTCTATTGTCATAGATTAAAGGCTCATTATTCAAACGAGCGATGAAAAGTCAATTTTTATTTTGGAGCGATGACATTGCCAACACCTGGAAGATTAGTATTAAAAGTAGACTGGAAATAATGTCCGTGGAGTTTCTTGATTGTTTTTCTCCATAGTTACTAACTACGTTCGGAATGGGCCACTAGCTTCATGTTTCTGACTGACCGACTAGCGAGTCATTAAAAATTCAAAAATATCTGTCAGTAATTGGTTTAACTGAAATAAATGCTTTGAGATTTTTAACTACTTTTACTGGCATATATACTTTGCCTGGCTGCAGCTGTTTTAAAAGCTAGCATACCTCTGGATTAGGTTTACAAGCTTATTATTGGCAGCCAGACTCTTGGCTTGATACGCCAGACGTGGTATTGGTTGGTGGGCCTTTGCTTTCCATGTAGGCTTATAACATTTCCACCCGGAAAACTTTACAATAAAATTGTCGCAATTTATTTTATCATATTATTATTGTGTGTGGTTACCTTTTTATGAACTCTTACGTTTTACGATAGAGATAACTAAACTTGTGTTTCCTCATAACTACATAGATATCGGAATGATTGACTATAATTTCTTCAGGCTCATCAGATGTGTGAGTGTTTTATCAAAATATTACAATTGTAGTTTTAGTTTTATCTTCCCAATTTATTTGGTGTGTCTATTAGTCGTCATCTCGATTGTCAATTAAGGATATGAGTATAACGTGAATAAAAACATCTTGGTTTAAATTATTTCATAACTTTTAGTCATTTTGAAAAAAGACGAATATTCCCATTTCGGACAAGTGCGCCTTTAAATAAAACATTGTTCTTACTTATTTTATTTGTAAATCAGTCGATCAATGGGTACATAGCTTATACGTATTGGTTTTAGTACTTTTGAGGAGCATCTTCAACGAAAGACACTGCATCAGCTACGATCTCTTCTTGGGGCATATCTTCAGCAACGACATCTTCTTGAGGCATTACATCTTCTGCAACATCCTCTTGGATATCTTCAACTACGGCATCCTCTTCAGGTACGTACTCATGTTCATAGGGAACACCCTTGGAAAGTTCTTCAGCATTGATTTCAGCGCTCCAGGCTCCGGGGCAGTTGTAATGTCTGTTGGCCCTGAGCCAGTCCCAGGCGGTAATGAACTGCTGCTGGCCCATGAGACCGTTGTCATTCTGAAAAAATAAAGAATATCAAGATCAGGAATGTTCTGGAATCATCTAAGTGAATCATTAATCATCAGGAAGAAGAAGAAGATAATAGCTTTAAAGGAGACGACAATTTAGAATCCTCTCCCTCAGCTTATTTTTACACATCATAGCTTCATGCTATGATATGTATACCTAGTATTCGATGATTCTTTCCTAGCCATGTCTAACCATTTTCCTTAGGGAAGCGTTACAGGAAATACAACAACTAAGCGCTAAAGCTAAGAAGCTACAGTCTGTGGCACTTGTAAAGGCAGGAGTTCTTTGAAACTGTCACACTGTATCTGTCATAGGCCGCTCTACAAAGACAAACTTTTTCTTAAACGCAATGTGCCTAACAGCCAAGTAGGTACATAATAGTCCTTAATGTTTTAACGCAAAAGAGCCCATTAGATTTGTCATAAATGCTGTGTGTTAGGTACTCACTAAGATGGGCAACATGGTGGCTTGTCCGTTGATACTGAAGCCGAATCTGCCGTAGTGCAGGTTGCTGGCGTATTCATAGGGGAGACCCATGTTGTGGACGAAGTTGATTCCGTACCTCTCAAAGTTGTGTTCCATGCCTGTGGAGGATGACAATAAAAATGAAATTTCACGAGCAAAATGCTAGGCGAGACTTTACGGAGATATCCCTGTTAATTATGACATCAGTATAAAGCTTAATTAGACTATAATGTTCCCAGCCTCTATTGCGATTAGATCTACGAAGTCAGCTAATTTACAGTGATCAGACGGTTTGAAAGAAACCTTTCTTTCAAACCTTTTCAAGCCAGATTATAAAATAAGAGTTCGACACTTAATATGTTTAGTTTTTCTAACAATAACCTAGGTACTCGTATAGTCATGAATGAAAATAATGTTGCAAATAAAATTGCTATAAGCACACAAAGATATGGCAAAGGTTATCACTGAGTTATAATTTCAACTTATCAGTTCAAAACGATCCGCTAGATTATCTAAATCCTTTAATCTACTTTAATATCAATAACATAATTCTATAAACTTTTGTTGTCTGCGGCTTGGCTTCAAAGCCTTTGATGTTTTCAAATCGTTCTCAATACAGGAAAAACCTACGTTATCTTTATAGATCATAAAAATGTTTGCTTTACCCATAATATGACGTGACCTAGCCAATTTGTCATTGGTCATAAATATATAAAGGTTGATTCATAAATCAGGGCCCTAATTCACAATGACCACTTAACAACTCGAAACCATGTGAATTCCTTCCCGCCAATCTCGCGTTCATTTCGCGCGGTTTCGTTCATTGGGTCATAGAGAATAAGACCCCTGGCCATTTCCGTAATATTTCACAAGTTGTGACGAGTGTAACCCGCCAAATTAAAATTTTCTTACGTTATTTTTAATTTGCAGGTCAGTGTCACGTTTAATGTTGATTAACATTATGATTCGTGAGCGTAAGAAATATGACTTTATATTATTATAATCATTCATTCATTTCATTTCAAATATCTTTATTTACCAATGAACAAAAAAAACAAAATGTATTTACCAATGAACAAAAAAACAAAATGCACTTATCCTAAGTTACATTAATTCATTAAAATTAGGCACTTTATGAGGCTAGCTATTCACCTTTCAAAGCTTATGACAGATATGTAGTTTTAACTGCTTACAACATACACTTTGCACACAATAACCATGGGTACATGATGACAATATACAAATTATTTAGTTATAATTTATTGATTGCAAGGTATAACAAAAAAATATTTAACTATTATGCTGATCGCACGGTGTACGTATGTAAATAAGCAACCGTGCGACCAGTCAATGATCAGCGGACGGACTTATAATCATTAAAATAATCAATACAACCCTCTTAGTTCATATAAATAATCCTATTGAATATGAAATATCAATCAATAGACCAAAAGTAAAACAAAACGTTTGTTTTTAATGTACTTACAAATTTACGGTTTTCGGATTTTTCCCTTTACCTACTTGTGCTACATGACCTTGCTTCTTGCCAAATTTCATGACTCTAGGTCAACGGGAAGTACCCTATACATTTTGATTCCCTTGAATGTCGAAATATACGTTTTTTGCGGCATAAACGGCCATATCTTTTTTTGCGTTAACTTAGGTATTTGGTTTTTTCACAGCTTCAAGGAACTGTAGAGCTGAATATATGGTTTTAATTTCAACTCGATACTTCCACGCGTTCTCAAGATAAAGGGTCTTGACAGACAGACGGACGGACGGACGGACGGACGGACGAACAACAAAGTGATCATATAAGGGTTCCGGTTTTTTGCTTTTGAGGTATGGAACCCTAAAAAACGAATTTCATGGGCTACCTAGCGCATCCCCCTTAAAGTAGACCTGTCATAAGTTCTTAAAGATATAAGATTCTAAGAGCCAGTTGCATGCATTTGATAAATTTTCTTCATCCTCATCTGCAGCCCGACTACATCTGCAGCTATATTCATAGATATGCTGCTCTCTCATAGTGCTAATATATCCACGCTCCTGTGCACGTTTCATCAAAGTATGACTCTCAAGTGGATACCTAATAATTTGTCTTTACCTGTCTATACTATACAATCACTTCTCTCGAAGTTTTACTTCACATGGATCCTAAAACAATACAAAAAGTTTATTCACCCTCCCTGATGTTGTGCCACATGATGCGGACGAAGTCGTCCCTGTTGTGTGTGGACTGCATGTGTAAGAAGCCGACAACATGGAGCCATTCGTGGATGATGACGGTGTGTTGGAAGCAGCCACGGCCGGGAGTGTCGAGAGCCAAGTTCAGGGTGTGGACGCCCCTTGTGTGCCAGTAACCAACGCTGGCGTAGCAACCATCGGCTCTACCCTGGATATTGTTAGAGAAAAGTGGTTTAGACAAGACACTGGTGATTTTAATGGACGGAGTAGGAAAGGAAGACTAAAGAAAGAATGAATGGAATATGTGAGAGATGAATTGAATGAAATGGGTGTGAATAATTACGTGGAAGATATTAAAAATCTCTTTAACAGAATACAATTCTAGAACAAATTGATAGTGGGTTTATACCAAACCAATTAGTGCAAAAACAATATTATAAAAAGATATCATCGGTATTTTTATGGCGCAAGATTATTTAGGCCCTGAAACGACATACAAAACAAGGGTTAATATAGATGTTAGAATTGGTTATATTTATCGCCTGACTAAGCAAATTACGCACCTAGGTCCTTATCAGGGGGCCTAAAAAGGTCACTTTGGCAGAATCATAAAAGAATAACATTATGAATCAAAATGGACAGTTAACTGTTAAGTTAATCGTATCAAATCCTATTGGTGAGGGATTTTTCAGTTATTTTTTGTCTGTGCTAAAATACCAATCAGTTCAATCCAAATCCAATCCTGATTATACCTACGTAGTGCAGCAAAAAAAAAGAAAACACGGACTGTCTTCGCCCTATTGTAATTCATAATGTTATCCTTTTATGATTCTGCTAAAGTAGCTTTTTTAGGCCCCCTGATCGATTCCCAGAAAACAGTATAGCTCAATCATAATCATAAAATTTTAAAATGAGCAATTGTGAAATCATCAAAATCTAGCTAGATTTAGGTGGGAAATTCGCAATCGCGTTATCAAAAATGGGGATGCAGGAATCCCTTCCTCTTCTTTGAAAAATAATTGATTTCGATGTTTTATTAGTTTGGTCTGCAATCTGTTAATAGAAGAAGGGGAAGTTAACTTCATTAAACGCATTCAAAATTCCGTTTCTTAATCTCCTTCCATTCTTGTTTATAGGGTATTTGGCTACTAGAGTCCGTCCCACGAAACAAGTCCCGCGGCAATAAGTGGAACTAATTATTATTATATAGTTAGCAATATTCCTTCCTACAACAACCATTAGCACCTTTTTCTATTGAAGATTGTGCTTTTAATTAACCAGTGGCTATAATAATAATATGATGTTGAGATAAATATATAAATAAAGATTTATGTCTCCGTCGCGTAGCATACCTGTGACGCTGCTTCTGCGGGACTTCTTTCGTGGGACATACTAAAAGATGACGCCTAATAGAGACATAACAGAAGAAAGAGACATGCTACACCGAGCCCAAATAAATTGTGATAACTTTAGGGAGGAAAAGATGGATGACGTAAGTATGAGTATGTAGATATTTAGGTAATAATGAACTTACTGTGATCCTGACGAAGATGGAATCCCCAGACCCACGGGGACGGAACCTGATGCAGGTCCTTGAGGAGATTTCCCTCATCGCGGCGTAGATGGCGTCAACTTGGGCCGTGGCTGAAATAATGCAGAGGGAAATTAGTGTGGGATACCAACATACCATAAGTAAGGTTTTAATTATAGGTACATCTCTTGTCATTGGTCCTAGTGTAGCGGTATGTACAACACCACATGCGAACAACGCGTCATACTGCATCTCGCAAGCAGAGTTTGCCGCGCAACAAGCATAGATACAACGACCCGACATGAATCATCGGGCAGTTGCCCACCAGACACAACACCCGTCTGGTCGGAGGATCCTCCCTTTTCTATAGAGTATGAGTGAACTTTACACCCTGTTCCTCATACTCCTATAAAAGTTGTGTGTTTGTGTCTAAACACACTATGCCGAAGGTACGCGACCGAAGTTCGGCATGATTACGCCTGCAATGCTATTTGATGATTACTGACGACACATTATGCCGAAATTACGTTGCGTTATAGCGTACAGCCGAACTTCGGTCAGGCGTAAGTTCAGCGGCAACGTATTATGTAGAGCACACATTATACGCGACCGAAGTTCGGTTCGATTGCCGATTGCCGAAGAAGATCCGGGGCGGTGAGCAGCGGGAGGCAGGCATGCCCGCTCTCCGCGTGTGCGCAACTGAATTTCTGACGTGTAAGTTCGGCATTTATGGTGAGTCATATCAGCCGAATACATCGGAACGTAAAATCAGCCGCGGAACTTCAGTCGCCTACCTTCGGCATAGTGTGTTTGGACACTTAGAGTGCGCACAAGATAAGTTTGCGAGCGACCTTTGAGTTCAAGATTATATCCCTGCTAGCACATTCAATCACTTTCGGCATTATAGCAATTATTTACTTTAGAAGACACGGAGCACAGCACACTCTCTTTACACCTGCACCCTGATTGCGTAACACACCATTACACTCAATTTGGATCATTTTCAAGCATATTGCTAATACCTTGCTCCATAAGTTCGAAAAATGTGTCTGCTCAACAACGTAAATCACGCAATGAATGTCTTTGAATTGTCAAAATGAAACCCATTGCTACTGGTAGCACAATTACTGCTGATATAAACGACAAGATGGCGGCAGTGGCGTGCCTAGGGGTCAAAATTAGGGAAAGCCCACAGATTTTCAACGTATAAAAAACGGCCAACTGAGGGATTGGCTGATTTTCTTATTGTGTATGTGTGTGTTGCGAATGTTTGACTGGTATTTTTTAAAATATATTTTTTATTGATAGGTTTAAGTACGTTTGTTGTTGTGAATTATGATTTTATTAGGGCAAGCCGGGCTTTTCGGCTTCTATGAAGGTACCGCCACTGGATGGCGGCAAACTATTATTTCCGATTTCGGCCGTGCGCAGACTTATTTTGCGCGCACTCTAGTAATGGTTGAAGTCCAAAACGGAAAAATAGTAACAGGTACGTGTTTGTTAAAACCTAAACGTTTGTCTATATGGTTTAGAAGAAAGTTCCAATTTCAAATCAATCAATTTAGCCCCATATCTAAACGAGCCATGTTTCTTGCATGTAGCATACAATAAAAATTGAAGATTAATTATTAAGATACATGTGGTGTGGTGTGGTGTGTGATGTGTGTGAATGTGGCATATAAATGACTTGCATCATCTAAACACTGTTTAGACGGTGGGACTTTTAGTGTTGCTTCAACTTATGGTATGCCACAGGTAATTAAATAAGCTTTACTGGGATTCTTCTATTTTATTCTACTTACTAAATTCATTGCTGAATTCGTAGACGATGGTGTTGGCAGGCCACTTGGTGTTAGGCCAGATGTAAGCGTTCCTGCCTTCAGCATACTGCTGGAGGAGCAACTCAGCCTGCTCATCATCGAGGAGTATGTCACCCTGGAACTTGCCGCTGTTCTCCCATACTGAAGCCTTGGGGTTGGCGAGCATGCGGGATTCTAGCAGGATGCCATCGTCTGTTGGGATGAATAAAATAGGTACTTTAGGAGAATCTTGATAATTAAAGAGAAGCGCGATGACACAACGCTGGTAATTTATTGTAAAATATGAAGCAATTATTTAATTACAAAAAATCTATTAGTATGGTTTTTATTGTAAAAAGAAAGTTTTTAGAGGTATATTCATGATTTTTTTCTGTCGTATCAAAATAGTTGTATTATGTTTTAAACACACTGTCTACCTAGCATATATCCTGAAGAATATCATATATTTTACTGATTTTGTAGTCGATCGTATACTTTTATTGTTTCTAAAACTTGCGTTTTTTGTTTTTAGGTCCTGTAAGCCCCTTAAGTAAGTTATCAAACTATTTGCGAAGAAATGCCGCAAAAACTTATTTAGGTATTTTGTAAAAAAAAAACCACTCAGTCGCAAAGACCGGAAAATGACAATTAAGGCCGCACAAGGTCCTTCCGAACATGTTTTAAATCATATTATCAGCGTTTATAATTAGAAATGTCATTTAATTGAAATAATTACGTTAAATCAACAATCAGCTAAACAAATCCGCCCTTATCTTAAAATGATTGCGTGATACTAATTACAAGTAGATTGTAAAAGTACAAGGAAACATGTTTGTACAAGGAAAAGTAGAGTTGTTTATTGTTTCAAAATATAGATACCCAATTAAAAAAAAACACTACAAAGTGAAAAATAACTTTAATTTCGGAAGTCGGCGTCGTTGGTTCTGTATTTTCGTTTTTTGATACCGACTTTCGAAATTAAAGTTATTTTTCACTTTATGTTTTTTTTGGAAGTCGCTTGTTTTTTTTGTAATTAAGTTTTTATTTTTCACTTTTTAGTTGTACCTACCTACCCCAAACAAATTAATAAAAAACTACTTGCTATGTCAATATCAGTGACAGGAAGCTATTGAACACATCTGCCTACCCCTTTAAAGGGTACAGGCGTGATGTTATGTTGTGTGATTGCGTAAGCAATGCATATATAAGCTATAGCAGCAGTTGCGGTTGATTTGCTGGCATTTATTGATGAGTACCGTTGTCTGTCTCCGAAACTCACCATCAGATCTTTACGAAATTTAAATGGGACCACTTCGAAATAAACCTCTTTCGAACAAAAAAATAATTTTACAAATCCGTCTATATATATGAGGGAGTTATGCCCGAACATACATAAAAATAAAAAAATTTAAAAATATGTATATATAAACATCCGAATTGAGAACCTCCTCCTTTGGCATGGGATAAATTTCGAGAAAACCTAGTATAAATTATTTGTAAGTAATATTCTACTTAGCGTGTCGATAGCAAATATTAATGACATCGAGTGCAGGTATGTAATTACACAATATAATAAATATTGTGTAATTACACTGTGCGCTCGATGTACTGTTTGTAATTTAAACACTAATTACCTATTTTGCAAGTTCTACGAGTCGCACTTGACCCGACAGTTTTCTAGGTAAATTAGATCCAAACAAAAATTAGCACAAACCTCGTCTGCTCCTCTCCAGAAAAGTCTTGAACGATTCTATATCCTTTCTGGACCTGCTGAGTGGTGGACCGGCCACGGCACACCCAAGAACCGACAACAACACCAAAGCAGACCACATTTTACTCTTTCACCATAACAAAAACGTGAACCTTATATAGTAATCGTATTATCTTAATAATTACTTAATTACAGATACTGGAAGTACTCCGAAGATAATTAAATGAATTTAAATAAATTATTTGGAGATGATAAACTGATTATGAATGGTTTTAGGTAGTTTATTTAGGTAGGTAATCTCTCTGCATTAGGTAAATGCAATACAACACAAACTAATAGGGTACAGTTATACCACTTATACCCTTTTGTTATTATAGGATCGAAACATTCATTGTAAATAGTCGGGATCGGTCTAAATTCTTCGCATGTTACTTTATTTCTGTATTCTTGTTCCGCCAAGTAAATTTCAATTTTACTCTATGTTTCTTATACACGACCCATGTTGCATGTTTAGTTCGCCGCACTATCTTAGTATCCTAAAGAAATTAAACAAATAAACAGCTTGTAACCAACTTGTAACAATGCCATAGCAGGGCCTTAATAATATTTGACTAATAATTAAGAAATAAATAAAAATATGTTCTGTACCATTACGGTTATATAGCCACCACATTTATTTTTACTCCAATCACTGCATCGCTACAATACTGCGCCGTTTTTGTAGGTTTTATTTTTGTGGTATTTGTAACCATCGTGTAATAAATAGCACTTCGCCTCTTCTTTGTATAATTTTAAACTCTTCAGACATGAAGTTATATAAATACAATTAAATTAATTCAAATTAATTTCTTTGTGTCGTTGAATAATAATAATTATATCCTTGTGCGATAAAAATTCATCAACTAAAATAAAACATCGTGAATAAAAATAAAACATCTTGGTTTAAATTATTTCATAACTTTTAGTAATTTTGAAAATAGACAAGTATTCATTTAAAACATTGTTCTTACTTATTTTATTTGCAAATCAGTCGATCAATGGGTATATAGCTTATACGTATTGGTCATAGTACTCTTGAGGAGCATCTTCAACGAAAGACACTGCATCAGCTACGATCTCTTCTTGGGGCATATCTTCAGCAACGACATCTTCTTGAGGCATTACATCTTCTGCAACATCCTCTTGGATATCTTCAACTACGGCATCCTCTTCAGGTACGTACTCATGTTCATAGGCAACACCCTTGGAAAGCTCTTCAACATTGATTTCAGCGCTCCAGGCTCCGGGGCAGTTGTAATGTCTGTTGGCCCTGAGCCAGTCCCAGGCGGTAATGAACTGCTGCTGGCCCATGAGACCGTTGTCATTCTGAAAAAATAAAGAATATCAAGATCAGGAATGTTCTGGAATCATCTAAGTGAATCATTGATCACCAGGAAGAAGAAGAAGATAATAGCTTTAAAGGAGACGACAATTTGGAATCCTCTCCCTCAGCTTATTTTTACACATCATAGCTTCATGCTATGATATGTATACGATTCTTTCCTACCCATGTATAACCATTTTCCTTAGGGAGGCATTACAGGAAATACAACAACTAAGCGCTATAGCTAAGAAGCTACAGTCTGTGGCACTTGTAAAGACAGGATTCTTTGAAACTGTCGCACTGTATCTGTCATAGGCCGCTCTGCAAAGACGAACTTTTTCTTAAACGCAATGTGCCTAACAGCCAAGTAGGTACATAATAGTCCTTAATGTTTTAACGCAAAAGAGCCCATTAGATTTGTCATAAATTCTGTGTGTTAGGTACTCACGAAGATGGGCAACATGGTGGCTTGTCCGTTGACACTGAAGCCGAATCTGCCGTAGTGCATGTTGCTGGCGTATTCATAGGGGAGACCCATGTTGTGGACGACGTTGGTTCCGTACTTCTCAAAGTTGTGTTCCATGCCTGTGGAGGATGACAATAAAAATGAAATTTCACGAGCACCATGCTAGGCGAGACTTTACAGAGATTCCCCTGTGAATTACGACATTAGTATAAGCCTAATCAGCTTATAATGTTCCCAACCTCTAGTGCGATTAGATCTACGAATCACGTCAGCTAATTTACAGTGATCAAACGGTTTGAAAGATACCTTTTCTTTCAAAGCGTCTCAACCCAGATCATAAAATAAAAGTTCGGCACTTAATATGTTTAGTTTTTCTAACAATAACCTAGGTACTCGTATAGTCATGAATGAAAATATGCTGCAAATAAAATTGCCATAAACACACAAAGATATGGCAAAGGTTATCACTGAGTTGTAACTCAGAACAACCCTGAACACTGAACTGATAAGTTGAAATTGTAATTTCAACTTA
This sequence comes from Luperina nickerlii, assembly GCA_963855955.1. Classification (NCBI taxonomy): domain Eukaryota; kingdom Metazoa; phylum Arthropoda; class Insecta; order Lepidoptera; family Noctuidae; genus Luperina; species Luperina nickerlii. The sequence continues at coordinate 5,484,046 of OY979664.1, forward strand.
TCAGTTCAAAACTATCCGCTAGATTATCTAAATCCTTTAATCTACATTAATATCAATAACATAATTCTATAAACTTTTGTTGTCTGCGGCTTGGCTTCAAAACCTTTGATATTTCAAATCGTTCTCAATACAGGAAAATCCTACATTATCTTTTATAGATCATAAAAATGTTTGCTTTACCCATAATATGACGTGACCTAGCCAATTTGTCATTGGTCATAAATATATACCTAAAGGTTGATTCATAAATCAGGGGCCTAATTTACAATGACCACTTAACAACTCGAAACCATGTGAATTCCTTCCCGCCAATCTCGCGTTCATTTCGCGCGGTTTCGTTCATTGGGTCATAGAGAATAAGACCCCTGACCATTTTCGTAATATTTCACAAGTTGTGACGAGGGTAATCCGCAAAATTCAAATTTTCTTACGTTATTTTTAATTTGCAGGTCAGTGTCATGTTGAATGTTGATCAACATATGATTCGCGAGCGTAACAAAACTAACAAATATGACTTTATATTATTATAATCATTAAAATAATCAATACAACTCTCTATGTTCATATAAATAATCCTATTGAATGACTATTTCATGAAATATCAATCAATAAGACCAAAAGTAAAAAAACGTTTTTTTTATGTAATTACAAATTTTAGGATTTTTTCCTTTACTTGTGCTACATGATCTTACTTCAAGAAGCAAGATCATCATCAAAAAAAAAAAAAAACATCATGAAATCATAAAATTTGGCAAGCCAAATTTTATGATTCTAGTTCAACGGGAAGTACCCTATACCTACATTTTGATTCCCTTGAGTGTCGAAATATACGTTTTTTGCGGCATAAACGGCCGTATCTTTTTTTACGTTAACTTAGGTATTTGGTTTTTTCACAGCTTCAAGGAACTGTAGAGCTGAATGTATGGTTTTAATTTCAACTCGATACCTCCACGCGTTCTCAAGATAAAGGGTCTTGACAGACAGACGGACGGACGGACGGACAACAAAGTGATCCTATAAGGGTTCCGTTTTTTCCTTTTGAGGTTTGGAACCCTAAAAAACGAATTTCACGGGCTACCTAGCGCATCCCCCTTAAAGTAGACCTATCAAAAGTTCTTAAAGATATAAGATTCTAAGAGCCAGTTGCATGCATTTGATAAATTTTCTTCATCCTCATCTGCAGCCCGACTACATCTGCAGCTATATTCATAGATATGCTGCTCTCTTATAGAGCTAATATATCCACGCTCCTGTGCAAGTTTCATCAAAGTTTGACCCTCAAGTGGATACCTAATAATTTGTCTTTACCTGTCTATACTATACAATCACTTCTCTCGGGATTTTACTTCACATGGATCCTAAAACAATACAAAAGTATATTCACCCCTCCTGATGTTCTGCCACATGATGCGGACCCAGTCGTCCCTGTTGTGTGTGGACTGCATGTGGAAGAAGCCGACAACGTGGAGCCATTCGTGGATGATGACGGTGTGGTGGAAGCAGCCGCGGCCAGGGGTGTCGCGAGCCAAGTTCAGGGTGTGGACGCCCCTTGTGTGCCAGAAACCAACGTTGGCGTAGCAACCATCGGCTCTACCCTGGATATTGTAAAGAAAAGTGGTTTAGACAAGACACTGGTGATTTTAATGGACGGAGTAGGAAAGGAAGACTAAAGAAAGAATGAATGGAATATGTGAGAGATGAATTGAATGAAATGGGTGTGAATAATTACGTGGAAGATATTAAAGATCTCTTTAACGGAATACAATTCTAGAATAAATTGATAGTAGGTTTATACCAAACCAATTAGTGCAAAAACAATATTATAAAAAGATATCATCGGTATTTTTATGGCGCAAGATTATTTAGGTCCTGAGACGACATACAAAACACGTGGAAGATATTAAAGATTCAATCCACTCTTTTATTATACCTACGAAGTGCAGCAAAAAAAAAAGAAAAACACGGACTGTCTTTGCCCTATTATAATTCATAATGTTATCCTTTTATGATTCTGCTAAAGTGGTATTTTTAGGCCCCCTGATCGATTCCCAAAAAACAGTATAGCTCAATCATAATCATAAAATTTTAAAAGGAGCAATTGTGAAACCATCAAAATCTAGCTAGATTTAGGTGGGACGTTCGCAATCGCGTTATCAAAATTGGTGATGCAGGAAACTCTTCCTCTTCTTTGAAAAATAATTGATTTCGATGTTTTATTAGTTTGGTCTGCCATCTGTTAATAGAAGAAGGGGAAGTTAACTTCATTAAACGCATTCAAAATTCCGTTTCTTAATCTCCTTCCATTCTTGTTTAAAGGGAGGTGGTTACTAGAGTCCGTCCCACGAAACAAATCCCGCGGCAATAAGTGGAACTAATTATTATTATATAGTTAGCAATATTCCTACACCAACCTTTCGCACCTTTCTCTATTGAAGATTGTGCTTTTTATTAACCAGTTTTATACCTGTTACGCTGCTTCTGCGGGACTTCTTTCGTGGGACAGACTAAAAGATGACGCCTAATAGAGATATAACAGAAGAAAGAGACATGCTACACCGAGCCCAAATAAATTGGTATAACTTTAAGGAGGAAAAGATGGATGACGTAAGTATGAATATGTAGATATTTAGGTAATAATGAACTTACTGTGATCCTGACGAAGTTGGCATCCCCAGACCCACGGCGACGGAACCTGATGCAGGTCCTTGAGGAGATTTCCCTCATAGCGGCGTAGATGGCGTTAACTTGGGCCGTGGCTGAAATAATGCAGAAGGAAATTAGTGTGGGATACTTACATACCATAAGTAAGGTTTTAATTATACATCTCTTGTCATTGGTCATAGTGTAGCGCATGCGAACAAGCGTCATACTGACGTCACGCAAAATCCTGCATCTCGCAAGCAGAGTTTGCCGCGCAACTAGCATAAATAACCCACACCCACTTACACACACACCCACACACACACACACACACGCACACACACACAAACATACACCCACACAGCACACTTACTCATATCTGATATAGACTTTAATACTTTCAGGCATATTCCATATTTGTTTGTTTTATGTTATTAAAACTAATATCATTATTGTTTAATTTTTAACACTAAGCAATTGATATCTCCATTCTAGAGGGATACGGCACTGTTTCTCTTTACTACAGGCTATTATGTAGCCTATGTAAGAGGACAGTACCCCAACCTTTTTGTTGTATACCAGTGTTCAATTGTAGTGCAACTGTTTTTAATGTATTTACTGCAACACCTTTTATGCAATAAAGTATTATTATTATAAATACCTACAACGGCCCGACATGAATCATCGCATGGGCAGTTGCCCACCAGACACAACACCCGTCTGGTTGGAGGAACCTCCCTTTCTATAGAGTATGAGTGAACTTTACACCCTGTTCCTCATACTTTTATACTGTTGACCCCGAGAATGAACGCCAGCGCAGTTGTAGCAAAGTTGTATGTTTATGACGACACATTATGCCGAAATTACGTTACGTTATAGCGTACAGCCGAACTTCGGTCAGACGTAAGTACAAGGGCAACGTATTCTGAAGAGCACACATTATACGCGACCGAAGTTCGGTTCGATTGCCGAAGAAGATCCGGGGCGGTGAGCAGCGGGAGGCAGGCATGCCTGCGCTCCGCGTGTGCGCAACTGAATTTCTGCTACGTAAGTTCGGCATTTATGGTCCGTCATATCAGCCGAATACGTCGAAACGTAAAATCAGCCGCGGAACTTCGGTCGCGTACCTTCGGCATAGTATATTTGGACACTTAGAGTGCGCACAAGATAAGTATGCGAGCGACCTTTGAGTTCAAGATTATATCCCTGCTAGCACTTTTAATCACTTTCGGCATAATGATAGCAATTATTTACTTTAGAAGACACGGAGCACAGCACACTCTCTTTACACCTGCACCCTGATTGCGTAACACACCATTACACTCAATTTGAATCATTGTCAAGCATATTGCTAATCCCTTGCTCCATAAGTTCGAAAAATGTGTCTGCTCAACAACGTAAATCACGCAATGAATGTTGATGAATGTTGTTGAACTGTCAAAATGAAACCCATTGCTACTGGTAGTGTGTTACACAATTACTGCTGATATAAACGACAAGATGGCAGCAAACTATTATTTCCGATTTCGGCCGTGCGCAGATTTATTTTGCGCGCACTCTAGTAATGGCTGAAGTACAAAATGGAAAAATAGTAATAGGTACGTGTTTGTTGAAACCTAAACGTTTGTCTACATGGTTTAGAAGAAAGTTCCAATTTCAAATCAATCAATTTAGCCCCATGTCTAAACGAGCCAAGTTTCTTGCATGTAGCATACAATAAAAATTGAAGATTAATTACCTATTATGATACATGTGTTGTGGTGTGGTGTGTGATGTGTGTGAATGTGGCATATAAATGACTTGCATCATCTAAACACTGTTTAGACGGTGGGTCTTTTATTGTTGCTTCAACTTATGGTATGCCACAGGTAATTAAATAAGCTTTACTGGGTATCTTCTATTTTATTCTACTTACTAAATTCATTGTTGAATTCGTAGACGATGGTGTTGACAGGCCACTTGGTGTTAGGCCAGATGTAAGCGTTCCTGCCTTCAGCATACTGCTGGAGGAGCAACTCAGCCTGCTCATCATCGAGGAGTATGTCACCCTGGAACTTGCCGCTGTTCTCCCATACTGAAGCCTTGGGGTTTTCGAGCATGCGGGATTCTAGTAGGATGCCATCGTCTGTTGGGATGAATAAAATAGGTACTTTAGTGAGAATCTTGATAATGAAAGAGAAGTGCGATGACTCAACGCTGGTAATTCATTGCAAAATATGAAGCAATTATTTAATTACAAAAAAATCTATTGTTTGGACTAAAAAAACAAAACACTAGTATTTTAGTATGTTGCTTGTAGAATAATCTGACCTAAAATCAGAATGATTGTATGTATATTAGTATGGTTTTTATTGTAAAAAGAGAGTTTTTAGAGGTATCTTCATGATATTTTTCTGTCGTATCAAATTAGTTGTAGGTATTATGTTTTCAACACACTATCTACCTAGCATATATCCTGAAGAATATCATATATTTTACTGGTTTTATCTCCGGCAATTGTAAATAGATTTCAAAACTTCTTTTTTTAATGGATAGGGTATGCTTCAGGGATGGTCCCATATAAATTTTATTAACTTTGCTTGGGCAGTTTTTGAGTTAGCTTCATTAATGAAAGAATTATCAAAATTGGTTCATTAGTATTTGAGAAAATCGCGGAATCGTGGACATACAGACATACATACGGGTCGAATACAGAGCCTCGTTTTTTGAAGTCGGTTAAATTAAACATTAATTTCGAAAGTCGGTGGCATGGGATAAATTTCGAGAAAACCTAGTATAAATTATTTGTAACTAATATTCTTCTACTTAGCGTGTCGATGGCAAATATTAATGACATCGAGTGTAGGCATGTAATTACACAATATAATAATATTGTGTAATTACACTGTGCGCTCGATGTACTGTTTGTAATTAAAACACTAATTACCTATTTTGCACAGTTCTACGACTCGCACTTGACCCGACAGTTTTCTTGGCAAATTAGATCCAAACAAAAATGAGCACAAACCTCGTCTGCTCCTCTCCAGAAAAGACTTGAACGATTCTATATCGTTTCTGGACCTGCTGACTGATGGACCGGCCACGGCACACCCAAGAACCGACAACAGCACTAAAGCAGACCACATTTTGCTACTTCATCATAACAAAAACGTCAACCTTATATAGTAATCGTATTATCTTAATAATTACTTAATTAGAGATACTGGAAGCACGCCCAAGATAATTAAATAAATCTACATAAATAATTTGGAGATGATAAGCTGATTATGAATGGATTTAGGTAGGTAATCTCTCTACATTAGGTAAATGCAATACAACACAAACTAATAGGGTACAGTTTGGTCAGCGGGATTGTCCGAAAGGGTTACTGCTGGCCCGGAACATAAAGGGCTAAGGAAGGAACACGGGTGGGTTTTAGTTAGTAAGAGTCTGACACTCCCTTCCACTCCACCCAGAGCGGGAGGGGTCATTTGATGATTTCCCATCATCAAAAAAAAAAAAATAGGGTACAGTTTTCACGCTCGTTCCACTAAAACCCCTAGACCAGTCGCCTAGGGCACAACACAGCACTCAATGTTCCACTACGATCCCCAGTGCTGGGGATTCTCTAAGTACTAATAAATGGTATTCGTTTATAGTTCCTTCTACATAAAAAAGCCGCTTACAAAATAAAAATATGTGATACATACTCGTATAATTAAAAATCTGTCTACAGAGGGGATAACAGTGACGTAAAATAATATTTCTAAAATAAGTTATCTGTTGAAACAAAAAGTATCAAAAACTTTGAAGAATTTCGCAGGTTCGATCAGTGCAGCGTCTCGATGGCGTAGTTGGAATCGCGTTCACCTAGATAGTGAAAGACGTGGGTTCGAGTCCCACCTAAGGCGTTCGATTTTTTTCAACGTTTAACTTATTTAAGTATATTTATTTATTTAACGTTATAAACGCAAAATATAAGAATTTACTTTTCTACTTACAAAATTAAAGGTTGTAATTCTACTTAATTAACTAATTACAAGTATTTTATCCTTGAATTATTATTTACTACATCATTTCTAGAAAATGACCGACTGATTCCGACCGACCATTCAGTAATTTCAGTTGTGACTCTTGAATCCACTGATCTTTGAGTATATCTTCGTTGTTTAGCCATTGGGCGGCGTTCTTTTTTAAAGCATTCAAAACATGTACCAGCGCTGGTTTACGACCAAATTTTGTATTCAGATGGGAATGCCAGTTTTCCGCAACATTTGTAGTTCTGTGACGTTCACTGAAAACTGACCATGTTTTAAGAAATTTTTCATTTTGTAATCAGAACTTTTTGCAGTTTTTTTTTAGATTTAGAACTATCTATACTCCATTTGAAATAAGATTAGACATTGAAATAATCCTTTTTTACAGTCCGTTCAACAGATTTTCACTTCTATACCGTAGGCATAAGGATGGTATTGAAAGCAAAAAAGTGGTTACAATACCAACTGTTTACTGCAACTGCCATATGTCATGCCAACAACGCAATAGAATTCAAAATCGGTCGAACGGACTGTAAAAAAGGTTTATTTAAATGTCTAATCTTATTGCAAATGGAGTATAGTAATTTCATCCTTTCTTGTAGTATGTATGACCAACCTTCTTGTATAAGACTAATTGGCAGCAATGGCAATGTTCCGCAAAGCAAAACGACAGTTCTTGTTACTTTTTGTTTTGTTAAACCGAGTTTTATTCCCATTTTGTAAACGCCTTTTTTAAAGTGAAAATAGCAAGTTTTCATCTCAGCAGTGGGAAAATTCATGTAGATAGCATTTATGGCTGCTAATTCGGTATCCAAAGTAAAGTGTGGGTTTGATGGAGGTAACTGCGATTTTATTAGCTGTAAAAAGACATCACAAGATTTTTCATTATTTTTCGCCATGAATGCGTACAAAAAAGGAATAATATTAGTTTTTTTTGTGTGCTTCCAACGTCCGCATGAAAAACATATAATTGGGAGAATGGGCATTGTTCATATTTTTTTAAATGTTGTAATTGAAAAACCATTTCGAGGAATAGCGTTACTGATCATTACGGACTAATTAATTTTGAAAAATATTCATATGTTTTTGATATTTTTGATAAAATACGATTGACCTTCTTTGCCCTTCAAATTACGTACGACTGGCCGTACAGTTTTGTATCGTTGCCTCAGAAAATAAAAAGTAAGAGGCAAGTATTGTCTACAATCTGTCAAATGTCAAATTATTGTAAATATGTCAAAAATATAAACATTCTTGTTTATATCTCATTATTACATTACATACATTATTTCAACACTCGACAATATTTAATATACTGGAAGAGTTATGGAATACAGGAAGTGCTTTGTTCCAACTTGCAGCAATAATAGTAATAATGTCGCCGCGTGCGTTATTATTCTATTTCTAAGTCGCCGCGTCGATTGTTCTAGTGACGATAGAGAGTAGTATATTCCTTGGAGGACACTTACACATAAAAAAACCATTTGTAAATAAATATGCTAAGCTAGGATTCGATTATTTAAGACGTCTATTCGGCCTATTGACACTTTGACAGATGTGACATTGTTGACGTTGTGTTGACACATTAAAATTTTTAATTATGTACTAGTAAGGCAACGGCACTTAATCTTTATGCCACTGGACGTCACCTACCTTAAAAACTTAAAATAATTAAATAATTTTTATTAAAATAACTATTGAGCCAATCATCAAAATATTCAAATTAGTTTCTCAAAATGCTCTAAATTTACAAAAAATAAAATAAAATATAATGGTTAGAAATTTTGGACAATCCCCATTGTGGCGGACATGATTGGAACGTACCATCAACCAGCACAAGTTTTATTTTTGATAGTAATTGCGGGTCTCTATTTTCTTTGGAACAACAAGAAATTAAAAATGCGCTGTAACCCATTTTCTTCTTCGTTTACGTAGTCACATAAAACGAAATCTAGGTGGAAATTAGGTGCTTCTACCTGGTCTCCTCTACTAGAAAATACTTCTATAATTAAATACTTCTATAAATTAGGAAATACTCTTATTAACTCTACTCTTACGCTCTCTCTCTCTCTCTCTCTCTCTCTCTCTCTCTTAATACTCTTATTTCTTAATTTATAATTATAGACCGCTTTTCATCGCCTTGAAAGATGGCATTTTCGCAACCCCAGTTATACCCTTTTGTTATTATAGGATCGAAACATTCATTGTAAATAGTCGGGATCGGTCTAAATTCTTCGCATGTTACTTTATTTCTGCATTCTTGTTCCGCCAAGTAAATTTTAATTTTCTCTATGTTTCTTATACACGACCCTGCATGTTTAGTTCGCCGCACTATCTTAGTATCCTAAAGAAATTAAACAAATAAACAGCTTGTTACCAACTTGTAACAATGCAATAGTAGGGGCTTAATAATATTTGAATAATAATTAAGAAATAAATAAAAATATTTTCTGTACCATAACGGTTACAAAGCCACCACATTTATTTTTACTCCAATCACTGCATCGCCACAATACTGCGCCGTTTTTGTAGGATTTATTTTTGTGGTATTTGTAACCATCATGTAATAGCATTTCGCCTCTTCTTTGTATAATTTTAAACTCTTCAGACATGAAGTTATATAAATACAATTAAATTAATTCAAATTAATTTCTTTGTGTCATTGAATAATAATAATTATATCCTTGTGCGATAAAAAATCATCAGCTATCGGTAAATGTCAGTGTTATCCTTGTGCTACATTGTAAATAGGTTTCATTCATTAATTAAGAAGAGGTTTGCAAGCATTACTCAGACTGGCTGGTATGGGAGATGACGGATGTTTTTTAATGTTTGTTATGAACATGATGTGTCTTTTTCATTCTATTCTGTATTGGTGTCAAAATAATAAAGCCAACTAAATTCTATGTGCTTATTATTTACTCTTGGTTTTCACCAATTAATAAGATTCTCAAACATATATGATCCCCTAGCTAGGGCATCGTAGTGGAACATTGAGTGCTGTGTAGTCCCCTGGGGGCCTGGTCTAGGGGATTTCAGTGGAACGAGCGAGTTTTCGTCCCCGGAAACTATGGTCGTGCTTTCAAATTTTTGGAAACGTCCGTACGGTCACCAAAGGAAATAAGTAACCAGAGTCATCAGATATACATAGTTGAAGTTTAGTAAGAAACCGATGGATGTTTTCGAATAGAATTTAATTTAATTTAATTAATAGATTACGAACAGCTGGTCGATTCTGTAAAAATCTCACCGTGAAAACTTAGGTGATGTGAGTTTGTTTTTACTAGGAATTGACACTATTGACAGCTCACTTCACATAAGTTTTCACGGTGAGATGGTTACAGAATCGCACTTCATTTATAAAATTTAATTTCATTCGAAAAACCCACACCTACATTCGACAGTTATGTTTAAGTCCCATAACATGGGACGAGCTTATTGACACCAACCGTGCACTAATCTGCTTCTAAGAAATTGCTGATGGAAAACCTAATAAAGCCGACCCGGGACTCGAACCCAGGACCTCATGCTCAGCAGTAGCGCTTGGGACCACTAGCCAATGAGGCAGGCAACGAGGTAGCTACTGTAGAGACTGTGTAACTCTACCTTCTGCAGTAAATACAGGCTGGTTAAAATTGCCGGTGTGTTCCATTCGAACGTTCAAGAAATTGTCAAATATTTTTAATACCTATGGTTTTTTTGTTTAGTAGAAGCAGTGCTAGAAATAACGTGTTGATGTAAAGTCGTGAATATATATATATATATTATTCAAGTCGGAAGTATTTTTCAATTATATCGTGACGCCCCCGTAGAAGTCTTGACAGTACTTTAGGTACTTGTAACTGAATAACCCGTCAGTCGGGTAAAAAAACACTAAAAAAACCCAATAGGTGTTTACAGCGGCAGCGATTAAAATAAATCTGTTTAAATGATCTTTGATTAATTATTGAGATAAGTAGGTAAGTACATATAACACAAGTCTTTGTTATGATGTACGTGCAGCACAATTATTCGGATAAGTACTTAGATACAAATCGGAATTAGCTACTTACGATTGACCGCACCCAAGATTAATTATTATTTTTATTATTATATAATTACGGTACGATGGAATTTCTGATGCACGCCGAAAATTCTTAATCTTATAAAACTTGGAATTCCCGGTTTTGCTGTATCTTTCGTTCTCGGCACGGCAATGGGCAGGCCATATCTATTAACCGTAGAACCATGAATGACCGTCGGGGTAAGGTCAGGGTAGACGTGTTATTAACGTAAGGTAGGACGCCCCCAGGCTAGGTGGAGTGATGATCTTCGCAGGGTGGCTGGTACAGATATTCTATTTCACGAAGTCCGTTCGGCTTTGATTGTAGTAGTGACGTATCCTGACAAGCGCGCTCCCACAGCGGCTGCCCCTTGCTGCCGTCGCATGAGGCTATTTCCGCGAATGTGTACCGTTTTACTTCACCCATTGTTGAGTCTCTGTTGATCACAATGTGCATGTGCACGCTTGACAACATTCATAGCCAAACGGACTTCGTGACATAGAACATCTGTACCAGCAAAGTAGCGGATAACAAAGTAGTAAAAAGCGGCGGATGAGAGTTGCCGAAAGTCAAGTTGAATGGCGTGCAATAGGAGAGACCTATGTCCCGCAGTAGGCTAATGATGATGATGATGATGATGGTGATGATGAATGTTGTATTTTTGAAGTGAAAACTTCTTTTGGCACGTTGGGCATTTTTTTTGAGAAGGGAAAAAACTGTTACCGTAAGCGATACCACGCGTGTATTGTTTATAAGACGATTAATACCATACCCGCTTCGGATAATATGTGTTCGGCTGTCCTTGGGATGTAGGTACTCGGGTTTAACGTACCTATATCCGATATGTCAGTGAGTGATGGCAAAGTATTCTGTTTGTGTTTTGTTTTCACTTCTGTCGGCACTCCCGGAGTGCCACTGTTTGTTTTTATCTAGAAACTTGTAATTAATTGGCATGAATGGCTACTGGCTATGGTTTACTTTTTATGTAAGCGTCACAAAAACTTTCGAGTTTAGATTATGTGCAAATTCATGGGAAGACCATCTTGTTCTTGAGATCTCAACATCCTGATGGTCGAGATTACGCGAGCGGGCGCGACTAGCCCATTACCCATAGATACTATATATGCTTCTTGAGAAGCCATTTCCAAAATAAAGAAATAATGGATTTACAGTGTAGGTAGTGTGCGTGGTGCATGTGGGCTGTTTTTTGCTTTAAATCAGTATGCGCAGTGCAGATGATTCATATTGTTTTATTTATAAAAACACCAATACCCTAAGTTGGTGTAGTTTTAATTTTCATTTGCCTAACCTCAATCTCGCCAGGTTGCTCGAAATCTCCCCTCACTTGGAGCATTCGCCTGTAATGTAACGTTACAGAGTCGAGCATTACATCAGTGAGGGAGGAGAACCGAGCATTACAGTGCGCAGTCTGTAATGTTGCATTACATTCTTATAAACATTAAGTTCACTTATGGGTCGGTTCATTCTTTGTAAAATATCCAAACCACCTGTATTTCGTCGGTTTTGAAATAATTCATGGCACCAATGCTTTTTTTTTCGTAAATAAAAATTTCGAATTAATATTGCCGCGCTCAGCACAACGACCACTTCGTCTGACATTGTGTAATTAACTAAATTTTCAAAATTGAATCTAATGTTACATTACAGGCGAATACTCGTCGATCAGGGAGGCAGTATTGTAAATGTAATGCTCAAAATCGAATCAGCGGTGCTATTCTGTAAAAATCTCACCGTGAAAACTTAGGTGAAGTGAGCGTGGAGTGAGCTGTCAATAGTGTCAATTCCTAGCAAAAACAAACTCACTTCGCCTAAGTTTTCACGGTGATATTTTTACAGAATCGACCGGCAGGAATGTTACATTAAAGGCGAACGCTCCAGGTGAGGGAGCACCTTTATAGCCAATCTCGACAACAGACTTAGCACGCGAGATCTCGACTCGGGATTTTCATTCCTTAGTCAGGTCCATAGTGATGTTAATATCATCCAGTTTGAGGCTAGAGAGTAGAGGCCGGAGGTAGGTAATTAAAAAGAAAATCAGTATAAATCAAATTTATTCATTTTGCGCTATATATAAAAAATCTTTATAATTCTACAAAATAAAGAAGAATACAATATCACTATAATACTTATGTATAAAATAATAACAGTAGACATGGACGCCATACCACTCTTACGCTCCTTCTAATTTTTAATATAAAAATTATTCGGACCTCACAATCATATCGACTTGCCGCACTCACATCTGCTACTTTACTGAATATAAAAATATAATCTAACGTACTAACTTCTTAAATATATCAGTTCAGTAAAGAGTCTACACAACTATAAATAGATGCCACTATTATAACCGTAATTATTGGCAAAAACACGAGGAAAATACAATCACATAAAAATCTCAATGAAACAAATTTTAATTATATTTCCGTGTGGCACATTTGATAACATAATTCAGTTCTAAAGTATGAGCTCTGATATATTAACTAAACCATAACTGAAGTACTTGTGCCCATCTGATATTATATAACCTAGTAACTAAGTATGCAAAATTATCTTTGTTTACGTCTTTTACTTTCATGAGTTTGATAGCTATGGAGAAAACTGTACCCGCAATACAAACGTATATTTCTAGGTAGCTCTTTGCTTATTTTTAAAGGTTTTTTTTTAGTTCCAAAATCACCCGAATGGTGGTGTCACATTTTTTTTATCTATGGCCAAAGTGCCAGAGCCAATTACTACGACCAACACTAACTGGTCAGTGTTGGTCGTAGTAATTGGCTCTATGGACCTCAGGATTGGCCCTGGCCCTATAAGACGCTACGAGTAACGACACTGGCCGAGTAATTGACACTGGCCCTATAAGACGCTACAATTATCGGCACGGATCTTGAGCGCTGACCTTCACCTGCGCAAAAGTGACTTATTGGGTCCCTTTGGTGGTATGAAGTGAGGCGCAGGAGCAGGGAATGTATATTGTCGTACAGTGATTGGCCCGTCGCGCGTCGCGTCATAGCCGCCACTCGGGATTAGTCGTGATTCGTTCTTTACTCTTGTTGCACGTACGTCACGACGACGAGTACACTTCCGGCCAATAAAATTTTGCCACTACCCGACTACGGAGGTTATAAATAATAATATCTTATAAAATATATTTTCCTTTTTGTAAAAACTGTTTTTCATTTTATTAATGAATAAATTAAATTCGAGATCAAAAATGTCAACAATAAAAATATTTTAGTACTTTTCGACAAACTACAAGAACTAAGTTATAATGTTAAATTGGAAATACTTTTAATTACCTACATTTTTGGTCCCAAATTCCATTTCTTAATTTAATAAATCATTGTAAAACCATTATCCTTTTAACCATACAACCAGAAAGAAATTACGTAGGTAACTTAGAAAAATAAATAAAAAATGGGTATGCGTTTTATTTTGCCATAATTGTACGATGCGCAAAGCGATCCCCACTCTGCCGCCGAGCGCTCAAGATCCGTGCCGGCAACTGTACGAGTAATGATTAGCTCCACTAAATAAAAGAAAACAGATGAAAACTAAATATTGGTGAAACTTGCATGGAATGTAGTAACACTTTCTAGGCTTATTCATCATAACTATGGGAACCTAAAGTATTGCAAACTTTTATTGCTTAAGAATGGACTTTTTAAAATAGTGTTTTTTTTTTTATAGAAATGTTTTCGAAAATATTAGCCGATCTAAGATTTCTGGATCATCTAACATCATGTATGAAACCAATTTAAGGCATTTCTAAGCTTTATTTATAAACACTATGCACTAAACTTTAATACTAAAATCTATAATAATTATACTTAATTGAGAATATTTTCTTTATAAAAATAATAAGTATTGCAATAAAGAGAGTTTTGCTCATAGCAATGTCTTATTTTACAAATCGGCAGTGAATGACTGGTTTTACAAAGCTGTTTTTGCCAGCTTTGTCGAAAAATAGGTGAAGACATAGCATAAAGGTAGCGATAATTTAAGATTTAAAAATAGTTTTTTTTTTAAGAACTTAAAATAACAAAATACACTTTATGCTAAGTATTGCACCAACACCTTATTTAAAAAGCGAAAAATAAATCGAACGTATTACACAAGTTTCAAATCAAAACGAATTTATAACTTAAAAATGAGTTTTTCATAAAAACTTTATAATTAATTTGATTTTCTGAAAGTTTCACCCTCAGAAAAATCTAAAAAATGTCTAAATTTAATATTCTAAGCTGCACATATCAACATCTCTTTACACTAATATTAAGTAACTAAATCAAAATGGCAATGATTACAAAGACATCCCTTACTAAACGGATTCTTTTTCATATTCATAATAAATAATTATGAAACAAATGGGTTTTAAAAAACATCGTCGCATCAAAATATGCTCGCGCATGAAATATTAAAATACCAAAATGGCTAATCGTTGTAGTTACATCATAATTTTTCCTAATTATAATATTCCCTTGGCATGGCCACATTCGAAAAATATACATTTTAAAAAGTCATTAATTTTTTTTAAAAAATGCAGTGGCAAGAGTCTGTTATCGAGTATAGTTGAACACTATTATTTAAATCCTACGGTCCCTGGACTCAATACAAAATTGCTAATTTAAGACGGGCGTTAAATACCGTCGAAGATACATATTAAGGACTTCCACATTTCCAAAAGTATATGGACATTCAAATTACTCATGTGAATATTTGCCCTATTTAAGTCCATTTCGGTGCGTATAACATCCATTTAATATAGGACCGACCTTATACAGATTATACAAAATTGTCTTGCCATTATTACCAAAAAACATAGTGTCATTCTAAATTGTATTTAGATTATTCAGTACCTTACCTAATCATTGTTCCCTTGGCCTTATATTTATTAAATGTTACATAAATACACATATAAAAGCAATCGTGGCAGTGTATGTTCGTTACTTTAATATATCATGTCGCTGGAAAGTATTCGTTTTTATGTGAGAGGCAACACTGCAAGATGAAAACTCGATAAAGTAGGTATCTATGTAGGTATAGTTGCTTAGAATGTTATTATTTAGAACCCTGACTTTAAAAAATAATTATAAAATAATCGTTTTACAAAAATAATTAAACTAGTCTTTTGTTGTACGAATATTTTGAAATAAATGTCAGTGTTGCCCTCATACGTTGAAAGTTACTATAAAAGTAGAAAAAATGTTCAGTAAATATTTTCAATTTGGAGCTAAACAGACATACATAAAAATAAATGCATTATTATTAGCTACATTGGCACTTATTTGATACAAAATGTCATTAACTATGAAATGAATGATAACATCTTCATTTTTATCAAATTAATAAATTGATTAATGACAAAAATAAGCTCATTAATGGTCTTAAGCCACGTGGGATGTTATCTATTAATTTGTTTTGATAAAAACTAAAAAATTTGACAAGAATGATGACTTTATCAAAAACAGTCTTCACGTTTTAAGGCCAAACAAGTTTTTATGATTGATTGAAATTTCAGATTAGGTAGAATGATAATAATTTGATGACCGCCAGAAAATGCGCATTTTCGAGTATATTTTTCAAGGTTTTTTTTTCAAAGCGAGGCGGTGAAAGCAGCGCGGACTAGCTATCATTGAATGACTGATGAAAATACAAAAATATAGGATCGAAATCAACTCAGTCCTTATGTCATAGTAGAGAGAATTCACTTAATATATTCTTGAGCAATGTATGAAGTTCGTGACCTTTGGAGGTCGTTATGAGGTGACCTTGAAGGTCGAGGTAAGGTCAAGGTCAATGGTCGCCGCGCAACAGTTCCATGAGTAAGTTGAAGCTTGGTCCGTCGCCATCTTTGCTTTTGTTGGCTGGGTTCAGCATTTCTTTGCCGACTTGCATGAAGAACTGTGGAAGAGGAATAATTGTATCGTTGAATTGGCAATTTCATATAGTTAGGATGCTTGCATAGTGCAAGCTTATTATAAAAAATAAAAATACTTATACATATATACATTTTTAAACGCTTGAGGCATTGTTATTGTGTAGTAGGTACACCTGTATAATGGATACCGTACATCAGTGCCTCAAACTTTTAAAATGTATATATATATATATATATATTGAAATGTCACTTAAATTTGACTAAAGTGGCTAAAGTAGTTTCATCTTTTATGGGGTACTGTTTAAAATGTTATAATAAAATACACACATTCTTCAACTGAATGAGACAAAATTCAAGTCTTGTATAAAACGCACACTATGTAGTTAGGCATATTATAAATTAGGGGATTACATCGCTGATAAAAATGCCTGGCTCAATGCTGGTCCTGCTCCACAGCCACAACTAATTGATTAACACATGAAAATACTATTGGAGCTGCTGAAGATTGTAAGACTATCTTTGCATTGTATAAAATCAATTTCCTTTGTATTGTATAATTGCATAGCACAGATGTGAGTTCTATGTACCCTATATAGCTACCATTTACCGGGTATTAATATGTCTTTCATCGACTCGAATATGCCCTGGCAGCTGATAGTATGTCATGCTCACTCATATGTCTCGCTGACGGTGGCGTGTGTATTGGATCATTTAGCTCCCTTCAAAATGGTTGATCTGAATGGTGCTGATTTATGCGTCATGTTCGTGAACGGGCGCCGTCAGTTGGGGCTGGTCATCACTTAGCTGCCTCGGCTTATTTTTAATTATTTTATTTTTGGATTGTTGTTTGTTAAGAATGTACTATTTGTTGTACTGTGGACGCTTTTAACGCGTACGTATTTCTTAATTTTTTACATCGTTCTCACATTAAATAATTTTAAAATCAAAAGTAATGATGTAACTAATATTTTTGTAAAATATAATTTAAAATTTTTTAAGGTTTAATTGAAATTAATGTTTTGAGTTTGAGAACTAAAGGTGTATGCAAAATTTCAGCTCAATCGGATACCAACAAATGGTCGAAAAATGGTTTGCGAAGTCTACAAAATAGACCGAATATGATAATTAACTTTCCACCTTATCTAATAGAATCTAAGATCGACTCTCACTTTTCTTCATACTTAACTCAAGCTTTTTGTGACTGTACCCAATACTAAACCTTAATTGTCTCCATGTAAGGTCGTTTCTCACCTGACAAGTCCTCTGCAGTTCAGGTATACGCAGCAGCAGTTCTCCAAACTTGGCTGGAGTGCCGGGGGAGTGTGTCGCGATGTATGCCTGTAGTGCTGCCAACGCCTTCTCTTGGGATGCTCGTACTTTCTCCACTTCACGCAAATCTGGCGCGTCTGTACAAAGAAGTGAAGGAATTAAACACCTATACCCAAGGACTAGAGACTATTGTGTAAGTTCTAAAAAACAACATTCGTTGCGTTATTTACGTTGTTGAGCAGACAAATTTTTGGAAACTATGAAGCAATGGATTACCATTATCATTCAAAATTATTCAGATTGTGATTGATAGTGTGTTACGCAATGGTGCTGGTCTCAGAAACAATTTTTAAATAATTTGTCCTTAAAACCGTGTGCAAGCAGGTAGGTAACAAGTAAAGATAAAGAAAACTTTAGTCTGAGACATAATATAATTTTATATTAGAAAATTTTCTTTTTTGTTACTATCGTCTAGCAGCAACAATTTATGGCAGAGGTCATATAAGCATGTCGCCATGAATGATTTAGTAGAATGTAGAAATCATTTAATATCGGTTTGCAAACTAAATTTCTTTCAAACTCAGTGACTTTGTAAAAGAATAATCGTAGTACAATATAAGTAGTTCATAAATCTAAACTAAACTGGCTCTTGCTTGCGACACGGGATAAATCTATACATAACTGGCTCTCGTGACAAAGGATAAATCTATACTAAACTGGCTCTCGTGACAAAGGATAAATCTATACTAAATTGGCTCTTGTGATACAGGATAAATCTATACTTAACTGACTCTTGTGACACAGGATAAATCAATACTAAACTGGCTCTTGTGACACAGGATAAATCTATACTAAACTGGCTCTTGTGATACAGGAACTCCTAGTGCAAGAACCAGGGCTACACAGTACACTGATGTTAGTGTCTTGAAGTGAAAAATAAATAAATAATTTAAAATAATAAAGCTGAACAGTTTGTTTGTTTGAATGCACTATTCTCTAGAAGTACCAGTCGGATTTGCAAAATTCTTTTTGCATTTGATAGCCCAATTCTGGAGTAATGCTACAGGCTATTTAACATCACGCTAAGACTTAGAAACCGAGCAAAAAGAAAACAAAATGAGAAAGAACGCTAAGCAGAAACGAAGTATTATCGCCGGCAGACGATGCGATGCGAGATGCGACGGGATGGGTCGGGGGAACACAAATTTCACGCAGGCGAAGTCGCGGGCAGAAGCTAGTAATAATATATGTATTTTTATCCAGATAGTATAGGACAAGGGATACCTCACTTACCTGAAGTGAGTAGTACGATAACTTTGAGCGCCACGTATTCGTATCGGTCCACGCGCAGCCTCCGCAGATGGTCCGTGAAGCTCAGCATGCGCTCGATACACGGCGTCAGACCCAGTCTGGAGACAAATAGGGATTAGGTTAGTACACTGTAATATTTTGGACAAAAGGACTACAAAAAGTAGAAGTCTGTTGAAGAATTAACGAAAAAAAATACACAACATAACTGTGGTATGGCAGGGGGATACCGAGATGACGACGAAAAGGGAAGTCATCATCATCTGCCTAGCCTTTTCCCAACTATGTTGGGGTCGGCTTCCAGTCTAACCGGATGCAGCTGAATATCAGTATTTTACATGAAGCGGCTGCCTATCTGACATTCACAACCCAGTTACAGTACCCGGCGATAAATATTGCACATCGACCTTTGGAAAGAGACAATCGGCTAATTTCGGCTTCGTAGAGCGTTATCTCTGTCGCACGAAATACAAACAGTCCGGTATCTATTAGGAGCTGTTAAAACAAATTATGATTTGCTTCTTTTGATAATTATTTTTATTCTTTGTATTAAATACAAAAAAGGTAAAGGTCGATGTGCAATATTTATCGCCGGGTACTGTACTGGGTAATACGATAACCCCTGGTAAAACTGGCTGTCAGACTGTCAGGCTTCTGACGACCCGTAACGACTGCCAAAGATTCACGATTGACAGCCGGAACCAACGGCTAAACTTGCTTTCCGAGGCACGGAGGAGTTTTGATATAAAAGACGGTCACCCATCTCCGAACCAACCGCGGCAAGCGTAGCTTAACCTGATCGGTCGACCCGCGCGGCTGTTTATTATTTAGCGACAAGCCGTAAGTGTCATTTATTAAGATTTTGATAATAGCAATCCTTTTTACGAGCACGAATCGTGAAACGCTATACTAAGTTTCTAATTAACGTAATTTTTTTTAAAGGAATTTTTAATTTATACTAAAATAAAGTTGAATTCAGAATGACTATTGACTACGTAGTACTAGTGAAACATCACAAAATATTGAATTTGTCGAGGAATCTGACGGATTCGGAAAGCACATAAATTGTCTTTTTTCTTTTTTTTTCAGGATCCGAAATCATCAAATGACCCCTCCCGCTCTGGGTGGAGCGGAAGGAAGTGTCAGACTCTTACTGACTAAAACCCACCCGTGTTCCTTCCTTAGCCCTTTTTGTTCCGGGCCAGCGGTAACCCTTTCGGACAATCCCGCTGACCCGGCAGACATAAATTGGACTTACTTAGCACTCTGATGCAGCGTAATTCCGCGTCCTCCACCAACACGCACTTCTCCCGGAGTACTCACGCCGCGGTAGCAACATGACAGTACTAGGAGTTCGCACCAGCTGTTAATCAGCAGGCAGATCTGGTCGTCGATCTGTTGAATAAAAAGACAAACTATTAGAGTTCAATTCTTCAAGAATTGTCGAAATCGGTTCAGATTAAACAGAGTTAAGAGCGTTACGCCGCCGCGCCGTACGGCATTTCATACAAACTTTCAAGCCCTTGTTTTACGAAATGAATGAACCGATTTTCATGAAACTTCATACGCATAAGCAGGATACAAAGGTCTAAAAAGTTACTTAAGAACATTTTCGAAAAATAGTGTTACAGCCAAATCAGACAGATTTTAAATTTTCCATAGAAACCGAGATTTCCAGTTATCTTTTTTTAATAAACAAGACATTTCGAAAATGTTCTTATGTTCAGCCTGGTTCACTACTGGAGGAAGGTCACTCCCATTGCACGCTATGTAAGTACTAGTTTTTTTATTCAGGATTATTTCCCATCAAATGATCCCTCCCGCTCTGGTTGGAGCGGAAGGGAGTGTCAGACTCTTACTGACTAAAACCCATCCGTGTTCCTTCCTTAGCCCTTTATGTTCCGAGTCAGCGGCAACCCTTTCGGACAATCCCGCTGACATGTAAGTACTAGCTTCTGCTTGCGACTTCGTCCGCGTGAAATTTCACCCTCCCTTCATGCTAGGGGTGGAATTTCGAAAAACCCTTTCTTAGTGGATACCTATTCTTCACAAAGACCACACCCTCCAAATTTCATATCTCTAAGACCAGCGGTTTAGGCTGTGTGTTGATATATCAGTCAGTCAGATAGAAAATAGATATCCTCGGCTATTCAAATCTGGCTGCTATCTCGCTCCAACTATAGGGCGCTTACGTTTGCAAATCGCAGTCTCCACGGAGCGAATGAAAATGGTGGAGTTACAATACAAAAAAAATATATGCGTTGAATTAAAATCCTTCTCCTTTTTCAACGTTCAAATAATGTTTGCACCTAAAGAAATACTCACCGAAATATTCTTAAAGAGCGGCAAACTCTTGCACCACTTCACAATCTTGTACAGTCTATGATCAGCTATATTGCACAAATCAGCCAGAAAGTCGGGGCTGGAGTTGTGTGCCGTGATCCCGCTCGCAGCTAGCAGGGGGTTGGCAGAAGGACTGCCCCCCGTGGACTTGCCTAGCCTGCTCAGTTCCGACTCGTTGTATTGCCACAGATGTTCCACGTCCATTATTTCCTGAGGAGTTGAGGACGGTTTAGTTTATGGAAATTTCAGATTTTTTTCATTGGGTTGAGTTTGGGTCCTGCAAAGCTATTCACAACCATTCGACTGGCTATTGTATCGAAAATTACACGTTTCGATAACCTGATTGGCCATGCCCCCGCTGTCGTTACGTTACGCGTAATTTTTGACTAAAAGTTTGCAGTTAAAATTAAAAAAAGATACTTCGTCTATGACATGTATGGCTCAAAATGCTGTAAATGGTGTCAACTATTACTCAGTTTCACCCTGTATATATATTTATATTGTGAATGTCCATATGTTCTTAAGTAGAATTACCTGTAATAATGGCGGTATTTCTGGTGTAACTTGGCTGTTACTGGATTCCCCTCTGCTGCTGTATGACCCGGGACCATTAACCTGAGAAAAAAACATTATTTTTTATATGGTGCAATTTCCGTGTTTATTTGAGTCTTTGCAACATTGCTCGTTGCTGACTACGCGTTGGACTACAGCGACTGATCCAGAGCCCTCTATGTAGGTGTGTTGGGAAACTTTTGTAGAAGTTTATTTTCTTATTTTTTATAAAAATGAAGAGTATTCTTTATGGGAGTTCTATATTTAGTCAGATATATGTTCACTGGTATGTAAGCAGTCCTATTTTGCTGACAGTTGGTGTATTCGTCAAAATACCGGAGTTACTTGGGTATTACAAAATATACCTTAAACTCATAGAAATAAAGTTCATTTTACAACTCACACATGGCATTCACTTATCGTATGAGTCAAAATATTCGTGTTACTTCTGTAATACAAAATACACCTTATTCTTATAGAGATAAAGTAAATTTTCCAACTGACACAAGTGAGGCTGGAGGCGTGGCGAAGCGTGGTGGGCGCGTGCGCAGACAGCAGCGAGCCCGTGGACGCCGCGCCCGACAGCGTGTACGAGCACTGGTACGTGGAGCGCCCGCCGCGAGTTCTGTCCTCTCGGATAGCTGAGGACAAGTGAACAATACTATTAGTACAAGATCTATCTTTAAGCTGGCTTCACATGACGCGTGACGTCACGAGAAGAGATGCGGTTACGCGCCGTGTGAAGTACAGACGCCAGCACATCAACCTACCCGAAACTGTCAAATTTTCCCATTCAACTTTGAACCTTATGCTTCAGTGATAAAGTTGAAAATCTATTAAAGAAATTTGACAGATTATAGTAGCTTGACGTGCTGGCGTCTGTACTTGGGTCAAGCGATCGAGTGCGTCACCGCTTCCGATCCGCTCGGATTGAGTGCCGAGGCGCGATACGCACGTGGGGTTCCATTGGGTCGCCCCATCGAGCAAGCGTGACTCTGGCATAACTTGCGACGCTCAAAAAGACCCCTAAGCATTCGCAATGGGGATTGTCCAAAATTTCTAACCATTAGATTTTATTTTATTTTTTGAAAATTTAGAGCATTTTGAGAAACTAATTTGAATATTTTGATGATTGGCTCAATAGTTATTTAAAAAAAAAAATTTAATTATTTTAAGTTTTTAAGGTAGGTGACGTCATCAGTGGCATAAAGATTAAGTGCCGTTGCCTGACTAGTACATAATTAAAAATTTTAATCTGTCAACACAACGTCCTCAATCCAAAGAGTACTGTCACATCTGTCAAAGTGTCAATTGGCCGAATAGACGTCTTAAATAATCGAATCCTATCTTAGCGTATTTATTTACAAATGGTTTTTTTTATGTGTAAGTGTCCTCCAAGGAATATACTACTCTCTATCGTCACTAGAACAATCGACACGGCGACTTAGAAATAGAATAATAACGCACGCGGCGAAATTATTACTATTATTACTGCAAGTTGGAACAAAGCACTTCCTGTATTCCATAACTCTTCCAGTATATTAAATATTGCCGAGTGTTGAAATAATGTATGTAATGTAATATAAACAAGATTGTTTATATTTTTGACATATTTATAAAAATTTGACATTTGACAGATTGTAGACAATCTTACTTTTTTTTCTGAGGTAACGATAAAAAACTGTACGGCTAAAGCCGACGTAATTTGAAGGGCAAAGAAGGTCAATCGTATTTTATCAAAAATATCAATAAAATATGACTATTTTTCATAATTAATTAGTCCGTAATGATCAGTAACGCTATTCCTCGAAATGGTTTTTCAATTACAACATTTAAAAAAATATGAACAATGCCCATTTGTAGAATTACCTATATTTGAATTCAGAATCTCAGATAATTAGCAAGTTATGGAAACGCAAACTCAATTTCATGAATGACAAAGTTCAAATTCCATTGCACCCACGGTAACTTCCATAGAAAAATTCAGCTCCCATCCCCTCTCCTCTTGTGTTTTTACATTGTGATTGCAACCGTTTATTTTAGGACCTCTTTAGATCCTCTAGACCAGGTAGGACCTCTTTTTATTTCTTTTCTTTTAAGGTCTATCAAGAATCAACCGCTTAGATCACATAAACCAGAAGTAGATACCTAGTTGATAAGTAGCAATCCAAGTAAATTATCCCAGATTGAGTATTCAAGTATAATTCATCATCGCTTTTTTGTACAGACGCCAGCACATCAAGCTACAACAATTTGTCCAATTTCTTTAATAGATTTTCACCTTTATAGCTAATGCATAAGGTTCAAAGTTGATTGGGAGCATCTTGTACATCAAAAGTTAAACTATCTTTAATAATACTAAAATCCATTTTCTACCTTCAAGCTTCATCCCGCATCCCAGACACTTATCAAATCTACACGCGGGACACTTCTTTCTCGTAGTCACGGTGACGGGACAGTTGCCCCCCCTCAAGCACATGTAGTTCTTGCGGTTTTGGACGGTTCTCTTGAAGAAACCCTTGCAGGACTCGCACGAGAAGATGCCGTAGTGGAAGCCGCTGATCTTGTCGCCGCAAATCGGACATGGACTGTTGGATAAAGAAAGAATGTTATGAAAAATCTGACGTTTTCATTTTACCTGGTTCTTGGCACTTTTGAACTGAAAAATGGTTTTTTTGTATGTACAGACGCCAGCACATCAAGCTACTACAATCTGTCAAATTTCTTTAATAGATTTTCAACTTTATCGCTAAAATTGATTGGGCTCAAAGTTGATTGGGAAAGTTTGACAGTTTCGGGTAGCTTGATGTGCTGGCGTCTGTACCATTTATTGTATCCTGATGTTCCCTTGGTCTCGTAGTCGCAAGCGCGACTGTTGAGCAAAAGCTGCTGAAAGCACTAGGAAGCGGTGAATGGCGAGCGAGTGGGAGACTGTCTTATGTAATTTTGACGTTTGAAAAGTGCTGATTCTCAGCCTAATTTGAATAAATGACTTCTGATTTTGATTTTGAGCGTCGGGCACAGTATTATTGGGTTTTCTCATTGAGAATTTCTTAGTAACAGTCCGGAGTTTCGAAGTTGGCGGTGTGATACCGCCGTGCCTCGGAAAGCACGTTAAGCCGTTGGTCCTGCGCCTGATCTCTCTCCGGTCGTGTCGGATTGCCGTCCCATCGGACTATGAGAGTGAGGGAAGTAAGAGTGCACCTGCGTCTGCGCACATACATGTCCACTATAATATCTCCCGCGCCGAAGGCTCGTTTCCGCTGAGATTGGTCGCCAAGAACGAAATTCGGTCTGTAGGGTTTTATTTTATTTATCCTGATGCCAACCATCTAAATCAGTTATTTTTCAAACTGTTTGACTACAGGAAGATGATGACCAGCAGAATGTCTGAAATTCTTAACTGGCGCGATGTTCATGTTCAACGAGATTCTGACGACTACTTTTTGTATTTATTTCTAGGACAGGTAACGGTAATTGAGAGGTATCTAGGTCAGAATATTATGTGACATTTTTAAGTGCAGTTTTCAGAGCCTTAATAAGACCTCCAGTGGAAGTTTTAATATTTGCAGTGGCAATCCTAGGCTAAACGAGGTCGGTCAGTAATCAGTCCTTTGGAACGACAAAAGTACCAAGTGAATTAATATGACTACGAAAAACGCCCATCTTTTTACAGGCATTAATTTGAAAGTCCACTGTCCATCCTTTTTCCGTTAAATTAAATAGTAGTTACCTGTTGATAAGCTGCTGTCTGCTGATACCCTGATGGTGATGCAGCCTGTCTTCAGGCGCGTCAGGCTCGTCATCATGTGTGCCGTCGTACGCTGCCGCAGCCTCGCGGTACATCACGTGGGGGTGACGACCCTGTTCGTGGTAAACACTTCAGTTAAAACTTCTATGATTAAAAGTGATGTTTTGGCATGACCATGGCAAGGGTGTTTTAGCATAAAGTTCATCATCATTTCAGCTGAAAGACGTCCACTGCTCTATGTCCAGCAGTGGACGTCTTTCAGCTGATCTCCCCCAAGCACCTCCACTTCGACCGGTTCTGTGTTTCTCGCATCCAACGGGTTTCTGCGGCCTTTACAAGGTCATCGGACCACCTAGTGGGAGGCCTTCCAACGCTACGTTTTCCGGTACGCGGTCGCCACTACAGAACCTTTCGGCCCCATCGGCCATCTCTTCTGCGAGCATTGTGCCCTGCCCACTGCCACTTAAGTTTGGCAATTCTTCGGGCTAGCAAAAAGTTATACATATTGATATAACCGTTTGTTTAGTAATGTCTAAAAACTAGTGACAAAAATAGTGAATCAAGTCCAGCAGTGCGATTCTGTAACCATCTCACCGTGAAAACTTAGGTGAAGTGAGCGTGGAGTGAGCTGTCAATAGTGTCAATTCCTAGCAAGAACAAACTCACTTCACCTAAGTTTTCACGGTGAGATTTTTACAGAATCGACCGGCAGTTCAGCATAATATCAGGCCGGGTTTTCAACTTCATTTCAATTTATACATATTTTAACGACAGTCCGTCCGGTTTTAACCATGGTGTCTTGGTTTGTAGTACAGACGCCAGCACATCAACCTACCCGAAACTGTCAAATTTTCCCAATCGATTTTGAACCTTATGCTATAGCAATAAAGTTAAAAATTTATTAAATAAATTTGACAGATTGTAGTAGGTTGATGTGCTGGCGTCTGTACCAATTTTTTATGCCTAAACTACCCTCAATTCATATGTCGAGTCGACGAAGGTAGGTTTCGAAGTAGGGTCGCATAATTTTACCTGTACTGGCGAATGCGTGGGCGAGAACTCAGAGCTATATGAATAGCAGGAGGAATGCGACGCGTCGCTGTTGTTGCGAGACAAGGACGGCGTGTAATGTCGGGACGCGCGGGGACTCGCTGAAGGACTACTGTATACACTGTGAACAAAATAAATGATCATTCCTAGTAACAATTAGCGTAAGATTCATACGGTCGCAAAGGGATCAAGGAACAGAAAGGACAAAAAGCTAAAGAAAATATTTATATTAAACAAGTGCTCATTAAGGGGAAAGCGCTAAGGTAGCCCGCGAAATTCAAATTCTCTTACGTTTTTTGTCAGACCACGTAACCCCAAAGAATGACGATTTCATGAAACAGTTATTCTTTGGGGTTACGTGGTCCTAGAGAGTTGTGTTGATGACTTTAATGATTATAATTCTGTAAATACATATTTGTTACGGCCGCGAATCATAATATTAATCATCGTACAACTTATTACTGACCAGCAAATTGCATAAAACCTAAAAAAAAATTTAATTTCGCGGGCAACCCTGGCGCTTTTGCCTTAAACCGGGTAACTAAGTCTTGGAGAGACGGGAGTTGGACCACTCTAGGGCCTTTAAATCAATCAGTTCATGGCTGAATTTGAATATGTCTTTTGTAATTTATCCGTCTTTGACTCTGTTTTAGGTATCTTTCAGAAAACCTGTGACAACTGGCAAGTTTCCCGTAAGAACTCATGTTTTTTTTTACCGTAAACCTTGGAATGGGCATTGCAAAATGCGATCCCAACTGAGCGAACATTTTTGGTTCTCGAATCAACACTAATAGAGCAGAAGACTAGAAAAGGTATGTCAATTAACTGTATGAACATAAAGCTTACCTGTGTGTATACATGGAGTGTACTGCAGAGTCTGTGCTGGCACTGGACTGCACTCGCGGCAGTCGGCCGAGCAGCGGGGAGCCGTGCAGCGCGCCGATCAGCTTGTCCATACCCACTGACTGCTCGCATTTCAACTCTGTCGGAAAATGAGTTAAGTCATCAGTAAAAGCTGATCCAAACTTTAGCAGGCAGTTTGTGGTTAAAATGAAAGCAAACTAACGGAAAATGTCTAGGGGCTTTAAGTGTTGAACTTCGCAAACCATCGTTCTATTGGTACCGTAACCGAATTCGTTCGCCATTCCAATTTTTAAGAAGAAATTGGAGATAATAAGCCGGAAATAGGTCACGTTGGAGAAATAATATACTAGACCAGGCTAAGGCCCACCCGCGGCTGTAAGGCCTTAGATGATGACGATTATTAATGGCGTAGCATAGTAATCGATGTTGTGCTTGAACTTATAGCCCAATTTTTCCCACAGCAGGGAGAAGAAATAGCGCTTCTCAAGCTTGCCTTCCTCAGTACATAGTGAGATTTCAAGAGGACAAACCTTGCAGCGTATGGTTTCGTGCGTATCAGCGTACAAACGCCAGCACATCACGCTACTACAATCTGTCAAATTTCTTTAATAGATTTTCAACATTATCGCTAAAGCATAAGGTTCAAAGTTGATTGGGAAAATTTGACATTTTCGGGTAGCTTGATGTGCTGGCGTCTGTACTCCTCTTTGGCATGTCACAGCTTCGCTTAAACTTGTTTAAGAACTAACTAAGTAAGTAACTTCCATAATTATAGACTCACCAGATAACTGCGTCTCCTTTTTGATTGTCAAGTTCTGTACTTGATCTAACCCGGTATGTGGCATGTGGGTTGAGCCTTGGTCGCTTAGTGCGAGAGATTTGGCACTACTGGTCGGGGAAGACGGCCGTCTTGCTAGAGAGAGGGATGTGCCGTCTGTTAGCACTGATATCTGGAAGAGAACAGTGAGAAATTAATATTAATTTATGGTTATGAGCAAACCACTTCACACAGTTTTACTCCAACTACTTAATTTCTGAGTTTTCTTGGTGTTAAGCGTCGTATTAGGATACTCTTTGCTTTGTAGGAACTGTTAAGAGAACTTTTTTCAGATCAATTTAATAGTGAAGGGCCTGATAACTTCCTCTATGAAAACTTATCCAATGCTGCTGCAAACTTACAGCTTACTTGGTCCAATCACGAATTAAGTGTCTTTGTAAAAACTTCTTTGGCGTAGACTCCTTCTTTCTTCTTTGCTAAAACCCGGTATTAAAACTACTAGGGTATTCAATTGGATCCCTCCACGAATGACGTATTGAAATGCTATTAAAAAGTTGGTGTGCATAATCTGCTGTTAAAACTCTTTAAGCTCTCGCCCCAAAAGTGAGATAAAAATCAAATAAAGCATTGATATCTTACCCTGTTCATACTAAGACTCCTCTGATGCGGCTGCAATGGCGCGCTATACTTCAGATCCAGTACCCTCTGCTCATCCACGCCCTGGAAATCCTCGGTCTTGACGGGCTCCGTCTTGATGCTCACATTGCGGAGCGTGTCGATTGAATCCCTTGATGATTGCAGGTCTAGCGAGCTGTTGGTCTCGTCTGGGGAAAGATAAGGAATGAAGATATGAATGAGGATGCAGGTGTTTCGAACAAGTTTTAAAGATAAAAAAACGGCCAAGTGCGAGTCGGACTCGATAGAGACAGATACATATAATAGAAACAGCCTGGTGACAGACAGACAGAGGGATGGACAGTGGAGTCTCAGTAATAGGGTTCCGTTTTTACCCTTTGGGTACGGAACCCTAAAAAGATGTGGAGGTTTTGAGCAGGTTATTAGTTCATCCTTTAACATTAGTACATAAACAACCACCTGAGAGCCTTCTGTCTGGGCAGGCGTTACCGTGGCCGACTTGGAAATCTCTAAATAGACTTCGAACCCAAGTCAGCCGTAGCAAAGATAATCTCCACAGATGGGGGTTCACGGACGGCTCAGATCTCAAATGCGTATGCGGCACCACCCCACAGACAACTGCCCACCTTCCATCCTGCGCCGCATGCCCTGTTACCTGTGTACTTGATGACCTTATGGCTGCGTCAGTGAGCGGAGTTCGCGCAGCTGATCTTTGGGACCAAAGATGTTTGAACGTTTTGCGATCGTACCGCAAAAAAAAATTGTTAAACATAAACAGGTCTTTGAAACTCCTGAGACGCGTCATGCATGAACATCATGCCACTCGAAAACAGAGTAAATACTATCGGTATCTACTAGTAGATAGCTACTTATACGCACGAAGAAAGAAAATTAAATGTCATCTACGGAATTTCTGTTGTTAGAGAGAGATAAACATATTTCTTTAATTACGTTGTCATTATGTGGTGCAAGGGACAAGAATAATACTTAGCCAAAGTGCGTGCTAAATATTGTTTATATATCTCGGTCTAGGACTCAATAGTCTACATAAAGTATATCCATTTCATTGTTATGGAGCCCTTTTTATCATCTCGTCATTGGAGTTGGACTCACATGTTTATTATACGAACGGAAATAGACCGCCTATTTATGATTGTTTTTGGTTCTAATCACGTACGTGTTTCGGGGATTCCCAAATTACGCACTCAACCGAAGGTGAAGACCTTTATCGAATGTGAGTTAAGGCTCGTACACACAGGCGCGACGCGACACGCGACACAAAGGCACCGCAAGTCGCGCAACGAGCGGTGTCTTTGTGTCGCGCGCGATTCGCGTCGCGTGTCGCGCCTGTTTGCAGGAGCCTTTAAACTGATAGCAACCATCAGTATGATCTAATTATGCAGATACAAACCGTGTATCCGATGCGCGATGGGATGTTCCATCGGCAGAAATTACGAACTTCTGTACAAACTTTAATTGAACGCAATTAAGGGGTGAATTTTCAAAATACCTTCTTAGTTTACTTTGTTTTTTTCTTGAGCAAGATTTCAACCTCCTACACAGACAACGCACCGCATAAACCGCTGAGGGTTTAGGCGGTGCGTTGTCCGTTTGTCAGCGAATGAGTTCATTCCCTAATATTTTTATTACGTACAGACAGGAGCGGATCTTGAATTTGTGGGGCCCTGGGCTAATACTGCTTAGGGGCCCTACCTAATTACTCAACCAATTGCCATTTTATTATGATCGGATTTTTTTAAATTCTAGATAATTTTTATTATTGACAATATCGTCTTTTGTTTTCAGTTCGGTTGGGGGCCCTGTGTATCCACGGGGCCCTGGGCTGCAGCCCAAAAAGCCTTTAAGTAGATCCGCCCCTGCGTACAGAATAAGATTTTTATTACGTACATTATTTGGTATGTACGGTGTACCTACTTCTTGTTTCTATGTTCTATATTGTAGGTAGCTGTTTGTTGTTCTTTTTGAATAAAATAAAACAAAAATAAAATTAAGTAAGTCAATAATACATAAGAATACTGACCATTATTGACACTGGTGTCTATGACCATCTCGGAGTCTGACAGCTCGCCCTCCCACGACATGGGTCGTTCGCGCTCATTGCTGGCCAGCTCGTGCGCACCGCCCAATGAACGCTTTTTCTTGTTTCGCATGTTCACCTGGAATTCAAGATTGTGATGGTTACCATTAGCTAATGTCTATCAATTAGTGACTAATTAGTCGCCTGGTTACTTTCTTTTGTGTCTACGTGTTGCTGCGATCTCTAGGCAGTACCGACGGTAATTCAATTGACCGACACATTAAAGAAACACTACATCGACCCGCACGGCTTGAAGATCAAGTTTACATTGCGACACTTTAAGGCTCGTACACACTGGCGCGACGCGACACGCGACACAAAGGCACCGCAAGTCGCGCGACGAGCGGTGCCTTTGTGTCGCGCGCGATTCGCGTCGCGCGTCGCGCCTTTGTGTAGGAGCCGTTAGTGCAAACACTGACTGTCTGTATCCGGCTATGAGTGTAGCTTAATGTCTGATTAGTGAGTGTTATCTATTAAGTTATACTAGCTCTTCGCCCGCGGCTTCGTCCGCGTGAATTTTGTAGTGGATGCCTGCCTACCTCGCTTAATTGTGCCTCGGACACTCCCAGTTTCGAATTTCCACCCTAAGTGAATACACACGAGCGGCAGGTGCTAACGGCAAAAGGCTCCAACAAACAGGCGCGACAAGCGATATAATCGAGCGCGACACAAAAGCACCACTCGTTGCGACTTGCATTTGTGTCGCGTGTCGTGTCGCGCCTGTTTGAAGGAGCCTTATTGCGTATCGCGCCTGTTTGTAGGGACCTTTATTCTCACAATAAAATCGCGCGCGACACAGAGGCACCGCAAGTCGCGCAACGAGCGGTGCCTGTGGGTCGCGCGCGATTCGCGTCGAGCGTCGCGCCTGTTTGCAGGAACCTTAAATGTTATAGTTACCTCGTATTGATGTTGTGAGAAGTCGATCTTGGAGATCTCGGCGTCAGTAGAGTCTTCATCATGAGGCACTGAAGACACACTGATGCGCACGCCGCTCGAGCTGTACGAGAACTGACCTGGAAACAGAGGTTCAAGGTAAAGATTATGGTTGTCCTTCGAGAAATGCTAAGTCATAAGAACCACATTATCATAACACCAATATTTGCACGCACACAGCTACACATCAAGGTATACATAACCAGTATGAGCTGACTTCTGATTGTACGAAAAACCTATACAGTGCGAGGACAGCTAAAACTGGAAATGTATAGCTTGTTGTGTTGTCGTGTGTACACGTTTTGAAGTTGAAAATGTTCAGGCAAATAGGTACAGTCAGCAACGTAGATAGTTGCACATAAGTCAATTTTTAAACAGTCTTTTCCAAAAAAAATGTACAGACCATAGAAATAACTACATACATTATAAAACAAAGTCCCTATCGCATCTGTGTCTGTCTGAACGCGATTACTCAAAAACTAACTGATTTTCATACCGTTTTCACGGAAGGAGTGATTCATGAGGAAGATTTCGATGTATAATTCATTACCGTTTTGTGTAAATTGGCTGAAATGTGTTGATGATTGTTAAAGATGTCGGATAAAATCTTACCGACTTAGAGTTTTACTGGCGTGCGTCGCGTAAACCAAGAGTATGAAACCCAAGTACAAATCCCGGTACCTACTTTCCCGTGAAGCCGCGGGCACAGCTAGTATAAAATATATCTGCAGACGCTTTAGTAACCACAGACAGAAACCTACCTAAGTCAGTAAGTCAAATCCATAAAATATCTTATGACCGTTTTGTCAAATAAACTTGTCTGCATGAAGCACTGGATTAGCAATATTCTTCAAAATTATTCAGACTGTGATTGATAATTGTGTTACGCAATTTGGGTGCAAATTTTTAAATCAGTAAGTAATTAGGTAGGGCCAGACTTAAGTTAAAGAAAGAAAGAAAAAGTATTTATTGCGACTCGTACTAGAAGAAAAAAGAAGTTGTGAGGAGTTATGTAAATATAATTGCAATTGTTTAGATATATTTGCGGACAGTACTATAAATAATGCGCACGATTCCAAATTACCGGGAAATATATTCAAGCTTATGCTTCTGAAACGTGCAGCGCTTTTAAAGTTCTTTGCAAGGGACACTGGCATTCTTGGAATGCATTTTTAAATGCGTTTAGCAGTCAGATTTCCGGCTCGGTAAAAGACAAGACAGCACCGCATAAAGGGTCGTACACACAGGCGCGACGCGACACGTGACACAAAGGCACCGCTCGTTGCGCGACTTGCAGTGCCTTTGTGTCGCGTGTCGCGTCGCGCCTATGTGTACGAGCCTTAATTCAGACCTTATGATTTGATTTGGGTCTTTATATCTGGTGGAAGGTTTGCGTATTACATACTTTATTTTAAAAGCCTTTCTCCATCAAAGTTACCAATCTTCTATCTATTGATACACTTCGTTCGGTAGGACACTTAAGATCATGTCCTACGTGTCCTGACAGCTGCACGTTACAGGGACTGATGGACGCTAGTGATGGCGATGTAACCGAATTCCGAGCCGCATTTAGATTGCCATCGATATGCTAAGAAAAATATTAGCGTAGGTAGATTTTATTTTAGAAGCTAAGTGGAAGCCTATAGACTACCTTACAATTATAAACCTCATGGAATAACTTCGTGAAAAATATTTCAGAAATGTAAGGTATTACGGCGCAGCGCAGACGAGGCTTCGGAAATCTGTTTATAAAACCAATAATTAATTTGAAAAATACGCAATCCGCCCCAAGGCAGGATGTCCGGTTTAAGCGGAGTGGAGCAAGCAAGCGGAAAAATTGCGGCGAGCCCTGATTAATCGAATCAGACAGAAAATCGAGTATAAATCTGAAAACGGCAACTGAGTTCCGGAAAAAAATGGCTTTTCTTGCCAGTTTTTACCGTTCGTAAACACTTAATTAAAGTCTATGTATATTATGAGGTAGTTACGTACGTATCAATAAGTCATGTAATGTAACATATTGTAGAATTCGTAAGTAGGTACATAAGCCAGGGACATTTGATAAACAATTAATTACTCTGACACAAGAATTAGTTATTTTAATAACAGTAACAGTTTGTTTAATAACAGCAATGTCCATCCTAAAGAAGGGTACATATTTCATTAATAACCAATAGATGTAAAGAAAAAAAGAATATACATTTATTTAGCACATACTAAAAGACACAGTACACAAGGGACATACAGTGCGTGCCACGTAAGAAGAGACTTGACACACCACGTGGTCTGACATGCGCAGAACACGATTTTAGGTATCTTTAGCGGTATGAGGTCTGAGTGCGGGACGGGACCGGACGTCATAGGGGCGGCGGAAAGAGGCGGGGGAGGCGGGGTCAAGTCTCTTCTTACGTGGCACGCACTGTACATCAGATAAAAATCAAATAAAAAACGTGTAAAGTGTGTGTCTTGCATTTACATTTCAAAAATATTATAAAATGAGTGAACGAATGAAAATTCAAAAATAAAACAGAGGGGTAATTGCGTAACACACTGACAGTAGGATTGGCTTTCTTTTTGACAGTTCAACAACATTCATTGCGTTATTTACGTTTTTAAGCAAACAAATTTTTCAAATATATGAAGCAATGGATTAGCAATATCCTTCAAAATGATTCAGATTGTGATTGAAAGTGTGTTACGCAATTAGAGTCATGTAGATAGACGGACATGACGAAAAAAGGAGGACAAGGGTTCCGTTTCTGTCATTTGGCTACGGAACCCGAAAATATTTTAAAAAAATGCGCGTTCAGCTCCGTACTGTGACCGTAGACGTGATAGAAGTGAAACCTCTTTAAAAATAAAGACCTACAAACAGGGGAGTCACGCGATATAATAGCGCGCGACACAAAGGCACCGCAAGTCGCGCAACGAGCGTCGAGCGGTGCCTTTGTGACGCGCGCGATTCGTGTCGCGCGTCGCGCCTGTTTGTAAGAGCCTTTAGTGTGAGGCATAAACGTGTCGCGTCCTCGAAAGTTCACTCTCAATTTACGTCGTATTGTCGAATCGCCGCCTAAGAAGTTTCACTCAAAAAGTGGGGATACTAGTCGACTTGCACGAATTTTCTTGCCCGAAACGGGCGAATCGCTTTTTTTCAGGGGCTACACACAAGAAGTACCTACTTAATTATATTAAAAAAAAAAATTGACAATTCGCCAGTTTCGGGCGAGTAAATTCATGAAAGTCGACTAATAAGCCAAAAACTGTCTTCATAACCTGAGCTCAATAATATTATAGTACAAGACTTAGTCATAATAATAAATATTAAATATACATTTCACCGTCATAGATTGGCATCATTCAAACAAATACAGACACGACGCTGTAGCATTTTGACATAGAGTTCAGGCCCCCGTGGCGGGTGCAATGACCCCGTTATCACCGCTTTTTTTTTATTATAATTTTATTGCGTGACGTGAATATATTATTATTTTGCCTGGCCATACTCCTGTTTACCGGCAAACAGAATGTCAACGTCGAATAAAAAAAAAACATTTTTTTTTACATCTAATTATTTTATTTTTGTCGTATAGATTCTACATAATTAGGTAGGTAGGTTACCTATGTAATAAGACGAGTCTTTCAGGAAGGATTGTTAAATTTTGGGGTTAATAATGATTAGGTATATCTTTTTATAAATTATTGACCTAATAATTTTTATCACACTAATATTCTAAAGGCGAAAGTTTGTGAGTGTGTTTGTATGTTTGTTACTTCGCACGCACAAACGGAGCTGGACCAATTTTGGTAAAATTTGGTATGAACTTATGGAGGTAGCTGACACCCTGGATTAACACATAGGCCACTTTTTATCCCGATATTCCCACGGAATCGAAACTTATGCGGGTGAAACCGCGGAGCGCCGCTAGTTTAACATAAATATGACGCCTGTTTCACTTGAAGTGATAGGCAGAGGTGTACCTATACTGCCGTACTTACAATAAGTGCAATAACTCGGATTTTGTATTCATGCAAAATTTGCTGATTAGGTACGGATATGTATGTAACTTTTTAAAGCCCAAAATCCGAGTATAGTTAGAGAGTAGATATTACACTTATTGTAAGTACGGCAGTATAGTACACCCACGTTTAGCCAGTTATGTTTAAGGCTTCTGCAAAAAGGAGCGACGCGCGACGCGGATCGCGCGCGACGCAAAGGCACCGCTCGTTGCGCGACTTGTGGTGCCTTTGTGTCGCGCGCGATTTTATCGCGTGTCGCGCCTGTTTGAAGGAGCCTTTAAGTCCCATATAACAGGGGGAGAGCCTATTGCCATTAACCGAGCGCAAATCCAGACTCCCGGCTGCTACTGAGAAATTCCTGATGGAAAAACCCAATTACAGTTTTTTCCGACCTAGGAATCGAACTTATCGAACCCAGGACCTCATGCTCAGCGCTACTGGCGCTTGCAACCAGTAGGCCAACGAGGCAGTAAGAATAGAATAGAATACTCTTTATTATGTACACCATATAAATTACAGACATAAATATAGAAACATAGATAGATAGATAGACAGATAGAGATAGAGAGAGAGGTAGATAGTATTTTTATTCTAATAAAAAACAAGATTTTTTCATTCATAAAACACTAGACAGCCATTCATCATATAAGTACTTTTTATGTGGACTACTAATATAGTCAATGAATAGGAAACAAGTTTTTTTTATTCAAGACTTATTTAAGTACAGACGCCAGCACATCAAGTTACTACAATCTGTCAAATTTCTTTGATAGATTTTCAACTATATTGCTAAAGCATAAGGTTCAAAGTTGATTGGGAACATTTGACAGTGTCGGGTAGCTTGATGTGCTGGCGTCTGTACATTACATTCATTAGGCTAGAAAAAAATGCAGATATAATAAATCCAAGTTATTATGGCGAAAAAAAAAACATTCGCAATCGGGGAAAAAAGTAGAGTTGCCGCGAATACTCGTTATTATTCGGTATTCGGCATTACTCGTCATTTTTTTGATATTCGTCGAATACCGAATAATGGCTAGTATTATTCGGCATTCGGCGAATAGTCGTCGAAAATAAACTTTTAACGAACAAAAGAACTAATTAGTTAAAAATAATCATTTTTTAAATTATTTTCCTTAATAAAACAATACACAATATCTATTATTATCTGTAATATGTGCCTGTGCCTATCATATTCATGAAATTAAATTAGTAAGGCTTTTTAATTAATATTTAAAATCCAACAGAGGCAGATTGTGGTGCAAAAAAACAATTTTTTCTGCACGTTCTGGAGCAAGTCGGTTTCGTTTTTCCTCGTAAATTAAACCTGCCTCGGAAAATAGTCTTTCTGAATAAACAGAGCTTGCTGGTGTGATTAAGTATCGTTTAGCAAGCTTACTTAAAATAGGAAATCTATTCTTATTGGTACTCAAAGCCCACCATTCATATGGGTTTATTTTTCTGTCAGCCTATGCTAATGTGATGTAGTTGGCGATTTCTTCAGCAGTGGCATTCTTGGGTTGCTCTTCAGTAGGTTGCTCTATAGATGATTCTTCAAAACATGCCCAAAATAGTTTATGAGTTTCCGAATCATGCTCACTTTCATTGTCTTTCTTGTAGGGGGGGGGGGGTCTAAAAATGTCGACAAGTAATATGTCTTCGTAAAGCATAGATCATCCAAGTTAAAACGGGCTTCCATATTTTCTATCAACGCCTTTCTAAAATCATCAACGTGTGCAGTTTGTTGAATCAGCGCATCTTTCATTAGGTATCTGATTAATGAAACAGTGCTAGGTATCACATTTGATATGGGTGCATATGTGGAACTCGTGATTTTTGTTATCTCTTCGAAAGGTTTTAAGAGCTTTAACAGATGTTCTATAACCTCCCACTGATCACTGGTCAAATTTTCATTTTATTTTTAAGTAACACTTTAACTAATTAAGTATTCATCAAGTCTTTAATTCAATAGTAATTTTCAAATAAGTATAGAAATAAAAAATAAAAAAACGTCAACCGATGTCGAAAATCAATTAACAAATGCGTGCCGCCTATCCTAAACACAAGCGTATTGATTGAGCGGGAAATCCCCTACAATAATAATCGCTGGGTTATACAAAACGGGGTATTCCCCGTAAACTAAAGAGAAAGACTTGTACAAGAAAAGGGTTGCCAGCATTTAAAAATGGAAAATTAAAACTACATATATGTAGGTATGTATAACATGAAACAGATTTCTTTAACTTTGTTGTTTTCTTTTCTCACAACCTTAGAAGAAATTAGAAATATTTTTAATGTGTTTAATGTTTTTTTTTATGTCGAATAGTAATGTCGAGTTATTCGACTATTCGCCAAAGTGAATGGCGATTAATCGGTATTCGACTATTCGCTATAAACACTATTCGCGGCAACTCTAGAAAAAAGTATGTTTTGAGTTCCAAGTTTGCACTGGATTCGACCTGAATACATTGCTTTAGTTAGAGCAAGATCGTGATAGTTATCTACATTTACGTAAGTCACGCACTCATTATCAGTGTGAAGATAGCAGTGCACGTGCATAGAAACAAAAACAAATGAGGGTTTTCTGAAATGACGTTCGCCAGGTGGCAGCACTGACACGTCAGGTCCAGATATCTGTCAAAGAGCCTATATTTTCTTTAGTCATGACTGAATGATGAACGAATGAATGAATCGAATGATGAACGTCATCATATATTTTATATTGGAAGACCTCTTGTCACAGTGGTGCCAACTGGTGTCGTAAATTTTCACGAAAACCCTCATTGCCGCGCTGTCGATTCATCATCATCTGCCTAGTCTTTTCCCAACTATGTCGGCTGTATGGTCGGCTTCCAGTCTAACTAGATGCAGCTGAATACCAGTATTTTACATGGAGCGACTGTCTATCTGATCTCCACAACCCAGTTACTGGGTAATACAATACCCCTTAGTAAAACTGGTTGTCAGACTTTCTGGCTTCTGATTACCCGTAACGGCTGTCAAAGATCCGCGAATGACAGCCGGGACCAAGGCACGGAGGGTCTCGTTATGTAAAGATGGTCACCCATCCACAGACCAACCGCGGCAAGCGTAGCTTAACCTGATCGATCGACCTGTGCGGCTGTTATTATTTAGCCACGGACCCCTTCGAGATACCAGTATAAACAAATTGGGATAAGGGAAAGATAATTATGATGACTAGTAATTTATTGCAATACTAGCAGCGAATATCGATCACGATTTTGTCGGTTTGTCCTATGTGTTAATCATGGTTATAAACTACATATCTGTCTGCCAAATTTCATCCCAATCCGTTCAGTAGTTTTTGCGTGAAGAAGTAACAAACATACGAAACACACTCACAAACTTTCGCCTTTATAATATTAGTGTGATAGTGCGATTTTAAAAATAGAAGTATCATTTCGTATTATGTTTCATTCGGTCTAAGTTCAAACCTCACTGGAAACAATGTGGTTCAGTATTTTGTGAAAGGAAGGTACGGTCAGCAAAGAAAGTTGATTATTTTATTTTGATTACGTACTCGTACGTGGTGTACAAAATAAAGAGTATTCTATTCTATTCTTTTCTACTCTTCTTGGACACACCAACAGCTCTTCGTATCCTGCCAGTGGTCTTCGTCTGGTCACACATACTCTACCGCTTTTACATCTAAGTATATCTTTACATACATAACATACATACATAAATAAATAAAATTAAAGTGGCTGTTTGTAATGTGAAAATAACAGCTTTTTACTAAATGCATATGAAAGTATATACGGTACTTATAACAAAAAAAAACATTTTTAGTTTTTTGTTTGTCTGTCTGTCTGTTTGTTTGTTTCGGCTAATCTCCTAAATGGCTGGACCGATTTTGATGAAATTTCCTATAGGGATACTTTGAACCCTGAAAAAGGACTATCTACTTTTTATCGATATATGTACTTTTAAACTGTTCGTATTTTTTTTAAGTGTTGTGTTGAAAAATGACTGTACCTATCTTCAATATTATCAAAACCAGCTGATATGTCTGCGCTTCAATACATTGTATGTGAGTTTAGCAAATCTCTTAGATTAGATAAATAAAATATCATCATTTCCAAAAGTAATGGAAATGTTTTTTTGCGCAAACAGAAAGTTATTCCTTAATGTTCATGATTGCACCTACCACTGTTTCTCTCTGCATCACCCAAAGGTTGACCGGTAGAAAATGTCTATGGCATAAGTCCGCCTCTGTACATTTATGTGCTTGAAGTATTAAATAAATAAAGTTCAATGGCTCCAATCAGAAAATAAATTTCTCAAGAGCGAAGTAAATAAATGTGAACAAATTTAATAGAAGTGATGTGTTTACTTGATAAAACAATACAAGTTATGTGTAAAATGTATAAATAACTATAAATAGGTAAGTAGGTGTGTGTGTATGAGTTAGTTCTGATAATAATAATTTTCCTTTAATCGTTTTTGCAAACCTTTTTTTACAGCTACTGAATACCTAAAGCCCCATATACACGATGCAACTTTTCTGTGGCATGGCATACCTTCAATCAAATCGAAGCAACAAGCCAACAACTGACTTGCAATGTATTAAACTCTTATTGCATAGCACTGGCAATTAAATCGAACCGTGTAAACCCGGCTATGCCTACGAATTTTTGGTTCTAGGACATGCCGGTTTCCTCACGATTCACTCTTTTGAGAGCAGCGGTGATGAAATAACTTGAGGCTTCAGCTCTATCCACATAAAAGTCAAGAACCTTACCGTTGCTAGTCTCCGGGCCCGACATGCTGATAGTGGTGACAGAAACGTGTCCCCCCTCCACCTTCACCGCGTCGACCTCACTGCTCATCGCGGTGCTCATCACCATCCAACCCTCACACCATCCCCACAGTTCACCTCACCAACTATCGATATCCTTGTCCCAATCGATTTCACTTCACTACACTATTAGCACCAAACTAAAGTTCGTCTATGGTAAATTCATAGAAAAATACAGTTCGAAAATTTATCAAAAACTATTTTCTCTTTTCCGCATAATGTTTCAGTACAAAAATATTTCTGAACGCTTCATCACCTTGCATCGCCACTCATTTTTAAGGCAACTTTTGAATTCAGTCTTGCAGTGTCCGTGATCCTTTTACATATTTTTCTCACTGAATGTTCTTCGAAAGACCAAGAGGTTCGCTTCAAAGTCAAATATGGATGTGGAGGATTACAGCCAGATGTTAAAACCAGCATCTTGGGTAACCTGAAACAAAAATAAATAATATTTAGTTAGGTATTACTGTTGTTATTGTTGTCAATATCAATTCAATTACTATTAACACTGACCCAGGCTAGGCAATATTATCCAGAGACTTTAATTAAAAATAAAACTCCCACCCTTGTGATAAAAAAAATACAATTAAAAATAAATAAAATCGAGGCCAAAAAGACGAAGAGCTCGATCCGCGCGTGGCTCAGTTCGAATTTGGAATAAAGTGTCGGACGTTTCGAAACAGTGTGTGTGTTTGTGTACACGCACGAGACGTGGACGCGTCGCGCGGCCTTGCGAGCGCACCCAGTGCTGCGCGATAGCGTGCGGTATTATTATTATCGATACGCCTCTCGACCCCTCGTGTCATTGGCATTCTGTTTACGAGGGCGAAGCTCGGTCGCGATAGAGACGGAACGCGTCATACCCACTTATTGAATGAATTGCCGTTTTGACAATGCAACGTGATTTTTTTGTTAACTCACCTTCACATTTTTCTGAACAATAACCATGCTGATTAACTAATGGAAACAAAAATACCTGTAATTTACTATAGCTTATCAGTTCTCGTAGATATCATTAGCAAATAAAAGGAAATACACACACTTTATCAGTATCAAATACCTGCCACTATTGTTCAGATTACACGGTAAGTTATCGATAAAACCAGTCACTAGCACAATTCAAAGAAGGGAGTGGGGGAGGGGCGTTGTGCGGCCTTCACGGAGCCGGTTGTAGCGACCGGCCGGCCGCGAGCATTTCGCCTTTCGCGCGCAGGACTGGTCCGCCGCTCCCAATACCGAGCCACGGCAGCACACTCGATAATGTGTGAGATGAGTGTAATTATGTACCAAGTTGAGTAATTAAATACGATACCTATTGCGAATGCTACAGACAAACATGAGTCACAATGTACCGTTGAAATTATACTTTAAAGTCAACTCAATACCGCTGTGCACACTATCCATTCAACTCATAAATCATTCGTTCCGAATGTCGAAATGTTTATTTGATACACATGTATAATGCAGGATAGACATCAGTCACTACCGTCTGGCGGGCCAATTAGCGTCCAATAAAGTCCCTTGGCCCCAGACATTTCTCAGTTATCGCTATCAGACACTCAGACAGGCTGCAGTGCAGTCGCCTTGGCAACGCAATTAACGCCAATTACACAACGTATAGGTTGTCTAGGTTGCACCATTACCGTAGTGTTTAGAAACAGTTATTGTCATGCCCCTTTCTTATTATTCAAACCTGCTTATTATTTACTTTAAATTTTGCACAAAAGACTGCAATCACTAGCGTTTGTTACTTTACTATCGAAATCGAGACAAAGAAAACATGAACTTCAAAAAAATCCTAATGTCTTTATCCTAATCTAAAGCGCTTGACGTCTATCTTGTTCTATTATTAAATTCGGTTGAGATTGAAATCATTCATCTCTTTCTTTTGGATAGTCAAATAGTATTTCAGAGCGAGACGAGTATAATTTGGTGTCCTTATAAAGGGAGTTCATCCGCACGCAAGATGGCGTCACCGTGGCCTAGACAAGGCCGAGCGGTCATTTGTGCGATACGCCAGACGAGTTGCTTTGTATGCCTCCTATTTATGGATTATCTTTTCAACGCAACGTTTACGTGGCACATGCAAATTTTAACAATACTCGGTTAATATTTGTTTTAAATATCACCGGAAATGTTACACAATACGCATATAACCACACCGCACCGCACCGTTACAAATTGATTATAGCAGAGGAAGAAAAAGTGTGGTTTTCCTAATATCTAAACCAGGATTTTCCGCGTCCAGACCGGTTCAAAATGTTCAGTTAACACATTGGTACAGAACCAGTCTCGTAACGTTGCATAAGTTACTAAAGATATCATGCACCAAGCTGAGATAATGATAATACTTTGACAGAAATATGCAGGCATTTATCGCGGCTGCATAAGCTGACACCAGTTGCCCAACTTGAAGCATTTAGTGGTTGCTGAAATACTTAAGTAATGAGGAAAAACCGTTGCGCATAAGATTACTTGGAATGGTATTTATAGGCTCGGCAAGTGATGTCCTTGCTTTGTTGCAGTCAGTTATCGATAAGGCTACGTGAGACGAGGCGTCGACCGATAATTATCTTAAGGTCACAGCACTATCTGTGACGTAAACAAAGTTTCATGCATTGTGATAGTGATAGATAATGTATTTATTTCAATAATGATAATATGTGTACAACGTTTGATATTTTGCACAATATTTGTGGGTTACCCTTTCAAAGTTTCAATACCAACAAGACCTGTCCATTTCGCCCCACTCAAAGAGTCCAAATCCAAACAGTACAATACAAGCATCTAACCAAAAAGACGAGTAGATCGTGACAAAGCATTACAAGTGACTGTACGAATACCGTTGAGGAAAATTGTGAACGTTAATTTCCTACATCCTTGACCCCGATGGAGTGAGGTCGTCTTTGAGGGCGACGCACCCTATCGCCCACGATGACTGAAATAGAAGAGGTTAATACCCCCTAATAGCACGCTTCTATTGCGAACAAAGAACTATGGGGTCAACGGGGTGGAGGTGTGACGGGAAACTATGATTATGGGTCTTTTAA
This sequence comes from Luperina nickerlii, assembly GCA_963855955.1. Taxonomy (NCBI): domain Eukaryota; kingdom Metazoa; phylum Arthropoda; class Insecta; order Lepidoptera; family Noctuidae; genus Luperina; species Luperina nickerlii. The sequence goes on from OY979664.1 coordinate 5,528,112, forward strand.
TTAAACACAAATTACGGGTATTCCAAAGCGTACATCAATACCAATTTTCTCCATAAAAGTGAATGAGGAAAGCTAAATTAAATCATAAATGTGAACTTTTATGGATATTAGGTACAAAGCACAAACCACTTTTTCTTAGAAAGGCAAAAATAAATTAATATAATACAAATTTCATTTGATTGCATCATGATTTAATGAATCAAATATGTGCATATTAGTATGTATCAATTTTTACAAGTGTGACTAGTTGAAAACAGTCTAAAGAAAAGATTCCACAAAGTGCACATTAAAAAAAAACCTAAATTTCTCCAAATACCCTATAATCACTTATTTGAACACAGCTTTGTCAATCCATTGTTCATAAAATAGACGAATACAAAAGCGTAGCTAGACTGTAAAAAGCGTGACTACGTTAGTCATAGAAGAAAGTAACGGAGGTGAATGTCTGATCTTACGGTCGTGTGCCAACGGCCTTCCCTGATGCCATGCCAACAGGTGTCTTCCGTATTATCACTCAGAAATAACAATATGACGTAAATTATCAGCGAATTACTGACAGTAAGGGTTTCCTCGTTTTGACGGTCATAGCCCGGGAATAATAATCAATGGCGATTGATTCGCCCCGTGTCAATTTAGGACCAATTTTAAAATAGATAATGTCATTGGGCATACACATGTACTTACATTATTTCGATATCGATAATTAAGAAATGAACTGACCCATCCCTAGTGAATTTTTAACATTGTGGTTACATTTTTGGACATAAATTCTAATAATACAGATTTTTTTGATGAAACCAAGAAGGGTTGTCGGTGTTAAGTAAATAGATTGGAGTGCGAAGACCTGTGTTTGTGCCAACGACCCTGTTCCTGGTGGAATGCCAACAACTCATCACTAGGCCTCAGTCACCACTTATTAATTTATACATGAACACGGCGTTACCTACGTATTTTGGCACTATGATGGTTTTTAATTATAAGAAGTCCAGAGACCACCAGAAAATTTTCTTGCGAAAAATTTGTTTAGGGTTTCTTTATTCATTCATTTCTTCTGAAACTTTTTCAATCGATATCAGTCAAAGCCATAGTATGACACTATATTGTTGATCAGCATGACACACTTCGTCAATTTCCCATAATAAAGCAATAAAGCCATTTATACAACTGTCAAAGCATGAGAGTTGTGATTTGAATTTAGAGACAGTTTAATTTGGAAGGCAATTTGATAAACACCTAATTTCCCAGACTTAGGCAGTCATGAGTGAGGTTCTGTATCTCACTCAAGACTCAATCATTATTTAACACTAGTTTAGTGTCATGCCAAACAATGCTCCACCGCCTATGCTGTCCTCTGTGTCCCAAAACATGCAGTCAAAGTGACCACTGCGCTGCCACCGATAACGCTGTGGAAATAAGTTTTGGGCCAAGAAGAACCGACATAAAGTCGTGCCAGGCGACACGAAGATGATTTGATCGGTTGAAACTAGTTTAAAGTAATGCATGAGTCTTGAGTGAGGTTCTGTAAATACGGACCTTCAGAGGCGTGTTTCCAGACTTCACGAGAAACGACTCTCAGCAACGGTGAAACGGGACTCTCCTAACATGAGAGTAATTTATTAATACGGCCCTAATGTACACAACTCGAGACGTCTGTAAGTAAGTACCAACATAACAAATATTAATATGACTCGCTGGGTTTATTGATTGCAGGCAAAGGTCATGCCCTCAGTCTGCCACCAACAGCCAACAGGTGGCATTTAGCGTACTACCGCGTACTGCCAAATTGATATTTATGGACATTTCCGTCTGTCTAGAGTCTGGTGGTAGTACCCAAGTATACAAATCACTACATATTATAAAACAAAGTCCCCCCGCCGCGTGTCTGTCTGAACACGATAAACTCAACTACCGAACGGATTTTCATAAGGTTTTTACCAATGGACGGAGAGATTCATGAGGAAGGCTTAATTGTATAATAAATTAAGGTTTTGTGTAAATCAGCTGAAATATGACGATGATTGTTGAAGATGACGGAAAAAATCGTGCCGACTGGGAGCTTTACTGGCGGGCGCCCCGATATGAAAATGTATTACGGAATGAATACATTGTTTACCTGAATTAACAGCTCACTCGATTAACCCGCGTGGAAGTCGAAAATTATCCCACGGGAACGTACTTCCGGGGTAAAAAGTACCCTATGTCCTAACCTAGGTCATGGTCAATTTCATTCAAATCTGTTCACGCGGCAAACAGACAGTTACTTTCGCATTCATAAAATTAGTGTGGAGTGTGAATAGAGCCTGTCTAGAGTGCAAATATAAGGCTGTAAGCAGTTTAAAGTTTAAACTGGGGCTATAAGAGTAGGGGTATTATTATATTGGGTGAAGACCAAAGAAACGATCGATGGATTATGTGGAAGATGGTATGGTTGGAAAGACGTGAAACATTGAGAAGACAGCTAATAGAAAAGAATAGAAGAAGATAATAATATGCTGCAGACAATACATATAATGAGCTTATAACGTTCCCACTCCTGGGAAACAGAAGGCGAGGCGGGCCGTAATCCACCACGCGGGCCCAGTGCGGGTTGGTAGATGTCAAGTCTTCGAATTTTTGGTTCTAGGACATGCCGGTTTCCTCACGATGTTTTTCCTTTACCGTTTTGAGAGGTTTGGTGATGATGAAATAAATTACACAAAGTAAAGCTGGGTTCGAAGTGAACCCACTTCCAACAACTCGTAATCAGTAGGATAATAGATAAAGGCAGTGTTCGGGGTTGGGGTGAGATCAAGATAAACTATGATTAAAGATTATAAAGATACTATGTATTTCAGTAATACAAATGGGATAACGATTAAAACTAATAAGGTGAATGAGATGAGATTGAGTCGCGCCCGATATGCTATCCGAATACGCACTGACTGTCTTTACTTAGGTAATACATAAAAATATAGTCAAGGCATAGAGCGCGGTGTCGCAATTACGCTGACATGTTTGTTATTGTTCGGTGATTGACCCGAACAGGCAGTGTCTCCCTAAAGGCTTCTTCAAACAGGCGCGACACGACACGCGACACAAAGGCACCGCAAGTCGCGCAACGAGCGGTGCCTTTGTGTCACGCGCAATAGGGATGTTGCCTGGGTAAAAATAAATCGATTCGATTTAGTCCCTCAGTAAGATTATTAAAAAATATTGAACACGTATTTTTTGTTTTATCAATTAGATAAAAAATTACAAAGATATATCACATCAAAGTTCAGGAGTGGGGGGCTTTGACGTAATAACGTGCTAAAATTTGTAGCACGGCGTGACGTCATACGAAATTTCCAAGCGCTGTATCTTCGTAATTTTTTGTTTGCCAGACAAAAGAAAAAATACGTATACAATATTTTTTAGTAATCTAACTGATGGACTAAATATATTTTCTTAGTCAACTACCCTATTATATCGCGTGTCGCGCCTGTTTGTAGGAGCCTTAATGTTTACTAGCGTCTCATATTATAAGTGGAGACCTGTAATTGGCTTTCAGACTAATGTACTGTCCTTGATCTGTTTGTTTTAGCTGTAAGTCTCCCATGTTATTCAAATAAATAAATAAATAAATATTTATGTATGTATTTGTATCTTTGTTTTTCATCCTCCTGCAAGATTTGAATGTACAATGTAGACAACTTGTCAAATCAGACCTTCAACAGGAAGGTCGCGTTTATCACATACATTATTTTATCATTGTGGTTCTCCCTAAGTATTCTGTGTTTATCACCAAGGTATAAGTGTAATGTACAGTCAGGGAAATTTATTGCCAGGGGAACGCTCCAGGGTAGCTCGCGAATCCAAATTTTCTTGTTATTTTTTGCAATTCTCGCTCCATCATAGACCTCATCCCGTCGCTTTCCATCAGGCGTGATCGAGGCCAAAGCAGGCCCCCCCATTCAGCAATAAATAAATTAAATAAAAAAAAGCACATGAATCCGTGTGTTCCGGCTGTCATTCGTGGATCTTTGGCAGTCGTTACGGGTGGTCACTCGTCAGTAGCCCGAAAGTCTGAGAACCAGTCTTACCAAGGGGTAACTAGGGGTAGATTAACTGGTTGTGGAGGTCAGATAGGCAGTCGCTTCATGTAAAATACTGGTATTCAGCTGCATCCGGTGAGAATGGAACACGACCCCAACTGAGTTGGGAAAAGGCAGTAGTTATTATTCACCTAAATAGTAGTTTATTCAGTGGCATTACAAAAGAAATTATTCTTTCAAACTCTCGTAATGTAAACACTTGCGATAAGAAACATTCCGATTGATAAAACTCAACTCATTCAACGATAAGCTATAGCAAGTATAAAGTAGAGTTGCCGCGAATAGTGTTTATAGCGAATAGTCGAATACCGATTAATCGCCATTCACTTTGGCGAATAGTCGAATAACTCGACATTACTATTCGACATAAAAAAAAAACATTAAACACATTAAAAATATTTCTAATTTCTTCTAAGGTTGGAAAGGTGCAGAAAAAAATGTTTTTTTGCACCACAATCTGCCTCTGTTGAATTTTAAATATTAATTAAAAAGCCTTACTAATTTAATTTCATGAATATGATAGGCACAGGCACATATTACAGATAATAATAGATATTGTGTATTGTTTTATTAAGGAAAATAATTTAAAAAATGATTATAGTTCTTTTGTTCGTTAAAAGTTTATTTTCGACGACTATTCGCCGAATGCCAAATAATACTAGCCATTATTCGGTATTCGACGAATATCAAAAAAATGACGAGTAATGCCGAATACCGAATAATAGCGAGTATTCGCGGCAACTCTAGTATAAAGGCTCCTACAAACAGGCGCGACACGCGATATAAGGCTCCTTCAAACAGGCGCGACACGACACGGGACACAAAGACACCGCTCGTTGCGCAACTTGCGGTGCCTTTGTGTCGCGTGTCGTGTCGCGCCTGTTTGAAGGAGCCTTAACACATTATCAATCACAATCTGAATAATTTTGAAGAATATTGCGCGATTATATCGCGTGTCGCGCCTGTCTGTAGGAGCCTATAATCGCGCGCAACACAAAGGCACCGCTCGTTGCGCGACTTGCGGTGCCTGTGTCGCGCGCGATTTTATCGCGTGTCGCGTCTGTTTGAAGGAGCCTTAACACTAGCTAGGTACTTGTACAGTACTACTAGTAGTACTTCCTTAAGTATTGACGTGTAAGTACATATATTATAACAGATTTTACGTCATACAGCAGCGGTTCAAACTACTTGAGCGAAATATATGAAATTCGCATTCAAACTACAATAAGCAATTATGTCCACGCTATTTTAGACCAGGCTATTTTAATCCAGGCTCTATTCTGCGGTTCTTTTCCAAATACACGACGAGCGACGACTTTGACGACACGGTTGGCGCAATGGCTGAGCGATCGACTTTTGCTCTGCGTGTCGCGGGTTCGATTCTCGCACGGAACAAATATTTGTATTGCCTACAGGTAGTTGTTCCTAGTCTGGCTGTTTGTGTATGTGAATTTAAATGTTTGTAAACGCACCCACGATACAGGAGTTATTTCTAGTGTGGGGCAACGTTTTTTCAAAAAAAAAAATAATAATTTCATTAATAAGCCTCGAACATACCTTGCTGAAATACGTTGGGCTTCTTTTAGAGAAATAACTGGCAAAGTGTGAGTCGGACTCGGAGACGGACTAAAAAAAAAAGAAGGAAACATCAATTGCTGTCTAAAGCGTTTTACAACATCGGCACCAAAGCATCGAAAACAAGAAAGCCCATCATAAACAATTTTACACAAATATTTTAAGAAAAGTTTGCGCTTCAGAAATCACCGTCCATCTTCGGAAATATAAACGCGTAGTAATGATATCTAATATAGAGATGTTACAACCATGAAAGTACCTACTTGCCTATTTTATATTACCATGATTAAAATATAAATTAACAACTCCATGCAATTCCAAAATACCTCTTCAGTGACATAATTATGACGATCTGCGACCGGAGTAGGTAATCGACGAAGAAAACTTTTAAAAAAGTGCAATGATAGGTAATTACACAATGCACCAGTACAAAGTGCGGCGTTACAAAACTTAAAAGCTTTGCGTCCGTGGGGTGTTACTCTGTGGCGCAAAGTGAATGCTAATTCGGAAAAACAAAGATTACCGAAGCGCATAACCTTTCTGGTTGCTTGAACTGTACTACAACAAAACTGTAAATATTGTTTTGAACACCAATCTGTACAAGAAATATGCTCGGCTCTTCATCTCTAAGAAGGAAGAGGTCAAGCCAGGGGTCAGTGCAAAATACACGTAGCTTCATATTACAAGCATGCCGCCAGCAAATAAGCAGCGGAGTTACCTATGATCTGTGGTGAAAGATCTTTTGAACACGGAACTTATTGCTAAATAAACGTAGGTAAGGTTCGGAATATAACTTGGCTGTTCTTTCAGGCTTATCTGCAAGCTATAGAACTTAGATACGTAATAAAAATTAAGTAGAGACTGAAGAAAACTATTTATGGAAACGTGAGGTAGAGCAGAAGTTAATGAATGAAAGGATGCTGTGATAATAATAATGCAGATGGAGAAGAATGTGGAGATACACTCGGGTTACCGAAAGAAAAGCATAATAGAAGGATCCATAATAACTGACGATGAACTGAAGAAATTGCACGAAGGTAGTAGGAACAGCCGATTCATTCTGTAAATATCTCACCGTGTACCGTGTTCACTCAGGTGAAGTGAGCTGTCAATAGTGTCAATCCCTAGCACCAGGTGGAATGACAGCTCACTTCACCTGTCTTCGAGAGAGGAATAGAACAGAATACTCTTTATTATGTACACACCTATGGATTCCAGACATAAATGTAGAAATACATAGGGTGATACAATGGGAGGTCTTATCGCTATAAACGATCTTTTACAGGCAACCTTTGGAGGACCCAATATTGCAGATCCAGCGAGCAAGAATACAGCTTTAAAGAAACAAAAACTAAACTGCTAAGGAGACCCATTAAACCACTATCCGACACATGAAACCCTGGACCGAATACTTACAACTTTCTTAGAGGAAAAGTTCGTAGTTTTTTCACAACCTCTTGCCCATTAAAACCACAACATTAAATCATTCATGGAAGCTGGTGTTGCACACAATTAAACGGTAAATCTAGAATTACCGCGGGCCAGACAAGTTGCTGCATAATGAGGAGGCTGGTCCATAAGTTATTTAGACACCGACAGGTCGACAGACAGCCTATCTATTGTTATTGTCTCTCGTTAGCTAACGAACCGATGCGATGGTAATTTATTTATTGGGAATTTATTTGGACAAGTCAGAAGTCTTATTGCTGCATAGTGCATCATTTTACGAAAGTTCGGGTCAATGGCTTCTCTAAACTCTTGCCTGACATCTTTCAACCAACCCGCACTGGGCCCACGGATTACGGCCCACTCCCTCTCACTGTGAGGAGGCCTGAGTCCCAGCAGTGGTAACATTATATGCTGATTATGCTATAAATACCTAATATGAAATGTGCAGTCTGGACTGGACGTATCCATTCCAAAGATATTCAAACCGAACCACACCGATCTCGCTTAGATCGAACCCACATGATACCCTAAATACGCGCGTTTCCAACCGCTCCTCTACTGCAGTCTACAGCCGACAGTACTTGCTCAAAACTAGATAAAATCTAGCACAATCTTAACTGTAAATACCTCAGAAATATTTAGATCCTAGACGATTTTCCGTGGAGCAACGCTAGTTAAGTAATGCGATAATGTCGGCGGCGAGGCGGCGCGCGCGCAAGTAAACGTTGTACACCTTGATACTAGCTACGAGTTATGTTATTGCGGTCGCGCAGATTTGTTGCTGTGTCTGTAATGTTGATTGTATTTGTAAAATGCATTTGTAATATTGGTTAGTGAGTTAAGAGTTAACGAAATAGCTAAATAGGGTTGGACTGCTAGATAACTGTCTGGTCTGTAATTAACTGTTTAGTTTGTATGTTTATTGCATGGCAGGACCAATACTATAAAAATCGGACGTTGAATATTTGATCCAGAAAATGTAAAGTAAATTACAGTACATAGGTATCTCTATTTACTCTATGGTAATTTGTTTAAAAATAAATAGGCCGGGTAAAAGCAATTGCCAGTTTAAAAAATAATTTTCACAGAGAACGCAAACTAAGAAGGTCGCATTCACCAATGCTCCAATTTCAAAAGTCATCATTTCTCGCGACAGTCTCAATAAGGCCAAGGTCCCATCGTCTAGTCGTACGCAAATATCTGGAGTTAGCGACCTCGGCGTTCTATCTGTATACTATTAAATGTATCAATCATAATTTTGCAACTTTATTAGACGTTTGGGTTTGTAATACTTATACAGGGTGGCAGGGACAACGACGCGTAAATTGTAACGTTCCATGGATTCAGTAGATGTTTCTGAACCCCCCTCCCTGCGTTGAAATTTTTCGCAAAGTGAAAGTGAGTTTTCTATGAAACAGCAGTTTTTTTTTTGGTGCTGTAGATCTAAGATCCGTAAATAAAATCCAATTTAGCAAGAGATCGTTGGAATCCTTTATCTAAACATTATAATCATCGTCATTAGCAGCCATGTTCCACCCATTACTGAGTATCAATCTCCTCCCTTTTGTGCCATGCTTCCCTGGTATGTGTGAGTCTAATCCAGGTCTTTCCCCATCTTCTGGTAGACTACCCATTTACCTACGCACTACACGCGTGCGCAGTGTATGGCATTCGTGGGTTGCAGCTGAAAATCAGCGTCAGGTGGTACACCTTGTGTTATCAATCATCTAACATTATGCTGAGCTGTGGCCCTTTTGGCATTATAATCTTTGTTGTCTGTTTTTATAGTTTTCAGGTGTAATGCAAATAAACGCATTTTTCTTTCTTTTACCTGGCTATTGGTCTGGCTAATGATCTATCGTAACTATCACTCTTCAGAAAATTGATATAGGTACATTTTGTAACTTGCATTTTGCTTTTGCTTTACTTAACTTACTTGGTGTTTAGGCCTGACCATGAGTCAACATTTAGATTGTCCAAATCATAGATACGTGCGTGTCGTTGCAAAACTTTTTTTTTTTGATATTTTTAGCTTTGCGCCGATTCCGTGAGCAACACGTGTAGGTCCAGTCTATGCATGAGGTACTGAACTGCCGAACAAAATCTACTGAAAACTTAAGTGAAGTGAGATGGATTAAAGTGAGCCTACCTACTGATGCTAGGGATTAACACTTGACAGCTCACTTCAACTTAGTTTTGACTGTGAGTTTTTACAGAATATCGGCTGAACTGCCGGTCGATTCTGTAAAAATCTCACCGTGAAAACTTAGGTGAAGTGAGTTTGTTTTTGCTAATAATTGACACTATTGACAGCTCACTCCACGCTCACTTCACCTAAGTTTTCACGGTGAGATTTTTACAGAATAGCACTGCTGTTTCTTTTTCTAACCGTCGTTTTTGTGCTTGTAAACATTTTTAACATGCAATTCACTGTCATTGAGGCCATCAATCAAAAAGTATTACTCAATATTACTTAATTAAATAAAATATTTTAAAATAACCTGTCAAAATATTGAATAAATTATTATCTATTAATCTTTAATGTTATGCATACACCGCTTTGACAGCAAACTAACCTTGTCGATATTGCACAAATATAATTATAAATCACGGAGAATGGAAATTCTTAGCAAACCTGTGTTCCTTATTCCGTTATTCTGAGGTAAAAATAACTTGTTGCCAATGGCAACATTGTTTTCAAAAGGCTTATTGAACTCAACAGTGATTGGTATTTAAAAAACATGCATTATTTTTTTCTGCGAGCTAAGTTACAATAGAGCTACATAATTAATCATGGAAGTACATTAAGTTTTATCTATTATGACAAATCTTAGATATAATATACAAGCTTACACTAAAATATGCAGAAAAAAATTACCAGTACACTGCGTGTCGGTGTAATGAATTTAGAATCATGTACTGAATTTATGGTACCAGATAGATTGCGCGTCGATGTCCCCGACACCCTAAATATTATATACAAGTAATATAAAAGGGAAGAGCTCATTTATTTAAAGTTTGATTTTGTTTAATGATAAACAGAAAGAAGAAAAGAATAATTCTTCTTTTTCAGCCAGTCTTTCAAGTTCATGTAAAGATTCGTGTACTTAATCAATTTATAAGTCACTAGCTTCCGCCCGCGGCTTCGCTCGCGAGGTATGTCGATAAAAACTATTATCCTTCCCCGGGATGCAATCTATCTTTCTGCGAAATTTTTTCGAAATCCGTTCAGTGGTTTAGGCGTAAAATGGTAACATACAGACAGAATCACTTTCGAATTTATAATATTAGTATGGATGTGTTTTGCTTTTTACCTCAATATTACCTACTTTATTCCTCTCCCCAGTTAATTGATATTTCATAAACCAAGCATAGCTGTAAACAAACAAGTTTTGTAATTGTTTTGTTTTTGCCTTCGGTGTCAAATACGCAATTTCGTGACTGACACATCATCTTAGCTAGTATGTACGTAATTATAAAGATTTGGCTTGCAAATATTATGCAAAATCGCAATCTTGATTAAATATTTGTCCTAAGATGGAATTATGAGTTAATTAAATGCAAATATATAATTGTATTTCACCACATTCATAAAACAAATAATTGAATATTTTTATATGACAACTTAAAACATTTTAAACCTCAACTGCCAGGAAAGGTCCGATGGACTTCTCCAAACCATTTAAAGTTTTAATTTGGGCTCTAACCCGAAATGATTTTGTTCGCCATTTATGTTAAAAAAAAACATAAATCTGTCTGCATACAAAACAAAAGCCTAGCGAAAAATCAATTAAGAGCCACTCATTTCCAAGACATGGTCAAAACTCGAATCACGGTTAGCAGATAGATCAGTTGATCACGAATATCTTGATTGGCTGTACTGTAGTCCTGAAGGATGCGTGACCAATCGGACGCGCCATGCCTAATCCGAAATTAATCAGTTGATTAGAAGTTTAGAACGTTCTACGATTTGCGTTCAACGCATGAGAACTTTATTTTCCTTGGCAATAACGTAAATGGGAATGTTAAAGTTTGTAAATAATTAGATATTTCATTTATAGAAAAGTTCTCCATAAACTGCTCTCTAATGAGGGTTTTCGTGAAAATTTACGACACCAGTTGGCACCACTGTGACAAGAGGTCTTCCAATATAAAATATATGATGACGTTCATCATTCGATTCATTCATTCGTTCATCATTCAGTCATGACTAAAGAAAATATAGGCTCTTTGACAGATGTCTGGACCTGTCGTGTCAGTGCTGCCACCTGGCGAACGTCATTTCAGAAAACCCTCATTGCGTAACACGCTATCAATCAGAATTTGCGGGGTAATTACCTTACACACTATCAGTAGCAATGGGTTTCATTTTGACAGTCTTATTGCGTTATTTATGTTGATGAGCGGACACATTTTTCTATTTTCCAGCAAACATGCTTTAGAATAAGTTATGATTCATGGCGCATGGAACAGAACTCTATCGGGGCGATAATAACGACTTTCATAGAACCCGCCTGATTGAATCAAGCTTACGTGCGTGAATTCACGTGTAGCACAAGCAGATATTTTTGATTCTACAAACACGGAGAAGTAGAACGTAAGGATGAGAACAGGACACACTAGAGTCGCACAAATGACTATGTGAGTCATTTTCTTTCCTCTGCTGGTTTTAATGTTGGTCTGGTAGTTTGAGTACTTTATGCGGCTTACCCAAATGTCCTTTCTTTGGTACTGTTAGTCGTGTCGTTAAGCTCCTCAAGTTCTGAGTTGAGCTAACACGATTACTGAAAAATTGCACTGACTGGATTGGTCCACGCAAATCTACCTGATACTTTCCTCAAAGGACTATTTCAGATATCAATCTACATAGTATTCACATGATCTGACAAAGACTATGTCTGGATTTTAAAAGAGACTGACCTCTGTTTGTTTCGGCCTTTCTTCTCGGAGAGTCAGATAGGAAACGCCGACCTCATCTAGTTTTTTTTATTTTATAATTTTGACGTGTTAAATGTAGTGATTCCAATTTTCTATAAATACAAAATTTCTTTTCAAATGCAAAAGGAGGTACCTACAATCGCTAAAAAGAATTCTTTCAGACGACCGTTGGATGTAAGAATCACAAAGAAAGTACAAAGGGCATTCAACAATTTACACCGTCAGCAAGTTTACAACAGCATCAAAGCAAACTTACTTCACACGAGAGTTTCGCAACGCGGAATCAACGCATCGAGGGCACGCAGGACCGGTACCCACCCACCACTGGTCGGGGAGGTGAGGGTTGCAGAGGGGGGGTAAATGGGTCGCCGCAGCCGCATTCCGTGGCGGTTGACATTTCACAGGAAAGCAGAGCTCAGCCATGGTGTGTTTGTGGGAAACGGCAAGTTAACTTTGAATTTGGAATAACGGTTTTGAAAATTCGCAGGGATGGAACATGCCAGTATTTAGGTTGGTATTCGAATCTATGTTGAAATTCAAACTAGACGCTCATGTAAAGACAAGGGCGTTGCTGAAAATAGCTTTTGTCAATAATGAATAAATAGTTTGTTCCTGTGCCACTTACAAAGTTGCATATCAATGACATTTGAAGGTTGTTTGGAGTAGGTATTGCCTCATGTTTCCCCGACAAAATTCTACTTTTAAATGCTATACAGAAGACACGAAAACCGAGAAATAAAGCTATAAAAGTCACAATACTGGGTTCACGGTTGGATTAGTCACGTAACAGCCTCACGTAACAAAGTTCACCTGTTTTACAACTGACTTTCAGTACAGAACAGTCGCTAAAGAAGGCCAAATATATCTTGTGAACGTAAAAAATATCCTTCGCACCAAATGCGCTAGGCGGACCGGTTCAACCGTCACTGGCAGTTTTCCTGTGCCGAAATTAAAGCGACTTAATTGACGCTCGAATATATGAAAAAAAAACCACTCCGGAAATTACTATGCGATGCCTCATGCTGTAGAACTTGTCTCAAGATAGGTACATCCATTGACGCCTCGGAGTGATGAATTCAGATATGCGCACCCGTTCCGCAAGTATTGTAATGGATTCACAGAGTGTTACCGTTGCGAACTTAAGTACTTATGAGTGTTTCTCTTTCTCTCTTTCAAAATTTAAATTTGCGAACAAGTTATCAACAAAAACAGTTGTCCATGAGTCAAAGCTACCTAAGCCATGTTTGGCGGCTTAAGACCCGTTCCAGACAGAACCCTGCGCTGACTCACGCAGTAATGGTTTCTCAGAATCATTCTGTATCGAGGCGAGTTGCGAAACCTGCAAGGATGTCTCATGGTTTCGGCGCGCAATCACTCACGTGGGAACTGCGGTACACTGGAGAAAGTTCGTGGCTGAAACCGCTATTGAAAAGAATTGAACGAAATGACCAAGTAAAGGCTCCTACAAACAGGCGCGACACGCGATATAATCGCGCGCGACACAAAGGCACCGCTCGTTGCGCGACTTGCGGTGCCTTTGTGTCGCGTGTCGTGTCGCGCCTTTTTGAAGGAGCTTTAATTCTTTGAAAAATCCTGTTTTTTACATTTCTATGGAAAAAAATCAATTGGAACGTAACGCAAATTCACAGGTGTAAGTACGGGTAATCGGCAATTATAAAAGGCTGTGTACTTCGTTTGTCTATAAAGGCTCCTGCAAAAAGGCGCGATGCGCGACGCGAATCGCGCGCGACACAAAGGCACCTCTCGTTGCGGTGCCTTTGTGTCGCGTGTCGTGTCGCGCCTGTTTGAAGGAGCCTTAAAGCAGAACGTGGTTTCCAACAGCACACAGTAGGCCCTAAACATAATTGAGGAAATGTGGGTGCACTATAGGTGCACCTGTCTGCTTAACCCTTCGGGGATTGCAGGCGTGGTGTTAATTTATGACATTGACTACCATGGCATGCGTTTAATAAAGCTTTTCAGAGGGTCTTTTCAGAATCTTGTCTCGGCATCATGAGGATGAAAGCCTCGTGGCAAGCTTACCATCGTCGTGGTGTAAAGATAAAACAGAACGTGTAGACTATAAATCGCACTTAATTAGTGACAAGACACAAACTCGTCAGTTACGGTAAAACAGGAATTCGGAACTGGAAACTTCTAAACGCGTCGACGGTCAGACGTCACACACAATAATATGGCGATGAAATTCATGGAAACCAAGAATTAGGAGTTATTTACAGCTCATACCTTCCATCTATACCAAAGACTGCGGTTATATTCCCTATGATCTATACTAATAATAAAGCCGAAGAGTTTGTTTCTTTGAACGCGCTAATCTCTGGAACTACCGGTTGGATTTGCATTTAATAGCCCAATTCTTGAAAAAGGCTGTATGAATATAGAAAGCTGTATGCTACGAAGGCTGTATGCTACGAAAGCTGTATGCTAGTTTACATCATGCTATAACCCTTAGGAGCCAAAAAAAGAAACAAAAGTCAGAAAAAACGCGAAGTGATGCGACGGGCTGGGTCGGGGAATCAAGAAATTTCACGCGGACGAAGGCGCAGGCAAAAGCTAGTCTTATATAAAGACAATTTTTTATAACTATGAATGCTTGGGTAAAGGCTCCTTCAAACAGGCGCGACACGACACGCGACACAAAGGCACCGCAAGTCGCGCAACGAGCGGTACCTTTGTATCGCGCGCGACTATAGCGCGTGTCTCGCTTGTTTGTAGGAGCCTTAATGCAATCATTATTCCAGTTATTACATTATAGCTATTGATTCAGGTGGCTTACAATTTATGGAGGTTTTCAAAAGCCATCAAATAGAAATGTAGCTCTTGCTAGCGAGAAGTGTCATTGGTGAGTCACAAACGATGACGAATATAAGCTTAGGCGCCTTTATTTCTATATAAGTACAGACTTTTTGTAATCGCAGACAATAAAATATGAGGTTCATTTACGTGGAAACGAGATAATATCAGAATTACAAGCCTGAGACTTTATCTTCCCAGCAATGCGTTGTGTCAAGTTTCTTAAGGGGCTTACAGGACCTAAACACAAAATACGCAAGTGTTAGAAACGATAACAGTATAAGATCGACTACAGTAAACAAAATCAGAAAAATACATGATATTCTTCAGGATATATGCTAGGTAGATGGTGTGTTGAAAACATAATACAAATAATTTGACATGATAGAAAAAAATCATGAACATACCTCTAAAAACTTTCTTTTTACAATAAAAATGGTATACTAGCAACCTGTCATAAGATATTGGAAGTTTTAAAACAGGCTTTAGTTAGATACTGCCATTCCTGCCTTTCGAGGAGCAGTAGTATATTCCTTAGAAGAGCAGTAGTACATTCCTTGGAAGAGCAGTAGTACATTCCTTGGAAGAGCAGTAGTGACCCAGTAGAAACGGCCGCGACTTACGAGTGTAGGTCGTAGGTGCGAACCCAGAAAGGCGCTTTACTTTGTGTAAATTATTTCATCACCACTGCTCTCAAAACGGTGAATGAAAACATCGTGAGGAAACCGGCATGTCCTAGAACCAAAAATTCGAAGACGTGTGACATTTACCAACCCGCACTGAAAACTTAGGTGAAGCGAACTCTCATTTTACCTGATGCTAGGGATTGACACTATTGACAGCTCCCTTCAGCTAAGTTTTCACGGTGAAATTACAGGATAGGTCGGCGGCGGTATTGGTAATCGGGCGGATCACATCAGCTGCGTGCACACTATGCACAGTGACCGGTGGGCGTCAATCTCCACACGGTGGTGCGTGAGTATGGACGGCGCCACCGAGGCCGGCCCAGAAAGAGGTGGCGAACTTGCCTACGCGTACCGCAAGAGTTGGATCAAGGTGGCTCTAGAAAAGGATGCCTTGGTCCCAGGCCTTTGCTTCGCGGGAGAGTGAGATCTCGTCCACTCACCCGGCCTGTAGCAAGCGTTGGCGGAGGGCGGACAACGCCCTCTTCCAGCCCCCCTAAATGGGTCCAGGGGCGACGGACTCGGGGACGTCCGTCACCCCCACACATCAAGACACGAGGTGGCGATGGCGACGCGTAGTGTTCCACGCGGTTCCCTCTTAGACGTCGCGGGGGAGTCAATCACCTCACTTCCCGCGACCCCCGGCGTAGGTCTGTGTGAGATGGAACACAGGGTTTAAAAAAAAAGACTTGCTCAGCAGTCGGATAATGTAGACTAAGAAAAAAAAGTGGATCGGCTGCTCTTTGTGATTTCATCATTGTTGATCGCTCTTGCGAAGATGCTTCTAGTTTCTAGTGCTCAATCCGTAAATAGTTAAATACCCGAGAAAAATCTTGTAAAATGTCTTCATTCGTATAGTTTTGAGCGGATATTATATTCATTTCAAAAGTGTGAGCTCTGATCACCGTTCTCCGGTCGACCATGCATCCCAGCCTTTTACTTTTGTTGCGACACACGCGTCGCGGGGTCAAGTCGCTGCGAGCGGTTCAAATTCAAATGTTACGAATCACCTGCTAGTTGGCTTTCGAACGTTTATTGAAATTATGGTTTTGTTGATGTTTTAGATTATTTTATTTACCTGCTAACGGCTTTTCTTGTCCATTAGTCGAATCTTCGTTTAAATGTTTCGGCAAGCTTTTGTTATGAAATAGTCCTTCAGATGGAAATGGATTTCATATGGACCGCCACTATTTGTCCCAATCTCGAATCCCATGTTCATCAGACACGCATAGCTAAAATGTCTTGTCTAAACTCTCAATTAAAGCTAAAAAAGTTCTTGAAGCGTTCAAAGGTCAAAAGTGAAATCATTTTCTTATAGTGATTAAATCGGACATAAATATGAATAACGTTTACATTTAAAATTTACCAGGATCACATCCGTGGTTCTCATTTTGTACCAATTCGTCAATTCATCAAGAATCAAGATAACATAGAGGCTAGAGGTATTGGAAGGGTAACCTTGACTCGTGGGGCATAGCTCTGAATCGCGATGTTGTGATGTCACGAATTCGATCCTGAGTGTTACAACAGGTAGAACCACGGTTAACAACTTTGCACCTGTCATAATGAAACAAGAACATTTAAGGCGTCATAACTGCATTCATTGGGCGTAAACTTACGGCTTTTAAAGCGCATATTCCGTTAGTTTTGACTCCTAGCTCAAGATAAAGAAATGAAATTAAGCGTTAGTGTTGCTTCTATCTGTGAAAATCAGTACTTTTGACAGATCGAAGCGTTTAGTATCTTCTATGCGTCTTTCCCCTAGACTTCCTAGTCGCCGCTCTTACGTATGACGTATTGCACCAATGAAAGGACGCGATCAGCGCATCTAAACCGCATTCAAGAGCTGTCAGTAATGAAACTAACACCGTGACATTTACAACAATAATGACATTGTTGTCAAATATTGACACTGACAGTTCTTAAACGCAGTATAGATATGCTGATGGCGTTCAATTTCATTGGTGAAATTGGCACTTATTCGTGTTAGATTGACATGAAATAAGGTGTGAACAATATGAACCCTACGACACCCAAACTACGAAAACTAGTTTTCAAATATTTTAGGACGGCTACACCTAGTTGGAACTGGCTAGAACTAGGTGCAGCCGCAGATTTTCTAGATACTCAAGTTCTTGCACAATTATTTTGTGTCGCTGAAAAACAATATTGTTGATACCAACGGGGCAATTTTCCCGTATTTTTAAGACCGTTCGTGTTATATTCTGTCTCAATCTGTCAAAAATACCTCTAACCGGAATAAATCAATTTACCAAATTCGTTGACACTCAACTGTTGAAAAATCAAAATTTGATTACACAATAGAAATTTTGAGCTATTATTAACATTTAAGTGTCGCTGGCTGAGATGAGATTTCGGTTAGATTTTGAAAGGGTTTAATTAACTACGCAAGCACCCAGGCAGCCGCTTTGTGTTATTTTTTCTTTATTTCATCACCACTGCTCTCAAAACGGTGAAGGAAAACATAGTGAGGAATCCGGCATGTCCTAGAACCAAAAATTCGAAGACATGTGACATCTACAAGCCCGCACTCGGCCGGGGCGTGGTGGATACGACGGCCCACTCCCTCTCAAGACTTCGAAAACAAATATTTAACAGTCTACGGAACCATAAATTGAATATTATCGATAAGGTATCAAGAGTATCGCGTAACGGTTAGGGAAGCGAAATATCGTATGATCTTGGCTGTATCTATGTCGTGTGCGGGAACTGTGTCACTGCACTACCGCTAGGGTCATAGTGATGTGCTCCATTACGCGCGTGAGATTGTCTCTGGTCGTCTCAGGCTGTATTCTGAACTTGAGATGAATATGAATATTTTTGAAAGCTTTTGATGAACTGAGATTGTGAGTAACATTTTTGCTTTCAAATTGCAAAGTTGAGTCGCTTTTGTATGTACTATAATAGTTTGAGTATAATGTATTATGCTTTTTAACTTGGTGAAATGGAACAGTTAGTTAACTTTCAGAGCCAAATTATTTGTAGTTAGGTATAACTTATCTTATTTTTAACCGACGAAAAAACGGAGGCGTATCGTATCGACACGTATTTTAAATATATATTTTTGCTTTTTTTGTGAATGACCACGCATAACTTTTTACAGAGTAGTCCGATTTTGATAATTCTTTTTTCCTTTTTAAGGGTATACTCTCGAGGTGGTCCCATTGTCAACAAGTTGGAACCTGATGAGAGGAACCCATGGAAATCGAGGCAAGCCCTCAAATTTTATAGGCAAACATATAGCGATTTAGAAAATCGGCATTCATAGACTTAGGGATTTAAATTTGCAAGTGCCGGATTTTTTGCCGGATATCGCTTCTATTAGTTATTACTGCATACAAAAATGTCACCTGAGTTAATTCTGCACAAAAACGAAGGAATTGTAATTTTTATACGAAAAATTTGTATGATAGCTTCATACAAATTTTTCGTATAAAAATTACAATTCCTTCGTTTTTGTGCAGAATTAACGCGGGTATGAAAAATCTAATTCTTAAACGTCAAGGAAAACCGTAATATGTGGTCGTCCAAATCAAAAGGGACCTTATGGCGGAAATGAGTTATCTACAGAGCTGAAAACTACATAAATGTACCGAACTATAGACCCAAGAACCAACCTTCTAACCACTGCCGTTATTTTTTTACGAATTTTTGAAGTTCACTGATCGAAATTATAAGTTTCGAGAAAATCGCAATTTAAGTATGCCGTACAAAAAAGTTATGTTTTAGTGTGAAGTTATGTAACTGATGGTATACTTTGATTGACTATGATTATTACTAATGGAAATTCTTACAATCCTTGCATAAACTTGTTTGTTGTGGGAACTAGACCCGCCAACATAATGCATTATCAATGAGATGCAAAGTATCGATAATAGTATTAAAAATAAGTAAACCGCCTGTTTCTCACTAAACTTTTATCGTTTCTATATTGCTACTAATTACATAGATTTGCGAAAGGCCTTAGATGTAAATAAAAACAACACATAATTTAAAAAAAATAGTTTTTATTTATTAGCAAGAATTCTTATTTTTTATAAACTTTGAGATCTGACAGTAACAAAATCAACACTTAATCACTAAATAGGTTATACATAATTGGTTTAGATGCTAATAAAGCTAAGAGATCAATGATAACTGTTAGTTATGATCTTGTAAAGTTACATAGAGAACTGAACAATTTCTTCAAACAAATTAAAAAAGGGCCCTAATGGTGGGCACTAAACAATATTTTTTATTTTTAGCATGCATAATCAATATTTTAGTGCAACATTCAAGATAACTTAAATTTTCTTTTTTTATTATCACAAGGTATGAAAATGTTACTTATTTAACAAATTTTTTTTTATTATCACAAGGTATGAAAATTCGTAACAAGTATATACGTAAAAAAGGGCCCTTAAGGCGGTCCGTTGCAGTCTGCTGACACTTATCTCTTAGTATAGTTAATTAATTTAAGTATTTTAATAAAGGTAAACAATCTTGATACGTTTTTGTCGAAAAATATATTTATGAAATAATTTATAGCCATTACAAGATAAAACAAAATGAAATAACAGATGTTATAATGAATTACTTTTGCTATTAGCCTTAGCCTATTTTAAAAATATATTTTATGATAAAAAACATACCTAACAAGATTGTTTACCTCTATTAAAAGTACCTACCTAAACAAAATATGGACTACAATAGTGGGACCTTAGACCTAAGACGCATATACAAAGAATGCCGCATGCGGCGGCGTGCGACACTATCTAATGGCAGCTATACGCTACGCTGACGACACGCTAGTCCTGGCGCAGGGGAGGTCGCATCAGGCGGCGGCCGACGCGATGACACGCGGGGTTGCGATAGTCGTGGAGAGGATCCGGCAGTTGGGTCTCGAGGTGGCATTGCACAAGTCCGAGGCCATATCGTTTCATGGGTTCCGGAATACGCCACCATCGGGATCCCAACTAACGGTAGGAGGGGTTCACATCGGCGTCGAGACGACGATGAAATACCTGGGTCTCATCCTCGACAGCCGGTGGAACTTAGTCGAGCATTTCCGACGTTTGGCTCCCAAACTGGAACGGGCCGGGGCCGCCTTCAAGCGGCTCCTGCCCAACCTGAGGGGGCTAAACGCCTCCTGCCGGAGGCTTTACGCGGGGGTCGTGCGGTCCATGGCCCTATAATGGGGCCCCGGTGTGGGCGCGTTCACTGCGGCGGCGAGCCGCCCATTATTTGAACGCGCCCCAGAAGGTGGTAGCCGTTAGGCTGATCCGGGGGTACCGCACGATCTCGGGCGAGGCGGCAAGCCTCCTTGCCGGACTGCCGCCATGGGATCTGGAGGCGATAGTCCTCGCGCGCCTGTATGAGTGGCGCGCGGAGGCACTACGCCGGGGGAAACTCCGCTTCCGCAGCAAATTGCGGCGGAGCGGACAGACCTCCGGCGCGATCTCATGGCGGCGACCTCTCGCGTCCGGGCCTGGTTCAAGCCATGGTCCGGGGCTAGAGGGAGTGGGGAGCAGTCGCCTCCTTCTGCGAAGCAGTCATGCTAGCGAAGGAGGCGGCGGGACGGCTGAGAGAGAGAGCCTCCCGTCCCAGCCGCCGCGGGAGACGCTCCGGGCGTCGGGAGCCGCGCGACTACTCCCGGCCACCTTAGGCGCGGGCGGAGAGCAATGGGTAGCTCACCGTCCGATCAGGACCAGGCCCGTGCCGGACGGCGCGTACGTGTTCCACGCGCGCCTCAAAGAGATGTCAGCACTAAACGAAGGGGCCCGTATTGGCCGAAGCCTGCCGGGTCAGCGGGATTGTCCGAAAGGGTTACCGCTGGCCCGGAACAAAGGGCGAAGGAAGGAACACGGGTGGGTTTTAGTCAGTAAGAGTCTGACACTCCCTATTCCGCTCCACCCAGAGCGGGAGGAGTCATTTGATGATTTCCCATCCTGAATGAATAGTTTAGTTTATACCTACCTTGCAATATTAAAATGTTGATATAATATATGGTTTGAATTACAAGAAAAACGATTTGTTAGGTCTTGCCGCGATAAGGTTCCTTTTTTACTAAACTTTAGATGAATACGAAACTTTTTTAAATTGACTTTTCGAAAAGTTGAACACATCTACATGTAGTAAATACAATCATCTTTTTAAAAATACAGTTAATAAAAAAACGATTTTTTTGAGGTATTTTACAAATTTATTAATATCTCGGAAACTAGTTACCGCCATAAGGTCCCTTTTGATTTGGACGACCACATATAATTACAGGTGGTTATAGTACTAATTATTTATGATTTTTTGTCAAACTCCACATACATAATTATCGTTTATCGCTGCTCATTTTTTTTTTTAATCATCAAAATATTTTTATTTATTTTTTAATATGAAACGGTTCCTTTTAGTGTTTAAGTTGAGGAACACAGACTTTAACTACACGTAATATAAAATAGCATCACCCCTATATCCCTGAAGGAGTAGGCAGAGGTTTATTGTGCACCTACACTTAGACAACTATGAGCTATTTATCAACACAAAATATGTTTCAAACCAAAATACCAAATAACTAATTGTTTGGTGTTCTAATGAGTCTGAAAACAAGTGATTAATTAATTAGAATGATTTAGTCGTCTAATAAGTCTGAATAGGTGATTAAATGATTTGCAATATGACGCAATAATGTCAACTATGGACTACATTCATCCTTTTCTGATAAGTAAGCTAATTAGTTGATTAGTTATGCTATGAGTTCTAAGAAATGTTTTTGATGATTATAAATTTTCATTACTTGGTACATCTTTTAAATTTCTAATGAGAGTAGTTAACTAATTAGTAATTACCGACGTTTTGCAATAAAAAGGATCTGGCTTCAAAAAGGTACGTGCAGACATTAGCGTCGATCATCGTCATCTAATGATAATGTAATGATGATAATGATCGACGCTAAAGTCTGCACGTACCTTTTTGGAGCCAGATCAAATGCATCGTGCTACCTGTGCTTAGCAAAGCCTACAGAAATGAACCGCTTAGATTATGTAACATCAAAGACTGTGTGTTCTGAAATATACGAATTTGGCTTGTCATCTCTACACGCCCGTATAAATTGCATGGAATGTCTGTTACACATTACGTACAGACTCGACTTCAAAGAAATGTTGCAGACAAGAAAAAAATGTATTCAAAATAAATTCAAAGATGAGCTCAATCTGTTGATTGATATAGTGAAACAAGGCTCGGGAACTACCAATGACGAGAATACCGCAAGAAAGATTTTCGAGTTTCCCAATAAAACTGCGGCTATTACCGGGTTGGATGAAGGGCTTATTTTATTTTATTTTTTTATTTTATTTTATTTGGAACAACAAACAATTACATAATAAAATATAGAGACATAAAACTTAAAATTAACAATTATGTAATCAGCAGCATTATTCACAGAATACAAGTAAAATATTAATAACACGCTTCAAAGAGAAGTTAAAGGTACCAAACAAATAAATGAAAATAAAACAGTTATTATAAACTTTTGAATACCTAATTAAAAGTAAAAATTATTAAAAGATTTGCTGTGATTTTGCAAGCAATAACATCTGGCGAGAAGATCGACGTAATCAAATTTAACGATTTTTCCCGCAAAACAGCAGAAAAGTACGTGGAATTATACGACTGCTACTACATTTCGTCAACCGTAGATACTGAAATTATTAATACACGGGGCTGACATAATCGAGAAAAATGATATTGTACCGATTGGGACTCTCTCGGAGGAAGCCTCAGAGTCTCGAAACAAATATTTTAAGAGGTTCCGGGAACATCATTCGCGGAAAAGAAGCAGGCAAGATTCTAATCAAGATATCCTAAATAATTATGCTAGTTCTTTCTTCGGATCCTTTCCTAAATGCCCAAAGGCCTAAGTTAGATGCCAAGAGAAAGCAAAGCTTTTTTGCTGAAACTCTACACTTAATACAGTTTCGGGAAACTGAGTTCGAGTTTTTAGATATATCCAATCTGGATTCTGACTCAGAATTGGAATCCGACAGCGAGAGTGATAAAGAAAATTTGTAATATTTAATTATATTTTCTTCATGTTTTTTATAACTAGACTTTTATTTATTATGACATGATAATATTTACATAATTAGGCTAATATTTAAAATAATAATAATAATATGTACATTTATATGAAAAAAATAAGCAAAATAATCATAGGGCATCAAAAAATTCAAATTTTTATAAGTATATTCTTACGGTCTTATTCATAAAAAAAGCTTATAGAAGGTTTAAAACATACTTTAGTTAAAATGCTCAATAAGCCTTTAAAACGTTCGATAAAATTTTGTATTCATAAACGCTTCATAAACGTTCTATAACTAAAACTAAATGTTGCCATTATAATAAAGTCATCACACAAATCGACCAACACATTGAATCGTCAAACGAGAATATCTGTCTACGCACCGAGAAATTGTGACCATAGACATTATTACGTACGGAAAACTATTTTATTGTCTATAGTTTCGACAGTTTTGACGCGGCAATTGATATTCTGTCACGCGCGCGAAAAGTTGAAAACGAATAGAATTTTAAGTAATAAAAAAATGGATTCTAGACCGGGGACTAGTTCGAATAATAAAAGGCAAAGAAGTGAAAATTGGTTGGACGAGGATAAGGTTTGTACTGCTACAGCTAGAATGTGTTCAAAGTAAGTTTTGTTATGCAAGATTCTCAATTATTCCTCAAACTTATGCTTGCTTTTGCTTCTATCCTTAGATTGTTCTGAAAGAGTTGGTCAGGGAGAGGGTCTCCGTTATAGAAAATAAAAACACTGACGCAAATACCAATTCGAAAAAGGTAGCAGCCTGGCATGATTTACGAATTAGGTACCTATTTACATTTTACCTAGGCTACGTTCCAAAGTTCTTATGTAGGTATGTCAAGAATTTTGTTTGCCTGTACAAAACTCATTGTAACAAAAAAAACCGCTGCCATGAGAATAACAAGCACTTGTAATATCAGTTATTTATTTATTTACTTACTACTTCAAGCACATAAACGTACAGAGGCGTACTTAAGTCAGTCCGTAGTCAGTTATTCTTCTATGATTTTATTTGGTATATTTATAATTTGCCAACAAATTTATAGCTTTGTATATTTATATTAACAGTAAAATGATGATGACCTTTGTGCAAGTATGTAGTTGCCTGAACCTACCATTTTATGTTTTAGTTTTAACAGTATGGCCAAAACCCCAAGAACCCTGCAACAACTAAAGGCACAGTGGGGCTTTATAAAAATGTCAGCAAAAAAAACCAAATTTCGTGAGCGGAAAGAGAGGATACAAACAGGTGGTGGTCCACCACCTTCTTCTGAACCAGCAAGTGGGGAGGATATTGCTGTGTGGCTCCCTCATGAGTTTATAATCGATACCAATGAGTTCGATTCAGATAACCAGGTATAAAATAACACGTACTTGTTGTGTTGTCAATAAGCATACTGTATATAGATTGAAAATATCTAAATTCTTGTGTTTCCAGAATTTCCAAGAGATTAAAGAAAAAACACAAAAACCGGTTTCACCCATTCCCTGTCAAAGTTCTGGGCATGAAACAATAGAAATGGTATTTATCTACATCATACATTACATGTTCATTATTATGTACATACATTATATATTACGATGTTATTAATCATTCATAATCAAGTTAATGCATACTGTAAAGCAGCAGCACCCTTACTTCACCACCTTTATTTTTCACTTGATAAATTAGGTTCAGAATTCGAGTTGCTATTATCAGATTTCTCACAAAAGCCAATAAATAGTGCCCAGCAAGCTTGCAACCATTTAACTAATGAGATACCTATGTCTAGCTAATCTCGGAATTTTATTATTTTAGATGTTGGAGCCAAGTAGCCAGAGCCAAGAAGCCGAGCCAAGTGTGTTGTTAACACAACCAGAAGACACAGAAACCACAACCACAACAACGAAGCCTAAGGTTCAAAATTTTAGGTTGAAAACTAAAAAGGTGTGTATTGTTACGAGTTTGGGATTCGTGACCATAAAACTGCCGATTTAATAACCAAAAAATGACACTTTAATTAAAAAAACACTAATAACTCCAACACACTAATTATAAAACACAATTGCACTACTGATCGCTCTAATTCGCACTTGAAGATCGCTTCGGATGTATTCGCTTGTATCGCTTATCTGGCACTGACTCGGCTGTGGCCCAGATCGGCCTTATATAGTGCCTCAGATAGTTCTAGAACCTTCTACTGTAGAAACATCTGGAATGTTTGAGTACATACCGGCCCCGACTGACCAGATATCGATAGTTCTAGAAAGTTCTAGCATCGATATTTCTAGAAGTATCTTGACTCTACTAGTTCTGCTACTCGATACTAGATGGCGCTAGTAGTAACTATTGTCACCATGTACCAGGCATTAATTGTGGCGCGCAACAGTATCCTGGAATAACCTTCTTTAACAATTATTTTTTGCCAGAATATAATTATTATAATTGATGATTATATAGTACTAGCTGACCTTCCAGACTTGGTTCTGTCCTAATCAATAAATCCCAAAAATCCCCTCGAGCGAGTGGGCCGTAATCCACCATGCGGGCCCAGTGAGGGTTGGCGGATGTCAAATATCTTTGAATTATTGATTCTAAGACATGCCGCTTTCCTCACGATGTTTTCCGTCACCATTATGTGAGAGGTGGTGATAAATTACACAAGTAAGTAAAGTACCTGCTTGGGATCGAAATCACGACCTACAACCCGTAAGTCGCTGCCGTTACCCCTGGGCCACCACTGTTCAGAGATTAAAAACAAAACAAAGAAAGATATAAAAATATTTTATTAATTGGGACAAAGAGTAACATAGAGAAATAATTACTTAATAATAATAACTATTATATTCATTTTGTATTTCAGGTCAGTAGGACAAGTAAGGAAGATGCTGTACTACTAATAGCAGAAACAGAAACGGCCTGCAGAAAAGCGTTACATGAAGCACAGATGGCAAACGAAAACCAAAAATTAAAAAATTTGGTTTTAAAAGAACAGGTTTTGAAAGCCAAATTACAGTATTATAAAAATAAATTGATTTGATATTTTTATACAAGCTTTTTATTATTGAACTAGCTGCGCACCGCGGTTTCACCCGCATAAGTGTCGATCCCGTGGGAATATCGGGATAAAAAGTAACCTATATGTCAATCCAAGGTTGATTGTACTTCGGTGAGTGTGCCCTAGAACTCCACGACCTCATTCCACCGGCCCCCTTCCACCTTCGGATATTCAGACGCACTGCAAGTTACCATCCCTACCTAGTTGCTATTCCACCAATTCGCACTAAGCGTTTTCAAATGTCCTTTATAATGCGCACAGCAAAAGAGTGGAACTCTCTACCTGCGTTTGTGTTTCCGAGTGCATACAACCGGAATCTCTTCAAAGTAAGAGTGAACAGGCTTCTTCTGGGTGAGCTCACTCCATCGTAGACTTTCGGTCTTATTCATAAAAAAAAGCTTATAGAAGGTTTAAAACATACTTTAGTTAAAATGCTCATTAAGCCTTTAAAACGTTCGATAAAATTTTGTATTCATAAACGCTTCATAAACGTTCTATAACTAAAATGTCCTTTAACTTCAATATGTTGCCATTATAATGAAATCGTCCAACAAATTGGTCAATATATTGAATCATCAAACGAGAATATCTGTCTACGCACTGAATAATTGTGACCATAGACAATAAGACGTATGGAAAACTAATTTATTGTCTACAGTTTCGTCAGTTTTGACGCGTTAATGTCATAACATGGATTTTTTGTCAATGAATTTGATACAACAGGCGCGAGCGAAAACTTTTGAATATTTTTTTTGTATCTATAAGAAATGGAATTAAGACCGGAGACTAGTTCCAATAAAGGGCAAAGAAGTGAATATTGGTTAGAGGACGATGAGGTGTGTACTGTTACAGCTAAAAAGTGTTCAAAGTAAGTTTTGTTTTGTAAACATTCATAATTTCTTAAACATTGCTTTTCCTTAGATCTTTTTGGAAGAATTGGTCAGGGAGAGGGTCTCCATAATGGAAAATGAAGGTGGACGCTGATGATGGCGCCAAACAAGTAGCCAAATTCTGGGCGCACTAAGAAGAAGATAGAAAATAAAAACACTGATACTTACTGACCGAAACCAACGCGAAAAAGGGGCGGCCTGGCATGATTTACGAATTAGGTGCCTATCCAATTTACTAAAAGTTACAAAGTTCCTGAGTAAGCATGTCAAGAACTTCGTTTACCTGTACAAAACTCTTTATTTTGTAAGAAAAAAAAAACCGCCGCCATAACAATAACTAATAATTACTAGTATTAGTAATGTTAGTTATTTTTATGCCGCCACTTCTTTAATTATTTTAGTATTTAGAAGATAATGAAGAGAAAGAATTATAACACTAATTTTGTGTTTCAGGACAGTAGAACTAGTAAGGATGGTGCTTCACTACAAATAGCAGAAACTGAAACGGCCTACAGAAGAGATGGCATAGATGGCAAATGAAAAGAAACATTTAAAAAATGTTGTTCTGCTAGCACAAATTCTAGAAGCCGAATTAAAGTTAGAGTATTATAAAAATAAATAAATTAAACAGATATTTGTACATAAGCTTTTTATTAATGAACTACTCTCTAAAATGTCTCCTCTTTATATTCTTCGTGTCGCGGGGACAACTGTATTTTAGATCTTGGCCCAAAACTTTGCCACTTCCACAACGTCGTCAGTGGTAGCGCAGAGGTTACTTTGACTGCATGTTTTGGGACACATAGGGTAGGATAGGGGGTGGAGTATGGTTTGCGACATAGCTTCACAACCACACCCTACTGCTGCATCCTACTGGAGCATCTTCCTGCAGCGCGCAGCGTGTAAACTTCGTGATCCATACGGAAATCCCTGAACCGTCTCTGGATACAAGTGGGAAGATATACCTCCAACCTGGTAAAGTGGGGCTACCTCGGCGGAAAGCTTGAAAGTTTGTAAAATAGCATTTGCATTTCCCCTTGCAACTTCTTGGGGTGACTGTATGATATTCATGATATTGCTACCTTCTAACTGCATGTCTCCATGTTCAACTGCAATATTGTAAAATACTGCTCTAGCCACTATGGTTGTTTTCACATTTCCTAGTTTGCATGTATACCATGTAAAAAACATTGAAAGCGTTGTTTCCACAGTCCAAAGCAGCGGCGTCCCACTGTATTTCTTGTTGCTGTATGTGCTTCGTTATATTTTTCCTCGCTTCTATTTTGAATTGTAGGTATGTAATAATAAATAAACTAAATTGGTTAAACAGAAGTGCAAAATAAATTAAATACAACTGCAGCTCCTCGAAGTACGATTGTTTACGAAACTGACTTTTTGCACATGTTACATACGTCAAATGTCATTTCCTTATTAATCAGCTGATGTAAAGTCGGCCATTTTTTCCTTAAAATACTGTTAAAGTAGGGTTCTGGGTTTCATAACTTTATAGTAGGTTTAAAGAACGCTTTAGTGCTAAAATGCGTTTATGAATACCAATTTTTGACAAAGAGACTTAAGCAAGCCTTTAGATGTTCCATAACTTATTTTGAATAAGACCGAATTCTGGGTTTCATAACTTTATAGTAGGTTTAAAGAACATTTTACTGCTAAAATGCGTTTATGAATACCAATTTTTGACAACGAGACTTTAGCAAGCCTTTAGATGTTCCATAACTTATTATGAATAAGACCGTTAATATTTGGGTCAATAACACTCTTCATATCGATGTTCTTAACTTGGGCCTTTAAAGCAACCGTTTCAGATGTAAAAATAAAAAAAAATAATTTGATGATTTAAAAAATAAATGAGCAGCGATAAACGATATGTGAAGTATAACAAAAAATCATAAATAATTAGTACTATAAAGGATGTCACGGTTTTTTGGGGTTTAAGAGATAATTAGATTTTTCATACTAGATTCATACAAATTTTTCGTAAAAAAATTATAATTCCTTGATTTTGTGCAGAATTAACTCGGGTGTCATTTTTTTATACAGTAATAACTAATAGAAGCGATATCCGGCAAAAAAATCCAGTTTAATTTTTTTTGTTAAAAAGTTTTTATGACTATTAGAACCGAATCAGAATCTCATAAGACTAAGTGCTTGGCCAGACTGGCAGCGCGGCGCGGGGCGGGCGCGGCGCGGGGCAGGCGCGGCCCGGCGTACTCAAACATAAGGGGGCATCCATTAATTACGTGAGACGTTTAGGGGGGGGAGTGTCAAGCCGATTCTCATCCAATCTCACTTGGGGGAGAGGGCGGTCCTGGCAAGTATCACGAAATTTTTTTCCGTAAGAAACAGTGTACATATAATAATTGCGAGAAAACTGGGTTGAATCGATCAAACGAATTTCTCGATTAAAATATGACTAAATTCTACACAATAATATTGATCGCGGTCATAGATATATTTTCCATATTTCTCTGTTGGTCACCTTCTTGGTAGTCAGTCACTCCCTTTCTAGCCGTTATCATCTTTCACACAGTCCACCCATATTTCCTTTGTTCTTCCCCTACTCTTATTGCCCTCCACATTCAATACTCCTCACGACATTTTCCTCATTCCTCCGCATCACATGCCCTTACCATGACAACCGATTTCCACACAACTCTTCAGTCACCATTCAGATTTTTATGTTCAGAATCAAACATATGACTAATGTAATTTCAAGAGAAACTTATTACAAAACCTTTGTTTTATTATCTGTCGTACACCTTATGAAACATTATTGATGACAAAGTAGTTTACGTTACACAATGTTATGTATCCAAAGTCGTACCTACTTGTACCGACAATATTTTGAACGCACGTCCATGCGAGGATTGCGAGGTTATTTAAATAACTTAATTTCCATATACACGTCATGGTTACTAGTTATCAAGGCTACAGGCATTTGTACAATAGGCACTTACAATACTGGAAGAAAGAACAGCGGTGCTATTCTGTAAAAATTTCACCGTGAAAACTTAGGTGAAGTGAGCGTGGAGTGAACTGTCAATAGTGTCAATTCCTAGCAAAACCAAACTCACTTCACCTGCGTTTTCACGGTGAGATTTTTACAGAATCGACCGGCTGGGCTTTTGATCGGGCAGGCGACCTACAGGTTGCCTGGGTGACGTCATGAAACAAGATGGCTGACGAAAAGGTAGGGATACGAAGTGACTTCTGTGCAGTGTTGCCACTATGACATTAAATAAATAAGTAGGAAGGTTGTGTAAGTTAGAAAATCCCATTATTAAAAGAATATAAAATCCAAACCAATTGTAAAAGAAACAGGAATTCTAACGACATGACGGAGGACATCCAAAAGAGAAACAGCC
Organism: Luperina nickerlii; assembly: GCA_963855955.1. NCBI lineage: Eukaryota > Metazoa > Arthropoda > Insecta > Lepidoptera > Noctuidae > Luperina > Luperina nickerlii. The sequence continues at coordinate 5,559,053 of OY979664.1, forward strand.
TGTTAAAACAACACAACATTCCCTCCGACAAATAAAAAAAAAAACAAAGAGAACCTCTTTTTGGTACACAATGGAACATGCGACGGGCTGTCATGTGATGTTAGTATTTAGTATTTAATTTACCAAACCAAGTTTTGAAAAATCAAGGAGCAATCCTACTTGGTTTGACAAATTCTCATAAAGGGTTTTATACCTACCAGATTTAAACAAAATTACGTTTTTTTATTATGGAAAACTTATGTCTATTCCTCAGCAAACACTATAGGTACGTCCCCAATGACGCGATGACGTTCCACAATTCCACAAAGAATAATAGCTTCCAACTTTGAAAATCGAACAAAGGCAAAAGGGGGCCGAAAAAACTGGCCGACTCGGTACTCAATGGAACATGGTAGTATAGACGTTACGCGAAGGTCTCTGCTCCCTCGGCAGACGCGCGCTGACTCACGCGGCCGCGCGCTTCCGCCTGATAGCAAGGTCACCGGCCGAGGCGCACACCACCGACATCACACACACATCGACACGAGAAAGTAGTGAGAGTACACTCGCAGCCAATCATGCTTCTTTTATTTTTTGTTAGCTTCATGGCAAATATGTATGACGCTAACAAACTTGACCTTTGAACTCGGCGATAACAAATCATAACGAGAGGTAGTGTATAACTAAGACATAGGCGTATTTGTATTATTAATAATTTTATTAATGTTCTGTAAAAAATATAAAAGAATAGGTGCTTCAAACGCATGCTACATAATACGTCTCAAGAGTTTCAGATAAAACACGTGGTATTATTTTATTAATTACCTTAATCGACCAGATGATAATAATGTACCTACCAGTGAGTAGCCACCTGAACAGCTCTAACATTACCTATTAATTATTAATTAACTAATCAGATTCATCGTTTTGCGTCAGTTCGCTTCATTAAAATTTCCTTTTAGTGTAAATGTATGCAATAATAAATTATACAGACATTTTTATTCAGTTAACGATACTAGTATTATTAAACATTTTGAAGGAATAACAAACGTGTGTTAACAAAACAAGGCGATTTTAGCTAAACTTAAAATCGAGGTCGTCAACGTTATTTGCAATTGAAAATCGTTACGGATGCGCTGTTTGATGATTAGAAAGAGCGTTATAATATAAGTATAATATAATTCATTTATTCAGATAACAGAGATCCATTGGGTTCGTAACAGTAGTCTTAACTTAACCTATGTTAGTAGTACTTAACTTATATATATTGTAACTTGTAAGTGCATATTCCGTATTACAGCTCCCTAAAACGTGATTATTAATTAATTCAAATCTATTCATAAACGTAATGTTTCTAGATTACAAATGTATTTTAAACACGCCGCGCTCATTTTTCTATATTTAAAAGTTGTTTGTCTGGTCGCTACAGCTGTGGATTGGCTAAAAGTCAATAACATTATGAATAACTCAGCCTGACCGCTAACTGTAAAGTTAATAGTTAATTACTGCAGTAGTTCAGCGATTAATCAATTCCATCCGGCTTAGTACAAACAATGAGCCAGCTAAGATCCTATTTCAACATTCATTTTGCAATTAAACAGGCAGTGTTGTCGGAGAACGGTCCGTAGATGCAGACATGATAACAATAACTGTTGCCAAACAACTAGGACCACAATTTATGAACATTACCATAATAATAACATTGTCTGTAATGAATTATAATGTTTTACATTATTCATACCAACTATTATTTGGCTGTGTTTTATCCATATTAGAAATGCAAATTCGGTACAAGCCAATTTACTAATCTAATAGATACTCTCATAGACTAGGTAGTTTTTGTACGCTACTTTCAATGTAATTAAGTCGATTGTGTTCATTAAACCTTCAATTGGAGAGCTAATATTATCAAACTGTAATGTTTCCTTTTCAGGCGCACTATCACCAAGGAATGTACTCAAGGTTGCTGGAACTTAGTTAAAATTCCTCTTCGCTTTAAAATTACATTTTCCGTCTTAGAATTGAATGTTACATTAATTACATCGACGGAGCCGAATGCAATACCAATAAGTAATAAGAATAACTAATTTATATGCAGACAGTTGCTCAACGTTCGACCATGTACCGTGATACCGTTGTATTAATTAATGTAAATCTAACAGTATATGTATAATATTTACTTAATCCGATACCGATCGCCAATACAATTGCCACCCACAAACTATTGTGACGAAATCATTAGTGAACGAAGGTAATAAAGTATAATAAAGCAATTATACTGTGACGAAGGTGTGTCAGGAGTTCAGGACTGTCAGCTTGAAGTAGATAGTGTATACCTATACCTTTAAGGTAATAAAAATGCATATGAAAACTCGGAATTGGGTATGTTTAAAAGGTACATTTCATTTCCGAATAAATTCATTGTTTTTAAATTATATTTACATTATCAAGGTTTTTGTTTTACGTGCGTTAACAAGGCATTCACTATTTTAACTGAGGTCACATATATTAATGATCACTTACATTTACATTACTGACATAATAAAATTACAACATCATTAATCCGATTTGCAATTTTTATGTTTTCCTCGGTAGATTCGTTTTTACCGAATTCGTAATATTTGGTAGAGCTGGCTGAGGCATATTAACCGATTATTCATTTGGAATCGAACGTCTGGAGTCGAATTAATAATACGTATAAAGCTGTAGTAATTAATATGCAACTTTTTGTCGGGCGCGGCGTCCGCGTCGTGCTGTGCTCGCAGTCGAGTCGTGGGGCCCTGCTTTAGTGGCATTCGTAGATCACGATTTGCGAGGCCAGATTGTTACAGATGCTTTACAAAAAGATGCAGTTATTTCTTTACGTACACACATATTATAGCAACTCGCAAGGTCACCCTGAACTTTAAAATTTCATCGGTAGACGAACAACGATAAAACGGATGTGGATGAATGATAAAAAAAATGCATTCTAAATCTTTTGGAATGCGCTATAAAGTTAGTCATTTCAGATTTTTTATGAGAGCCAGACAGAGAAAAGAATTTGTGCGTGTTAATAAATGTTTCAGGGAGTTTGATTTTAGTGAAGCCTTGGTGAAGCTAAAATCTTGTTTGATGTTCCCGAATAATATCATTCAAATGAATCGCGTGATGATAATAAAATTGGATATCAAATGTGTCAAATTCTACTAACACCTCGTGCGCTATATGACATACAAACAACAATTTAACATTGTATCAAAATGCCCCTAAGACGACCCACCCACCCACTGACCAATTCGTGTTATCCATCAGCAGTTGTAGAACAATCACAACAGATAAAATCTGTGATAAAAATCCGCCGCATACCTACCCAAATACCTACTTACCTTTATCTTTTGTCACGTTAAAACATGCACAGTTATTTTTGCACGTTCGAAATTTGAAACTGCAGATGTGCCGCCGGTCGACCCAAAGGTTTGTTTATGGAACTGGTGCGGGATACATTTCACCATTATTATATGTACATCTATTATTTATGGCATACCAAATCGCAGGTTCATCACATAACAATAGATGCCTAGCTTCGTTTTATAAACCGTTAGTTCAATGCATGCGTTACCGAGGCATGAGACAATGCGATTTAAAAATAGAGGCTAGCTAGCGCCTACCTATTTGTCATTTTGTTAGCAAGCCCGTTATCTATGCCTTCTGTTTTTTTTACATTTTAATAGAATCTAATAGGAAGTCAGAAAACTAGGTGAAAACATTAAAATTATAATTAACTAGTTAGGTTCTATCTATTTTTGAATCTATTAGTGACGGCTGGATTCTATTCTGTTGGTTTGAATGAAGAAGTTATTTAAAAGTTGAAAGTCCTTGAATAAAATAACTAACCTCGACTTACATCTAGCATCATACATTAATCGTGCAAAATAATAATCAACGCACGAATTTGTTAGTTAACACTTGAGTACGCGACTGTCAATATAAACACGGTAGGGGAGGCGCGAGGGGCGGGGGTGTGTGCACCCTCCGCGTCACGTGACGAGCGACCTTCAGGCGGCGCACCGACCTTGAGCGGCGCTCGCCCCGCGCGCGGGTCAGAGGTGAATGCACGCGGCCGCGCGCCCCACGTCCCTTGCCCGCTTTTCTAACGAAAACCACCAAACTTTACTACTTACCTCGATCCTATCTACGACTCCATGGCACTGACGAGCCGACCGCCGCCAACTTAGCAGCCACTATCCCGGCCTCGAGCACCCACCCGCCGAGAACAGGTACCAGCGCGACGCGGCACACCTTTCCCATAAAATCCAACCGACAAGTTTATTGACATCAAGTCTCACCAACGATTGCGCAAATGTAGCAATCTTTCACCTACTCGAACACATACACAGTCTTCGTTCGAATGTAAAAACACTTTTCGTAGAAAATTATTATGTCTATTCACTCAATAAATACTTTTTAATAAGAAAAACATTGAACACAACGCACAAACTCGAGCGATAGCTACACCATGTCCTCTCACCTCCGCAAAACAAAGCGGAATAAAGTTGTATCGCGCGGCCGAGTGACTCGAGTGAGCGTGACATCTCGCGACTACTCGCGAGTCGAGGTCGTCAAAACAAAAGGTAAATATTATCGACACCTGGCGGTTACTGAACACAATGGTTGTTTCGCAGTTTATTATAAACAATCATTTAATTCTAAAAGATGTCGCTATAAACTGGAAGTAATACGAATATCGTTGTTCATTTTTTATCACGTCCACAAAAGAAACCTCTCTATTTCATGGGACGAATAAAACGTTTAGAAAATGTAAGGATTCCTATAGAAAATAAAATACCACTATAATATAAATATAATATTCAAGTAGTGATTCAATATTCTTTTAAAATTGTTTATAGTAGCTAGACTAGCTAGACTCAAGGTTGTTTTAATAATGTTAAGTTGCTAATAGATGGCTCTGATCAAAATTAATTAGCCTATGAATCACAAATATTCACAAACCGATGTTTGATGTAGGCTTTGATAGTAGGAATATCATTCTAAACATAGTCCATAAGATGGCGTGGCAGTACTAATACAGTCAAACTGTACAGACGTCAGCACATCAAGCTACTACAATAGTGTCTTTCTTTAACAGATTTTCAACTTTATCGTAATCTATTAAGGTTTAAGGTTGATTGGATAAATTTGACAGTTTCGGGTAACTTGATGTGCTGGCGTCTGTACAATTAAAGTTCGATGGGCAAAAATATTATAATACCATGCCTAAAATTCTAACAATGCTTAAAATCTATGATAACAGCATCAGTGGTTGCGTTGGTGTTGCCATATAAAAGAAATATGAAAGACGTAAACGTAAAACTCGATTCTTGTCGAACACGAAAAATTATCGATTCTACTTCAGTATTTGACTTAATTTATTTATGCCACAGACAGATGCTGGCCTGGAACGTAAAAAAACAAACAGATATTCGTTCGTTCATCATTTACAAAGGTCTTTACATTTAAATGTAATTATATTTTAATTTTAAGGTGCAGCAAGCACCGTTCTGACTCCACTATAAATTGAGTTTGCTCAAAGCAAATAAATCTACTAAATCTAATATATATTTAGTAACATTTCCGATTCACTGTTGTCAATTTCAATTAAACCATTTTTGACATTTGGTTTACAAATTCGTTGAAACAGCTGTGATCAATCGTCGTGCGAGAATATTTACCAAAATAATAAATAATTCCTTGAGTTCTTGGAGTGTTTAACTTACATTTCTATTAATAACTAGCATCGTTAGTTGATTAGTAGTGACATTGGTGGTTAGACTACAACAAATCGCTTCGAAAATGAGTCAATAATTAACAGTGTAATTTTGCGCTCTTATTTAACTCAAGGCTGCGGTTCTACAGAAACGTTTTAGGGAATATAATGTGTGGTTCGACATAATGGTGGAAGATAATGATCGCGGTTACGGGAGGACCGCCAACAAGAACACTTTGTTGAAGATTGTGATTTTAGGAGAAGGTGGCGTTGGGAAGTCATGCTTAATGAGCAGGTTTATATCGAACCACTTCGATGATCACAGTTTTCACACCATTGGCGTCGAGTTTATGAACAAAACTATTGATGTTAACGGAAAACCGTACACATTACAGGTAAGTTTTCATAATACAACTCTCATAAACTTTTTAAAGCCAAGTAAACTCATAGAGCTGTTTGGCATTTTTTTTGCTAACACTAGTTTCAAGGTTGGAAAGTAACTAATTCTTTGTTACTTAGTTTAAAAATGTATTGGCTTTTTATCAAGGAGGTAATTACATAGAAATTTAGTTTTTCTTCAATCCAGTAGTTCTTTTCCTGTTTATTAACTTGTTTGACTTGAATAAATACAAAATTACTCAGTTAAGTAGATTTGTATGAAGTTTTGAGTTTTGTTTGTTTCTGAAGCGAGTTATTGCACGACTCATAATGCAAAGCATTAGTGTGCTTTACGATCAAAAAAATTATTTGCCTCCTTTGTGCACTGTTTCTATTGTTATACTTCTGCTAGCACACACAGAACCTACTTAATTTACATTCCATTGTATAGATGATTTATTAGAGATTAATTCTGTACTTTTCAAAAATTGATTTAATGCAGTAGAAACAAAAATAATCAAATTATTTCTAAAAAAATCCCATCAATCAAGTGTGAAACCTGAAAACATGGTCAGTGAGTCATCTTAGGGGCAGATTTACAATTTTTTTAAAATGTTTATTGTGAGAAACATACATTTTAAAGATGCTGGTGCCATTTTTTTTTAAATAATGTCTTTGAAGCAATGCAATTGCTCATAAGTCCTGTAAATAAATGTATTTATGTGAGAGTGTGGATTGTATTCAATAGTGTAATGAGGTTAGATTTGAATCTGGTCAGAATAATGGGTAGATCAATTTGACCTTCAGATATTAACATAATAAATTATCTTGAATTAACAAAGTGACTGGTGCTTCTTGACATTTTTTAATTGTTTCTTATGAAAAGTAAGTAGCACTTGCTTTGTTAATAATTATTTTTATAATATCAGAACTTACAGTTCTTTAATTATTATATAAAAAAAAAGAAATTGTCTACTGACTAAGTATTAATTTAAATAATTTTTTACTGCTGGCAAGCACTAAATTAAACAAAAAGTGCCACAGCTAGTATAATTACAAATGTTGAAAAACTCACCATAACTAAACTTAGAATATTATTATTCTTACATTATGAATGTTATGATGTAAGAACTGCAGAAGCAACTGAGTAAATTAAGTGCCCAATTATTTAATAAAAAAAGATACAGATTCTTTGTTTAGGTCCTCTGCTATTTACAATAACAGTCACCTTCAAAATCAAGGTTGTGTTATCTGCTTGGAGGTAAAACGCTTTTATAAGGCTAACTTACTTAGCACAGCATTGTATAAGGCAGTATGACTGAATAAAAATGATTGCGTATTTGCAACACAAATACAAAAAAATAATGCTCAATATTATTTTGTATTATGTATCTTAAAACTTCCATGACTAACTGCCAACCGGTTAACTTTGTAAATTATAATATTATTTTAATTATTGTGAATGTGAGGACTATGGGTCATTGTTTTTTTTTTTTTCTTTCTTTCTTTAAGATAGATGATACAAACTGTTCACGCTTTATTCCTCCCGGAAGGGGTACGCAGTAACAGCATCATAGCCATAATCTTATGTTCTAGACAGAAAACCTTTTGCTATTAACTAATCTGCATTCGCGAATTATTTGCCAAAAATATAAACAGATATGAGTTTATGGAAAAATAACTTTAAATCCTACACAATAAAGTTCAGTTTACACTACAACTTCAAAGATTTTTATAACTTTTTCAATAGTGCTAGTCACTCTGAAATAAAATTCAAAAATTACCATTAAAATAAAGTTGATATTGGTTTACTTGAAATAATATTAATTTGAAACATAAGTTTGAACAAATTCTGAGTTGCTACTGAGAATTACCTATTGGAAAACCCAATAACACAACTCAAACGAGTTTACGAACCCAAGCCCCATGCGCAGCAGTCGTGCTTGCAACCGCTCATCATCATCATCATCATCCGGAATCATCCCCAGCTCGACTTTACCCACTGCTAAGCACAAGCCTCTCTTTTCTTGTGCCAGTCTCACGCTCCTGTGCCTGCCACATCCAGGTTCTATCCGCGATGGTAACAATGTCGTCCACCAATCTCGCCGTCTGACAACCGACACCTCATCTTCCAGTCCTTGCACACAACTCGGTTACTGCCTTACTAGTAGTTGGGCAGGACCACTGTCATTACTGCCCCTTGCAAGGTGTCCTGCCCAACTCCATTCGAGTTCCATAATTCGTTTTCCGATATCGAAAACTTTCGTACAACTTCGGATCTCGACGTTTGAAACTCGGTCTTTTAGGCTAATGTCAAGCATGCAATACTCCATGGCTCTGTGTGCATTGTGTGCAACTCTCAACCTGTACAGTCATGAGCACTAATATGTCAACACATGGCAACTTTCAATTGCGATTTTTTCGTGAAATAACGAATGCAACGTTGAAATACGACACATTACACAAACCTATGGGTTCGAAAATACGTTCTTGGTAATATCATAAAATTTCATTCAAAACTATAGGAGAAAATCGTCTTTGAATTAAGCCAAGTGTATACATACTTATGCTCGTGACTGTACACAGTCTCCTGTGTGAGCGTCCACGTCGCAGCATGTATGTGTACGTCATGGCCAGGCCGTACGTTATTGCAACCACCAGACAGTAAATTAAAGTAACTTTTAGAGAAGCAAAATATTATTAGAAAGCTATAATTTCTAGCGCTCATACACACGTGTGGCTGTGGCACGTTGTCGACGGCTGACGCCGACGCGTATCAACTGCTGCACTGTCCACCTGAGCCTAAAGTGCAGTTACATGAGCACAATAGAGATCTTAGAATTAGCAAGGTAAAGTTAAAATAGAAACAGGTGCATAGCAATAATAAATTGATAAAATTATCAGATAACAGTCTTAGTGTAGGTAAATGTTACTTGAAGGAAATATTAGCTGAAGATACATTTTTAAATGAATATTGTTTGAATTTATTCTTGAATGTTGATGAGCACTAAGCAGATTGCTATATCATTTCTTAGTCCCAGCTTTTTATGTGGCACTTTTTGTGCGTCTCCAGTCCTAGGCGATGTATTTAATTCTTTTAGACAATTTTTAAAACGTAATATTCAGAAAAAAAAAGTCGGAAAGAGTTATATCTTTCTTCTCTCTCATGTAACAAAATGTGTCTAAACGTAACGGCGTCCTTGAAATTTCAATGTAAATTCTCGTCGAATCGCCGCCTAAGAAGTTTCACTTCAATAATGTTTAAGTTAGCACAGCAGTTGTAAGATTTATGACCTATAATAAAATCTGCAACAACATACCACAGTCAATAAAAATACATAATACGTAAGTACTACTAGAGGAAAACCAGTAACGATGGATGTACTATGTGAATGATGATATGGTTAGAAAGGGGGTGACTGCCGCCTACCGGGATGACGACTAATAGGGAAGTATGAAAGAAAAAGACATTTCAAATTGGGATAAGCGTAGGAGAATGAAGATAAACATTAAAGTCAAAGTCAAAGCATTTATTTCAAATAGGCACATAGAAGGCACTTTTGAACGTCAAAAATTACAACAAATAGAATTGATTCTAGTCGCCTATTCCAAAAGGTAGTTTCCGTATGGAGAAGAACGGGCAAGAAATTCCACCGTTACTCTTTTAAAATTCTTTCAATATTTTACATACATTTTATATAATCATAATATGTGAAGACGATGCACCTATGATAAAATTACTATACCACAATAGGTAAAAGAATTAAAAATGAAACCATGACATAAATTAATTATCTGATAGATACATGGTGCTCACATTATGTACAAAGTTTCCAGTAAGTATCTAGAACTACTGTGTAGTAAACATAATGATTCTCTTTGCAAAATACGCCATGTGTCTGGCCATTAGTGCATGAGTAATTACATCCTATGGTAATTACTACATAATACTGTAGCACTGTAAACACGAAATGTTTTTTTTTTTAAATAACAGTACAATGTAATCTGCGTTCGCGATTTTATTATTTGCCAAAAATGTAAACATATATTAGTTAATGGAAAAATAACATTAATTCCTACACAATAAAGTTCAGTTTATGCTACAACTTCAAACATTTTTATAACTTTTTCAATAGTGCTAGTCACTCTGAAATCAACTTAATGGACATTGAAATAAAGTTGATATTTGTTTAACTTGAAATAGGGTACGGGTGTGCAGCACTGCGCACTTTTACAAACATAATATCTCGCCTTTACACCAAGAAGGTGTGGGCAGAGGTTTACACAATCACCACCAAACGCCAATTATGTTTAAAATCAAATTTAATTAAGGGCTAGTCTGTTGCCACTAGCAGTACTTAGTCAGATAGGAAACTCCGACCTCATCTAGTTTTTAAAACATGATTGACATGTAAAAATGTTAAAAGTGAAGCCGACCCCAACATAGTTGGGAAAAGGTTAGGCAGGTGATGATGTGTTATAGTAATAGTGTTTGTGCAAATCTACTTACAAGAAATAAAATCATTTAAGTAATAACCATGGTATAAAAGTGCTCTCCGAGGCACGGAGGGGTCTTGGTATGTAAAGATGGTTACCCATCCACGGACCAACCGCGGCAAGCGTAGCTTAACCTGATTGATCGACCCGTGCGGCTGTTATTATTTAGCCACTAGCCCCTATGAACTTTATTTTATATGATAAACTTGATTACCAAACAATGTTTTTTCCCAGGTATGGGACACAGCGGGCCAGGAGCGCTTCAAGTCGCTCCGCACTCCCTTCTACAGAGGATCCGACATATGCATTCTAGCGTATGCTATCGACGACCGCAGCTCTTTCAACAATATCAAGATGTGGCTCAACGAGTTCCTGCATTACGCTGGAGTCAAGAATGGCATCGATAGATACCCGTTCATGGTTGTTGGGAATAAGGTATGTCTTTATACTGCATAACTATACTTATATCTATACTAATATTATAAAGCTGAAGAGTTTGTTTGTTTGTTTGTTTGTTTGGTTGAACGCGCTAATCTCTGGAACTACCAGTCGGATTTGAAAAATTCTTTTTGCATTAGATAGCCCAATTCTTGAGGAAGGCTATAGGCTATATAACATCACGCTGTGACCTTTAGGAGCCGAGCAAAACGAAAAAAAGTCAGAAAGAACGCTAAGCAAAAACGAAGTAATAGCGCGGGCAGGCGATGCGATGCGACGGGGTGGGTCGGGGAACAAGAAATTTCACGCGGACGAAGTCGCGGGCAGAAGCTAGTTATTAATAAAGCTGAAGAGTTTGTTTGTCTGTACGCTCTAATCTCTAGAATTACCAGTCGGATTTGAAAAAATATTTTTGAATGGCCAAATAAAAAGTCAAGACATAGCGCTGCGAACAATACAGTGAAGCATGCAAAACTACACCTCGCTCACGCACAGTGCGAGCATGTATATAGCCCAATTCGTGAGGAAGGTTACAGGATTTTAACATCACGCTACGACCCTTAGAAGCCGAGCAAAAAGAAAGAGTCGTAAAAAACGCTAAGTGAAATCGAAGTAAAGGCTCCTACAAACAGGCGCGACACGCGATAAAATCGCGCGCGACACAAAGGCACCGCTAGTCTATACTAATATTATAAAGCTGAAGAGTTTGTTTGTTTGTTTGTTTGTTTGTTTGGTTGAACGCGCTAATCTCTGGAACTACCAGTCGGATTTGAAAAATTCTTTTTGCATTAGATAGCCCAATTCTTGAGGAAGGCTATAGGCTATATAACATCACGCTGTGACCTTTAGGAGCCGAGCAAAACGAAAAAAAGTCAGAAAGAACGCTAAGCAAAAACGAAGTAATAGCGCGGGCAGGCGATGCGATGCGACGGGGTGGGTCGGGGAACAAGAAATTTCACGCGGACGAAGTCGCGGGCAGAAGCTAGTTATTAATAAAGCTGAAGAGTTTGTTTGTCTGTACGCTCTAATCTCTAGAATTACCAGTCGGATTTGAAAAAATATTTTTGAATGGCCAAATAAAAAGTCAAGACATAGCGCTGCGAACAATACAGTGAAGCATGCAAAACTACACCTCGCTCACGCACAGTGCGAGCATGTATATAGCCCAATTCGTGAGGAAGGTTACAGGATTTTAACATCACGCTACGACCCTTAGAAGCCGAGCAAAAAGAAAGAGTCGTAAAAAACGCTAAGTGAAATCGAAGTAAAGGCTCCTACAAACAGGCGCGACACGCGATAAAATCGCGCGCGACACAAAGGCACCGCTAGTCGCGCAACGAGCGGTGCCTTTGTGTCGCGCGCGTTACGTTGCGTGTCGCGCCTGTTTGTAGGAGCCTTAATACTGCGGCTTGTACAGTGATTGAAATGTCACGGGCGCCAAATCTGATACGTACTGAATAACCTTTGCTATGCGGTAACTTACTTCACTTTACTGTGTCAATAGTCTTGCTTGAACTACGAAAAACGCCCTTATTGCTTGGAATTAAAGGCACTGTCAAAGTCACATTGTTACTATGTATGGGCGTGCGGGTGAATGTACCTATAGTACCTAATGTGCTAAAACATGAAGGGGTCATTTTTAAAGTTCATTAAAACTAATGTAGTACAAAGGTTGCGTGATTTGGTGCGTACGACTGGACATCAAAACACCCCTCAAACAAGGGTACCTACACGTGAGGTTTTTAACACGGAATAAAATAAGTACCAGTAGGTAGGTTAAATATTACGGTATGATTGCGTGCGTAGGATACAGTTTATAGAACTTTTATGAGAGCAGCCAAACCAGAGTAGTGAAAAGATCGTTGTGTTGGTTTCCTACAGTACGCGCAGTCAGTTACGCGACCAAAACGAGAAACGCAACCTTAGGGTGCGTTTCCACCGAAGCGGAGCTGTGCAGAGTGGAGCGGAGGCGTACAGGAATCGACCAATCACAGTGGTTGAAATCCTCAGCGCGTCACTCGTCTCGTCTATGATTGGACGATTCCTGCACGTCACCGCTCCGCTCCGCCCAGCTCCTCTTCAGTGGAAACGCACCCTTAGTCCGTTACTGCGGCGACCGCCATAGAGCGCGAGCGTCCGCAATTAACCGGCGAATAACGTCACTGAAACTTTATTTATGAGAGTAAGTTGCACGCTCAGACCATTTTATTTGGTCTGAGGTTGCATGGTGTGTTTTCTAGGAAACCGGTTTCGGCCCTTCTTTAAATATATCCGGAAACAGGCGAACAATTAAGTACCAAAAGCAAAGGCTTTTGGTTTAATTTATTTTCAACCAATTTATACAGTACCTACCTACCTACATTGCTACTAACCTTAGTCCTAAGATAACTAATTTGTTACTAACAAAATATGGACATCCTAGTCTGAAATAAACAAATTTTATTTATTTTATTTTTTGGTACTTAATTGTTCGCCTGTTGAAAAAAAATTAATAAAGATTTTTTTTTTTTTAAATATTGAGGCCGGAAATCTATACTAATCTATACTATATATTATATATTAATATTATAAAGCTGAAGAGTTTGTTTGTTTGTTTGGTTGAACGCGCTAATCTCTGGAACTACCAGTCGGATTTGAAAAATTCTTTTTGCATTTGGGATGCGACGGGGTGGGGAAATTTCACGCGGACGAAGTCGCGGGTAGAAGCTAGTCCCTAATAATCACCGTTCCCTTTTATTTTTCTTAAGTAGTTTTTCCGGGTCATTGCCATTAAAACTCATAGGTACAGGCATTCTTTCCTGATGTGGGTGAACACTAAGCAATATTGCTCAATGTTACTTTTCCTTATACAATGCATTACAATTAATAAACATTTATTGTAACACGACCATCAGTTATTGCAAAAGTATATCAGTTTTGCAATTGTTTTTCTCGTTCAATTAACTGCTATTCAAGATTATTCAACTATAGCATTGGTAATATTATAAGTATTTATAAGCAAAATATAAAATTATTAATAAGTGAGTCACAAAGAATACCCAATGTATTCGAGTACGGTCTTAAAAATAATACATATATTTCTCGGGTATAGATAGGTACTGTGGATTTCTAATGACGTTTATTGTTTTATTTATTTTTTTACTAGCCTTCTCTCTCCCACTCCTGGGCAAAGGCCTCCCTCCACTCCTTCCATCTTTCGCGAGCTGCGCGTCCTCCTTCCAGTTTTGACGGAACCTATCCAGCTCGTCCCGCCATTTCCAACGTGGTCTGCCGCGACCCCGCCTCACTGTCTCGAGGCACAAATTCTGTGCTGTTTGGGCCCACATTCTGTCCGGCATGCGGCAGACATGTCCTGCCCAGTCTCATTTAAGTTGGGAAGCCTTTTGAGCCACGTCAGCTATCTTAGTTTTGGAGCGCAGTATTGTGTCTCGGAACACGATCCGTTAATGTAACATCTAGTATACTGCGCTCCATTGCTCGTTGGCAGACCTTGAGTTTAGACTTCTGGATGTCAGTCAAAGACCAAGTTTGTGGACCAATTCGCATGTCCGTTTCAGTGCCACAGACAACTCACCCTCACATAGTTCCTACAAGGACCAGTAAGAGCAGCCATTGGTTTCATTTCAATCGGTGAAAATACAGAACAAATGTACACAGTATAATTTCTAGAAATGGCCGTAAATAAAATACGCCAATTTAACAGCAAAAACAATTAACAGTCATGCGTCACATCATTCTAAACACAAAGAGACACGTCCAAGATTTCTTTTGCAAAACTGTGACAACGACCATTACAACTTTTGAATTAGTCATTATAACACTTTCTATACACGATTGCTTTTTTTCTTTGCTCCACTTCGGGTCCTCCCAGAGACGTTGGTGCGGGGAAAAACACAACGTAACTGCTGAACTGGTTATGACTGATGAAATAACGTTGGCTGGTTATACTTTACTAGCTTCCGCCCGCGACTTCGTCCGCGTGAAATTTCTTGTTACTCCGACCCACCCCATCGCATCGCATCGCCTGCCCGCGCTATTACTTCGTTTTTGCTTAGCGTTCTTTCTGACTTTTTTTCTTTTTGCTCGGCTCCTAAAGGTCATAGCGTGATGTTAAATAGACTATAGCCTTCCTCAAGAATTGGGCTATCAAATGCAAAAAGAATTTTTCAAATCCGACTGGTAGTTCCAGAGATTAGCGCGTTCAACCAAACAAACTCTTCAGCTTTATAATATTAGTATAGATAGATTCAAATGTTATAGACGTCGCGCGTCGTCGCGTGTCTTCATGTTACGCAAGTGGTAAGCCGTGTAGATTATGCGATGTCATTAATAAAATGTGATTAGACTACACAACGAATACATTAATTGAGGCCAGTTGTTGCATTTCACGATGACGCGTCAGTCATTTGAATTTGAACCTTATTACCATTTGTGCATGCACTAATGTAGTCTATTGCAGCTACTTTTAGTTTTTCTTTTCTTTTGAAAATAGTTCCTTGTATGTATGTATTTATAAAAGTTTACAGTAGCCTTTTACTTTGCCCCACAAAACCGTTTTCATGTATGTCTGTGGGAACAGATCATCAATACTTACTTATTTATTACTAAAAATAAAACTGAAGAGTTTGTCTGTTTCAACCCGCTAATCTCTGGAACTACAGGTCGGATTTGAAAAAATATTTTTGCATTTGATAACTCAATTCCTGAGGAAGGCTATAGGCTATTTAACATCACGCTAGGACTCTAAGGCGTCGAGCTGAAAGAAAAAAGAAGTAAGACAGAACGTTAACTGAAAACGAAATAATAGCGCGGGCAGGCGATGCGTTGCTAAGTGACGCGGTGGGTCGGGAGAGCAAGAAATTTTACGCCAACGAAGTCGCGGGCAGAAACTAGTACAAAATAAAGTGATAAAGTTAGGAAAAAATGTTCAGGCGCATCATTATCTCTTCAACTTCTCATAAAGTTAAATAAGGCGTTATCACCTCATGGGATTAATTTTATTTCTACTTTTGCAAGGCCTCCCCAGAGTTTTTGACGTCATCCGTTTTACAACTTCTACTATACTTAATATCTTCATAATTTCCGTACTTATATCTATTTCAGTCAGACGTATCTTCAAAAGATAGAGAGGTGTCCTACGACCAGCTGAAGCAATGGTGCGAAGAGAACAAGATCGCGACCTACATAGAGACATCGGCCAAGAACGATAATAATGTCGTCGAAGCATTCTCTATGGCTGTACAGAGGTGAGTTAAAAGTTAAATAAATTAAAAAAAAAACTAAGTATAACATTACATAATATTGTGCCTTGTTACCCCGAAGAGTTAGATGCCAGTTATGTTTAGGAGGACTACAGGACCTAAACGCAAAAAACGCAAGGTTTATAATGCCTAAAAGTATATTAACGACTACAGTAAACAAAATCAGAAAAATATATGATATTCTTCAGGATACATGCTAGTTAGATAGTGTGTTTAAAACAATACTTACAACTAATTTTATACGACAGAAAAAAATTATGAAGGTACCTCTAAAAACTTTCTTTTCACAATAAAAACCATACTTATATACATACAATCATTCTGATTTTTTGTCAGATTATTCTACAAGCAACATACTAAAGCACTAGTGTTTTAATTTTTTAGTCCAAACATTAGATTTTTGTAAATAGGTAATTGCTTCATATTTTGCAATAAATTTTACCAGCGTTATGTCATCGTACTTCTCTTTCTTTTCTATGCAGTCCGACAGTGACTGCGCTTTAGGTCATGTTATCCCCTTAAGTCCCACCCATGATATAGGGAGCGAGCCTATTGTCATCGACCGGGCAGAAGTTCAGACTCTGGGCTGCTACAGAGAAATTGCAGATGGAAAAACCCAATAACACTTTGCCTGAAAGGTTAATAGAAACCAGGACCTCATGCTCATCAGTAGCGAACACTAGGCCAACGAAGCATCAAAATTTGTATGATAAAATCTCTTTAATCTATATCGATAGACAAGTTCTTGTCAACCTCATAATCGTCATCTCACATTGCTGACTCAGAGCCTTATGATGATCTATGGTACCGTATGAGTCATATGGGTACATGAACCATAACATTTTTTCACAGAGACCCGGCTCTTCTCAGTAAAGACTTATTAGGTGATTCATTTATTTAATCACCAATTTAGCTGATTGTGGCGTTTTGTTGTTTGTACGTGGACAAGCTTAGGTTGAACATATTTATGGGAAGATACGCCGATGATGTTGACGGAAAAACGAAATCTAGCTTCTTATCTCCTGTTTGTGCAAACACTTTAGGCTTACCCTAAGCTTTATACACTGGTTGATAATTTTGTTGTGTCGTAGGTATGTTGTTAAACTTCCTGGTTCCTAGTAGAATTGAGGATAAATTAAATACAGCTTCAGTTTGTTGTAGGTACTAAGGTCACTGGAAATAATTTGTCAGATTTTTGTATTGTTATTGTAAAAGAAGACTGGAAGTGACCTTTAGTGGGTTACAGGACCTAAACACAAAAAAACGCAAGTTTTAGAAACAATAAAAGTATATGATCGACTATGGTAAACAAAATCAGAAAAATATATGATATTCTTCAGGATATATGCTAGGTAGATAGTGTGTTGAAAACATAATACAATTACTAATTTGATACTATAGAAAAAAATCACTTTTTTACAATAAAAACCATACTAAGTAATAAACTTACAATCATTCTGTTTTTTTGTCAGATGATTCTACAAGCAATATAAGTACTAAAATACTAGTGTTTTCGTCTTATGAGTCCAAACAATAGACTTTTTGTAATTAAATAATTGTTTCATATTTTGCAATAAATTACCAGCATTGTGTCATCGCGCTTCCATTTGTTTTCTATGCAGTCCGACAGTGACCGCGCTTTAGGTCATGTAAGCCCCTTAATACTATTAGCAAATAAATGTTATTAATATTAATTAACTTCTGGAATGACAACCGGCCGCGTACCGCAAAGCGCAGCGCGGTTAGATTACACAGGTCCACAAGGTTGGCTAATGACTAGGAAACCTATTTAATAAAACTAAAGGCTCCTTCAAACAGGCGCGACATGACACGCGACACAAAGGCATGCGGTGCCTTTGTGTCGCGTGTCGTGTCGCGCCTGTTTGTAGGAGCCTTAAATGGCGACAATCTGAGAGCTTTACAAGTTTCTATCAAACATTTTCTGCTTTATTAAACAGCGTCTCAGGTAGTGAAAAATGTAACAAAAACTATGTATATTTTTTTTTACAAATATGTCGCATTGTCAGTTATATAAAATAGGGCCCTTGTGGAGGTTACAGGAATCTGCTGGAAGCAGTATGCACAGGGCCGGTTTTTATGGCAGTGCTTAGGTGAGGCCTATTCGTCTTCCGGCTGAACGATGATGATGAAGTTACCGTTGGTTATAGAGGTATGAGGTACAGGGTGGAAAGTTCCTCATTCTCCATAGAAACGGGAGGATCCTCCGACCAGACGGACTAGAAAACACACCACGTGTTTGCTAGTCCCGCGGATAACTCTGCTTTCCATTAGGAATTTCTTAGGCTGCCCTGAGTTTGGAAGTTGGCGGTGTGATACCCCCGTGCCTCGGAAAGCACGTTAAGCCGTTGGTCCTACGTCTGATCTCTCTCCGGTCGTGTCGGATTGCCGTCCCATTGGACTATGAGAGTGAGGGAAGAGGGAGTGCACCTGTGTCTGCGCGCACACTTGTGCACTATAATATCTCCCGCGCCGAAGGCTAAACTCCGTTGAGATTGGCCGCCGTGGCCGAAATACGATCTGGAGGACTTTATTTAGATGCTACCACGGCTGTCCCATTTCAAAACCTAGTAAGGGACACTTTTTACAAAAATCGTTTTATTACATAATCTTGCTAACCTGGAAGGTCTCTACCAAATACAAAAACACCAGCGTTTTAAACTTACATAAAAAGAGATATATTTAAGCATCGATACCTAGTAAGTGCATCTTTCACTCCCTAGTGACCTTTTAAAACCTAATAAGTCACTTTAACCAATTCAAAAAATACTTTCCATAGGCTGACCAATATTACGTTTATGCGCTCTCCTGTAAAATTTCATTTTAAGTCCTTACTAGGTTTTGAAATGGGGCAGCCGACCATAGTAGATACTACCTATAAATATGAAATTTCGTTCTTCCAGATGGGTAGAACTCGAACAGAGAGCAGAGAAGGAGCTGGGCTTGCTCCACCATCCGGACACGGTGACGCTGCACGGTTCCACCACAGCGTCGAGCATCAGGTCCACCTGCTGCTCCCGGTTCAGCGAGGTATGAGGCTCTGGTGCTACTTTCAGGTTTAATAGACCTCATGTGACAGAGGTATGTTGATAACGGACAAAGGAATATGGTACCTTTCCAAGTATTCTTTAGTTCTTACTCGCATTATGCCGAGTCCCTTCCTTGCTAAACTATAATGCCCCTTTTTAATAACACCTACATAAAGGCGCGATGTGGGATTTTCAACGCTCGGTTCAGCGCCAAAAGTTGAAAATCGACCAGCTCATTCATTTAGTTGTCGTCTTGTGTTAGCAAAACGGGCATTAGTTTCAATTTTATTTTCTTCTATTTTGAATGTTTGTAGATGTGATTTTATATCTAATAAACCGTTATAAAAATCTGTCTATCACCTGGAATCTCAAACTCCATACTTTGTCCGTTATTAATATACCTCAGAATTACCTCTGTACTAGTATCTAATTTACAGTACTACGTAATTTTCTACTTTGTCATGGCATGTGATACATATTGTTAATCCAACCAAGTTTTTCCATGTAAATATATTTTATTTAATACAAGGTCAAATTAAGTTATATAGCGAAACTCTGCAAACGATATCTAAACATTTTTTTTTTAATGTTTTTTGAGTCAACGATCGCTGGCACTCTTATAACAAAACTTCTATATGCTAAATACCCACGTTTGCAAACCAATAAATGTTTTGATTTGGCAGCCCCGGATCTAAGGGGGGGGGGGGCAAACCGGGGCACTTGCCCCGGGCGGAAGTTTCATGGGGGCGCCAAATCCTTCAGACAAGAATTCGAAATATCGAACAAATGGAGCCTCCATTCCTACAATCTCATAGGTTTTTAACAAGTAATCGAATCTTAATATAATATGTTTGAAAAACAAACTTTTCTATTTCCATACGCCCAGTTAGTTTTTGAACACAAAACAAGTGATTTATGAACGCATCTTAACAGATCAAGTAATTTTTGAACGCGTGCGTAGTGGCCGTGATCTTTCTGCCAAGGGGAATCCCCGTCACATATCTATACGAGCCGAGCCGAACAAATTCAAACAGTTGAACGTCAAGTGACAACACTGTTTGTTTATGTGGTTGATTGCGTTTGCGAGTAATCAGCGTTAATAAAATAAGTAATTTATTAGTGAAATCATATATTTATCGTAGTGGAATTCAACTATTTGCAAGTTTTTCTCAAACACTGAAGGGAGGGGGCGCCACTATCACGGTTTTGCCCCGGTTCGAAAAAATCGTAGATCCGGGGCTGTGATTTGGTAGTGTCACTTTTTATTTGTTTTATTTAGTCCAGTCACTTTAGGGTTTCACCTCGGAATTTGAGATAATAAGCTGGAAACTCGTATACAGCTTTATTTTGGCGTTCTAAAAGTTGTCTCAAAAGTCACATATTATCTCGTGTCTGCGTCGTAAGTTATTCGAGGTCAAAGGTCACGAAAATCGGTTTTTTGCAATTATCTCCGTTTCTATTGCTCCAATGATGTTAGCATCCAGTATCAAAATTGTAGAGCATAAAATTTGCGACAAATTTTGTTCTGAACATTTTTTCATAGAGTCAACCGTTTTTGAGATAGACAGCGGAGAGCACCCAGCGCTCAGGCATTATACTGTAATACAAGGTCAACCGTGAATCTCGGTGAATAATACCTTGTATATAGTTACTAAATCATTACAATATTATCAACAATAAATAATTAGTATTATTTATTAGTTAATACATTGTATTGAATGATGTTTTATATATATATAGATATATATATCGATGGCGAAGTGCCAATAACTCCTAACTGACAAAGTCAAAAGACACGTCACTCCTTTTTTTACGAGGTACACTGGATGATGGTGAAGGTTCACCTTCCTCTAGTCGTCGTTTTGATGCTGATATAGAATTTTTACTGGTGTATACTTTCCGATACTCGACATGCACATTCACAGAGGTTAAAGTATTTAAGAAGTCTATGTGACCATCATTTCTTTCGATACTTGCAGTTTTTAAAGTTTTCAAGCCACGCACTACATTCACAGAATCACCTTCAGTTAGAGACTTCCCACAAATAAAACACAAGTCAGCCATAATTATCAAAATTGTACGTCCGTCGTTGCTGAGATCTTCAACTAAAGAATTCAGTCAATAGAAAGTAGTCCGTTGAAAAAGAAATCAGTCTCCACATAACAACTGAAAATCTGCCACATGAACTATGGAGAGGTCCGCATTCGCAGGTAAGTATAGACATTATAGAAAAAGGTCGTCTTATAGAGGTCCGTCTTCCCAGTTATAATCTCAATAGAAAAATAAGATTATACATTTTAAACTTGAAAATCTGTAAATATTAAAATCTTTAAAATTGAAAGAGCAAATACTTAATAATTTTTTATATTTATAATCTATAAATACATATATATATATATATATATAAAACATCATTCAATACAATGTATTAACTAATAAATAATACTAATTATTTATTGTTGATAACATTGTAATGATTTAGTAACTATATACAATGTATTATTCACCGAGATTCACGGTTGACCTTGTATTACAGTATATATGCCTGAGCGCTGGGTGCTCTCCGCTCTCTATCTCAAAAACGGTTGACTCTATGAAAAAATGTTTAGAACAAAATTTGTCGCAAATTTTATGCTCTACAATTTTGATAATGGATGCTAACATCATTGGAGCAATAGAAACGGAGATAATTGCAAAAAACCGATTTTCGTGACCTTTGACCTCGAATAACTTACGACGCAGACACGAGATAATATGTGACTTTTGAGACAACTTTTAGAACGCCAAAATAAAGCTGTATACGAGTTTCCAGCTTATTATCTCAAATTCCGAGGTTGACCCCTTTTTTTGCCTAAAGTGACTGGACTAATTGTGTTTACACATCGATGGCCATCTCGCCTGTGAATTTTACTGATATTTCAAGTAACTATAGGTACTACCGAAGGTCCCAAAAAAAAAAAAAAATCATCATAAATTTTTTTTTTTGCTTGATCTTGTTAAGATATCGATCGATACCCGTCATGTGTGCAGAATTTCGCTAGCTAATATAATTTGACCCTGTAAAAATTGGATTGAATAGGAAACAATCAGCACCAATGTTTAAACATAGGTTATTTTGCACAGACAAGTTATTTTTAGGCACGTATTTACCTACATAAAATGTTTGATGCTAAAAGTATAAATATAATAGACAATTTTACGCTTGTTCATAATGAATTTTATGTCTGGATTTGCGGGACGATTTCTCATAAAATAATTGAAATAATGTAGCTGTAATTCCATAGTTTTACGCGTATTTAAATATACTATACAAACAGTATACGTAAAATATACAGATGCATTGTAAATGTTCCAATAATATGCAATTTGGTTGTGGGACTTATTCTTAAACTTATAATATTGCAAACTGAACATTCCGTTTAAGTTACAGTATTAATACTTCATTTTGTGAGATAGCGAGTGTCAACTTTCTTAGTGTTTTTTTTTGACACTTTTTTACATAAACGTGATTGGATTTAATTTACATCTTAATTTTATTTATTCTCATTTAACCCTTTACTTAGAGACATTTCATATTTGCATAATAAATCAGTCAGGTTGTTTGTATGTTTATTTTTTTCCATTGTAGTAAACCAAAGATCTATAAAAATGAGTTTTTACGTGACCTAATTATGTGAAATAATCTAATTTAATATCTTAACTTTGAAGCTAATACAACGTATAACGTTAAATGCGCAAATCCTTATAAGAGGTCATTGTACTCATCATTATGAACAACTTTTACTATGGGACGAAACATGACATCGCAAAAAAAAATCAGCTGTTTAGTACATTTTGACGAGTTATGCGAGCATAAATTTAGGGAACAACAGATTTTTTTTTTCGTGATTTCGTCTTTGGTCCCATAGTAAAAGTTGTTCATATTGATGAGTACAACGACCCCTTACGAGGTTTTGCGCATTTAACGTTACAACTTGTTTATCTAGATTTAATGAAAACTCGGCCTAAACTTTTGTACATAGGGTTTAATATCGGATGTATCAAGTATGTATTGTTGGTTTACTAATGATAAGCCTAAAATATATTGTCATAATTAACATTGGCATAACGAAATTCAGCATAATGATCACTACGCATAATATTATTAGGCATAAATGATTTGCCATAAATACTGTTGCATAATAGTAATGAAGCATAATTTTAAAATGCATAATATCATAAACGCATAATCTGGGGGCACGGGAGTGCCCCTGCCAAAACAAGCCAAGCGAAGCGCAAGGGCACTATCTACCTTTTCTGGAAGCGCTTCGTCGTTTTATGAACCCTCATAACTTGGGTTTGAATTATACCAGATAAACAAAATTCTCGGGATATAATCAATAGTGAACTTATTAAACATGGAAAGTTTCAATTGCATAGCTCTTATACTTTAGATTTTATTGATATCCAAAAAACCCCGATTTCGTCACTGACTGATGATCATCAAAACTCATAGGGTACTTCCTGAAGTCCTAGAAAGTTGAAATTTGGAATGTAAGCTAGTATTAGTACACAAACAACAACAAAAAAAAAATCTATAACTTGGAACTTATACTTCCGCAAATTTTGATGCTAGTTATCAGATCTCACGTAGAGCCAAGATTCTAACTCTACACGCCCTAACTTCACAAACTACACCTTAGTCAAAATATGTGGTTTGCCCGTTTCGCTACCATCACATGGGCGTAAGGTGAAAAATGTATTCACTGTTCATTACTTTTCTGTTATACAATAGTTCTTGTAGTAACGAAATAAGTCAATATGTAAAACGTTTTTATTCCATTAATACATTTACACAACTGTATTTCATTACCTAGTACCTAACAATCAACATTAAATTAATGGCTACATACACCCAATTATGACTTTTTATATTTATGGCTCATGATTATTAGACAAATAAATATTAGGCCTTTAAAATTTATGCAAATCCAAATTATGCAAAAAAAAAGACCAAATGTTAGTTATGCTAACCTTTGCATTATGCCAAAGTATTATTATGCTAATTTTAGTCATGCGAAAACGTTATGCCAAACAATATTATGCTTTAAAATTTTATACCAAGAGCCGATTCCCTGTATTGTTGTGTGAATTATAAACTTTCGTTAGCTTTTCCTGTTTATTCAATATTCTTAAATTATCGATAGAGTTATATAAACTCGTTTAAAAAAACTAACAGAAGTAGTTGCCGTCCTTTTTAGTGTTGTGTGATATAAATATTTATTGTTTGTTGTTGATAAAAGATGTTATAATTATGTACTCGTGTTTTATTTGCTTGGTCAACATTTATAAGAGTTTTAGAATGAGAGATATGTATTCAAAACCTACAGGAAGTAGTAAAACTTTTAAATGTACTGAGAAAACTCACTAAGTAGCAATATGGCCAAGATTATTTCTAAAAGTACCTTTAAAGTGTTTAAAGTATTTAAAATCAGGAATATAAGATCATGTATAATTATTAGTATATTGCTTATAGAATAATCTGAAAAATAATAAAATCAGAATGATTTTATGTATGGTTTTTATAGTATGGTTTTTATTGTAAAAAGAAAGTTTTTAGAGGTATTCCATGATTTTTTTCTATCGTATCAATTTTATTTTATTAGTTGTATTATGTTTTCAACACACTATGTATCTAGCATATATCCTGAAGAATATCATATATTTTTCTTTAATTTTTTGTGTTTAGGTCCTGTAAGCCCCTTAAGAAATAAGTCGGGTTTGTCCCGCCATCTCCACCTGCCTGCATGGCTGGCAGCGTTGCCATTTGCCAGTTGCAAATGGCAACGCTGCAGGCCCAGGAGTATGCATATTGAGATTTTTTTATCTTTCCCGTGTATGTCAAAATGGCTAAAATGCGACTTAGTAAGTTTTTGTACAGTAAAAGCTCTTTATTCGCGGGGTATGTGTTCCAAAAATATGCCGCGAATACAGAAACCGTGAATACGGAATGGTAATTTATATGGGATTATATGGGATACGTTCCTAGGTGACAAAATAAAAAAAGCAAATGTATAAAAAAATCAATTTAATTATTTATAGATCGTATACTTAGTTGATTCGTTGAGATTGAATGAGCGTAATATGGATGCAAATGACTATCCAAGGCGTAAACGATCAAGCATTTCTATTTTCACTTTAAGCGGTAACACAGTTTTTTTTTCGTGTCGAAATTAGATTCTCATTTTTTTTAGTTGTTATTATAAATTAGATAAAGAGCGGTAGAGACGTGTTACTCGATCACAATATTTGTAACGAATGTGAAAGACGAAACAATAAAATACGCAAAGCGGCTTTTACCATAGAACGGAACAGCAACATTTAAAATATACTTTATTCATTGAGTAATAAGGTTGCTTTCATTCTGTTTGTTTACATTCTCAAAAATACCGATCGCGGCGAAGGCGGCTATATCAAAGTCCACGGCGATATCATTTAACAACATACTTTAGGCAAAGTTGTAATAAGATCTATTAATACTGTTTTTATTAGTCCATTTGAGATTGACGGCATTTATAAAAAATATTGGGTAGTATCGGTAGTGGGGTGCGGCATCTTTTGACAAGAGGCGGCAGCAATGACGTATTATATATAGACACGTTATCAACCAACATCTCGGCGCTTAAAAACGGCGAAAATACTAGATAACTACTTATACGCGTAAAGAAAGGGAAAGAAAATATATCACCGTACGGCGGGATGTCTGTTGCTAGAGGGAGATAAATAAACATCTTCAGTTACGTCACAGGATAAGTAATAGTCAAATTACATGCTCATTGGTCGAGCGCATGAGTGACGTAGCTATCAGAGTCACTTCATGCGCCGGCCGCCATTAGACGCAGCGTCGTACAAAATAAAATAAAATAATCTAGTTTTGTAAACTTACGCGTGAAATGACACATTTTTGTCTTTAACTTTTGGGGTATAATTTTTACATCCTCTGAAAACACACGACGGCATATTTTCTTTATGTTTTGCACAGGTTTTCACATACGATATAAATTAAAAACAAACATACGTCGCGTCGCGTCGCGCGACAGGTTGGTGCGTGACTGAGCGCAAATGTGGCAATTGGCTTCATTTCATGTTGCCATTTTAGAGTGCGGACAACGTATCTATAGTTTTATACATCATTGGGCGGCAGTGCTAAAGCGGCAGTGCTAAGGCGGCGATCAATTAGATCCGCGAATAAAGAAATTTTTTGCCGCGAATATAGGAATTGGGTCGCATTTTTTTAATCCGCGAATAATGAAAACGCGAATGAAGGAAGCGCGAATAAGGAGCTTTTACTGTAATAATATTTAGTGCATATTATTCAAACTTAAAAAAAAATGTAATATGATCAGATTAAACTTTTTTTATACTCAAAACCTGATATTATAGAAACATTAATCCTATAACCGGGTTGTAAAAATATTTAATAATATAGGTAAACAAATAACTTAGGGCACATTCCATGCATATCCAGTCATTTTATAGAGCAGTTTATTTTTGCAACATTTTATCCAATGTTCGCATCGTATTGCATAGTAACCATTATTGTGAAGTTTTATGTAAAAGTGCATTTATATATTTTTATTAACGTTTTAAAGGTTGCATCATGAAAAAGCGCGAATTTCAGGCTCATACGCGAATTCCCCTCATAGATTTACTCTATCTAAATCAGATGCAATGTGTCTTAGATTTTTTTTGTATTAAATATAAATGTCGCTATGATGTTGCAGAGTGGTATCGGCCCCGACTTAGGAGTCGTAGGTCATAAATTCGAACCCAGGCAGACACTTCACTTTGTGTATTTAATTTCATCATCACTGCTCTCAAAACGGTAAAGGAAACCATCGTGAGGAAACCGGCATGTCCTAGAACCAAAAATTCGAAGACGTGACATCCACCAACTCGCACTGGGTCCGCGTGGTGGATTATGGTCCACTCCCTCTCATTGAAAAGGAGGCCTGTGTCCCAGCAGTGGGAACATTGTAGGCCAATTATGTAATAATTGTTATATTATGTAATAATTATTATATAATAATTATGATGTTGTAAAAAATATACTTACAAAAAAATATCAAATATAAACTGTGTCGTCTCCATTCTAGTATGAATTGTATTTAACTATTTATATTAGAAATTAATGTAGTTTGTACATTATACCTAATTATTTAGTTGTAATGCTGATTCTCACTAAGTGCCTAGCTTCTGGTTACCATATTGTTAAGCGGTAAAGTTATATGTAAATTATTGTTTTTACAAATTATGTCTTGGACAGAAGAATATCATATAATTCATATTAACATAGATTTGTAGTGCGTTTCATTACGATTTATTTATTTAGCAAAAATTATTGTGTGCAAAATTGTTTCTATTCATCATCATCTGTCTTTTTCCTATTGTCGGCTTCCAAATTGCCCCGTTGGCCTCATGGTCGTAAGCGTGACTGCTGACTTTAGGTCGGCTTCCAGTCTAACCTGATGCAGCTAAATACCAGTATTTACACTGAAATTTATAATAAAGCTGTTATATTATTTACCGATTCATTTTGTAGAATTGATAATAGCTAGATTGATCCAAGCAAATAAATAAATTGTAAAGAAATCGCAGCTGGACTCATTAAAAACGTTGCACTCCTTGTATTGATAAATAGTTAAATTTTATGTAAATTGCATTAAGTATTGGTAGATTTATTGGCGCAATAAGTAAATCCTGGTCAATATTTTACCGTCTCGAAAGTCTACCTCAATGAGTGTTGTTGATGTAATAATTTATGTATCGCTAGCGCTAGTTCACTTTATGGCTCCTGAATCAATGGCAAATGTTTGACATATTTCTGTCATCTTGGCACTCCCGAGTTCCCGACTCCCAAGCAAGCAGGTTTAGGGAGTGGCCACACTTATCTACGGGGAATCAGCTTGAGCCGGTCGATAAGAGCTTTATGTCCATGCAATGAAAACGGTTCGGTCAACGGCATTCGAAATCAATCGCGTCACACTAAATGCGATTAGTGTGGTAATATATTCAACACAATTTTGCCACACCCGTGAGAATGGCGAGCACGAAGACTCAGCAATCAGTTTTGAAACCATAATTACAATTACATCAATAAACTAATGTATTACATTTTAAAAGGCTCCTGAAAGTATGTCGATTAGGTTAGTGAAAAAACCATCATAATTGGTTCAGTAATTTTTAAGAAAATCGCTGACATACAAAGATAAAGTTCGAAAACACAACCTCATTTTATAAGTCGTTGTAGATGTTATGTAAAAGTAAGCGTTAACCAACTTTCGTTGCTGGCTGGTTTATTCAAAAAATCTCACTGTAAAATCTAAGGTGAAGTGAGCTTGAGATGAACTGTCATTCCACCTAATGTTATTATGCTAGGGATTTGAACTAGTGACGTGAACCGTGACGTCATACCAAGCAAAATATTGGCTAAGGAGCCATATTTGTATAATTTTAAAACAATGCACGTAGAATTGAGGTGACCTGCGCATTCGTCATTGAGGTTTACTCACAAAATGTAAAAAAAAACTGATTAAAAGCTTGATATTTTGCAGTTGTGGTACCTAATAAAGGGTTTGAAAAACTTCATGTGTTTTATTACTTGTTTTCATCGGCTCCTCTCGTGTAAGCGGGGCTGACTGCCGAAGGTGCGTTGGATGCACGTTGTATGTAACAACAATGAGGTAGGTACACCATGGCAAGACTCGATTTTTTTTATGGGATGCATGAAGAAGCCCCCTCGTGTAGCGCAGTTTGTTCCGCCAGTTACTCATCTGAACCGTGCGCTCTACGCATCCTGGACAGTCATACCCAACACCTTATTTGACTGGCCAATTCTTCCGTTGCGGTGGTAGAGCTAACGCCCGCCTGGTTTGCGACCACCCTCCCACCGGAGTCCGGCGTCAAGCAGCCTGCTGTTTTGTCGATGCGCGAGAGTTCCAGTGCCTTAGGCATCTTCTGGGCACGCTCGTTCCATCATAGACCTCATCCATCGCTTTCCATCAGGCGTGATCGAGGTCAAGAGAACATTCAGCAATAAAAAAAAGAATTATAGACGACAATTTTTTTGGTGTCAAACAGGGAGGCCTGCCCTTTTTAAGACTACTTGTACGTTTATCAGCTGGTCGATGAGCTCAGTAACAGCCACGTCGGTTGTCCTAAAGATAACACTAGCTTTTGCCCGCGACTTCGTCCGCGTGAAATTTCTTGTTGCCCCGACCCGTCGCATCGCATCGCATCACCTACCCGCTATAACTTTGTTTTCGCTTAGAGTTCTTTTTTTTCTTTTTGCTCTGCTCCTAAGGGTCATAGCGTGAAAATAAATAGCCTACAAATATAGCCTTCCTCAAGAATTGGACTATGAATGCAAAAAGAATTTTGCATTAGGTAGTTCCAGAAATCAGCGCGTTCAAACAAACAAACTCTTCTGTTTTATTATTAGTATAGATCTGTGTTAATAACATCAGTTACGCGGACATGGTGTTGCCAACGGAATCCTAAGGATGATCTCTGAGAGGCCAGAGTCTGCAATGCTGGGGAGGTTCATCCAGCTTCATGTGACGAGATGATACCAGTTCAATATTTTTTTGACAGTGATTTTATTTATCATTGAAATATTTAATAATAATGAAGATTTGATTTTAGTATTGACCAACATAGTTTTAAGACCTTTGTTAATAACAATTATTATCATAATATAGTCTATCAGAGTCAGGATGCTCCAATTATTGAGCTTCGCCGTAATCGGGTAAAAACGACCTCATCTTATCTTAATACCTACAGTTCGGGCCCCTTTAGGAGTCGCTAATTCACTAAATAGCACCCAAATTGCGTAACACACTCACAATCTGAATAATTTTAAGGTATATTGTTATTCCATCGCTTCATGTCTTCGAAAAATTTGTCTGCTCAACAACTTAAAAAACGCAATGAATTTTGTTGAACTGTCAAAATGAAAGCCATTGCTACTGTTACGCAATGGGGGTTTTCGTGAAAATTTACGACACAAGTTGGCACCACTGTGACAAGAGGTCTTCCTATATAAAATATATGATGAAGTTCATCATTCGATTCATTCATTCGTTCATCATTCAGTCATGACTAAAGAAAATATAGGCTCTTTGACAGATGTCTGGACCTGACGTGGCAGTGCTGCCACCTGGCGAACGTCATTTCAGAAAACCCTCATTACCCCGCCGGCATTTCAAATTGATCACAGAAAGGGTAATACGCGTGTGAGTATTGGCCATAATGAGTCAAAATAAAACAAAAAATACCCATTTAAAAAATTGTAAGTAATAAATATTTTACAGATAAACCACATTTTCTAACCAACTAACCTACGAAGAAAAGTAAAACTAATATTGTTTTAACAACGTTAGTATCCGAGTATGTTGAGATTATAATTATGCTTTACAGTACCAACAACCTATCGAAAAATTCAGCACAACCACAGCCATTTTTAAACTAAATGAAATATGGCAAACTATATCTAAATTAATATAAGTAAGTCACAAATTGAATTTAAGTATCATAAGTTTGTGGAAGTGTACGTAAGTATATTGAACTCTTAAATAGAATAACAACAGAAATATAGCTTTGGCGAAATCCATACCTGCATTTTATGTGAGGTCCATCTACAATGTGTAACTGAACGGAAGCACATGATGAAAGCAGTTTGTCAGAATCGTTTACTGAATTTATTTGTCATTTTTAATATAGGTAATTTACAGTCTACGTAAATTACAGTCACACTTCCGCTATACAGTCAGAACAAACTAAAATGGACGAAGTACCTACTACGCTAGACCCATAAACGTGTGCGACTTTGTGCGAGCGTAAATTTGTAATGTGGCCACAATATTCTCCCACAATCTGCGTAACTAATTTAAATAAATTAACAGTGTTTTATACATAATAGTAAAAATTCTTTGTATTCATTGAATAATGACTTTTACAATACTTTCTGATCAATTGGCTTTTTGATAATATATTTAGTTGCCGCACCATTCTATATGTTCATATCGTGGTATTAATCCTCAAGCATGATTTCTGTGCAAAGTCCTAAAGATAGAGATAGCAGCATAGTAGAAACTTAGAGATAACACAGAATTCTCGATGTTTTAACATATCGCCATTGCACCTGTGCGAAGCAGGGACGGGTCCAAATATAAAAATTTAAAAGATTTATCAAGCGATTTATGCCTATGAAATTGGTATGTGCAGCTTTCTTCAAGATTTATTTTAAATATACCTTTTTTATCTAGGTATATAAAAAATTCTCACACACATAAAACGCAGATATGAATCAAAACATAAATCTAAGTCATTTACCGTGCACAGCCGCGTAATAAAAATGTTTACTTATCAGATTTCAAATTTAATGGGAAACTCTTTGAATTCACCTTTTTATGACAATTAAATTGACTTAACTAGGTTATTTAACTTTTTTTGCGAGCGACTTCATGAAATGTGAAAGCAATTTTAGACATAAGCTAGAATACGTCATCATCCACATCATCGTTTGGGTAAATATTTTTAGCCCGCGACTGCGCGGCAATGGCACTATCTTAATAACTATGCCTATTCCACACTCGTCATTCATAGCGGTTTCCTAGCTCTAACCAGTTCTTCGCTGACGTTCCACAGCTTGACTTCCACATCCTTGTCGAAATCGTACTTTGAAGCGTACTCCCTACAATCCCGGTAGAATTTGCCAGTTTTACCTTCGATGCTGTGGTCTGTTGCGCAGAAGACTACTGTTTCCGAGCCCTGGAAGAGATTTTTGAAGATTAGATTTTTTTCGATTGATGTATTTTAATTAAAAGAGTAAAAGAAAATTTAATGACATGTAGTTTTATTATAAGTGATTTCACAGAGAAGAAAATAACAATTAGTCATTGCTAGTGCAGTATTACAAGAATAGTGTTGTCACTAGTAACTGGTAAAAGTCGAATTATATTATTTCAACATGCACATATCCTTTTTTTGTAGTTTTGGATTTGGTTTACCCGAATATGAATTTTGCATAATACAGTGTGTTAGGTTAAACGAGGGACATACTTTAAGGGAGTGTAGTATCCATAAAAATGAACAACTTTTTATTAAGTGACCAACACTGAAATCGAGAAAATAAAACAAGTCGCTCTATACATTTATGGTCGCATAACTAGACACAATGCAGAGAACAGCTGTTTTTTTTTCATATTTTTGAGTCAGCCCCATATTAAAAGTTCACTTAGGTACTACGCTAGGGAGTGTAGTACTCACTCCCTAGCGTAGAAAATGAAAATGAACTTTTTAAAGTATGTCCCTCGTTTAATCTAACACACTGTATAATAAAAAAATATGGAATGTAAATTTTTCTGAATTAGAATGATTAATAATAATAATTCGCGTTTTCACGAACTCTTAAGCGACACCTAAATTAATGCACGCTGTTGGCTTTTCAACGCCCGGCTCAGCGCCGAAAGGTCTTAATCCAACAGTGCGTATAATTCCGTGTTGATACATACTTCATTCTACATTGATTCAAAAGGCACAACTAATAATTGAAAAGGGTCTGATATTATAATATATGATTGTTGTACGATTGTATTGATTTAAATGATGGATTCAAGCCATGTGGGCGGAGTTCCAGCAGCGTTATATCGTTGTTGCAATTTTGCTTGCATGGGAGTTGATTTTATTTTTTAAATATTAGACATTGTAACTTATAACATCGCCTTGGATAAGTCTGTAAAGGTGTTATAATTGTGGTTTAAGTAAATAAAAATAAATAAAATATTACGCAAACTAGTTAATAGTTAAAATTAAATGTTTATTACTGTCAGTACCTATATCTTTTAAGACACTTTTACACGTCAATATTTTGTTGGTCAATCTTAAAACTAGATGGCTAGTTTGCAGCATCATTATTTTGACATAAAACAGACACAGATAAAAAACTGGTGATATCTTATTGTTCTCATATCAAAAAAAGATAAGGTTTTATCAATGTTTATACGAGTGATATTTACATGACATTTACAACATGCAAACGATTGCATGTTGTAAATGTTCAGAAAATGTATATTTTGAACTCAAGATAAAAAACAAAAAACACGGGCATATATCATAAAATTGACTTGAATTAAACTCAAAAAGCGTGTAGCGCTTTTTAGCACAATCTATTAGACTCGTTAAAACAAATCATATGAACCCAAACTCGAGCGGTTTACTAGTAGCCTCTGAAGAGTTCCAATATACACCTGGCTCCATCATCAGATCAGCTCCAAGATACCAAATAATAGTTTTGTCATCCGAACTACATATACATACAAAGTATAATTTCGATACGACAATTACAAATAGGTTAAAAATTGACTTCTAGGATTTTTTTACATTGCAGCATTGTTACTTACAATTGAAGCTAATAAAAACGTGTTAAAAAACGAAATCAGGAGAACCGTATTCTTTCGGTTATTTATTTTATACTATAAAGATAATAATTAAGGTTCTAAGATATTGGGGAACCATTAATAAATCAAAATTTTTAATAATAATAATAGGTAAGTACTTACTTGTTTGGCACTCCTCATGAAGGTAAGAAATATAGGAGCCATTATTAGGTAGTGGTACCATTTTATTGAATACCTGAAATATAAAAGTATTTGTTTAAAAAAAATCTGTTGAATAATAAAAAAAAAACAACATAGCTGTGGTATGGCGGGAAGGGGAGGGGTGATTACCAAGATGACGAATAAAAGAGAAGTCATCATCATCTGCCTAGCCTTTTCCCAACTATGTTGGGGTCGGCTTCCAGTCTAACCGGATGCAGCTGAATACCAGTATTTTATATGGAGCGAATGCCTATCTGATATCCACAATCCAGTTACTGGGTAATACGATACCCCTAGGTAAACCTTTCAGGCTACTAACGACTGTCAGATCCACGAATGACAGCAGGGACCAACGGCTTACCGTGCTTTCCGAGGCACGGAGAGGTCTTAGTATGTGAAGATGGTCACCCATCCACGGACCAACCGTGGCAAGCGTAGCTTAACCTGATCGATCGACACTTGCGGCTATTATTCCTTAGCCATTAGCCAAGTATAATATTGATAGTTGATAGCACGTGGCAACTGCACGTGGATATTGTGCCAAAGTGCATTTCGCCCAAAAATAACTCGTTAGTCGTTCCGTTATATGGTTTCGGAAAAAATTGGTTCAGATAAGGGCAAGAGAATGACGATGATGATGATAACATCACGCCTGTAATCCACGAAGGGTTAGACAGGTGTTTACCTATAGTGCGCCCACATTTCGCCAGTTGTAAATAATTTTTGTTCCTATTAAGTATTTAATTTACTGGTCATCTATCTGTAAACAGACTACCTCAAAGTTTGGCTGTATAAATATTCCAGTGCACCCGGGGAAAACAGCCCCCGCTACTTAACTTGCCAAAACGACACATAACAAGTAGGTACGATACTATGCAAAGTAGTTCCAGTACTTTTAGAACTATATCTAACTAGCTATTAACTTCATCTGTATGTATTTTGTATTAGACAAATAAGGCGAGACGAAAGGCGATACGGTGCCGATCCCTTTGATCGGCACCGTATCGCCTTTCGTCTCGCCGTGAAACAGGCATCAACCTAACGCAAACACGTAACCAAAGCGGATCAGAAGCTCCGATACGTCGAATCGGCTACGGCTAGGCGACGCTGCGCTTACGGCTCGCCGACCGCTGGTTGATGGTGCAGCAGGCAGGCCGGAGGGGTGAGAGGGGCAAGGGTGGGCGAAGAGACGTAAGCTTAGGTACGGAGAGACGTAAGCGTGGGGACGACGAGCCGTAAGCGCGGGGACGACGAGCCGTAACACACCGCATCGCGGTTCGTGAGCTTGTCCCGAGGCGACGCGATTACGTTACGATTCCGATTAGTGTGCGTTGCAGTAGGGAGTTTCATACAAAGAATACTGAACGGCTCGAGTTGATACGGTGCCGACTGTTTTCCGGTTTGATACGTGTGCTATGACCTATCCAGGATAAAAACAGCATAACGTCCTTCTCCAGGTACTAAGCTACCTATCATCAATTTCCATAACGATTGGTTCAGTGGTTTAGGCGTGAAAACGTAATAGACAGACAGTTACTTTCCAGACAGTTACTTTCGCATAAATACATATATAATACTAGCAGCGCCCCGCGGTTTTACCCGCATAAGTTTCGATCCCGTGGGTATATCGGGTATATCCTGTGGGTATATAAAAACTATCCGGGAATGGACATATCCATTCGCGGGACTCAAACTATCCCTATATCAAATTTCTTCTAAATTGATTCTGCGGTTTAAGCGTGAAGAGGTAACAGACAGACACTTTTGCATTTATAATATTAATATGGATAGTAAATAGTATGGATTAAGTATGGAAGAATGACTTTACCACGAGTGCTTTACTTTTAAAACTTACCTAAACAGATTAGTAGCACAGAATCCAGGGCAGACCATGTTGACATCTATACCAGTGTTCCTCAAATTAGCAGCCAGTGCCTTCGCGAAGTACGCATTCATCAGCTTAGAGTTGCAGTACCCAGGGTTATGACGGGGACTCCCACCCTTCTTCGCTAGTTCAACTTGCTGCTTTAAGTTCAGGTCGTCAAAGTCGATATTTCCACGCTCGTGCAACGTTGATGACACAACTACTATTCTGTAATAAATATGGAACAGTATATTGTTATTCTGTTTGACTCTGTAAACAAATCGTTTACATGCACTATTGCGTTGCGATGTGGCATGGAGGTAGATTATCAATTTAACATACAGAACGTTAAGTACATTATTACTGTGTAAAGCGAAATATAATAGTATAATATTACGATACGTGTGACTTAGGGGGCTACCTCGAAAATCTAAAATCTTCGAAAACCTACTAAGCGAGCGAAAGTGACGCAATTACTTTTGAAACGCAAAAGAAGAGTGCAGGCTATAGTGTGCGTGCGCTCGGAATAAAACGACGTATGTGCCAAAACGAATTTACTCCTTTTTTAACAAAATAAATAAATTCAATTTAAAACTACTTTGAATAAACTTTGATGTGATAATTCTCTATGTTTTAAAGTAAATTCCATTGAATAACTTAAGCGTTACGCCGTGATGTCGAAAAAAGTAAAAAAAATAGATATAAATTTGCATCATTTTTGTATCGTAAAAAAATATTGAATCGTGTATTCCTTTTACATGATACTAGACCAAAAAGTCAAAAAACATATACCAAAATGTTAAATATCTATTCCACATACTTAACAAGTTACACGAAAAAGAAAAACAACACTGTTTTCAATAAATCACCTTAAATAGTCCATTGTTGCGCACTGTGCATTAGGTAATAGATAAGTCGCACGTATCGTATACTATTTTATAGGTCGTGTGACCTAAAACCGCACTTAAGTCACGCTTTTCTGTGTAAAAATGGACTACTTAAGTCACAGAAAAGCGTGACTTATGTTTGGATTTATGATTTAGGTCACACAGTGCTAAAAAAAAACAAAAAAAAGTAGTAGAGGAGGGGGGAGGGGTTGGTGGAGGAGTAGGAGTAGTAGTATTTATAAAAGTTACTTAAAGTTAACGAGAAATTTAAACGTATGTATATGGTTAAACAGACGCTAATCATAACTTTAGGCAACGTCTATAAATAAGGGGGTTAATCTTTTAGGCATCATATTATTTCCCGAGATTAAGATATTCTCAAACTCTTGTTAAGTTTTTAAAGTTAACTCCTGTTACGTAACATGCAAGGTGTTACACACAAATGTTCAGGCCGGCATGATTCGGCACAGACTGGGCGACAAAATCAAATGTCTATTTTGTGGCCCGGCTGTGCCGAATCGTGACGAACAGACACATCTCATACAGGAAAATCTATTAGTACCTGACTATATTTCTAGTTTAAGATCTTCAACCTTGGATGCAAGGTAGTAACGAACATCATTCATAATGCTACATTGTACAGTTAGTGTGGTTTATTTATAAACGACTAGCGACCCGCCCCGGCTTCGCACGGAAACATTATTATTATTATACATATAAACCTTCCTCTTGAATCACTCTATCTATTAAAAAAAACCGCATCAAAATCCGTTGCGGAGTTTCAAAGATTTAAGCATACAAAGGGACATAGGGACAGAGAAAGCGACTTTATTTTATACTATGTAGTGATGATTAGAGTTACGTGACGTCTAAACGTCAAAAATCTATGGTTAAACAGTCGCTAATCACACCTTAACGTTAAGCAATGTTTATGAATAAAGGGGATTATGTTTATGCCTATGATCCGTTATCTACAGTAACATGTTTTCCATACCCGCGAGGCTGACAAGATAAATGTACCTATCGATTTTTTTCCATGTTTCCGTTCATTCAGTTGACCAAAGGTTACGTAACACCGTAATGAATGCTATTTATACTCCGAGAGTATCGAATAAGAAGCGTTAAAAGACGATAAACATCTGTATCGGTTGTGGCTGTTGTTTATATGTATAAGGGAGGCCACCTGGCTTATAATAGTTATAGCAGTTAAGAGTATATGTATTTTTATTTATTTATTGCTAGCTTCCGCCCGTGGCTTCGCCCGCGAGGTATGTCGATAAAAACTATCCATGGATGCAATCCATCTCTCTGCCAAATTTTATCGAAATTCGTTCAGTAGTTTAGGCGTGAAAAGGTAACATACAGACAGACGAACACAGTTACTTTCGAATTTATTAATATTGATATGGATTTAACTTGAAGGTTTTCGGGATAATCTGTGGGCTTCCATTGGGTAAGCTCGGTAAATTTCATGAAGATGGATTTGACACACATGTTAAATGGTTATTTTAGAGTTGTGGCGAAACATAACCCGGAAATCGAGATTGTGAGTGTGTTACGCGAATACCTTGCTGATTATTGTTGATCTTACTTTAATGTATGCTATGGAAAATGTTTTAAAGGTTGTTTTTGCCTTAAACGTAGGTTCAGAGTTTAATGATAATCTATAATAATCATATAATTAGCTAATCTGTGTAAATAATCATATAATTAGTTATAACACTTTGATATATTGTTATTATCAAATAGTTCTAACAATTTATTTTATTGTAAGTAATCGAATTAATTCTCTATATAAACTATCAATAGATTAGTCAAGAATTCAAAGGCTAATCAGCTAGATTACATTTCTAACGCAAATTTTTTTTGATTAGATTCTTAATAGGTAATTTAAGACTTACTTAATTTATTTACCTACAAAATATGATGGAATGAATCTCACTACTTTTTTTAATTGAATTTGTTTTTATTATTCTGATTCCTCTGATTTCCGATCTGCTTTCACAAGCCCTTACCATATTTATTGTGGGTGTTTATTGACAGAACAGAACTGTTCCTCCAGAAGGAAGCTGTCTCTTTTTATATTAGATTTTTTTTTGTGAACACGGTCCCATTTTTTTAGCTAATTACTTTCCCACAGCTGGGCAAAGGCCTCCCTCAAATCCTTCCAGGAACTCTTTTCACGAGCCATCTCGAACCAGCCTTCGCGTTACGCGTCCAGGTCATCTCATCATCATCAGGAGTTCACCTAACACAAGCATATTCTTGCTTAAAAAGTGATCTCCAACTCATTGTGTGTTTTCATTGTTTTAATTGCAAAAACATTTTATTTTTATTACATTTTTTATCTCGCCATCTCTTTCTGGGCCGGCCTCGGCGGCGCCCGCGCCGTCCATCTACAGGCACCCATTGTTTATTTATTTATAGTTAATTGGGACGGTACAACACCAATTCCATTAATTAACATAGAGACAAATTATTATGTTAAATGTATTTTATTTTAAAACTAACATGGCACAGTGGACTCCCTTGCATACTTTTTCTCACAAAACACAAGACATACACATAATATTACTCCATTCGTCCGCAAACACATCACATTCAGGGTTGGCACTGTTGGCAGTCAGAAGGGCATTTAGCACCTTTAGAGTACAACAGACTGGGGATTCGGCTCTTTGTTGTCTTTTGAGCGTTCTGTCACTGATTGGTTCACATTACGCTGTTGCTAGGGTGTTGGTATGAGCTTTTAAGCGGTCTTTGTATGCTTTTGTTCTGTGTTCGACTTCCTCCATAAGACGACACCGGCCGCACAGTGGCGAAAAATGCAGAAAATAAGCATGTTACGTTGTGCTCCACAAATTTAGACGTTATTATTATTACAAACGGTAGATTAGATTAGTTTTATTATAATCCTTAAAACGGAAAATAGCGGCCACTATTTTCCGTTCCGATGCTTATTTTCTGCATTTTCATTCTAAAATAAAAGAAATAACCAAACAAACAATGAGGGAGCGGGGGCGCCTCTGCGCGGTCGGCATCGTCTTAACTGTTTTCGATTCCATGTACTCATGCAATTTACTGGTTCTAATAAATAGAGGCGCTACGCTACCTCACTACTACCATAATTATTTCACCAAACATAGATTCTAAGGTAAAATGCAAGACTAAGGCGTTAATGAACAGCCAAACAAATTTTAATGAGTTATCAACATACCTGCTTGGTGTAGCCCTCTTCAAGAGATCCAACAGCAAGTTTGTGAGGTGGAAATGACCCAAATGGTTAACACCCAAATGTATTTCAAATCCTTCCTTTGTTTTAAGGTCTTGGTTCAACGGTACAACAACGCCTGCATTGTTGATCAGTACATCAATCTTGTTGAAGCCTGCCTTTACTACTTCTACAAAGTTTTCTATTGATTCGAATGATGCCAGGTCTAGCTGCATGGGGATCTGAAATAACACAATATTTGATATTACATTTTTTTAAATAACTAACACTAAATGATAAATGATTATATTTTGTAATTAGGTTTGCACAAACACTTTTACACGTCAATCATATATTTTTTAAACTAGATGAGGTCGGCGTTTCCTATCTGACTACTGTGAGAAAAAAGGTCCTTGGTCCTTGGTCACTGGTCCTTGGTTCGATTCTCGTTCCCGGGTTGGGCAGTTATTGGATTACTCCATCTGGAAATTCTCAGTAGCAGCCCGGAGTCTGGTATCGTGCCAGGATGATGGCAATATGCTTACCCCCTGATATATGGGACTTAAACATAACTGGTTAAATGTAGGTGTACTAAAGGTACAGACGCCAGCACATCAAGCTACTACAATCTGTCAAATTTCTTTAATACATTTTCAAAGTTGATTGGGAAAATTTGACAGTTTCGGGTAGCTTGATGTGCTGGCGTCTTTACAACTCTGCCTATGCACAATTGCTTTTCCAATTCACTTTTGACATTGGCAGAATAGTCGACATCGGCTTTACTTGCCATAATTAAAAGTAGAATAGAATAGAACCCTTCAGGAAATACAGGCGTGATGTTATGTTATTTAAAAAACTGATATTTTATGACACAACATAGGAGGTTAAATAGAGTTGTTTTTCCTAACTCCTGGAGCCAGTGACATAATTTTTTTTTTAACTTTATCATCATCATCATCATCATCAGCCTATAATGTTCCCACTGCTGGGACACAGGCCTCCTCTCAGTGAGAGGGAGTGGGCCGTAATCCACCACGCGGGCCCAGTGCGGGTTGGTAGATGTCACATGTCTTCGAAACTTTGGTTCTAGGACATGCCGGTTTCCTCACGATGTTTTCCTTCACCGTTTTGTGAGCAGTGGTGATGAAATAATTTTACACAAAGTAAAGCGCCTGTCTGGGTTCGAACCTACGACCTACAACTCGTAAGTCGCGGCCGTTACCACTTGGCCACCACTGCTCATACTTTGTAACTTTATCATATTGTTTTTTTACAATTTGGGGTCAGTCCTCTTTGGTTATCTTTTTTTATAGAGTATTTCATTTAAAGTGTAAGGAAATATTTATGCTTTCATAAATATTATTAATTTAATGTTACATTTTTCAACATATGATAGAATCAAATATAATTTATCAAGGCTAGATTCAAATTGAGACAAAAAGTCACTCAAACTAGCATTTATTTAAATGAAACCAATCACAGGCACTTTTGTCAAGAGGTTGGTCAGCCAGAAAGATGAACCTAGTTCCCCATTCCAAAGTGTAGTAGGTTCCTATGGAGAAGAACAGCCAAGGAACTCCACAGACATGCTTATAAATGTGCAGCTCTCTAGCGTAATAATATAATTGAAATAAGCTGCATCTCATTAAAACTTATGACTGTTACAATTTCATCTCATTAATTATTATTCACAAGATAACACATTGTAGGTATTTACATAACAAAATGTTGATAACCGTTGATTTGCCAAGAATAAATATATTTTCTCTCAACATTATAGTACAGTTGATAAGAATTCATGTCACTTTATTTTATTTAACACTAGCAGTGCCCCGCGGTTTCACCCACATAAGTGTCGATCCCATGGGAATATCGGAATAAAAACTGTCTTATGTCCTTCCCCGGGATGCAATCTATCTCTCTGCCAAATTTTATCGTAATCTGTTCAGTGGTTTAGGCGTGAAAAGGTAACATACAGACAGACAGAGTTACTTTCGAATTTATAATATTAGTATGGATTGTTTCCAAGCAATATTTATTATGAATAATTATATCATATCATATTAAGTATGACATTTTTTTTATACAACCAATCTTATCATGTCATAAAATAACATCACACCCATAATGCAGAGATGTACCTACCTATAGTACACCCACATAGTCTTTTATCATAAGTATGAGTAGGGTTACCAACTTTTTTGAGAAAAATAACGTAAGTATCAAATTCTTTGAACAGGAATAAAAAGTATTTGAAAGAAAGTTAGTTTTACAATCGAAATTTTGATTTAAATAAATAAATAATATAACTTGTTTTTTATTAAATTTATGGACGATCTGTTTCTCTCTTCTCACCACTGCAGATTCATTACCAAAAAACTCGGTGAAAGTTTGAAGTAGTAGGAACAGAGAGCAAATAAATATTTTGTTTTTATGTATATTGCCATTTGTCTTCAAAACTGGTTTGTCTTAAGCATAACTATATTTTTCTCTGAAAATTCTTTATATTTATTAATAGATTTTCTTTTTTGACTTGTAAGTACTTATCAATAAATAGTTCATTAATTAGCCATATGAGTCTTTCGTTTTACGCATTACAAAGATTAGAAATAAAGTATTTTTGCATACTTTATTTTTATGCAAAAGTATAAAGTATATATACTTATCGAAAATAAAGTAGGATATATGTTATTATAAAGTATGTAGGTTGGCAACCCTAAGTATGAGTGTTCCATAAAAGTATTTTATTTGAGAAATTTACAAAAAACTTATACATACAGTTTACTTAAAATAATATGAATATGAAGGCCAATTACAAGTTTCCACTGATGAAAAAAAAATGTATGACATAATCTTTGTCTAAATAAATAAAGGCTATTTTAATTAAACTCTAGAGTCATACTCATAACTAACTTATTCTTGAAGTCATCAGTGTTAGGAATATGCAACAACACCATTGAGGTAGAAAACAGGTGTTCATGCACTTCTAGTTGCCAAATGTCATGAACTCATGACTAATATTGACATTGTTATTTTTGTATGGGGGAAAGTGTT
The DNA here is from genome assembly GCA_963855955.1 of Luperina nickerlii. NCBI lineage: Eukaryota > Metazoa > Arthropoda > Insecta > Lepidoptera > Noctuidae > Luperina > Luperina nickerlii. The sequence goes on from OY979664.1 coordinate 5,602,051, forward strand.
GTAGGCGCGCATAAGTAGAAAATAGTTACCCTTATTTTAGAATTAAGTATGTCAAATAATATTAATAGAATGATTTTACAACGGAAGGTGGGACAATGAAAATAATATAAGTACTTATTCAATTAAAAAAAAAAGATCGTTTTTCATTTTACTCATTTTTACTTACCATCTCGCCCCCATTGGGCTGTTCCTTGCGAATGCGAGCGATGGCCTCCTTAGCCTTACCAATGTCCCTGCAGGCGAATATCACCCGTCCCTTCCTTCTAACTATGGTTTTGGCCGTTTCATACCCAATGCCACTGTTTGCTCCGGTGATGAGGAAGGTTTTCCCTCTCAAACACGTATTGCTCACACAGGTAGCCCATTTCCTAGACCTCCACTTACGAAGCAAACCCAGGGCAACGATTACTGAGATTGGAACCGCCGCAACGTACACCACAGTCGACGGCACCATGCTTATCATGAATTTAAACAAAATTAAGCACTACAATTTCACAATAATTGACTAGAATGCGCTTCGATATTACAGCACGGCTTATTACCCGTCCGTATCCGTATTTCGCACGAATTCAATTGATCAAATGTCATAATAATGTCATTCGGTCAAAGGTCAAAAACTTGATTTCGTTCAGAAATTTATCAGAAAAAAGTATTTTAACAGTATATGGACTGATATTCTCGATATCACGTTAAACTTAAAAAAATGTTGGTATTATTTATATTTTGCAGTATTATTTTCAAATCATTTTTAAATATTCAAACATTTTTCTATTTACCTATGCTAGTTTGCATGACAAAAAATAATAATACTTTTTTATCGCATTTATAAATTATTTTTTTCTTTAAACTATCGAGAATAACACGCGTATTTAACTTCATCGACCAATGTGGCGCCAAATCTCCAAATCAAAAGATCTTTAAATTTAGCGCCAAATATAAAATAGTTCCCGCGTGCCATGCCGGTTGTTTAATTTTTTAACCAACTTCAAAAAAGGAAGAGGTTCTCAACTCGGTTGTAATTTTTTCAATTTTAATTTTTTTTATGTGTGTTACCTCAATACGCTGTCATTTATAAACCGATTTAGATTTTTTTTTAAAGGAATACTTTATACTTTCAGATTGGTCCCATTTTTATCAAAATCCAGTTCTGATGATGGGATCCATGAGGAATTGAGGGAACTCTTCAAATATTATAGGCACACCTATAGGGATTTGGGTATTTTTTATAGTAATTCGTGCATTTTCTCTCCGAAACCACCATTTGGTGAAGTGGAACTGATAAAAAGACCACAGATGGCCAACGGAACTACTCAATAATAAGTAGGTATTTCACGGGTTGCGATTCGATTACTTTAATAATATGGCTGCTAAGCAATTTATGCTCGTTACAATGCGAATGGTGAAATGGAGCTGATGGTGGAATACTAGGAGAACTCCTCAACAATTAACGTCCTTGCATCGGGGAATGCAATATTTTGTAAAAGGCGATGGGCATGTTGACATTAGACTATTTTAACTTAGATACATTTTAAACAGACCCACTTAAAAGCGAGAAATAAAAACTAAAAAAAAACCGACTTCCAAAAAAAAAACACTACAAAGTGAAAAATAACTTTGATTTCGGAAGTCGGTGACAAAAACTAAAATACAGATCCAAAGACACCGACTTCCGAAAGTTATTTTTCACTTTGTAGTGTTTTTTGGAAGTACATATAAGTTAAGTTTTTTGACACAGATTATTTCGAAAAAGAAAAGTTACCTGTTGATTAGTTTTCGGTTCCGCACTAATCCCTCGTAAATAAATTATCTGCTACCCTACAACACAAAGCAACTTAGTTATTTTCATCGTGTGAAAATCATTACGCAAAGCCACTTCGTTATCACTCCCTTCCGCTCCACCCAGAGCGGGAGGGGTCGTTTAATGATTTCCCATTCTCAAAAAAAAAGCCACTTCGTTATTCCGCTCACATCACTTTTTTTGGTGAGAAAGAGTTCCGGAATCCGGGGCCCTGTCAAAATGTTCTTTTCCGGAGACATGGCCGAATCACGGTCGCGCAGACTAGTTATCTGATTTGTATATTTTTATATAATCAAAGGTTTGTATACATTGCGTCTCGCGCTCGGTTTTGAAGATCGAATTGTTTAATTTCCTGCAGAGTGGCAGAGTGCTGACCAAGGTCATAAAGTGCTTCCAGTTAGTTCACTTTAATACGTTTAGTTAGGAAAGGCAAGAAAATAAAATAAAATTAGTTAGCTGGGCCGTTTATTTGAAATACATAAGGGACAACTAGATAAAAAATCTGGATTCCAGACTATGAAAAACAATTGATATGGCAACATTATGAATATAATAATGTATGAAAATCTTTATAGGCGTTTACAAGTAGGTAGTATAGTAGATTAGTTTTAAAAATGTCTAAATTATAATTTATTATAGAATTATATAGAAAAACTTTAATGAGCGTTAGTTTACATACACAGGTCAAGACAATAATTTTTACTCGCATCATCATGGGCCAATTTTTTTAGTATATCTAATAAAATATGTTTTTTTTCAGATACATTGGCTTACGCAATGATGATAATAATATAAAAAATGTATATATGTAATGAATGTATTTTGAATATTTATTAGATAAATCGATTTTTGTCAACTGCGAGAAATACGTAGAACTAAATATAAAAGGATGAGGCATTTATATATCGACAGTTTCGGTATAGACGCAGACAACACAACATTATAAAGGTTTCTATTACTAAGGGCTACTTCTATTTTGCGCTCAAAGAACTTTACAACCAACTTATTTAGAGTTAGGTTAGGTTAGCTACCTATACCTACCACATCCAGTGTTTTACAAACATTCTTCGATCCAACAAGCTGTTACAAATGAGAACAAAATGAAGCAGAACCCTGAACATTAAACATATTTATCTTGTCTTTTAAGTTATATAACAAAAATATAAATAATTACACATTACAGCTTAGTCACCATATAGAATGCCATTTTTTGGAAGAATTGTTGCCAGCGCCGCAGCTGTGGGAAAGTCAAGGTGTTTGTACGAAAGTTTAACTTATCAAGCGTTAAGTGTTGCGAGACTCCTGGGAGTCTTACCCCGCGTCTTTACCCGCGTCGTAAATCATTAAAGTACTTACCTATCCATTCATGTCCAGTTGGTGTAACGTTATATAATACCAAAGTAATATATTAGGTAGGGTGGATGCCGATCGTGGATAGGAACTTATTTTTCTCTGTCAACAGATCGTTCCATACATGACTTGAACTTACTGGACGCCAAAAATGGCGACCCATAAACACTTAGGTTGCCAATAATATTAATGCAATTTCTCGCGTTCTTGTCTTTTTTTAAATTAACACTTTCGTACAAAACACGATTTTTTTAAGGTACAGTAAATTTGATAGGTTTTTCTGGAAGTCTCTAGAGCACGTTACATGCTTAAATTAATTTTTATCTTTCAAGCATAACATCCCGTTTTTATGTTGGCACCTCACGTTAATTACAAAACTATTTCATATTTTGTGCCTTTTTAAATGGTTGAATGGAATGTAAAGGTTTAGGAATATTTGACACTTGCATAACCATACTGTCCGTTCCCGCTCCAGACGATGAGTAAAATTCTAAAATGTATGTGGCGTAGCTCGGAGCCAGTGCTTTCATTTTCAAGTGAGTTGAGCATCAAAATATGGAGCTGAGTAGGTAGGTACTGTAGCCTCTTGAAGATATGTGAAGGGTCTGCCATGATGACTAGAATACTGATTATTGTTCCATGCCATTGTCACGACTGTATTTTTTCTTCCCCGCTGGCTCCGTACTCACTACGCCACATCAGTTCTGAGCCATTTTGTTAGAAACACAACCTGACTCATCCACAAAAACATTTACTACAAATACCTAATTATGTGTAAATTTCCATTAAAAAAATCTTAATTGAATCATCTATCTAAAGACAAAACACTAGAATTGTTTTATTTTGTTATTAATTCTCACTAATCGCTCGCATGCATTAAAAGCTTACGTTTTGTATAAAAATCTTTTCTTTTCTGAATAATAAAGCATACCTACTCCATCTCTTTAAAAAAATCTTAAATACAATCTGTGCCAATAAAGGCTTTGCAATAAATATCATTTTTAATTTAAACTATTGTCAAATTGCAGAAACAAGTTCTAAATCCTTAGAATAAAAAATGTACTTTTATAACACACGTCACAACGTCTGATAATTCTCTTAAATTAATATTTATCTAACGTAAGTGCACATTCATAGTAACGGAGAAAGTAACAAGAGGTAAATATTAGGTATAAGCACTACTCAGGGCACGCTATATTATTCCGTGATTCGTTTTTGATAACTTTGTTCAAAAAATCTATTAAACACTCTACGGGCCTCTTAAATATTTTAATAGAAATATAAATTGATGACAACCTCTCATTTAATTTGCATTATATTCTGGTAATATAAATACCTATTAATTCTTACCTTTTGTACAAAGTTAGAAAAAACTTGTATTATTATATCTTAAGATGTTAATTTTGCACGCATCCCAAGTATTGTGAGAGCATGTCAGAATTTCTCAACATAGATCTTATATATTTCACAATTTAAATATACTCAAAGACTTGCGCGGTTTGAAGACGCGCTTAGCATATTTATAATTATAGGTAGCATTAGTATTAGGTATCTAAAATAATCATAATACAATTTTAAGGGCACGTTAACATATACTTTTATTTCACACACGAGATTCATATTCGGAGATTAAAATTTAAATAATATATAAGAAGAATTGGTATTGGGAAATACACCATCACCAATAACCACAATGTCTTTTTCACTACTACCATTATCGGTAGGTGTTAACTGCCATCATTAGCGGCATTTTCTAACGACCTACGTTTTATATAATACTCTCACATGGGAGTAGACAGCTGGTGTCGTGACCGGTCTACGCCTACGTCTACGGTCGTTACTTTGCCGTCCACCGGCGTACCGCTCTCGACTTCACTGTCCGGCATGATCACGCACATGAAAGACCTTCCACTCGTCACATCTTTGGGGTAAATGGTCATCGGAATGAACCTATCGCTCGTGCCATCCACGTACGCTCCTAATCTCGAGTAGACTTCGGGGAAATGCTTTTTTAAATTCACTCCTCTACTTTCTAGCTCTTTTGATATGTTTTGGAAACATATTTGTCTAAACTTGTGCGCTGTAGCTGCATTCTTATCACCCGCGTTGCTTAATTTCGAAGTCAGAATAAGAGTTTCTCTATCCTCTGGTGTAGACTTGCTATCTCGTCTATGCCGTCTTCTATTCTGTTCCTGAATTGCAGCAGTTACCGTTTTACTTAGACGTAGTTTTGCGCATCTAGACACCATCTGTCTTTCCCATTTGACGGCACCTTTTGTCGGCACTTCACTGATAATACACACAGCCACGTATAAAATTACTCTCGTCTCAGGATTGTAAGCTTTACAAAGTTTAACCACTTCAGTGTATAATTCTACACCCATTTCATTCGGCTGAAGAGACGTCCACTTCATGAACTCCGGTTCACTTAAATATTGAAAACCGTGCGTGGTAAACTTTTCGGCTGACTCGGGACTTGTAAAGAATACTTTAACAACGCCTCTTCCGAGGGCCAGGTAGCCTCTGTGACCTATGGTGCTAATTTGATGTAAAGCGTCGGCGTCTTCCTTGGCCGCTGATATGATCTGTCTGCACAGAGTGCTCGCTCGGGTGTGCAAGCAAACTTTTCTGTGTTTCTCCCAGTGTGCCCTGCGGCATTCCTTTGAGCAATACATTGTGGTGCAATTGTGGCAAGTCTTGTAGTGTCGTTTGGCATCGGGTAATGGGGCTCGGGAGGGACATTTTGGATATTTGCACCTGACGAAGGCCTCGTCTGTGCTATTTTCAGTCTGAAGAGAAGCTAGGGAAGCTCGGGAATCAGTGTGAGTTAAGTGAGCATCGGAAGGGCGAAGGGCTGCGGCATCGAGGCTGGTGCGACGGTCGAGGGACACACTTGCTTGGGCAAAGGGCTCACTTCTCCTACGGGAGTGCTCGCCCTGCGCTGAACGCGGCCGCCTCGACTCTTGCATGTCGCCAAGATTATCAACTGTATCCTTGCCTGAAATAGTAGAGAACATCGATTAACTTAGTTTAACATTGATTTAACTGGATGAACCTTAAGCTAATTTATTAACAACAAACAATTTAGTAAGACTCAGAACCAAAGTTGTTAAGAACACCGGAAAATCAAAATACAACCATGCCGCGGAGGACACTTCATGCTGCCTACTCGATAAACGACAAGGTATATATTATATCAAAAGAGAACCATTTATACAACACGCCTAGACACTAGACAGGATACCTGATAAGTCCGTCAAACAGCGTAGCAGATAAATAATAAGCAAAAATAACTGATTACTGGTGCTTAGTGTAAGATAGATGTGGACCTAGTCTTTTGTGGAGGTGTGGTGATGTAATAGAAAAATTGGAACGGCTCAGACTTACATATCGTTCCTACCTGGTCGGTCGTGTTCGGGACTGTCCGTGACTGAGCTGTGGGTCTCGCTGGGCGTGCCGAGGAAGCGCGACGCCGGGGAGGCGCTGCTGTGCCCGCTACTGGCCAGTTGTTCGTACCGGGGACTCTGAGGACGGTTATTGAGGACTGGTAGGACCAATTGGGATGTTACACCAGTATGGCCTGAATTCCTAATTGACCAAATGCTGAAGTTTTTTTTTTGTATAGGTAAGAACTTGATGATGATACTTATTATATTTTGTCCAAATCAACAGCTGTTACATCAGAATCGAACTCGATTTATGATTTGTTTATGGGCCAGGATAATTATCAAATAATTCGCATTGAATATATTGCAACTTCAATTTAGCGATACTGCATGCAGATTGCAGATACAAATTGTATCAACTAAATATTGTATAAAAAAAGTCATAAGTAAAAAAACTTATGTACCTTGCCGCCCATCAAATAATAGGGACTTGAACCCTTCCTAGGACTGGGCTGAGGCGTGGGTATCCTGGCTGGCTGCGATGGCAACCCCAAGAGTGAGTCCAGCACGTCTTCAAGAGTAGTGGAGCCTGGAGACGGCCGCGTGATACCTAAGTTCAGGGAACGTTGGGAATCTTGCCAGTCTGGAAGTCGGTATCAATGATTCATTAGAATGGACAAAGGAGAGTTGCTTTGTGAAGACGTGTAGCGTGGTTGTACGTTTAATATTATGGTTTGAAAGACCTAGACAATACCATTGAATTGTATGTTGAACTTACCTTATCCTATAACATGATCTCATTGACAATGAGTAAGTACCTATGTCGGAAGTCCTAGGCATAGGGATAACCAGAGAAACAAGCGATTCTTATGATTGGAAGTGTGATTTGCAGACACATTAAAAAAAGTATCTTTAATTTTGACTTGTGTCCGAATTGCATAAGAGCAAAATGAAAGATTAAAAAAGTGCTGTTATAGTTAAATACGAAAAGCTGTGGAAATGTCAAAGTTGTCGCTTAACTTTCTCGTAAAGCAATAACAATTTAATAACATAAACTTAACTCACATACACATAAATAAAAAATAAAACAAAACATATAAAATAAAAATGAATATATTCAATAATCATTATGATTAAAACGTAACTAAAAGTACAATATTGAAATGACAATGAAGACAAATATCTGTAGTCTTCATTACAAACATGAACAAGGTACCGAGATTCTAACATACAAATATTATACCCTATAACTACGTATTGATATTACATTTTCTTTTAGGTACTTTTTATTTGGAATTTATTAGATTTAGAGAGCTGCAGTAAAAGCTAAGTGTACTGATTTTGGCGCCATTGTTATAAAATATAGGCGGCCATTACAAACTGTCATAGATTTTTTTTTAACTTTTTAACATGCATAAGTCGTCAATAGTTCGTGACGCTTTCGTAGTTCGGCGGTGCGAATTTTGAATGCAAAAATAATTTTGTATTTTTTCTAACCTAATCAGAACCTGTATAATTTACTTAGGAGCTTTGCCCCAACATAAATTACGAGGTGATTTAAGTAGAAGGAACTTATTGAAATTTTCTAGATTTCAGACTTATACCGTCACTTCTCACCACCACATCACATTATGGTTCTGATAACTGTTGGTAATATTTAAAAAAATATTTATAAAATATTATGTGAATAACATAATTGTTTTACGTTATTCAAATATTTTGTGACATTTATTAAAGCCTGTGTTTACGAATTTAGAACTGAAAAATATAGGTTTGAAAGCAGGTAAAAATGTATTTAGCACCTAAAATAAAACATAGCAACATAATATTTTATTTACAAAACTATTTATATTAACTAGCCATTAAACTAATTACTAGAGATTTGCATTAAAATAAACACACAAACAAAAATAATTTAATCTGTACATCGGACGAAATTATTACTAAAAGATATTACTGGTTCATGTCAGATTACTATTGAAATTATAATTATGGCAGTATCTAAAACAAAAATAAAATCTTAACTATGACTATTTCATTTATAATCATATATATTTGATTTAGGTACCAGAATATTAATGGAAACTGTATTTCCATAACAATGATTATAAAATTAATAAGAGTGAAACTTGCTAACAGAAATGCATCAAAAGTAAACATTGCATTATAATAATGTACCTTTTATAATTTTATGTTCACGGTATAATAATTATTTAGACGGCTACTGTCATTCCTACATAAACCATACATAATAATATTGGTAAGCTGCAACGTTACTTTGAAAATCATAGATCGACTCACCGCCATCTTGAAATAAATATAAAGCTGCGTGTGACAAACACATAAATTAAAAGTAAGCGTCTACAAGCCAGTGCTTCTTCCACAATGCGAAAAATTAAAAACACTTGACACAATAAATTGATATCGGGAGTCCAAAATAGTGCATAAATTGACACAAATAATAATTAATAATATAATATAATAATGGTCCTGAGTCTTACACACAGTCTATAAAGCTCTATTACACATAGGTTTTCACAAAATGAAATCCTTCAGCTCCTGAGAACTGAATGAGTTCATTTCACAAATAACTAAATACACAGAACAGCACAAAAATTAACGCACAGAGTATTAACGTAACATAAAAATTAACAAAGTGGACACTGCAGGTTCAGACTCTTAAAACATAAATGCAATTTTCATGATTTTTCGCAACTATCAAATTCTGTATCGAGAGAACTTTGAAGTTCAAAAAGGGCCAATGCCCAAACCACGCGTTGCGTTCGTCGTGTCGAATTATTTCGTTGCGAGCATGTGCAATGCTGCTTGTACACGGGAATGTGTCGTTAGTTGGGTGTGAAACCTGCAGTGTATTTGGTGGAGTGGAGTGGTCACGCGGGCTCACCGGGCGCGGCGCGGTGGTCGAGGCGCAGCGACGAGGGCGGGCGGGGGTGCGGGGGCAGCGGCGGCAGCGCCTCCGACACCACCAGCGGCGTCTGCGGGGACTCCAGTGGCTTCGTGCCTGGAAAGTTACAGAGGGAAATTGTAGGTGGATTGACGGTGACGGTTTTACCTATTCGATGAGATAGGACCTGCTAGTTGTGTGAGATTGCATAACTGATCGAAGACCGAATTAAATAGCGAACCCTAAAACAAGAGTAGATTTATTAGATCGTGATCGTGACTGAAAGCTAAATGCCAAGAATGCTTGATCGAACGACATTAACCATTAACATTACAAAGCTGAAGGTAGTCATAATATTTCGAAGTAAAAACGAAGACTATATTTTCTTTAATAAATAATTTTAATTAAACTGCTCACGAAAGGCAAGCTGCCATCGCAGTTACATAAAGAAACTTACCAACAAAAGAGCTTTCAAGCCAGAATAACTTCTGACTGGACCTCGGCGAGGGTTGCCGGTCGATGTCGCCGTTAGCTGGCTCTAATCCTGACACGTAGTGTACTATCGCTGACGTCACTTCCTTGATCGAGGTTTGGATCTCTTCTGACGCTTTTGACGCCTCAGACGCTTCTGATTTGGGTGTCGACTGGAGTAGGGACGATGCTAGCCTGGAAAAATACGCAAAAAAAAAGATGATAATTTTAAGTTTAACTTTGGCCAAAGAACAAGCATTATGGATCTATCAACATTATTGTTTTTATGTAGCCGAAAGTCTCGTAAAGTTGATTCATCTGTAACATTAATCAAGTTTTGTCGATAATTATAATTGATTCGTTTGATCCAAAATAATGACACTGTTCTATTCACTTATTGATGAGGACACGACAGCGATGACGTTCTCAAAAGCAGTTGTTTCTGCGGAGTAGACTTCACTTGTTTCTTATTCTAGAGAAGTTTCAAGCATAATTTCTTATTTATCGTTTCGATCTTCTTCTGTGTGTTCTTACCTCTCATGTGGCGTACGCGGAGTACTGTTGAGTCTCTCTTGACTCCTCCAGCCAAGGTAGGGTTGCCGCGCACTGAACGAGGATCTTGCTGACGGCGAGCATAGAGGACTGGTACCCCTGATGCTACTACGTGTTGAGGAACACGGTGACGTCTGTGGAAGGAAACATGGTATTTATAAAAGAGGAGGCTCTTACCGAGAGGAAGAAGACAGGTAGGAAGAGGAGTAAATATTCTTAAATAACTTTATAGACCTTTGTATCATGCTCATTGCTCATGTGTATGAAAATCGGTTCATTCATTTCGAAATACAAGGGCTTGAAAGTTTGTATAAAATGAGGTACGGCGTAAACGCTCTTAAGCCCTGTTGTCAATTCGATCCACAACAGGGGATAAAAACTATTTCGTTCATTATCCACCCAACGAATCACGTTGTCTCAGCAAGGAAGTATCGCCACGGTTCATTACCTCTAAATTTTTCCTTAACTACTTGTCATTTTACGGTCGATTGGCCGGTCACCATTTAAATTCTAGCAACATAATCATTAGTACAATAGACTCGTTTACATAACAAGAATAAATCGGTGAACGAACCGTTACCACGGAAATGACGGGAGAAGCCGTATGAAGGTGCCTAGCGAACGAAGAAACGCAGTCTTAGAAGTATCTACGTACATTACGCTTGAGTTGGATGAACTTACAGACAATGCTTTGACTGACATAAAAAGAGATTATTTTTAAGAGAGAAATGTTTCAGCACTATAGACTGCAATCTGAAACAACTGAAGGAAGCAATACTATACATTGAACGTGTTAATTAATGTTGAAAGTCTTACTCGTCTTTGTTTCAGGATTATTCTGAACGGAGCCTTTTTTCTTCATGAGCTCATCAAACAGCGACATCGCGAGGCGAACTGTGTACCTATGTAGTTCGACTCTTCGTTTGAAGCCTTCGTTTCAGTGACGTGATTAAAACCGTAAATATAAATAAACGTGAACTTGGCTCACGAAACTGCCACATTGGTCTAGTGGTCGCAATCGCTACTGCTGAGCATGAGGTCCTGCGGTTCTATTCCCGGGTCAGACAAAGTGTTATTGGGTTTTTCCATCTGAAATTTCTCAATAGCAGCCAAGAGTCTGGATTTGTGCCCGGCTGTTGGCAAAAGGGTCGCCTCCTGTTACATGGGACTCAACCATAATCTGGTGAAATGTGGGTGTACTATACAATATATAGGGTGCTTGGAAGCTGGATACAAAGCCTTAAGGGGGTGATAGTTGACACCATTTAGACCATTTTGAGCCTTACATGTCTTAGACGAAGTATGTTTTTTTTTTATGTTTTTCGCAGTTAAAGTTGGTATGTTATTTTTGACTAAAAGTTTGCAGTTTAAAAAAATGATACCTCGTCTAAGGCATGTATGGCTCAAAATGCTGTAAATGGTGTCAACTATCACTCCCTAGCTTTGCACTCAGCTTTTACACTCTATAGTAGGTACACCTCTGCCCAACCTTTTGGGTGTAACAGGCTTGATATTATATTGTCTCACACAGGGAGTAATTATTACGACTGTCACCATTTTAGTCTAAACTCCTCAAAGGCCAAGAAAAAGAAAGTCTAAACTCACTTGGTTAGAATTAAGCCGGCTAGTAGACCACCTGCCGAAGCTGGTGGTGTGTGGCGACAGCTGTGGCGGCGGCGGCTGCTGGTTGCCACCCAGGCTACCAAGTGAGGTGGTCTTCGAGTTGAGGCCGCTCCAGCGAGCTGCCGAGGCGGATGCGTCAGACAGACGCTTGCGGAGAAGGAAGCCCTCTCGGGGCGCGGGTGCATTCTTGTACCTGGAATGAGGAAGGAGTATATACATTTTCAAATGTTTTACTACCTACTTATACAAAGTCAAATTATATAAGCTAGCGATGTCTGCAGACGTATGGATAAACAATAGATGGATAAAACAAAAAAAATTTGATGTGATGATACTTTTTGGGGTCAAATACCGCTGGTCGCAGACACACTAGAGTGCCTCTGACACTCAAGGCATAGACAAGTAATGAGGTTACGTCTGGCGCAGATTGAATAATATTTATTTTTTTATTTTATTATTTGCTATTATTTACATACTATTTATTTATTTCTGTAACTGCCCGTGACATCACAGCGGGCCCTATCAGAATACCAGCGCTGCAACATTTATTTTTTAAATGTCGTAGCATCATGCTGAGATAGGAGCCTTTTGGCCTCGTATAGGACTTTCTGTTTCATTTTCCTTTAGTTACTTTTTTATATATAACTTGGTTTTTTATTTTGATGTATTTAGTTTAGTTTGTGATCTTCCTGTACGAGTCGCAATAAATACTTTTTCTTTCTTTCTTTCTTTCTTTCTGGTAGAGTTGAAGTATGGGTTGACAAAACCAGTTTTTTATCATGTTTAAATATCGATATCCATCACATCTGCTGAGTTTCGCTAATTTAATTTAACCCTGCATAATGAGTAAACTAGGTCATTTGTTAGACTTGTTCCTGAGTGAGAGGCTGAGGACGTTGTCCATTTTCTACAAAGATGCTCGTTGATGAATCCGACTTTCTTAGTTCCTTTGATGCGGGAAACTGGTCGTTGGGTTTGCCTTTTGACTTTGATGTTGCAGACTAAAAGCTATAGACTCGAATCTAGAATAAATCGAGACTCATGACAAAGCATAGTTTTGGAAAATATTACAATACAATGACTTGGCATGAAACTTGATGAATTTAAAGTTAGAATGAATTCGCGATTATTATCAAAGCTGTCAGTTTTAAATTGATATTCATGTCTAGGAATCACGCTAGAAATGGTTCTAAAACACGGGGCTTGAATAAAACTATGACTGATCAAAGCACTGGTTGATACAGCTAGGCATTAACTCATTTATGCTGCTTAATGTGATCACTAACTCGTCGCCAGTCTTTTTGTTTGCGTAATTAGCCTATAGTTTTCCCACTACTGGGACACAAGCCTCCTCTCTTCGAGAGGAGTGGGCTTAATCTACCACGTATGCCTAGAGCGGGTTGGTAGATGTCACATATCTTCGAATTTTTGGTTCTAGGACATGCCGGTTTCCTCACGAAGTTTTCCTTCACCGTTTTGATTTTTTTACCCAAAGAAAAGCGCCTGTCTGGGTTTGAACCCACGACCTACGACTCGTAAGTCGGGGCCATTACCACTGGGCCACGACTGCTCCTCTTTGATTTTCTACCTACATAAAGCTGATAGGAATATTGACGTAAGGTAGGAACCTAATCAAGTCAATGAAAGGAAATGTCATTTCCTATACTGGAATGATGCCCTAAATATGAGAGTATCGGAAAAACCAAACGAAATTTTCATGGACGGTCGGTACTGATACGGAAAGATAAAATATTTATTATTGGGTTTAAAAATGCGCAACTATTGCTAATATTAATATAAATAAAACACATATATATTTTGCCATTAATTATTTACAAGATTCGTGAACAAGAAACATACGTTGTAAAGTTAACTAGCCAATAAACAAAAAACACGTTTTCAAATGACTAATTAAAACCTTTGAATTAAGAAACGAAGCCAAAAGGTTAACTGCAACGTAATTAATCGATCGAAACCGGCTGGTTGATGATAATGTTTAGTTAAACGGCGCAAACGGCGGGTTACTTACAGAAGTTAACGTGGATTATAAATGTATTAGAAAACCTAATGTATTAGAAAATTTTATTGAGCCATAAATAATGGAAATAGAAAGAAACCAGTCAAGGTACCTACGAGTACATTTACGAGTTAATCTAACTAGCAAAGGGTTGACCGGTATTATTTACAATTATTGTAAGTCCGTCTAACCTAAGTAATATTTCTGTTTTTCTGGATAATATTCACAAGATTTAAAATTAATTGTCTTAAAATAATAATAATATCAAGTAAAAAGGGGAGGGAAAATAATCATATGGCATCATAAAATTTCGTCTGCATCGCTGTCAACAGGAAAAGTACCCAAAAGGCGTGCAGCGTTGCCACGTTGAATGGCAATGCTGATTCGTTGGCCAAGAAATAGGCCAGTTCTCTGGTTTGAGACAAAATATACATAATACCAGACGATTTCATTACAGCCAGGTTGAAGAAAAATCTATTCAATGACTTCACTTCAATGACTTTACGACGATAAGAATTATTTTTAAAACATTGCGATTGTTTCATGTTACAAATAGCTAACTATTAAGGTAAGTATATAAGCTTCTTTCAATAGCAACGTAAGGGGGCAGGCAATCACCCAAGACAACGCGTCGTGTCGCGAGTTCCCGAGACAAGACGCTCGTTTTTTTCCGAGTCCTACCTAATTTTCTTTTGTAAAAAAAGCAAAAGAAGTATTCGCCTGAAGCTACAAAACCTGCCACTGACATATTATATTCTTCGAACGTGACTTGTAGAAAAGCCAGTTTGAAAAATTCAAGATATTGTAGCAGCAGTAAGCAACTTCATAGAATCGGTGTTTATAGCTCTATTTCCCATGAAATACAACTACAGCATGGTGAAGATGTATACGCACTGTAAGTAGCTATTACCACAAACAAGCTTCCGCATAAAAAGTTAGCTTAGGTCACGTGTAGTGCAGATAGATGAGATGCAATTAGGACATCGTTAATTATAATGAAGACCGACCAGAGACTCATTATCGTGAGGCTGCGAGACACTTATGAGGATTAAGCATGAAACCTGGCCATTATTGTTGCCGTGTATGAACACCTTTATACGTATAATACAGGTTTATGACTTGGAACATTAAACGTAGTTGTTGGGGGTATCCGAATCGTAATTTAAACTTATCTTATCTGGGGGCCTAAAAAGGGCCACTTTGGCAGAATCATAAAAGGATAACTTTATGAATCATAATGGACAATTAACTGTTAAGTTTATCGTATCAAATCCCATTGGTGAAGGATTTTTCAGTTATGTTTTTTTTGTCTGTGCTAAAATACCAATCAATCTAATCCAAATCCAATCCCAATCTCTTTGATTATACCTACGTAGTGCAGCGAAAAAAAAACACGGCCAGTCTTCGCCATATTATGATTCATAATGTTATCCTTTTTTTTTGTTCTGGAAACATAGAAATAAGTTTCCAGATTATTCGAAGTTCAGAAGGATGAAAGCAAAAAGTCAACAGACAAACAACACCGTTGCGAACAAAAACTAAAAATAATTGAAGATAACGTAGAAGCAAAATATAACAAAAAGGTGTTTGCTAGGGAAACTTTAGAGTTTTTTCTCGTATAAAATCTTTGAACCTAAATAGGAACCTTGCAGCATAACTAATAGCATTACGTGCACACCAATTTTTAAATCCTTTCATGCTTTTAACACGGATCTAAAATCCTAAAAAAGTACTACGTATATAATTATAAAACACGACCGAATGTTACAAGTTTTAAAAGTAGTTCGGATAAAGTCGTGCTATAATTCATCGAACGCCTTTCCTAAAGCCTTGACATGATTGGTAGTGAAGCGAGACGTGCCTATATGTTTAATGCTCATGTTATTAGATATATATTATCTAGAAAAATGTTAGGCTTAAGTATATTTCTTTGTAACATAAAGTTATTAATATTAAATTGTTAGCGGCTTGTTTTGACGTCATTATAAAATGTAGGCTAAAGATTTTATGCAATATAACAAACACGCGGAACTCATTTTATTGTTAATTTAATGCTTCAAGTTAATATAGGAAGTCGTTAGAAAGCCGTGACTAATCTAGTATAACATCAAAGTGCAGGTTATATTTGTCATTACCCTACATAGCTCGGCTAGATGTTGATTGCCCTTTCGATAACCTATAGTGGTCTGGCCTATATGTCAGAAGATATGATGTATAAATGAATTGAGCACTCACCATTCCGGCACATTGAGCTTCTGCAACGACCGCTGGACTCGCAATTCGTGCTCAGAAAGCACGCGATCTGAATTCTTCTGCAGTTCGTTCTCTGGGGGCTGCAACAAATTAAATTGCATCACAATTCCGCTCACGTACAGTTTGTTTCAATTAGAATACAAAGAAAATTATAGGATTTCAAAAAGCGCAGTCGACACAAAGGCACTAGTTCCTAAATTAGCATATTTTAAACTTATAATTATGCAATATCTATGTTATTTGAAAATGAAAATGAGATGAGGGAGAGCAAATAGTGCAGCATGAATATTTGAACATACGTTTATTAATAAATCATTGAATTACAAATGTTTAAAAACACACAATATTTGTGTTCACGTACTTGATGGTATTTTATTTACAAAGTCTAGAAATCCTCAAACAAATTAGGAGCTAATCGGTACACTGTCCCGAAAAATGAAGGATCTTTGTGTGTTTTATTAACTAATTCAGAGTCACTTTCACTAAGGTCTTTCATTGGTGACGAATCTAGCATGATACCCTGAATTTTTAAAGATTGGTGTATTTTATAAATAGCAAATCTTGCATATCCAGTATCTTCGTCATTGATTTCGTCAAATCCCAATTCGTGAATTTTAGCACCAACACAATGTGAGCGACTTATGACCTCTTCAGCGGAGATTAAAGATTCCTTACTTCCTATAATACTATCATTTACTTCACACTCGATCAGTATTTCAGACCAAGATGGAAAATTATCTTGTTCATCCGGATCAGGGATTCTATTATAGGTATCGTCTAAATCCACTATTATGTTTTTTCCTGAAGTCGACAGCATCATATCAGATACACCGTAGATGGAATCATACCAAGATTCGTTGCTTTCGAATTCAGCTTTTGATGTGTTTAAATTAAAACTGACTTTCCACTGAGATTTCTTTAGGGAAGACGTAGCTGGCAGTAAGCGGTGTTCGTTTTCAGTTTGCAGTATTTTTTCCTTTTCGAAATCTGCATATTCGGGTATTTCAATGTCATTAATTTCATTGTAGTCTTTCGGTTGCTCTAAGATGAAACACGAATATTCATCTACTATAGAATCTTGCAAATCCTCTAGGGGCGGTGGAGGCACACTTTCTAGTAAACGTTTGAAAAAATCTTGTACTCGTTCGTCGTTACTTTTAATGGGTTTCCCTTCTTTTCCACTTCTATTGTAGTTATTCGCAGTTGGAAGAATTTCGTGACATTGTTTTTCTGTCAAAGAAGTAGCTCTTCTAGGTTCATTATTAAGTGAGCCACTGCTAGTTGTTTTAATTCCGTTCCAACTCAAATGCGATTGTCTTGAATTACGTCGTTGCGCATTAAATCTTCTCACGCAGATCTTAGATTTCCATTCTTGATGTTTACTGATAAACCCGTTTAAAGTTAAAGAGTTCTCGTCTTCCGATTCACTTCGTGGTATATCTGGGTTTTTCGCGTAATATAAGTCTCTTGACAGTGGCTTGATAAACATATGTTCACGTTTGACTTCTTCAAACGGTTCCATTTCCTCGGTAACCCATATTGTATCCAAGCAGTACCAAAATCCATTTCTTTGAAGAACCTCTTCGGTTGTTAGAAGCACTATCGACACCATTTTCACTGAACACTTCACTATACGCGGGTTCCAATATAACTGGAACTTCTCACGCTTAAAAGAGCTCATTAAGAAAACCAATATCTAGTAACACTTGAGTAGTTAACTATTTGTTTTTAAACCATTTCCCTAATTAGTTTATAACGGTGCAATTAGTAGATTACCAAAACAAAAATATTGTTCACTGATTAAAGGATCTTAATGACGTCTCAATAAATCACTAACATTGGTATTGTAGAGGGAAGAGTTCACTGAATTAGAAAATTACATCTAGGACAATTTCAAGGGTCAGTTGAGCTTTTGATACGGAACGGAACTATGTATTATAAAGGATGTCGGTCCTACAATGGACAGATCGGATATTATTAATCCACGGAAGTAGAATATTTGGTGACAATGATTTCCTTGGGGATCGAACTCACCCTGACGTCTGACGAAGCGAGGAGCGCACATGGCCCCAGCAGTCCTACGCTCTCCCAGCAAGTCATGTCCACTAACTGTTCCACTCACGTCCAGTGCCCGCTCTACTCTGCACTCGTGTGCCGATCATATAATCGCATCGTGATGCACCAGTGAATCCGTAATACTAAGTTACGTAAGTCGTCATATCACACTCGATATGAAACAAATTGTTTCGATACATATAAAGCGGCTACACTTAAAGCTACGAGAGCCTCCGGAGGAAGAGAAAGAAGCAAGCTGCAATATCGAAGCGGAAAGCGTTCGCCAATCAAATCAGAATAACGTTGCTTATCGAACGACAAAATCCAATTACAAGACTGAATCGGAGCGACCGCGGGGCTTCCGAGCTTAAGGTCGCTCTGCGGGCCGGTGCCGGGTCTCGCGCTGGGTCTGGCATGCGGTGTTCGGGTCGGACTTACGCGTCGGCCACTGCGGCACTCCGCATTGTGGGACATGGAGTTGGTTTCCGAGAGGGCAGGCGGCCGCGGCGCTGCCTCCCGCCAGACTGAGGCGCGGCGCGTGTCCTTGGCAAGCGCGCATGCTCCGTTCACACACCCTTACTATCAGATTCTAGTGGCTTCAACAATCATTTTGTTACGATGACACATTTCTTCTTTGCTCTATCTGAGTTTCGCTTACTCAGATGAAATTGTCTATTGTAAGCATGAGTTTCGAGAAAATCGTTTGAATGTTGAACAGGTTGTAGTACATTGCCGGCTTGAGGGCGTTTGTTTGATTTATTGGATTTGTAAGGAGCGATGGATGCGTGTCGAGTCGATCGGCACAGAGAAGCTGATCAGCTGTTGTGCACTAGTTCGAGGCTAGTTCAAGTGGAGCGTTTGTTTGGATGTGGGTGTGGCATAGCGTGACAGGTTGGTCCTAGTTACCGGTTACTCGAGTATTGCTAATTAAGTTTTATTGACATTATTGCTGAAACAATATTTTAATGTCCATTTATTTTATGTATTCATAAAATAAATGGACATTAAAATATTGTTTAACAAGGCATCTTAAAACAATGCCTTGCTCTATTTTTGGAGTCATTTACCGATGTTCAGGTTCGATTAGGTGTTCAACTATTTACCCAGGAGTGTAGTAGAAACACATCAGTATAATGACATTATTACGTAAAGTACTGGTTTGTACATCGAAAAATACTATCCAAATAATTGATTCTTCAAGCTTTCTTCGTAATTACAGTCACGCAAAAACATAATATTCTAAAACTTTCTGCACGCAGTCATTTTAGTCATAAAACACATACCGGAATTTGCAAAGTTTAATATTGCCCATAAAAATGTAGGGAGACGAAACTGTGACCCGAATTTGGGCCACGAAATGTCCTCACGTAAATACAGGAGGCAAATGGGACAATATTTCGTGTCGTGTAGGAATGTATGTAGGTAAGTATATGACTGTAGCAATCGGAGGTTTGAAGGATATTTCAGACCCGAGTGGATGGATGTGGCCTATTAGACCTTTATAGTGTCAGGAATGTCTTATCTACGAAGGAAGGTACTAGTGAACGGTTTCCTTCAGTTGATTTTGATCATGTGCAGGATGACTGCATTCAATCAAACACTATTTTTAAACTTAAAGAGGAGGTTCTTAATTTGACTATAGATACCTAATCGCCTTGATTCGACGGAAATTGTTTCAGGAGGGGCAATCCTAACAACCTCTAATTTTCCTACATTTTTGACAAGTTTATGACATTTGTTTGTCGCCAAGATGAGACTGCGACTAGATTTTGAATATTTTAAATTACGAGAATTGGCATTCCGTTTTTTTTCCTTTTCAAGCGCATGGAAACATGGCGATTTGAATTTCGAATTACGATCTGTCACTCGCGCCATTTTGGAATAAAAGGTAAGTACTGTTTTCGGATGACCTTCTTGATAACGCTATAAACAGTTAGTCGAACGACTGAGGTCAAATTGAACAAATAAATATGTATAAATAACCATGTCCGGCATGACATGCCATTTACACATTAATGCCCTAAAATACGCGGGTGAATGTTGTTAAATTGCTTTTATTAATTTCGGTAATGGGGCATTATTTTGTGTTTAAAAATTAGATTACACGCGTAAGGGTGGTGAAAGTTACATTTACACAATTATTATTAGCGTTATCATTGTCAATGAAATATGCCAAGCGTTTATGTAGGTGTTGCTAACTGAAAATTAAAATAAGTAAGTACCTACTGAATAATTAATTTAAGAAATAACTTATGAGAAAATTGTATACCTAACTTAACATTTACAGTAAGAATATTGACCATAATACCTACTATCATTATGGAAAAAATAAGTGCCAATCGGTTGAATGCCGTAATTAGAGAAACAATTAAAAAACCACTGTGTCACGCGTGGATCCACGTTAGATACGAAGGCTTAATATTGCAAGTTAGTTCCACTTAATCACTTTAATAAATTCAAAGATTCGTTAATTCTACATACGAATGTCAAGTTCAAACATTCCAACTTCCTCGTCGGTTTTTTTTTTTTTAATATATTAGTTTTATGGCCTGGTTGCTAAGACCTTTTAGCCACTTCTTTGTTTCATCATTTTTCTTGAGTCTAACATGACATTAGAATATGGGTGTACACATTCTAATGTATTAGGAGTAGGTATTTGGCAGCAAATGTATCGAATCAAGTTTCCCGGTAAACTTCGCTGAGGTAGCCAAAACTACAATAAAATTCTCAGCTCCATTTTACCGGGATCGCGTCTGTTTCAATGATTACACATATTGTCCAGTTGCGCAGACACGAGATACAAAACTACACCAATTTTACATCACAATATCCACTAGGAATCAATTTGCTAATAATTAAAACAGCCAAATAGACTTCACTCGAAGAAATCCCGCCAAAAACTCCTCCTCCTCGTCG
This sequence comes from Luperina nickerlii, assembly GCA_963855955.1. Classification (NCBI taxonomy): domain Eukaryota; kingdom Metazoa; phylum Arthropoda; class Insecta; order Lepidoptera; family Noctuidae; genus Luperina; species Luperina nickerlii. Next base: position 5,623,377 of record OY979664.1, read on the forward strand.
GTATGATGACAACAGTCAACAGATTATGTAACTCGCAATTTAAATGCATGATCTCAAGATACACTGTGGCAATTTCTTTAAACACAGCCGTATACACACATACACAGTCTAGATACTTATCGCACACTGAACGCGTGTTAATGACAGTACATTTACGTCTTCCTCTCGCTAATAGCTACACTGTGGCTCCTAATTGGCACTTGGTCGCACCTCGTCAGCCTCGTTACATTACTGTCTCCGTGTGAAAAGAAGAATTAGGTCAGGTTCACACACATATCGGATTATCGTGGAAATTGCTTCGGGAATCGGGATTCGTCTTGAAACTCGGGGGCGTAGTTGCTAATCACGACGCGACGGTCCGTGTCGGCTGTATGAAGATAAATAGCGTGTATTTTGCTGACGTGGTCGCAATTTTCCTGATTTTCTATGTATTTTATTGGGCTATTGTGTATTTGTGTGAGTATGTGTGTTTGGGAATTTATTCATTGAGCGTGTTTGATCCTGAATAAATAATTAAGGGTGGCATTTATAGCACGACCTTTTTCTTCGATGTGCCAGCAAAGTTCGAAAAATTAATTGATTTCAGAGTGACTAGCACTACAGAAAAAGTTATAAAAATGTTTGAAGTTGTTTCTAAAGTAAATTGAACTTTATTGGGTAGGAATTAAAGTTATTTTTCCATAAAAATTGTTTACATTTTTGGCAAATAAATTGCAAATATGCAGATTAGGTCAATCCATAGAGAATTCCGTTTTCGAATATTTCAATGTGCTCTCATAGATTCCTTACTTATTCACGCTCACTTACTCCGATCTTCAACTAATGGAAAGTGCTGAATAAACAAGGAGTGTCTGGTAAAACAAGCTAAGCGTTAAGCTAAAGATGACGTCACAAATTCGTATAGGGCTTATCTCAAACCGGTCTACTGAATCTGTGCTTATTAAATTGTATTCCTTTGAAGGAAATAGAACGGAAGAAACGTAAGGATGAATTCTGAGAAAGCAAAGAGGGAAATGTTTGAAATAAACTGAAGGTAATGGGAATGTATGGTATAAGGTTACTTACTAAAATCTAATAGTTATTATTTTGTATTTGCTGTGTTTACCTATAATAATTGTTTATTACTTTTATTGAGTGCTTTAGTACTAAAATATCTGTGGTTTGCTATAATTTCTGTACCTAGTGTATGCAAACGTAGGTAAATCTAAATAACACGATATAGTTAATGATGCAGCTTATTTCAGTTAAAGCCAGAATAAAAACTTTTTATTACGTCAGCAGAAGCAATAAAAATGTTCTTTTAAAAATACATGGCCGTTATGAAAGAGTTCAAAACTTTTCCTTTTTCAAAAGAAGCCAGACAAATGAAAACCGCCCGCTGCTCGGCTCCTAAGAGTCCTAGTGTTCAGCGGGATTGTCCGAAAGGGTTACCGCTGGCCCGGAACATAAAGGGCTAAGGAAGGAACACGGGTGGGTTTTAGTCAGTAAGAGTCTGACACACCCTTTCGCTCCACCCAGAGCGGGAGGGGTCATTTGATATTTCCCATCTACAAAAAAAAAGGACAGACAATAAATTTTAGTATAGTCCTGTCAAAGTAATCAGCGCCTGACACTACTCACTAAAAAAAGTATGTATACATAGATATGTATAGTTATAGATAAAGCATTCAATTAATTTTCTGTTAAAGCGATATCCCGGAACCATTACCCCATAAATACTCCTTTGTGTTCAGTACCATATTATGCTCGCGGAAGATACATCAAAGGACGTTGTGCACACAGCGATTCCGACTAAATGCATTTAATTGCGGCCATCTTGCGATTCAGATGCACCCTGTATAGATGTAAGTACGTACGATTTCTAAAGATGCACGGACTGCCTTTGTGCGGTGCCGATTAGCATGAAAATATGGTCAGTATTGTAATGATAATAAGGTTTAAGTATTTGCGTGTATTTTGTGGTAAAGCCAAAGTGTGATGAGGGTTACATAACAGCACAACTTACTGTATTTCTCGAAGGGTTAGTACGTCCACGTTTCGCCAGTATTTTTTTCAGTTCCATGTAAGAGCTAGCCTTTAGTTTAATACAAATGGGGATATCGAATTACTTAATTGCCAACCTGGAAATCGTACCCAGAACCCCATGCTGCGTGCATGTAGACCATAATTCAGGCACTAGTAGTCAGGTTTTTTTTACTGAAAAGTGTATACAAGGTGTTTTTTTTTTGATATTCCATAACTCTAGGGTATGACTGAGACCATATCAAAGAATCAACTGGCATATGAATTACTTTTCAATTATCATTTTTCAAACAAATTAATTCGACAAAGTCACGATTATGAATGTAAAACACCCCTACGTGAAATATGACAACGCCGCATTTTCTTAGCTTTAAATATGAATGATTGGTTTGAATGACAATGAATTAATCGTATTTATCAATGAAACTTAGATACATAAAATCTGTTATACATATGATATCTTCGAAACTATACATTTTTGGACCACATATTCTAGGACTTTTTGTATTAGTTTTACATATAGAATATAATCCTAGAGTTATGGGATACAAAAAAGCACGTTGTATATGTACGTATAGTGTTATATTATACACAATTACATTTGCTGCATTTATTTTGCCTTTTAAATTGTGCACCTTAGATTGTCCTAACGAAATTTCTTTCTTTCCAATTCTACCAATGGAATATTATACAATGGACGACGCACAACCTATTACCATGAATTCATTACATGTTTCTGAACAGAACCACGGTGAACTTTTTCGTCGGTCATTTAAAAATAAATTAGCTCTACATACATTTTGACGGCGTAGGTATAGCACTTTTCTATTAAACAGCTGTTTTTGTTGATAACCGACGAAAAATTTTCAACGTTAAGGGATCTAGAAACATGCGCTGAATTCATGGTTTCAGTTTGCGCGTCGATATTCCAGCCACCCTGTATTTCTTCGCTTGTCAAAAAGGTACACTTGTCAGTGACGGTATATTTAATTAAATTAACGTGTTGATGTCCTACATTATGATGATGTAATGTCCCCTGAGGATATACTTTTGGGACAGGACCATATTCGGGGTTATTGTGGCATTTTTTCCTGGGAATTGTTTTATTATTATGAAACTTGTGGAACAACCCAATTTCTAGTTGATAGAGTATAATCAGCTTATAATGTACCATGGGATACAAGCCTCCTTTCTGTGAGATGGAGTGGGTCATAATGGGACGAAGGAAGCATATTGTTTGGGACGACCCAGGATTTTTTATAATGTGGGACAAAACTTCAGGACGAACGAAGAATAAATCAATCCACCACTCGCGACCAGTGCGGGTTGGTGGATGTGAAGACTCCGTTTTTTTTGGTTCTCTTATATGCCGGTTGTTTCACGATGTGTTCCTTCACCGTTTTGAGAGCAGTGGTGACGAAATTTAATACACAAAGTGCTTGTCTAAGTTTGAACTCATGACCTACAACTTATGAGTCGGGGCCGACACCACTGGACCACCACTGCTCTGTGGATTGAGCGCACAAGACAAATCTATAGTAAAAGTGCGCAGTGCTACACACCCCCACCCTATTTTCAAGTTAAACAAATATCAACTTTATTACAATGAAAATTAAGTTGATTTCAGAGTGACAAGCACTATTGAAAAAGTTATTAAAATATTTGAAGTTGTAGCATAAACTGAACTTTATTGTGCAGGAATAAAGTTATTTTTCCATAAATTTATATTTGTTTACATTTTTAGCAAATAAATCGCGAACGAGATTATATACTTATTGCAAACAGAAATGAAGTAGAGGCAGTTCCAGTTCATCAGTTGTTACATAATGGTAACGGTTATCCGCATAACCTAAGGGGTTAAAGGGAAACTTAGACATTATTAAAGACACCGCTGTCTTTATAATTCTGTAAATACATATTTGTTACGGCTGCGAATCATATTTTAATCAACGTACAACCTAATACTGAACAGCAAATTGCAAAAAACGTAAAAAAAATTGAATTTCCCGAGCTACCCTGGCGCTTTCGCCTAAAGGATACCTCTTCCACGACGTTTGTCTTTCTAAAAATACTTTGACCTTTTATTGGAGAACACCGTTCTAAGTGCAAAAAGGGGTTATTGAAGGTCAAATTTAAGGTCAAGAGCTTTCAAAGAGGATAAGGGATAAGAAATGCGAATTTTGCACTTGACATTTTGAGGGACGAAATTCACTTAAATTTTATCGGGATCTCTTTTATTGAGGACCGTTTAGGTCATATTAAGTATCTGATTCTGATGAAAATTAAGATATGTACGACATGTACGTAAAATGATAATGGATAGTCTTATAAGTCAAATTGAATTTCAACGTTATATGTTTATAACTAGTGTTGCCCAAATGCAAGACCAAGACAAGACCTTAGCCAGTCTTGGTCTTGGTCTTGCGGCAATACACCTGGTCTTGGTCTTGGTCTTGGTATTGCGCTCTCAGTCTTGGTCTTGGTCTTGGTCTTGCAGCAAGAGTCTCGCAAGTCTTGCGAGACTCTACTACTTAGACTAGACTACATTCAAATACCTATTAGCCTATTGCTCAGGGTGGCAGGCGACATCGACGCGCAACCGCTTACCATGGATTCAGTATATGATTCTGGACCCCCCTGCGTTGAAATTTTTCGTCGGCTTTTTCTTAATTTTTACGTTTTTTTCTGCAATTTTTTTTACTGTAAACTGTATAAAATTATTATTTCTATCTGACCCAATGAGATTTTTAATTAAAAAATAGTAAATTCACTTGTTTCACTTAAAACAGCAATGTAAATAAAACTCGAAAGGGCTACCTGATCAGCTGTATTGCTAAAGTTCATTTGCGAGATCAACACTGTCTTCGTACCTACGCTATTTGCTTTCAAAATGCCGCGACAAAGGGACCGCAGCGCCAAGCGGTCTCCTCGTATTATTAACGCAATTGAAAATAAACTTTAAAATTATAACAATAAAGTGCATAAACGCTTGAACCTGACAAAAAATGCGGAAGATTGCGGGAATCCCCGCGCGGCGTCGAGTCGGCCATGAATCCCAATGAATCTAACAGACGCGTCACATGAGGCATTTTAATCATCTACATAATTGAATGACCCATTTACTACTTTTATTTTAGATTCGTTATGAGGGGATAATTATTTTTCTAAAATTCATCGATTTAAGGGAAAAGCGCCAGGGTAGCCCGCGAAATTATTTTTTTTTTTTACGTTTTTTGCAATTTACTGGTCAGTATTAAGTTGTACGTTGATTAATATATGATTCGCGGCCGTAACAAATATGTATTTACAGAATTATAATCATTAAAGTCATCAACACAACTCTCTAAGACCACGTGTAAGTCCAAAGAATAACTGTTTCATGAAATCATCATTCTTTGGACTTACGTGGTCTTAGAGAGTTGTGTTGATGACTTTAATGATTATAATTCTGTAAATACATATTTGTTATGGGCGCGAATCATATTTTGATCGACCTACAACTTAATACTGACCAGCAAATTGCAAAAAACGTAAGAAAATTTAAATTTCGCGGGCTACCTTAGCGCTTCCCCTTTAAGTAAAGAAAATTAAAAAAACAGCATGTGTGCAATTCACGCGTGCTAGAAGTGAAACCTTCAAAAACACTGTATAATGCTTCCTATCTCATTTTTTTCCCACGTTAAGACGAAAGCGCCAGGGTAGCCCGCGAAATTCATTTTTTTTTAGTTTTTTTTGCAATTTGCTGGTCAGTATTAAGTTGTACGTTGATTAATATATGATTCGCGGCCGTAACAAATATGTATTTACAGAATTATAATCATTAAAGTCATCAACACAACTCTCTAAGACCACGTAAGTCCAAAGAATAACTGTTTCATGAAATCATCATTCTTTGGAGTTACGTCTGGGGAACGTCTATCAAAATCAGAATTGAAACCAAATACCTACTATAACGCCCAAATCTCAGTTCGACTTAACTGCGAGACGCAAGAGTCTTGCAGGCTTAGTCTTGTTCTTGCTCAAGTCTTGCAGGGTTCAGTCTTGGTCTTGGTCTTGCTACAATAAGTCGGTCTTGGTCTTGGTCTTGGTCTTGCAAAAATGCAAGAACAAGACCAAGACTGCAAGACCAAGACCGAATTTGGGCAACACTATTTATAACGCATCAGAGAGGATAAGGTTACCTAATATGGTTGACGGCACGGTTGGCGTAGTGGTTAAGCGATTGACTGCTGCACTGCGTGTCGCGGGTTCGATTCCCGCACGGAACAAATACGTTTTCCGGGTCTGGCTGTTTGTGTATGTGACTTAAAAGGCGACATGCGATAAAATCGCGCGCAACACAAAGGCACCGCAAGTCGCGCAACGAGCGGTGCCTTTGCGTCGCGCGCGATTCGCGTCGCGCGTCGCGCCTGTTTGCAGGAGCCTTAAATGTTTGTAAACGCTAGTGTGGGGTAGTTTTTTTTTTTTATAAAGCCCCGACACGCTTATAGAAACCATTATTTTTATAGTTCATTCAAATACCATGGAAAAATACACCGAACAAACAATATTCGTTAAAAACTAATTCTACTGATAACTTCATAGTATGCCAAGTGAAATTATGCCAAATAAAATTCTGCCATCTTAAAAGTATGCCATTGTAAATTCGGACATATAAACATTCGGCCAAACAATAATTATGTTAAATCATTTTTATGCCTTAAAAATATTCGTTTAAAGAAGATTAAGTAGGTATGCCAAGTGGGTTATGCCAAATAAATTTCTGCCAAAAAAAATCTGCCAGATAGAGGGAACCCTTAGAATGGTGCCAAGCCAGGGAAGTTAGCCAGGGTATTACTTGCTTGCTACTCTAGCATACAAAACTAGACTCGTGTAACCCGGGCATAAAATACGAATATTGCACTTGACATTTAGGGGGAACAGCAGTGCGATTCTGTAATCATCTCACCGTGAAAACTTAGGTGAAGTGAGCGTGGAGTGAGCTGTCAATAGAGTCAATTCCTAGTAAAAACAAACTCACATCACCTAAGTTTCACGGTGAGATTTTTACAGAATCGATCGGCTGAATTCATTTTCATCGTTATCTCTCTCATCGAGGACAGTCTAATCTGATTCTGATAAAGATTCATATTTCCATACTAATATTATAAATAAGGATGCGACTTTTTATCCCGGTAGTGCGTTCCTGTGGGATAATTTCCGACCTCCACGCGAGCGAAGCTACGGGCAAAAGCTGGTTAAAATATGGTGTGGACAGCGTTAAAAAGGTCAAGTGGAAGATCAAAGGTTTTTATTAAACGTTTTATTATCGTGAGTCAGAACGTTGTCTATCAGTGTGTTTATATATTTATTTCAGTAGAGAAAGCTATGCTAAAAGTATATTTTGAAAAATAATGTGTTAATTAAAACGTATCTGATCTATTAGTAAATTAAGCCAACCGTAGAAAAAGAAAACACCTGTAAAATCATAAACCCGCTCTTGTAAACTGTTTCAGTGACCGGCGCGAGTAAGTTCGGCCTCATGCTAATAGATGGCGCTAGTGCGGCCGATTGTAGTAAGCTCTGCCATCTTTGTTGCGAATACGGAAATTCATGAGTCTTTCGTTATTCCACCCATTTGGCAAATAAATATGAAAATGTACTATTGTAATATAGTGTATTTTCATATTATACATATATATAAATTAAATAGAAATAAGAAGGAAGAGTGAAAAACAAATATGTATTTGTCGCACAAAGTTAAAAAACAGCGAGAAAAGTTCCTGAATATAAAATGGAAGTTCACACATGACATGTTTATTTGTTTACCAATCAAAACTATCAACGAGCAAAGCTTGGCGACTTGTATGTAAACAGCAAATATTTATTTTTATCTAGCCCTACTTCGTAACGGTAATTTTTATTTTCCTTCATTCGAATGCGCTGGCTGTATGCCAACGTTACTCGTGCACTTTTCTTCATTTATATTTATTCATACCGACGGTTTGTCTATGCGTGGAAGATAGATGGCTGGTTTAAATTTTCAGCGCTACATTCTATTTTTGAATATTTCTACTATGATTTATATTTATCGGTGTTCTGATTTCTAGCTTTGCAAAAGTTTGCGAATGCAAATTGTGTTTGCTCTTTATTTTTATGGGAATGAGTCATATTTTCATAACAACAGAATTTTCTTATTGTTAGTATTTTATCCAGTTACTACTAAAACCAAACGTTGCAAAATTTGCCATTTCAAATGTGAACATTAGATTATGAAATAGATCTAAGTATAATAATTTTACAAAAACTACATCAATTGTCGGTAGTAATCAAATAAATCAATGTACAATTAATTTCCAATGGAGTTACTTACATTTTCGATACAAAAGAACTAAAAAGGTTTTATCAAACAACCGATGTTTTTAACACCAAACATTAGTTAACAGTGAGTGAGTCATGTTACTTCTTTATCTACATCATTCATTCGTTCATTCGTTCCGCAGTGAATGTAATGTATAAGTCTTATCACACGCTATCCATTGAGCCACAAAACTAAAGTACTTACAATTAAATTAAATGTAAACCGACTATTGTTCAATTAAGAGTTCAACGACCTTTTCGTTTATAAGACTTAATTTATTAAATGAAGTTCGTTCACCTGTGTAGAGATTAAATTAAATGCTTTTAATAGTGTTAGAAATTTTAATTAATAATGATTTTGAATTCAAAGAAAACAAATCTTTTAGATTATCTATTTTACCCCACTGTTGGACAAACTACTACTCCGGGTCTAATAAAAACTCTTTTATCAAAAAATAAAAAGTCTTATACCTACCAAATTAGTAAATCTTAAATGTTGCAATGCGATAGTAGCGAAAAAAAATCTGTAGCAAGAGTGCTACGGTTTTCGTAGCAGATTGCTACATTTTCGTAGACCCTAAGAAATATTTGAATAATAGCTTCGTAGTTTAAAAACTTGTTTCTTGTCTATTGTTACTGGTAAAACTATGCTAATATACAAGGGTTTTGCCTGTGTACTTGGTGAGTGGAAGAATTTAGTTATACATAGATAGATAAGCAGAAAAAACGTTGGAGGACGTCGTTGTAGGCTTACCTACAACGTTGTTTTTTGAGTTTTTCTACTTATGGTGGGTGTAAATCTCCGGTGCACATACACTACATCTAGTTAGACCTGTTCGGAAGTTTGTTGCGCCACTTCTTCTTCCAAGCTAAGACACTAGCAAGTGGTGAAGGTCGGGCGTTTTGGGGGACTGTCTCATGTAGTTTTGACGTTCAAAGTGAGATTCTCAGCTTAATTTGAACAAATGACTTTTGAGGTTGGTTTTGAGTTTGACCCAATCAAGTAGCTATGGAATTTGTAGTTCGTACAAATATTTGTCGAACCCGCGACCCGTAGCGTAGCGTATACCTAAATACTATAGACGTATGAGGACAGGGTGTAAAGTTCACTCATACTCTATAGGAAAGGGAGGATCCTCCGACCAGACGGGTGTTGTGTCTGGCGGGCAACTGCCCGATGATTCATGTCGAGCCGTTGTATCTATGCTAGTTGCGCGGTAAACTCTGCTTGCGAGATGCAGGATTTTGCGTGACGTCATTATGACGCGTTGTTTGCATGTGGCGTTGTATGTAGATACCGCAACACTACCTACTGCGCAAATTGAGTCGTCGTCCTTACCACTTAGAGCGATTGTCTAGAAGATGCTTGCAATGTGTATTATCCATTATCAATCATTATGTATAGTTAGCATCTAACGACTTAGCTAAATATGTGTAAACAGAGCCATGCGATGCTTTAGATTCAAGAGTCCGATTTAGAGCTGACAAATGCCGATGTTTTAACAAGATGGTAACAACCACAGATACAGATAGACCCAGATAACGCCAGTATCGCGATCTAAACCAAGCGTGCCATTTTTTTACTACCTACTATGACGTCACAAGCACGCGGCACCCGTCTTGCCCCTTCGGGCCTAGCGCTAGCGCTCACGCTCATCCAGCCAGCAGTACACACGACTGAGCGCGAAAGTGACGGCTTACGATTTTCGTACGTAAGCTGGTGAGATTTTGGCACGCGAAGTAGTTGCTCTTACGTCATCTAGGTGTATCTATATCTGTGGTAACAACCATTTTGTTAAAAAATCGGCATTTATATTACACATACATAAAAACACGTCTATGATCTCCTAAAGATTAAGCAGTAGTGTACCTACAGTACACACACATTTCGCCAGTTCAATCGGCCACAAATCCAGACTCCGTGCTGCAACTGAGTATTTCCTGATGATGAAAGAACCCATGAACAAGTTGCCCGATCAATCGAACCAATACTATATGCTCAGCAGTAGCGTTTGCGACCACTAGACCATCGAGCACTCAAGGATTTTTTATTAACATTGATTTCTATTTTTAAAATAAAGTAGGTAATTTTTTTTTAAATGTTATCATTACTAACGCTGCAACAGTAATAAGTTTCTCAGAACGATAACAAAATGTGCGTTCATCAAATTAATGAATGAATACTATTGTACGTATTTTAATTATTTTATATTGAGTGACGTATTTACTAAGTGTTTATTATTGTATCTTCTTATTAACGTACGGAAAAATAACGCATATAATGTCGTGGTATAAGTAGGATTAGAGTAAAGACGCGATGGAGCCATAATTAATCTTGATCCAATCCAACCCGTTCCTTTGCAATCTTCCATCGACGCCCTAAGCCGATGGAATTATACATGTGAGAACGATGTAGAAGAACGTGCACGTTATAAGCGTGCGTAATAAAAAAGATGAAACAAAAAAAAACAATTCAGAAATTAAAAAAGCAGTGGCACTCCAGGAGTGTCGACAGAAGTGAAATCTTGAACAATTACGTGTGTATTTTTTTAATCGTCTTATAAACAAAACACGCGCGGTGTCGGTTACGGTAACAGTGTCGCGAGTTCAATGGTTTTTATCCATCTCAAAAAATGCCCAACGTGCTTAAAGATGTTTTCTCTTCAATAAGATACATAATTATATGGCAAGAAAGGTAGGTGAATTCTGAAATGACGATTCATAGAGATATGTGGAGGAGACACTCCGCTGACTCCAAATAAATTAATTGAGATAAAGGCAAGAGGGATGATGATAGTGATGATGATTTATAACAAACACATTTAACAATTGTAATAGCGATCGCAGTCCACTCACGATAATAATATGGCATGATATATAAATCTTTTTACCTTCATTGGCGTCTTTGTCATTATGGCACTAATGATGATGACTCTTTTAAGTACCTACTAGAAGATTCCAAGAATGCTACTGCGATAGTACCATAATTCATCATCCTTATTACATAGTAGCTGCGCCCCGCGTTTTCACCCGCATAAGTTTCAATCCCGTGGGATAAAAACTATCCTATGTCCTTTCGCGGGACTCTAACTATCTCTATACCAAATTTCATCAAAATCGGTTCAGCGGTTTAAGCGTGAAGAGGTAACAGACAGACAGTCACACTTTCGCATTTATAATATTAGTATAGATTGTATGGATGTGGACAGCTCCGTATTGTAAACTACTAATGTATATCGAGTTTCTGTTGAAGTAAATATCGATTTTTTTAGGAGTTTCTCAGTAGCAACTCGGATTCTGGATTTGTGCCCGGTTGATAGCAATAGTCTCGTCCCTTATTACATAGGACTTAAGGCTCCTTCTAACAGGCGCGACACGCGATAATATCGCGCGCAACACAAAGGCACAGTAAGTCGCGCAACGCAACGAGCGGTGCCTTTGTGGCGCGCGCGATTCGCGTCGCGCGTCGCGTCTGTTTGCAGGAGCCTTTAAACATAACGTGTTCCATCCTTCACCTTAAGGAAACATCAACCTCTGTATGTTCCCGCTGTGCGGTGCATTTATCGACAAAACTCCTATATGATAAGAGCTAGCAGGTCATACAACTCAATGTGTCAGAGTATTGATGATCTTGATTTATTTTCCACCAGTGTTCAAAAACTTAAACAAAATCTTTGTAATAACTTCTTTGAACGTCACTAAAATCAGTTATTTTTTTTTCTTAATTCTCTACGAGTGCTTAATTCTTACTATCTCTTGCATGTCTACTGTTTCTTGTGCTATTCTTATAATGTCAGTGAAAACTTTTAATTGGCCTTCTTTCACTATCTTTCAACTATCTGTATCCTAGCTGTAAGTTTTCTTAAGAAATAAAATAAAATAAAATAAAAATAACTGGTGAAATGTGGTACAAGGTAAACCTAAGCTCTGCCTAACCGTTCGAGCATTACAGGCGTGATGTTATGTGTTATCAATTTAAATGATGGTATGATTTATGATAGTGCTACAATTCATTATATTTTCATAGATACGTAACTACTTTATGCATAATAAACTCATTATTTCCAACTTAATACAAAAACATTTTTGTCATTGAATTTTTTCCACGTGCCAGTACCATAAATTCAGTAACCATAGACACTAGATACACAACAAAGCATAGACACCTAATGCACTAATCCACACACATCCTGCCATCTGTCCGCGCCAATAGAGTAGACATGATGGCCGCCCTCGCATAAATTGGATAAAATTGACCGCTACACAAGCTATACAATGAACAATTTGTTAACTAAATCCTCCGGCTAACGATGACTGATGGATATCGGGCTTGAATACCAGCTACTCGTATCTTGAATAGATTCGCTCTTGAAGTTTATCGGTATGCTGGTTCGTTGATGTCCCTATAGGGTTCAAGGTGCCCCCTATAAATTGGTCTATTAATAAAAAATATGACGATTGGAATTGGAATGTCGAGAGATATGACTGGCCTGTCTGTATGTAGGTATGTGAACGCATTTGTAACTGTTTTGGATATTCGGTTACGTGTGTTTTCATAGTACTTTTAAGTAAAGTTTTTTAAGGGGCTTACAGGACCTAAACGCAAAAAAAAACCGCAAGTTTTATAATGTCTAAAAGTATATGATCGACTTCAGTGAACAAAATCAGAAAAATATTTATGATATTCTTTAAGATACATGCTAGTTAGATAGTGGTGCCGACTCCCTTGTTCACATGCATCTTTTTCTTTTTACTTCATTAAGAAAAGGACAGAAGCTAAATTGTGGCTTAGTCCTGTCAAATTAATCAGCGCCTGACGTACAAATGCAGACTCCGGACTGCTACTGAGAAATTTCTTATGAAAAAACTCAATATCGACGGCGAAGTGCCAATAACACCTAACTGACAAAGTCAGTGATTTAAAAAAACCTTCAAAAATAGACACTTCGCGTTGATTTAGTTGGGAGGTACTTCCACATTTTAATTTAATGCTGTTGCAACTAAAAATACACTTAGGGGACTTCACTAGAACATGCGAATGACACGAAAAAAGTGGTCAAAACGATAAAAAAGTGAATTTGTCGAAAAATTTCAGTTAAGAGGTATTGGCACTTCGCCGTCGATATGTAACACTTTACCCGACCTGGGAATCGAACCCAGGACCTTATGCTCAGCAGCCGGTCGATTCTGTAAAAATCTCACCGTGAAAACTTAGGTGAAGTGAGTTGTTTTTCCTAGGAATTGACACTATTGACAGCTCACTCCACGCTCACTTCACCTAAGTTTTCACGGTGAGATGGTTACAGAATCGCACTGCAGTAGAGCTTACAACCGCTTGACCAACGAGTTAGAGGTAGATAAGTACAGACGCCAGCACATCAAGCTACCCGAAACTGTAAAATATTCCCAATCAACTTTGAACCTTTTACTTTAGCGATAAAGTTAAAAATCTATTAAAGCAATTTGACAGATTGTAGTAGCTTGATGTGCTGGCGTCTATACATACGCAGTTACTTAATACCATCAGCGCAAAATAAATAATGGTAAAACAGGAAAATTTTACCCAAATACAAGGTTAAGTCATTAACATACTTAGTCGGAAACAAATAAATTATGAATATTACATGTCAGAAAGCTTTTTGAAGACAAACAATAAACAAACATCTTGTTAATATAATAAACATGTTCCCTTTTATCAGTCCATCAACATAATAATCTGTCATCGGGCAACACTTGTGAAGTTGTTAAAAGTTATTATAAACATGGCGGGGTCTTCCTTCAGTACCTAATAATAGAGCGGGAAAGACACGGCGCCATTAAAAATAAGATGTGGGATATTTTTGCAGGCAAAGGTCTCCCCCATATTCTTCCACATTTCCTTGTGCTGTGCCTTCTCCGTCCGTTTCGATAGGCAATAAAAAACTTTATAATCTTTAAAAATGGAGTAGGTATCGTGTTACCTAGTAATTGGGTTCTGATGGGTCAGATAGGCAGTAATTCTATAAAAAATACTAGAAGATATTCAGCTGAATTGCATCCAGTTAGACTGGAAGCCGACCCCAACAAAGTTGGTAAAAGACTAGGCAGATGATGGGATGATGGTCTTGAGATTTTATTACAAAATTTATTATTATGAAAAGAAATATGCGTTGATTTATTTAATAAAAATACTTTACTTGTAAACCACATAATACAAAAAGGAGTATTTAAAACCAGTGTACAGACGCCAGCACATCAAGCTACCCGAAACTGTCAAATTTTCTCAATCAACTTTGAACTTTACGCTTTAGCGATAAAGTTGAAAATCTATTAAAGAAAGACAGATTGTAGTAGCTTGATGTGCTGGCGTCTGTACAATGGGCGGTCTTATCGCTTCTATGTAGATAATGGAAGACACGACATAAATTAATATTACAATTTTTTTACAAAATCATCTAGTTGTTTGTGAATTTTATAAGACTGCTAATTTGTATTCTCTACCATTGCACAGTCATCATCTGCCTAGCCTTTTCCCAAAACTAGGTTGGGGTCATCTTCCAGTCTAACTAGATTCAGCTGAATACCAGTAAGTATGTCGACTGCATAGTACAAAGTAAAATCATCTATTTTAACAATATTTGTAAAGATGTGAGCACTATGTGAGTATCTATCACATAATTAATTTACCTGTCATTGCTTTATTTTTAATTATTTTCACCTCTTATGGTATAGTAATTGTATTCTAGGTGCGTCTTCACATAATTATAACTAAGATATGTTGCAAAATATTATATAATATTTTAAAAGTAACTGTAGAATTTCTTGCCCATTTTTTTCCATACGAAACCTATTAGAAACTAGAATCAAATCTATTTTTTTTGTAAAGACGTTTAAACGTGCCTTTTATGTGCTCATTTGAAATAAATGACTTTCGACTTTGTCGTTGAAGTAAAATGAACTCTGTGCTCATTTGCTTAAATAAACCAGATTACCTACGTTGTTATCAAGAGATTTACACCTTGACAGACGAAATTTTCCGAAAACATAAAACGGAACGACTAACGAGTTATTTGTGGGCGAAATGCACTCTGGCACGATATCCACGTACAGTTGCCACAATCTTTCAACTTTCAATTATACAGAATGAGAAACCTCTATTTTGAAAAGCATCATCATTCTATCCTTATCGCAATTGTCGTCACAACATGACTTTTTCTTCAATACTTGTCTATTAGAGCGGTTTCGCACTAAATCCGATCCGAATCCGATAAATGCCGGTCTGAAGTGACCATAGTCCTATTTGTATGAGGCGTTGCGCACTAGATCCCAACTCTATCCGTCCGAATTTAGAACATTCAAAATTCGGATTGTAGTCGGATCTTTAATTCGGATTCGGATCGGAAGTAGTGCGAAACCGCTCTTAGTCGACATCTCGGTTTCACACAGTCCATCCATCGTTTCTTTGGTCTTCCCCTACTCGTATAGTCATCCACATTGATACTCAAAACTTTCCAAACGACAAATAGAGATCTATTTTGAAACTAACGAGTAAATTACAAGTCAGTTATAAAGCTTCCTTTTGTTCAATTCCTATCTCCACAGCACAAACATTGACGCTTCATAATAACAGTTAAAAGGAAGAAAAAGCAGATTATCTGGCAACAATAACTATTATACAGTTGTCGCTGGAAAGCTAGCTTCTCCGCAGCCTCGTACGAACTCCTTTCTCCCTCATATATGGCGGATTGAAAAGCGTATCCTTTCAATGCAGCCTGCCTTTGCCCGTGGAATGAAAGAGCGATGAAATGAACGCTCCTGAATGGCTAATGCTTCACTCAGATGAATGGAACGTGTGCAGGGTTGCCATGCTTTTTTTTTAAAGCGTAGGAATTAAATGTTTTTTGTAATTTTGTGATTCTGCATTTTCTCGAATTGCGGTTGCATATATACCATTTGCTGAAGTGAGGTTTATTGAATGCGAAAGGCGAGGAATCTACATCGTGGTTTACTTTAAGGAATAGATATACCTACAGCAAGAAACTGACAAATATTTGTTATAATAATAAATTACCGAATCACACCTAAAGTTAAATTACCGAATCACACCTAAACCTAAAGTTAAGTTATTTGAGGGTGCAACCTCGAATTTAGCCGACATCTTTGAAAAACCGTGTCCGGAAAAAAGCACCTGTGAACCTTACATGCTTCGCTTCAAAAGACAGGGATATCATCAGCCTGAAGTGTGGGTGACCTCCTTTTGCTTTAAATATAACTCAACGTGATAATTTTACGGATTTGTGCGCTCAAGAAAATTGCAACAACGATTGCACAATTCGTTGCACGTGGGTGAAAACCTCAAGTGTTCCGACCTCATTTTGAGGATTAAAATATATTCTATGAAAAACGAAATTTACCGTTTTCAAAGCAAACACTGTGGGTATATTATTTTCTCAAACGAAATAAATAACATGGAATAACGCTGTAATTTTCTCAGAGCTTTGCACATTCCGCACAATTATAATTTAAATAAATATGAAGTGGCTTCGTTTTATACTTAGTATTTTCACTGCAAAATCACGGATGCGTAAATTGAATATTTATTAACAAGGTTAACCACGACACGAGGCCTGTTGGTAACCTATATACCGCAATACATTTACCTGAAGCGAAATCCAATAATGCATTAAATCTGTCGCTAAAAGGTATCAGTTTGATGTTACACAGTTAATATTACCCGTTACCTGTGTGCTATGCGTACTTAATTGAATTAAAGAGCACTCAATAACGAGCTAATTCAATTAGTTCCTTGCCTGCTCGCTGTGGCTGGTGAATTAGACAAAAAAAAAAATAACCTGGGTTGTCGATGGCGCTAATTGAAGATTGTTTTGTGTTTACCTGAAACAATTAGAATTGGCACATTAGTATTTTTGTAGCGTGTGGAAAATAAAACAAAAAAAATGTGACTGGCTAAAAAGTTGGCTGCACCTAAACTTTGACGCCATATTGCTTTTCTAAAGTCAACAAACAAAAGTTATCAAAATAGCAACTTTTATTTGAGAAATTTAAAATCTTCGCGATCCATTAATTGTTTTAAGTTTTAACAATAGTTGAAACCAAAATAAGCAATCCCATGAAACGTTTAGTCCACGGCATCATAAAAGAGCTAAAGAATAAGGAAATACAAGATCCAAAACGAGCGTCGAACCGATTCGAGTCGAGCGAGCGTCGATGGTACGAAAGTAATCGAATACTTCCTTTCTAGACGGATCATTTTCTACACTGCTAATGACTTACGATGCTCACAGCTCGGTACTTTGTTTGTAGAATAGGTCGCTTGTAAAGCCGGTAATTATTGAAGTGAAAACTACTTTAGACGCGTTGGGCATTTTTTGAGATGGGAAAAAGCCATTGAACTCGCGACACTGTTACCGTAACAGACACCGCGCGTGTTTTGTTTATAAGACGATTAAAAAAATACACACGTAATTGTTCAAGTTTTCACTTCTGTCGGCACTCCCGGAGTGCCACTGTTTTTTTTGAATATCCGTTTCGATTTTAATCGGAGTTTGAGAGCTTAAGAATTTTAATATAATAATAATAATATGTAATCGTTTATTTGAGGCATTAGCACCCACAAAATTAAAATTACAATTGAAAACTTACACTAAAAATAAAACTTATACCTACTAAAAATACATACCTAAATGATAAATGAGCGTGAGGGGCGTGAGTACAATTATATTGTTTCCCGTACATGCACCGCATAAAGGCTAATGCAAACAGACGCGACACGCGATAAAATCGCGCGCGACACAAATGCACCGTAAGTCGCGCAACGAGCGGTGCCTTTGTGTCGCGCGCGACTATATCGCGTATTGCGCCTGTTTGTAGGAGCCTTAAAACACAGCTTTTATAATAACATTTTTACTTGCCACCACACGTGAAAAGAACGACGCCTTGAGCTTCCTCATGAGCGCAAAGAGGTCGAATATTTAGGCATCTAACAAGATTTTGCTTCCGTCGATTCCAAGATATAAATAAGAGAACAAATCTAACTGAACAGACAGCTGTGCTGCTGGGGAGTTTGTTGCGTCACTTCCTCCCGCGAACCGCGCGTTTTGGGATACTGTCTTATGTAGTTTTGACATTCGAAAAGTGCTGATTGACAGCTCACTCCACGCTCACTTCACCTAAGCTTTCACGGTGAGATTTTTACAGAATATATAGCACCGCAGTATTCCAAGGAATTTAGTTATTTCTACTTTGTGTTTCAAAACAAGCGGACCCATCAAACAAGGTCCGAAGCAAGTTTGATCGAGCACCGTACTTTGATATCCAGTTTCCAGTCCATACAGCGTTTCTAACTATTTGCAAGTCTGAGATAAGCTACCATCAGGGCACTGGAGCTATCTACAATAGAATATAAATGGAATAATCATATCGTTATCCAGAATGATCCATCTATTTAGAAGCTCGTTTATACAATAGAATGTGGTTTAAAGTTTCTCGAGAAGACTTTGATATCTGAAGTACGATACGAAAATTATAAATTATCAGGCATAACGTCTGTTATTCCAGTTTATTAGTCGATTCGCATTTTACTCGCCCGAAACGTGCGAATCGTCACTTTATTTTTTTTTTTACCATAAACTTGAATTTTATGTTAAAAAAAAAATAGGTACACGTTTTATAATAATTATTTAACTCTTATTACTTCTGTGTGTTTGTCCTTTTTTCTATACTTTATTGCATACAATTTAAAATGTGCCAATTGCCTAATACATATTTCTGAAGTTGTCGACACGCCCACAATTAAATTGACTTCGTGCGAGTCGCCTATAGAAAAAATAATATTATTTAAAAGTGACGATTCGCACGTTTCGGGCGAGTAAATTCGTGCGAATCGCCTAATAAGCCGTTTCTCTATCAATATTAATTGTTTTATTTTATGACGAAAATGATTGGCAATCGGCATCAAATCTATTTGCACTCACCATAAAAAGCACAGGTAGGTACTCAATTTTCACAAATATAATTAAAACGGGTTGTAGCAATAATACTTAATTAAATAGAAAAGCTAAAGAGAAACGCTAGTAGCCATTAATTTTTTTCCAATCGGAAAACGGTGTCTTCGTCAATCAACACATAGTTTTTGTCAGCCGGCCGTCAATATGGCAGATCAGGCTTCAGAAAGATACTGTCACACAATATGTTTATAAAGTTTATTTATTAAGATGTGTAAAAGTGGTTCTGATATCGTTTTTAGGTATTGAATAAACAATTTCCTTTGATTAATCATTGGTTACATAGCTGCGACGTTACTTGTGAAATTTTCATGGAAATTGTTCTACCGGAGTCGCATCGCGCCTGTCTGCGGGAGCCTTAAAGCTAGGGACAGATGAGCATTGCCGCCCACCCAAGTCTTAATTAATTCATTATTAGTTAGCGACCCGAGTCTGTTTTCAGCGTCCATTTGTCTGCACTCCAAGTTCCTAAAGAGAGATATTTTATGCGTTTAGACTTGGCGGAAAGTCTAAGTAATGGTGCTAATCTTTGGAGCATATTTAGAGCCTTAATAAAATTAAATTGTGTTGGACGAACGGTAGATTTAGAGAAATCTGAAGTCTTAGAATTTGAAGTCACAATAAATTCGGCTCTCGAACGGCAGTGCATCCATTTGAGTTCAAAATTAATAAGGAAATTCCTAAATATGCACTAGAGTGGAACCGTAAACAACTAACATTAGTATGTTAGTTGTTTTCGTCGAAATTACTTAGTAGTAGTTTCGGCGAAATGATGAGAATTTTAAATTCGACGTAGTTATGTATGCAGGATAGAAGAATTCCTTGGTTTGGCAGAAATAAACACCTTTTTGTAATTTTATTTTAGCATTTATTTTATCACACTTTTCACCTTTGCTACCGCCTTTTGTTTCTCCTACTCCACCCTTCGTCTAAGCCCGTACGTTTTGTTCGTAAACTTTAATAAACAAATTCAAAATACAAAATGAAATCAGTGCAGAAATAAGACAGAATCAATAAAATTTACTAGCTCTCATGTATTTCATTTAGGACGCATATGCATGTTTAGAAGATGCACAACGCAACGCAAATAGGAAAATAACATCTGCCGGGATGAAGAAGCAATAAGTAGATACAGAATTTATCATAACAATATTTCATAACAATCCATAAGGTATTAATTTATAATGTTCATAGTTACATTCTGCGTTGCCGGTGCGCGCCATATGGTACTTACTGTGCTTGCGAAATAGTCAGTAGGCACTGCAAGCTAGCAACAGACGTGGGAAGTGACGCCTGACTATGAGTGAGAATGGCTTTAGTGCTGCCAAATGTAGGATAGGACTGTATTTTTTTTTCGGTATCTTGTACAGTCACGAGCACTAATATGTCAACACTTGGCAACTTTCAATTGCAATTTTTGCGTGAAATAACGAATGCAACGTTGAAATACGACACTACACAAACCTATGGGTTCGAAAATACTTTATTCGTAATAACATAAAATTTCATTCAAAACTAAAGGAGAAAATAGTCTTTGAATAAAGCCAAGTGTATTAAGTGTATTATCATACTTATGCTCGTGACGGTACATATAGTAAAAAAAAATACGCGTCAACTTGTGAAACCTCCTCCTTTTTTAAAATATCTTTGTTGTCTATGACCGAATTTGACAGGCTGATATTTTATTATTGTTTTTTAAAGTTAATAAATAATAAAATTGAGTACCTACTTAGGTACATCTATAGACTGTTTGTTCTGTCGAAGTATTTATTCAAGTCAGAGGGAGGTGTCTTGAAAAATTGGAATGATATCGATTTATGTAGGTCCAGCCATTGAAGGGATATCGTCTTACCCAGTACTGAGTTGTGGAGGTCAGATCAGACTCGTGCAAAGCAAAATACTGGAATTCATCCGCATCTGGTTAGACTGGAAGCCGCTCTGCTCTAT
This sequence comes from Luperina nickerlii, assembly GCA_963855955.1. Lineage (NCBI taxonomy): Eukaryota > Metazoa > Arthropoda > Insecta > Lepidoptera > Noctuidae > Luperina > Luperina nickerlii. The sequence continues at coordinate 5,644,688 of OY979664.1, forward strand.
TCCATCCAAAATAGTTGGCTAGGCAGATTGTTTAATTTTGACAGATGGCTTAATTTTTGATAGCTAACAAAAAGTTAATAACACAAACGGGTGTAAGCACCTGTTTGTGTTATTAACTTTTTATAGAACCAGTGGTTTAGGCTAGGTGTAGATTGGCGATATAAAACGAAATAAGAATTTAGCGTTCCAAGTTTAGATTATAAATGTTCAAACGCCAAGAAAGTGCAAAGTTTTTTTACAGTAGTGCAGACAAAATCGATGCAAGATTTCGTTGGCTACTAGCCAATTTCGCTTAAAAAAATCTCCTTCACAGCTAATTTTTCCCGTAGCATTGTTTTTTAATCTCTGCAATGCTTAATTGTTTAACATTGTAGTATCCAGGTTATTTGCATTGACGATGTTTAACAGAAACGGCAACCTTTGGTCAGCATAACTATTCGAAACCGTTCGATACGGTTCCGTGCCGAATCGAAAATCAATCAATGATATCAAAAGAGTGCTCTAAAGGCTGTCCATAAATCCAAACCCCGTAAATATTGTCAGTGTAATCGAAATAGACGACCACCATTCTTCCAACAGGTATCTGCTGTCGAGGCCAAGGCAAATTAGTAGTTATAAAATGTGTCATTTTCGATTCGACAACTTGTCGAATGGTTGTGAATAGCCATGCAGATGTGTAGAGCAGCTTTCAATCAAAGCTATTAAAACTCATGATTTTGATCATTTTACGAGGGCACGTGGCAAACGCTACCACCGCCAACCACAATGACGCAGAAGGCAGTGGATATTTGAGATACCGGAGTTTCAATTAGCCACTAAATATCTATTGTTTGCAGTTACCAGGTCTGAACGTCAGGTAATATAGTAGTAGTCTACATTAAATCATGGCCAAGTTTAGCAAGCAGAGAGGCAGAAGCAATGAGAATAGAGGCTTAGCACGAAGGCCCGAAGTATAGATACGTAATGTAAATTCCATCGATTTTTGAATTGAGAATATAACTATCCTGGAGGGATTTTGGTTTGAATTAATGCGGCAAGGCCGGCAAGACCATAGATATGACTAAACGAAATAAATACTAGTGCCGATTCTGTTGTTCACAAACTACACTAAATTTAAGTTCAATGCATCTTTTTCTTTCCGTTTTATTATGACAAGGACAGAAGATAAATTTTAGTTTAGTCCTGTCAAATTAATCAATCAGCACCTGACGTAAATTGACGCAATTTTAGAAGGTGGGCAAGTTTTTAATCACGTCTAAACTTGGACCCTTTCTGAGACACGCCTCTTCTCTTCGAGAGGGAATGGGTTGTAATCTACCACGCGGGTCCAATGCGGATTGGTAGATGTCATACGGATTGGTAGATGTCATGCGGATTGGTAGATGTCATGCGGATTGGTAGATGTCACATATTTCACGATGTTTTCCTTCACCGTTTTGAGAGCAATGGTGACGAAATTATTTACACAAAGTAAAGCTCCTCCTGTCTGGGTTCGAATCTACGACCTACAACTAGTAAGTCGGGCGCGTTACCACTGGGCCACGACTGCTCGACGATTTAGTCTTCTAAAGTCCTTACTAGTTTGTTATCTTATTAAACAGGCAATACAATAGCCAAGATACAAGATTCTAACATAACAATTACGACCTAAACTTCTAACTCGACTGTACCGTCACATTATGTAGTAGCAGCGCCTACTGCCAAGATTTACGAGTAGGTACGGCCGCCATTTACAACGATGTATATGCAAATCCGTCGATATTATCGGCTTGAGATAAATTGTTTCACTATCAAATTACAGCGACGCTAACTAGTGAAACAGAATACTACATCAATCAATCAGTTTCACGTCGGATGTTTGTAATAGATTGGGATTTCGACGTTAATTCGAAGTTTGGTTGATGTAATATAAAGCGCCTGGCGCTTTAAATCGGAATTTCCATCGGAATTTCCAGCCCGAATACTAAAGCCTATTGGGTTTTATACCTTGCCTAACATCTGCTAATGTACCTATCTACTGGAAACGATTTAGCTGTTCAGAATAATCTTAGTTTTTTATAAGTATTTAAACAAAAACGAAAAGGCGTTTTTAGTCATTCGTGCCGATTGTTCACAAACTAAACTAAATTTAAGTTCAATGCATCTTTTTCTTTCTATTTCATTAAGAAAAGGATAGAAGATACATTTTAGTTTAGTCCTGTCAAATTAATCAGCGCCTGACACTACTCCATACAAGTTTAGATGTGATTAAAACTTGCCTACTAAAACGTCAATTTACGTCAGGCGCTGATTAATTCGACAGGACTAAACTAATATTTATCTTCTGTCCTTTTCTCAATAAAATAGAAAAATAAAGATGCACTGAACTTAAATTTAGTTTAGTTTGTGTACAACAGAATCGGCACCAGTGTTTACTTTAGACCCGTTGTACACGGCACGGTTCTTTTACGATAAAGCACGCTAGCCGCACTGCAGGATAATCGTGTGAGCTTGTATATAACGCGGCAAACCACCGGTTGTATGGTATACTGGCTACAGCAGAGTACCGTTAATAGTTGATTGGGAAAATTTTACAGTTTCGGGTAGCTTGATGTGCTGGCGTCTGCACAACGGTCCTGACGTTTTTTTCCGTTTTTGTTATCAGTTTCCAATGCCTAGATCTAATGTTAAGATTGTCTCTCCACTCTATCTTGTTCCTGGCTTCTTGCCAAAATTCACTTAGCTGTTTGCAGTATCTGAATCTTTGTTCGTCCTAATGATGTCGTGAACTCGCGAGATTGCAGTAGCGATCGATTATTTTGGCATGCGATTAAATCGATAGCTTCTTTTACAACATTTTCGTTGGTTTTATTTAGTTGACTTCTTCAGTAAAGGCGCTCCGTCACTGAGAGAATTCTGTAATGTAATCCAAGATTCTACTTCTAGACTGCGCAAGCCCCCAACTGCTAGGTAGTGTAGAGTGATAATGGAAACCAGCAGGATAGCTTAATACAAATTTAATAGGTAGAAGGAATAGCACAGATGTGAGTTCTATGTATATACTATACCCTATGTACTATTTACCGGGTAATGTGTCTTTCATTGACTTGAATGTGCCCTGGCGACTGATAGTATGTCATGCTCACACAAATGTCTCGCTGACGGTGGCGTGTGTGTTGGATCATTTAGCTCCCTTCAAAATGGTTGAGCTGAATGGTGCTGATCTATGCGTCATGTTCGTGAACTGGCGCCGTCAGTTGGGGCTGGTCATCACTTAGCTGCCTCGGCTTATTTTTAATTATTTGAATTTTTAATTGTTGTTTTCTTATCATTTGCTATGTAGGTACTCTGGACGCTTTTAACGCGTACGTCTTTTTTACGTCGTTCTCACATATAATTATAAATTCACATTAATGATGTAACTAATATTTTTGTAAAAATATACCTAATTTAAAAGAGTGTCCATGGAGTTTCTTGCCCGTTCTTCTCCATAGGTACCTACGCTTTGGAATGGGCAACTAGCTTCATATTTTCTGACTGACCGACTTTTTGACAATTCAAAAGTGCCTGTAAATGGTTTAATTGAAATAAATGCTTTGAGTTTGAGTTTGGGAATGTGGCTAGGTCGCGGGTAAAGGTAACGTTGTAGGCGAATTCTCCCAGTTTGGGAGCTTGGGAGCACCTTTACGTAACTATTAACAATAAGTCTGTCTTTTTATTATGTCAGTCTTTAAGTGTCTTTATAACTCAACTAGCTTCTGCCCGCGAATTTGTCCGGGTGAAATTTCTGACCCGACCCGTCGCGTCGCATCCCATCGTCGCCCGTGCTACTATTTCGTTTTAGCTTAGAGTTCTTTCTGACTTTTTTTCCTTTTCCTCGGTTCCTCGGGGTCGTAGCGTGATATTAAATAGCCTGTAACCTTCCTCAAGAATTGGGCTATCACATGAAGAATTTTTCAAATCCAACTGTTCGTTCAGGGGATTACCCGCTACGTGCAAACAAACAAATGTCTCTTTATAATATTAGTTTTTATGAACTACTATTTTTGAATTCATAAATGTTCTCTAGTTCTCTGGCCAGGATTTAGTGTATTTCAGTCCACAAAAGCGGTTCCATGGGCATAGGAAAGATACTTTATGAATAAAAATAATGTTCTGCAATAGGTATCTCGTTACATAGATAAAGAAATAAACATCACTAAGTAACACACACGCTTTCATTGAAAACTGCATGATAATACAAACATGATCTAGGAGACCTTGAAAACTATTTACAGCCACATCTTGTCACGTTGTCTTTTATTTGTGGTAAACAATAGAATCTTATTACGATATTAATAACAAAACAATAGATTAAAATGTCAAGCGATAATAATTATTATGACAAGTGACATTTAGAAAATAAGTCACGGCGTTCACCTTTTTAATTATTGCAATGAAAAGCGAAGGTTTTAATTAGCAATTTATTACTTACTTCTGTGTCGATTGTAATATTGAAATTTTGAGGGTTCCATAATACAAAAGAAAAAAAAATGGAAGCCGCCTCGTTGTCCGTCCGTCTGTCTGTGAGTCTGTCAAGACAACAGATTATAGAATATGGTCTGTGGTCAAGACCTTTTTTTTAAGAATGCGTGGGGGTGAAATTATGAGTTGTTATGATAAGTTGAAATTTATCCAACTAACTTATGTAACTATGCGACTCATATCGATTTATGGGAGAATATGTTTTTCAACAGCAATGTTAAGTTTGTTTTGAGGATAAATTCATCCCAATTACGGAATCCTTCATTGTGCGTACTTAGTCCGAAATGCACTTGGTTGGTTTTTTTATATACTATTCCACTACTGGGACACAAGCCTCCTCTCTGTGAGAGGGAATGGCCCATAATCCACCAATGGGTTTTTTATATTTTAAAACATTAAAAGTTTTCAATGTGTCTGGAGAGCCTATTAATATAGTTCATATGTAGGTACTGAAACAGCAGCTATTTTCAACACAACTAATTTTATAATACGAAATAATGAATGGCTGAGATGAAACAGGAAATGCCATTTACAAAGTGTGAAAAGTCAAATTCAATACATTTAATTAAGCATTCTTTTTTTAAAAATCATCCCTATCAAGATATACGCATACTGCATTAGCAGCGACCGCTGTGATTACGTCAGAAACACGTACATGTTCAAGGAATCTAATCCAGCGGAATGCATTGATAACAGCATGGGAGGTCTCGGAAGAGTGCCAAGATAAATCTGTAAGGGAAGTCAAGTGCTCTCTTGAAGTAATTGTTAGATGAAGTTGTTTATTTAGATTAAGTTTAGTTTACTAATGTTTGATGGCAATGAACTTGGAAATTTGTGACATTTGGCATTCCAAGATTCCAGTTAATAGATTTTGTGGCTGCATAATTCTTATAGAATCTATAATAGGTACATTTCGAAGCTTATCTACTATTTCGTATACTTGGGTACTTTTTGTAAATATGTGAGCACCACATGTTAACTATCACCTAATTAATTTATCTGTCATTGCTTCATTTTTCATTATTTTACATTAGCATGTGTGTTCTTTCGTTCGAATACTCGAGGTATTTTGTCAATATAGTCAAGTTTGGAGCCGAATTTCTCGTTGATTTTCTTCATAGTTACGCTTCCTGACTTTTTATTATTCATAGTATAGTAATTTTATTGTAAGTGCATCATTTTGACATAATTATAATTATATAATTAATGTAGCGATACAATATATTGTAAAACATTTTAAAAGAGTAATAGTAGAGTTTTTTGCCCATTCTTCTCCATACCTTTTGGAAGGGGCGACTAGAATCAATTCTATTTTATTGTTCAAAAGTGCCTTTTCGAAATAAATGCTTTGATATTATTTCGCATTGCAATATTTACCACAAGAATGTGTCTGCTCTACATAGATTTCAAGAAAAACTGACCTCTAACGGCCGACCTGAATCAAATAATAGGTACCTACTATTATACTTTCCATAATAAATAAAGCTGAAGTATTTATCAAGAATAGATCAGGCCACCCTATTCCGTCGGAGTATATAACCCAGGCCTAAAATATGATACTGCGTCAACCTGGCTTTTCTAAAAGGTCAATCGATACCTACTCACTCAAAAGAGACGCTGCGGAAAATCAAATAAAGAAAAAATAGATGAAAGTTCACGCTTTTAAAATAAAGTAATGCTATTAAAATGAGTAACCTTTATGTAGACGGATAAAATGTCGCACGAGTAGGTAAGAAAATTTTTAAGTTAAAAGCACACTTTGCAAATATACCAATCTCATTTCGAGCCGTTTGCGTTTGAATCTCTGTAAGGCCATGGGGACCGAGTGCTGGAGTGTTTGGCCAAAGAATCAGCATTGCCATACAACGTAGCAATGCTGCAATGCTGCCAGCATTTGGGCACTTTTCCTGTTGACAACGATGCGGACGAATTGTTCGATGCCCTATGATTATTCCCCCTCCCTTTTTTATTTAGTTGTACATATTATTATTTTAAGACTGTTTTTATTTAAATTCGAGGGGTTTGTGGCTAAGTTATAAGAGCCGCACTGGTCAATCGATCAGGTTAAGCAACACTTGCCGCGGTTGGTCCATGGATGGGTGACCATCTTTAAATACCAAAACCCCTCAGTGCCTCGGAAAGCTCGTTAATCCCTTAGTCCCGGCTGTCATTCTTGCATCTCTTGGCAGTCGTTACGGGTCGTCAGAACCCCGAAAATCTGACAACCAGTCTTACCAAGGCGTATCGTATTATCCAGTACTTAACTGGGTTGTGGAGGTCAGATAGCAAGTCGCTCTAAGTAAAACACTGGTATTCAGCTGCATCCGGTTAGACTGGGAGCCGACCCGTAGTTACAGCAAACAAAGAAACACTTCAATTTTATTATTAGTGTTTATGTTTATTATTTTATGTACATAGATAATACGGAGACCGACATCTTCGTTTTCGCATTTTTTTTAATAATGTATGGCAGTTTGTAGACGACCTTTTCAATACCCTTATCACATGTTTGACAGTGTATCCTGTCCTTTGGGTAACTCCTTTATATCATGTCCTTTTAGTACCAGGGAAATTGCTAACAATTCTATTAGGTATAAGTTTGGGTTGACCTTTGGCTTCCTCTGGATAGACGTGAAGCAGATGAGATTACGACATAATGTATTTCCATTATTATTCAGAAATTTTCCTTCAGGCACACTTTAAAATGTTTAGTTTTCTATAACTTAGGGCAGGTTTTTCAATAGTCAGATAATTTCCATCTGAGGAATGACATCTGAAGCGGTTTGACAGCTTTTGTATAGAAAATATGTCAAACTGTCATATTTATTCTTAAGATATTTAAGTTATCTGACTATTGAAAAATCAGTCCTAAAGTACTTAGCTGTTTCAAATAACAACTAGCTAATAATAATAGTTATGTTCGAGAACTTTTTACTGTTTAAAAATACGATACTTATAATAACAGATGTTAAAAATGGAAGAGTTACCAATTGGACTGTATTTTTAATCAAAGCGGTGTCCAGCAGTGCCTAACAATCTACAAACAAAGCTAGACAATGCCAACGAAAGCTAGACGTGTATTTAATACGCGAAAAACTGAACAGGGAAACTAGCGTGGCAGAGAAAAGGCTAACAGTTGGTTCGGAGGTTCCTATAACCTGAGTTGCGGGGTAATTGCGTAGCACACTAACAGTAGCAATAACATTCGTTCAGATTTCAATCATGACAGTTCAACAACATTCATTGCGTTTTCTGCGTTGTTGATCTGACAATTTTTTCTAACATATGAAGCAATGGATTAGCAATATCCTTCAGAATGATTCAGATTGTGATTGATAGTGTAGTTGTAGTTTATGAGAACCGCCTAACCAACCTTCCCTTAATGACCGACAGTTAGTGGCGGTTTTCGTGAAAATTTACACCAGTTGGCACCACTTTGACAAGAGGTCTTCCATTTTGACAATGAATATAAAATATAATATGACGACGTTCATCATTCGATTCATTCATTCGTTCATCATTCAGTCATGACTAAAGAAAATATAGGCTCTTTGATAGATGCCTGGACCTGACTGACCTGACTCATTGACTGATTGAATCAATTGAATGGTGTACTTAACTAATACGAATACCTAATGATGAATTTTCTCTTAACCGAAAAATATCATGGAATAATAGGTTTCTATAATATTTTCAGTTCAAAAATCTATAATATTCTCAGTTCAAAAACAGTAACCAACTGTTGTTGAGTAAATCTATACGAAACTCAATAAAAGCACAGAGAACCAGCAGCCAAACATCAAACACCAGTACGAAACGAAAATTAGTTCATAAATGTTCCCGAAAACGAGTAAATCTTGCAGTTTAGTTTAGGGCGGAAACCGCAGATCACCGCGGGCGCCGGCTATAAATACTTGCGCACACGTGTGCTCTATTCTTTGTAGGGTTACCATTTTGAAAATTTAAAAGTCCTGACAAAAAACCAGACATTTACAAAACAATCCGGACATTTATTGTTTAATCTTTCTTTTCTCAGAAGTTATAACCTGTACGTCTTGAAACTGACTCCGGACCTAGGTTGGCCGAAGCAAGGAGAATCTGTTTAGGTGGAGATTCATAGATGAATCCGCCTTGAATTGTAATTATAATTGTGGTGCTTTTCCACAAATTATGGGACACTAAATATCGTTTCCTGCGTGTCCTGTCTGTCTGCACGTTACAGGAGCTGATGGATGCTAACTGATGGCGTCAAACACATAGAATTATGCACCCTAATTGCGTCACTATCAATCACAATTTGAATCATTTTGAAGGATACTGCTAACCCATTGCTTCATTTATTCTAAAAATTCTGCTCAACAACGTAAATATCGCTATGAATCTTGTTGAACTATGAAAATGAAAGCCATTGGAACTGTTAAGTGTGGTACTATTACCCTGCTGGGACGAGTCCATTTAGATTTCCATGCTAAGAAGAAGAAAATTTTACTTTTTATTTTTTTAAAGTTCCCAAATGTATCTCGAAAAGTCCGGACAAAATATGAGCAGGCTGGTCAAAGTCCGAACGTGTGTATTAAAAAAGTCCCCTTACGTACAGACAAATAAATGGCAAGGCCTCCGAGCTGGGGGCTTAAAAGCCGAACATGTCCAGACTAATCCAGACGGCTAGCAACCCTACTAATATAGGTCAAGAAGTCATAACACTTCGCTATAATACTGGCTGGGTATACGGAATATTGTTGTTTCTCATAGGTCGATGATTTTTCCATGTAGCTTCAAAGTGTGGAATGCTTTTGATGTGTCAAGAATTCAAGGAAAGTTCTGGAGTATTGATCCTAATGGGTTCTTGCTGAGACCATTAGGTATGTTTATTGGTTGTTCAGCAAGAAGTGTCTATGGGTATAGGTAACAAAAATCCGGCGGCGAGCTGGGCGGACGCCATTGTGGCATTGTAACGATCGCAGTTAGAACCTGGATGAGGCTGGCACAGGAGAGTGAGGATTGGCACATGAAAAGAGAGGCCTTTTTTGTTTTTTATTTTCAGGATGGGAAATCATCAAATGACCCCTCCCGCTCTGGGTGGAGCGGAAGGGAGTGTCAGACTCTTACTGACTAAAACCCACCCGTGTTCCTTTCTTAGCCCTTTATGTTCCGGGCCAGCGGTAACCCTTTCGGACAATCCCGCTGAAAAGAGAGGCCTGCAGTGCGATTCTGTAACCATCTCACCGTGAAAACTTAGGTGAAGTGAGCGTGGAGTGAGCGGTCAATAGTGTCAATTCCTAGCAAAAACAAACTCACTTCACCTAAGTTTTCACGGTGAGATTTTAACAGAATCGACCGGCTGTGCTCAGTAATGGGTGAAGTCGGGCCGAGGATGATGTAGATGCCTAGATGGTGATACGATAATGTATGGGTACATACAAGAGTTTTCCTAGATCTTCCTTTTGCATTTAGTGTTGATCATTTTAATGATCATTGATAGATAATTGCAGATTAGAGAAGATGTTACGTGGCTAAGTAATAACAGCCGCACAGGTCGATCGAGCAGGTTAAGCTACGCTTGCCGCGGTTGGTCCGTGGATGGGTGACCATCTTTACATACCAAGACCCCTCCGTGGTTCGGAAAGCACGTTAAAGCCGTTGGTCCCGGCTGTCATTCGTGGATCTTTGACAGTCGTTACGGGTCGTCAGTAGCCCGAAAATCTGACAACCAGTCTTACCAAGGGGTATCGTATTACCCAGTAACTGAGTTGTGGAAGTTAGATAGGCAGTCGCTCCATGTAAAACACTGGTATTCAGCTGCATCCGGTTAGACTGGAAGCCGACCCCAACATATTTGGGAAAAGGCTAGGCAGATGAAATGATAGATAATTACGGAATTCTAAATCTTGATACATGAGTAGATACATCGCTAGATGTATTAAAATTTGGCTCTTTCCTTGCAAATGTTAGTTTGATCGCTAGATTTAGATTGTTTGATCACACATATACATAGATTAGTAAGCTGTGATCTCGATGAAGAGTTTTGTGCCGTGTTTGTAACATTTGGACCTTTTAATATATTTTTTTATTAATTAGCCAATACTGTATGACTCCTGTGCAAAGGTCACCCCCAAGTCCTTTCAGGAAATCTTTTTTATACTGTTCATATCATTAACCACTTAATTAAATTCTGCCAACACCGAACTACACGCTAACCTCACATAATTCACAAGAAGACATTAAACACAGTAAATATGAAATATTCAATTAATTCAAAGTTATGACGAGTAAAATACCCATTGTTCTTGAAGGCCAGTTAATTACCTATTTACTTATATAAAAACTATTGTTTACATTAATTTCACATACCTACATACCTCGTGACAGTACCCAGACTACCCGGTACCCAGTTATTAAAAATGTATTTTTAATTTATAATTGGATGTAATTACATACTTGACAAGAATAAATTATTATTGTTTGAGTCTTTGTATGTAGGTAGCGTACCTACTAAGCCTTACTGAATATATTCTATACTAGCTTCCGCCCGCGGCTTCGCCCGCAGTGTATGTCGATAAAAACTATCCTGTGTCCTTCCCCGGGATGCAATCTATCTCTCTGCCAAATTTTATCGAAATCCGTTTAGTGGTTTAGGCGTGAAAAGGTATCATACAGACAAACAGACAGAGTTACTTTCGAATTTATAATGTTAGTAGGTATGGATAAATGCAAATTAAACACTGTTCACTTCGTTGGTAAGCGCATAACTCGAGAACGGCTAGACCGATTTGGCTATTTTTTTTGTTTTTAAAATGTTCCTAATAATCCGGACTAAGGTTGTTAAGGAAAGAAAAATTGAAAAAGTTTATCCCGGAAAAATGACTTTTTTTTAATTCTGCAAAAATTTAACTCCCCTTTTTCTATGGGATTTGTGTACGAATTTTTTAAAGGACAAGACGTCTGTCAGGTCAGCTAGTAAGTAGGTAATATTTATTTGTACCTACGTATGGGCGTATTTTTAATTTTTATATTAATCTCCTTGTCAGTTCTTCCCGTAAGTCTTTCATACATAGGTAAATAAGAACCCTTCTTCTTTAATTAATGCTTTAATGATTCTTTTTCAATTTGATCTAAATTCCATCTTATCAAAAGACGTTAAAGTCAGTTCAAGATCATCGATCGTGAACTCGATAAATAAATTATGAATCACCAAAATGACGAACCCGTATTTTTTTCGATATATTCTCATAAATCGATTTGTAATTGTTAGAATACCTCATGACCCCGTCATACTTAATGATTATTACACCGCTATACACGTGATACAAAAACAAATGAATTATTATTTTTATTTATCAGTTATCACGCTTTTTACGACAAAACATCAAGATTTATTTTTTATAAGTACGTAAGTTTAATATTGATGTATAATACATGTGAACCTTCCGGAATATTCTATTTGATTAAAACATCATTAAAAAAAAACATTCCGGAAGGAACTGAGAAACGGGGTCCCCATAGAATATGTATAAAAAAATCTACATGTATGTATATACATGATTATTACGCTAGACTCGTGACAGAGAAACAAATGAATATTATTATTTTAATATGTTGTGTATAACCTTAACGACTTCTAGCAATAATTATGACATCAACGAAGGAATATGAAGGACAGAACTTAAATAATAATCGTAAAATAAACTTGGAATTCTATTGTTTATATAATCATATAAGTTCCGTTTAAAAGATTAAAAATCAATTCATTCCTAAGAATTTAATTTACCGAGGAGAAGCTTACTCGACGACGAGCAAACGATAGATTTAATTAAAAAAGTTTTTAATAAAAACTGGAAACGTAGCGAAGAAAGAGGCGAAGGAAATGTACCAGCTTTAATAGAAATAATTTCTACTTACCAGTCGTTATTAACAGAATGCTAGGCAAGTCATTATTTTTAAGAAAATGTAGAATTATTCATAATCCTACCTCAAATCTTCCTTAGATACAGGGATATAAATATAAATAAAAATTAAATGTTGTTCGTTTGTGAGCGCTTCACTTGTGAACGGTTGAACCGATTTGTCAATTCTTTAAAACATTTAATCTAAATAAAAATTTTCGGGAAAGAAAAATTGGAAAAGTTTCCCGGAAAATTGTAAATTTGGGAAAAACTAAAAGTTATTTTTGCTACCGGATTTTTGTATGAATTATTGATAGACAGGACAATGTCTGCCGGGTCAGCTAGTAATAAGATAAAAGATACGACAAGACAAATTGAACCCAAAAAGTTACATGTCAAACCACACCTGACCATAAATAAGCGATTAGAATTCCTATAGCGATTCGATTGAATGCTATTCGATCATTAATCGAGAGAGAGCGTGCCGGCCGCAAATAGATGAACTCGCGATCAAAGTGGCCATCGAATCGAATGAAGGCCGAAACTTTGGCAAACACTGTATCATCATGTAGGCTGAATGGACTTGATTCTGGTGCATTTAAATTTAGAATTACTTGATGGAAAGTGAAAGAGCTCTTTGAAGCTGCAGATGAAGGATCGCATGACATGACCCATCTTTGATTAAAAACTTTTTGCTGTCTTATTTTTTTTTTCTTAGCTGAATTTGCTGTAAACTTAAGCTTGCAAGCACTTGATAGGTAATTGTAAAGGCAGGTAACATTTTGCATGAATAACAACATCCTTATGTCATTTCAATGACATCGGGACAGACTTCCGTTATTTGAGGTCATTACATGTTTAAAGTTTTTCAGTGTTATTTATGTAAGTACTTACCTTTAATATAAGTTATTGTGTTGGTGTATTGTGTGTCGTCTGTGCTAAATATATGTATAAGATAAAAGATATTTGTCCTCGTACCTTAGGTGTAAACAATCAAACTAAAATGGGTTGCTGTAATTAAAGAAATTTATTTAAAATCTAAGTATTACTATGTAAATAAAATATAAAAGAAAAGATGTAAGTATTTATCAACAAAAACAAACCTGTAATTAAAGAAACGACATTTTAAGCGTTATATATTACACCAGTCGATTCTTGTTATGATGATACAATTATTAATTAAAATATTTTACAACAAAAAATCTATTTTTAATCTGCCATGTCATCTTGACATCTCTCTGTGCATCTCTCTCTACACACGTACCTACAACTATCATAAATAATCTCTTTGGTGATACTGACCAAAGAGTATTAATCAAATAATAAGAAATATAGGTACTCTCTTTACATTTATGTATTTTCTTTCTTTCTTCTTCTCTCTTTTAATTGTATGTTAATTTGGAATAGTATTTAGTTACCTACCTATTGCAACATTATGAACTAATATTCACCGGATCAACATGATTATTAATAAAAATTATATTTAGGTAAGTAGCACGTGTTATTTAAACAATGGGAAAATTAGACGGAGTTTCCCGACGATGAAGGCCGAAACCCTTGGCAACTGTACTTAAAACATAGTTCATAGTTTAGTCAGGTTGTTATAATATTCATGTCAATACCCAATGGTCAGAAATTTACTGATAGTGATCCGTAAAATCGACTTTGTTAACAATTTATTGCTGGCCGTAAATCATCAGTAGGTAATTCGTCTTTAGAAGTCGTAGAAGATGGAAGACGTTTCAATTACTTTTAATTTAGTGGTGTTTTAATAGGATTATACGATATACTTAAGTGCATATTTCTTGAGAGCCACATAAAACAAAAACTACCTCCAAGTCAAAACCACAGACAAACTAAATTCGACAGCCGAGAATTGAAAGCGCTGCAAATACCAGTGGTTTCAATCTGAAGCGCGTGTTTGTCTATGGCTAAGCACCGTAAAGCTGCGTTCAAAAGAAATGGCCAGCAATAAACGTTGCGGCTTTCTCCGCAAATACTGGCAGTAAACAATAAGCCAGACGCGGTGGCTGTAGAGCTGAATTATCTGTGCTTTAGTTTGATTGCTTTGCTTGTGAAATTGAAAGGAGATTGAATGGGAAATGGGTAAATGATTTTATTTTATTTCCTTATGTGTAGCTGCAAAGGAAATTGGTAGATTAAATACTTAGTAGGAACGAGAAACGGAGAAACAGATGAGAAAGTAGGTATGAAAATGAAGTAAGGTATGAGAATGAAAAAAAATACATAAGTTAGCACAGAAAATTCCACGCTGACGCTGACTGATCTTGTTTGTTATAAGTACAAGAAACTATAGCTTTTATTACCTCAGATGCAAAACTTCCGGCTAAGAATTGAATGAAATATTGCAATGAGCCTCCTATCTGGTTTATATCCGCCTACTTCTAAAGGTGTTCTTGTAAAGGTGGATTCAATAGAATTTACAATATTCACAAACTATGCAAATTTTAAACCTACATATCAGCGAGAATCAATAACATTGCAATTAACGTGAATAATTAATTCGTTGTTCAACATTTCAATACTCCGCAGCAGTTTTATAACCCAAACTCAAAATATTTGAATTTGGAATGTCGGAATGCCATTCGTCAGTGATTTTTGCTAAAATATTCGAGTACATTTTGTGTTTCAGATTTAATGAATACCACAATACTAATTGAACATTAAAATGCCAGAATAATTAATGTCAGTGTTTCAAATGCTTAAGTTTTGTTTATGCTTTCGACGATCGAACGATTTGGATTCAATTCTCGTATTGAAACAAATATTTGTGAGGCATACATTCTGTATTCATACTTCATGCTTTCCGAGTACCTACGGTTGTTTGTGCATTTTGGCAACCATGACACGGAGAATTCTATCATGGGCCTTTGGCATGAAGCGTCTATTATTATATTACCTACATACACCAATAAATATTTATGGATTCTTTTGCTGCAGTTACAGACTGACCGAAATGGTTTTATTTTCTGTCGAACACGAAATTCGGCCAGATTTGCATTTTCAGCCGAAAACCGAAACAAAAAAAAATGGTTCCTGGGTTGTCGATACCGATAGCTTTTTCTTAGATTTCTCAGAGATACCTCGTTTCAGAGATATTTGTAATATGCGAGAACATTTTCTCATCACATTCATTTTCTATGCATTTTTACAGTTATTTCGTTTTAGTTTTTGTCATACATATCGAATTTCTCGAATAAATGAATTGAAAGTACCTATTCATTTGGTAGCAGTTAATTTTTTTGGCCGAAGACAAAAATTAGGGAAAATGAATATTTTTTCAAAAATTTGCTAAATGTCGGATAAATGTAATGTAAAATGTCGGATTGTAGCCGCAGAAACTGCAAGTTTACAAGGAGATACAAGCCTGTTAACCTCCATAGTGCATTCCACTGCAGAACACTGCTGCACTGTTGACCCTTTCTTCGTTGCTCATCGGTCCTACATCAAAAGGGTTCACGCATGTGCGGACAATTCCACCGGATGGCTGCAAAGTCAACGATGTGGACGCTTCACGAAAGCCATTAGCTTTTCTTCTTATATCCCGTAAATAGCGACTGTTTCTGATCCAATGACTTTTTGGACGAGTTCGTTAGGGCTATTTTTGGACGGCTATTAAGTAGAATGTTATGAAGAATGCTTATGAGTTGACACTTTAGTCTTTCACATAATAATCTCTGCTTCATTTTCAGAGCTTCACGGTTCGATAAACTACTTGTAACATGATAAGAAAAAAAGGTTCAGAATGCGTTTCAACGAATACCCCACGGGTCTAATTGTTTCCCCAATTTAACCTTTAAGTACTTAGGTAACATTAGAAAGTAGTCAAATTGCAACACAAAAACAAACATTCATTCACTCTAGCGCACTGTGCATCTAACACCTACCTCACGTTCGGAAATGCCTATGTTAATATGGCGGGCAAACAGTAGGGCCTGTGTTGGAATGCGACCGATCCAATGTTTAAACTATTTTCGGACGAACACGGAACTGCACTGTTCGATGTTTGAAATCTATGGTAGCGCTGCATAGTTATGTAGAATTTATTACAATTTTATTACGTTTGTGGGAATCTAGGCCGGATTGTTTAGCGAAATAATAATCTGTTAACGTCAGTTTTGTTTAACTATTAAAAGGAAGACTTGCACGTGCTGTCAAAGAAGCTTTATCGTAAGATGTTCTATTTACAACACAAGACATAACAACGCTCGTTAAAAGTTTACTAATGTGAAATATGGTGTGTTTATATGAGAAAGTTTTCTTCATTTTCTCGAATCCATGGAAGATGACGTAAGAGTATAAAACCAAATAACGTTAACGAGTCAGCAATAAAGTAAATGGTCCGTGGCCTACTACTGAACGAAGTTGTAAAAAGTAGTAGGTAACAAAGAAAAATAATGTGCATTTTATTATCTCTAGGAAACTCATGAGTGTTGGTCTTTATGCCTTTTACGTCAAAGTGCGACATTATGATGCGCCTTGTGTGGTAGTGTAAAACTGAAAAGGACAAAGTTACTACAATCTGTGCTGATATAAACTTGACTTAAAGCTTAGGTATAACGACTTTATTTTGAGTTTAATGTGACGGGACGACACAATTTTAATGAACACCTTTTTGTACAGCGCTTTGGCGAAAATTGCCTTTACCCCAAGTATTAGGTATACTCATATTCCACGAATAAAAAATGTTGAACAGGTTCAATGTTGGTAACAAGAGTCAAGAATTTGTGAACTGCCTAAAAATCAGCAGCCACATTATAACACAAACAAAAAGGTCGAGATCCACAATGGACCTCATTAAAACGTACAACCAACTCTAATGAAAGCTTCATGTTCTACAATGGCTGCCTGTTCGTTAGCAGATATATTATTAATTTGAACTGGAAGCCCGCCAGGTAACTACATGTTCATAATTAAATGATGGATAGGTACCTTATCTTTGAGGCCGTTTTGAGTAATCTTTCATTGTGTCGTAGATACATTTTTCGACAGCAGTTTCAAATCGTTCGGCGAACAAGTCAATTTATGTGAATTCTAAATTCAATTCAATCTTGGCGCCCAGCGAGCCATAGACACAACAAGTCGTACGTGATATTTTTATTTGAAAGTAAATTAAGTTGTAAAATGCTGTAATTCTATGAACCTAGTGGAACTTTTTTCAGCATAAAAGGCCGGTAATATCATAAACAATTTGGCGTTACGAGAATTACGTTCACTATTCTAAATCCTAACACGAAATCTTTCTCCCCTTTGCAATGGAGACAGTAATTGTGAAAATAAATAGATTCTGTCTGACTCAATGTTCCAGGCCACATTCCTCCCTTGTTTATTGCGTAATGCATAAGCACTAAGTAGTCAATGAGAGGGGCTCGAAATTCAAGGGGTTAAGGTGAGAAAAGGGAAGGGTAAATGTAGGTTCAAGGACTATAACACTTCAAAAGAAGTTTGTGTTTGAGCATGCAAACTGATGTTTAATGTTGAAACTGATCATAGATATGGGGAAAGTTGTTTTTTTTAATGATTCTCGGTAAGTACCATATTAAGGAAGTACTAACAAACCCTCATGGTATGGAAACATTTCAATTGGTTACGGAATATTATGCCTAAAAATAATTAAGGTTATTCCACTCAACATTCGAAAATCAAAATGCCGTTCGCATCACTGCGGAAGGGCGCCATGATTATTTTTCCAAATGGCGTATCAATATCATAAATTCATAACTGACATCCTTATTCTGGAATGCTCGCAGCATTTTAATTAGAATCGTTCGAGTTACGCAACGTGAAACATGAGTAGACATACCTACATTGTAGAATTTATGTTAGGATTAAATATTTGCTATGCTCTTTAAATGACAAACAAGTAAATAGATATGAGCATCGTTTGTGCCACATGCATGCAAATAATAAAATAATGAATGTGCATTTTTCTTTGCAAGTAAATTTTAAAACTCACCACAAAATTGTAGCAATGTAAATGATGATGATTGATTTGTAAGACTTTTAATAACATTTCACGCGCATTATTTTGACCAAAGAAAACGAAACCTTTCTACTTTCCAGCCAAGGAAGGCAACTATATAAGTAATTTTTTTAATTTAACAAACTGGCACGGGCACGGCGGTACAGCCACTCTGTCATAAAATATTATAAATTCTGCTCATTACTCGCGGTTAGAGCTGACGCAAATGCTTAGCGTACCGGCTAGGTGCTTGGGACTGGAAAATTGGGATCGAAAATGCATTGGAGAGCACTCGCCGCCTAATCCAAATTCCCTATTTGGAAAATTGCCAAACTTCGGTGGAGCACAGCTCTCAAACACTTAACAACCTTCGCGGCTTCGTTAGATTCGTGACTAAACTTTTCGTGTCAGGAGTATTTACTGTCCAAATTATGTAATTTGTGTTTTGTGGATAACCGAATAGAATTGGATTTTGCAATGCAATCGTAACGAGTCTTGAGTTCAAGTGCCAATTCTCTTTCTATTTACCTTTCACATAACATAACATCACGCCTGTAATCCCCGAAGGGTAAGGCAGCGGTGTGTCCATATTTCACCATCTATGTTTAATAAGTCCCATGTGATAGGGGGCAAGCGTATTGCCATCAACGGGGCACAGGACTCCGGGCTGCTATTGTAAAATTCCAGATGGAAAAACGCAATAACACTTTGCCCGGCTCGGAAATCTCGTAACCAGGACTTCATGCTCACAAGTAGCACTCGCGACCACTAGACCAACGAAGCAGCGGTGCTATTCTGTAAAAATCTCACCGTGAAAACTCAGGTGAAGTGTGCGTGGAGTGAGCTGTCAATAGTGTCAATTCCTAGCAAAAACAAACTCACTTCACCTAAGTTTTCACGGTGAGATTTTTACAGAATCGACCGGCAGGTTGCAGCAACCTTTCATATTTATGTAAAAGCTAATACGCTCTTTACCTCTACTTACATACCTAAAACATTCCAACAAAAACTCAACAAAACGCAACCAACTCCATCGACAAACAAAAGTAAAAACCTGACACAGATTAATAATACCAGTCTGTCTATTCTATTCTCTATTTGCGTTCCATTTCACGATGCACGTTAAAAGTTTTATCTACACTTTATGGAATGCGCTTTAGCTCTGCAAGTGAACATTCCGGGATGGGAAACAAGGTGACCTCAAAACAAACAGGAACTGATATGAAAGGGGTTGGTTGTTTGACTTACACATATTGGAATAATTTCTGCTGACGTCACGAGAATAATAACCCTATTATGAGATTCCGCGATTGTACAACGTATTTTCGGAAATATAATGTAATACGTGAGTGTTATATAAGCAGATTTGTAAGAGGATAATAAGATACAGATGGATAATACTGCAGTAAAACCGCATCAGCAGAATTGGGCAAGAATTAAGAAAACACAAGTTTGACAATATCACATTGTCTGTCTAAGAAGGAGCTTGTGGTTAAGTAATAATAGCAGCACGGGTCGATTGATCAGGTTAAGTTACGGTACGCTTGCCGCGGTTGGTCCGTGAATGGGTGACCATCTTCGCATACCAAGTCCCCTTTCCGTTCCTACATTAAGCCGTTGGTCCCGGCTGTCATTCGTGGATCTTTGACAGTCGTTACGGGTCGTCAGAGGCCCGAAAGTCTGACAACCAGTCTTACCAAGTGGTATCGTATTACCCAGTAACTGGGTTGTGGAGGTCAGATAGGCAGTCGTTCCATGTAAACTGGTATTCAGCTGGATCCGATTAGACTGGAAGCCGACCTAATATTGTTGGGAAAAGAATAGGCAGATGATGTCTTTCTAAGAAGCTTTCTTAGTAAAAAGCAGTCCAGTCTTATCTGAATATTTATAACTCCTGACGCTTTGACAAAGCCATAGTCTTCAAAGTATACCGCTGTCCGCTGTCTATCAAATTACCTACATGCTATAAAGAGGTTCGTCTCAAGTGACACAAAATAATTCTCCAGAATGTTTAACTGCTTCTGTAAGTAGAGTAAAAGCTTTAATGCCAGTTTTATGACGTCAGTGGTCAGGAATCTCGGCGATTTACGAGGGCGACACTGAAAAGTCTTTAGAACTGAGGGGCAATTCTACTAATTTTAACAACGTTCACAGTCTGATCTCAGTCTCAATCTGTCAAAAAATGCTTCAAATTTCCCTACATTTTGACAAGTTTTTGACATTTCTTTGTCGCTGAGATGAGACTGCGACTAGATTTTGAACGTTTTAAATTACGAGAATTGGCCTTCTGGTCACTTGTAAACTATATAATAAAACAATAAGTTCAAATTTTGAAAATGGAACTCTGCCAATATTATTGTGTATGTATTTTATTCATTTGTCATTTGTTTACGATTTGACGGCAAACTGAAAATTGCCTGTGTCACGTCAGCATGAATTTAAGAAATTGCGAGAAAATTTTCGTGCAATGTTTTTTTATGACTTTCGATGATATTTAAGTCAAAAAGAAAGTTATGATAGACTTCGATTGGCCTTTCACGATGAAGCCCTATCTCGTGCCACTGTTTACAACTGGTTTAATGAGTTTAAACGTGGTCGCACTAATCTCATCTCATCGACGATCTGCGTGAGGGACGGTCTTCTAGGGCGACGACTGAAGATAACATCAGTGTTGTGCGGCGTATGATAGAGACTGATAAAATAGTGACTTATCAGTAGATTCGGACAAGCTTAGGCATCGATATGAGTCAAGTGCACAAAATCCTCCATGACCATTTAGCGGTCAGGAAGCTTTGTGCCCGGTGGATACCTCACAATTTGACAGAGGCCCAAAAACTCCGTCGTGTTGATTCGTGTCGTGAAATGGTTCAATGATTTAAGGGGCTTACAGGACCTAAAAAACTTTAGAAACAATAAAAGTATCTGATCGACTACAGTACACAAAATCAGAAAAATACATGATATTTTTCAGGATATTTGCTAGGTAGATAGTGTGTTGAAAACATAATAGGTACAACTAATTTGATACGATAAAAAAAATCATGAAGATGCCTCTAAAAACTTTATTTTTACAATAAAAACCATACTACATACATACTCGTACAATCATTCTGATTTTTTGTCAGATTATTCTACTAGCAACATACTATAATACTAGTGTTTTAATTTTTTCGTCCAAACAATAGCTTTTTGTAATTAAGTAATTGCTTCATATTTTGCAATAAATTACTAGCGTTGTGTCATCGCGCTTCCCTTTCTTTTCTATGCAGTCCGACAGTGACCGCGCTTTAGGTCATGTAAGCCCCTAGGTCATGCAAGATGTATTGATGTAAATGGACACTATTTTGAAAAGATATAATAAAACTAATAACTTGCTAGTTTGTTCAGTTTTTTTAATTTTCTAAGAACTTTCAGTGTCACCCTCGTAATATTGGAGAGCGATGAGTGGTCGTAACTTTTTTATCGCTCCGTCAAACAGCTGACTCTGGATTTGCACAGATTGTAAATAACGATATGAATCAGCGGCGTTGGCAGACTGCAATCTTTTCTATGCTGTGGTTTTAGCGTTGCCGAGAATAAAATATAAGCTGTGTTCTATAAATCAATCATAGGAAGGTCAAAGTTTAATAGAAATGTAGACAGACGACTTGCTTTAAGCTTTATAAATTAGACAGCATTGTTTGTAATATATCGTCTACCTAAAGTTAGAATAGTTTATGAAAGTTTTTTCTTAAATTTTTAAAAACGGAATCCTCATTAGTCCTCAACAAAACCTCCTTATCTACAACACTTTTTGTTGCTTCTACACAACTTAGGTGCAGCGTAGACGGCACACTTTTTGTGCGATCGAGTCTGCGGCGCACAAAAAGTCTGCATGGCGCGCAAAAAGTCGGTCGCGGATTTTTCACAGACTCAACGCACACGACGCACATTTTCGATCATTTTGTCGGCAGAGCTGTAGGGCCCTCATTTTTCTTTTTAAATGTCTATCATGATATTCTGCCTTAGAAGTATCATAAATTGCTGGTCATTTCTTGAATTAACATCGACCTCTGGCGCCATGATAATAGATCGCGTGCGGTTATGTCCACCCCTAGCAAATGCAGATTGCCGACTAAAGTGTGCGCCGTCTGCGTTAGCGCGCGTTGAAGCAAACGTTAAATTTTTTTCACACACTTTTTGTTCTGAGCGGCGCGGCGCGGCGCGGTGCGGTCTTCCCGAATTACACGGATTTTTTGTGCGCCGGACTTTTTGCGCGTCGTGTGCGTTACTGCATATAATTGCATAGGTTCTATTTTCACAGACTAAAAAGTGCGTCACGGATAGTCTGTCGTCTGCGCTGCACCTTAACATCAACATTATTTCATTTCCTAATATTAGCACTAGAAATGACTTTCGCAAAGGAAGAGTTTAAAACTAAATTACAGTCATCTCCTACAGGATTAACTGTCCACTTCGCTAAGTAACTGTAACTGGATCCCGCTCCATCCCACAGCCCATGATACGACTATTGTTAATGCAATTTGAAATGGACGACGACGAATAAATTGAAAAATGGCTACCGGCCGCTTGTGTAAGCCGTTCGGAGATAGTGAATATGAATAAAAGTGTCGCCAAAGCTTTGTGGAGTTTTAAAAGTGAATTTAATGGTAATCTTGGATGAAATTTTAAGTAGAAGGATGTAACGGTGGGTTGTTTGCTGTAATAAAATTTGTTATTTGAATTGTAAACATTTACAATAGGCTAAAAACCTACATGCACCTACATACGTTGTACATACCTATCTATGTATGTACAACGAAGGTAAGCTTAAAACCAGAAACTGATTTCAACCGCACTTTAGCGTTTTGTAGCGCAGTACTTAGTTGGGATAGTTCGTAGTGAAGTAGGTGCCTTGTAAGTAGCTTAGGTACGTTTTTTTGGGCATTCAACTTCACCAGACGGATCTTGAGAAATTAGACCTAAAAAACTTAGTTTCAATTTCCAAAAATAATCTACCTAAGGAAATACAAGCAGATCCTTCGAATTAATGCTAAGCTCCTATGTATCATACGCCGTTGTAGAACATCACTCATCGGGAACGTTCCAAATTCAAATGGGATAGTTGTAGAATTAGCATTCGACGATCGTGTGCGTGGTTACGATGTTATTCCAAATTTAAACCAAGCTTCCGCCAACGTTACTGAATATGGCCGCCACATTCCGCTAGTGAGGTAACCCATACTTGTTAATGAAACAGAATCACATAGATATTTATTTATTTATATTGAGATGATATTTATTTTAATATGGTAATATATTTAATGAAACAGAATCACAAAGATATTTATTTATTTATATTGAGATGATATTTATTTTAATTTGGTAATATATTATACATTATTTTACCTAATTATAGTGTTAAGTTCTCGCCCTTATGTGTAGCATTGCATGGTTTATTTTATTTCTGTATTAAAATATTATATCCTCTTACGTAAAACAGGATAAGTCTGCATTGGTCACTGACTCAATGTATTCCATACTTATTTAGTAAACAAATTAAATATAAATTGTAAGGTTTATGTAAAATTACAAGTACTTACCGTCATTCTCTCTCATAACTAAAGTTACAGTGTTTTATTATTAGGTAATCTCTCAGTAATCTCTCAGGAGATAATGTTAACTTTCTCCAAGCTCACACGTAAAGCTGTCGAGAGTAATTTGGTGCGGCCTTCAAAGTTTAAATTAAAGATGGCAAAGGTATATTAAATATCACGAATCACGACGCCACACATCACGTACCTATGCATTCTTGAAGGGTTTTCAAATAATTAATGAGTAAAATAAATTCTCATTCTCATTTAAACTGATGGCAATTAAGAGGTATCTTGAGAAATGGATTAATAAATACCTAGCTACGATATATTCTATAGTATGTACTTCGATAGGTAGGTTATTAATGATTAATTAACAATAAATTACGCTCCTAAGCCCAATGCAGTGCAATTCAATTTAACATTCCGGGTCAGTGATCCATACTAATATTATAAATTCGAAAGTAACTCTATCTGTCTGTCTGTCTGTATGTTACCTTTTTACGCCTTAACCACTAAACGGATAGAATGCATCCCGGGGAAGGACATAGGATAGTTTTTATCCCGATATTTCCACGGGATTGACACTTATACGGGTGAAACCGCGGGGTGCTGCTAGTATTATATAAGTATGCCTATGTACATTGGTGGTTCAGTAGGTATCCATGACTTACGATAAAATCTGCTTATAAAAATATACAGGGAAAAGAAGAGGTAAAACAACAATGATGTTCAAAATAACAACATTCATCACAAATAAGCAAATTACCTATATTGGTCTTATATATACAGATCGTAAAATAACAGGAAATTAACTCAATTGGCGGCAAATTGACAGGTGACGATCTGCTTCCCGCCATTCTTATTAACTGTCAAACGACATGTCACGAAATAGCGCGTAATCGTCAGCGGGCGGAAAACGTTTACGGCTCGATGATAGCAGAAACTACACCATTTAAAACTAGACTCTTTATTTCTTGTTTTAGAGTCCAATTTCTAGTAGAATTTGAACGAGGAATACATTATTTGCCTGCCTGGCAAATAATGTATTCCTCGTTCAAATTCTGTAGCAAAGACATGAACTGAAGTACGTCAATAGAGGTGGAAGTAACGCGTAAAGCAAGTTCTTATCGATATTTATGGCGTAATATTTACTTCTCCGGATTTGAATTACAATGAAGTACAGGCAATTGAGCTTTCAAAAGACTTCCCACGCTCCTTTGAGTTGATATTTATTATATGGGCCGAACAAGAATATTATTAGGAAATGCCTACGAATCCTTAGACTTGGTACTTACTTTAGGAGAGTAACGTGGGTGCTTCTATTCATTGCAATTTTAGAGCTGGCAGAATATAGAAACTCCTTGGAATTGTAGGAAGAGTGAAGAGCGCTTCGGGGAATATTTGCAAAAGGAATAATAAATTCGTTTAAAAAGTTTACATTACTTTCAACGTGCTGATCAAACATAACATTCCACGGAATTTCAGGATAGCAAGTAAACATATTATGTACCTACTGGAAATGTTTACAAGAGTGCGCTCAAAAATAGAAATTGTTCAGAACTTTGATACGCTGGAAATGCTGGAACTGCACACTATATTACAGAGCTTAGTGTTCACTCAGAAATGTTACCATGTCAGCGGTAGAATTCAATGACATAATTCCTTAAAGAGCTTGCAGTGGTTAAGCTTTTCATAACAAAATTATGTGTAGGATATATTCCTTAATTGATATATTAGATGTAATCCCTTGTCTTAAGACTGGGCAGTCCATTCCTTACGGTGGATTTAAAAGTATACCTACGGAATTATGATCGGTAAAATGGATGAAAGACGTGCGGAAAATTATGATGAGTTAATCCAAGCCAAAAGATTTTCAATAAAACTTATTATTTTAGGCGCAGGACAGAAGTAGAATCTATCTTCTGTTACCTTTTCACACCTAATCGATCGCTATGAAATTTAACAGATAAATAATCTGGAGAGGATCCAGGATGAAAAGTATTTCATCCTAGATATTTGTATTTAATATGATTTTGGTAATATGGTTTTGAAAAAATAGTTTACTAAAATGTTTTTTATTATAGCAGTCCAGTGGCGCCAGCACTGTCCACCGTGGTAGGAACATAAGATGGCGCAAGGGTGTCAACACAGATTGCGTCCCACACCAGAGGCCTACCCACTTTCCTATGCAACAATGTCATGCCATCTGGTCCCTTCCCCTCGTTACGTACCAAGCTGAGTATTTTGTATTTAAAATAAATAGGTACACGCATGCGAAACCGAAAGAAAAAGTTAGTCCTCCATAAATACAAACCGCATCGTTCACAAACTTTACAATAACTATTTTACTAGAGATGAGCCAGATATTACCAGATAAGTGGGTCCGGATAGCCGGCTCAATGGACCCGGCCGGATAAGCGCGATGCCTATATCTGAAAGTAGGCCGGACGCCTGGACTCCCATTGTGTCCATTTTAAATTAATACTATCTAATGGAAACCTTAATTGAATTGCCTTTTAATTAACGTACAGAATGGGTATTTTATTTAACGTTGTAAAATTAGATAAAACTGATAAAGGTTATGAGGGTTATTTTCAGAGCATGCGCAGTGTGTTGGGTTAACAAGGGTCTTTACCTACTCGCAAAAAACTGCTGAATATTGTGTGAAACCCATTTTTGATGAAAAGCTGACATGATTTTATTAAACCACTAGCTGACCCGGCGAACTTTGTACCGTCTCAGAATCGATCTTCTTTTTTATTTTGTTCGTGAATTTTTCTCATATTATTAGTTATTCTGCTATTCGGGGCGGAGACAAATCCAACAAATCAAAGATCATAAAAATCGGTCCAGCCGTTATTGAATTATAAATTAGAAAGAAAGAAAGAAAGAAAATACATTTATTTAGCACAGACTAAGAGACACACAATACACCAGGTAGTTAGATATTAGTCGTACATCAGAATAAACGTAACGTACGTACGTATCGTAATTAATGGAGTAATTAACTCGACTTTGTTTTAGTTATCTGTTAAAGGTTAGATTAGTGTTTTAGGGATTTAACTCAAATAAGCGCGTAATTTATTAACCGTTTAGTTAACAAATTACGCACTTATTTGTAAAATAAAACATAAATAAAGTTGGCTCTAGTTAACTGTTATCTACTCGTAATTTCCCAAAGTCGTATGACCATAGCCGCGATTCATTCATGTCTCATCAATGACGTAATTAAATCCAGGGCTAGTATTGCCATAAACATCAAAAAGGAACCGTATGCCTTCGTAGAAAACCACAGACAACATAGGTAGTAGACTCTTTTTAAAAATGGGATGACTAACGTTGTTTATGGTTTGTCGTTCTGGAAGATGCGGTCAGTGAGTCATGCGCAGTGAATCCCGACTGTAAGATAATCCCAACATGTGGCTGTTCAAAGATCTTTTAATGTAGGTATGACTATAAAGAGTCAAATTAAATTAGCTAACGAAACTCCACTGACCTGATTGGTATCGATATCTGTACACGATATAACAAAAAAAAAAAGATTTGATGTTTTTTTCTTACGGGTCAACGACCGCTGGTTATGTTGTAACTTCAAGTATGAGTTGAGAAAATGTGAATTGTTGTTGTAGTTGAAGCAATAAACTTTTTTTTGTTTTTAAATATGGATGCCAATCACGTCTGAGAAATTTACACAAAAAAAAACAGATTTTAAACTGACATTTCAAGTAAATACACTAACAGGCAGCAGCGGTAGATGAACCCACAAAAAAAAACATCAAATTATTTTTTTTTTCTTTTATCATGTTTAGATATCAATATTCATCACGTCTACAGAGTTTCCCTAGCTAATTTAATTTGACCCTCTCCTAAATTATGAATTATGACGTATTACGTCCATTATGTGATGCGCACATGGAGTTATTTAGCGAGACTTACGCCGGAGATGATTATTTTGCCTGCGTCGTCGATGTGAAAAACAAGGAAACTTTGTTAATTTTGCCTTTTTAGGTATTAAAGTTTATGATTTACCCATTTACGAGTACCTGATATACATTGTCGATGTATAATACGAATGAATTGGTTTACACAAATTAGCATTCTCTGATAGATATTACGTAAATAGGGTATCAAATATCATTGATATTATCAAACATGACATGAATACGTCTTACAAATATATTTGCCTATTTAAATACTATATCCGTTTCCCTCCAACCAAACGACCGAAAGTCAATGACCTCAAAGTTCCGACCAAATTCTATTCAATAAATTCATAGAGTAATATTTCCTCTCGATATTTTGAGCATATCTTACATCTGTGCGAGTCGGTGCAGAGCGCAGGTTAGAGAGGATTTAATATAATCGCTACCGTCCAGGCAGGTAGTCGGATATCCGCAGAATACTCGGACATATCCGCGCTAGTAGCCCACCTCTATTTAGGATGAATATGTTACGTATCGATATTAGATTCCTTGAACGAAATGAAAAGAAAAAAAAAAGATTGAAAGGTGTCAGTGTTCTTTGAGATTTCGTTAGTAAGATTTATTTTGTCGCAGGTGTTGGCAGATATTGCTTCTTTTGCTTTTATATACCTACGACCATTATTTTGTTTTAAGGCGCTTCCCTCACCGAGCACATTCGTCTTAATGGAACATTTTTCCACGACCTAGCCGCGTTACTTCTACCTATTCCATTATCATCTGCCTAGTCTTTTCCCAACTATGTTGAGGTTGCTTCCAGTCTAAACAAATGCAGTTGAATAAAAATTTTACATAGTGCGACTGACTATCGGACCTCCTCAACCCAGTTTCTGGATAATACGATACCCCTTGGTAACAGTGGTCGTCAGATTTTTAGGCTACATGATATTAACCTATCCTATACAGGGTCCCATTAAAATAGATGGACAAACTTTAACACAACGCTCAGTACGTCTAACTAAAGATATCTAAGCAAGAAAAAAACACTTATTAAAGTGATTTTATTTTGACCTAAAATAATAAATTGCCGACACATTAGTGTATTTTCGTTAGCTGATTATTTTTCTTGTATGTATCTATGCGTTTTCTTATATTTTTTTTTACCGTCGTCCTTATTTTGGTGGTCTGAATGATTTCTAAAAGTTTGTCCATGTATTTTAATGGGACCTTATATATTTTCAATTACCTCTCTACACTACCCAGTAGTAGAGACCTGCGCAGTCTACTTGCAAAGCCATAGTCATTACAGTGGAATCTTGGATGTTACATTACAGGCGACCGTTCCCGATGACGGAGCGCCTTTAGACCAACGTCATTTTGCAATGAACGATCGCACGTGTGAAAAGAAAGTGCTATTAAAGTGCTACAAAAGCTGCAACATGACAATTTGCAAACATTCTCACGAGAAAAAGAAAAATATGTAGCGCAATGTTTAATGTTTGTGTTGAAAAGAATATGATAGTTATTATATTAAACTAGTTGCTACAATTCGGCAACGATAAATAAAAAAGATATAATATATTTTATCCGATGAAGCCGGTCGATTCCGTAAAAATCTCACCGTGAAAACTTAGGTGAAGCGAGTTTGTTTTTCCTAGGAATTGACACTATTGACAGCTCACTCCACGCTCACTTCATCTAAGTTTTCACGGTGAGATTTTCACAGTAACAATTTTTCCGCGAAAATCTAGGTGAAGTGAGCTTTAATTTCACATGATACTGTACTATTGGCA
This sequence comes from Luperina nickerlii, assembly GCA_963855955.1. NCBI lineage: Eukaryota > Metazoa > Arthropoda > Insecta > Lepidoptera > Noctuidae > Luperina > Luperina nickerlii. The sequence goes on from OY979664.1 coordinate 5,674,346, forward strand.
ACTCACGTGATCCTATTTTATTTATTTACTAGCAGCGCCCAGCGGTTTAACCCGCATAATTTTCGGGAAGTGGGAATATTGGGATAAAAACTATCATATGTCCTTTCCCGGGACTCAAACTATCTCTATAATAAATTTCATCTAAATGAAGAGGTAACAGAGAGACACTCTTTCGCACTTATAATATTACTAGCTTCCGCCCGCGGCTTCGCCCACAAGGTATGTCGATAAAAACTATCCTATGTCCTTCCCCGGGAATCCGGGATGCAATCTATCTCTCTGGCAAATTTTGTCGAAATCTGTTCAGTGTTTTAGGCGTGAAAAGGTAACATACAGACAGACAGAGTTACTTTGGAATTTATAATTTTAGTATGGATTTTTATTTTATTTATTTGGCTCACCTACAATTGAATACACTGATACACAGATGTGAGATACATCCAATAGATTTATACGACTAGTGTACCAATTTCTTACAGGTAAGCACATCATGCATTACTAGTTTATTTGTCGATTGCGCCTACTTAAAATTAGATGAGTTCTTATCCGAACATTTTTTTTTTCAGCCAAATTCTAAATTAGTATCATAATTAAAATCAAATGCAATCAAAATCAAAGTTAAAATGAAAGTCAAAACACAATTAAAATTAACATCATAATAAAAATTAAAATGACTATTTCATGAAATGTCAATCAATAGGAAGGATTATATGAACATAATAGGGTTGTATCCCTGTATCGATGATTTTAATGATTAGAATTCTGTATAGTCATATTTGTTACGGTCGCGAATCATATTTTAATCAACATACAACCAGACACTAACCTGCAAATTGCAAAAACCGTAAGAAAATTTGAATTTCGCTTCTCTTTAAGTTTTCACGGTGAGATTCTTACAGAATAGGTACATCGGAGGTGAAATGAGAACTCACTTCACCTAAGTTTCGACAGTGAGATTTTTATAGAGTAGACCGTCTGGTTTCAATCAAACTTTAATCCCGTTTGAATATATTTTGAAAAAAACTAGGTCGAATCTATTTATACGGAAAGCTGAATAGGTACCTTGTTTCAAACAAACATGATATTTGTATGAGAGAACATCAGCATTGATTCGTAGAACCTGTTCTAGATTTAATTCGTTATTTATAGTGGAATAACAAAGCTAAGTCGCAGGCGTTGTGCTAAATAATAACAGCTGTACGAGTCGATCGAAGGTTAAGCATGTGGATGGGTGACCATCCATTACGTATCGAGACCCCTCCGTGTCTCGGAAAGCACGTTAAGCCATTGGTCCCGACTGTCATTCGTAGATCTTTGACAATCGTTACGGGTAGTCAGAAGCCAAGGCGTATCGTGTTACCCAGTAACTGGGTTGTGGAGATCAGATAGGCAGCCACTCCATAAAAAATACGGGTATTCAGCTGTATCTAACTAAACTGGAAGTCGACCCCAACATAGTTGGTCGAAAGACTCGATAGATGATGAATTTATAGACGAATTCTCATTAATTGTGTTCATCACTCACGACTATTTCAAGAAGGTTCTAATAGGCCCTTCAACTGTTCGAAAATCAAAATTTGATTTATAACAACAAAAATTCAACTGTCTCATTAGCTACAGTTGAGCTAAAGGACCTAGCCAGATTGATTGACTCATAGCATAGCGCATAGGCGTTGTTATTTTAATAACAATAACTTCTGTTAACACGCTGCCTCAAATGTAACAGGTGCTCGTGTCGAGTCGAGGTTATTAAGGTACGTAAATAAGGTAGGTACTTGGCTGTATGTTACATTGAAGGGTGTTGAATAATATGGGCACTCTAATAGACTACTACAAATGATGGATAGGTAAAACTACTATCATTTTCTCACTGAATCTTAATTTTCAAACGGTTGTTTCCGCAAGAAGGCGATTTTAGACACATACCTAAATTCTAGTATCAGTTTAACCTAACACGCGGGGTAATTGTACGTAACACAGTAACAATGGCTTTCATTTTGACCATAGATTTTTTTTTTGGTTCATTTCGTCCCTTTCTGGGACAGGCAAGGGGAACTGAGCCCATACAGCCATTTACCATAGATATATGAACATTTCTATGATTTTGACAGTTAAACAACATCCATTGTGTTATTTACGTTGTTGAGCAGACGAATTTTTCGAATACCTACATAATATGAAAGCAGTGGATTGGCAATATCCTTCAAAATAATTTAGATTCTTATTGATAGAGCTGTGTTACGTAGTTATGGTGTAGATTCTCTTAGATGCCTTAGATACAAGGTTTAATTTCGAGATAATTTCATTGATGTCTATCGAAATTGGATGTAAGTAAGTACCTTCCTAATTACAAACGATTCAATACTTTTTCGAAAATTCCGAAATAGTCACCATAATCTAACAGATGCAAAAAGTTCTGAACAGAGTGAAGAAAAAAAACGAAAATAATTTTGGCCCCCCACAGAGACCAACTGTTCTACAAACAAAGTTGCCCCTCAAATTACAGTCTCTTTAATTAGCCCCCCAGCTGGCCGTTATACTCATAACATCACGCGCGATACAGCGGTATGCAGTTAGTATTCTGTCTGTATCAGTATGACTAACATACATACATACATAATCGCAGCAGTGTTCGGAGCTGTTCGGAATGACGACATGGCTGGCCTCTGACGGGTCGCGCGTTTTTGTTGCGTTTCTTTTCGACGCGACGTTTGTAAAGGGGTGTCTGCTTTTTTGGGCACACAGTGTTTGCATTGCAGTTTGAAGATAAACAAACATGTGGTATTGGATGAGTGCTACTTCATAAATTCTCGTGAATAACTGTTTTTGCGTTTTGCATTTGATTCTTATGGGTAAACGTTTTGTTAGGAACAGGAACTTGTAGACGTCGTCCTCGAAAACAGAACTTAGTGAGAAATACTTAATTAAGGGCTGATTTTTCAATCGACAGGTAATTTATATTCGTGGAATAAAATTGACGTCTGACAGATTTTGTTTAGAAGAACTGTTAAAAATTCAAAATTATTCCTCGCATAAAATTATTTTGCGTTGGAAAAATCAGCCCTAAGAAGAAAATTTTACACTAGCTTCTGTCCGCGACTTCGTCCGCATGAAATTTCACCGTCCCCTCATCCCCTCTTAGGGGTGGAATTTCGAAAAACCCCTTTCTTAGTGGATACCTACTCATCACAAAGAACACACCCTCCAAATTTCATGTATCTAGGACCAACGGCTTAGGCTGTGCGTGGGTATATCAATTTGAATTTTATATATTCGGAATTCAGTTTTTCGCTTTTAATGAGATATTAAAAGGTTTTGCTCTAGATGCCTTGACCTCTAATCACGAGAAACTACTCCATGTTGCAAGCTTAACTTTCTAACAAAACCTACAGAAGTACTTCACCATATGATTTTAACAACACATAATCAACAATCCGATCGCTAATCTCAAATCAAATGTTACCTAACAACAGCGTCACGAAACCTATTGTTTCTGCAGCATCAGCAGCTATAATGATTGCAACAGCGCGTCTATCTGCTAAAAATCTCACGGTTGTTGTGTAATTACAAACAAGGTCGCTAAATAAAACGCTTGTGACCCGACCGGTTGTAATATTATATCTGGTTCTGTTTGACCTAGCTGATATAACAAGCTTGGTTATAAAAATCAGACTGATGCATCCAGAGAAGACAACCTATTCAGTATTAATAATAAAAAGACGGTTGTTATTTATGGGACAGACATTCTTAACACTTTCACTGTTCGTGACACAGACACAATAGTAAAACAAGCACCGTTCCTTTGTCAGTATATAATACATAGAATACTATCGCTTCATTTTTTTTTTTCGCTAGTCAGTTTTTTTTTTGTGTTAGGCAAAGGTTTCCCTTTTTCCTTCCAAACCGGATGTCATGTGCGATATCCGGCCCTCCAAATCCAATCCTTATCAGATCGTCACACCACCTTCGCCGGGGTCTACCTCGACGGCGATGGAGAACATCTCCGTCAGGACTCGGGCGTTCAGTGAGTGACGATCTTTGCCCATCTCTCCGGATGCATTCGCTATTCGTTTAATCTGTTCAAATCTTTAAACCTGACTTGGTTTCCGTACGTTGTTTTCGAGTAACCATTGAAAATCAGCGCTGTGCTGTGGATCTCCTATAGAACAGCATCATGCTGAGTGGAAGCCATCTTGTCGCAGTCACGACGTGCAGCTGCCGACTACTTCTGTCGTGTGCTCGTGATTATTATAGACCTGTTTTGTTTTTTTTTATTCTAATTAAGTTGTCTTTTTTCATGTGCACTTGTTTCTGTTTTTCATATGCATACATAAAACATTTTTTTTCTTTGCTTTCTTGTCACCTCGTACCATATGTGGCTCAAAAGACTGGAAAAGGGTTATGAATTTTTTGGGTGACCCCTGTCGGAATAAAGAAGGGGACAATTCTAGTGAGGAATTTAATTTAGGAAGTCTTTCAACAGAATGGAGAGAGAATATTCCTATTGATTTTGATTTTAGAGTTTGATTTTCAAAAGTGCTGGTAAATGTTCGGTTAAGTGATTGATTTTATTTCTGTAAGTAGGTTTGTATAAACACTTTTACATGTCAATCATATTTTAAAAACTAGATTAGGTCGGCGTTTGACTACTCTGAGAAGAAAGGCCGATCAGAGGTCACAGTCTCTTTTTAAGTCCAGAAATAATCTTGTTCAGATCATGTGAAGTGAAGACCATAAACATTTCTGAAATACCTAGTCTTTTGAGGAAAGAACCACACAAGATTGAATGGATCAGTCTAGTAAATAGCACTATGTGATAAGTGATATTGCAAATAGAGACCGTAATTTTGTCCGACTCAGCTAATAGCACTTGTAGAAAAATTCGAGTCGCCTTTTATGTATTTTGAAGTAATAAATATTGGTCTTCGTGCTTTCTAAAAGGACCAATATTGGACTGCTAGCAATGCATAAAGAATGTAGTTGAAAAATTCGTTTCGACCAATGGTTTCGACTGTTATCTATTGAGAAGTAATATATTGGTATGTTTTACCTTGTGTCACGGCCCAATATAGGACAACAATAAAATGCAATACAATGCATATGTACCGATATGTGGACTCGATAGCAACACACGTAAAGAAATCGATAAACTTAGTGCTTGTAACCAAATTGTTGTGCTGGAAGAGTCTTATCATTACTATAATCGTAAGGAAACCAACGTGTCCTAGAACTAAAAATTCGAAGATATGCATCTACCTACCCGCAATGGGCCCGCATGGTTGATTATGACCCATTCCCACTTTCAGAGAGGAGGCCTGTGTCCCAGCAGTGGGAAACATTATACATTTATATTTTATACATTATAGTTAACAAATAAAATAAATTATAGGTTGATCATCAAGATTTCTATAAATAAGTGTATGTGTTTCTTAGATCAATCAATAAAAAATATCTAATGAGTTCTTCAGACTTGCTGATTGATTGATGAAGCGAATACCTAATCCTACTTGTCTTTTGCTCCGTTTGTGTAGAATTAATCAGAAGGTTATCCGCTGCTACAGGATATTTTGTTAAATTATCTTGATTTTTGTTACCAAATATAACGCAAAATCACAAACCTTTTTATTTGGAGGTCTATTGCCAGCAAATTCTTCACAAATCAATATTGACAGTACCTAGCGGTGTCCGAGGTCAGATTTGGTCAAGTCGGACGAGGCCAATAGAAATTCGTTTGTAATTCTCATTAATGGCCAAGAATATCAATGGCCCTTGGACATTACTACCATTAAAGTGTTCGGTAAAGAGAAACAATAGCCCAGCCCAGTTTCGTTTTTGGCCGTGTGACTTAATTTGATGTAATTGTGCTACACGATTTAGGCTATTGTGCAACTTGTGTCGTTTCGTTGTTGTGGTTACTCATTGAATCATGCTCAGCTGCTTCGATTTGTGTGTTGTTTTAGGAATTTAGAAACAGTATAGTATAGATATTGCTTACTTTGTATTTATTTTGTCAATATTCATCACCGCCATCATCATCGACAGCCTTACTGAGTATAGGCCTCGCTTTTGTCAACATTAGCGCCTTATTGGAATCTCTAATAAGGATAGATATGTTCTGTTTCAGTTTTTTTTATTATAAATGCTTCATCCAACATCAGTTGTGTCATCGTCGATAAAATTGCGTTCTTAGACACACCTTAGAGCACCTCAACTGCTTATAATATCGAGAACGTCTCTTGAATTAACAACATAAACAAGAACCGACATAATACACACTGGCCCCTAGAGACGTTTAGATAACCTTAAGGAAATATAGTGTTATAATGCAAAGGAATTATTCACGACGATATACAGTGACATCATGTACAATACGATTAGTGTGTCATGGGCAGAAATTACCTAAGTGTTCCGACTAGACCTGTTACTGAATAGATAACAGTGTCCAATGCAACGGTGCATTCGTACGCCCTCATTTTACAACTATGTGACACAGTGTCACTTCTTTTTACGGAATATGTTAAACTCATGACGCGATTATGTCATGCGTGTTATTAAGTGGCACCAAATTACCGCTGATTGCCGTGAGAAGCATGTAGAATACTTTTTGTAGAATGTAATGCGGAGAGCAGTAGTATTGTGTTTGATGCGGTAGCGGTGGAAAATATCTGGTCGTGTCTAAGATTACAATAGGACTTCTGTTTCTTATATGTATTACTTTAGGGGTGGCACAAAACGCCTGTGTAGGTGTAATTCAACGCTTATACACGAGATCTTTTCTATGCAAGTCTTACTCGTATGAGCCGCATTGTACGTGACAGCTGAGTCAAGCCATTTTTACTTCGAATAAATGGTATTTTGTTGGTTATATAACAAGACCTTTGGTTTGTCTTGTGATGAGCTCTTTACGGTCTAATTCCAGAAGTCGTTGTTATCCGCTCCCTTTGTTAATCTTCCTTTTGTTATCTTATCTGAAGCTGTTGAGCTTGGTAGCTTTATATATCTACTTTGCGTCATTATCTCGGCGGAAGGGGTGATGGATTGCGGAAGGAAACACGTAGACGAGAAGTTATTGATGGACAAAAATCGATTAGTGAGCGCGTTGTTGCGGATATTCATCGTCAGCGCATGTCACAGTTTGATACATTTACATAGAGGTACGCCCACCGTTGTTATTACGACGGATATGGAGTGCGAACATAATGCCTAGCAACACTACAGATGTACGCACTTTCACCTCCGCCCTGCTCGAATGTATCGCGTGTGATCCGACCCGCATAGTGGCGTAATGTCCCTCTGGGGATAGCGGCCGACGACGGTAATTTATTACGTAGCTAACGGACTTGATGCATTGTGCTTATTAAGTCGCTTTGACGAGTACCGGGTAGAGCGCTCTTTTTGTGAGCGACGTTGAATGGCCGGTCGAGGACGGTTTCTAAGCCCGCCCCCACCGACATCGTTGTGATGTCAGCATCACGTACCGACATGAAGCGTGACATTATCTAACATTTAGCCGAAATACGTGTGTTGGAGTGCAATACATAAAGATGTCATATGGTATAACGCCGGGGACGGGGAGGCGTCGCCGGCCGGTCGTCGCCCGGCATCGATCGCACTGTTTGTAAACATTGTAGCTCGAGCCGTGTCGCGTCGCGAAAGATAATCTGAGGGTGTCAGGTGTAGGGTTTATGGGACTCACCTGTACGATCTGCACGTTGTCCTTGTCGAGCAGGAACTCCATGGACTTGTGCGGGCGCGGCGCGCGCTGGTCAGGCGGCGCTAGCGCGAGCAGCGAACGCGCGTGCAGCACGGTGCGCTGTGTGTCCACATCGGTCTCCAGCACGCCGGCCGGCGGTGCGGGCGGCGCGCGCGGCCGGGGTGGCTTGTGCGCCACGCCGCCCGCCACCGGAGGGCCTGCCGCCCGCGACACACCCTCCTCCTTCAGCGGGATTCGCACATAATGCGGCCCGGCGGCTGTCCCGCGCGGTCCCTGCCCCGCATCTGCCGCCGTCGCCGCACCATTCGTAGAGGGTCGTATGTTCGCGCCTGCGCCCCTTATTTTTTTCTCCTTGCGCCCCGAGAATCGGAAGTTCGCGAATCGCGAGAGGAAACCGGCAATGCGGCTGCGCGGCGCACGCGCGCCCGCTTCCGTCATGGCGGCAGCGCGCTCTGCGGCCGGCGCGCGCGGCTCCTCGCCTCCCCCCTCCACTTCCACCACTTCGGCGTCGTCCACGTCGTCGCTCGCGGTCGTTTCGCTCTCTGTGGTGCTCGCACTCGTCTCTCGCCAGCTTACTTCTGCGACTACCGGCGAGAACGTCACTCCCTTGGAGCCCGCGGACACGGAGCGCACGGGCGGCGCCGCGCCTGGTGGAGGGGGCGCCACCAGTTGTAAGGATGCGCGAAGTTCCTCCGGCGTCTCTCTGTGCGGGGTGGCTCGAGCTCGCAATTCCGGTGTTGATCTTACTCTAGCGTCACACGATGATCTCAGCGGTGTGGATGTGAACACTGGTTCTCTGAGAGGGTCCGGGGATGGTGTCCGCGGCGGGGTGGGTGAGGGGGAGGGGCCGTCCATGCGCCGGCGCAGCTCGTCTAGCACGTCGTCCCAGGCGCCCCACGAGTCATGTAGTCGTTTAGCTGTCATCACTGAGAGTTCACGATCGTAGTTTTCACTTTCAGCGAGTGCACGCCGCGCTGTCTCGTCCAGACGACGCGCCGTCGCTTCCATCTCTCTGGCGAAGGCTCGCTCTGACTCAGTGGTGGAATCACTGCCGGCACTAGGTTCCCGTACAGGGGACTCGGTGGGTTGCCGGACGACCACCTCGACCGGGGGCGGCGGTAGCGGTACATGTCGAGGCGTCCTGGGGGGTGGCGGCGGGGGCGGCAGACGCGGGCGCCGCGGGGCCCCCCGGTAGTCGAGCGCGGTGAGGTCGGCCACGCTGACGGTGAGGCTGTCGGACACTTCGAAAGTCTGTCGGAAGCGCGCGCGGTGCGCTGCGTGTCGCCGTGGCTCGGCGCATACGTCGAGCTCGGCGGGGAGCGAGAGGGCGCGCGCGGCGCGGGGTGGGTGGCGCACGACACTGGGCGAGCTGGGCGCGCGAAGGCAGGGCGCGCTGCCGGCCGCCTCTCGGCGCGCTATTTCGGGCGGGCGGCACGCGGCGGGCGGGGGCCGACGCGATCGTTCACTATAGCCGCTGTCTTCACTGAGGTTCTCGGCAGACAGGTGAGTGCGTGGCGCCGGCACACGCGTGGGTGGTGGGGAGGGCGGGGGAGACTCCAAGGAATCGGGCGAGAGGCTGGGCGATGCGGGCGCGGCGCAGGACCGCTCGAGCGACTCGAACTGCGCGAGGCTGGAAGAGCGCGAGAGCGAACCCGAGCTGGCCGGCGAGGTGGCTCGCTCCCGGCGCCTGCGCTTGGCCGGGCAAGCCCACTCGCGCTCCGACTCGCTGTCGCACTCCGACCCTGAACGAAACAAACTCCGTAAAGCACTGAACACGTTGCACTGAAACTCTCCTGAAACGCGGCACGTCGCCACGTCCACACGGCGACAATGACAATGACACCGAATAGAAATGAGTATTCTTTCTACTAGTTGGAACTAGTCCAAGAGATATGTAGGATAACATTCAATGTACTTGCCAAAGCCGGTCTAGACACAATGAAGGACTCTATCTAATATTTATGTTGTGTGATGTAATTACTCTGATGCTGTATGTGAAGTTACCCTTATGTTGTTGTTCATTATTAAAGGTAACGCCATCTTTAAAATAACATATGAACTTATAGTTCGCTGTTGTTTTTAAAAGTACCGCTACTACCCAATAGATGGCGCTAAATAAAATGTTATATAATACTGAACACTAAATATTGTTTTTAGATGTCTCTAAAATATAATTGAATTCACAATTACCTTGAGTTCCACGCACATGGATGACGGAATCGGCATCTGAATCTGAGAGCCATGTTGCGGCAGAGGAACGTTCAGAGCGCAAGTCATCGCTCGTTTCCTCGACTATCGTTTCGAGGTATAAAGCGTGAGTGCTGCCATTTTCACCTGTGGGAAGAAATAAATAAATTTAGTATAGTGAAAAGAGAATAGAAAACAACATAACAACTACAAGGAATACAACAATATCATTTGTAACTTTGTTACATTATATACTTTTTCTACTTGATACTAGATGGCGCTGTGTGATGTATGTGACCACAATAATTTTCAAGCTGGTTTAAGTTCTCCATATTTCCAATCATAATAAATATTGTTTTGTGTGTGCACATTACTAAATTACATAATAAAAACAATAAATGACACCGTCATTGTAAAGTTAGGTAGGTATTTTTAATTTATAGGTATGTAGAGCATTTTTATGCTCCAATTCGATTCTGCTCAAGTAAAATAGCGATACCGTTGTGTAAAACATACCTTATCGATATTCACAATAGGTATTTGATGTACATAGTTTTAAATACAGTCTTATTTTTGAATAAGCATTCAGTTATTCTGTACCTACATAATATGCACGGGTAAGATAATAATTACACAATTGTTTTTATTTTATTTTATTTGTCTAAAATAAAAACGGTAATGTATAATTGCTTTTATTATTTGTAGTAAATTAGGCATAGTTACCTAATTTCAAGTAGTAGGTAGTAAAACATGACAATTTAATTAAGTAGGTACCTACCTACTAAATTACCTTACGCTCATCTCATAATCATTAACGTTACGATGTAACGGAACAATAATCTCGGTTTACAAAAACTTTTCAGAATTGTCGTACTGCATATTAATCCGAATTAGTCTGAAACGGCTGAACAACAATAGTCTTCTAATTATTCATCTCACTAACCTGACCGCATTCATCAGTTATCGACCGAGGGAGATACCAGCGAATATTTTATTTATCACATGTTTTCTTCCCATTACAGGCTTTCTTACAGTTATGTATGACTGTTAAGACGGACATTGTTTTACAAGCTTGTGTGATTGTTTTATCATTTCCGAGTAAGTCTGTTTCATGTTTGACTTTTGCCGGTAGATAGTGCCGAAATGGAGGTGGTATTACAGACTTTAAAACTATTACCTACTACTAGCTTCTGCCCACGACTTCGTCCGCGTGAAATTTCTTGTTGCTCCGACCCACCCCGTCGCATCGCATCGCCTGCCCGCGTTATTACTTCATTTTTGCTTGTGACTTTTTTATTTTTGCTCGGTTCCTAAAGGTCATAGCGTGATGTTAAATAGCCTATAGCCTTCCTCAAGAATTGGGCTATCAAATGCTAAAAGAATTTTTCATTCCGACTGGTAGTTCCAGAGATTAGCGCGTTCAACCAAACAAACTCTTCAGCTTTATAATATTAAGTATAGATACATACTTTTTAATAAGCATAATTTAAAAAAAACGTACTTCAAATAAAATTTCTCTATTTTTTCTGTTATAATTTTGTTTATTGTAATTTATTTCAATTAGGTAAGTACACCCAATCAATCTAAATAGCCTTTTCCCGACTATGTTGGGGTCGGCTTCCAGTCTATCTGGATGCAGCTGGATACAAATATTTTATGGCCTATCTGACTGACTGACCACCACTACCCAGTTACTGGGTAATACCATATTCCTTGGTACTGGTTGTCAGTCTTTCGGGCTTCTGACGACTCATAACGACTGTCAAAGATACAGGAATGACAATCGGGACCAATGGCTTAACGTGCTTTCCGAGGCACGGAGGGGTCTTGTCTTGGTATGTGAAGATGTCGCAACAAGTGTACCATAACCTGATCGATCGACCCGCGTGGCTGATATTTCTTAAGTCACATGCCCCTCAAGTCCAAATTAGGTACACCCACAATGTGATATTAATTTCCCGCATAAAATTATAATAGTAAGTAGGAGTACTTGGGTATGTGTTGAACTACAATAGAACTTTCTCTCGTTGCCTCATTCGATGATGTAACTATTTTGATACAAACTGTTAGTCACATCATAAAGCTACATCATATGGTAGCGTATTGATATGTTATCGACTTGTTACAATGTCCACCTTATCTTAATGAAGATAAGGTTGATAATTCATAATTAGATTACGAAGGTAAGGGCAAGGATGAGATTGTCGTTTTGCCGGGTTACAGTAATTAATGAATTACGAAGAGACAAAATTAATGGCGTCATCAATTGATCAAGATTCGAAAATCCCGGATTAATTTAGACTACTTAATATTACACTTTTTTTTTGCTTTCAAAATATACATTCCTCAAAAAATGTTTTCTAATTAACTATTGTTAAGATTTTACACATGGCGCAATACTTTTTTGAACACTTTTAGAATATTGCTAGATTGTAAAAGAGAGAAAAACACCTTAATATAATGTGGCATTAGCATTAGAGAGAGCTTTTTTAGTCAATTAAATTACCATTTAGGGCTAAAGTATTCATTATTAACTACCATCATAATCAGCCTTGTAATGTTCCCACTTCTGGGACACAGGCCTTCTCTCTGTGAGAGGGAGTGGGCCATGATCAACCGCGCGGACCCACTGCTGGTCGGCGGATGTCACATGTCTTCGAATTTTTGGTTCTGGGACAATACCGGTTTCCTTACGATGTTTTCTTTCACCGTTATTAGAGTAGTGGTGATGAAATAATAAAACACAAAGTAAAGTGCCTGTTTGCGGGACGGCTGAGGGAGAGAGCCTCTCGTCCCAGCCGCCGCGGGAGACGCTCCGGGCGTCGGGAGCCGCGCGACGACTCCCGGCCACCGTAGGCGCGGGCCTGCGGGCGGAGAGTGATGGGTAGCTCACCGTCCGATCAGGACCAGGCCCGTGCCGGACGGCGCGTACGTGTTCCACGCGCGCCTCAAAGAGATGTCAGCATCAAGTGAAGGGGCAAGTTAGGCACGAAGCCTGCCGGGGTCAGCGTTATTGTCCGAAAGAGTTACCGCTGGCCCGGAACATAAAGGGCTAAGCAAGGAACACGGGTGGGTTTTAGTCAGTAAGAGTCGAGTCTGACACTCCCTTCCGCTCCACCCAGAGCGGGAGGGGTCATTTGATGATATCTCATACTCATAAAAAAGTGTCTGTTTGGTGTCAAACCCACGACCTACAAATCGTAAGTCGCGGTCATTACCACTGCGCCACCACTGTTCGGAGTATTGAGTATCGAGTACGATAAAAATAACTTTCAACTGGACAATGAAATTAACACTAGGAAACTTTTTTTTTATCAAAAACTAGCATAGTTTTATAATGGGCTAAACAAAAGCTCAAAAGCTACTGCAAAGTGATTTAGATTTAGCTTTTTTATTAAAAGATTTTTTAAATCAGATAACGTAAAAAGCAATCGGCGAAACCGTCTAGACAATAGTCTACATTCTAGATAGAGTCTCGCAAATCGGTTAAGTTGTAAAAAAAACTGTAGCGGTTTATAGTTCTTAAATTGAACAGTTAGCGATTTAGCGGTAAAAGTTGATGTTTTGTTTCAAGGCATGACATTATAAGAGTGGTTTATTCAATTGTACGCAGTAATAATTAGTTCGTAGTTATAAAAACAAGCAGCGGCCCGCGGTTTCACGCGCAAAGTGTCGATGCCGTGGCAATATCGGGATAAAAACTATCCTATGTCCTTCCCCGGGATGCAATCTTTCTCTCTGCCAAATTTTATCGAAATCCGTTCAGTGGTTTAGGCGTGAAAAGATAACATACAGACCGACAGAGTTACTTTCGAATTTATAATATTAGTATGGATACAGTTTTAAAAGCTTTTTTGAGCTTATAATGTCATTTTTGTATCGCCCTGATACATACTTTGTGACATAGCTATAGGTGCTCATAATGGGCGATAGGTTACAGCACATTACAGCAGCATCTGAAACGAATATTCCCGATCAGTCATATCTTGTCGTCACACTACTTGAAAATCGGGAAAAAAAGTTTCATTCCTTCACAATGTTGACGAACGGGAATTCTTTTCATTTATTCCCGATCAGTATAAACATCACTATCATTAACACGGTAGACAACCGGCAAAATACTTTGTTTCCCGATCGTACATAATTTTATTATGCTCTACACTACCCAGTTTTATTCACAATATTGCTATTCTGGTTTGCTTTAAATCATAAAAGATCAGCAGATTATAGCGAGCTCATTGTCATAAATAAAAACAACCAGTATTTGTCATTGACTTAAGGATAAATAAAATTACTAAAATATTAACACAAAAAGCAAACCTTTGTTCAACAATAACCAGTTTTTTGTTTGAGATTCGACCGCATTTTTCATGAAACATGTGCTTGTTCGACATAATATGACCACCAGAATACTTATTGTTTGGGGTTCGGAACCCAAAGAATGCCAACGGGACCCTATTACTAAGAGCGGTTTTGCACTACATCCGATCCGAATCCGAATTAAAGATCCGACTTCAATCCGAATTGAGAATGTTCTAAATTCGAACGGATAGAGTTCGGATCTAGTGCGCAACCCCTCATACATATAGGACTATGGTCACTTCGGACGCCCATTTCTCGGATTCGGATCGGATGTAAGTAGTGCGAAACCGTTCTAAGGCTCTGCTGTCCGTCCGTCTATCACAGGGCTGTATCTTTTGAATCGTAATAGAATAGACACTTGAAATTTTTGAGTGTAAGTGTAAGTATACTTTTGTCACCGCCATAACAACAAATAATAAATATGTAGTGTAATATTGTACGGTGGTACGGATTTACGGAACCCTTCGTGTGCGAGCACGACGACTCGGACGTGGCCGCTTTTGTACTAGCCACATACATATTCGGTACCTACCCACATTCGATTTATTATCGATAAACATACTATCGCATTTTAACCTAAACATGCCTTATCTTTAAAATAAAAGTTTGTCATTCCTAAAGGTCAAGATCTTAAATTAGGTGTGTTTAAACATACATTATATAAAAGTTATGTAATACATAATTAGATGCTCGGTTTATAACCATGTCAACTGATAAATGATATCAGAATGTAAACAGTTCATTTTTTAAGACGTTCTGAAAAAAACATGTACGGTCAACCCCACTCGAACTAAGAAAGGGGCCGTAGCAGCGTAGTAGCGTAGCTGCGTAGTGGCGTAGCGGCGCGGCGTCGTAGTCGCGTAGTGGCGTAGCCGCCTATTACGTAGCCTCGTAGTGGCATTTTTTGGCTGCTACGACGTCAAGACGCTGTATGGTATCACTGCCAAATATTACCGTATTTTGACCATTATTTTCAATGTAATTTAATTAATTTATTTAATTAATCCGTGCGTTTAAAGTCTTTCTACCTTCCTGTATATTATTAACTACTCTTTATTATTTACGTACAAGGCAGCACATGTCTGGTCGGGGTCATCGACCGGCAGGTGCGCTCAGCTGACGTCGGGCACTCGGCCACGGAACTGCGCATGCGTGCTCACTAGTTGTTGTTATTAGCTCAAAGCGCCCTTTAGCGTAAACTTAGTGTAAGCGACGTGTTTTATGTACTTAACCAAGTTTAAGGCTCCTTCAAACAGACGCGACACGACACGCGACACAAAGGCACCGCAAGTCGCGTAACAAGCGGTGCCTTTGTGTCGCGCGCGATTTTATCGCGTGTCGCGTCTGGGGCCCAATTCTGTAAAATAACCAACTTCTCAATAGTGTGTCGGTAGTGTGTCAGTGGTGTCTCAATAGAATAGTCATTGACATTCGGTATTCTACAAAATATTTATGGTCATTGACTTGCCACTGTAGTGCCATTGAAACGCCATAGTAAGACTATTGTAATAATTGGTAGTCTGGTCCACTATAATGTGTCAATGGCTTCGTGATGACCAAAGTTACGGTAGTCTGTAATATTTTTAAGTGTATTTGACAGTTGTGTCTATCGTGTTTGAATAGTGTTTTGGCCATCGAATCGCCATTATGAAGCCATTGAACAACGACACCTCTTTTCGCTATTGTTTTGTTTCAATTTGTTTTTTTTTATTTTTATTTAAAATAATTGTGTGCGTGCGTGTGTGCGTCTTACGTAGTCAATTAATAAAGTGGACGTATTTCGCCACAATGAGGCCTTCTCTATATACTTTGCGGTGGCGTATTTTGGCATTGGCTTATAGTGCCGACGCCGACGTTTGCTCTTGTGGCAGCGCCGCAAATGAGATAGGAAGCATTATACAGTGTTTTTGTTTTTTATTATTACAAATGACATGGATGGATGGATGGATGGATGGATGGATGGATGGACGGACGGACGGACGGACGGACGGACAGGCGGACGGCCGGACGGACGGACTAACGGGCGGACGGACAGACGGACGGACAGACGGCCGGAAGGATTGCAGACGGGCGGATGGCCAGTCGGACGGACGGATGGACGGACGGGCCGCGGACAGACGGCCGGACAGACGGACGTATGGACGGACTGACGTACGGACGGACGGGCGGACGAACGGACAGACGGACGGACCGCGGACAGACGGGCGGACAGACGGATGGACGGACAGACGGACGGACAGCTGGACGGACGGGCCGCGGACAGACAGACGGACGGGTGGACAGACGGACGTATGGACGGACTGACGGACGGGCGGTCGAACGGACAGACGGACGGACCGCGGACAGACAGTCGGATGGACGGACGGCCGGGCGGACGGACGGACCGACGGACGGATAGACGCACGGACGGACGGACAGACGGACAGACAGATAAACAGACAGACAGATAGATACACATCTATAACGGTTGATCACTACTTGGCGGGGTGTGTCTCATGGTTGCACCAAATGGGAGTCCAGCTCAGCATATGCCAGGTACAATACCTGACGCTGGTATTCTGCTGCATCCCCTTAGTGACACACGGATGTCGAGAAGATACATCTGAGTTTCAACAAAATGGTACCTACATAGTGCGGCGCGTAATTATAAAGGATGGTAAGTACCCACAGTTGACTGTCATACGCAAGTGTGAAGTTGGTTGGATGGATGGATGGATGGATGTTCTTTAGCATCGTTGTGATTTGAAAGTTTATGAAACAAAAAAGCGACAATAAAAAGAGACATGTAAATTCATAAGATTTAACGTGGGAGAAAATGAGATAGGAAGCATTGTACAGTGTTTTTGAAGGTTTCACTTCTACCACGTGTGAATTATATGCTGTTTTTTTTTTCAGAGACTAAAAATTATCGTGATAAAAATCTTATTTTTTTAACAATATACGCATCTTTTTAGTGAAATTTGATGTTTTCTATAATAAAACGTTTTTAGGTTATTAAAAAAACCCTTATTATAAAGTTTTAATTGATATAAATAGGATTTCAAAAAGTGGTAGGTTTGGTGTACCTCTGTAGATTTTTGTTAGCAACACTGAAAACTATTGTACTGCCACACTATCGACATACAATCGACACACTACTGAGACACCACTGAAACGCCATTGAAGTTTTTGCAGAATGCCAAATTTGCAACAGTGGCAACATAATGTCTGTAGTGTGTCGATAGAGTGTCAATGGCGTGTTGGTTAACTTAAAGTTACAGAATTGGGCCCCTGTTTGTAGGAGCCTTTAGATTACGTAACCAAATAAATATATTTTAGCATTGTTTATTGAGTGCGGCGCTTCTTGGTCGGTTTACGCACTAGCTGCGCCTCGCGGATTGCTCGCATAAGTGCCGATCCCGTGGGAATATCGGGATAAAAATTATTGTAATATGTCCTATTCTAGGTCATGGTCTACCCATGTGCTAATTTTCATCGAAATACGTTCAGCCAATTAAGCGTCAAAGCGTAATATAAACATACAAACAATCAAATATTTATTTTTATAATATTAGTTTAGAATTTGAATATACAGATACACACACTGTTCCGTACTGGTATCTGTTAACACTAATCTGTCTGCCGAATTGTAGGTATCTGTCGGATTATGACATCATCGTAGTGGTCTGAATCTGGCTATAGTACGTAATCTATGATAAATGCAGTGGTGTGTGCATGAGTACGACTGCTGGCAACACCAAGAAGGCATCCTCCGGGTATGACGTATCGTACACTGTTTGTTATGTTTCATATATTAAGAAATGTTGTATAATTGATTCCATTATTTTACATTTACGCTTAAATAGTTAATTGAATATTATATAGGGTTGCAGGCAGTGGCGGTACCTTCATAGAAGCCGAAAAGCCCGGCTTGCCCTAATAAAATCATAATTCACAACAACAAACGTACTTAAACCTATCAATAAAAATATATTTAAAAAAATACCAGTCAAACATTCGTAACACACACGTACACAATAAGAAAATCAGCCAATCCCTCAGTTGGCCGTTTTTTTATACGTTGAAAGTCTGTGGGCTTTCCCTAATTTTGACCCCTAGGCACGCCACTGGTTGCAGGGACATCGACGCGTAAATTGTAACCATGGTTAATGATTCTAGACGAAAGTAGAATTTTTCGTCAGTCAAAAAAATCCGCCGCAATAAAATTAACACCCTCCACCCCCCCCCCTCCCTCCTCCCTCCTCGATCCTCTGCTAGTTTTTCTTCTGTTTTAATCTCTGTCTTATCCACTGTAAACTTTCTCATTCCGGTTTGATCCGCTTTTTCTTTTGTTTTTATTCCTGAAGGATCGTCAGCAACAAAAATAAGTAGGTACAGGGTTTCTAAATAAAATACCTAATATATGTCTTGTTTATTTACATTCCAATACAACATTGAATTTGTACTATTCACGTTTTTCCTCTTTGAACTTAGTGAAAAATGCGTTTTTTTTTTTGTTATTCACACACATTCATATACAACTACTTTGTCAAAAACAAAATAATGATCTTGAATTCTTGAGTAAAATAGCACATTAATTATTTAAGGTCGTTTACTTGTGATGTTGTGAAGTTTGCTGTGTTGTTCGACTTGATAAATACAGCCGGTCGATTCTTTAAAAATGTCACCGTGAAAACTCAGGTGAAGTGAGTTTGTTTTTGCTAGGAATTGACACTATTGACAGCTCACTCCACGCTCACTTCACCTAAGTTTTCACTGTGAGATTTTTACAGAATAGCGCTACTGCGGCGAGTAGCGCTATTCTTTAAAAATCTCACCATGTTAACTCGGGTGAAGTCAGCTTAAAGTGAGCTGTCATTAGTGTCAAAAATATTTAGCTATAAAAGAAAACGAATCGTTCACAGTTTTTAACCATTTTGCTCATCGAAAGGTTAGAACAAGAAAGAACTCTAGATCCCAAGCCTACATCTATACTACTAATATAAAGCTAAAGAGTTTATTTGCTTGAATGCTGATCTCTGGAACTACCGGACGGATTTAAAAAATTGTTTTTGCATTTGATAGCTCAATTATTGAGGAAGGCTATAGTTTATTTAACATCACGCTAGGACTCTTAGGAGCCGAGCAAGCAAGAAAACTAAGTAATAGCGCGGACAGGCGATGCGATGCGACGTGTGAGTCGTGGGAACAAGAAATTTCATGCGGACGAAGTCGCGGGAGAGAAGATATAGATAATATGAGACCTTTGCAGCTAGCAATGACAAAACGGTTTAATTTTCTAACTCATAACTGACGACCCTAATTTGTCAGTAAACATAATTTAACAAATACAATGCTAACAGCGAATACATTAGCGCACAGGTATACTATTCTGCCTGAAGTAACGCAAAAGATACGTTTCATCCCATTAAAAGAATCCCGAAGAGACATCCTAAGAGCACAAGCCTAAAGAAAATGTTAATTGTAACTGTAACCCATACATGATTCACAACACTACCTGGGAAGGCATAAAACAGAACCTAAGGTCACAACACTAGTGTAGGTCAAACGTGTACTGGCCCACGGGCCCACCTGACGGACACATCAACACATGTTCTAACGGTCGGCCCTCGGGTAGGGTTACCATTATGTATTAGTCTATGGGGGTTACCTCTTATTTTGGGGTTACCATCCGTCTGTCCGGACATGTCCGGCTTTTTGGCCCCCCCGACATAATATGTCTTAAATTTCTCTTTTTGTCTGACACGAGGCATTTGGCTTTTTATTTTATTTGATGATTTTTATGTAGATAACGTTTATTGTGCTTCTTATTTGTGCAGAATAAAAAAATCTTTTTTTTTATTTATCAGGATATTTTTCGATTAAAGTACGATGTATTAGAAAAAGAAAGGTCAATGATTTCCGAAAAGAAAATACTCGCCTAATACTCCTCCGACTCCACCATTTTTTGAAGTCGTTTAGTAAATAAAATATCCGAAAGTTTAAATATCAGTAGTGTAAGGCTTTTTTTGGTCAGGACTTTTCAATATTCGAAATGGTAACCCTACTTAGAGTCCGATGCCGGGCACGTTGCGTGTGGAATCCGTAATACCGTACCAAACACGCCAATTGCTTGATAGACATAACCGGCCAGTAAGTGGGTGTTGGGTAAATCTGTGTTCTGTTTTATATTCAGCCAATCGCACGTATTTAGTACACGCGGTTTAAGTGTGGTGAAGTGTGGTCAAGTGGTGATATTACTGATTTGAGGCAAGAGTGGGTCGTTTGTTGGAAATCGGCATTTTACTACAAATAGTAGGTGACCCGACGTTGCGCTGTCGTCTTGAAAAAATGTCGTTCAAGGTTACCCAAATTTCATTTTTTTTCGGGAACCTTTTCCAATTTTTTGTCCCCTAAAAACCTAATTTGGACTATTACGAAAAAAAAAAATGGCTAAATCGGTCTAGCCATGCTCCATTGATGCGCATCGCTTGAGCATGGCTAGAACAGCATTTCATTTTTAGGGTTCCGTACCCAAAGGGTAAAAACGGGACCCTTAAACGGGAGTCTTAGTAATAGTAATATAAGACTCCACTGTCCGTATGTCTGTCACCAGGCTGTATCTCATGAACCATGATAGCTAAACAGTTGAAAATTTCACAGATGATGTATTTCTGTTGCCGCTATAACAACAAATAATAAAAATAAAATAAAGTTAATATTTAAAGGGGTATAATAAAAGAAACATTTTTGTCGGCGTTTTGTGCCTTGTGGTAAAGAACCCTTCGTGTGCGAGTCCGACTCGCACTTGGCCGGTTTTTATTTATATAAATAGATGATTTTTTTTTTAGTCGACACGGTTGGCCCAGTGGCTGAGCGATCGACTGCTGCGCTGCGTGTCGCGGGTTCGATTCCCGCACGGAACAAACATTTGTATTGCCTACAGGTAGTTGTTCCGGGTCTGGCTGTTTGTGTATGTGAATTTAAATGTTTGTAAACACCACCCACGATACAGGAGTAATTCCTAGTGTGGGGCAACCTTTAAAAAAAGAAATATATATATACATTCTCCAAACTAGACATTCTGCAATTTGAAAACACCGTAAAGGCTCCTGCAAACAGGCGCGACGCGAATCGCGCGCGACACAAAGGCACCGCTCGTTGCGCGACTTGCGGTGCCTTTGTGTCGCGCCTGTTTGAAGGAGACTTAATTCAACATCTCCTCAACAAATTCAAAAATATTACTACTACCTACATTGGGCTTCGCCTCAGTACTTCATTAGGCTTCGACATAGCTTACAGAGTAAGTAAACTGAAGTGGCAGTGGGCTGGTCATGCTTGCCGAAGGACGGATGGCTGGTGGAGCAGACGAGTCCTGGAGTGGAGACCGTGTATCGGCAAGCGTAGTGTGGGACGCCCCCCAGCTAGATGGACCAACGACTTAAAGAAGGTGACTGGAACAGACTAGATGGGGGAGGTGGAGGAAAGGGCCGTTATGGCGCAGCTTGGAGATGCCTATGATGTCCAACAGTGGACTGCGATAGGCTGAGTTGATTGATTGACAGTTAGGTAACAATAGTTTCGTGCTGGTTTCCAGCCGGTCGATTCTGCAAAAATCTCACCGTGAAAACTTAGGTGAAGTGAGTTTGTTTTCCTAATTGACACTATTGACAGCTCACTCCACGCTCACTTCATCTAAGTTATTCACGGTGAGATTTTTTACAGAATAGCACCGCTGTTCTAGAATTCGGAAACGGTTTCAATTTACTCATTTACTAGATTAGGTATAACTCATTTTCTACGGATTTAATACTAACTAAAGATTAATAAACTTTAGCTTATTGCACGTTGTACTAACTAAATGATAGTGGAACGGATAAGGCCCAATAATTACAAATTGGAACGCCAATATCATAAGAACCGGTTTTCGATTATGTGCGGTTTTTTGTTTGCTATTCCGATTCGTTTAGAGTGGGGCTTAAAATGTAGTTCGTCGACATCGATGACAGTCATGACATGTGTGATGCCGTACTATCGTTCTCAGGCATAGTGCAGGAAAATAACAGCAGTGTGATTCTGTAACCATCTCACCGTGAAAACTTAAGTGAAGTGAGCGTGGAGTGAGCTGTCGGTGTCATACCACCTGATACTAGGGATTGACCAAGCATACGTACATTTAGAATCATATTCATAATCGAGATTTTAATAATATTTTTTATGCTAATTCTATTGATCATTTGAAAGAAAAGAAAAGAAAGAAAATACGTTTATTTGCGGCAAACATGACGCATAAAAATAAAAACACAACAGAAAAGCAAAAATAACAATTTGGGAGAAAGTATAAAAGTGTGAGAAGAAGAAGAGAGAAGTGTAAAGTGTTTGTGTATAATTTCAAAGCTAGTACTTTAGTTATCAAAACATAACCATTTTGTGGGGCTTTAAAATAATAAAACAGAAACCAGAATCTCAATGTTGTTTTTTTTTCTCTTTTTTTCCTATATTAGTCCTGACGCGTCACGCACGAACAAAATAATAAAATGATCAATAGAATTAGCATAAAAAATAGGTATTATTAAAATATCGATTATGATTGTAAATGTTAGCTTGGTCAATCCCTAGCATCAGTGGGATGACACTGACAGCTCGCTCCACGCAAGTTTTCACGGTGAGATTTTTACAGAATCGACATGCTGTAATGCTATTCTGTAAAAATCTCACCGTGAAAACTTAGGTGAAGTGAGCTTAAAGTGAGCTGTCAATCATGTCAATCCCTAGCATCAGGTGGAATGACAGTCGGTCGATTCTGTAAAAATCTCATCGTGAAAACTTAGGTGAAGTGAGTTTGTATTTGCTAAGAATTGACACTATTGACAGCTCACTCCACGCTCACTTCACCTAAGTTTTCACGGTGAGATTTTTACAGAATAGCACCGCTGTACTACAGTTCCGTATTTGAGTTCATTTGCACTGAGTTCAACCGCCCAAAAGAAAACAAAAGGTAGGTAGTATAAAAGGATTCATTGGGTTCATTGATGTATTATTTTGTGTGTTATAAGAATTATTGTAATAAGGTAAAATATGCTTTCGCCTCCTTACTAATAAACGTATTAGGTAGGTATATCAGACTAATAGTTACACACCGATTTCTCTCTTTCAGTCGTCACTAATTTGACTTTCGAAAGAAGAAGACAAAGCGTTGTGTAACTATACAGACACTATACAACGTTTATTAGTAAGGGGGTAACAAGATACTCCATGAATCACATAAATCCATACTAATATTATAAATGCGAAAGTGTCTGTCTGTCTGTCTGTTACCTCTTCACGCTTAAACTGCTGAACCGATTTAGATGAAATTTGGTATAGAGATAGTTTGAGTTCCGGGAAAGGACACAGGATAGTTTTTATCCAAATATTCCCACGGGATTGACACTTATGCGGGTGAAACCGCGGGGCACTGCTAGTCAATCATAATTATAAATAAAGATGACATAATATAACGTCTGTAATCCCCGCAGGGTTTCGCAGCGGTGTACCCATAGTTCACACTGTACCTACAATAGGATATACAAGGTGTAACGTTAAATGCGCAAAACCTCTTAAGGGGTCATGGTACTCATCATTGTGAACAACTTTTACTATGGGACCCAAGCTGAAATCACGATAAATAAAATTTATTGATCCCTACATTTATACATATAACTTGGATTTTTATTTTGCTGTGTTTAGTTTAGCTTGTGATCTTCATGTACGAGTCGCAATAAATACTTTTTCTTTCTTTATTTATGCTCGCATAACTCGTCAAAATGTACTAAACAGCTGATTTTTTTTTGCGATTTCAAGTTTGGTCCCATAGTAAAAGTTGTCCATAATGATGAGAACAATGACCTCTTAAGAGGTGTTGCGCATTTAACGTTACACGTTGTATAATGGGATATAATATACACTCACATTTCGCCAGTTATGCTTTCAAGTCCCATGTAATAGCTACAGGCGAGAATATTGCCGTCAAACGGGCACCCATCCAAGCTCCGTGTTGCTACTGAGATATTCCTAATGCAAATAACACTTTGCCCGACTTAGGAATTTAACCCAGGACCTCCTGCTCAGCAGTAGCGCTGGCGACCACTAGACCAAAGAAGTAGTCCATTCATATACAGGGTGTATGGAAGCTGGATGCAAAGCCTTAAGGCTCGTACACACAGGCGCGACGCGACACGAGACACAAAGGCACCGCTCGTTGCGCGACTTGCGGTGCCTTTGTGTCGCGTGTCGCGTCGCGCCTGTGTGCACGAGCCTTTAAAGGGATGATAGTTGACACCATTTAGAGCATTTTGAGCCATAGAATAGAATAGAATACTCTTTATTATGTACACCATATAAATTACAGACATAAAGGTACAGGCCATAGGTACATGTATTAGACGAAGTATGTACTTTTTTTAACTGCAAAATTTTAGTCAAAAATAACATACCAACTTTAACTGGGAAAAAATAAAAAAGACATACTTCGTCTAAGACATGTTAATATAGCTCAAAATGCTCTAAATTGTGTCAACAATCATCCTCTTAAGGCTTTGCATCCAACTTCCAAACACCCTATTTATGTAGTGGTTATCAAAATGTTTATCAACCACTTATAATATCAAAGTAGTTCAATATCAGTTTACTCTTTTTCTTACTCTTTGGCTTTGTAGTTTTAGGCGTAGAATTGATAAATGATAAGTCGATTTGGGCAGTCGACCAACTGTATTGACAAATCACACATATCTATGGTAATGATCATAACCATAGACCCCGATAATCACAGCATGTCTAGTAGTTTAAAACAGATAAGATTATGAATATTAGTTTACCTAAATAAACTAGATAATTAAATAGATTATTCTATCCATTTGAAATAAGATTAGACATTTAAATAACCTTTTTTACAGTTCGTTCAACCGATTTTGAATTCTATTGCGTTGGTGGCATGAGATATGGCAGCTGCAGTTAACAGTTGGTATTGTAACCACTTTTTTTGTTTTTAATACCATCCTTATGCCTACGATATAGAAGTCAAAATCGGTTGAACGGACTGTAAAAAGGGTTTATTTAAATGTCTAATCTTATTTCACATAAAGTATAGTTTGTTTTACTTCTGTATTGAAAGGTAGATAGAACGCCCGCCCTTTACCACTTCTTAGGGCTTTCGCGGGGATTTTATATCAAATGTCACTTGTCTGTGCGTGGCTAGCTGTTAAATGGCAAATTATAATTATGGTTTTATTTATGTTCTGTGTAATTACTTTGCATACCTACTATTGTATAGAATATTTATCTGAACAGACAGCTGGGGGCCTAAAAAGGCCACTTTAGCAGAATCATAAAAGGATAACATTATTATAAAAGGATCACAGAATACAAAAAAAAACTGATAACTGAATCATAAAAGGATGACATTATGAATTATAATAAAGGCTCCTTCAAACAGGCGCGATACGACACGCGACACAAAGGCACCGCAAGTCGCGCAACGAGCGGTGCCTTTGTGTCAGCGCGATTATATCGCGTGTCGCGCCTGTTTGTTTTCTATTTTTTGCTGCACTACGTAGGTATAATCAAAGAGATTGGGACTGGATTGACAAAAAAAAAATAACTGAGAAGTCCATCACCAATAGGATTTGATACGATTAACTTGAGTGGAATTTTTAGGCCCGCAGTACTGCTGGGGAGTTTGTTGCGCCACTTCTTCTTCCCGGCGAAAGCACTAGGCAGTAGCGTTTTGCGGTACTGTCTTATATAATTTTGACGTTCGAAAAGTGCTGATTCTCAGCCTAATTTGAATAAATGACTTTTGATTTTATCGTTGTAAGTAGTCAAATGTGTAAAATTTCCGCGATTATTATAACCCCGGTTTTTCTCCGAATTAATCACGTTTGCCAGATTTTGTATCTTTATGTAAGCGTGATTAATTGATTTGGATCACGACTTTCGGCTTATTATGTGACATCAGACAGAGATTACCAAAATGTTTATCTAGCGACGTGTAGATAGGTTTATTAAACATGAGAATATGGATATTATTATCTTTACCATGTCATTCAAGTACTTTTGTTTTGATATCTAGTGTTATCATGATATTTGGTGTACCAATGAATATGGTTGGTTTGAAGGTGTATCCGTGGTCTGTCTTTTATTGTATTTATAACTACCTAGTTATTGTTATCCAGAATCGATAAAATCTAAATACGACTATCGATTGAAGATATAAAGGAAATGATATGATTTCGGCTGATAATGTGATTGCACTTAATAAAACAATAAAAAAATATCGAAAATTTTAAAACTTCATTCAATTATTCAGTTTACTTATTCAGTTTATGATACCAATCAAACCTTTTTAGAAAAACTGAATATCCTTTTATAAGGTAGGAGATGATAAACCAGAATGTAAAATTGTTGTATATTTTATAGTATCTTATGTTAAAACATTTTATTGATTTTACTGATTCAAACATTCTCCAAACATCACCATTAATAGGTAGGCACAACCTTCCCCAGGTAGTTAAAGATATCCGCGTATAGTCTGTTTGTTGAGTATCAAGCTCCAGGTGTGCTGCTGGTGGTCTTGACTTGGTAAATAAAAAACTACTGCGATATTACAAGTACTGTATTCCTAATTTACAAGGAGACGACCAATTGTGTGCGCACGCTCAAGGTGTCGGCGAACGAGTGAAAGGCGGGGGAAGCCTGCGATCGCGGTGTGGTGTGTGGTGTGACCCGATGTCACGTCAGGAACACTGTTCTAAAACTAACTGCTGAAAGTGTAAAAAAACCCTATTCAGGTTCAATTTCTAAACAAAAAGGAATTAGAAACACGTTGAATGACGAGAATGTTTCAACTTAATGAATTGAATAACATTATTCCTTTGTAATCATCGACGAAAATTGAGGTTATATAAAGTTAACCTCAATTTTCAAATGAAAAAAATTTTTAAAGTGATTTTAAATTAGAATTTTGTATTTCAAGTAATCAAATAATCTAATCAAAGCACTCAAATTGTAAGGGGCACTACAAATTGGCATCCACGGGTACGTTTTCTGATCTATTTGTTTACGTTTTTATCAGATACGTTTGGAACTTTTTACGTATATAATGTATTGCATAGCATAATAATTAGCCCATAATTTTCCCATTGCTGGGATAGAGACCCAGGCCTCCTCTCGGCGAGTGGGCCGTAATCCACCACACGGGTCCAGTGCGGGTTGGTAGATGTCACATGTCTTCGAGTTTTTGGTTCTAGGACATGCCGCGGTTTCCTCACGACGTTTTCCTTCGCCGTTTCAATGGGTTGCATTACAAAAGTTTAAATATTTTAACTTAATTACTAAGATGCACTTCTCCTCTTTGCCTCGACAGTGTGCACTGAAACAGGCTCCGTTCCGGTTCGACGGAACCTTCGCTCGGCGATTAGTTCACGACTCGAACAGGATGCATGACGATCATTGATCACCCTGTATTAGTTAAGTAGATTATATTCACACACATGCGCAGGCGTCATGCTTGATGATTTCCGAAGGGAATCTGCAATGCACAGTGCTGCTGTTACGTGAATAAAATGGTATACTATTTTTCATATGATGTCGATGTCCTTCGAGGGTAGAGTTGAAGATCTGTTCTGATGTTATGTGATCTGTATGAGAATGTAAGTACAGTTAAATGCATTTTAGTACACTTTAGATAATTTAGTTCACTTATTTCTTGATAGTGCGTTTGCGTATCATTCAAAAGTACCTAGAACATGTTACTAGCCTGCGACTTCTTCGAATCTACGAGATGTCAAAATTCGATAATGTTCTAATCTTTCAGAAGATTATACATTTAGGAGAAAATGAAGCCATATGATAACACTTGTGCTTTAGATTACCTACACTACATGTGCTTTTTGTGGTAGACTGTATAATCAGAATTTCAGAAAGTACCCCTTAATTCCCACGTTCCACATCGAACCTGTCTGCTTTCAAAACAAGAGTGGACAGGCATCTTTTGGGCGCGCTAGTTCTTTCATAGACCTTCTGCATCGCTTTCCATCAGGCGTGATCGAGATCAAGAGTGGACCCATTCAGAAAGAAAAAAACCTGATGGTAAAGTCAAGTATTCTTGTGCTAAGTACCTATATTCATTAATATTGAAATACCCTCTGAAGACAAAGTTTTCTAACAGCACCTATGTACTCACTAATTAGGCTGTAATTAGAAAAGCCCATACAACACGCACTGCGTCAATAATTTCACAAATGGCGTCGTAATCAGGGTTAATAAGAATGTGAGCCAGTGTCGCGGTGGTTGGTCACACTAATTAGCTCATTGAGCACCCTGTCACGTGTGACGGATTACATTAACGTAATAAATACTAAATGCCACACTTTTTACTATGACTAAAAGTGTCGGCTGTTACGGTGGGGTAATAACCGATACAGGTCAAACAAACTTTCAATAAGAAATAGACGTGATTTTCATCTTATTAAAACGGAAATGACATGAGTTTTCGTTATTTAGCTTACCGTAAATACTAATGTACATTTCAACCGCGCGGCCAACTCATAATATTTGACGAAACTTTGCCAGGAATTAGTGCTAATTTGTTACTTTACACACCCCTTTTCGTGAATTTGTTACAAAAAAAACTAAGACGCTACGACAAAGAATAGTTGGCCGCTAGAACCGCCACTTGCCGTAATCATCGCCCGTGATTACACAGAAACTATATAATACAGATAGACGAATGATGCATCAAAAGAAAGGTCTTAATTTGTTCAATTTGTTACAAAATTTAAAAACGTCATAACGTAAATAAACAAAAAGTTACGCAATATTTAGTTCTCAGGTTATGAGTAGGTAGGTATCTCACCATAATATCAAATTAATAGAGGCTAATGTGTATGGACAATTAGTTACTAATTTGTTACAGCTAAAAACAGAAAAAAATACTAGAAAGTAGGTTCAATAATTTGTTAGAGTCGATTTTAGTTGGCCGCTCGGACGGCAATATGCCTAAAATACAATGGCGTTTATCTCGTTATAAAAAGTAGGTTTAAGCTAAGTTTTAGTACTAATCGCCAGGTAACGTAACATAGTTTGGATAAATATGGCGAACATAACTGCAGCATCCATATTTTAGAATATATTTACAATAAATAGTAGTATGAAACCGTATGAGAGTAGGGTGACCATGATTACATTAGTACCTACGAAAGCATGTTTTTAATTTTGTAGTCTGTTCGAACGAATATGCGGTTCGTTTTGCGGCCATATTGATGTCTATTGTTCTTAATTCTTTAAAGTATTTAGGTAGGTACTGATAAAATTATCGTTTCTTTGACTTTGCGCAGGTGTTTTATGATGGGAATGATTCCAGAAAAAGGATCTCTTTTGTTTCCAAACTATTGTTAAAAATATTTGTTGCAAAGGGTTTGCAAAGCGATTATTTTTTGTTGTGAATATTGTCATTACTGTGCAGTATTTTGTGGTGTGTGCTCGTACGTATTTAATTCCCGTGATTTTCATATTACTAAGTTATTGAGACAATTATTACTAAATCCAGAAGTATCTAAAAGTGCTTAGCTATGAGTTGTGCACACTTATACAATGTGGATCAGGAACTACGACATTAAATTAAAACGAGCACAGTACTAGTCCATCGAAACATTTTAAAACACGAAGATTAGTTGTTAATGGAAAATTCAAAAATTGCAATTTTCAAACAAAATAAATAGCAGAATCAACTGCATAAATAGTAAACACGCTTTATCTACGAAAAGTCACTGACCTATGGCGCGGCGTGGTGCGGGGTGCAGCGGGCGGCGCGGGCGGCGCGCGCGGCGCTGCAGCGGTGCTGAGCGTACTGTACTGTATACTTTAGTCGGAGAACGTCAAAAGAGCGGCATAAACTCACTAAGTTGTGAGTTGTTAATTAATAAAAGATCACTGATTGAATAATTAATCACTTAGTATCACATCACAATCAGAATTTAAATCATCAATAGTCAAATTTTTAAATTTTCAAAGTGTTCCCCGTTGTTCACTATGCACAAACGACATCGTCTTATTAAAGTTTCACGGACTCGTCTTAACAAGTCCCCATCCGCCATTCCTTTAAGTTTGTTTCAAAGGCCGATTCTCTCGTAACCTCTGAACGGCCAGGGTAAAAACACGGCTGTTGGTAGGGCACGTTCTTGTGTTACCATATCTCTCTCGATATGTACGCAATGCTAAAGCCGCATTTTGGTGACATTCTCCGTACGTAAGTACCATGTCGGTGTACTCGGCAGCTGTATACCTTATTTGAGGCATAATTAAACTAAAAAACTTACAAACCTAACCTAAATCACAAAACTAGCTACCTAATAAATCCCTAAATAAGTAACTAATATTACACTAACACTTAACAAAGTCACACTAACCTACACTATGCACTAATCCAACTAGCATAAATCGTCTTTAATCACAATAACATCTAAAAGTTTTTATAAAATCACGAATATGCGCGCGCGGCTTTTCTTTTGATAAGAAAGTAGGCGTGTGCTCTCCTCAAACGGCGCCGCTATGCACTGACTGACATAGTTACCGAGTCAAGGACTTTTTGCCGAAAAAATTCCGCTCACACACACACTCGCAATTTCCTATGCACCACTAATGCATTATTTGCGTAAGTAATATTTCATTTTCTTTCTAATTGTAGTATTTTGCGGGAGTGGGCGGGGCGTGTCAGATAGGGATCGTATGATACTTTTCTCTGTCTTTCAAGCATCTATCTATTGATGTAGAGAATAGAATCGTACGGTTTCGCACAGGTTCTTGACCTTACAATGTGTACCTATTATTACGGACTCAGATCTACAGCATGTTGAAAAATAAGAAAATGAAAAATAATTTCCTGTGGCTAAAGTATTCATTGGATTTGATTGATTTTTTGTATACGGGTAAAATGCAAGCCACCCTTTACGTGGTTTAAAGGAATGTCAATCGTCCTGCCCCACATTGTATGTTGGATTTGTTAATGTAGAACTCACCACCAAAAAGTGTATTGCAGAGGAATCCAAATCAACTGCGGTAAGTTTAATTTTTACAATTTTATGATGACTTGAATAAAGTAATAAACTGTAGTACGTATTATAATATCTTCGGAAATATTACCTAAGTATCTATAAAAAGACATGAAATTCGTCTCTGCCACATTTTAATGTGATTTCACTTCACTTCACATGTGGTCGTCTCGAAGAAGTCTTAAAAATATTCTTAGCTTAATTACTTGAATTAGCTTTTAATTTACCTGTATAATATTATTGTATCGTAAAAATACTCCTTTCATTATTTTCATTTCCACTATAAATGTCATTTTTTAAATAACAATACATATAAATTTTGTTACGACGACAATTCTTTTAAAATTGAAATAAGTACCTGTAAGAAAATATGTCTGCATTCTGTGTCATATATTCGTGTCAGTTAATTTATAAATATTATGTTATTTTATAAAGATTTGATATTTACCTTGTTGACTTTTATTACTTGATTTTTTTGTCTTTGTGTTGATTTTGAATAAATAAATTTTAACCGATTTGTGACTTTTACTTTTATAAAGTATGCTACATGCTACAGGATGCCTTAACATTTAAAGCACTCGCCCTAAAAAAATAAGATATGAATATCGAACATTCCAATAATCACTATTCAGTCTCACTTCATCGTGAAAATTCATGGTCAACCTACTTTCATACGGTTACATACTACTGTTTTTTTGTAAATATCTTCTAAAATATGATTGCTGCAGTTATGTTCGCCATATTTATCCAAACTATGTTACGTTACCTGGCGATTAGTACTAAAACTTAGCTTAAACCTACTTTTTATAACGAGATAAACGCCATTGTATTTTAGGCATATTGCCGTCCGAGCGGCCAACTAAAATCGACTCTAACAAATTATTGAACCTACTTTCTAGTATTTTTTTTTCTGTTTTTAGCTGTAACAAATTAGTAACTAATTGTCCATACACATTAGCCTCTATTAATTTGATATTTATGGTGAGATACCTACCTACTCATAACCTGAGAACTAAATATTGCGTAACTTTTTGTTTATTTACGTTATGATGTTTTTAAATTTTGTAACAAATTGAACAAATTAAGACCTTTCTTTTGATGCATAATTCGTCTATCTGTATTATATAGTTTCTGTGTAATCACGGGTGATGATTACGGCAAGTGGCGGTTCTAGCGGCCAACTATTCTTTGTCATAGCGTCTTAGTTTTTTTTGTAACAAATTCACGAAAAGGGGTGTGTAAAGTAACAAATTAGCACTAATTCCTGGCAAAGTTTCGTCAAATATTATGAGTTGGCCGCGCGGTTGAAATGTACATAAATACTAAGCATAATAGGATAACTTGGGGGCCCGTGGCTAAAAAATAACAGCCGCACAGGTCGAGCAATCAGGTTAAGCTACGCTTGCAGGCCGCGGTTGGTCTGTGGATGGGTAACCATCTTTACATACCGAGACCCCTCCGTGCCTCGGAAAGCACGCTAAGCCGTTGGTCCCGGCTATCATTCGTTGATCTTTGACAGTCGTTGCGGGTAGTCAGAAGTCTGCGTTCCCGCGCCGCTACCCGCGCCGTTGTCGCCGCCCTCGTTGTCGAAGCCTTATTATTTAGCCACGAGCCCCTCCATAAAGCTAGTCCGCAATTGTTTTTATTTTTTTATTTATCAATAGCAAAAATAAAACGATTGCATTTTGAATTAGTTAGGTAATTAAGCTAAGAAGGATTGAGCAGTGTTTGTGTTTGTAGAAACACATGACTCATTTCCACATGATCGTTTAAAAAGCATTTCATAGTCGTTAACACGGACGAAAAATGGATTACGATGTCAAATAATTTTACAGTAAATGAACGTTCTAACTAGATGTGATGTGAAAATAGTTAATTTAACGCTACGTTATTGAAATAGAAACACTTTGCTTTATAATGTATGCCAGCAATTATGTTTAGTCACTCAGTGTGAAGTTTTTCGACAAACTCATGTTCATCATCGTCATTCATCAATCATGCTTGATGATTTTTGTGCTTAATTCATCGTTAGTTTTTTTTATAGCCAGTAAAATTTACACACCTTTTAAATCTTTAGTGAGTACAAACATAATTAATAAACACTCGACCCCGTGAGCAAAGATCACTTTCTTTCTTTTCAAGCTTAAAATAAGCTTGAAAAGAAAGAAAGTGATATCAATTCGACATACCTACATTTACGTATGTGTACGACGGCGCGCGGCGCAGCAAGTGGCGCCACCTCGTTTTGTTACGAAGTTACAAGAATTACTAAAGAGGTCGGATAAAAGTGATACTGGCTGGTGACAGTCACTCTAGCAGAACATCGCATCGGTGGTTGGTGGGTGATTGCGTGTCACCTGTCTTCTGATAACAGAGATCAGGGCCGTCTTAACCATATTGGGCGCCGGGGTGCGAAAATCAGCTTGCGCCCGCCTTGCCAACAAAAAGAAATTTAACTTAATTTTTGTGTTCCATTTTTGAGATGATTTCCACCAATTTTTTCCAAGGGATTTTTTCGAGGCGGTGACGTGCGGTTACAGCGCTGGAGCGTTGCGGTCATAATGAGTGATTAGTAATGACCTGATCGGCTTGCACCCCCTAAGACCTTGCGCCTGGGTGCCGCGCATCCCTTGCACTCCCGGGTAAGGCGGCCCTGACAGAGATCGCAGAGTACTTTTTGATAGAGTATGATGATGTCAGGGGAGCCGCTGTCCACCGCTAGCGTACCACGTCCACTACTAACTGCTATGTTCCGGCACGATCCTGATGATATTAAAGTTACGGAACCGATAATCCAATAATACGGTGACCACTTCTGTTAAAGGCTGTCCTGCGCCGTTATATACGTGACATAACATCACGCCTGTATTTCCCGAAGGGTTAGGCACTGGTGTATCTATAATACTTACATACTCTCACGTTCCGCTAGTTATGTTTAAGTCTCATGTATTAGAGGCGAGCCTAATTGCCACTAACCGGACACAAATCTATATATATTATATTATATAATAACATTCAAAGTCCTTACTGACTGATATATCAACGCACAATCTAAACCGCTGGTACTAGAAATACGAAGGAGGGTGTGTACTTTGTGAAGAGTAGGTATCCACTAAGAAAAGGTTTTTAGATATATCAACGCACAATCTAAACCGCTGGTACTAGAAATACGAAATTTGGAGGGTGTGTACTTTGTGAAGAGTAGGTATCCACTAAGAAAAGGTTTTTAGAAATTCCATTCCTAAGAGGGTGAATGGGGAGGAGGGTGAAATTTCACGCGGACGAAGTCGCGGGCAGAACCTAGTTCAACATATAGGTAGTGCAATTAAATGGATGAGAAGAAAAAGGATAAAATTCCATTAAACACAATTTTACAGGAGCAACAAAAAACTAAATTGAATGAAAAATATCAATAATTATTAAAAACTACATTTTGGTCAAATAAGGGCATATAAGTATACATTAAAATCGAATTCACGAAATTAATATATTGGGTATGTTATCCTTGGGAATTTTATCCTTTTTGGGAATTTTATCCTTTTTCCTTTATTGGGAATGTTATCCTTTTTCTTCTCACCCGTTCAATTTTTTACTTTCATATTTTTCCGGAGGCCGGCCAAACGGCTTTGGACGGCTTTTTCGACAATTGACTGACGCAACGCTTGTTAAATTGAAAATAGATTCGTGGAAATATGAAAGATATCTATCATAGAGAATATAGAAGTGGACCAAGAAAGTGTTTTGTTTTTTTTTTATTTAGAGTCCGGGTTAAAGTTTAATTGCAAAAGAAGCCAAGGGCAACAGTTAGTAAACAATATTTGCACAGTTTCATACAGTTAATCAACGACCTCTAGATATCCCACATCTTTTGTACAATGACCCACATAATTCTATAACAGGTATCACTTTATTGTTGTTGATGAACAATGTACAATGCAGTGCGTTTTAATAATGCGGTATATGATTACAACTTGATCGAATATTGTTCATAACAGTCGACCTGATAAATCGATCTACAAGGGAAAATAGAAACTAATAAGAGCCAATTAAAGGTCACAGAAGCCTGCTTAGACCACTGAAACATTGATCATGTACGTTAGTACCTAATATTCTCTGTTAATCGTAATCAACCTTTAATTTCCAAAGGAATTATAAGGTTGTTAACCTCCTTTACTGATAACCGAAGTACAGGCGTCAGCACATCAATACTACAATCTGTCAAATTTCTTTAATAGATTTTCAAGTTTATCGCTATAGCATAAGGTTTAAAGTAGATTGGGAAAATTTGACAGTTTCGGGTAGCTTGATGTGCTGGCGTCTGCACCTGCGTCAGTTTTATTTTTACCCATCAACCATTGAAGATCGTCAGGACAGAGTGGCTCGAAGTTGAATGACTGATCTGACACACATAGCCAAGACTCATTGTCTACTGTGGTGTAGGTACTATCTATTCTGTGGTCTGATTGCTACATTTATGTTTTAGATACAGATTTAAGACCAAATAGTGAACGTGTGTGCTGCAGACGACAGAGCAGCTGAGTACTACACAGCATAGGTATAGTGAGTATTAGTAATGTACTCGAGCAGGTGTAGGTATTGTTTTTAGTTTAACACTGTGACTACAAAACAAAGGCCTCGGTGATGCCAACACAAGGTGCTGAATGTGCCAACACACGTTTAGTACAGTAACCATATGTTTTTGTATGAAAATATAAAAATATTCTGATGTTTCACACAGATAGTTGAAAAATATTGAATGATAGCTTCGCTCATAAATAAATCTTGTAAGCCTTAACATATTAAATTAATGATTACAGGTATATAATACGGGACTTAAAAGTAATAACAGTTTAGTTAACGTGACTAGAAATTCTCTTCTCACAATCAGATATATCTTGCTAATAAAAGAAAACCAAAAGTAATTTATTCAAATATGGCTGTGAATCAGCAGTTTTTGAGTGCTTTAGCTGGAAAGAAGAAACAAATTCCTCAGCAAGAAACATATCTCCTATCTGTTAGTTTACGAATAGAACTAACACAGGTACGATAAAACAACCTCACATTAAATAGGTAAAGCACAATATATTGTTCATCACTGATCCTACGCGGAAGGAGTAATATTATTTATTACAACACACCTAATGGATGCCCAGTAGAACGGTAACCGTTAGCCGTGGATATAGATCAACCGGTCGGATGTCCGCGTGTTACGTGCTGGTTGCTGCATAGCTTATGTTTGTCGGTGAAAATTATAAAAATGTTATAAAAACGCAGCAATAACAAGACGTAAGTCAACATTCAACCCGTCCGAGCAACCGTGGTGATCAATGCTGGTGATCTCTGTTTGAGAAGAGGTGTTTGCTCTGCAGTGGGACAGCAGTAGGCTGTTATTATAAGTCAATATTTCACAATAATACATTATGATACATGTGTGCTATGTTGATCATTATACTCGAGGCGGTATTATTCGCGATAAGGAAGCCGAGCGTATAATGATTCTGAATTCTGTAAATACATATATATTATAGTCGCAAATTATACCTATTTTGATCAAGATACAACCTGACACTGACCTGAAAATTGCAAAAAACCCAAGAAAATTTGAATTTCGCGGTCTATCACTGCGCATTCACCTTAAATTGTCCGTGGTTCCTGCGCATTCACCTTAAGGTAATGGAAACAAGGACAATACAGACTATTTAAGAAAAAAGTGAAATATGGCCCGCGGATTTCTTTTGGCATGAAGTGTCTTTGATGAGATTAAAAAAACGCGCATCTCCGACTACTAAATAGTTATCTGTGGCGTTAATACACTAGTGGAATAACATAATGAAAAAACATGCGTTTTTAACACACTGCATTATGGACCTAAAAGCGGTTCAATAAGAGCCACTTTACGAGCAAGTGTGTTGAAAAATTGTTTTTGTAACCGATTTCGAAAATAATGACCATGTTTGTGATATATTACCACACGTCAAACACGGTAATTGCGTAACGCACTGACAGTAGCAATGAATTTCTTTTTGACAGTTCAACAACATTCATTGCGTTGTTGAGCAGGCAAATTTTTCAAACCTACGAAGCGATGGTTTAGTAATATCATAGAAATGTAAAAAAAGAAACAAACTTCTTTGATATATCTATGAGTAATATCCTTCAAAAGGTTCAGATTGTGATTGATTGTGTTACGCAATTAGGGTACTGGTTGTTTATTCCAGATACAGATCTTTGGAATAAAGATTCGATCCTCTTCGACGTTGACTTCAAACAAAATCCCTGTTTGAAGGCAAGCTCGGCCTTAATGTTTGTCTACATAGTTAGAGTGTTCAACTCTTCAACAGATGACAACTTGCGATTGGTGCAATCGTGTTAATGTGTCATCATACTCGTCATTCACATTTTTTTTTCTCAATTTATTTGGGGCGGTCCATTATGTACATATTTTTCTTCCATACTTCTCTATTAGTCGTCATCCCGGTAGTCAACGCCTTTCTTGCCATATCATCTTTCACACAATCCACCCCATCCATTATTTCTTGGATCCTCTGTGTCCGTCCTTTCGTGTTTCTGTGTATCTATAGAACACGTCATTCATCATCATTATGATTCAAATAAAAGCAGTTCACTGCTGGGCATACATATAATTATGTCCCCCAAGCATCTGTCCTATGATTCCAGCAACCAGCGAATTCGCGGGAAGATGTTATAGAGGTATGAGAAACTCGGTGTAAAGTTCACTCATCCTACATAGAAAAGCATCCTCCGACCAGGGGACTTACTCTCCAAACTAATTTTAATTCCAATGAGATGCCAATATGATTCCAATGCTAATTTTACAGTCACGTGATTCGGTACTCTTGAAAACAATATTGTCAACATTTACCCCACGCCAAGCCCGAACCCAATTCCACTTAGTTCTCCAAAATGGACACCCAATCTAAAAATCATTTGGCGCTAGCATCGAACTCAAGAGTACGAAACGTCACAATTCCAATGTCGATCTAGCGGAATTAAATTGAAGACTAAGCACCCAGACGAGTGTCGTGTTTGATGGGCAACTGTACAACGATTGATGCCGGGACGCTGTATATAATTATGATATTTACGCGGTAAACTTTGCTTGCGCGATGCAGGATTTTACCTTGACCTCAGTACAGTATGACACGTAGTTCGCATGTGGCGATGTATATACGTATGCCGCCACAATGTTATTAGTAAAACTAAACTCATCATTAGTAGAGCATGACTTCTCTCCAAGATACAAATATAAACAAAAGAGAAGGAAGTATAAACATGCTAGTAGTTGCTTTATTACAATATAACTGTGCCTACAAGGAAACGGAGGAAGAAATTGGCACGAGACCAAGGATTAATATAGCTATATCTACTTCCTAAACAGGAATATATAAATTAACGGTAGACGAGTTTTACGATATTGACTATGTTATGACATGTTTAATATTATTTTCTTATATGAAACTTGATATCCGCTACAAGTGCAGTTCTATTTGATCTCAGTCACTTTATTACCGGAGGTGTTACATGTTAAAAACTGTCTATAGCAGATTTAATACTTGATCAGAACTCATCACTGAGATATGATGCTATAACTTTCGACGAATCCTATATGAAATACTAGCAGCGCTCCGCGGTTTCATTCCTATAAGTGTCGATCCCGTGGGAATATCGGGGTAGAAAGTATCCCATATGTTTATCCCGGTTATAAACTATCTGTGCGCCAAATTTCATTCAAATACGTTCAGCCGTTTGTGTGTGAACAAGTAACAAACATACAAACACACTCACAAACTTTCCCCTTTATAATATTAGTGTGATAAGAGATAGGCATATACAAGGTGGAGATGACAATATTAAACTTCTTATATCTAATGAGGTTGCCAGTCTGCATACAAAAATTCCACCAAATATATCTAATAGTTTAGTCACTATAGCTCATCAAAGTTTGGTCCAGTCTTATCAAGGGGTATCGTATTACCCAGTAATTGGGTGGTGGAGGTCAGATAGGCAGTCGTTCCATATAACATACTGGTATTCAGCTGCATCCGGTTAGACTGGAAGCCGACCCCAACATAGTTGGGAAAAGGCTAGGCAGATGATGATGAGCTCGTCAAAGTTTGGCAAAACCTTTAGTCGGCCCATCACTGCTAATTAGTTTATTTGAAAAAATCACTTAAATTTAATTTCAAAGCTAGAATATATTTGATAGTTCCAAAATACTCTTATGCATTAGTATTGCCAGTGTTTTCATTTATTGTCGTATCCACATTGTAATATACCGAAGCTCATAAATAACTCATTTGTCTATATAACATTGTCATATCTATCTATGAGCATAGATATAATTATGATACCTCGTGTAATATTTTGTAAATATTGTAAAGTAATGTCACATGATATTATGAAAATGATGGCTTAATTAATTGCAGAATGACAGACAGATTTATATTTGAGGTGTTTTTGATAAAGAAGAACAAGCTGCCACTTGTAGAGGTGTCAAAGCATAGATAAAATTCATACAAACGTACAGACGCCAGCACATCAAGAAATCAAGCTACCCGAAACCGTCAAATTTTCCCAATGAACTTTGAACCTTATGCTTTAGCGATAAAGTTGAAAATCTATTAAAGAAATTTGACAAATTGTAGTAGCTTGATGTGCTGGCGTCTGTACCTAAACATGCTCATACATTAATTTCATAAAACTGTAAGTAAAGTAATTTCGAGCATGACACGCCAAAAAATGAGCAATTTTCCTATGATATGATCTGTTAAATGTCGGTAATTAACAAATATTTACAAAATTACTACCTTACCTACCAAGCATGCTACATATTCATTAAAACGTCTAAATAGACTCGTTTAATAAAAAGTCGGCGCGGGAGATGGCTATCTTTGACAAAATGGCTGCTTACAACATCAACACGATCTTAATTTAAAACCATACGGTAGATCATGGGAATTATGGCTGTTTACCAGCCAGTGATGCTGGGTTCTGTAGAGAAAGATTAAATTTTTGAAATTCAATGAAAGCTAGAGAAGTCATAGGCAAAGTAATTGTAATGCACCCTGAGTCTATGTGTGCTTAATCTATCTGACTATAGTCTTTTATGTTAACCAATCAAAAAATTTTTAAAGACGGAGCTCCAAAAACCGGCTAAGGGGTAGTCTGACTCGCACACGAAGGATTCGTACCACAAGGTATAAAACGACGTAAAAAAAAAACGTTTCTTTTATACCCCTATAAATTTTAATTTTATTTTATTTTGTTATTTGTTGTTATAGCGGCAACAGAAATACATCATCTGTGAAAATTTCAACTGTCTACCTATCACGGTTCATGAGACATACAGCCTGGTGACAGACAGACAGTCAGACGGACAGTGGAGTCTTAGTAATAGGGTCCCGTTTTTACCCTTTGGGTACGGAACTCCAAAAAACCATCTTATCTATCACATCTGCCAAGAAAACTATTACGAAATATCCCTTAACCTACATATAGAGACGTTTTAAGAGAGTTTTTTATAGCTTCCCTCTCTCAAAACACGATCGAAAGCACCTTTTGTTGTGAACATTCCAAGCATTCGGGTGCATTCCTCGAATAGTTTTATTTTTAGATCTTAGTCATTGTTGAAATTGGGGAATTTATAAATGAGAAAGGACTTTAATTAAGGAATTTCTTTTTTTGATCAATATTAATTTGTATTGTTATCCAGAATTCAGAAAAGAAAGGGTGTTTTGTGAACAAGAAATTCTATTGAATTTCATTATTAATGAGATGTATAAAAAGGGTTTTCTTATCTTGATGAGAGGCCTTATTCCTTTTTAATATTAGATATTGTGTTTTTTTAAGGGGTTTTTAATTATTATATTTCTGCCTCTTCACCATTATCACCTATCAGAAACCTACCTTTATTAATATTGAACTATGTAGTAAGTACCTATTCACTTTACTTATTACTTTTTTTAGTTTTAACAACATCGACCTACAATATTGGCAAAGGCGTTAATGGTAACTAAAAAAAAACAACCATGGCAACATTTTGAACAGGTGGCACATTTCATGGCATAACCCTCTCAACGCTGCCAGTGTTAAAACAATTTTACATAACTGTAAGAACAGATCAATCACCAACGGGTGTTGGTCAATTTGAAAATCGAAACCGAACAATGACCAAAGATAATTGTGTTGTAGCAAGGAGCCGGTTACTGAACGCAGCTGTGAGTACGGGAATAATGACTAGTCATTTGTGCAGGAACGGTATTTTTAACTTTTGTTTTGAGATTTCCATGTTTGACTCCCAGGCTCATAGAAAAAAGCAGTGTTCATGATCTCAGATAATTTAAATTCCATCGCTAATTAGTCAGTTCTCTATTTCAATAAAATGTATTATAAGTTGATTTTTGAGTGACTATTTGTCTACGTGTTTTTGGCTGCAATGGAATTTAAACTTTGTTAAGTATGACATTGAGTTTGTTGTTCCATAACATGAAAATTATCTCAAATTCTTAATTAACATATAATAATTATGTCACTAAATTGTTGCTAACAACTGAAAATATTACTTCATGAGATAAATCGTTTATACCATCTTAGTTTTAGCGCAGTGTATAAATAAAACAGCAGAACCAAAATTCGCAATACATGTGCCAGCTCACGATCAACATAAAAAAACCCTTTTAAATCAAGACATAAAAAATCAGCGCTTGTTTGAAGTTTAGCATTGAATTGACACGCGTATGTCGTGAGTGATTGAATAAATTGATGCTTATTAAGCGTCCATTCTTTCGTTCACTATAATGACTGGAACAATCTACATAGAATGATACAACTTGGTCTAAACGCGCGCGTTCTGAAAATTATCCGATCCACCCTGTCCTGTCCCTTGCTGCCCTCCCCCAGGCAAAGCCCTAAGCCTAACTCGCTAAAGGTACACAGAGGGGTACCAACAACTTCCTAGGTTTACCTGCGAGATACCATAAAAAATGCGTTCTTAGACTTTTTACCGGTGGTGGTGGTGTTGGTGCAAGCCATGGTCCGGAGCGAGAGGAATGGGAGGCAGTCACCTTCTTCTGCGAAGCAGTCATGCTAGCGAAAGAGGAGGGACAGAGCCTCACGTCACAGCCGCCGTGGGAGACGCTCCGGGCGTCGGGAGCCGCGTGACGACTTCCGGCCACCGTATTATAGGCGCGGGCCTACGGACGGAGAGTAATGGTTAGCTCACCGTCCGATCAGGACGGCCCGTACCGGACGGCGCGTACCTGTTCCACGCGCGTCTCAAAGAGATGTCCGCATCAACTGAAGGGCCCGTTAGGGCCGAAGCCTGCCGGGTCAGCGGGATTGTCCGAAAGGGTTACCGCTGGCGCCCGGAACATAAAGGTTGTAGTCAGTAAAGAGTCTGAGACTCCCTTCCACTCCACCCAGAGCGGGAGGGGTTATTTGATGATTTCCCACCCACAAAAAAGAAAAGACTTTTTACC
The DNA here is from genome assembly GCA_963855955.1 of Luperina nickerlii. Lineage (NCBI taxonomy): Eukaryota > Metazoa > Arthropoda > Insecta > Lepidoptera > Noctuidae > Luperina > Luperina nickerlii. The sequence continues at coordinate 5,717,173 of OY979664.1, forward strand.
GGCCGAGCGACCGACCGCTATAGCGTCACGGTTGAAAGAGGTCTTACTGTTTGCGGTAACCGCGTCGAACCCGAGTCCCCGACAAAGCGCGAACGAGCGCAAAAGCAAAAGGTTACGGGTTTTTACCTGCAGCAGCCGGCTGCATTGTGGCTTCATTCGCAGGGTTAAGCCTAGTTCGAGAGTTTTTCTTTCCCACTAGTTTCTTATGAAGTTTATGATCATTAACTAAGCAAGCGACGAGAAAAGTAGGATATTTTTCTTTGTGGGAAAAAACGAGTGTGTTTCATTATGTATAGTGCAAAACTGGCGTTGTGTGGTCTCGTCCATGAAATGACCACCCACTTTCTGTAGATGGTGTGAAAATGAATTATTGGATTTTATCACACGATTAGACATACTAAAGCGTGCGATGAATTGTTTTAAATGCAAATGTTTAAAGTAAATATTGTCGACGAGTAGATAATCATTTCCAACGACCATCAAGTGAATCCAGTCGAATTGTATTCACCTTGAATCGATCAGTAAGTCAATCGGGTGCGCGGGCGCAAGAAACACGTCAAACATTTTAATTGTCACTAGTTTCACGAGGCGAATTGTTTTGATTAATGCCGGTTGTGCCAATAAAATGTCCAAGTCCTATTTCTAAAAGCCAATGTATATGTATGTTGGTATTGTAAATATTGGGAACGTTAAATATTTTTCTTTAATTACGGGTGTGAGATCGAACAAGATCTGAGAAAGGTTTGAAAAGAAAGCCTTTGCCTAAAGGCTAAAAATAATATAAGTATCTTATTGGGGCTGAGAAAACACATGATAATGTAACTATGAGTTCTGATATTGAAAATGTGGATATAGAAATAAGTTAAATAGTAAGTAAGTTCTTGCTGAATAGCTCTTATCTCTATTGTCGCAGCTCTAGTGTCGTTACAAATTTATCAAGAATATTGCAACAATTTGCAATAAACAATTTGTTATAAAACGTTAATAACATAAAGAGAGATTGTACAAAATTGAAAATTTCACGTAAATGCAATTTGATTGATGTAATTTTAATTCGCAGTGCAATTGATTGCCATGATTGCGAAGAATTTCAATCAAGTTTATTTTCACATACGAAATGCTCGTTGTGTCGATTCAGTGAAATTGTTAGAAACTGGTTCTTGAAATAATTAGGACACGATTTGAGAAGTACTGGCCGAAAATTAACATTCCATTATTTTTTTTGGGTCGCTTTATTTCAATACCCGCGCGCAATTAGGGTTGAGCTGTCAAACTGACATTTGATTTTAGATTGAATGCATTATGGATTCGAATGCGAAATTAAAATTGCTCAAGAATAGAGTTCAGTTTGCTGAATTAGATGCATTGTAAGTGCAACTGTAAATGAGAATTGATTATACCTAAATTCCAATTTTATTGCTGTTACATGTGTATACATTTTTTTCTTTTTTTTCTTGCGTCCATGGCAACCGTCATTCATCCTACTCGCGTGCAGACTTCCAATTTGTACCTAAGCATAGTTATGTTACACCTCATCACCTATAACCCTAATCTGCTACGTTGCACCACTAGGTAATGCGAAGTTGCGTGCTCGAATCGACCCCACGATAACCTCACAGTCTCGCAATATTTCAATAATAGTTCTAATCATAAATGTTGTATGAAGCTCGCGTTACATCAAATAAGGAACTTTTGAGTTCTCAGAACATCACGTAAGTATGTATTTCGACGAATAGTTTAGTTCATTGTGTGAAACATTCAACGATTGCGTCGGTGCCGTAATTTAATGTTTAGGAGCCAGTCGCTAATGGGCCTCAATAAAATATTTTTTGGTTTAACTGTCTAACCTATATTTTGTCGGAATGATCTGTATCCCACATTGCACCATCTTCCATTTCCTCATTCTTATTTTATTCTATCCACACTGTATACCTATTACATGTTTATATCTCTAGTGAACTATGTCGTGTCTCTCTATCAGAAAATTTTGGACACTGTTATATGTGAAGATTAGTCACCACCTAACAAGTTGATTTGAACAGGACATCTAGCTAGACGAAGAGATGACCGATGGAGCAAAGCAGTGACCAAATGATGGCCAAGGTTAGGTCAAAGAAACCAGGGCCGTCCAAAAGCGCGTTGGGTTGACTATATCGTCAAAGTCGCGGGAACACCTGGATGGACGGGAACACCTTTCTTCTGCCATACTTCCCTGTTCTGTGCGTCTCTACGCACAGAACAGAGAAGTATGGCAGAAGAAAGGCCAGCAGTGAAATTTTTTTCGAATATTATTTGAATATTTCGAAATATCTGCCCTATGTATGTTTTTCTTAACTTCACAATCTTCGACCCTGCGCCCTGCTTTGACATTAAGGGAATATACAGCATTTATCCGCAAGTTGTGGTGGTCAAATCTAAGGGTGTGGTACGGACCATGAAATTGAATAATTGTCTCCTTGGAACCAACATCGTAATCGCGAATAAAATATCAATTGCCCCATACAAAACTTCAATATCTTACATCGGACTTTGCACTTTTATTTTTATCTTAGTTTTTATCTGATGTACGATTATTGTCCAACTATCTGGTGTATTTTGTGTCTCTTAGTCTGTGCTAAATAAATGTATTTTCTTTCTTTCTTTCAATACCTACTCGACCCAAATGTATGGGACGGAGGTACCTATTTCTCTTTACAATATTGGTAATGACAAATATGTCCATCCTACAAACATGCACTGCGTGTAAGAACGACTATATTCCCAACGTAATTATAAAACAGCCAATAAATCAACGGTTAGCCTCGAAAGCACTTGTAATATAACTGGGCGTAATTAAGAAGCTGTGAGTCTTCATACGTTCCCATACGATTCGCCATGCCACTACAGGTTACTTAATAGCATTCGGAGTGTTAACGAGCTTCTTTAGCCACTATTTCTTAGTAATAAATTATCTATCTTAAGTGATGTTTGTAACTAGATATTTCATCTGCTTTTATTTTATCATATTAATAGCGACCCGTCCCAGCTCTCTTAAATCAGCTCTCTTTAACGATTTGACAAAACGTTTTTATTTATTAAATAAATGTAAGTTTAATATCACATAAATCATCCGGGATAAAATTTTCTAAATTAGGTTGAAAACCGCATCAAAATCTCTTGTGCAATTTAGAACAACGCGGTCACACATACACGCAAAACAACTTTAATTTGAAATATGTATAGATATCGGGCTCGGGGCTATGTAATGTAATAAGAGCCTCAAGGGTTGATCGAACAGGTTAACCTTCGGTTACCGCGGTTGTTCCGTGGATGGGTGACCTTTTTTACATACCGAGACCCCTCTAAAAGCACGTTAATCCGGTCGTTGATCCCGGCTGCCATTCATGGATCTTTGACAGTCGTTACGGGTCGTCAGATTAAGTCCGAAAGTACGACAACCAGTCTTACCAAGGGATATCATATTAGCCAGTTACTGGGTTGTGGAGGTAAGATAGGTAGTAGCTCCTGCATGTATGGATCGCTTAGACTGGACACCGACCCCAAAATAGCTGGGAAAAGCCGAGGTAGATGATGAATTGATGATATAGGTAGATATAGAATTCTAGATAAAGAAGATATATACTAGAAGCAATTTATGATATTTAGGAAAACATTGAGCTAAATGATAATAATTCTTCAAACAGTTGTGTTTATCTTGGCGCTTTTAACAATTAAGCCATTGATGATCATAATAATTATTTTCAAGATTCCCGACCGCTCTCTGTCACTGTATCGGCCTTTGTGAAGTCTTTAATAACCGCTGTCATTTTCGGGTTAAATAACAAATTCATAGGCTCCTTCAAACAGGCGCGACACGACACGCGACACAAAGCACCGCAAGTCGCGCAACGAGCGGTGCCTTTGTGTCGCGCGCGATTATATCGCGTGTCGCGCCTCTTTGTCGTCTACCGTCCTTATGTATCTATCCATAGCTTTAGCTAAAGGTACCTATGTATATATTTTCATCATTTTATCCAACAAAGTCTTTCAACGCAATTATTCATCGATTTCGTTCGCCAATGAAGTAATATTTTGAACTCCTTTCAACAAAATTACAAAGGAAAATTTCATAATTACCCAGTGTTGATTGTATAACCATATTTCGCTAACAAATTGTCGATGAACAAAGCCGGTGTTGTGTTCACATCCGCGTTTGTGTCCATGTCAGGAAGTTTGTTCTCGCTACCAATAATATCAATCATGGCATCTGACAATGTATGCATGTCTTTATAGATGCTGGCTGAAATAATGTCTCAATTACAACCGTTTGTTTTAATAAATTCAATGGCGTCATTTGTCAGTGTTGTTATGATGGTCCACCATGGTCATGCATGATACTTTTTATAATCCCAGTAATAAGTTTAATTGTACTTTTTTTCGCAGTAAGTAATACATAGATACCATTCATCACTGCTCCACTGTAATTAAAGTACATGGAACTCTCTAACAGCCATGACAAAAAAGGCGGTACGATTTGAAAATCGAACGCTAGCCGCAACCAATCAAGGATGACGGTTGCAGCTGCGTTCAGGAATTCGTTGAGAAATCGCCGCGGTTTGAATAATTTATCATTAGAACGTCAACGCGTCTAGCGCTCCGTCAACGGGTTCAATGAGCATTTATTATTACTATTGTTTATGAATATCAAGTTGCAACTAGCGAGCGAGCAGGCACTAGCAACTATTCAAGCGTCCTAGTAAATAATTACATGTCAATTTTATTTTACAACAACTTTTTTGTGCTCTTTTAATTATGTACTGCACCGTTGGTCTCGTGGTAGCAAGCGCGTCCTGGGTTCGATATGGTTTTTCCGTTAGGAATTTCTTAGTAACAGCCCAAAGTTTGGAAGTTGGCGGTGTGATACACCCGTGTCTCGGATCGGTACTGCGCCTGATCTCTCTCCGGTTGTATCGTATAGTGTGTTGTCCTATTGGACTATGAGAGTAAAGGAAGTGAGAAACGAAACTCTTTTCATTAAACATTGGTCAAATACCGGAACGAATTGCAAAAGAAAACGTATGTGAGTACTTCGTTTCGTTGAGGAATCTTTGTGTAGAAACTGCATTTGTGAATAAAAGTGAGTCTAAAAAATATTCGTGCAGCATCCTATTTTGGTGGCAAATCGTACACTTGGCAAAGATCCTGTTTGAGGTATGTACGTAACCAAATTTGGTTAAGCGACCTTAATGGAGTAATCTCTCAGACGGGTTTATAAGGTGAAACAATTTTAATAAGTACTTAAGTACTGCACAGTCATTTACTGTGCAACACTATCATTGTATGTAACAAAATTTTAAACTGGACTGATTCTTAATTTTGGACTTTAGGTGCTTACATATTTTATTGTACAGACGCCAGCACATCAAGCTACTACAATCTGTCAAATTTCTTTAATAATAGATTTTCAACTTTATCGCCAAAGCATAAGGTTAAAAAGTTGATTGGGAAAATTTGACAGTTTCGGGTAGCTTGATGTGCTGGCGTCTGTACATGGAATCTGCTTTTTATTGCATGCTTTAGCTTTACGGAAACCATTTGACTATTCTACTTAACACCTTTTTTGATTTTGATTTTTGATTTAAGTTTTGGTCGTTAATTAAAGCTTACTTTGGTCATAGCTTGTCAACAATCTTAAACAATGTTCTGCTTTCTGGAAATCTTGTGGCTTTTGGCCAAATTTCTCATTAACAGCTTGAACTTCTTTTATTCTCATTGTAATATTTGTAATATCTTGAGCACATATTTTAATATTTCTCAGTATTTACTTCTCATTATTGCTATGATCATGTGCCCTCAGCACTAATCTTACAACCCAAGGCTTTATCGTACGTGTTCAACATAAAGCTGGTACTGGCTTAACCGCCTATACTCGAGGTCGTGGGATTAATTCCCGCTTCGGAACAAAAATATTTGTAGTTATTCGTTCAGAATCTGACTGTTTGAGCATGTCATCCTTGCGTTTAATGACTCACAAACTCACAATACTGTCTTCTTTTTACCCGTCTACCGAAAAGCCAAAAGGAACGGTTGTATTTTTTCCTTCGAAACAAGGTGTCATGTGCCAGTATAGATCAGCAAAGATTGGTCAGTCAGCAAGATTGGTAGGACTAAAGTGAGGTATTACTTGAGACCTTGCGAAATGTGGCCATACTACACCACTGCCTAACACTTCGCTGTATGCAGGCGTGATGTTATGTTATGTGTTAATGTGAGGTCTAGTATAGCAAACTATTGACAGCAAAATCTGAGGAAACTATTGGATCAGAAAGATTGACTAGAGTCTAGACAACTATACAATTTGTCATGAAATAAAGGTTTATTTTTGAACTGGTCGGTACCCAATTCTACCACTGCCATTTCTAAATTAACTTTACTCAAAGAAAGTTTATTCTAAAACTTCTTTTTCGGTCTAGGTCAAGTTGGCAACTCGTTCGGTCAGTTCTTCGTGCCAAAAGTCATGATCTTCAATAACGTTTTAGCGGAAGTAGGAAATTTTTTCAATATTTATTTGAAATTGTTCGCCCACTTCCTGTTTTGCATCCAATACAAATATTTATGCTTGATTGTTTTTCATGAGACGAAATCAAATGGTTCATTTTTCCCGCGAGATAATAATACCTACTTATTTTTTCCACTTAGTTTATTTTAATTTCGGAAGTCGGTGGCAAAAATGCGGAACCAATGACACCGACTTCCGAAATTAAAGCTATTATTCACTTTGTAGTGTTTTTTTGGAAGACGGATTTTTTTCTTTCCTCTGAACTTCAGGCAAAGTTAATATTCCAAGAAAAAACAACGAGCTTTCACAAACCGGCAAAAGTATTCCATATACAAAACATACAAACAAAGACACTGCCTCAAAGGATGTAGAACCGGTTCCTTATATGTAATGGCAACTGATTCGTGATACCGCTCGGCATCCCAAGAATGCCGACGGGCAATGCTGGCTGCTTTTATGATTAGAACGGATAATAACAACACGACGCGACTGCATTTTAGGATAACGATTTCAGTTTTTTTTTTATACAATCGATAAGAATTTGCCATTCGATTTTTGAATAGGTAGATGTTTAATTTTTAGGATATTACGTGAGCGCTGTGGAATTCTCGTGTAGAGCCAATTAGTTCTCAACCGAAAGATTTAAATGTAAACTTTAACAGCGCCTACAAAGGTATCTTTAGTGGTTAATTAAGTACCATAAATCATACTGAGGATTTGCAAGACCTACTTATTTGGGTATAGGGTTACACACTTTGTCCAGCCTTGTCACTTGTCCGGACTTTCCGACATAGATTTTATTTAGGAAATAATAAAAATGTGAGTTCCGAAAAAAGAAAGATTAGAAAGTAAAATGTCCGAACTTTTTTTACATGATTATGGACTTATATATATTATGGCTTTTGTCAGGACTGCCTTATTTGGGTAGGTTTAGGTAACATTAAAAAAATACAAAACGGGCATCACCAATTATAAACCCAGACGAAGCTGGACTATCCATGCTAAGAAAAAAAAAAAACATAGACTAAAGCTACATCACCATTGCAATATCCAACCTGCGGTGCTATTCTGTAAAAATCTCACCATGAAAACTTAGTTGAAGTGAGCGTGGAGTGAGCTGTCAATAGTGTCAATTCCTAGTAAAAACAAACTCGATTCACGTTCACCTAAGTTTTCACTGTGAGATTTTGCAGAATCGACCGGCTGGTTGGTTAACCAGAGGACGGTTACCCTGATAAGCATGATAGCAATTGATAATATTAAAGGACATGTTAGGAAATGGGCTTAAAATAATAATTTTTTTGAACAGCTGTCATGTATGGTTTTTCTGATAGGGAAACTTATTTAGGATGGTCTGACAAAAACAGAAAAAATATTAAAAGCACCATTATTGAATAAATACATATTTTAAATCCAGATATTTTTGGTGTCATAATATTATTTTTGCACATTGAAACAAAGAAAAAATGGTTAAATATCATTTTTTAAAGCAAATTATACACCTTATTGTTATTTAAAATATTCTAAAATAATATAAGATGGCTTAAAATAAAACCAACTCCATGATTTGTATGTATGGCATTAATTCCTTTGCCTCCTAATGGAATCTATGAAAATATTACCTCTGCCAGCAAGGTTGTCATACTTGTCAGCTGTCAGTACACAGGTCAAAATTGAATTGAATTTGACACTTGATTGACGTTGACAATTCACAATGACAATAATGACATCCAACCGAAAAGTGTTGCCAAAATCAATAATTACTGTGGGTTGCAATTTATTTTTTAAATAATGATTATTAAAATGTATAAAAATTAAGGAAAGGGTGCTTTCAAAAAAAAATTAAAAATTATACAAAGTCTCCTTAATTTATGTACTTTCATAAAAATACGATCTCTTCCCTGTTCACAGTAGCTTCGAATAAAAGCCCAGCCTCCATACAAAAACCTAACATGTCCTTTAGTGCGGCGAATTCGTCGCTGGGCAAAAATAATGAAAATATTCGATACGAACATTGACCAATCAATTGGCATAGCACCATATTGTAACGTATAGCACAGACGATGCTTCCTTTATCTATCAGACACAACAAGCATAAATAATTGTCTAGAATATTTAAATAAAATTAACAATCAATAAATGTGCAACTTGCCTAATCTCCGCCGGCCCGACATTTATCACAGATCACAGCACATCACATCACTAGAACCCGCGAAAAGCTACATCGTCTTCGATTTTTGAATGTATTTTTCGAATTATGATTTGGAGACAAAAGGCGTTCGTTCGTAGTCATACCTCGCGTTCGACTCGTAAAGTAAATGGTTGAACTAAAGTGATGTGAATTGTGAATCACTTAGTCTATTAATATGCGTAGCGAGTGACCGAGTGTCAAGAGCAAGGCTCGACTGTTTGTGTACTAGTGATTCGACGCCCGACACTAATGGTCTGTTATGTAAATCTTTTTGTAGGAGTCGAATGAGACATACGTCTTGTTGTATAAGTTTTTTTTATTGATTAAATATGCATGTAACACGTGCTCTGACGCAAACATAAGTATAGAGCTTTTGATTTTATTGGCTAATAGAGACTTGGGGAGTGAATTATAACATGCTTCCTTTACAAAGCTATCTTAGGTTGTGTTTACATAACAAAGTTAATTGTTAGCATTCCAGTGGTTTAGCATACTACCTTATGATTAATTCTCTAAACTATAAGTTATTTACAACACTGATAGGTACCTATCACTCTTTCTTTCTTTTTTTTTACTCTCATGTACATGTATTATATATTACTTTTTCGTACGAAAAATTGACGTGGAGTTGCGGACACCAGCCCGAATTACCTATTACTCTCATATTAACTAAAATCACTAAGTGATGATAATGCTTTGTGTTCTTGACGTGATACAAGCGTTTGAGAAAGTGTGGCACCACGGAGGTGTTATAATAAAAAAATGTAGTTAGCAAAAGTGTTTTCATGGAGCGAGCCAGTGGTCGTTTCTTAAAAGCGTTATTGAGAATCGGAAAGAAGATGTTAACACAGAACTTTAACAAATAAAAGTTGGCGTTCCGCAAGGAAGAGTTTTAGGTCCGGGCTGGTCCTTTCCAATTCAGCGAACCGTCTAACCATAATTTGCTTAGAACGTCAAATGAGTACACCAATTTCGTAGTAAAACAACACTATCAACAAACAAACAATTTAATACGCCCCAAGCAAACCATCTTCACCTCTATTCAAGTTTCTTTACGCAACAATAACAAAAAAGTAAATAAACAGTTATGCGGCCGGTTGTCTCTGGCACGTAACTGTAAGATAGCGAACGCTTGCAAAATAAACGCAGCATCAGATCACGTACCTAGTAGTAATCGTTCTTGTATACCTGTTATTTTATATCTGTTATTTGGTTGTACCTGTTATTTTTGCCGGCAATCATGACTTGGAATGAACGTAGCTGCTGTAACGTTGATCAGTAAATATATGTATGTATATTTATCGGATAGTAATGATATTTATTGCTTTATTGTGAAACGTGTAAACAAATAAATATTAAAATACTGTTTATTTATTAAAACAGTCATGTGCAATAAAGTAACTCAAACTCAACTCAACTAACTCGTATTCATTAGGTAATCAAATGATCGTTTATGGGGAAGCGACTTTCGCTTCAATAAAGAACCTACGAAAGTCTCTCATTTACAGACACAAATAAAAAAATAAAAATTGTCTGATTCGAATGACAGCTTCTCTGAGAAAAGTTAAAAGTTAACATTTTGAACCGCTATGAATTTATTAAAAACGAAGAATGAAAGATGACTTAAGATATTCAAAGAATGCACTTGATAAGTATAAATTGTTTCACATCTTGTAACGTACGTAATATCTTCAACGTACATACATACATACATACAACCTCAATCATTTTGTGTAATGTCAATCAGTTCAATGAACTCACTTTCTCTCGGAGGCCATACAAACTTTCTGAATTACATTAATGTAGCATTAAACATAATATTAAAAGGTTAATGCTTGTGTTTTCATACAGATAAACATTAAATTCATTATTTACTAACTATATCGGAATTTTGGAAAGATAAGAAAGCATTTTGTGATAAAATCGCTTTCTTCTGAGACACGAAGTAAACGGTAACAAAACAATACGGTGTTGCCAAAAATGGAGAAGGCTAGTAAAAAACAGAAAAATTACGTCATCATAAAAAAATCTATAGGTGTTCATCTACTGCACCCCATTCTTCAATAGGCAAAGTTTCAACGCAGTTTTCTGAACTACATCATCATCTGCCTAGCCTTTCCCCAACAATTTTTGGGGTCGGCTTCCATTCTAACGGGATACAGCTGATTATTTTACATGTAGCGACTGCCTACCTGACCTCAACAACTCAGTTATTGGGCAACACGATACTCCTAGGTAAGACTGATTGTCAGAATTTTGGGCTTCTGGCAAAGATCTACGAATGACAGCCGGGACCAACGGCTCAACGTGCTTTCCGAGACACGGAGGAACCTCGATATGAAATGGATGGTCACCCAATAAAATAAACGCGTTTCAACGGAGTTTCCTTTGAAAACTTCAGCCGACTCCTAGACTACAATGCTAATGAAACTAAAAAAAAAACACATAGAAACGAAAAAATCTCATAATATATTTTACGAGAGTGTATTGTTAACAGCTTTAGTAATTTGTAACGCATTCATGAGCCAGTGAACGCATCATTAGCCGTGTTTCCTAACTATCGATACGTCGATATGATCGATACATTGTATACTTTACGTTAAGCAATTGAGAATAATAATTCATTACACATCTTTTAAGTTACACCCTTGATTGATAAAGGAAAAGTGAATTTGATTCGTATTGGTATTTCGATTAGTTCAAGTTGCAGCAAATTAGGTTTGTGTTGTTTTTTTTTCACATATTTTGAATTATTCATAACACCACGCCCGTTTCCCAGAAGGGGTTGGGCAGAGTACCTACAGTACTACCACATCCCGCTAGTTATACATATATTAACTTACCTCTCACGTAAAATTACGTGAGAGGTAAGTTAATATATGTATAACTGTATAATCAGTAATTTTACTGATAGATTGAGTGCCTATTTATATCCTGCAGAATTCTTATTGTCCGGTTAATTTAAATACACATAGTTCTTCTGAAAGGAAGATCCCCTGATTCTGTTACATTTTCATATTATACATCGACATAATTTTTACGCTCGACTTCAGCCAGTTACGGATCCAAAAGTGAATTAACAGCTATAAATACATAAGTAGATAGATAAACCATTTATATGGCGCACACAAAAGATACATGAACTGCTACGACCCTTACATGCATACTTCTAACATTATAGGTAAATTCTCAGTACAATAAATAAACTGAAAGTCAAAGAATAAGAAAGAACAGAATAGAATAAAATAGAAAACTTTTATTTCAGACAGGAGTCCATAATAACAATTTTACTTAAATTCAAGTTCTTCAAGATTAGGCACGATTTGCCACATCATCAGATGTAATGTAGCTTTGAAAGTTCACGACCCGGTTACTCATACATACCACATTCATAAGCTTCCTTTATGGCTTGTCGCGAACTCTCAAAACACGCTCATAATATTTTTATGAAAGCCAGTAACGTGCCCGCCCACGCTCGGGACTTAAATGGCAAAAAGTGGCAAGCGCGTATTACAACTACACTAGTTTACTAAAATCCTCGGCATGGCGACCGGAATTAATAAATAACGTTAATTTAATTCTTGTATCTGGTTTTATCACCTCGCGCTTACTACTTTCATTCATATTTTATGTTGCGAGTAGGTTTTTGCTTGTGTAGTGGGTCGCGCTTGTACACTGCAAAGTCTGGGTGAAGGCATTTAATATAATCATATGTTTCTTTCGGGGAAATACTCAAGCATAAATCTCGTTTATGGAGGGATTCCTACCAACTAAAACCCTAGAGATGATCAACCTCCTGCTGCAAGGAGTCGGGATTGCGGCATTTATTTGATAATCCTTAATTTTCAATTTTTCTGCCATCTTTTAATGTCATACACTGCATAATATACTCTTTAGTTTACTGTCATGGGGTTTATATAAACGGAGCCACCTGCTCTTTAAACAATTTGACCAAGATCTACATTTATGCTTCAAAAGTATTCGTACGAATGTACGCGAAATCGTGCGACACCCAAATTACACGGAGTACCGCCATTCTATTTTTAAAAAGTTTGCAAGAACCAATGTAGCTATTATTTGGTTAAAACAGCGTCAGCTTTTCACTTTCAAAACTGTCACAGGAAAGTAAACCAACGTTACTACGTCTTGGCTGCGTTAGGATGTTGTGAAACAGAGAAAAATGTGTCAACCTACTTATTGGCATGAGCGGAGACGCGGGCGAAAGCTAGATTATCTTAAAATAGCTCACTGCATGCACTCACGTCCATCACAGCCGCTTATAGCTCATTCATATGTCCGTTTTCATTAATTAATTACTTTAGAACTGAGATAAAAAGTGAATTATCTAGTCAATGGATGATATTTACATAGGTACAGACTTCACATAGAGCATATTTTTTTCGAAGAATTAAAATATTTAGCTAAATAACTTCATTCAAACTCGAAATACTTGTATTGTGAGTCGAGAATTCAATATTTTAGAGAGTTGGAAACATTGAAAGTTATAAGAATCATCCAAAGGAAAGTGTTACTTTTATTTAAAGATATCCATAGGCGATAAGTCTTGTCACTAACTGCAATTTCGAATTCGACACGTTACACCTATCCGTGCCAAGCTGCGCTGGCGCACCTGCCATAGCACTTACATAAGGTAAAAGTGCACTACTAAATTATGTTCAAATTATTTCGTGACAAATATATTCTCTTGCATAAGTGTATGATCCCTTGCTAGATTATAGGTGTACCTACATTACTTTTAGATGAGGGATGAATGGGATAAAAGAAGGTAAGTACTAAAACACTACTGTATTGTCCCATCATCACAACGGCCCGGAAATTATAGGAATCGGTTATAAAAGAAGACATGCTGTAATAAGTCCCAGGGAGACAGAGGGCGAGCCTACTGCCATTGTTTCTTGCATAACACAAGAGAAAATTATTAATATCTCGAATCTTGCTAGATGTCGAAGTTGCCATGGGAACAGTCACGCAACCTTGCACACAATATGGAGGAGCTTGAGAACCTTCATTATACAAACTGTATCTGAACACGAGAATGGAGCTCGCGCATCCTATGATAAGGGTTGCTACACACTCGTTCGGCAAGGCATGATTCGGCACAGTTGGGCGGATAAATCGAATATGTTATGTAGAAATATGTTCAGGAAAAGCCGCTCGGCAAAGCTCGAATTGTGCCGAGTTGACCCGAACATGATTCAACGAGGGTAGATACCGAAAGGAATTTGGCCGATCGGCGGGAGCCAAATGAAAGACGAATATGTGTAGTAATTAATGATCGCTTCGGGACGTCTTTGTTGCTCAACGAATACTGTACTGCCGAATCGAATGTGCAGACCTGAACAAATGTGTAGCATCCCTAGTTCTTGTTCAATGATGTGATTGTTTTTTTTTTGTGGTTATATTTTATGGTGACTGGTGACGTTTGTGTAGTTATTGTACTGTCGTGATGTATTTCCAGTTTCCACTGTTTTTTTTTTCTTTTCAATTTTAGTGTTACTATTGTATTGCGCATGACTTCCTATGAAATAAGACTCGTGTTTGCATTATTGTGGGAAAACTGCGGATGTTACATCAAAGTGAAAACCATGTTTTTTTTTGTAGATTCACTCAAACCCAAAGCATTTACTAGATACAGGCACTTTTGAATTGTCAAAGGAGTCTGTCATTCAGAAAAATGAAGCTAGTTTCCCGTTCCAAAATGTTGTAGGTTCCTATGTACACATAGAATAACGGGCAAGAAACTTCACGGACACTTGTTACATCATTAATGTAGAATTTGCAGTTTGTTATCCATACTAATATTACAAATTCGAAAATAACTGTCTGTCTATCTGTCTGTATGTTACCTTTTCACGCCTAAACCACTGAACGGATTTCGATAAAAAATTTGGCAGAGAGATAGATTGCATCCCGGGGAAGAACATAGGATAGTTTTTATATACATACCTCGCGGGCGAAGTCGCGGACGGAAGGTAATAAGTAATATATCAACCTGTTCAGAGGTTCAATTCATGAAAAGAGGTCTTATAATAAAAACCTAAACATAAAACCTGCAATAAATATAATAATTCCTTACCGTTCTTAGCTGGCTTGGCTAAAATCAGTGGCTGTGGTGATTCCATAATGTTACAAAGATTTCGTTTCAGTTTTCATAGAGGATTATTGCACTTTTCTTTTCACATTGATAGTCTTTTGTTTTTTTTATTTGAATATACTGGTGTCGTAATGGAGTCGGAAACCTTAAGTCGGGATGCAGGGTATATTACGAGGGGACGGGGCCTGCGAGGAATTTGAAAAATAAGTATTTGAAGATACTATTGCCGTCACCTTACCTCAAGTCTGCCCCCGTAGTGTGTGATAGGGACAACTGCAGCTCAGACAGAAATTATCACAAATATTTTGACGACATCGACGTTTCGTATTCCCCTTTTTTCTCTCCTCGAAAACTGAGCCGATTCAATTATTTTTTACGTTCACATTTTAAGAAAGAGTATGTTTAGGTTCCTATATTTTTTTTATGTTAATAATTTTTCTAATTTACTGGTAGTCCTCTAATCACGGCGGTAAAAATAGGGCATTTTTTGTAATTTTTAGAGGGTCATATTTTCTTTACTGATTAGTTGCTGAAAAAAACAAAATGACAGGGACGTGTTTACAGCAGACCTTGATTTGTTTTTAATTTGCTCTACAGACATTATTCAGGAAGAAAAAAGGGGAATACATTTGTATGGAGAATCGCACGCCCTGTTCCCTCTTAAGTCACACGGTTCATGTTAAGTTAATAAAATCTCAGCAGCAACTAATTAAATTGTTAGTACAAACAGCGTCTCATGCTTAAGCTTTTTTTTGTGCAAATCCAAGGACTTTAAGTGTATGTAAATTATCACGATTTACATGGTAAGTTATATTTTCCACATTAAAATAATAACAGCCGCATGGTTCAGTCGAAGGTTAAGCTACGCTTGCAGCGGTCGGTCCGAGGATGGATGACCATAAATTACATATCGAGATAGACAAAAGTATGTTAAGCCGTTGGCATTTGTAGATCTTTGACAGTCGTTATGGATAGTCCAGAAGCCCAAAAATCTGACAACTAGTCTTACTAAGGCGTATGGTGTATCTATCTTACCCTGTAGGGTATAGTATTTATGCTTACTTACACTTTACTTTCATCACGCATAATACTATTTATCATTACTTACACTTTAATACTATTTATCATCCTTTTTATTTGTTTATATGTTTACATTATACTTTTACTCAATTTTCATGTTGTGACACGTCAATTGTCAAACTGTCAATTACTTTTTAAATGTCTTTCTGGCTTAGTCTATGGTAATTACTCTTTGGTCTAAATAACTTAAATTATTTTTATCAATATGTTTAGCTTTTGTATTATTAAGATTATTACGATTGTTTAGTCTAAATAACTTAATTTTAAATTAGATTTATAATATTCTTTACGCACTCGTGGATATGTCTTGGCCGGATACACTTGTCAGATTAGATGATGGCCACATAGAAGAAAACTGATATTTGAAAAAGGAAGACTACTTAGAAACGAGCTCATGAACAGCTGGAGGCTGCTGGCATTCGAGTCTTGGGACTGAGACATTAAGCATCAGAAAACTGCTTGGTTTTGCTGTGTCAACTTGAACTGCTTGGTTCTGCTGCGACATCTTTGACTAACCCAGGGGATCCAGCTAAAGATTCCACCTGGGATCTTCTACTTCTAATCTTCGCGAGCTAACCACGTATAACTTGCTACCCTGACGCCTGATACCCGTTCCTACAGTGCTGAGCTGATTCCATAACGTGAACTATAAATCTCCTGAGAGTGCGCGCATGTGTGAACTATAAACTTCCGAGAGTGCGTGCTATTTAGTACTTTTATAACTAGCTGTTTTTTATAACTTGCTGTATTTTATCTTCCCTAATAAAAATTATTGGACGGTCTGCTTACCCTCTATTTTAAATAAGGTACAGATCGTTACAGTTTGGCGCCCCAACGTAAAAATAACTCTAACTCACCCACTTTTTCTAAATTCTTAAAAAAAAAACTAGCACTAGGTATCTATTTTTGAACTCCTTATTTGGCTTAGTCTTTTGAATACTAACTAACTTATTTTTCTTCTTCAGCTCTCTTCTTGAAGACTCCTATATTCGATTCAACACTTCTTCATACTGAACATCATCTTATACTTCATTCTCATACATCCCACTACCGAAAGGTAGTTGGCATCCATTCTTCGCTTGTCAGTGTTTTTAAAACCATTCGTGGTCACTTACAAGTTGGGGTTTGGCTTACTCTACGACGTACTATTGGACAATATCCCGTAGTCGTTTCCTCCTACACTTAACTCTTTACCAATTCATCACTACACTGCACCCCACATACTTGCACACTACAGCGTTTACCCATTGGTAAACGTACTCAGTCTTCGCTTGGCGTGTTTTTAAAACCACCTCGTGGTCACTACCAAGTTAGGGGATTGAGACACTTCACGACTGAAACAGGAGAATATCCTGTGGATGTTTCTACAAACCTATACATCTACACAACTCCTATAACAAATACTCCACTATCCTCCTAAACACTTATATAATAATATATTTATACTTATATCTGGAATCATACCGAAATAAGTATATCGTGGGCTCTCAAAATATTTTTCTAATTGTTATTGTTTGACATTGGTTGCTAGGTAACTAGCCATAGTGCATTTGCATTGAGTATTAGTCTTTTTGCGCGGTGGCAAAAGTAGGTACTAAACTTTATGCATTAGTTCCGAATTTCACCACCAACACAAATAAGTTTTCATTGGTTTTCGATTTTTATTTTCTTTAGACTGTGTCTTACTCTTAAATTTATATACACTTTTGGACCGTATCCAACACTCGGACTCTCTTGACGTTTTACTCGGAGCTTACCGACTACTGTATTGCGGGAGCTGCCCTGACGTTTACTCGGAGCTTACTTACTGCTACCCTTGACGTTTTACTCGGAGCTTACCGTCTACTGTATTACGGGAGCTGCCCTAGCGTTTTCTGACTGCGGTGTTGCGGTTCAGACCTAACCCCTTTATCCCTCCTTGCCTCTTATTATAACTCATAGCACTCTTGAGACAATACTACTTGAGTCTTTCCTAACATTAGAGTTTTCTTTAACTCAGACCCCTCTTTCCCTCTTTAACTAATAACACTCTTGAGACGACACTTGAGTTCTTTCTAACATTCGAGTTATCTTTAACTCAGACCCCCCTTATCCCTCCTTGCCTCTTAACTCATACACTCTTGAGACGACACTTGAGTCCTTTCTTGAATTAGAGTTTTCTTTAACTCTGACCCCTCTCTTAACTCATGATACTCTTGAGATGACACTTGAGTCCACGAGTTTTCTTTAACTCGATCCTATAGACTCGCATATTTTTACTATTTTACACTCGTTTGCTATCCCTATATTTATACTTTTTTTTTTTTTGTATTATACTATATTCATAACTCATCCCTTTCTTCTTTCCTTCCTCTCTAATAGAGTTCCTTTTGATTTATTAAAACTCTATTTGTTTTTTTTAATTCATTCATCGGTTCTTAAACCAATAAAAGATTAATTTTAATCTTTCCTATATAATTATCTATTCTTTTCTACAAGTTAATATGATAACTTGTCTTTTTCTATCAACTCTAAAAGTTGATTGGAGCGGTTGACAACTCCATAAAAATAAGCCCTTGTTGACTATCGACTCTAAAAGTTGATTTTCTGACTATCGACTCTAAAAGTTGATTTTCTGTCTATCGACTCTAAAAGTTGATTAGGAGCGGATGACAACTCCTTTAAAAATAAGCCTTTGTTAAATCTTTATATTTTCATCTCATTAGTGGTTTTAGACGCGAGCGGATTACAACTCCTTAAATAAGCCTTAAAGTTATGACTTATCAGGTTGTGTAGTGATCATTGAATGTGAATCCTACCTGACCTAACTTCGTAAGATGTCGGTGTGTTTGAATGAGTTATGTAAGTTTTGTGAATGCTGTAATATTTTAACCTTAGCAAAATTTTTGTTCTAGGCCAAAAATTTTCTCGGGGTTGTTGGGGAAATATAGTATTTATGCTTACTTACACTTTACTTTCATCACGCATAATACTATTTATCATTACTTACACTTTAATACTATTTATCATCCTTTTTATTTGTTTATATGTTTACATTATACTTTTACTCAATTTTCATGTTGTGACACGTCAATTGTCAAACTGTCAATTACTTTTTAAATGTCTTTCTGGCTTAGTCTATGGTAATTACTCTTTGGTCTAAATAACTTAAATTATTTTTATCAATATGTTTAGCTTTTGTATTATTAAGATTATTACGATTGTTTAGTCTAAATAACTTAATTTTAAATTAGATTTATAATATTCTTTACGCACTCGTGGATATGTCTTGGCCGGATACACTTGTCAGATTAGATGATGGCCACATAGAAGAAAACTGATATTTGAAAAAGGAAGACTACTTAGAAACGAGCTCATGAACAGCTGGAGGCTGCTGGCATTCGAGTCTTGGGACTGAGACATTAAGCATCAGAAAACTGCTTGGTTTTGCTGTGTCAACTTGAACTGCTTGGTTCTGCTGCGACATCTTTGACTAACCCAGGGGATCCAGCTAAAGATTCCACCTGGGATCTTCTACTTCTAATCTTCGCGAGCTAACCACGTATAACTTGCTACCCTGACGCCTGATACCCGTTCCTACAGTGCTGAGCTGATTCCATAACGTGAACTATAAATCTCCTGAGAGTGCGCGCATGTGTGAACTATAAACTTCCGAGAGTGCGTGCTATTTAGTACTTTTATAACTAGCTGTTTTTTATAACTTGCTGTATTTTATCTTCCCTAATAAAAATTATTGGACGGTCTGCTTACCCTCTATTTTAAATAAGGTACAGATCGTTACAAGGGTTGAATTGTGGAGGTCAGATTGGCAGTCGTATTCCGCTGCATTCGTTTAGACTAGCAGTCGACTCCATCATAGTTGGGAAAAGGCTTTATAGATAATTATTTATTAATCAAATGCAATGTTGAAAAAAAAATATTAATAAAAAATCAATTAATCATTTATTCTATTTATTTCCTATTTAACCTCTTTTTAGCAACTTAAGCAAAAACATAATGTATTATTAAGGTCCCCCGCCCACTAGGACGAGCGTAACATGTTATGCAAGTGTTCGGCACGCGCAAAATATCGCGTGGATTTATTGCTACCGCCTACGGACACGTTAATGGTATCTTTGGCCTTTTCATGTCGGATGGAACTAAAATCTAATCAATACACGGTCAATGAAGCGCTATAAATACGACTTCAATGAATATTTTTTGAGTAAAGAAGGAAATTAATATTAATAGAGATTAATATTGTATTCTATAATATGTCGTGATCCAATCTTAGGCCATATTGTGATCCGCCTGGCTATAGCCTGGTAGTTAAAGCCTTGGCTATTTCGTATTTTTAGTGTCCTAAAATAGAAATAATTCGAGTAGGTCGAATAGGAATTTCTACCCGACTGCGCGGCGCGCAAAGTCAGGGTTTTTACGCTTATCTGGGTCGATATGCCCAAGCATCACTACTGGGCAAATCGTCGAACGCTGAGCGGGCGGATGTTAGATGGTCATGGGCTGCGTATCATGAAATGGCCAGGCAGATCATGATACTGCCTTTTTTACAGATGACGACATATCGCACCTCCGATAAAATAGGGTTACAACTTGAAAATCCTGGATTTTTAGAAAAGCGAAAATAAACTCACGGATTTGTTAATCAGTCTTTATTCTTACACTATTATTATTATGTGATCAAAATTATACATACTTGAAAAGCTTACAAAAAAATGTTTTAATGGCATACGCTGTTTTTCAATTTTCCTGAAAAACAACCTGTTTCCTTTTTCGAGTTGTAACCCTATTTTATCGGGGAGGTGCGATATATAAAACACTAGCTAACTTACAGCTAGACTGCATCCGTGAACCACTAAAGATATACAAACATGGAATTAAAAATAAACTAGGACTTTTTATTAGAAATAAAGGTATAAAGTAATGTAAGTAAATAACAACTAATACCTGATTAATTAATAAAAATAACAAAATTATAAAAAAGATATATTTTCATACGAAAGCAAATTCCCTGAGTGGGTTTACGAGAATAAGATTGTCTACAAATTATCTAGCATCTAAATCTATGATAAGTTTACTAGATCATAAAACAATAATCTATCTCCCACAATAAATTTTCAAGACTTACGCAGACTCTTCACCTCATGCTCAGTCATTATCATATTCAGGTTTATTACGTTATTGCTGTAGTTACACTTACAACTATCATTAAGTATATGAATCTCAGTAGAGCTTAGGATTACACTACCTATGACTTACGGATAACTTTAGTAGGTATTTTTCAGAAAATTACAATAATGACCAGGTTTCCTCAACGTCTACAATATGATTAAAGTATGATTCGCTACCGTAACAAATATCGCTTTACAGAATTATAACCATTAGCATCAGCAATACTGTTTATTGTATTTCACGTATGGGCTATACGTATGAGCGTTACTTTCCACAGCGACATGCTAATTCGCTGATTGTAACAATTTCGCGTTTATAGGCCGTGCCGATCTCGCTCGATTTCGAACAAAGGCTCGCCCACGTGTGTTTCTAGCTTCGTAATTAGTCGAAAGTGGGCCATTACGAGCCTCAAAGTACCCTAGGTTCACGCTTAGTTGCGTACCCACCTATCATCGTAAAGTTGAAAAAGTAATTCGTAGATTTAAATTGTAAAACCGGTCCAGTGTGTGATTTGGTTTAAGCAGTAAAAGTGGCGTTGCGCGGGAGTCTCTGAATAGACTTGATGTGTTTTTGATGTGCTTGGCTTTGTTGTTTCCGTCTTTTGTAATAGCTACGATATCAGATGTACTGGTCTGTATACATATGTAGTTATATATAATGTATATGGTCGTTCCATTGTATTGTTTCATGTACTGCGGTTGGTTACATGAAGTTGGTAAAACAGCATGACTTCTACTGCAAATTGGAGCGAAATGTAAATTATTTTGATGTTTATATCAAGCAAGTCTATTGGAAACACAGGTCTTTAATAAACTTTACAGGATTGAACAAAAATACGATGCTCAATTGATATATATACACTCTGACGGTGACCTCGTGCAGGTACTGTTAACTTAGCGCGTAGTGAGCGTTAACTGTACCGGAACCCTACGTGGGGAGGCGCTACATACGGAAATAAGAAGCAATATTTAATTTTCGCTATTTATTTCAATAGGACGTGCTCACTTTTACGCGTCTATAACATAACTGTTGCTTTATGAAAACAATCGCGGCATATCCAATTTTGAAAACTAATAATCGTTCGAAATTCGCTTCAGTGATCAAATGTAATATTTCTATCAGCCTGAATGATGTAAGGTTCCCTTTTGCAGACAACCTTTACAGTACATACAATTTGTTATCGTATCGTATCTCCATTCAAATCATATACCTGGATATTATTGTTACCAACAGTTATATTAATAACTGTCTAACCAGCCTTCAACGCGAACAATTTTGCGAACGTTCCAAGATGATGGCCGCACAATGCGTGAGCGCAAAATATCCGTGAAATTAATTCTTTCGGTCCACAATTGTTTTTGAGTCGTTGAGTCGTCGACACGTATTGTTCACTCATTGAGCAGATTCTAACTGTCCTCAATTATATTTGTAACGCTCTTTCATAATTGTTACTAGGTATTGTACCCTAAGCCCTGAGTACCCGCACTGGGCCCGCGTGGTAGATTACGGCCCACACCCTCTCTCAGAGAGGAGGCCTGTGTCCCAGCAGTGGGAACATTATAAGCTGATAATGTTTATGCTACTGAGTATTGTGTTCCGTATAATTTTTCAGGTTCTTTATAATCGTTCGCTTTCTTTTCATTATTTAATTCGCTCATTGAACTGAATCTTACTGTTCCCTATTAATAATATTTGCAACGCTCTATCACATGAGTACGTTTGTAAGCATTGTGTTCCGTACAAGTTTTCAGGTTCTTTATAAACGTTCACTTTCTTTTCATTCATTCATTCGCTCATTCAACTGAATCTTACTGTTCCCAATTAATAATATTTGCAACGCTCTGTCGCATAAGTACGTTTGTAAGCATTATGTTCCGTATAAGTTTTCAGGTTCTTTATAATAGTTCTCTTTCTTTTCATTCATTCATTCTTCCATTGAACTGAATCTTACTGTTCCCTATTAATAATATTTGCAACGCTCTGTCGCATAAATACGTTTGTAAGCATTGTGTTCCGTATAAGTTTTCAGGGCTGTTGTATCATTCATTTCTTTTCATTCATTGATATGGTTCACAGTTCAGTGGTCATTGAATACGTGCGTTTGCGTGTCTTTACTACGGCAAACTTCCACTGCTGACCATAAGGCCTAATCGCCTGTTGAACTGACACTTACGAGTTTCAGACAGGCGCATTACTTTGTGTAAATTATTTCATGACCACTGCTCTCAAAATGGTGAAGGAAAACATCATGATTAAACCGGCATGTCCTAGAACCAAAAATTCGATAACATGTGACTATCTATCAACCCGCACTGGGCCCGCGTAATAGAGGCATTTTTTATTTTATCGCTTATTCGTACTCAGCTAGAGAATTGGTAATCGACGAATTCCATCATCTCGAAGATCATTTAATTTCATTGAGTGCTATTAACAACGTAAGTACTTGAGTAGAATTTATCGGAAATTAGAAGATGCAAATCATAAACTGTTTCCTTTGCCTTTAGGATGACGTCTGTCATAAACGTTGTACAGGTGACAGGATGCCTACCCATTTACAGGTACAACATAACCCACATTAGTAGGTCGATATAATCCTGACAAGAGAATGTCTTACTTCCCGTAATTTCCCGGTTAACTTGTTCATTACCAGTTACGTTAATTACTGCTATCTGATGAAAATATGAAGTCTCACAAGCATTAGAAGTGCTACTGGTATTGGTATTAAACATGGTGGGTTATTAAGCACATTTACAACCAAAAAGTTAAGGGACATGGGTTATATTGGTTTGTTTGTATAGTTAAAGATTCTGATAGATACTTGTTTCATTGGCCTGATTAACGTCCTCAATCGTAATAGTCATAAATAGAAGCAATTTATTAATATCAAAGATTTACCTACTTATAGCTAATCGATTAATAGACAATAGACATTCATTATTCTGCAGTCCGCTTCCAACCATAAATCCCCTCCACAGTGTCAGTACTTAACTCTCAAGCAATGAACACCACAGACATAAAAATATTTGCCTCAAAATCCGTTTCCAATAAGGCATAGATACAAGTGGCAATCCCTTTCAAAGCGTTTTGACTTTCAAACGGAATTGACATACGGTTTTCGGGAGCTTATGTCAATCAAATACGTTTTTGACTGAAAAAGCAAAAACGTTTTCGACAGAATCCCAATGGATTCTGTCGTTACCATATCATGGATTGAATGTCACTTTGACCAGGACCTCAGACACAACAAAAACACTTTCATATACATATTCATTGAATTAAAAATGATCTTGTTCAAGACCACAATCACCAGAACCTTGAGACGACACTAGGAAACTAAAGTCGTACACATACTTCGAACTTGTCACGACATATGTACCATTGTACCAAGTTCTTTGTTTTGTCAGTCAACCCTGAGAAGGACGGACGGCCAGACGTAAACTATTGGCTACAATGAATCACTGTTCAATAGATACCTTATCTATTGCAGATTATTCGTCTTTATCTTCATAGT
The DNA here is from genome assembly GCA_963855955.1 of Luperina nickerlii. Taxonomy (NCBI): domain Eukaryota; kingdom Metazoa; phylum Arthropoda; class Insecta; order Lepidoptera; family Noctuidae; genus Luperina; species Luperina nickerlii. The sequence goes on from OY979664.1 coordinate 5,741,777, forward strand.
TCTCACCAAGGAGACAACTTGATATGTCTTTTGCGAGAGTTATAGTAAATGTTACTTGAATGTCGACTCTATTGAAGTCTATAGTAAGGATAACTTTGCTGTGTGGTCAAGAAGAATGTTTTCATGATCAAAATTAGTGTCTAACTATTTTTCAGGTTTGATCTAGAAAACATGTTTTGGACAATCTTATCGGTACGTTTCGAAAATTTTTACCGTAAAGGAAGCCAGGCTACTTTATTGAGTTAATTTTTCTGGCGGCTTAGTAAAAAGCTGCTATATTTTGGTATAAACTAATTTTAATTATTTGTATATACATAACTAAGCCAAAATCTTTCAATCATATTATCCATTTAGGTAAATAGTGTTTGGAATCTAACAAATCCAACCCAAGCCTTCAGATTTGTGTGTGTTAATTCAGGCTTTGTCTCGAATGCCAGCACAACATACTCCTCTACCCGATCTCCGACATCCTCAATCGCAAATATCACAACCGTCACATCCACACTTAAACTTACATGCAATTACTATACATATTGTTACAACAGTTTCAAGATAAAAATCAGTTGCATGTTCACGACAATGTAATCTGTGTACAATTTTATTTTTATCCTCATTATGCGCTTAGAGATCGTAAGGTTTCTATGTGACACATTGGGATATTTGCCCTTCATACTTATGTACTAGGCCATAGATTTCTTAGTAAAATGTAAAAGGACTTCTATAACTATACTGTGTAACATCATGCCTGTATTTCCCAAAGGGTTAGGCAGAGCAGCTGTAGATACCTAAAATACACCCACATTTAGTTAGTTATGTTAAGTCCCATTTAAGAAGGGGCGGAAGGGGGGGAAGGTACAAATCGAGACTCCGGGCTGCTACTGAGAAATTCCAAATGAAAAACTCAACAATTAACCTGACTCGGGAATCGAACCCAGGTCTTCATTCTCAGCAGTACCTTTTGCGACCACTACACCAACGCGGGACTCGTCGTTCGGGGGACTCCTATAGTCCATATTGTTAGAAATGGCTTTGGAAGTATCAAATTGTAAGAATAAATTGATTTAATATATGAAGGTTAAAATGAGGCTGAAACTAGCAGCTACGCGCCGCGGCAATCAAAGCCAGGGACGAACCGCAGCGTGGGGCCCGGGCCCAAAACAGCTCTTTCAATAATAAATGACTGGATTAGTATTAGCATCAAACATTTTATACAAAACATACTCATAAACGTATTTTCTTTCTTTGTTTCTTTCTTTCGTTCATCTCCCAATGTATAAAACGTTTTTTATCGGGAGAGATATGGTATTCAGTGTTAAAAATTCATAACTCTGGTTCTTGCCACCAGAATCTTATAAAACCTGACTAAAGAAGTTCTAGGGCAAATTTCAGCAAGTTCGTATGTGTAGAAGAAAAGATATAGCTTTTTAAATAAACAAAAATCATTTTACTGAGACAAAATAGTTTTTTACAATTAAACTATTAGAGTATCTTGGCTGGTATTACACTCACAACTTTTTCACACTAAAAAGAAGTTCTAGGGCAAATTTTAGCAAGTTCGTATGTGTAGAAGAAAAGATATAGCATTTTAAATAATCAAAAATCATTCTACTGAGACAAAATATTTTTTTACAATTAAACTATTAGAGTATCTTGGCTGGTATTACACCCACTAATTTTTCACACTAAAAAGAAGTTCTAGGGCAAATTTCAGCAGGTTCGTATGTGTAGAAGAAAAGATATAGCTTTTTAAATAAACAAAAGTCATTCTACTGAGACAAAATATTTTTTTACAATTAAACTATTAGAGTATCTTGGCTGGTATTACACTCACCACTTTTTCACACTAAAAAGAAGTTCTAGGGCAAATTTTAGCAAGTTCGTATGTGTAGAAGAAAAGATATAGCTTTTTAAATAATCAAAAATCATTCTACTGAGACAAAATAGTTTTTTACAATTAAACTATTAGAGTATCTTGGCTGGTATTACACTCACCACTTTTTCACACTAAAAAGAAGTTCTAGGGCAAATTTCAGCAAATTCGTATGTGTAGAAGAAAAGATATAGCTTTTTAAATAATCAAAAATCATTCTACTGAGACAAAATATTTTTTTACAATTAAACTATTAGAGTATCTTGGCTGGTATTACACTCACCACTTTTTCACACTAAAAAGAAGTTCTAGGGCAAATTTTCGCAAGTTCGTATGTGTAGAAGAAAAGATATAGCTTTTTAAATAATCAAAAATCATTCTACTGAGACAAAATATTTTTTTACAATTAAACTATTAGAGTATCTTGGCTGGTATTACACCCACTACTTTTTCACACTAAAAAGAAGTTCTAGGGCAAATTTTAGCAAGTTCGTATGTGTAGGAGAAAAGATATAGCTTTTTAAATAAACAAAAATCATTCTACTGAGACAAAATAGTTTTTTACAATTAAACTATTAGAGTATCTTGGCTGGTATTACACTCACTACTTTTTCACACTAAAAATAAGTTCTAGGGCAAATTTTAGCAAGTTCGTATGTGTAGAAGAAAAGATATAGCTTCTTAAACAATTAAAAATCATTCTACTGAGACAAAATATTTTTTTACAATTAAACTATTAGAGTATCTTGGCTGGTATTACACCCACTACTTTTGCACACTAAAAAGAAGTTCTAGGGCAAATTTCAGCAGGTTCGTATGTGTACAAGAAAAGATATAGCTTTTTAAATAAACAAAAATCATTATACTGAGACAAAATATTTTTTTACAATTAAACTATTAGAGTATCTTGGCTGGTATTACACCCACTACTTTTGCACACTAAAAATAAGTTCTAGGGCAAATTTCAGCAGGTTCGTATGTGTAGAAGAAAAGATATAGCTTTTTAAATAAACAAAAATCATTATACTGAGACAAAATATTTTTTTACAATTAAACTATTAGAGTATCTTGGCTGGTATTACGCCCACTACTTTTTCACACTAAAAAGAAGTTTTAGGGCAAATTTCAGCAGGTTCGTATGTGTAGAAGAAAAGATATAGCTTTTTAAATAAACAAAAATCATTCTACTGAGACAAAATATTTTTTTATAATTAAACTATTAGAGTATCTTGGCTGGTATTACACCCACTACTTTTTCACACTAAAAAGAAGTTCTAGGGCAAATTTCAGCAGGTTCGTATGTGTAGAAGAAAAGATATAGCTTTTTAAATAAACAAAAATCATTCTACTGAGACAAAATATTTTTTTACAATTAAACTATTAGAGTATCTTGGCTGGTATTACACCCACTACTTTTTCACACTAAAAAGAAGTTCTATGGCAAATTTCAGCAGGTTCGTATGTGTAGAACGAAAGATATAGCTTTTTAAATAAACAAAAATCATTCTACTGAGACGAAATAGTTTTTTACAATTAAACTATTAGAGTATCTTGGCTGGTATTACACCCACTACTTTTTCACACTAAAAAGAAGTTCGAGGGCAAATTTCAGCAGGTTCGTATGTGTAGAAGAAAAGATATAGCTTTTTAAATAAACAAAAATCATTCTACTGAGACAAAATAGTTTTTTACAATTAAACTATTAGAGTATCTTGGCTGGTATTACACTCACTACTTTTTCACACTAAAAAGAAGTTCTAGGGCAAATTTTAGCAAGTTCGTATGTGTAGAAGAAAAGATATAGCTTCTTAAACAATTAAAAATCATTCTACTGAGACAAAATATTTTTTTACAATTAAACTATTAGAGTATCTTGGCTGGTATTACACCCACTACTTTTGCACACTAAAAAGAAGTTCTAGGGCAAATTTCAGCAGGTTCGTATGTGTAGAAGAAAAGATATAGCTTTTTAAATAAACAAAAATCATTATACTGAGACAAAATATTTTTTTACAATTAAACTATTAGAGTATCTTTGCTGGTATTACACCCACTACTTTTGCACACTAAAAATAAGTTCTAGGGCAAATTTCAGCAGGTTCGTATGTGTAGAAGAAAAGATATAGCTTTTTAAATAAACAAAAATCATTCTACTGAGACAAAATATTTTTTTACAATTAAACTATTAGAGTATCTTGGCTGGTATTACACCCACTACTTTTTCACACTAAAAAGAAGTTCTAGGGCAAATTTCAGCAGGTTCGTATGTGTAGAAGAAAAGATATAGCTTTTTAAATAAACAAAAATCATTCTACTGAGACAAAATAGTTTTTTACAATTAAACTATTAGAGTATCTTGGCTGGTATTACACTCACTACTTTTTCACACTAAAAAGAAGTTCTAGGGCAAATTTCAGCAGGTTCGTATGTGTAGAAGAAAAGATATAGCTTTTTAAATAAACAAAAATCATTCTACTGAGACAAAATATTTTTTTACAATTAAACTATTAGAGTATCTTGGCTGGTATTACACTCACTACTTTTTCACACTAAAAAGAAGTTCTAGGGCAAATTTTAGCAAGTTCGTATGTGTAGAAGAAAAGATATAGCTTTTTAAGTAAATAAACAAAAATCATCCTACTAAGACAAAATAATTTTTTATAATTCAACAATTATTGTTAATAAGCAGATGTCATGTTAGTTTTTAATATTATTTGTAATTTTGCAATGAAGGATCCTAATTTTTCAAAAATATTTAGGGGCCCGGGCCCCTATCTGTTATGTTTCGTCTCTGTCGGCTGCTAGCTGGTAGCTGCTAGTTTCAGTTTCATAAGGTTAAAAGGGAGAGTCTTTGGGTAAAGTATGTGCCAATTGGGTTATTACAACGAGTTGATTTAGTAAAAAGACAGATACTCTAAATATGCAATACAAAATTGCAGTTGCACGTGGCAGTTATCGTGATTTTCAAACCGTGACGGTGCAAAACAATTCATAAAGATGTTGAGATAAAAATAAGTTTTTAATATTATTAGGTATCTACAAAACATGTTTAAAGATTTAAAATAAAGCAGAAGTTGGCAGTATCACCACAAATAAGTAAATTAAAAGTAATTTTGAGTGCAGCAGTGTTGTATGAGCCAGTCAATGATAATGGAATAGCAATCAAAGCCTGAGTGAATGAGTCAGGGTACAGAAAGTCACCTGTAATTAGACCAATATGAAACAAAACAGAGCGGACAATAGATATTAAATTATAACTACAATATCATGATAATAATGGACTAATTTGTTCTATTTTATGATTATAATCTCATTAAAATAGTTATTACTAAGGTTTTGGCTCAGATACGCAATAAAAACAAATAGGTAGATATAGAACAATTATGTATTATAAAAAGGATTACGTAAGCAAGTCAATGAACCGTAGCGTTATAACCATTATTCTGTTTATTTTGTGTCTTACTTATAGAAGTAAGACAAAATAAACAGAATAATGGTTATCTACAAATCATTTGTACTTGTATTAGAATTTGTAACATAGAAAGAAAAATAAAGTCAACAAGATAAAAAGGAAAGAACTATAAATAGAAGAAAGAAACATAGGTAGACGAACTGGTGCAGTAAAAGATAATGTAGACACATAAGCAGCTAAAACTATTATCATACGAGTAGGGTAGATATTGCTTCACGTGTACTTTTTTTTTTTTACGGTGTCCTCCTCTGCCGCTTACGGCGGGAACACGGGCACGCGTTAGCACTCATCCGTGAACCCGCCGCGGCCGTCCGTTACCGGACCCTCCTCTGGGGAGTACTCCCCATCACCGGCGCACCAGAACACATAGCACGCCGTGACCACCCCAGGGACCAAACCAGCACATGGGCGCCAGACGACCCCATGTCTGGACACCCTTGGTCCCCCTGTGACGGGTCAGAACATTGGCCCCGCCGCCTGCCAATTTTCGGCTGCAGAGGATAGGGAGAGCGGCCAACGCAATACCGGCACTCCTCTTCCCCTGCAGCCCCACCGCGTCCGCCATCTTACGGTGGCGACCCCGTCAAGGCCGCGGAAGGTAGGGAGAGCGGCGCACCGTAATACCGGCACTCCTCTCCCGCCGCGGCCTTCAACCCTCAGCCGCGACGCCCCCGTTACGACATCGCGGCCCGCCTCAGTTGCGATGCCGCTCAAGCGTCACCGCAACCTACTTTTGGCCGCTACGTCGTCGGCTTGGTAGCAAAAGCCCTGACGAGCGGCCCCTCCTCGGGTTCCTCTTAGCTTCACCGTGGGGCTCAAAACCACGGCTACTGAGCCCCCCCGCCTCGACAACGCGCGCACTTGCGCAGTCCTAGAGTACTTCGAACACATATTATTATGTGACATATACCAACCCACTCTGGGCCCGCGTGGTAAAGCCCACTCCCTCTCGGAGACAGGAGACCTATGTCTCAGCAGTGGGAACATTATATGCTGATTATGGTAAGTACGCAGTTGGATGAATTCGAAAATTTACAATTATTGTATTTTTTTAATAAATCTTTTAGACAGAATCACTTGATAAATTCAGATTATAATACGTTTTACATAATGTGATATCGTCACCCTCCTGTCCATAATAAAATTTATTTAGGGTCGACGCAGCATGTGTTCTTCTCCCATGTATATCTTAGTATGTATTAAAGTAATAATGTGTGGCAAATTCTTAACCAAATGACACACTTTAAAACGAACCGTCATTATTTCAGTATTCACTTAACCAGCTGACGTTTACTAGACCTTCACCTGCCGTACTACGCAGAATTACTGGCGGTTCTCACATTCTTAGAATCAAGTGCTACCGTATGGCTAATGTGTGATTCATAAGTTGCGGTATTTTGTATTTGCATTCAGATCTTGTGCTTTGTGACATCCTTTCTCTTGAAATATATCGCATTAGAGTGGAATATGTCTTATCTAATTTTGAAAGTGGGGGCTTGGATTGAATTTGTAATCATTGTAGATGCTTATTTAAAAAACAGGCTTGTAACATAGTTCTTTGAGTTTTGATGATTTGATAGTTCGTGGAGTGAAACATATTTGGTAGATCCATATTGGAAATTTCTTAAAAACCCTGTTGGGTTAGGTTAGGGGTTTGTATCCGTAACTTTTCAAATATATTTTCATAGTTCTCTCTTCTTTTTTGCCCCTACTCTGCTATGGATATGCTTGCTCAAAAACACTCTGGGTTGCCCCCTACCAATTGCTAAAGCGGGTGCACCTGCACAATATGGTAAATCAAAAACTGAGTTTAAACTAAATAGTATAACAAATTACTCTAATTAGTATTTTTCATCTATATATGACGAAAAAGAGGTAAGTTTGAGGATAATAAATTATTAATATCATATTTATTTCCTATAGGAACTACTTACAATCTAAGCAACAGAGCTACTGAAAGTTCTAGCTAGTAAATGGCATTTAACTTATTGTTAGGCTAATCCAATTGAGTTGATTGCATTTAATAAGTAAGAAGGCTTGTTCCCTCCTCGTCGTGTCTTCAACCAATGCACTCATTTCCCACAGTTAGCGTTAATAACTTATTAACTTGCTTGGGTACAAAACTATTTGCTATATCGTAGTAGTCAGCAGCAAACACTTTTATATTTAAATTTTCTGCGTTATCAGTTACGTCATAGATAATTTCATCATCAACAGTATCAAGGTTAGATTAATCATTTTAGATGTTGATATTGCAAACAGTGATAATCTTAGAACAGAGTCTGTTTTTCCTGCTGGCTTTTCTCTGTTCTCTATCCTTAATATTTTCAAATCCATCCAGTCGATTGCAAAAGATTTATTTGCAAGTCGTGCGCAAACTGTGTTCTTTTATCCATGATTTCTATCATCTGCAATATCGCAATGATTTCATCGAACCGTTAGCCAATAAGTACTTCCGAATGAGGCAATATTTGCCTATCGATTATTTTAATTCTATTTCTTTGAGAGTCAATCAAAGAAGTCTTCATAAAAACTACATTAAGATTTCACACAATGCCATTTTAAACCTTTTCTTCGGTAAGCGATCTCATGAAATGTCAAGGTTTAAGTTTGTTTTTTTTTGTATTGTTATTTGTCTGTCACGTTCTACTATAGTATCGACGAATAATACGAAATCATTTTCATTTTCATAGCAAATGCTTATGCTAAGAGCTTGTGGCTAAGTCATAATAGCCGCACGGGTCGATCGATCAGGTTAAGCTACGCTTACTGCGGTTAGTCCGTGGATGGGTGACCATCTTTACAAACCGTGACCACTCCGTGCGCCGGAACGTTAGTCCCGGCTGACATACGTCGATCTTTGACAGTCGCCAGCAGCCCGAAAGTCTTAGACTGGTTGTCAAACTTTCGGGCTGCTGACGACCAAGGGGTATCGTATTATTCAGTAACTTGGTTGTGGAGGTCAAATAGGCATTCGCTCCATGAAAACTGGTATTTAGCTGCATCCGGTTAGATTGAAAGCGGACCCCAACTTAGTTGGAAAAAGGCTAGGCAGATGATGATGATGATTTCATATTTTACCTACATAGATATTTACATAAGACCCATAAAGGCTCCTTCAAACATGCGCGACACGCGATAAAATCGCGCGCGACACAAAGGCACCGCAAGTCGCGCAATGAGCGGTACCTTTGTGTCGCGCGCGATTCGCGTCGCGCGTCGCGCCTGTTTGCAGGAGCCTTAAAAGTTTATTTTTCATTTTACTATTTCCCGAGTAGATATGGTAAAGTGTCATCTTGGGATAAAAAGTTTTTATTTTATTTATTTACAAGGATTATTTCAGTGACGACCACGATAGAAAATAAAACAACGTTTTAGGATTGTAAACATTTACACAGTAAGTTTTATGGACTGATAAAAAATGAAGTGCTTACAGCTTTTCGGTAATCTAATAAAATATTCCATTGTTACACCCGAGTGACCACTCAACGTATTAAGATTTATAATTCAGCGTAATATGCATGATATTTTTATTTAACCTATAGGTCATTAATTTGTCAGATGACCTATTCTAAGTTCATTTGAATTTAACACGCGAATCGGTTCGGTCTGGATGTTCACTAGTTTTATCTCGTTTATGTACGTCTAGTTTTATCTCGATTATGTACAGACGCCAGCACATTAAGCTACCCGAAACTGTCAAATTTTCCCAATCAACTTTGAACCTAATGTTTTAGCGATAAAGTTGAAAACCTATTAAATAAATTTGACAGATAGTACTTAGTAGCTTGACGTGCTGGCGTCTGTACGTATTAGCACGTATTTTAATTACACAATAAACATACTGACGATCATTGTTATTCTGCGTGATATTACAATAACTGCACAGAAAATATTGTGATCGCAATTTATCGAAACAAATACGTGTCGGGTCAGCACCCTGATTGGGTAACATACGAACAATCACAATCTGAATGATTTTGATGGATATTGCTAAGCCATTGCTTCATATGTTCGCAACAATTGTCTGCTTTACAACGTAAATAACGCAATGAATGTTATTGAACTGTCAAAATGAAAGCCATTGCTACTGTTGTGTGTTCCGCAATTACAATGCGTGCCACGTAAGAAGAGACTTGACCCCGCCTCCCCCGCCTCTTTCCGCCGCCCCTATGACGTCCGGTCCCGTCCCGCACTCAGCCCTCATACCGCTAAAGATACCTAAAATCGTGTACTGCGCATGTCAAACCACGTGGTGTGTCAAGTTTCTTCTTACGTGGCACGCATTGTACCCCGCTGTTATAACGAGTAGGTATGCAGTTAAGGTGAATGCGCAGTTGTAGCAATTTTTATTACGTTTTTTGCCATTTTCAGGTCAGTGTCAGGTTGTATCTTGATCAAAATATGATTCGCGACTATAACAGGTACGTATTCACAGAATTATAATCATTAATACATCTTCAACATCTTTCTAAGTCAGATTTGTTCCTTGACTATAATTCTGTAATCTATTATACTCGTGAATCATATTTTGATTAAGATACAATCTGACACTGACCTGCAAATTCCAAAAAACGTAAGAAAATTTGAATTTCGCGGTCTACCACTGCGCATTCACCTCAAAAACGAGTCACAAACGCCCTTGTTTGGCGTTGTACGAAGTCTAGGGGTATGGTGATTAATTACGGTCCTTGTAATTAATTAACTCTATAAATATGACCAGTGTGGACATTATAATAAGGAGTTATTTGTCTAGTTTACCTGTATACCAATTATGCGCCCAAATTAGGTATATCTGACACTGTCCAATCATGATCCTATGTAGAGAATCCGACATTACGTATTAGTACCTCCTAGGTCCTTCTTTTTTTTTTCTTTTTTTTTATGCTCCAGGAATTGAAGGATTGACCGCCTCGGTGGTCTAGTGGTCGAACGCGCTATTGCTGAGCATGAGGTCCTGGATTCGATTGGATCGCGCAAAGTGTTATTGAGTTTCTTCATCCGGAATTTCTCCGTAACAGATCGGAGTCTGTCTTTGTGCCTGGTTGATGGCAATACACTCGCCCTCTATTACATAACTGGCGAAATGTGGATATACAGACGCCAGCACTTCAAGCTACCCGAAACTGTCAAATTTTCCCAATCAACTTTGAATCTAATGCTTTAGCGATAAAGTTGAAATTCTATTAAAGAAATTTGACAGATTGTAGTAGCTCAGACGTCAGCACATCAAGCTACTACAATCTGTCAAATTTCTGGTAAATTGGGAAAATTTGACAGTTTCGGGTAGCTTGATGTGCTGCCAGTCTGAACTATAGTTTTAACCTCTGCCTAACCCATCTGGGATTACAAGCGTGATGTTATGTTAATTAAGTACAGGTGCATACCTACTTTAATTAATACGGTTCAAGAATTGGACCAAAACAATTTTCTTCGCAACAATTCTGTACCGTGTAGCACAATTAATCGTGATTGATGTAATTTACTGGCCTAAATATTTACAATATTGTCACGATAGGTAATTTCTTCACGCAAAAATGTACCTTTGATTCGATTCGATACGGGCAAATAGATCGATTAATTGCGCAATCATTGAAATTCCGCTTTCGAGTTTTTTTTGAATCGATAGAATATGCGTCAGTCAACTGTTTTCATTCAAATCATAAAACGCAGACAAGTGCGAGTCGGACTGTCATACCAAAGTACGGACGCCAGCACTTCAACCTACCCCAATCTGTCAGATTTCTTTAATAGATTTTTAACTATATCACTAAAGCTTAAGGTTCAAAGTTGATTGGGAAAATCTGACAGATTGTGGTAGGTTGATGTGCTGGCGTCTGTACAATATTGAGCACTATATTTTTAAAACTAGTTGCGCCCCGCGGTTTCACCTGCGTAAATGTTGATCCGTGGGAATATCGGGATAACAAGTAGTATATGTTAATCCAAGGTGTCAGCAACCTCCATACAAAATTTTATCAAAATTGGTCCAGTTTCATCCAGTTTGTTATATATTTATTTGTTTATTTGGGTCAAATTTAGTACTTGAAATTTTACCCCCTTCCTGTTGGCAGATTGATCTGATATTTGGTACACACCTTTAGTTTTGATGACAATACAATTTAATTAGTGTCTTTGTAAATCGAAGATGGCCGCCGATATAAAATGGTGGATTACATATTTTTTCACAACACCTTCAATATCAAATGAAAGGGCTTGTCTAGAAGAATACTAAGTAATAAAAAATTCAAAAAACATTTGATCGGACAAAAAAATAAAATCGTGGGGCGTAGCGTAACCTGAGTAAATATGTAAATAACATTTATAATGATATGAGCGATTGACTAGTGATAGAAATTTCACGCGCCTCAAGTTTTTATTTTTTTGTCTGATCAATGCCCTATATTCTCAAACTCAAAATCAAAGGATTTATTACAATTAAACCTTGGCACTTTTGGATTGTCAAAATTAAATAGTCTGTCAGTCAGAAAGTTGAAGCTAGTTGCTCATTCCAAAACGTAGATCTCTATGGAGAAGAACGGGAAGAAACTCCATGGACACTTTTAAATCAAGATGATGTGTACATTATTCTTGTTGCTTCTATATGTGACAATAATGTAAAAAAGAAGAAACAATTCAAAATATAAGATTAAAAATAAGCCTTGGCTGTCAAGAGATGACCAGTCTCAACCGACGGCGCCCGTTCACGAACATGACGCGTGGATCAGCACCATCCAGGGTGCTTACTCTTCAATTTAATTCCGATAGATCGACATTGGAATTGTGACGTTTCGTACTCTTGAGTTCGATGCTAGCACCAAATGATTTTTGGATTGGGTGTCCATTTTGGAGAATTAAGTGGAATTGGGTTCGGGCTTGGCGTGGGGTAATTGTTGACAATATTGTTTTCAAGAGTACCGAATCACGTGACTGTAAAATTAACATTGGAATCATATTGGCATCTCATTGGAACTAAAATTAGTTTGGAGAGTAAGCCCCCAGCTCAATCAATTTATAGAGAATTGAATGATCCAATACACGCGCCACCATCAGTGAGACATTTACAAGTAATTTGTAAGTGAGCATGACACGATCTCAACTGCCATGCTCTTTCAAGTCAATATCAAAAAATCATAATAAACAGATACATGGTTCTCACATTTACAAAATTTTAAAAATGCTTATAAATTATACAAAATTAATAGTCTGCAATTTATTTGAGAGATTAATAAAATTTTACTACCAAACAGGAAGAGATATTTAATATTGAAGTATTTAACAATTAAAACTTGATTGAATAAAATAAAAAAGAAAATTATGTTCGTAATGTCAGAAACACTAAAAAAAAGAAAAAGGGAAGCTACTCCTCCAAATATTGAAATTTTAACTAGTGAGCCCAAGTACCTGTGGAGCAGGACCAGCATTAAGTCAAGAATTTTTTTCTACGATATAATCATCCAACTTGTAATATGCTTGTCTACATAGTGTGCGTTTAATGCATGTTTTACATTTCTTCTCATTTAGTTGAAGAATATCGAGTGGTATTTTATTATAACATTTGATGAGGAGAGTGGTGTGATGACTGGTCCCTAGGACCGACCGAATTATTTTTTTTAGCTTTTAGTAGGTACATTATCTACAAAATTATTTTCATTAAAACCGTTTAACTTAAAAACAATTTTTACTTTTTTATTATTATTTGTTAATATAGCGTACACTGAAATGTCATGTATCTATCTATTGCGGTTTAAAAAGATAGCCCTTTGACAGATGGACGCTCGGACAAGGGTTCCGTTGGCACTTTTTGGGTACGGAATCTTAAAAAGGCGTAATGGTAGTTATAGTCGCTTAAGGGCTGATTTTTCAATCACCTGATAACTTTATTCGATGAATAATTTTGAAATGTTGACAGTAATTTCATACAAGAACAGTCAAACGTTAATTTTATCCCTCGAATAAAAGTTGTCTGGCTATCGAATTTGCCCTAAATCGTGTATTTTCTATTGTGCGTAATAAAATAATCATGGTATTAGATAGTGTGTCAAGGGCCGGTCCGATATATGTAGGTAACCGCTGTGAGCATGGGTATTAACAATAAGGCCAAACTATAATTGCTGCCAACGTATTTTACAATTTTATTGTAGCAAACCGTGACTTTCAATCAAAATATTATAATGAAATGCATTAACAATTCTCGAACTGTAACTACCGATATTATATCTTTTTTAGAACTATTAAATCATTACTTGTCTGTTATATGAATAGGCAATCATTCTCAAATTCTTTCTTCTTTAGAATAATTTCAAAAGTCATTTGTTCATGTCGTTCCACTTTAACTTAATTTCGTGATGTTTATTAATGAGCCTTCGACTACAATTAACGTACGTATTATTATTATTAATTACGTTTTAAATCAGGTACCTACAACACCTACATACAAACCTATAAACTGTAACCTCAAAATCCGTCCGATAACAATAATAATTATTTCTATCGTATAACGACCGAAGTAATTAGAATCAAGCAAAAGAAAAACAGAATTTTAAACTCAAACAAGCCTTTGAATAAAAACAGCACAAATAAACACAACTACTGAACAAATATTTTAATGAGAATACTTATTTATTGGAAATAAAACGACTTCTAGCAAATTCACCTGTCCGCAAAAATATTAACCGACTTTATTGTAAAGCATACTTTTGGGAATTGAAATCCACAATGTGCCTATCATCTTTGGCTGCGTTATCCCAAATTATCTCGCTTACGTTTTATCTTACAGTAAGAGACAACTCAAGGCCTATAATAATCTTGCCAAAAGTGCTTGAACCGAGCGTTAAAAAAAATCCGACATATGAAAATAATCAAGATTATCTAGCGTTTGGTACTCGTTACTGCAGTGCGATTCTGTAACCATCTCACCGTGAAAACTTAGGTGAAGTGAGCGTGGAGTGAGCTGTCAATAGTGTCAATTCCTAGCTAAAACAAACTCACTTCACCTAAGTTTTCACGGTGAGATTTTTACAGAATCGACCGGCTGTTGCCACAAATGCTTAGACAACGTATTTGTAAAGAACCTAACCCTTAACATTGGAATTATGAACAGAAAACGGTAGTACACGAGTTGTAAGAAATAAATATAAATAAGAATTATTGTTCTACACATTTTTTTGCCGAAACATATACACTTTTGCATATTTGCTATAGACAATGATTTTGAAAATGGTATTGATTGCGTTGATAATTATTTGATATCTACGGTCAATACCGAAGCAATAAACTGTCATCAAGACACTGCAAGGTAGCCGTTCACATAGGAATTAGCAAGAACGAATTAATGCTTTTAATAGCTACCACTGATTTTATGAACCTACTCAACCGACCTTCCTTTTAAAAAAACTGATGATTATAAAAAAAAATTAACACACCGATTTTTATTTGCAATTAAATCAAATCACAACAAACGATATTAAATTAAAACATAATTCACGGCACGACATTCCCAAGTTCAGTTAGGTCCAAGAACGCATCCTTGTGGTATCCCACAATTTCTTAGAACTGACTCGGCGCTCTGTCCCAAGCATGCGATTCGCCTACGGATAAGAAATGACCTTTAGGCGGAGGACTGGTCTGACCGCATGCTTCTGCACTCGGTCCCATGTGGAATTTATAACGCGTCGCCGAAGCCGGCTTGCCGTCATAAAAATTCAACGTTAAAATGTTTCTTTATGTTTTAATTGAAATTCTCTTTGTTGCAAGTCTTTTTCAAATTGTTTTGACATCTTGTAATTAGTATTTAGGGTTATTTTCGGAATGTAGTGTTGTGTCTTTGGTTAAGGCAGCATTTTCTCGTTTTTATTTTGAGTTCAATATATTCGTAGATGGTCAGAAATTAAGAATAATGTAGTACATATAAAATTCAGTGTTTCAAGTATTCGCGCATTAGAATATTTGTAAGCAGCAATTAGCATTGGGCTAATTTCTCCGATTTGAATACATAATTAACGACACAAATTACAGACCTATTCTAGTGCTGGAAAACGTGTAATTAAAACAGTAAACTTACATCGAATTTTTTTCTAAAAATCTTCTATTCTTGAAGCAATTATGTAAAGTGATATAACTTTTACAATAAAAAAACACTGGCACTCCGGTAGTGCCGACAGAAGTGAAAACTTGAACAATTTACGAGTGTATTTTGTGAATCGTCTTATAAACAAAACACGCGTGTTAAGGTGTGTTCCTTATTTTATAGGGTTTTTTGCAAATCAGGTATGATGACCAAAGTGACTGGTTTATTCTTCTCGTGAAAGGAATATATTCAGATTTACAAATAAGCACACAGGATAGACTTCAGTTCGTGGTGTTGGTCGCGGCAGTGGTAAGAGAAGCAAGCCGCTCGCATAGAGCTCGTCGTCAGTTATATATCCGTGGTTCAGCGCCATCTCGTCGTTGTTGGATGAACTACGTAGTTAGTACGCGAGGCCCTCGTAGTTCTTCCCGATGTGCATAGATGGCGCTGTCCTCAACAACGCGCGTCACGTCTTACGAATTTTCGATCAGGGTCACGTGACCTGACGCGAATTTAGAAGTTTTTACCCATTCCAAAAAAAGTACACAGCGCCGCTAAAGAAGTTTTCACTTCAAAAACATAAATCTTCTAAATTACTCAAGCAAGTAATGATTCATTTTAGGGCATTCATATTATAGCAGTGAAGGGCATTTTAAGTTCTAAGCAGGTTTACTTAGAGCAACTTTGGTCGGAATAACTACTAACAACGTGGGTATACATTAATAATAGCTCTTGTTAACTTACAAGGATTTCCAGATAGATTGCAAGGTTTGGCTTAGTAATTATGTTCTGGCGTAAAAATAATATCTAGAGGATTATAAATACAAAGATTTCAGTTTACTACAAGATACGGTACAAGTCACCAGGGAAGGATGACGCAAAACCGCTTATACTCAGTAGTGCGTGGAATAAGGCTGCCAATGATATGATAATGACGATGATGATAGTAGGATTAAATCTAAGACAAAACATAAGTTTTTAAAATACTTCATGTTGATATTACATTTCTGAGGGCCCAAAAATGTTTCAATTCATCCCATTTTGGAATTCTTGATCGATTAACAAACTAGACCTTTAAATCTTGCAAAGAGTTCTTATTAAATTAGATGAACCTCATCTTCGCTACGGACTGCTGGATGTAAAATTCTTACTCTTGAGGAGTACGAGTATTTTGTACAGATACCACCACAGACAGGCACCTTAAAAAAGAAAAAGAAAAGTATTCAGCCATCCAAGAATGACTTCAATACCGCCAACCAAGCTACAGAGATATTTCTTGCTGTATAAGAAACTGCTATAAAACTGTCTTGGCGCTGTATTAACTGTGAATAACATGAATATTAGCGTGGAAAGTTGAGCGGTGACGTCAGAATAATCTCATCAGTTATGTGTGATGTATGAATATGTTATGAGGACATTGGCTTTAGATGGCGACTTTTTTGCCTTCATCGAGGCTCATATCTTGTACATTTGTAAACATAGTAGTAGGTGTCTAAAATATATGCTAATTAATCAGCTTATACCGTTCCCACTGCTGGGACACAGGCCTCCTCTCTTCAAGAGGGACTGGGCTGTAGTCTACAATGCGGGTCCAGTGCGGGTTGGCAGATGATCCATGTCTTCGAATTTTTAGTTCTGGGACATGCCGGTTTCCTCACGATGTTTTCCTTTACCGTTTTGAGAGCAGTGGTGATGAAATTATTTATAAAGTCAAGCACCTACCTGGGTTCGAACCCACAACACACGTCTACAATATGTACCTAAGGTCGAATTTGCACTATCTCCATCAACTGTGCTGTATATAATGAAATATCGAAAGTAAAAAGAAAGACGATAGCCCTGTGTGTAATTATAGATGCGTCTAAATCCAATGATTTGTAACAAAACTTCGTACATCTTACATTACTAATTACATACTTTCTCCGCTTTTCTCTGCCAAGAGATTAGAACAAAAATTCAATCTACTATTAAAATGAATGATCGCTATATTTCCTTCGAAATATTAAGAAATGCTCTCTCTTTTGTGTGCAATTAACTCGATCTGATATTGGTGAAGATTTTATTGTTGGTTTGTTTGTATATTTATAACTCTAAAAGGCTTTACAATATCTATAAGGTTTCACGGGGAAATAATTTTATTGTTTGTTGAGTCAGTTTTTACGAATGGACAGTTTTTGTTTGCGAATGAAGATATACAT
The DNA here is from genome assembly GCA_963855955.1 of Luperina nickerlii. Lineage (NCBI taxonomy): Eukaryota > Metazoa > Arthropoda > Insecta > Lepidoptera > Noctuidae > Luperina > Luperina nickerlii. The sequence continues at coordinate 5,759,386 of OY979664.1, forward strand.
ATAACTTTTAAATTTTGAAGATACTTGTTCAATATTATTGTTGTGTACCTCCAACATTCGATGCCTATAAAAGAAATATTATGATCACTTATAAATCTGGTGTATACGTAACTGTTTGTCCAATACGAACGATACTAATTCATAATGTATTCCTTCATGAATATTAATGTTGGACTGTTTACATTATTTTTTAAGTAATTATTGATAAACATACATATATTCTTCAACTTTCAGTCCAATCCGCATTGTATACAGTTTTATTGATCTCTCTTTGTTTTTGTATGGGAATCACCAAATTTTCACATAGATAATTTACTTTTGGTTGTATCCGTTTACCACATCAGTCGAAGACCATTGTTGTTTTAATATGCATTAAAATAATTATTAGTTGCGTAAACAATACTTTAATCTGTGATAAACCCAACAATGAATTACTTAACACCGTGTATTCACGTAGGTACCTATGTATTGTTTTTGCGCAAGAAAGAGTGGTTTAACTGAACTTTTTGCCGCATTTAAATCGCAAATTAGTCTAGTAATTCTTCGAGCGACAACATTATTTGTCTAACAGTAACGGAATGGTCGACAGAAAGTAAACGCTTCCTTACTTTTCGACAGTGACGGATAGTTAATGTGTTAGTTGGGAAGGACAAATTCGACATTGGACTTTTTGCATAATGCAAGTGAGTCAACATGGCCACAAAAAAACGTTACGTTCGAACGAAGTCATTTGTTGCACCTTGACTGCCAGTTACTACAACACCAAGCAGTTAACTGAGTTAACAAACACTGTTTTGGTAAAGATTGGGTCAACGACAGATCTGATAGCGATACATTTTAATTGAGGGAAACGAGTTACGAAACCTGCATGTACGTAAATGTATATTCTCAAAGTGGTTCTGGCCAGTTAATGACTGAAATGACTTCGTCCGTACAGTTAAAAAGTTCCAAACAAAGCAATCTGCCAAGCAGTTTAGCAAATCAAACAGCCTGTTTCATCGCATCAGAGTCACGACTGTGCCGAACTTAACGACACGGCATTCAGATTCCAACTTTGAATGCATCAAAAGGTCTAGGCTACACGGCACTCACCGTTGGTGCCAAAATAGTCATCCTTATCCATTAAGTCATGCTGGAAACCATAAGCAGGGAGCCATGCATGGGAGCCCGGGGGCTCGGGCCAATCCGAAATCCGGACCTCCTCCATTTGGACATCAACACTACACTGCACTCCACCAGTAAGTAAGTTCACACTGTTAGCACAATCATGCATGGACTACCTCTTCGTTCGTCCATTAGGTGGTCATTTAGGGCGATAACGGTTGGTTGTGCGGCTGTGCTCGGGGCAGGTGTACTTGTCCTTTCACCGAGACGCGCGCGCGCGGCGGGGATCGACGGCAGACTGGCGCGCGGCCGCTGTGGCGCGCGCGCTGCGATCTCTCCAACCGATATCTATTGCTATAAAAAAAACGTCAGACGCCATCGTTGATAGTGGTGGTTAATAAAACGTATAGCGCCAAAATATAACAAACTATGTGTACATAGCGTATAGCGTGTGCTATTAGCGGCTCTGACTTCGCGCTATATTATAGCGCCTCGGACTTCGCGCTATATTATAGCGCCTCGACCTACTCAATGAATAAAAGTTTAAACGCGCATAGCGGGGCCAGAACGAGATAGCAAGATAGCGTTCGCACAGCGGGGCCAGAACGAGATAGCAAGATAGCGTTAGCGACTATAATGTATAGCGCGTTAACATCTACAGCGCATCATCAATTCATCAAGTCCGTTTAGCGTGATAGCGTGTTGCTAAAATTATAGCGTCTCCGCGTTCAGACTGCGCCCGAGTTTTGAAATAGCGCGCTATAATTATAGCGTATAAAATAATAGACTATATGAATATATTTTATAGTTTATAACACGCTTACAGTTTATAGCGGATTTGAACATCACTAATCGTTGATCGTACCGCGCCTCAGCTGTGCTCTTGCCTGCTGCCCCTTGAACGTAAGCTGAATCGACAAACGCGAAACTAGATTTACGGGCTGGGAACCAGTTGTATGCGTGCTTGGGCTCATTTGGTAACAATTAAGAGGACATTCTTGCACCAAAACAGACAACTTCGGAACCTGTCCAGACAGATGTTCTGTAGACTGCTTACCTGCCGCTGTGTTTTAAGACATTTTGGCTGCATACCAATGTCAACTGCTATGTAATTCCATGTGCCCTAATGACTTGACCACTTATTTGTTTATTATACGTATCCTCCAAGGTCCTTCTTAGTATGACCACGACGCCTCGTGACTGCTTTTCACTCATGAAGATAAAACATTTTGGAAAACCAGTCCTGATGTGCCTTTAGGGACCATAATACTTTTCGTGTATCAGCTTGTGATGCCGGACAGATTAGTCCAAGTATCATGTATTATTGATACCTGCCTAAAAGACCAGAATACGAGGCTGGTAGCCTTTTTTTACCTTACTTCACTTACGACTCCGAATTTTGCATTGTTCCATGGGTTTTGGGAACTGAGGAGCTACACGACGTTCCTACATTCCGCAATGCTGGCAATAAGATGTCTAGCTATCCCTTCTTAACTTGGCCGTGTGTTATATGGTAGTCACAATGAATAACACTAATGTTTAAGATAACATAATTATCCTTCTGAATAATATTCCTTGGGTTACATCAGCTTGTAATAACACCAAAAACTGACCTTTGACCGCTATTCAGTCAGTGTACAGATACAGTTACTCAAAAGCAAAACATTCTCCCCATTTAACCGTATAACTGCCGAATTAATCGTCATACAGATCACGCTTACCTTACTTACGTTGAATTACAGCACGCCATAGTAAATATAGAGAAAGTATGGCGGGACGCAGAAAAAGTGGTGCGTGAGTCTATGCCAAAATTTGAAATAAGAGTATTGTGAAAAAAAAAACAGCGGGCGATCACGTAGAAGGAACGCTTTTACTCATAATAACAATTTCATACTTTTGATTATACGATTTGAAACGTAAAATATTGGGATAGTTTCTAATATTTAGGTTATTTTGTAATGTTAGACTTTTTGTGAATGGATTTACAGAAATACAGTGTTTAATAATCTACGTATATGTATATAATTTGAACTAAACAAATATTTGCCATTCGCATTTATGGCTTTATTTACAATAAAGATTTCGGGTATTTTCTGGGTATTTCTATAGTATCTGCCTTTCCAAAAGACTGTGTTGCAGATAAGTGTCTTTCTTCGTGCGCTCTATGCCATGGAGCGTTTCTTCTGAGCCTTCTAGAGATTCATCCACATACATTATAATTCCCGATTGGACGCGTGGTCATTACATGGACATTAAATGATTCCACAATCAAGTTGTGCGATTATAAAAACAGCATTTCCATTGTAAGAGTTAATGTAAAAATAATGTGTTGTGGAGGTTCATGCTTGTATTTTCTGTTGTTACCAGTAACGGCTCTTGAGCGATAAACTTACTACTTTTGACCTTTAAGAAAAGTTCATGGTTCTAATTCCTGAGGTTTGTGTTCAGAATTTTTTGACTAACATTATGTAGTTAATCGTGACAGTAGTTAATGTAGAGCAAGTTCTGGGTATTTCTATAGTATCATCATCTGCCTAGCCTTTTCCCGACTATGGTCGGGTTCGGTATTCTATAATATATTTTAGAATTATATCATAGGTATAAAGACCAGTGTGCCAGTCCAGACAAAATTCACAAAGTTATTGATTTCACATTAATTAAGCCACATTGGCTCATGATACCTAGTGGTGATAATTATAAGTTCTATGAATATAGTGTAACAAGGTATAACGATCAAAGACTAAGAAATGGGATGTTATGAGCCAAATGACGAACTCACCGCCTTCAAACAGAATTATTAAAGGTTAGTAGGACACGAATAACGAACATGATAATTTGGGCAAAGTGCAGTACGAGTAAATGTCACACAAACATGTAAAAGAAGATTTTGTCAAAACTTGTAATCAGGTAACATTGATTCCAGATATACCGAAGATATTAAAATTCACTGACAGACTCAACTCACAGCGTAAACCGCTGGCTCTAGAAGCATGAAATGCACAAGAGTTCATATAGACCAAAAGTGAGCACTAATGAAGGATTTTTTAAACTCGGCACATAAATGAGTCAAAAAGGTGATGAAAGTTTGTATGGAAGTTCGTTGTTTTTACCGATGAGAAATCCTATCGGGCACGTCCACCCTAATTGCGTAACACACTATTGAGTACAACATGAATCATTTTGAAGGATATTGCTATTGCTAATCAATTGCTCCATATGTTCAAAAATTTTTCGAAAAAAAAACGAATCTCGTCACACCATATTATGATTTAGAGAAAGAAAAATATCAAAGCTCCAACGATTTCCCAACATCACATAATTAAGCAGACATCCCAGAATTCCAGTCCATTTTTCACAAGCGCCATTACAATACATTTCAAAACGCGGAACTCGGTTATCTACATCTTATATAACGTTAATAGCTCCCTATATTCCCTTAGCTGCGTAAAAACTAGAATTTAAGAATACAAACAGCTTTCTGGCAAGGCACCAACTTTCTAATGTATTGTCCTAGAACTTATTTTAGGGATTCCACTATCAATATCTACATAAACAGACCTTTGTCAATTTGTAAATTAGATTCACTTATTTGCGAATTTCTTCAGTCGGTCAGTTTGTAAATCTGGCACTCAATCGTTGCGCGTGTGTTGTATTTATCTTTCGTATGATGTATCTTTTGCATTACTTTGAACTGTATACGTTTGGACTGACTGAAATAGACTGTCAGTGTATGATTGATCACTGCGGGAAACATTCGCGCACAACTATTATTTGCTATAGTGACACACCAATGACGTTCCAATAATACGTCACGAACTTATCTCTTTTCGACCAATCGTTGTTTGTATTGTAGTTTAATTTCAAACCGGATCTAATAACCCTAGTCATCATCTTTCTAGCGGTTGTCCAAAACTATCAAAAATCAGGGATTGCTTCAAATGGTCGACTCTGAATACACCAACTAGAGCAGTACCACGGACTTTGAGGAATGGTATGACTAATTAGGTAGATACTGCTCATTATCCTTATGATCAAACAGTACGTACGACTTCCAAAAGTAAATTGGGTGAAGATTCTGATGACAGTAAATATACACATAATCCTAAAAAGTAGCATATTCCAATAGCAGGAAGTGTAATAAAAGTGAAGCCACTAAACATTTATTAAATCAAAACGAAGCATATTTACTCATGTCTCGGAAACGAATTTGGAAAGAAAATACCTGTTAAAATGATGCATTACGTTCCCACAGATTGGTTACTGGCGCAGCGCCAAGAAACAAAGTATTTTCTGAACCAATCTTACGTCCATTCAACAAACTTCTATGTTGCTTAGTATAGGCAACACGCTACTTGAATGCAAAGTCATCTTAACGGTATTTTGACTTGGAGTTGTAAATATCATTCGGCGTAAAATTATATTCGAAGAACCATTTACAGTGGCTTCTGTGTTGATCTTACGGTGAAAGAAAGGTTAGTCTTCTAACAGACGGGCGGTTTACTTTGTGACGTTTATTGAAGCAATACTTTCCCCTATCTTACAAATAATACGTAGCATAACATCACGCCTTGTTTCCTCGAGGAGGTACACCCAAATTTCACCAGTTGTGTTTGTCCTATACATATATTATTATCATAGAATTCTGCTACTTCATTATCATCAAATTCTACCGCAGATTTCGTGCCAAATGTATCAATAATTACTTCGTCATTGATTGTCATTTGTTCCTCTGCTGCTTCAGCAGCTGCAACTTCTAAAGAAAGATACTCGTATTCTTTTGTTTATCGCCACGAGTTCTTGCCATGCTGGGGTCCATAACTCGGCATAAGTCAAAACGAGTTAGGGCTACAGAGACAAGCTTTAAACCTAACCCTACTTGACTGCCTCGCGGGATACAACTGCCTCATAAATATTTATTATCACAATGCACCTTTTATTTGTAGTCATCTTGACTACATTATTGCAGAAAGCGACGTTACCTCACAATTCATTGGAATTGAGTTAGAGTGTAAACCGCAGTACGGAAATAATGTAGACTTTGTCGCTTAAGACTTATTTATATGATTGTGTTGCATATAAGTTATGTTGCGTTTGTGACTAGAGTATAATTTGTAGTTAACATAAAATATGGTAAGATTTATGACAATTTTGTTACTCTTCTTGCTCTTGTAAACAAATAGACGGTCTCAATTTTGTAGTATTTTTTTAGTCTATAATCTTATTTCTTTCAGCCAAAGTAACCACAGACAATATTGAAATTGGATCGATTAGCCTCTTTTCTCGGACATCTGAAGGCCAATTTTTGTACTTAAAAAAATGCTCTAATTCAAGTCTCAATGTCATCTCAGCGACAATCAGTGTCACAAATGTAGATAAATTACTTATAGGTATTTTTGGCAGATTGAGACAGATCAGACTAAGAACTTTCTTAAAAATACGAGAATTGCCCCTCATAATTTTCAACAAAACTTTGGAAACTTGGACCTACCGGATTCATTATGAACGTGCCTTTATTGCTAATGTCACTTCTTGTTTGTGGTAAATCTAACGTTATTAGAATGATCAAGGCAAGTATTTTTCAGGTGACAACTGGAATAAACCCACAAATGTGCAGCATTACCGGTAAGCCTAGAAACGCTGCGGTCGCGAATCACGCGGGAAAGTCAGACGCCCCTATTCTGATGCGATGCGAATTAACCATCATGGTAACGTTTAGTCAGCTTATGACTCTTAATAATATGTTTACTTCAACATGACACGTACCTAGGTTATATAGATACCTAACCTAGGTACGTGTAAACTATATAGTTTACGTGAACAATACTTTATTTTTCACGTAAAATAAATAGATAGGTACCCAAACCTACGTGCCCTTAAATTATGAAGAACATACATAGGTAGGTAGGTACTTTGTTAAATTATATGAATCTATAGGCCAGTTTTCGCATTTAACTGCAAATATGGTCATTAGTTCAATATATATGCTAAATAACGTTTACAACTCTGCAAAACTACAGTACCCGGCGATAAATATTGCACATCGTCCTTTGGAAAGAGACAATCGGCTAATTTCGACTTCGTAGAGCGTTATCTCTGTCGCACGAAATACAAACAGTCCGGTATCTATTAGGAGCTGTTTAAACAATTATGATTTGCTTCTTTTGATAATTACTTTTATTCTTTGTATAAAATGGTTTTGTGTAAAAAGGTCGATGTGCAATATTTATCGCCGGGTACTGTACAAGCAGAGCATTAGTGGCCAAGTGGTAACGGCCGCGACTTACGAGTTGTAGGTCGTAGGTTCGAACCCAGACAGGCGCTTTACTTTGTGTAAATTATTTCATCGCCACTGCTCTCAAAACGGTAGAGGAAAACATCGTGAGGAAACCGGCATGTCCTAGAACCAAAAATTCGAAGACGTGTGACATCTGCCAACCCGCACTGGGCCCGCATGGTGGGTTACGGTCCACTCCCTCTCACAGAGAGGAGGCCTGTGTCCCAGCAGTGGGAACATTATAGGCTGATTATGACAAGAAGAGTCAATTTAGTCCAGTTCAATCATACAAAACAAACTTCTTCGGAATTCCGTTAATTTTTAACCATCATATTAAGTTACAACTCTCTAATCCTCTTCACACATTTCCCCTAATCCGTGAACAAATAGTTAACGTATCACTTATCGGGTACGTGTGGAATGTAACATGTAACACTCAGAATAAGTCTGCGACAGCATTACGTTATGTCGTAAGGTTTCCGACCGGCACGGAAAAAACTCGCAAGCTAACGGGAAAATGAGGAAACCAATCCACTTTCGTTATGAAATCTACGGCGAATCAGAATAAGTACATTTTTAATTAGTAATTAAACACACGCGTAAGTATGTCGAGCATGTATCTAGATCATTAATAATGGGTATTTAAACATTTATGTGCGAACGCATTCGACGATCAGATTTTAACGACACACTTTTGTGGTTTTTAATGGAGCTGTAAATGTGTGCATGAGAATGCGAAAGGTTCAATGGCAGTCCGACCGTCGCAAAGAACGGGTTCCTGACATCTGTCAGTGCGAAAATGCTAGTAGCTAATAAAGATCTAAGTCGCAAAACACGTATTAATTTGTATGTAACTGACAGGTCACAGGCGTCAAGAACGCGAGACTGCGTTCTTGACGCGTCGCTCGGCCGCACTGTAACGCAAATCGTCGGCTTTGCTTGAAGTACTTGCAACCATGTTACATCGTACGTTGTACCAAATTGAGTCTTTATAGTGATCAATTAATAGCTCATAGAAATCACTCTTTTATCTGGTAATAAAACATAATATATTTTTTAACTGTTTGCCACATCATTAAAATTATACGGTTAAAGGGAAATTTTTGTTGCTAGAAAGAAAAATTGTGTCGCATGGTGCAAATAGTGAGTAAGTTTCTATCATTATAAGATTAGTCAATACAATCCACATTTGATTGAAATAGGTTATGTATGATAAAAAGTACCTATATATGGCAGCGAATAATCGACGCGCAACACACTTTTACTATGGATACTTTTAGTGAGGTAAAAATCCCACACTCCCCGAACTCCTTCCCCAGAGGTCGGGTGCTTTTTGAAGGTTTCCCGCCGACAACAAAAAAAAAAAAAAGGTAAGTACCTACTATTAGTTATTCTGTGCTATGGATTAATACCTACACGATTGTGAACGCTGCGAAAAAAATTTGCTGTTCCATACTTTTTGACCGCGCGTAGGTATTGTAGTTTTCTATGAAACAGCAGATTTTTTTTTTTATTGACGAAAATTGTCTTCGGTTCGGTCTAGAATCATGATGAGAGTCGATGCTCCTGCCAATAAATACGTTTTCTTTCATTCCCACCTTGTCTTACTTAGCTTATTCAAAATGTGTTACACAACTTTCATATTTTCAAAATATACCTGCCTACTGTAAAATATTCCACCAGACAAATTAAAATATTAGACACAGAACAAATTGAATCACGGCGCTTTGAACTAGTTTCAGGAAACAATAAGTAACATCAGACATTCGTTTGATTTATATTTCCAATAAATATCTTACGTTGAAATGTGTGGAAATATTTCACGTTAAAATATTTTTTTAAACAAAATTTGGAATCGTAAATCATCCAAATGTTGACAGTCTCTGCCCTCTGCGCTTTCTCATAGACAAAGCGGTCCGAATATCACCAACGTTTTGACAGTTGAAGACTGATGGTGAAACAATAGAAGAAAGGTTTTTACTTCTGTCAGGCTTATGTCAGTAAAATAAATGTTGATTCCTTTACGACGTTTTATCGCTGACTGTACTATCAACGACAAAACATCGTGAGGAAATCGGCATGTCCTAGAACCAATATTCACCAAATTCGAAGACATTTGGCATCCACCAACCCGCACCGGGCCCGTGTTGTGGATTACGGCCCATTCACTCTCACAAAGATGAGGCCTGGCCCCAGCAGTCGGACATTGAAGGTTGACTATGCAGCGATACAATTCAGTTTATTTTATTTTAATTATTGATTTAAATAAATAATATTATTGATAATATTTTTTTTTACATAACTCTGGACCATGCGGTCCCGGTCCTTTGGAAGGCATACGAGGGACCGAAGAATCTTATTATTATTTAATTTGAATCGGAACAGAAGTAAAATTAAAAAAAAACTCGTCTTCTATATGAAATGCTGTATACAACGTACCGAAACATTTTGTGTCTATTTACTTAGATGATGTGTAGAAGTAGCAGTGTTATTCGACCTTAGGTGCTGACTGTACTGACCGGACCTATGCATTGTTATAAAAGTGTTCAAAATAATGTCCGATTTATTATACTTCTCAAAGTACACTGAAGTTACTTTTTGGAGAGCAACATTTTGCAAATTAATAACGTTACCTAACTTCCTATAACGTTTAGTAAGTTTACCAAATAACTTTTTTGCTAACTACTAACAAAATTTGCTCCACAAACAGTAACTTCGGTGTGGATGCGCCTTTATCTATGTATTGCAATATCGAAAACAAGATAATTAATTGTTGATATGTAAAACATTTACAGACGTGTTTGTCTTGTAAATGTTTTAATTATCTGAACACGTATCTTATCAGAAGAGGCACATAATCAACAAATAAACGAACAACACCAACAATCGAACAACTTATATCGAAGACTAAAGTTGCTCAAAGGTCGTCATACTTGAAATAATATCCTTTTTATACGAACGTTATACTGGTAAGTAGTTTAAACTAAGCACGTCTCTTAGTAATCTAATATAAAGAGCTCCGATCACTGCAATCAGGAAGGCATTATCGTAATGTCTTTTAGAATTCCTAGAGGTTCCTACCTACATGCATATGACGTGAAATCAATTGGATATAAGATTATACATAATACGAGGTATATTTATAGGAATAGGTATCTACATTATACACAAATAGGTATACCTACACATACCATCACGCCTCAAAAGTCTTACGTTAGTAATAGTTAAAAGTCACAGCTCTTCATAAACTTTTTAAATGGATTAAAGGCTCCTACAAACAGGCGCGACACGCGATATAATCGCGCGCGACACAAAGGCACCGCTCGTTGCGCGACTTGCGGTGCCTTTGTGTCGCGTGTCGTGTAGCGCCTTTTTGGAAGGAGCCTTAAAAAAGCACAAGATCGAGTGACTCTGCTCAGCACCCTAATTGCGTAACACACTATCAATCACAATCTGAATCATTTTGAAGGATATTGCTAATCCATTGCTTCTTATGTGGAAAGAAAATTCTGCTCAACAATGTAAAAAACGCAATGAATATTGTTGAACTGTCAAATTAAAAGCCATTCCTAATTTTAGTGTGTTACGCAATCACCCCGCAGCAGTCCGGCCTGGCTTACCCTTTCTATTCAGTCCAGCCACCATCCTAGCTGTCTAGCAGATTTTACAACTACGACAAGACAACTTACACAAACTACTACTACCTACCAAATACATCACCAAACGAAACTCGAAAGCTATGAGCTCGCCTAATCGCTGAAACTAGAGCCAGCCTAATCCTAATGGCTTGACATGTCTCAAAGAGAAAGGGGACGCGTCCAAATAATTCGTTGTAACTCCCTTATTATCCGGCGGTGACAGCTGTCGTCAGATAGCTGGGAAAACAATGCACGACTCAAAAATATTCGGATTATCAAGATTCGGAGATAACGTTGAACGTGCACTGGGTTCCGCACTCGAAATGTATTAAAAGAATGGAGTTTTTGCATGATGTCGCGTCACCTTTTCTTGTAATCGCCTCTTCTAATACAAACTTCAATCCCAGTCCCGTATACAGTACTTTCAGAGTTATTAACCGACTTCAAAAAGGAGAAGGTTCGACTGTATGTTTTTTTTTGTATGTCTGTTACGCGATATCTTCGGCAATTGTAAATCGATTCCAAAAATTCTTTTTTTAAGGGTATGCCTCAGAGGTGGTCCCACTATACAAATTTTACTTTTTTTTTTTTTTTTCAGGATTGGAAGTCATCAAATGACTCCTCCCGCTCTGGGTGGAGCGGAAGGGAGTGTCAGACTCTTACTGACTAAAACCCACCCGTGTTCCTTCCTTCGCCCTTTATGTTCCGGGCCAGCGGTAACCCTTTCGGACAATCCCGCTGACATACAAATTTTACTGGCTTCCGCCCGGGGCTTCGCCCGCGATGTATGTCGATAAAAACTATCCTATGTACCCGGGATGCAATCTATCTCTCTGCCAAATTTTATCGAAATCCGCTCAGTGGTTAAAGGCTCGTACACACAGGCGCGACGCGACACGCGACACAAATGCACTGCAAATCGCGCAACGAGCGGTGCCTTTGTGTCGCGCGCAATTCGCGTCGCGCCTTTTTGCAGGAGCCTTTAAGCGTAAAAAGGTAACATAGAGACAGACAGAGTTACTTTCGAATTTATAATATTAGTATTTATTAACTTTTCTTGGGTAGTTTTTGAGTTAGCTTCAATAATACGTATTTTTGCCACTTCGTTTATATTGATGATGTTATAATGACTTCCTGTTACTGATATTTACATAGTAAGTAGTGATATACGAATTTGTGTGGGGTAAGTACAATTTAAAAACTTTTTACAAAAAAAAAAAAAACAACCGACATCCAAAAAGAAAAGTGAAAAATAACTTTTATTTCGGAAGTCGGTGGCAAACAACGAAAATGCGAACCCAACGACACTGACTTCCGAAATTAAAGTTATTTTTTACTTTGTAGTGTCTTTTTTGGAAGTCATTGTTTTTATATTTTGTAAAAAAAAAATTACCTCTGGTATTGCATCACTGTCAAAATCATAGTGGTCTATAATGTCATTACAATAAGATTGTTGTTAAGTTACTGCTGCTGAGAACTCTGTCAAAATAATAGTGATCTTAATTTTCATTACCTTAAAGTTGCTATTGAGTTGCTGCTGTCTGTAAAATAACTATTAAAACGAAGCTTTAACGAACGAACGAACCAAGCTTTATGGAATTTAATAAGTACAGTGGTACTTATTAAATTCCATAAAGCTTGGTTCTAAATAGATAGTTCAATACATATTTAAAATAGTCAAGAAAGCCCAATTTCTTTTTTATTAACGAGAATTTATTGGCCTAACCAAAACGTATTTATAAACAAAACCTTAGCGGTACTTTAACATAGGAATTATACTGCATAGACGGTAATAGCGCCATAACTTTTATAATTTAATGCACACAAATAGGAAGTTATTAACGTGATTCATCGGAGTTTACTCTTGCGTAACGGAACGAAACGGTATCCTAAAAATGTGTAGGGTATTATGTTCTAATACGAAAGTGGTGATCCATTTTGATTATTTAGATAAGGAATAATGAATAGTTCATAAATAAGATTAACGTAATATATCAAGTGAAAGTTTGACGACACGATTGGCGCAGTGGCTGAGCGATCGACTGCTGCGCTGCGTGTCGCGGGTTTGATTCCCGTACGGAACAAAAATATGTATTGCCTACAGGTAGTTGTTCCGGGTCTGGCTGTTTGTGACTTTGTGTATGTGAATTTAAATGTTTGTAAACGCACCCACGATACAGGAGTAATTCCTATGTGTGGGGCAATGTTTTTTTAATAAAAAAATAAAAAATGTAATAGTTATTAAAAAATATATATACAAATTATCATGACTGTTTTTTTATAAATGTTTGCCATATGCTTGACGAATTGGAGCTTTAGGTTCGGACATAGAAAAAATAGGCATCGGAATGTATCATCGAATCGGAATATATCATCAAAAAATAAGTCACCAAGCTCTTTCTGAGGACATCACAGAATATTACGTTGATGATAAAGTTAGCAAATCCTTCTGAAAACACGATGCAGTATTCGTAGCAGCATGCTTAGGGGCAGAATGGTTGTTCAAAAACTTTAAGGGATTGATTGAACATATTCGCAGAACAGGAAGAAAACCATTTAACAAGAATCATCCTTATCAAAATGTACCTCCATCAATATTGTAATGCCATTTTGAACACTTTCTTTATCACTGTCACGTTGTTAATGCACGTTGCTTCGAGCGTGGAACATGTACCGAATCACTAAAGACGTCACGGTTTCACGTAATAAGGCAAATCGGATCACACCTTCGTAGATTTGTACTTGTATAGCTGCTGAATTCCCGATTTATTTATTTTTTTAATTCGGTTTAACGATCATCTACAACATATACTTTTTTTTCTTTTTTTTTCAGGATGGGAAATCATCAAATGACCCCTCCCGCTCTGGGTAAAGCGGATTTGGTAGTATAGTTTCGGCTCAATTCCTCGTGGCAACGAGAACAAACAATTTTAAGTCTCAATTTAGTATAAATTTTGCGATAGCTATGGAAAAACTTTTCACAAATCAATCATTTTATATTTATCATGATGACTTTCTTCTGACCGACCTGCACGGCTATTAAAGACTAGAACTGCCTATCTAATGATAGCCCTATAGTCTTTTTACAGTTATTTTAGAGGTAAAATAACTGTAAAAAGACTATAGGGTTGACAGGGACGCAAAATCAGAGGTGATTTTGCGTCCCTGTCAAAATCATAGTAATCTTTATGATCGTTATAATAAGATTGCAGTTGGGTCGCTGCCACTGGCATGTCTGTCAAAATCAGTCATCTTTAGTCTCATTACAATAAGGGTGACGTTGGGTCACTGCTGTCAGAGGTAAAATAAATCTGAAAGGACTGCAGACACTAGACACCAGTTTCAATAAGTATACAATCCAATCCAATACTTGAATCTCATGAGCAAGTCGATCAATTCGAATTGGATATAAACAATTCGGATGATCCACTTCAGCGTCCTTAAAACATAATTTCGATATCTTATCGTGTTCTCGTGATGTCGTGACTGACGGCAGTATAAATTTCAATCGTCTGCTGTTTTTATCGATGATCTCATTTCTACAGGTGCCTTAAAATTATGCCTATTAATTGATGTAGTTAGGCGCTGTCGTGAATAGCCAGTCTTAGTCGGTGTGCTACTTTAAACTCTTTGATGACAGACAGTTTTCAACACGTGTTATTAAAGATGACTTATAGAATTACTAGCTTTTGCCCGCGGTTATGCACGCGTGGAGGTCGGAAATTATCCCATGGGAACTGACTATCGAGATATTGGCCATGGTCTACCCATGTGCCTAATTTCAATAAAATCCATTCAGCTGGTTTAGTGTTAATTATGCCTGCAGTCTTGCAAAATTCACTCGCGGCGAATTATTTGCGCACCTTTGTAATTTTTTTTTTAACAAATTAATGAAATAATATGAAATCTTATTTTTGCACATAAATAACGATACTATAAGTAATAGCTAATTATTTTTTTAAATTCATCTAGCTAGGCGGATTATGTTAGGTACGAGTAAATCAAGTGTTTACAGCTCTTTCGCGCCCAACATCATTTCGAGTTCTGTTTGTGCGCTTAGTCATAAACTAAGCGCACAAACAGAACTCAAAAAACTTATCAGCGCATTTTGAAAACGAGAATGTTGAGCAAATTATGCGTTGAACAGATTTGTAAATTAATTATTCATTGCCATTAGGTTTTTTCTAAATATCTTTCATTTTCTTAATTCAGAGGTCACAATTTCATCAAAATTCTCTGTTTTTAACTCTTACTAAACGATTTGTTGCATAATAACTATGCATCGTATGTAAGTAATAATTAGATTATTTTAATGCCAAGAGTTAAATAAGAAAAAAAAAAGCATAATATACAAACAAAAACACTTGCACTTCTGAAATTTTAGTAAGGATTAAGGAAGAGAAGAAGAAGAGAGGCTTAGATTAGGCGTCTCTCAAATGATTTCTCATCTGATCCAGCCAACGTTAGCGGTCTTTCCTGTTTAAAATAAGTAAGGAAAAAGCAAGCGTATATACCAACATGTTTTTCTTATACAGAAGAAAAGCGGGTATTGCTTACGATATAAAAAAGTTGAGAAATCTTGATACCGCTCCGCTCTCGCTAGAGTTACTAACACAATATACTGAGCTAGCTACAGTGGCTAATGTTACTATAATCTGTTTAGATATTAAAATTATGAATAATGGGCTTCGACATTAGAGCGTTATTACCTACTTTTAATGCGTTATAATGGGCAATCCATCACAAACTTTATAGAATTACCCAGAAGTAGGTAATGCGGCAGTCACTATGTCCAAACCGATTTTATTGTGTTTTGGTAGGCGAAGTAACTGGAAATAAAATTAGAAAATGTCATACATAACTTTCAATTCGTAACATTTACAATACATGTTGCATCTGAAGTAAATATTTAGAATGATAACCTTCAAACTGCAAATAAATTACAGAGCGGCCGACGAGAGAATGTGTTCTTGACACCTCTCAGTTTTATACAAACGAATACGTGTTTTGCGAATTTGATCTTTATTAGCTACTAGAATTGTCGTACTGACAGTTGTCAGGAACGCATTCTCTCGACGCGACGGCCCGACTGAAATTGAACTGTTTAGTGCATCGCCTGGCGCCCACTCTAATAAAAGCCAATCGCAACGGAGCCTTTGACGCGGGAGATATTATGGTGCACAAGTGTGCACTCCCTCTTCCCTCACTCTCATAGTTCAAAAGGACGGCAATCCGACACGACCAGAGAGAAATCAGGCACAGGACCAGCGGCTTAACGTGCTTTACGAGGCACGGGGGTATCACCGCCAACTTCTAAACTCCGGGCTATTACTAAGAAATTCCTAATGAAAAAACTCAATAACACTTTGCGACACGGGAATCGTTCCCAGGACCCCACGTCCCCACGCTCAGCAGTTGCACTTGCGACCACGAGACCAACGGGACAGTTAAGCAGTTAAATAAGATATCATAAAAACCCATTTCCGATAACATTTCTTATTCTCATGCACACATTTACAGCTCCATTAATACCACAAAAGTGCGTCGCGTAAAATCTGATCGATTGAATGCGTTCGCATTTAAATGTTTAAATACCCATTTAATGATCCAAATACATGCTCGACATTCCTACGCGTGTTTTATTACTAATTAAAAATGTATTTATTCTGATTCTACGTAGATTTAGTAATGAAAATGTAACTTTTTATCGAATATTGAAAACATTCTGACTCTATTTACCATTCATAAGTAAAGTACCCAATTTTGGTTACGGAAGACATTCTCCTTTCAATTAAATGTTCTCTGGATTTATATGTATTCTTTGAAAGTCTATAAAAGCTTCTAACAATTGCCACGTGGAAGCCGTAAAACTATTTTATGTAAGTATATTCAGGGTATGTTAATGACTCTATAAACCATAGTTGCACCATCAGCACAGATTGGGGACATGTTTGTCATCTACTTGCGCAAACGCATACTAGAATCAAGATGGTGTTCTAATTAGTTAAGTAGAACGTTGGGAAACTGAGATTTTTGGAATGGCGTTTTAATGCGGTCTCGATATTTCACAATTTATATCAGAAGGATATCTTATACAGTTTGATGGATCTGTCACATGATGCATCATATTGGTTACTTATGATTCAGCTATGCACATAACTGTAGAACGTCTGGTAAGACCTTGGCTAGGGTGATAAAGAAATAAAAGAAAGAAAGAAAATATTTTATTTGGGACACGCACAGGAAAATACAAACAGTAATAAATGGAGCATTTAAAACTGACAAAATTAAAATAAAATCCACGAAAAAAAAACCTGTGCAAGGCCAAAAAAACTCAGATATCTCATCTCAATGCTGCGATATTTAAAAAATAAATACTGCAGCGCTGGTATTCCGATAGGGCCCGCTGATGATAAATCCTGGAAAGATTCGGGCAGGAGATCTTTAACTAGTGATGATACAGCCATAGGCTAACAGCAAAAAAGCAGTATCCTAGGTATTCTGGAACTACACCCAAAAATTGGTCGCCCGAGCACAATTATCAGTGGAGTCTTCTGACTATCTGTTATAAAATCTGATAAAGGAAGCTAGCAAGAATGAAATGCCAATTTTGATAGATAACCTCGTTTCCAATCATGCCAGACAATCATAATTTAAAAGATGCCACTGCAGCCTACATCTTCATCCAAGAGGTCAGGTACTGATTGGCTCGGCACATGCAACATGTCAAAATTCGTCACACGTCATGTGCACGCGCATACGTCACGCTAATGCCACGGTTTGCCTGTTGTGTCGGAATCGTGACGCATCAGGTCAAGTCGATTGACGAGGATTTTGACAGGTGACAGGTTTACGGTGAATTAATGGATGGATGGCTGGATAAAGAGTGCCATAACGATCATTTGGCGCCTGAGTGACAAAAGAGCGCGTTGTTGGTAAACATTTGTGAAATTGTCACAGATATTGTATCAAGTTGGCAGCGTTAGTTCCGATTTTGTCCATTACTCACAAGAACTCTTTAACGTTGTATTTATACAATCGATGCAAAAATGTAAATGAAAAATCTCAAGAAATCGAAATGAAAGCTGATGTTGGCGTCTAGTGGGCCCTGGGCAGCATCTTTGCTAACAACCTTGCTACATATATCAGCTGCCCCGATCACGAGAAATGAGAGAATGAATGATGTGATGCGAATTTTCGTATTTGTCGTTGTTCATATTTTGAGATATTACTGCTGTTTGAGAAGTGTTCAGTTTTATCAGCTTAGCTTATCTTTATATGATATCGAATGAAGTAGAGTTTTTTTCTGAAAAATATCGTGTTAGGACTATTGGATTAATATTAAAAACCTAGGTGGGTGGGGTACGTGTGGTTATCATTGCAATATCAACTGATGCAACGTCTTTGGGAGACTTAATCATTTTTAAGGCTAACGGTACAAATAACGGCACGCATTGATAATGTGATGATTTACGATTATGGTGATTTGAGATTATGATATTTTAAGAACATGATATTCAGAGGCAGCGGTTATTTTTAACGCCAAAGGTCGAAGGTCGTAGCAAAGCTGACTGGTCGTTGTTAATTTCATATACCTACTTATTATAGGTATTTAAAGTAACCGCAGATGGTACCCTCATAATATACAAGGTAAAATTAGATAGTGAATGCGAAAGAAAACAGATTTTCTCAACTCAAACTCCAAGTAACAAAAACAACCAACGGTCGTTGATCCCCAATAAAAACTATCAAATCATTTTACTTTTTATTAACCGACTTTAAAAAAGGAGATTCTCAATTCGGATGTTTTTTTATCGTTTTCCCATCAAGTCTGCAGGGTTTCGCTAGCTAAATCACTTTGACCCCGTAGAATGTTTGAGCCCCTAGATTCTCTTCCTTACTTCTGACTCAGCTCCCAATATCCCATAGGGGCTGTCTATTAATCACGTGAGGCTCGAAAGGGGGGGGAGGGGGTCCATAAAAAATCACGAAATATCACAAGGGGGGAGGGGGGGGTGTAGTAATATATCACGTCTATTTATTTTTTTAAAAACATCCTGCAAACTTTCTAATAAAATTAGGATATTATACCTGTATTTTATAAACATAAAAAAAAGGTCCGATTCTTTGTAGGTACTAAAGATACACGTGATATGAGGGGGGGGGGTAAGTCTTAAACCTCACCATATATCACCAAGGGGGAGGGGGGGTTAAAAATACCAAAAAAAACATCACGTGATTAATGGACGGCCCCATACACCGAAGGGTTTACAAAAGGTTCTGTGACAGTTGTGCTTGTGCCCCTTATAATTTGTCTTTGTTTCATGACGTGCAGCTGGCGAATACTTGTTTCCCGTGTTTGTAATTTGTTTACTAAGTAATCGAGCTAACTTACCTTTTTAAAAGCACGTGTTTCTTCGACAATATAACATTTTATCCTACTGTATATCTGTCAGTTCATAAACAAATTTTTATTTTATTTTAAAGGACTTTTTCGACGCAGACTTTCTACTTCGACTGGACCACTAGAAACCTACGAATGCATTTAAAATAAAGCCGTGGAACATTGTCCCACTTACTTAACCCACTGCGGGGCTTCACAGCCTTTGCCCCATTCATTGTTAGTGCCCAATGACCCGCGACAACCAGTCGTAACTTACAATCGACTGCGACCGAGTTACGATCGCTTCCTGATCGAGTGACGCAACTGGAACGGACCCACGCCACGGTGGAAACCGGCAGCGGCAAATTGCTATTATAACACTTTCGGAGATATTATTTTTGGGTGCCAAATTAAATATTGATGTAAGTAATGGTTTATTGTGCAATCAACAATAGTTGTACCTCAACTGGAGATCTCAAAAGAATCTGCATATTTGTTTATTTTATGAGACAACTAGCTTCTGCCCGCGACTTCGCCCGTGTGAAATTTCACCCTCGGTGTGGAATTTCGAAAAACCCTTTCTTAGTGGATACCTACTCTTCACAAAGAACACACCCTCCAAATTTCATGTCTCTAGGACCAGCGGCTTAGGCTGTGCGTTGATACATCAGTCAGTCAGGACTTAGAATTTTTTATATGTGAGCCGCTACAATGGCGACATTTAACACACGAGTAGGATTAGTGGCCAGTAATCATCCATACTAATATTATAAATTCGAAAGTAACTTTGTCTGTCTGTCTGCATGTTACCTTTTCACGCCTAAACCACTGAACGTATTTCGATAAAATTTGGCAGAGAAATAGATTGCATCCTGGGGAAGGACATAGGATAGTTTTTATTGACATACCTGGCGGGCGAAACCGCGGGCAAAAGATAGTAAAAAATATAACAACATAAAATAAAATTCGTAATTTGAAAACTACCGCATGCGCCGCTCGCCGATATATTATATGGCTCTCTCTTTCCTTCAATTCGCCTACTCTTTGCACGTTATTCGTTTTAATTTCACTGATGCGATGTTATGATGATCCGTGTTCCCGGCAAATAAACCTTGCACCACAATTCTTTAAGTCAGGTTGCTCCAAGATGCTATTTTAGAAAATGATAAATTAATATCATTTATTTGCGTATTTTTTCCATTATAGTTATTTAGGTATATTTAGTGGAAATAAATAACAAAAATAAATTCTAACTTAACTAAAACCATACAGAAACTAAAAAATAGCGTCGGAAAATTCATCCGCATCGCTGTCGACTGGTAATGTGAGAGAGAAGAGACTGGCGGCATTCCACGTCGTATGGCGATGCTTAGTCTCTGGCCAAGGTAAAAGCCAGCCCTTGGGTCACGGGAAGTGTCAACCAGCCGTTTAGAAATTTCTTTAAAAAGACCATGAGCACTCGGACCCCACGGCCCGAGAGTTAATAATAAAATAATTAATAATAGCGTTTAATGAAATTGAAATAAGCCCATAAAACGGAAACGCAAAACCACGTATACAGTACCCGGCGATAAATATTGCACATCGACCTTTGGAAAGAGACAATCGGCTAATTTCGGCTTCGTAGAGCGTTATCTCTGTCGCACGAAATACAAACAGTCCGGTATCTATTAGGAGCTGTTAAAACAATTATGATTTGCTTCTTTTGATAATTATTTTTATTCTTTGTATAAAATCGATAGGATCGAATAGGTCGATGTGCAATATTTATCGCCGGGTACTGTACGTCTGTTAAATTAATGTCGCCATTAAAGCGTCACGCTGTAGATCACGCCACTATAATATTCCAGCTGCTGGGACACAGACCTCTGGGTGAGAGGAAGTGGGCGGCAATCCCGCACGCGAACTGAGTGCAGGTGGGTAGATATCACGTCTTCGAAATTTTCGGTTCTTGGACATACCGGGCTCCTCACGATGTTTTCCTTCACCGTTTTGAGAGCAGTGGTGATGAAATAATTTACACAAAGTAAAACGCCTGTCTGGGTTAGAACCTACGACCTACAGCTCTTAAATCGCAGCCGTTACCACTTTGCTACCACTGCTCTCTATATTATTACCAACTACCTACAATTCCTCATGACGAATGTTAACCAACATTCTTAAGGCTCCTGCAAACAGGCGCGACACGCGATAAAATCGCGCGCAAAGACACAAAGGCACCGCAAGTCGCGCAACGAGCGGTGCCTTTGTGTCGCGCGCGATTATATCGCGTGTCGCGCCTGTTTGTAGGAGCATTAACACTTTCCTCGTTAATTGGTGATAATTAAACTTACGCCTTTTACGTGTAATCCATGCCTCGTATAAGCGATACTTTAGGCCTCTAAACCAATTATAAATTATTATATTTATATCACATTATTATGGGAATTAGATTGGAACGATGATAGAATTCAGACAAATTCTCAGGTGTCAATTATATAGTCTTCATACTAACAATTTGTAGATTCTATCTGTTCTCAGATAGCTGAGAAAGATCTGATGCGGAAAGAAGACGACAGTTTTTTTGTCGCGCTCAGACTATTATATTTTATAAGTAAGAAACACTTTTGCATGCACCATGAGTAGAGGAACACAGAAGATATTTTTACCGGACTACGACAAAGCCAAAAGAGTCACACGTTTATGCCTTAATTACATGGCATATCTGTACTGACATGTGACTCCGGTTCTACGAAAACCGATGTTATTTTTAACTAGCTGCGACCCGCGGTTTCACCCGCGTAAGTCTCGATTCTGAGGGAATATCAGGATAAAAAGTATCCTATTTCCTAATACAGGTCATGTTCTACCCATGTGCCAAATTTCATCTAATTCTGTTTTGCCGTTTTAGCGTGAAAGCGTAACGAACAAACATAAAATTAATCAAATCTTTTCTCTATGTATTATTAAGTTTAGATCAGTAGAGGAATACTTAGAATATATTTTTACCCAACTACGGCCAAGCCAAAGGAGTCACACATGTATGCCTTAAATATATGACATAATATGTACCTATAATGAGTAATGACATGTAACTCCGGTTCTACGAAAACCGATGTTATTTTTAATTTGTCTCTCTATGATGTCTTGTTTTCTCTTGTTATTTGGCTTTTATTGTAGTTGGGTTTTAGTTTTTATTTTTAAGTTTTAATGCCCCAAATTAATCATGTATATCTTGATCCCGCTCTTTTTCAAATCAATCAACTGCTGTGTTTGCCAATTGGAATCTTTGAGAGGGCGAATCAGAAGCAGCCGTCAAAGATCGCGGCTCAAGATTGGGATTAAGATCCACTATTAATTTCGGGCGTTAATGAGGTATGTAGGAAGACGTAGGTGCTTATGTATGAAAGTACTTAAATCCTATCATGAGAAGAAAGCATGAGCAACCTTATGATAAACTGACTACCTATGTTGTGTACTATAAGTTCATACATAATTATATTGAGAGGGCTCTTCATTAATGCCAGAGAGATTTATCAGCTTGTAAGTATGTGCTCATGTTATAAGGCCCAATCAATTAAGGTCAACAAGCGCATCTTAATAACGCTAGAAAGTAAGAAATATCTCGAAATACAAAAACACCTTTAATGGGTTCAAAGCAAGAGAAAGAATAAAGGTAAACTTTCTTTTTAAAACGACTAGGAGCGCAGAACACCTCAGTCGTTAAGTGTCGTAATGAGTGTGTGAAAGGCCACACATGTCTCCGTATGCATTGTTTATAATAGTACGCTACTCGATTGTATGGTCGCCTGGTGACGCCACTACATTTTTTGTAAAACGAAATTATCATCTGCATAACTTTCTTTCTCTGTCGCGCGTCGCATTGTTGTTGAAAGATAAGCGAAAAACAAAGTCGTTATCCCCCCTTTAAAAATATGTACTAGAGATTTTTTTATTTACGAGAACCCAAACACAGTTTTTTATTTTGATGGATAAGTGCAGCCAATACTCTTAAAAGCTAAACAGTCTTGTGGATAATAATTAATGCAAAACAGTCCCACCTATATTGCAAGTCATCTACCTACTGCTCTGATCAGATAGGTACTGCTCCAATCTGGATAGTAAAGAAGCATTGTGTGTGTCTCCAATCCGAGAGTCTTCATATGCTTTGTCGTACATTACGTTATATGCTATGACGTGCAGCGCACCTGATTGTATCACAGAATCTTACAGAAATATTTACAGATGTAACTCAAAACTGTATTCATTATCAGAGGTCACTGCTGTTACTGTGTACGTATGTGTCGTGTATGAGAGTGCAGTAGCACGTAATTACCGGTGAAATGGTAACATGGACGGTACAATGGGCATTGTTCCCGCGTCACACAGTCGCAGGAAGAGCTTGCAACCGCTGCCCATTGTCTGAAAGCCTGGTACCTAGTCGAGGTATCAACAGCTTTTTTGTATGAGAGTTGAGAATGTATTTTGTAATCCGGAGTTATCTAATTGGTGATTAAGAAATGTTATGACTTTAATTTAAAATTTTAAAGGTTTTTTATCGTCTCCCATCTGGCATTAAGGCTCCTACAAACAGGCGCGACACGCGATAAATTCGCGCGCGACACAAAGGCACCGCTCGTTGCGCGACTTGCGGTGCCTTTGTGTCGCGTGTCGTGTCGCGCCTGTTTGAAGGAGCCTTTATTAGCAAGCAGCAAGTTTGACTACTTATGTAGAAATGAATATGGCAAGTCATGAATGATGATTGCTTCAGGGCAAGTATGACAAAACAACTTAATATCTTAGTCAGTCCACTGAGATTTGACAAAGCACCATTATCAATGCAAAGCACTCCTGGAAAAACATATATGAGTAAGTATATGTACTCACCCATGACGTAAATGTTCCCATCCCATATTAATTAGATGAATATGCCTCAAGACAAATTTGTGAGACCTTCGTCCAATTCCTATTTCAATGTAAAGTTCATCCAGTTCATATCTGATATCATATTTCATATCGATGATTATCTAACTAATGATGTCATCTGCTATCGTGTCAGGTGTAGGTGTAACAAGTATCGCTCCTTACCATAATCGATACATCTCGTCATAAAGTCGGCATTTCACTACTAACACCGGCAAATCTATATCATAATTAATTCGATAGCGTAGATTCTCAGAATCAGTTGTCAACGTAACGTATTGGCCACGTGCATGGTACGGAGAATCGTTGCATTAGGCTGCAACTCGATACATTGTGTCGAATACACTATTCATGGGGATCATTGCACTCGATAGACACAAGCAATCAGATTGTTTGGAGCATCAACAATCGATATTTAACGTTGAGGGCTCGGTGTAGAATGTAATGCAGAAATGTTTGTAAGGTATGATTCACAGGTTGTTGCCAAGTGTGTACTATGAGTACTCGAGTAGAAAGCCTGCAAGCATGAACCGATTGCGTGCCAACAGTGTTGAATACATCGACATATGTTAGAAAAGTGTTTAGTAAACAAATAGAGTTTCTTCCAACGAGCATCGAGACCGTTAGTCGTCGGAACTTCTTTCTGTTTCTTTGCTAATCGGCGGTTAGCGATGAAAGTTAAGCAATTATCTAAAACAAATTACCTTCATGTCTGTCAAGGAGGTTATAGAGGGTAAGTACCCGTTGTTTTTAAATCTGTGTGCCGCCTTGTGAAGCATTAGTGGCCAAGTGGTAACGGCCGCGACTTACGAGTTGTAGGTCGTAGGTTCGAACCCAGACAGGCGCTTTACTTTGTGTAAATTGTTTCATCACCACTGCTGCAAAATAATGAAGGAAAACATCGTGAGGAAACCGGCATGTCCTAGAACAAAAAATTTGAAGATATTTGACATCTATCAACCCGCACTGGGCCCGAGTGGTGAATTACGGCCCACTCCCCCTCACCGCACCGAGAGGAGGCCTTTGTCCCAGCAGTGGGAACATTATATTCTGATCATGCTATGTCTCCCTACATCGGAGATGCGAGTTTCTGGTCAACCAAGTGCAATTAACCCTTCTTGCTTTTGTTTCAGGAAACCAAGTTTTGTCAAAATTCAACACAATGCTTCTTAATTCTTTAGAAGAAAACACAGCTTTCTCTAATTTATCGTCGTGTTAAACATGGATGCGCCTTGCTAAAAAGCTTGCCTTTTTTGCCTCAGATCATTGACAACAATGACTCAACAGTCCAGATTTCTACTTTTCAACTTTTCCTTTTGAACTGTTAACTTCTATTACTCACACCACTATGTTTATACCGCTGTCTACATCCGTACAATTTGAAGTAAGCAATCCGCACACACACGATGAAAACGTAAAAATAAACATGATACCAAAATGGCGCTTGTCAACGCCCACAGCGACGCGGGCGCAGGGTACTCTTTACCATAATTAGGAATTCAGCTATAAACATCCGCCAGACGCCGTTAACAACGTTATAGGTGCAATAGGGCTAACACTTGGCATGTCATCGGAGAATTGCATATTCAAGTGGAATCTTTGTTGAGGTTTCCTAATTTGGTCTTGGGAAGCTCTTGGGATACTGTCATGAGGATGATCACATTCTTCTCTATACGAAACTAGTTTTTGGAAGAGGCGACTAGAATCAATTCAATTTAATAGTAAATTATGACATTCAAAAATGCCTTTTCATGTGCATATTTGAAATAAATGCTTTGACGATCACGAAATGGCTTTATTTTGTCTAACCTCCACAGCTATCGAGGAAAGGCAAGTTGATGCCAGTGCTATTGGAAGATCGTGCTTTTAAATTGAAAGAATGTCACAGTCAATCTATTATGATTCACTGCTTGGTACACTATCGACAGTTGTTTGCCCTTCACCAAAATATGCTACAGCATTTGATCATACATGTTCCTTACTCTTTTTACCAACTTCTTTACCCGAAGAATCACAGCCGAACCGCTGTACATTAGCATAAATCTCCACGCCTTGGCAGCCCTATATGGCATCGTGTTATGCCTGACACCACTCTCACCCGTTGTTTCAACATGATACTTATCTTATCGAGGATGCACGCACAGAATCTACTCCACTAGCTTCATTACGTCACAGTTACAAAATATACCAACATAATGTATTGCTTAGCAGTGCGAATCATAAATCTGTAACAATAATTTAATGAACTATAAAATATTGTATTTGATGTAAAATGTTTAAATTTTTATGACATTGATTTCTAAATTCTGTGACTACTGTAACTCACTCAATATTTGTAAATATGTGAGCACCTATCATCTTTCAAATAATTGATTTACCTGTCATTGCTTTATTTTTAATTCTTTTTGCGGTAGAATAATTTTATTCTAGGTACGGACGCCAGCACATCAACCTACCACAATCTGTCAGATTTCTTTAATAGATTTTTAACTTTATCGCTAAAGCATAAGGTTCAAAGTTGATTGGGAAAATCTGACAGATTGTGGTAGGTTGATGTGCTGGCGTCTGTACATCGTGTTTTACAACCTTGTAAAACACTTTTATAAGAATAACGGTGGAGTTTCTTGCCCATTCTTTTACATAATAACACTACCTTTTGGAAGGGGCGACTAGAATCAATTCTAATTTAATCCTCAAGTCACAGCCAACCACGGGCTTCCAATATTCTTGATAGCGACGGAAGTGAAATGTCATGACAGCACTTTTCTTTACTATTCATATCTTTCAGTGATCTATTTCTGTCTAAACTCAGCCCGTTATTCTATTAGCATATTGAAACCATATCTGAAACATAATAATGTACGGATGCATATCAAAGAGCCCGTAGTCGGCGCACGCGCATAGCTAATCGCTGATTGATAGATCAAAGGCGGCAACACTGTTCTTATTTAAACTATACAGCAGTGTGCACGATCCGTCTTGTACCTTCTTACCAACGACATTTTTCAGAATTTACAAGAATAGAATTCAAATTTTTTTGAGAGAAAACGTGATAAGGTTGGAACGATAGTCCATGACTATGGGTAAGTAGAGTTCATTTGTTTAGACGCCTGAACAGGTATATGGCCTCGTAAAATAACTTAAAGAGGCTTTTGATAATGCTTAACATAGTATAATATATTAACTACTGAAATAATAATGCGCTGGTTCTTGGTAGTAAAACAAAAGTATTTAAGATTTAATGTCAATCAAAAGTAAATACCAAAAGGTAAAAAAAGCATAAACAAAAGGTATAAAAAAGTAACATATCAAAAGGAAGAAAAGACTTGCACAATATACATAGATACTCGGAGACAGAGGAAGAACACTAGGCAGCTGTTGATGAAATAAGGAACAGTACTGGGAGACCAGATACTGTGATATTCAAGAACATTAAGAACTGTACAGTTGTTAATGTTCATGAATACTACATAGTTTGAATGTATGTCCCTCCTGTATACGTATTTCTGACACATTTTGGGAATGGGTTTGCTAGCAACCTCCATATCTGGCTAATCTTTGACAACGTCTTATATGTTTTACTAATTTTTCGCTCTATATTCCCTATTAATTTTCTTTTAATTTTCAGTAAATCCAAACCTCACTCACCGTCACAACTCCACGACTACCAAGAACATTACTGTAAATCCTAACACCAATCAGGCCCCTCTTTTCCATTGGGCACTCTGGGCAAGTGCCCAGGACCCTGCGATCTTTGGGGGCCCCGGCCTGCTCTCATAAAAAAACATTCTTTCCAGCCGCCGTTCCATTATACGCATTATTAGTACCCGATTCAATGACAAAATAAGTGATTTGCAGTGCGATTTACAATAACTTTTTCGCCCCCCAGTTATGAAATAGTATGCTTCTCTTATTGTCTCTTATCTACACAGGGGCCCCGTGATCCTTATGTGCCCAGGGCCTCCAATAGGTTAAAGACCTGACACCAATAAATTAATATTATCTAAGACCTCCTTGAAGTTGATTGTCCTGTATTAGTAGTTAGTACAATTCAATTCACTTACATCATCAAATCACACAGGTATATATAAACCACTTGCAATACTTTCTGTTACTACACCGATAACATGTCACAAACTAATTGTCACAATTATCTTTAATGACATCTGCATAACTAATCAGTTCTCAAGAAGTGGAATCGCTCTCACACGATATATCAGCACGTTATTCAGGCTTTTACATTATGTCAATGTCAGTCAAGTGTATTCTTCAAAATCACCGTGCAGGGTAATGTAAAGCTTGTCTGGTTAATGATAAAGTGATTATTGCAGTGGTGGGCTGGTGGCTTGTTTGGCAGTGCACGATTCTTATGAAGAGCATGTTGCTCACGACGATCAGTTGGAGGAGTTATTGTAGTAAATAAATATCGGCAGTAAGTCAAAATGTTTCCCACTACACCAAATTTTACATTTTTGATGCACCTGTTAGCCTGAATTTACAGCGGTCACCACAAAAATCTCCTCTCATATCAGATAAACTGCTGTTCCAGGTTATAGATTGCAACTACTTTATAGAAGTCATATATAAAACGTGATGGAAGATTCAGTACACGGCGAACCAAATTGACTTACTGGGTATATTATAAGGTGCTGTAACATGGTCGTGAAATGTCTCACGCCGTGCGTTGACGTACCGAGTCCGATAAGTGTACGACAACTTGAGAGACGGATGGAAGGGATAAAATGGCCATGTGCAAAATATTTTTCACATATTCCCAGATTTCTCCCTTCGACGAGGCTCCGACCAATTTATTTTTTTTTAAACGTTGCCCCACACTTGGAATTACTCCTGTATCGTGGGTGCGTTTACAAACATTTGGCTCCGGCCAATGACAGCTAGGAGACTATCACAAAAAACTTCTTGTTCGCGCAGGACTGGTTTTGTCCCCGGTAACACAAGCGTCCTTCTGACAATATTATCTATACCTTGCAAAAATCTACCTTAACTTTCTATTAAGAGACGGCAGTTGAAAGAAAACTAAAACTTCAAAAAAAAAACTTATTCAATCAAATGACAAATCTTGCCAAATTACTTCTTTTACTTATTTTTCTTGTTAAAATCTACGGGTTTTAAGGATAAAATTAAATACATAAGGAAAACCGTGATTCTACAAAAAAACCGCCAGAAAAGTGCAACTCAGGCATGTCTAATCGAGATCGCAGGCCGGTCAGCCATTCGGAACTATAAGCAGCAATTAGATTGTTGACTTGGTAGCTAACCTCCTATTATCAACTTACGCATTTCCCGTAACTGACGTACAAATTGTGCGGCAAGTTAAACAAGTGAATGAATACATCCTATGTTTTCCATAATATCCAAGTCAGCGTGACGATCTGTAGGGAATTAGGATTATGGAAGGTCTGAGACCCAAGAGGGGCAATTTTCGTAATTTTAAGAACGTTTAGTCTGATCTCAGATTCAATTTGTCAAAAATACACAATACACACAACATAACATAATTAGTGTTGCCCAAATGCAAGACCAAGACAAGACCTTAGCCAGTCTTGGTCTTGGTCTTGCGTCAATACACCTAGTCTTGGTCTTGGTATTGCGCTCTCAGTCTTGGTCTTGGTCTTGGTCTTGCAGCAAGAGTCTCGCAAGTCTTGCGAGACTCTACTACTTAGACTAGACTACATTCAAATACCTATTAGCCTATTGCTCAGGGTGGCAGGGACATCGACGCGCAACCGCTTACCATGGATTCAGTACATGATTCTAGACCCCCCTGCGTTGAAATTTTTCGTCGGCTTTTTCTTAATTTTTAGGTTTTTTTTTTGCAATTGTTTTTACTGTAAACTGTATAAAATCATTATTTCTATCTGACCCAATAATATTTTCAATTAAAAAATAGTAAATTCACTTGTTTCACTTAAAACAGCAATGTAAATAAAACTCGAAAGGGCTACCTGATCAGCTGTATTGCTAAGGCCGCTATCCCACTGGCGTTTTACGAGCGTTGACGTCAACGTCGCGTCTGCGCGGCGTCAACGCTGCGCAGACGCGACGTTGACGTCGCTTCATCGCGTAACAAGCATAAAACGTCCGCTAAACGCGACGTTAACGTCGCGCAGATGATACTGTTGCCAACAAACGCGACGTTAACGTTAAGCAGACGCGACGACGTCGCGTTCAGCGGACGTTTTATGCGTGTTACGCGATGACGCGACGTCAACGTCGCGTCTGCGCAGCGTCGACGCCGCGCAGACGCGACGTTGACGTCAACGCTCGTAAAACGCCAGTGGGATAGCGGTCTTATGCTTGTTACGCGATGACGCGACGTCAACGTCGCGTCTGCGCAGCGTCGACGCCGCGCAGACGCCACGTTGACATCAATGCTCGTAAAACGCCAGTGGGATAGCAGCCTTAAGTTCATTTGCGAGGTCAACACTGTCTTCGTACCTACGCTATTCGCTTTCAAATGCCGCAACAAAGGGACCGCAGCGCCAAGCGGTCTCCTCGTATTATTAACGCACTTGAAAATAAACTTTAAAATTATTACAATACAGTGCATAAATGCTTGAACCTGACAAAAAATGCGGAAGATTGCGTTAAAGAAATATGGCAGATTGTAGTAGCTTAATGTGCCAGCGTCTGTACCATAACATCGGCTGGCTTAAAAACTGCTACTAGTACTAGACCTACTCGACTCGCTGTTAGTTTTAAATTTTGCTGAATAGAAGAATAATATAAACTTTGAAACATAAATACCTACATAATTTTTACCAACCTACTAACGTTGGATCTGCACATTAGACTTATACAAGTATATTATAATACTCTAAGTAGATATACCTACAAGGTATGAAATGAACTTCGCTAGAAAGTTTTATGCTAGGTACATTTTTATCACATATGGGAGCAAATTTGTAAGTAACACGCTACCTACCTACTTAATAAATAGTCGAAACATATAATAATCAATACAATACCTTTTAGTGTTATGACGATACGGTTTTGATACTGGGGAACGTCTATCAAAATCGGGATTGAAACCAAATACCTACTATAACGCCCAAATCTCAGTTTGACTTAACTGCGAGACGCAAGAGTCTTGCAGGCTTAGTCTTGTTCTTGCTCAAGTCTTGCAGGGTTCAGTCTTGGTCTTGGTCTTGCTACAATAAGTCGGTCTTGGTCTTGGTCTTGGTCTTGCAAAAATGCAAGAACAAGACCAAGACTGCAAGACCAAGACCGATTTTGGGCAACACTAAACATAATACACAATTCATACACAAAAACAATTCAATTCAATTCAATTTATACATAATTTCCCTACATATTTGTCAATTTTTTTAAATTGATTATCGCTGAGATGAGCGACTAGATTTTTAACGTTTTTAATTCGGGAGTCCACTACATTGCCTCGAAATTTAATTTCAATTTAACCATGATGAATGCAATTATAATAATTAATAATTGTAATTACCCTTACACAAGGTAAGATGCCGAAGATGCCTCACTGTGACCTCTCGGGCTGCTTGGGGTTTACCTCGATGCCTACGTGAAAACAAAATATTTTATATTTACATCGAGGTTGACAGCAAGCATCGATGTGTTTCTTGCTCGTGATTGGTTCATCTTGTTCTTTTGGAGTAGGTATAGAGTACCTACAGCACAAACACAGGACTAGGCAACTGAGCTTTAAGGTGCGACTGAACCAACGTGTTCACACCGCAGCGCAACCGCCACCGATGTAGAGATAGCGAGTATCCACATCGAAGTATCGAGATAGCAACCGCGATCGCGAGCATCTTCGGTACCTTAAAGCAAATGAGCTTGCTAGAAGAGACATCATTCTAATAGGCAAGTAGAAAATCCATTACAAGTCAATGCTACACACTGGCCCTTCCATTGAATGTACTGTCTATTGCCTTAAAAGTATGGTCTAAGTAGTAAATTTTCCCAGAGAAAGGTGGTACATAATTTGTTATTGCAACTCGGTGCTATCAGGGATCGACAACGTAGATCAACTTTCTGCTCGTTGTATAACATGGGGATATTATTTATAAATAATAGTCTTCAAATCAGGCCTGTCGGATTAGAGCGGTCCGTTCCATTCTCTCACCGATAGACATCTTGTGAAGTGTAACAATATTGAGTCTGAGAGATTGGTTTGATGTTACAATAACATTATTGTAGAACAGAACTATGTTTTAGAAAATGGAGCAGTAGAATCGGATCGGTCATTAAAACATACCTACTGTTGAAGAGAGAGACTACAAACATGCTAAAATTATGTTTTTTTTTTTCAATGAAGGACACAATTATTTGAAATTAATCGGAGAGAAGTCTAATGAAGTGATTTCAGATAGAGGAAATTTGAGCAATCCCTTCAAAAGTACAGCAATAGGAAACATTTTGAGGAAACCTATGTCATAACCACCGTGACATCACAGGGGGCCCTATCAGAATACCAGCGCTGCAACATTTGTTTTTTAAATGTCGTAGCATCATGCTGAGATAGGAGCCTTTTGGCCTCGTATAGGACTTTCTGTTTCATTTTCCTTTTGTTACTTTTTTTTATATAACTTGGACTTTTATTTTGCTGTATTTAGTTTAGCTTGTGATCTTCATGTACGAGTCGCAATAAATACTTTTTCTTTTTTCTTTATTTTCTTTCTTTCTAACCATGTCCTAGAACCAAAAATTCGAAGACTTGGAATATTCACCAACCCACACTGGGCCCGTTTGGTGGATTAGGGCCCGCTCCCTGTCACAGAGATGAGGCATGTGTCCTAACCTAACAGTGGGAACGTTATACTTTGATTATGCTTATTCTCAAGCGTTGGTGCCTGAAATCAAAATGGCTCAAAACTGCACAACAGTCAACACTAATTTATAAAAAGCGTAATCACCACACCATAGCTTTCCAGGTCAACACCAAAACAAAATACTTCGAATAATGAAAAACTGTTATCGCTTTATTCTTGTACAAAAAATGGAGCAACCGAACCATTTCTAAGAACAATCGTATTATCGTTCGTTTCTCGGTTGCTACTATAACTATTTAAGCCGTTTGTCCACCCCACCGTCAACGGGACGCCAACGAGAACGAGATGACGGCGCCGAAGTAGCGATACATATATTAACTATGGCCATGTGTCCATAGCACGTTCGTCACCCTAGCGCCGGGATCCCAGTCCCCGAATTTTCGAGTAGTTCGGCGCGACCAGTAAAACTCTGCCCGAGATTGTGACGTGCCTATGTGCCGGCAATACAAAACTTGTTTGTCGTTATCCACACACTGCCATCGCACCGGCGCTGTTCATCCGGCTTTTGTTTTGAACATGAACATAGCACACCAGAACTTTTTGCTCTGACTGTACTTTACGGTGTGCTCGGGTACGTAATATCTACAAACATAACCAATGATATGTAGCGTTACCAAACGGGAGCGTTACTAAATGGGCGCGACCCCCGCCAGGTTCGATCGCGGTGAACAAACGATTGCCATCTCCGGGACGTCACATTCGGTTCGATTAATCTTGTTTCTCGTTGACGTCCCGTTGACGTCTCAGTGACGGTGTCGGTGGACAAACGGCCTTACTATAGGTTGTCGGTTAAGATAACCGCTGTTCCGCTCTCGATTCATTGTTCTACCGCAGACGTGGTCTAATTAACGGAGTAATGAAAACTATTGCTTTGTTTTTCTATTATCTGCGAGTTTAATTAACTAATCGTGACTTCCTGAAGGCATTTCTATAGTTTAAGCTATAAAGGGAATATTAGAAACCCAGTACAGAAGTAAATATTTATATTCTTGAAGTTATAATTCGTGTACGTGATTAACGCAAGATGGCTGTCTAATCCATAGTAAAGATGCTTAATACAAACACTGCGTTGGCTAGGAACCAAAACCATGAACCTAAATCTGGCGCTAACCACATATCATTATCAACTATGCTACAGACCTACTGGTAATCTCCTAAAGTCCCAATTTTGACGACATTCACTATAAAGTAGCAGAATACATTTTTAATCAGTATCAAAAAGTAGATACAGTGCATTTTCCTTTTCCAAAAAATAAAGAAAATACGTTTATTTGCGGTAAACATGACGCAGAGCAAAAACCCAAACACAAAAAAGATCAAGTTGGGGGAAAATAGGCGTCAGATTCATGCAAAACGGCCATTGTTCAGCATAATGCTACGATCCTATGCGGGACAAAGTCCCAGCTCTAGTAAAAGAAGAATAGGAAACTAAATCATAATGAACGCAAAACAAACCTACTTAGACGTATTTCACTTCATTGCTTTAAACTTCTTTAAATCTTAAGTAAACCATAGATAATCTCTTCTACCTATAACAAAGCCCTCGCACCCCATAGAGCGATGGAAACTTAATCAAACCATAGAGCGGCAAGTAACATTACTTCTTTCTCTGACGAAATGGGAACAAGTGCGATTCGTTTCTTTACTATTACTCGATTATAATTACGATTATATACCGTGAATCGAATATTTCGCAAAGTATTCGATAAGCTTTATCTCTCAACTCGATTGTCGATCATTTCTTGTGGGATTATGTAAACTAATTGTTTTACCGGCTCTAGAACTGTTAACTACTGGACAATTGATCGTTTTTAAAAGTTACGTACGTCTTTTAGGTTCGTCTTTTAGGGTTAGGGTCTGTTTTACCGGTTTTTAGAGTTCCGTACTCAAAGAGTGCCAACGGGACCCTATTATTAAGCCTCCGCTGTCTGTCCATCAGTCTGTCTGTTAGCGGGCTGTATCTCATGAATCGTAATAGGTAGACAGTTGAAAATTTCACAGAGAGTGTATTTATATTGCCCCTTTAACATAGGGTTGCCACACGTCCCGGTACACCGGGACATGTCCCGGTTTGAAGCGTTGTGTCCCGGTGTCCCGGTCATCAAGTTATTTGTCCCGGTATGCACACAATTCGCAAGCTACCCCTGTGTAGGTGAGTACCACGTCTGTGGTGGAAAGTCATCATTAAATGCAGTTATAATTATAACATGACGTGCGTAGGATTTTATAATTATGTTAAAGGGGAAAAGGAGTTATTGACAAAGGTCAAATCTACTGAAAAATATGAGTGGGCAAAAAAGTGTAGTGTAAGAAGACATCGTTATTTTTTTATTAAATTTTCTTAAATATTACTACTGTTTTTTTAATAATCGATGTTTGCCCTATTTCTGTTCTAAATGTCCCGGTCGGCGTCTCCGAATTTATGGCAGCCCTACTTTAACAACCAATAAGCTTAAGCGAAAGTAAGCTTGTTTGTTTGTTTGTTACCTTTTCACGCCTAAACCACTGAACCGATCATTCTGAAATTTAGCATATACGTTGTCAGGTGTACAGAAACGGACATAGGGTAGCTGTCATTCCGAAAAAAAGTGCTGTTCCCGAGGAAAACAACAATAACTTTATTACGATAATAGATGGCGCCACGTGCCTTTCGAATCATGATTGAATTAGGTATATTAGAAATCACGGGATCGAGATTTAAGGCTCGTACACACAGGCGCGACGCGACATGCGACACAAAGGCACCGCTCGTTGCGCGACTTGCGGTGCCTTTGTGTCGCGTCGCGCCTGTGTGAACGAGCCTTTATGCGGGTGAAACCGCGGGGCGCAGCTAGTACAAAATAAAATAAAGTCAAAAAATTAAAGGGAGCCCCCTTTAATTTTTTATCCATACTAGAAACGTGTTTTTTTTCGACGTTTTTTCACTTGTGGTACGGAACCCTTCGTGTGCAAGTGCTTATGATGAACAATATTATAACTTTGTGAACGTAACGATTTACACCTGTATGTAATTTACACCTGTATGTAACTTCCTATCTTCAATTATTTACAGGGTGATCAGACTAACTACGGTCCAAATTGCTTTCGGAGTTTCGGTATACTAATCGTGACTTTCAAAGAGCAGTGGTGGGACAGTGGTAATGGCCTCGACTTACGACTTGTACGTCGTGGGTTCGAACCCAGGCAGGCGATTACTTTGTGTAATTTATTTCATCACCACTGCTCTCAAAAAATTATGGTGGAAATCATCGAGAGGAAACCGACATGTCGTAGAACCAAAAAGTCGAAGACATGTGAGCAACCCACACTGGGCCCGCGTGGTAGATTGCTGGAACACAGGCCTCTCACAGCCTGTGACCTGTGTGTGTGTGTGTGTGTGGGCCTGTGTTCCAGCATTGGAAACGTCGTTATACCTAGGCTAATTATGCTATGTGAAGATGAAGATAAGCATCCAACACGCTTTTTGTAAGACATAATATTATACTAATGAGTTTCCGCTCCTAAACTTAATTAGATGAAATTCAAACCAATTAACAGCAAGCAATATCCGCGGCCATATAAATATAAAGCACAATCGACCTTTTAAACTAAATTAATGCACTAGTCTGTTCATAAATAGTGCATTTGATTCATGCACCAATTATGGAGCAAAGTAATGATTATTGAAATCTAACAAACAGATAGATATCGGCGAGATTGCAGTACTATTTGCATGCTAAAATATAGTACGACACAGGCTGTTTCGCATAGTAAACACTTGCTATCATAGCTAATGTGGAAGGTTTGGTAAACATTTGGTCGTAAATATTTCATTGTACTTTCAAACCCAACACAACCGAGCACAGAACCGGTCCAAGTGGAGGTGCTTGGGGGAGGCCTATGTCCAGCAGTGGACGTCTTTCCGCTGAAATGATGATGATGATGATGATGACTTTTATACCTGTTTTTACCATGATTTTGTATACCGATATATAACACTTTTTACTAACGGTTTTTGGTGTCATAGTGACAACAGAACACTGACTAGGTCCTAAGCATTGTTGAAGGTTTTTGTATAAATAATGATTTTTATTTATTATTTATTTATTTAAATAGCATAGTTATAGGCAAGTCCCATTAGACGACACTCCTTCTTAGCGTGTCGATGACAATAATAACACGAAAAAATATATGTAATTTTTTCAATTTCTTTTGTCCAAAATTCAGCAACGCGAAAACCGTTCGCTGATGCATGCGGTGCAAGATGATCCATTCACCAGGGATGTGAGCTATTGACTGTGGAGAGACGCCGCGTACACACCGAAGGTCTGAGCCATCCATGATCCCCACTTGTGGAGGTTGTCGTTACTACGGACTACTTGGACACTAGATGACACTGTCTTGGCACAATTTAAATGAGAAATAATGAGCAGAAGATGCATTTGGACAATGTAATTAGATGGAAACATAAAAATAATCAAAATTAATTGTAAATTCCATTAGTTTTGGTTGTACTCAGACTATAAAGAGCTATACTACACATTAGACATGAAACTTCAAAATAACAAGGTAATAAATACTTCAGTATTTATTTGTACCTAATTAGGCACACATAACGCATGCCTAATTAGCCACCGCCAAAGCTAGCTCTACGTAAGTCTTTAAAAGCCTATAATCATCGCGTGCTGTGACCAAATATGCCAATAAGGCGAACCAACTGTTCGCGACCCCTGACCTACGGAATGCGTGGCTGACAGTAGGTATAAGTGCCGATTGCGAACACGACCAATTTGCATACCACACCGTCTCTGTCTAACCTATAGGTTAACGTAGAATAAGAAAGAGATAGGAATACCAAAGTTGGTCAAAGTCGTATTGTACATTAAGGGTAATACCGATCATATCCGCCCAATTCTCTGAAGTTCTCAATATTATAAGAAAATTGATGAAGTTTTTGTTTGTGTTTCTCATGCTTTTTATGAGCAAGAGGATATGGTTTTACTTAAAATCTAATCTAATCCATACTAATATTATAAATTCGAAAGTAACTCTGTCTGTGTCTGTCTGTCTGTATGTTACCTTTTCACGCTTAAACCACTGAACGGATTTCGATAAAATTTGGCAGAGAGATAGATTGCATCCCGAGCAAGGACATAGGATAGTTTTTATCGACATACATCGCGGGCGAAGCCGCGGGCGAAAGCTAGTAATATTATAAAGAGTAAATATTTGATTTTTTGTATGTTTGTTTGTTACGCTTTCACGCTAAAACCGCTAAACTGATTTAGATGACATTTGGCACATGGGTAGACAATAACCTGGATTTAAGACATAGGATACTTTTTATCCCGATATTCCCACAGGATAGATACTTATCTGGGTAAAACCGCGGAGCGGAGCTAGTAAACTACATACATATATTGACGACTTAAAACCACAACATGGGCTTAGTTGGCAGAGAACCAAAGTAGTCGACATAGCTCACAGAATAAGCATGCTGACATGGTAAGGGGCCGGCCATATTAGCCGTAGAACCGATGACTATTAGGGTAGACCTATTCTTGAGTGGAGACCGCGATTTGGTAAACGTTAGGTAGGGACTCCCTCGGGCTAGGTGGAGCGACGATCTTCGCAGGATGGCTGGTAGCAGCTGGATGAGAGTTCCCGAAAATAGAGTTGGATGGCGTGCAGTAGGAGAGGCTTATGTCCAGCACTGGACTGCTGTAGGCTGATGATGACCTTATTTTGTCGTAAGTATATGCAATCTGTTGATTGTTGTTCTTATGTGTTGGACGCGCTTTTACTTTTACTTGAAATCATAATACTCCTAATAGTACTACTAATAGTTATTTTACACCGGAAAACCAAGTAGCATAGAATAATATAGTTAATATGGAAGAGGAAATTGGCCTCAGTATGAATATTAGTCATTATTTCAGCCGAAAGACGTCCACTGCTGGACCAAGGCCTCTCCCAGGCACCTCCACTTCGACCGGTTCTGTGCTTATCGCATCCAACGGGTTCCTGCGGCCTTCGCAAGGTCGTCGGACCACCTCGAGGGAGGCCTTCCAACGCTATGTCTTCCGGTACGCGGTCGCCACTCCATAACCTTTCGGCCCCATCGGCCATCTGTTCTGCGAGCTGTTATGAATATTAGTAGAACGACAAAATATAATTGCCTACTCTGCTCTCTGTCTTTGTCTTGAACAACCTAAAAGTCATAACGTCGCATTTTTATCTTCACGTTTGGATGTACCATCGTGGTAAAAGGATTGATCAGCTAAAGAAACAAAAGAAGACAGAAAATACATTTATTTAGCACAAACTAAAAGACAGACAGAACACCAGAGACATACCTACATCAGATAAAAACAAATAAAAATCAGATAAAAAAAGTGTAAAGTTCGATGTAAGAAATTAGCAGGAAAGTGTGCCTCACAACTGCGCCAAAAAGGCCCAGTTCAGCAAAAATGCCAGGCAACTAGTGCCTGACGATGGTTTTCAACTGGACCTGATGTGTGAGGTGACGGAGCTAGACTCTGTATTAACGAGTGTAAGCTGTCCAGGGTGCGCCGAGGGTTTGCAATCGCAGTACGATTATAAGATCGTTGATCTGGGAGGCTCCTTTCATGTCCCAGTACGATTCATATGAACCCCGGTCTGGGAGACTCCTTTCATGATCCAGTGCGAGTGCGGTGCTCCTGAACAGGCTTCCCATCTGCTAGTTTCCCAAATGTCCATTCACCCGCTGTCACACCCTTGACGATCTGAACAACGCTTCTGACGACTCAATAAATGTGGCCATCTGCTCTATTTTACATTATTAAGTCATGTGTTGCTCACTATTATATAAATATTGAT
Source organism: Luperina nickerlii (assembly GCA_963855955.1). NCBI lineage: Eukaryota > Metazoa > Arthropoda > Insecta > Lepidoptera > Noctuidae > Luperina > Luperina nickerlii. The sequence continues at coordinate 5,799,355 of OY979664.1, forward strand.
TAATTAATTTGAGTTTTAAACGAGGTTTTTATTCAGCTCAACATCGCCATTAATACCTACTTGCGTGGGAGATATTGAAGCTAGCTAAAGTATTTATTAGCGATAACAATTACTTCGCTTTATATTGCTATATTTTACAAGTTTGTTATAATAGGTATACAGTTTGTTGGCATTTATCAAGTTATATCTACTATACATAACAATTTTGTTGCGGGGTGTTTAACTCGATGGTAAAGTATTCATTACAAGATGATTTACAGCTTCCCGTATGTCGAAAAAAATAATTAATCTCTTTATTTTCTACATTGTTGTTATAGCTTGTTTTTGCCTCTCGTGCTCTAAAAGTTCGTCTTTATTTTGTGAGTAGGCGACATAAAGTCACTTTTTATGCTATAGTGCATAAAGATTTTTTTTGTTTCTAAGACAGGTAGGTAATCAGGCCCGACAGTCACACGCACAATAAAACGTCGCAGATTAAAGTCGTTATTTTATTTCATTTGCTTTCATTTATATCACTTCCGTGTTTTCTATCGTTCATTTAATAGAACCAGATAAAATAGTTGCCATTTATTATTGAAAAACGCAAAGAAATGTTTTGAAGGCTTGGCAGTATAAAGTACTCAAGTCGAATGACATGTGTTGAAAATAAAAAATAAACTTTCAAAAAGTTTCGTGGCGGGTATTAGCTATTCTCTTCTTTGTAACATTTTTGAAAAGTAAAAATACTGTTATGTACTATACCTATGCCTGTTTCATTTTCTCGCAATCGAAGTGAAAAGCAGAGTGAACTATCCACCCTTGCCTGTGGCTCGGGTGGGTGGATATAAACGTCTCGGGATTAAATGGCTTCTTTTATGCACTAGTTGTACAATCTACTTTATTGATTAATCTTAACGCCTACAGTGTTACTTACGATACTTATTTCAATCAAGATTACGTCATCCTCACTATAAAAACCTCGACAAAACAAATGAACGTCGCAATTTGAACAAAAATACAGGATGTTTGGTAGCAGGACATACTTTTTTGAGGGATTGGGAATATAATTTGCTAGCACAAAATTGTTTTCTTTTTCTGGTTTATTATGAATTTATAAATTGAAATTTTTCGTTCCTTAATACAATATTACGACTTTAGAAGTAACCAAGTCATTTTCTAGAACCAATTGTACATGTGTAAACCAAATGTACATTACAGCTAACACCAAAAATTATTGCAGCTGCAACCACAAACAAAAAAGTTGTTACGATATCTATTTTTAAAGAAACATATTATTATCTCAATTACCTACCGTAACACTTAAGACCTGCTATGGGTGAAAACTAAGATAATAATATGACACATCCTATCCCTAGGAAAATTGTGTCGGTCCTTCTACCAAACACCCTGTACAGAGTCAATTCATTCTAATTATTTCGATTCTCCAATTCATTAAAGCGTTGATAAATCTGGAGATTCATTTAGCAAACATTAACCTCGACCAGACGTACAGATTTAGGAAACCCATCACAAATAAACTAATAGCAGTCTGTCTGTCTGGCTATTTACAGACTTACTAATAAGCGAGATCAAAACGATGACTGGGCTGAGGGCTCCGTTAGATCTTGTGACTGTAAGAATTATTGTTTGGGAGCTGTTTTAACTTTTAAGTGATAAAGTAACGAAGTTATGAAGACGTGATACAGATTTGAAAGAGAAGGGAGCTGAGTGATTTCTTTACTGTTGAGCTACGTAAAGACGGTGGTGGTAATAAGTGGTAATATCGGGATAAAATGTAGCCTATATGTTAATCCAGGGTATCAGCTACCTCCATACAAAGTTTTATCAAAATTGGTCCAGCCGTTTGAGCGTAAAGAAGTAATAAACATATAAACACACACACACACAAACTTTCGCTTTTATAATATTAGTGTGATTACGCATTTTCTCTTGCTTCTCCTTAACAATACGATAAGTGTCCAAATAATATGATTCACCTGTCAAAGGGTTCCCATTGTTTCACAAATATATGAAGACTTAATGTCACTGACAGGTACTAATATGACTGTGAGAGCTACCCACAATTATACAACGAGTGACAACAGTTTCACTCGTGCGAACCGCTGGTGAAATTATTCTACCACCAATTTAATATGACCTGTGGCTGGATTAAGAACTAAAATAAATGTTCCAAGTTTGAAGTAAGTTTGAGCTTCGCCAAGACAAACAGCGCCACTATGAAGTGTCAACATATACTGGCCTATCAGTTCCAGAAGGCCCAACAAAGTATATTATTATGTGAAGTCGCTAATTTGCTTTACATAGAAGGCGAAGACATGGCTAATAAATAAATGCAGTCACGCGAAGCATAGAGCTCAACACTGGAGTTAAAACTTCACGATTTGTTTGCTGCAATCTCATTATTAAAAAAATAACATGCAATACTTTTTCCTAAACATTCAAGTTAGTATCGTATGTTTACAAACAAGAGCAACGCACGTGGTGTCCATGTGTTGAATGGCCGAATGTATTGAAAGTATCGCCAATCGTCGATAATGGTCGCCCGATCGGAAAGTACTAGGGTGGCATGAACGGCAGGTAGTGTACTGAACCGATCGATACTCCAATATGTCTATGTGTAGATAGCCCGCACACAAGTAGGGTGCATTGTGTGCGTGAACTGTGAACGATTCTCTTCTCTTTCACGAATGGATTCGGACTCGACTTTTCTTCTCCCCGCTTCGAATAAATAAACGCGGGTTATTTTTCAATCTGCTCCTGCAAAAGATTGCAGTGCAACAATAACTCAATTTTCTGTATTTTTTTTAGTGAATGCTTTAGCATTTCTAGCTTGCAGTGCAACAACACAGTTTTCTGTATTGTTTTCTAGTGAATATTCATTACGTATGTCTATTTGCATAAAACCTTTTTAGATTGACGTTTATAAAATGCACATCTCACTGGCTACTTTCGGGAAAAAACCCATGAGATGCCATAAAAGTTTTTCTTTTTATTCATTTACTTTTCATATCAGTTAATGGCTTTATGTATTATTTTGTGTAATTTTGACCAGTGTTTTTCTAATAGTTCTACAACACAACCTTTTTATTCATTGTTTGAAACATTTTTTTTTAAAGTTGCTTGCTTATATAAGTAATCAGAAATGTGCAAAAACTGAATTATGTTTTTGAATTTTTTAATTCTTATTATCACATAAATATTAACTCTGTCTTAGAATTTGGAAATAACTAAAATTGTTTGGTTACTAAACGTAACGTAAGGTATTAAAAAGATAAATATGACAATTTTGGTAACGGTGATTGTCGTCCTTTATACATATCATCATCTGCCTACCTAGACTTTTACCAACTATGTTGGGGTTGGCTTCCAGTCTAACCGGATGCAGCTGAGTACCAGTATTTTACATGGAGCGACTGCCTCGAAGACGAGAGCTGGCCCATATTGCAATAAAAAAATTTTGGTGTCGGCGCAACACGTTATTCTACCATTCTACCCTGTTAACTGTCACGCTATCATTCACTCCCTATTCTACCATAATATATAATTTCTCACACAATGAGGGTTTTCGTGAAAATTTACGACACCAGTTGGCACCACTGTGACAAGAGGTCTTCCAATATAAAATATATGATGACGTTCATCATTCGATTCATTCATTCGTTCACCATTCAGTCATGACTAAAGAAAATATAGGCTCTTTGACAGATGCCTGGACCTGAAGTGTCAGTGCTGCCACCTAGCGAACGTCATTTCAGAAAACCCTCATTCTATCAATATTTTCTTTGGCTTTCCTCTCCCCCTCCAGCACCAACTTACTTGATGTAAGTAAATATTTCATCTTTAGCTTTAACCTGCGGGTTATTGCGTAACACACAAGCAGCAGCAACGGCTTTCATTTTTACAGTTCAACAACATACATTGCGTTATTCACGTTGGTGAGCAGACAAATTTTTCGAACATATGAAATAATGGATTCGCAATATCTTTCAAAATGATTAAGATTGTAATTGATAGTGTGTTACGCAATTAGGGTGCTGAGCATTAAAACTTTCTATCAGAATGTTTCCACGTCTAGCTTACACTGCAAAGTAATTGTAATGTTAGTCCATTATTGATCTTTAAGTTACATAATTAGCTATTTTCGGTATATATCGGCAGATAGGTACATATTTCCAACAAATCCATTCTCTATTAGATCATAGAGATAGGAGATATTAGATACTAGCGACCCGCCCCTGCTTCGCACGGTTTTTACGACTTGACAGAACATCGAGATTTCTGTACTGTACTATATATCTTACGTTTATTATTAATGTTTTACACAATAACCTTCCGGAATAAATTCTATAAATTATGGTAAAAACCTGGTGTGTGGCTGTGTCATGGACACGGCCGTGTGTTGTACAGCCAGCACATCAAGCTACTACAATCTGTCAAATTTCTTTAATAGATTTTCAACTTTATCGCAAAAGTAGTTCAAAGTTGATTGGGAAAATTTGACAGTTTCGGGTAGATTGATGTGCTGGCGTCTGTACGTGGATACGTTTACGTAACGGGGTTGATCCGCTCGGCTGCATTCATTCTTTTACATTCCCTGCACTGCTTGACTCGGTCATATTCATATTAATTAATTAATATTACTTACCCTTAGTTAATAACTTATTGTTGTACTAACCATTGAACCTATGTTGTCAAGTTAAATAAATAAATTATTATTATTACATGGAGTTTTACTGGTACCATTCGATTGCTCTTGAGAAGCCTTTTCCAACTGTATACGATCTCTGTATTTGGATTTGGCTTTTTGACGCGTATAGGCCGATATTATATGTTTTTGATATAATTTTTCTTTTTATGTAATTGTAACACAATATATTCATTGTCATTATTTTACACTAATGGCTTATATACATTCGATTGATTTTGACGAGAGCTGACGATTGAAACTTAAACGAACGTCGTAGCTTTATCGAGTCAAAAATTAGATAGGTATAAGTGGAAATCTCGATACGCAGCAAAATGACATCAAAATGGCAGCGCTTCCCCCTCCACCGCGCGCGATGCTTCAGAGTCCTCAATTGTCGTAATGAATTCTTTGATCCTATTGCTATCCAATGGTTTAATTGAATTTAGGATGGAGATGATAGATATGAAGCTGCAACACCAAACTGTATCCCCCGATTTTGTATCATTGGTTTTTTGACTTGCTTCCCACTATGGAAGTAAGAAACGTATTCACGTCAAAAATATCGTGAGGAAACTGGCATATCCTAGAACAAATCTAAGAAATGTAACATCTACCAACCGGCACTGGGCCCGCGTGGTAGATTACGGCCCCCTCCATCCCACCGAGAGGAGGTCTGTGTCCCAACAGTGGGAACATTATAGGCTGAACATGCTGTTATGCTGTATGGTAAAAACCGCATGGAAATCCGTGGCGCAGTTTAGAAGAACAACGCGGTTACACAGACAGACACAAAAATCGACTTTAAGGTATAAAAAAAAATATCTACTTAAGTACTTTTTGTGGTTACTTGGTACTTTATGATCAGATTGATCGATCAAATAGTTTACTCGGTGCTCAACAAAGATTTTAAACTATGATTGTTATTGAAAGTTCACTTTACAAGATGGATGGGAGCAAAAAGGCAAGTTTTATTATCTTTTGATTACGACTTATTGCAAGACGGTAATGTATTGAGGAAGGAAAGTCGTCGACGTAATTTGAATTAGGAAATAGTGTTCTTTTTTAATACCTATATTTTTGTTTAGTTGTGCAAGATTTTACATCTTCATAATTTCTTAAAAAAGTAATGTTACGTACAAACAAACAATTATGTTGGTATAGTAGGTACCTACATACTTTTATGTATTTATTTATTTTAGGATCTCCAACAAAAGATATACACTAAACATTACATAATTGTATATGGACGACAAAGTATTTGGTAGGTGTACTCCTTCACTTACAGGAGACCACAGCATGCACAATAAATTCTGTAAAATATTAGAACATAGAATAATAAAATACCTAACAAAACATAAAAAAAAACAAAAATAAAAAAAAAAACATTTACAATACCTAACAATATTTTTTTAAGACATTTCATATATTTATCGAGAGATAAAAAAAGTAAAAAAAGCCGGCCAAATGCGGGTCGGACAAGGCACGAGGGGTTCCGTACCACCGTACAATTATTTTATTTTTTGTTGTTATAGCGGCAATAATAGAAATAGGTACATACTGTGAAACTGTCTACCTATTACGGTTCATGAGGTACAGCCCGCAGACAGACAGGCGCACGACCGGACAATTATGATTTGCTTCTTTTGATAATTATTTTTATTCTTTGTATAAAGTACAAAAAAAGGTATAGGTCGATGTGCAATATTTATCGCCGGGTACCATACATAAGTAGTTTTCTTTATAAACTAGGTACCTATGTACCTTCCTACCTTTATAAAATAGATACTTTACGGTAATTTATTTACTTAAGTAGTCCCTCCCTTAAACCAAGGTACTTTACTGAACTGTACTTTGCTGAAAACTTTACTGCGAGATGATGGTAATAATTTTGTCTTGTTGCCAATTGGTCGTTTTTCATTCAACATGAGCGATGATGATAAACATTCAACCTTCTCTCGCTACCAGTAAACAACCGGATCCGCATTGCAAACTGCACGTTGCGGGCACAGATGGTGCGCAAACGAAGTGGACACCCAGCTTCAGTTTATCGTCGATTAGCTTGTTTTGTTTTTAACAGATTACCTAGATGCTTGACACGGTTGGCGCAGTGCCTGAGAGTTTGCATTGTGCGAGTTGTGCGCTACGGGTCACGTATTCGAATACCGCTCGGCACAAATACTTGTGTGACGAACAGAAACTGTTGTCCGACAACACATAAACGAACCCTAGATACAGGATATTTTAGTAGTGGTACAGTTAAAAAATCGAAAAAAAAGCCCAACTGCATAAAAAGCGAACTAAAAAGGTCGGAATCAAATTATGAAAAAAAAAATTTATCATGCTCCTGAATTTTTTTTTAATAAAGTAAATTTATTCTAAACATGCAATCGGAGGCTACCTATGAATTATGAAATTTGCAAACTAACTGACCAAAAACACATAAAAATAATGCAGAATGTCATTAAAATAATCAAAAGTTAGTTACCAGCTATACATACGGCCGTTACATAGCATAATCAGCCTATTATAAAGTATGATGGGGTAAGATCGGCACTGGTATAAGACCGTATGAATCAAATTCTCACCTAATGAATAAATATACCAGTAATAAACATTGGTGTTCTCCATCATTACTTGTATTCTGCTACTACGAAGATCGGGGGCATAAAAGGCCACATTGGCAGAATCATAAAAGGATAAAATTATGAATTATAATATGGCGAAGACAGTCCGTGTTTTCCTTTTTTTCGCAGCACTAAGTAGGTATAATCAAAGATATTGGATTTGGATTGGATTGATTGGTATTTTAGCACAGACAAAAAAAATAACTGAAAAATCCTTTCCAATGGGATTTGATATGTATAACTTAACAGTTAACTGTCGATTATGATTCATAATGTTATCCTTTTATGATTCTGCCAAAGTGACCTTTTTAGGCCCCCAGAGCAAAATTTAATTTTGCAGGCAAAGAATTTGATTCCTACGGTCTTACCCCAGCAACGATCTTACCCCAACATACCTTAATGCTCCCAATGCTGGGATATAGGCCTCCTCTCTTCGAGTCTTTGAGATGGAATGCAATAAGTGCTGTAGGTAATCTACTACGCGGGTCCAGCGCGGGTTGTTATCTAGATATATGTCTTCGAATTTTTGGTTCTAGCACATGCCGGTTTCCTCACTATGTTTTCTTTCACCGTTTTAAGTGCAGTGGTGATGAAATTAGTTACACAAAGTAAAGTGCCTGCCTGGGTTCGAACCCATGACCTACAACACATAAGTCGGGGCCGACACCATTGGGCACCACTGCTCCCGTTAGGTACTACATAGACAGGCCGATTTCAAATCTATTTTAAGTAACAATTAATAGTTAGAAATATTTATAGTTCAGTTACTAAGCAACCCCCCAATAATTCTCGCACGAATAGAGTATACCACCCAGAACGACTTCCGTTCACACGACCATAGCGAAGGGAAACAGTATGTTCAGCGCAAGCGCACCTGCCCCTACTTTTTACGTAAACACGCAAAAACACACGCCACAAGAGTGCACAAGTTATTCTCACGCGAATAAAGGTCAAACACTTTGATAAATTAAAGGTTTGGTGTTATTTTTTTTTAATTATGTACATAGGTATGTATTTTCGGTGTTTTTATTGCATCAGTTTTAAGATCACAATGAGTTTTTTTTAGTCCATGAGCTTCAGTATCTCTGTTTGATTATCTTGTTGCCAATGTCATTCGGTAAGAGCGCCGAGCGGTGCTAGTTGCCACACGATATCATGACTAAAGTTGAGATGTCGAATCATGTAAGTAACTATATCTATCAGGTATCTGCCGCACCACCACTTGGTTATTAGAAGGGTAAGCAGGAAAACGCACAGGGACTTACTATCTTAGGTATATTACGAAGTTCGAAAAGTCCTAACAAAAGCTAGACATTTGCAAACAGGCCAGATATTTTACTTTTTAATACCTATTTCGACTAAAATTCCGGACAGATGACAAGGCCAGACAAAGTACAGACGTGGGGCCAATAAGCCGGATATGTCCGGACAAATCCGGACGAACGGTAACCTTAGTCCCACCTCACCATCCCTTCTTTTGCAACGCGGGGTGACACGGTTTATTAATTTTCCAGTAACACGGCAGTCTTTAATAATACCTATTCACAAAACATAATAAACATTGTTTTACGCCAATTTTCGTAAGCGGAAACCATAGTAGTAAGTTCTTCCGTAATAAAACGAAAGTGCTCGCTTCTTGGCACCATTCGTTCCATATCGTAGACGCAGGCGCACATGAATATTAAAGTGACAAAATACATTATAACTACACGCATATTTTCATTTATGAGAGTTTAATTATTTTGTTTAGCGTGTCTAAAATTCTGACTGACTCATCGATCTAGTGGTTTCAAGCCTTGGCGGGATTCGATTCCCAGCTCGGGTTAAAATTTAGGTACACAACACACACTTTTATAAGTTTATAACCCATTGTTGTGCTGTACCCTTTAGTCACCAATGCAAAACGGCAGGCATTCCTGAAAAGTATGGCTCTAAGCTACGTCTGTTTGTTATTCATCATCCTCCTGCCCATCCCAAAACAAAGCATCGATATGTGGAAAAGTATAGCAGTGACATCTAGTTATCATTAACATTACTAATCGTTTTGCTACTCGACGCTAGATGTCACTATAAATTCTATTCGACAATAGATGGCACTGTTTTGAGAAAGTTCATCTGAACTTATCTAAACTATGAATGTGGACAATCTTCCACCGGTGTGGGTAGCTCTTCATTTCAGGAAAATATGTTAAAACTCTGTGGAATAATATCCCATCAAACGATCGCCTCCTAGAAGCAGTTTTCTTGCCTGTAAGCGCTCAACGGGTTTCACGATTATGTATAACATCGTATCGAGTGTATTTTTTTATAAACAATCGCTGGTTCAACATTTGTCGGGTTACATCAAATAAAACAAAAGCAATCTTTGTAAAATGTTTATTTTCATAAATGACAGACTAAAACAACATTTCTCAGCGATTACAACTCACTCTAACTTTGCATCATTATCTAATGATATTGGCGTTATTTATAAAGCTGTTATTTTTATGCATCTACATCACTATTCGAACATAATCATCTACAACATTGCTAAGCAGCTGTTTATACGTACAGAGAAGTTATGGCGAAGAAAAGTCGACGACAAACTTTATTTTTTCAAATACATATTTTTGCTCCATTTTTTATGTTTGCCTTCAACTTGAACTAAATTATCACAAAGTTTATCTAAAGATAATTTGTAGCTATAAATAAAACATTGAAGTTCTTAGTTTCTTACTGCAAAGCAAAGTATCGAATCCATAAATAAAATAATGACTTTTTTCATAATAAAGCAATCAAATATATATTAAATATTAATTGAATAGGTATTAGATGTATTAATTATATAATTTATATCATATTTTCCGAGTTTTTATAAATACTTTTTTATAATAATAAAAATAGAGATCAAAATAAGTTCTGTACAATACTTGAACGAGGCAACTCTAGATTGTAGTTAAATCCTTTATATCCGAACGAAATATATAATCGGGTAGTATTATACAACATGGCATAGATGACGACAACTTTAATACATTTTTGCTAATACTTCGCGAACTAATAACGAACTACATTATAGGGGCACAGGAGTTGCTTTTGTTTGAATGTCTTTAGAAGAACTGCTATATGCCCAAAGTTCAAAATCCTACAGTAACATCATCATACATGGTAGGTATCTAGCCAGAGAAGGTTGGACTGTATCGAGGAAGGTTATCTTAGCTGTAACCGTTTTTGACTAACTGGCTTGACACAGCAGTCTGGGGCACTAATATGAATTATTAATCCCATCATTATTCCACTGCAAAAAAAGAGATGGTGCTATCGGCCTTCTATAGCTCCGTCTGTTCTCACACTAGAAAAATGGTGGCATTAATACTTCGTAATACGGCCCTGTACTTGTCAACCGCCCGTCATTCCATACAAAACAACAGAACTCTAAAACAAATGCACATCATCATTAAAGTTCTCCTACACGTTCAATAATGCACATGTCAGGGAAGGTCGACTTGAATCCTTTTACAATCAATCATAAGAATACTTTGTAGGCTTCAACATTTTGGAACAACACACCAAAACAAAACTGCAACACAGCAACAAAAATACATATAACGGACACCAAAATATTATTGTCAATCAAATGATATACGCTGCGTTATAATATCTTCGAAAAGCCTTAACAGCTAGCATTAAAAGTATGAGTAAACAATACATTTTCATAAGATAACTACAGGTACCGATTAGGAAATAACACATTTGGGGAAACATTAACGAAAATGCTTCTGTTGATTCGACTGCAGCCATTAGAATGTCTCATTATTCTAGTAGACATCTGATAAAAACTCTAGTGTTATTGTATAAATATCACTCTGTATTAAGAGCGTGTATACAGAAAGTGGGCAACGTCGCAAATAGCTGTCAAATATTTCGCTGTTTAGATTAATTTGTCAATATTACTGTATGAAAATAAGAAATATGGCTAACTAATGAACTAGAATATTGATTATGAAATGCAATAATTAATATCGTAACACCGAATATTTAGTTTTAGATGTAAAAAAGTATTTGGAAACTTTACAAATGCCTTTTTTACACCTAAAACGGTTACAACATCAAATTCAGTGTTTTAATTGCAATTCATTATTAATATTCTAGTTCATTAGTTAGCCATATATCTTATTTTCATAGAGTAATATTGACAAATTAATCAAAACAGGGAAATATTTGACAGCTGTTTGCGACGTTGCCCACTTTCTGTATACGCGCTCTTAATTACTGTTCGAGTTATGAAACCGCTGAGTAATTGCGTGACACACTAACAATTATTGCAATGCCTTTCATTTTGACAGTTCGACAACATTCATTGCGTTATTAACGTTGTCAAGCCGACGAATTCTTCAAACATATAAAGCAATAGATTAATCAAGATCCTTCAGATTGTGATAGAAAGTGTGTTACGGAATTGAGGTGCTGCGATTATTTCCTTTAAATACGTCACGAAATGTATGTACAGACGCCAGCACATCAACTTACTACAATCTGTCAAATTTCTTTAATAGATTTTCAACTTTATCCCTAAAGCATAAGGTTCAAAGTTGATTGGGAAAATTTGACATTTTCGGGTAGCTTGATGTGCTGGCGTCTGTACAGAATATCACTACATCAATGAAATATTTCCCCACTTCTTGTTAGTACACAAACGTATCGAGCATTAATACCATAGAGTCGAAAGAATATCAGCATAAAGTGTTATTTGATATCTTTTAACTAATACATTAAACTTCCAACGAACATAACATTAGTTAATTAACTTTTAAAAATAAGCACTGTGATATTTTCATTTTATTACTATTTAAATAAACAGGTAACATTATGTACACATCATTTTAAATACTTACTTACTGATGACACAGGAATGTCTTTAAAATTGTTTAGGGTGCGTTTTTATTTGTTTTTTTTTTATGAATTTCTAACATTTTGAGTTTATAAATGTAAAGGGAAACAGATATATGGTTTCTTTAGTGTAAATTGAGCTTTAAGGGGGATGCCCTAAGGAACCCTGCGAAATTCATATTTTCTTACGTTTTTTGCAGTTTGCAGGTCAGTATCAGGTTGTATGTTGATTAAAATATGATTCGCGACCGTAAAAAATATGACTTTAAGAATTATAAGCATTAGAATCAGCGAAAATCTGAAATCAGCGCTGGGGCTAAGTCTTGCATAGGATCGCAGCATAATGCTGAGCGATAGCCTTTTTGCGTGCATTTTTTGCGTCATTTTTACCACAAATAAATTTATTTTCTTTCTTTCAATACAATTCCTTGAGTCAGAATTGGCCTAAAATGTCAAGATATCATGAAATAGTCATTCAATAGGATAATATGAACTTAGATAGTTGTATTGATGATTTTTATGATTATAATTCTATAAATAAATATATGTTACGGCCGTGAATCATATTTAGATCAACATACAACTTGATACTGACCTGCAAATTGCAAAAACGTAAGAACATTTTAATTTCGCTGGCTACCCTGACGCTTTCGCCTTAAATTATTCAGAGTATCATCAATAATATTAGATACTGTGTCAATAATTCTGTCTACGTTTAAAATACACTTAATTTCATAATAATAATGAAAATTTAAATTGTACAAATATATTTCGAGAGAACATAAAAACTTTCGTTTCAACATTTAGGTACACAACTATTAATTCTATGGCAGTTAAAGTTTTTATTGTGATGGACATGTTGCACAGTGTTATAAGGACAAAGCAATATTCGTTTATTGGTTCTACGCAAAACTAATTCAAATATACACTGTATTTGTATATATTTATACAGTGTTTGTTGCTACTGGAATTTAAATTATAATTTCGTTTTTCAATAAATATTTTTTCAACCGCTTCTCGAAACTTTTACAATTTCCTATAAGCGAAAAACTTACAAAGCATTTTTTTATTCATGTTTATAATATGGTTTTATAAAATACATCATAATATACTCTTTCACTTATAAATAATCGAATTACATCGTAAACAATTATTACACCTTTATTTTCACTATAATTTCTAATACGTTCAGTTACCCTATGACAATTAAAAGCTACGATATTAACGAAAATAATTATTAATTAACGGTAAATTAAATTAATTTATATATTCATAAGAAAATATAATGACAACCAAAATGAAACAAATAATATTATTATAATATCGATCACTTCTTCCGGTCCCTCAAATGCTGCTCGCTTCAATGTTAACTACGCAACCATAACCATTTATCTTGAAATCGCTTTGATAAATTTTCATAACATCTTGCACTATACTTGAAAACAGTATCTAAGACTATTAACATGTATTGCCACTTAATCAATTATTTACTTTAGCGTTATGTAGTCTAAGTTGATTTTTGATTGCAAAAGGCGCTAAATATTTTTTTGTTTGCAATGAATTTTGAACATTGTCATCTGTGACATTGAGTGTGTGTTCGCAAAATGATTTAAGATGCAGATTCGACAGTATTTCTATAGAAGTATCGAATTTAGTCTATGAATAAAAATGAAACTGTTTCTGGCAGTACATTAAATATAAATTCTCGCCTTTTGCAGATGTCTACTATACAAGAATGGACCTATTATGGACTATACTTGCTTATTCTTGAATCAGTCAGGGCCTCAGGGGTTTACTCTCTGAGTCCGTCAAGAAAGATACGGGCCCGTCGGAAAGAAGTTATTCCGTCAAAACAAGTGACAAATTAAATTTTTCGGACATCGAGAGAAGGGGCAGCTGTCAAATCGTGTATTCGATTCGATATTTTTTTGACGTTCAACAGCGCCTTTTATGTGCCTGTCCATACTAATATTATAAATGCGAAAGTGTGTCTGTCTGTTACCTCTTAACGCTTAAACCGCTGAACCGATTTTGATGAAATTTGGTATAGAGATAGTTTGAATCTCGGGAAAGGACATAGGATAGGTTTATCCCCATATTTCCACGGGATCGAAACTTATGCGGGTGACACCGCGGGGCGCAGCTAGTATGAAATAAATAATTTCATTTTCACTTTGTACGAACTAAGAATGAATGACATTCTTAGTCACTAATCTTGGCCCCGAACTAATCTTGTGTCCGTAAAACGAAATAGGAAACACCTGTCAATTCCGCTGAAGACTTCGTGCTTAGGGTGTAGATCCCCTGCATTCAGTAAATTGTTTATGAATAAGCAGCAAGTAATCCCAGAAACAAAACCAGTTACAACCTAGTTAACTGTGATAATAATATATTGTCAGTCAACTTTGTTCTGATAATATGTAATAAATATTTTTGAGATGAACTATGGAAAAGAGAGTAGCTAGATATGTGCCAAATACTGAAAATTCTCAATAAATATATAGGGCGTTTGGAAGTTGGATACAAAAAGCCTTAAAGGGGGTGATAGTTGACATCATTTAGAGCATTTTGGGCCATACATGTCTTAGACGAAGTATGTTTTTTTTTCACTTAAAGTTGGTATGTTATTTTTGACTAAATGTTTATAGTTAAAAATAAAAAAAAACATACTACGTCTAAGAACGTCCTACAACTACTGATATACCTTGTTCAATTATAGGCGAGGACTCTGGCACCCTAAACACAAGTTAAATCTTACTTTGGGTGCCAGAGTTCATCGAAATCACTCTATCCCTTAGTTGTAACGCTGCATAGTGTTTAGATAAGTGTTTTTGTACAACTAAAGTTAATAAAGAAACTTTTCATTCATTTTATTTTTTAAGACATGTATGGCTCAAAATGCTGTAAATGGTGTCAACTATCACTCCCTTAAAGTTTTGCACTCAGCTTCCAAACACCTTGTATATTGCCTACAATATTACTTAACCTAAACCGGAAGGCACTCACTGTAACGTGAATTTTGTCGAATAACGATTTTTATATGGGGCTTGGCATACCTACCTGTCCGCCATTTTTTTTTAATTGCGGCCACGCATGAATATTATATGAATCGATAGCTAACATCTATGCAAACAGAAAACTTAACAGGGCCAAAACCGTAAAGCGTCATCCGAGACATTTTGAAAATAAAATCAAAATGGCGGGCAGGTAAAGCTTATAATTTCAGTATATTTTTTAATCAATTCTACTGGCTATTATTTACTGCGAACAAAATTGAACTTTGCATAAATGCAATCAAATAATGAAAATTATATCAAAATTGAGGGATATCAATACATAAATATGTGCTAATTAATATCAAAATGGATGATTATACATTCCCTTCGAATAAGAGATTCATAAACTATTAATTTAATCAATGGAATGGTGCGAACTCAATGTGTCGTGTCTATTGGAGTACATACTGGCATCATAAGCAACCAATACATCTAGAATACTATGCAATCGGTAAACAGTACAGCGTAGTATCCCGACATCGACGTGCAACTCGTTACCATGGATTCAAGTACATGATTCCGAATCAGCACCCATGCGATGTTTTTTAATAACACGGCGAATAATTTCAACGTCCCCTGACGTTGAAATTATTCGCCGGTTATTTAAAAAAAAAATATGTCAGTAGCAATGAATTTCATTTTGACAGTTCAAAAGCATTCATTGCGTTATTTATGCTGTTGAGCAGACATATTTTTCAAGCATATGAAGCAATGGATTAGCAATATCCTTCAAAATGATAATGTGTTACGCAAATAGAGTGCAGTTCTATACATTTTGATCGTGTAGGTATTGCTCTATGAAACAGCAGATTTTTTTTTTTTTATTAACCGATGAAAGTTTAGAATCATGTGCTGAATTCATGGTAAGAGTTTGCGCGTCGATATCCCCTGACCCTGTATAATGTGCTCGATTATATTAGATTATGACTAGTGTTACGGTTATGTGCACTTGTACACGCGGCGCCACAAGTTTCGTATAGATATCTTGCTAAGCAACTTGCGCTGCAAACTGTACACTCGTAGCGTCCGTGTCAACATACGTTTCCTTTTACAAACTCTTCCACACCGAAATAATACGAAACATAATATAATGATCATTTCGTTCATAATATCGTACTAACCGGAGTGTGTGAGCGGTAGGGTCAACCCATCGAGAGATTTTTCACGATCGTGACGTCATGGCTTCTCCGATTGATTTCCTTCGCCTCTTTGGTGAGGTTGGATTCGACGAGCATGGAGTGTCGTTTCGTTGCGTTGTGGTCTTTCTTCCTCCGAACGACGTCGGGGCTGTAAGGTTCTGAATCGCGACGGTGAATGGGCGCGTGGCTGTGCCCCTGGCTGCCTGAGAATGAGCCTTGTCTGTGTAGCGGCGTTGGTGGTTGGTCTGGGTTTGTGTTTGGTAGATACGTCTGGAACGACGGTCGGTTCTGCGCAGCCTCCATGATGGAACCTTTTTGAAATAACATTAAATGTCAGTTTTTTACAAGTTTTTCTTATGTTACTTTGATTCTAGAAATAGCCTCTAACTTTGTAGTTTTCCATAAACACGTGAAGAGAGAAAAAGACACAGTTTACCCTAGCATACCACAAGAAAGGACAGAAATAACAGAGAAAAGGAGTTAGTTAACACATAAGAAAAGACACAGACAAAAAAACATACCATCACCAACACACACATTTCTACAGTTCCCATTCCTTATGTGAGTTTTTTTTTTTCTAATATTAGTAGCATAATGAGATGTCCATGCACCCTTAGATGTGTGTACAAGTATGAAAATTATAAATTTATTGTAAACATGGGACTTGAAACATAACTAGAAAAACCCACTTTGGGTTTAATATATAGTAATAAAAGTGCGCAGTGCTGCACACCCTCACCCTAATTCAAGTTAAACAAATATCAACTTTATTTCAATGATGATTAAGAAGATTTCGGAGTGACTAGCACTATTGAAAAAGTTATAAAAATTATTGAAGTTGTAGCGTAAACTGAATTTTATTGTGTAGGAATTAAAGTAATTTTTCCATTAATTCACATTTGTTTACATTTTTGGAAAGTAAATCGCTAACGCAGATTAGGTACACCTCTGCCTAACGCTTCGGGGATTACAGGCATGATCATCATTCGCCTGCTTTTTCCCAACTGCGTTGGGGTCGGCTTCCAGTCTAACCGGATGCAGCTGAGTACCAGTATTTTACATGGAGCGACTCCCTATCTGACCTCCACAACCCAGTTACTGGGTAATACGAAACCCCTTGGTAAGACTGGTTGCTAGTCTTTCGGACTTCTGACGACCCGTAACGACTGTCAAAGATCCACGAATGACAGCCGGGACCAACGGCTTAACGTGCTTTCCGAGGCACGGAGGAGTCTTGGTGTGTAAAGATGGTCACCCACCCGCGGACCAACCGAGGCAAGCGTAGCTTAACCTGATCGATCGACCCGTGCGGTATTATTACATAGCCACAAAGTCCTCGGATTACAGGCATGAATGATGTTATATAATTATTATCTATTTCATCTATATTTGTTTTCGAAAGTCAATCTTGGTCCGAGTAGCACCAGAGATCAAAATGAGTAATGCGGCCATTTTGCTCTACAAAATAGTGTGTTTAAAACAAATGAATTTAGGAGAAAAATCCTAGAGATTTTATAGCGAAAGCTGTCAGTGCGACATTGACTTTTTTTTTCCTTCCGGGGTGGAAAATCCTCATGGATAACTCCGCCCTGGGGCGGGGGGAGGGGTCAGACTCTTACTGACTAAAAACCACCTCGCTGTTCCCTTCCCACCCTTGGACCCCGGATCATGGGAACTTGTACGCCTTCCAAGATCCCCGGCTGGACCGTAGGGGACCAAAGCCAACGCTTTGGTCGGTAATCGATGAACAAGATGTACTACTAGCTTAGTTCTATCTCTCACTACAACAATAAGCGGTACATAAGCACATAAATTATATAGGTAACTAAAATCACCTCAAAACTGGTAACTTGGTATTTCTGGTTAATGACCTACAATGAAGCAAAACAAACAATATTTTTACAAATTCTTGGACACGTCGTTACAGAGATGTAAGTAGGAAAAATCTAATAGAAAAAATGTATTAGAACTACGGAAAATTAATTGAAAAACAGTCAGTCTAAAGGTCATAGCACACATCAACTCGGAAAGGGATCGTCACCGTATCGCCTTTCGCTTCGACGTCAAACAGGCGTCAACCTAACGTAAGCGCGTAACCAAAGCGGATCAGAGCTCCGATACATCGATTCGGCTTCGGCTAGGCGGCGTCGCGCTTACGGCTCGCCGACCGCCGATTGATGATGCAGCAAGCAGGCCGGAGGGGTGAGAGGGTCAAGGGTGGACGAAGAGACGTAAGCTCGGTTACGAAGAGACGTAAGCGCGGGGACGACGAGCCGTAACGCACCGCACCGCGGTTCGTGAGCTTGGCCCGAGGCAAGGCGATAACGTTACGATTCCGATTAGTGTGCGTTGCAGAAGGGAGTTTCATAAAAAGAATACTGAACGGCTCGAGTTGATACGGTAACGATCCCTTTCCGATTTGATACGTGTGCTATGACCTTTAGGCCCTTAGTACACACACGTTTTTCTTGCCGTGAAAACTACGGTTTATTCGCCGTGTGTAGGCACGGTTGTCAGTGTTGTGTGGATCACTATGGAAACTTGTTGACGGACACGTTTTTTCTACGGCGCGGTTTATATAAAGAAACCGTGCCGTGTATGCAAGGCCTGATGCTGTTTCATTTTGGACTACCAATGTAATCTATGTAATTCTGTTTAGACTAAGACAAATATTTCAAAAACATACAAAATAATTGTACTGACGGCTGCTTTCATTGATTTTCTCCTTTTCTAACGTTGTGTTTCCCAATCACAGGAGTATTCTTAACTTAAACAGTAAATTAAATAAATAAAATGTAAATCCTACAGTATAATGCACTCTCGAACTCCTGAATCTAGCCACAGTGGATTTTCATGTAAAGTCTATTCAAATTTATGTTTCAAATTGACGTTATTTCAAGTTAAACATAATATCAACTTTATTTTAGTGGCAATTAAGTTGATTTCAACTAGCTAGACTAGCACTCTTGAAAAAGTTATACAAATGTTTAACTTTATTGTGGAAAATAAATCGCAAATGCAGATTAGGTAAGGAAACTTATTAGGAACTTTTTGTTACAAATGGTCACTCAAAAATCAACTTAGAATACATTTCACTGAAGTAGGTACTGATTAAATGGCGATGGAATGTAAATAATCTGATTTTATGAACACTGCTATAGGCTTCATTTTGGTGTCATCATTGTTCCGAATTTGTTTTCACGACCATTTTTACAAGAAAAGGGCAGGTTGGCTCGATTTAGGAGTCCGGGAGTATATCAAGTCGATAGTGAACATCTCTTTAACGAACTGTCCTAATAAAGCAACACAAACTCATTTGTATTGACATCAAAATAATAATTAGTGGTGTAAAAGCAATAAAATCGCGTATTATAACAAAGGAAATTGATAGTCTATTAAAAGCACTGTGTATATTACATGTTCAGTACTAAGTATTGTACAGTTGCTGCGCAAAAAATCGTAGTCGCGTCGAAACAGCTGAGATATACAGCGTAACAAAAGTATCTGGTGAGGAAACTTTGTAAAGAGGCCGTCTGCCTTCAAAGTAAGAGTGAACAGGCATCTTCTGGGCACGCTCGTTCTTTCATAGACCTCATACATTGCTTTCCATCAGGCGTGAACGAGGTCAAGAGCAGGCCCATAAGCAATAATTAAAAAAAAAAAGAAGAGGCACAGTGAAAGTAAAGCAGCAAGAAGTTGACTGTCTAACTCACATTGGCGCTGCTCTTGATATATAAAAATATTAGCGTTATTTCTCTAATACAAAATAAACTTTATTCAGATCTAAATAGGGTATATTTTGTATTAACAAATACGCCAAGGGCAGCATCACGGTGCATAATATACGTAGCATAAATTGTGTTCCTATTCTGTGGAGATTGATTAGTGCAAATATCATATTCCTTACCGAGCGTGCGCACTAGCCATGGCGCGACGGATTGCTTTTGATTGACGGCGGACTGCACTTCGTTGAGAGCCACTGTCAGTTGATGGCTCAGCTCCTGGGAAATAAACATTCAGTTAGATTAATCGCCAGTCTGCTTCTAATGTCCCAGTTATATGTTTCATTTGGGGTTTTACAGACCCAAAAAAAAAATTCATCGATGAAAATGTCAAACCCAGAATTTAACGACAATGCAAGAACGAATTTCACTTGTTGGTGCAGTTATGCAGGAGGCACACATTCCGGTTTTTTTTTGCAGTTGAATATACTTTTTTTTGTTTAATTTTGCAGAATCCATACTATAAGTAATATTACAAGTGCGAAAGTGTGTCCGTTTGTCTGTTACCTCTTCACGCTTAAACCGCTGAACCGATTTAGATGAAATTTAGAGATAGTTTGAGTCCTGGGAAAGGACATCGGATAGTTTTTATCCCGATATTCCCACGGGATCGACACTTATGCGGGTGAAACCGCGGGGCGCTGCTAGTATTATGTATGTAGTGCCTTTTAGTATGTTAAATTAATGTATTTGCTTTTTTTTCTGTCACCAAACCGGACAATAGTCTCGCCCAAATCATGTAACCAGTCGGTCGTGATTGTGCATTCGGCAGTCGCCAAATAGTTAATGGTAGGGAAATGGTTTCGAACTTCAAAAGATTACAAAGGTGCTGTGTTAAAATGTGTAATTAAGCATAATATCCCATCTATCTACAAAAGGCTGAGTAATGTTTTACCTGGTTGCTGCATTGCGCCTGCACATGTGCGAGTTTGACCTGCGCGAGCTCAAGTTCAAGGTCACGCACCCGTTGCCTTAGTCGGGCCTCCGTCTCGCTCGAGCCTTCCTTGTCATCGCCTTTTTGTTCTGTCTCTGCAAATAATTGTGGACTTTATAGAACAGGCAATACGGTTGATTTCTATTTATGCAGTAAAGATAAAACTTGAGGCTACAATTTTGACTTGTTTGTTTATTATCTACCTTCTTTATTATCCTTTTGTGCAAGTTTCAAACTGCAGCTTACACAGTCTTTAACATAGTCCTGCAACAAAAAATGAAACTTATTTACATACTCTGTAAGTAAGAAATTGTGTGTCATAAAAGTTTGTGTACGACTTTTTACCAGATATTTACAATAGAATAAAGTATAACTGACCTGCATGTTATGTAACTGTTTGTCAAGTCTTGCGCATATTTCGCGGTAATCTCGCGCTACTGCGGCATAGTGTGACGCTTCTTTATGACTCTCTTCCGATGACGAACGAGCCTGCGAACAATGATCAGAAATTAACGCCGTGAGGTTACGTACACCTCTTAAAAAAATCAACCTGTACATACTGGTATAACACACATAATCCTCATTCGCGATTTACTTGCCAAAACTATAAATAAATATGAGTTTATGGAAATATAACTTTAATTCCTACACAATAAAATTCAGTTTACGCTACAACTTCAAACATTTTTATAACTTTTTTAATAGTGCTAATGACTCTGAAATCAACTTAATTACCATTAAAATAAAGTTGATATTTGTTTAACTTGAAACAATATCAATTTGAAACAAGCTTGAATAGACTTTACATAAACACATGCCTACTCATGGGGGTAGGCAGAAACTACAGAACGCCACCTGCTAAGATATTTACATACTCCTTTTGCTTTAGCTGATAGAACTTAATTAATAATTATTTTTATACTTTGTCGTAATAAACATGCAAATCGATTTGTCCCTTACCTGTGTGAGTTGAGCTTCTAGCAACTCTTTCTCCTGTTGTAATTGTGTGTTGATATTTTTCAGCCTCTCAAGCTCCACGTTGATTTTCTCTTTTTCAGCGGATTCTGAAAGAAAATAACATGATCAGCCAAGCCATTAAATTTTCATTGGTGCTATTATAATAATATCCTCCTCTTGAATGACGTGTCTCAGTACGGCAGTTAGACCTGCTAAAGCTCACCTTTAATGAATTTCTCGTACTCCTGTTGATACTTGGGCAGTCGCTTCACTTTAATGCTGCATGCTAACTTCACGAGCTGACGGGACGACTCTTCAGCGCGACACTTCTTTGGTAACGTTACTCTGTGGACAAACAAAATTATGTATTACTGCATGAAGTACAGACGCCAGCACATCAAGCTACCCGAAACTGTCAAATTTTCCCAATCAACTGTGAACCTTATGCTTTAGCGATAAAGTTTAAAATCTATTAAAGAAATTTGACAGACTGTAGTAGCTTGATGTGCTGGCGTCTGTACATATATATTAGGAGTATAGTATTGCTGGGACACAGGCAAACTCCTAGTGAGAGGGAGTGGACCGTAATCTACGCGGGCTCTATGAGTGTCATAAGAATATATTAAACAAACATACTAGCATAATAAGCCTATAATGTTTCCACTGCTGGGAAACAGACCTCCTCTCTGTGAGAGGGAGTGGGCCGTAATCCACCACGCGGGCCCAGTGCAGCCTGGTAGATGTCACATGTCTTCGAATTTTTGATTCTAGGTCATACAGTTTTCCTCACGGTGTTTTTCTTCACTGTTTTGAGAGCAGTGGTAATGAAATAAATTACACAAAAGTAATGCGCCTGGCTGGGTTCGAACCTACGACCTACAACTCGTAAGTCGGGGCCGATACCACTGTGCTACCACTGCTCCTCACCATTTCTCTTTTAAATGATTCACGTGAATATCAAAGATACAAAAGAAAGATCTCTTCTATTCAAATACCATTACCTATATTTGCAACATATTTACGCCCTTCCGCGTTGGTCAAAGATGCGCTTTGCAACCAGTCTTACCATAGAGTGTATTCCCTGTAAATAACTCACCTAAAATACTTGAGTACACCTTCAAAATCGTGTGACAGCAGATCCTTGCGCGACCGGGACAGCAGCGCCAGCGCAACTTGGAACAGTGTGTCAATGCCTTGTAGCAGGAACACGTCCAGAATGTGATACACCTGAAATGAAATTATACTTTGTATCAAGTAAACGTACAAAATAATTAAACTCGATTATCTAAATGTACAGACGCCAGCACATCAACCTACCACAATCTGTCAGATTTTCCCAATCAACTTTGAACCTTATGCTTTAGCGATAAAGTTGAAAATCTATTGAAGAAATCTGACAGATTGTGGTAGGTTGATGTGCTGGCGTCCGTACAAGCTATGAATTAAAAAAAAATCTAATCTATCTTAAAAACAAGTAAATAACAGTGTCGTAGGTATGAGTAATTTAGGTAAATCTCGAATTGTAATTTTATAATCTGCAACGATTATAATGCAGTGTCTGCATCTCCGTGAAAACCACTGTGAATTTTTCGCATCCTTTTATTTCAATCTTCAAGACCCAAATATATATTGTAGAGCAGGATAACTTACCAGCGGCAAAGGGAAACGTGCAGTGAATACAGTGAGGAACCACTGAGAGGCGAACATGTGAGGCTCCACGCCTAACTCTTGGAAATGAACGCGCAGGTCTGTGAGTTGTTCCTGCAATACAAATATGTAGAATAAACATTTACTATGTACAGACGCCAGCACATCAAGCTAAAAGCATCTAATCGAAAAATGTGTCTACTGAACAACGTAAATAATGCAATGAATGTTGTTGAACTATCAAAATGAAACCCATTGCAACTGATAGTGTGTTACGCAATAATTACCTCGCTGTTCATATTGTACAGACGCCAGCACATCAAGCTACACCTAACTGTCAAATTTTCCCAATCAACTTTGAACCTTACGCTTATGCAATAAAGTTGAGAATCTATTAAAGAAATTTGACAGATTGAAGTAGCTTGATGTGCTGGAGTCTTTACTTCACAAGTTTGGACTATCAAAGGATGGTCTGTATACTGAAGACCAATTGCCCGTAATTAAAAACGTTCAAAATGTAGCCATAATCAGATTTCCGTGAGAATCAATGTCAAAAACTTGTCAGAAATGTAGGGAAGCTAGGGGATATTTTTGATATATTGAGACAGAGATCTGATGGGCAATTCTCGTAATTTTAAGAACATTCACAGTCTGATCTTAGTCTCAATCTGTCAAAAATACCTCTAATTTCTCTACATTTTGACAATTTTTTCACATTTGTTTGTCGCCGAGACGAGACTGCGACTAGATTTTGAACGTTTTAAATTACGAGAATTGGCCTTCAGACTGTGAACATTCTTAATATTACGGGAATTGCCCCTCTGAACTACTGATAGCCTGATCAAGTCTCTGATCTCTGAACTAGCTGTTAAAGCACGTGTTAGCTGTTTTGACAAACTGGTTGATCAACCAATAATTTTCTTGTATTGGTTCACATTTACACATGGTTTGTCTATGGATCGAATAGCCGATTTCCAATCTACAGTTTACAAACCCTTTTTTACATAGAGCACGAGCATATTTTACATCAATACACCATGTTTGATTGCCTTATAGTTAACTAGCTTCAGCCCGCGACTTTGTCCGCGTGAAATTTCACCCGCCCCCACCCCCATTCGCCCTCTTATGGGTGGAATTTCGAAATACTCATTCTTAGTGAATACCTACTCTTTACAAAGAACACACCCTTAAAATTTCATGTCTCTAGGACCAGCGGTTTAGGCTGTGCGTTGATATAGCAGTCAGTCAGGACTTAGAATTTTATATTTAGAGATTGGAATGATCGCTATAAAATAATTTACCTCCATTAATCTGTCGAGTTGATGCAACCTCATGTAGAGAGCTTCGAAGCCATCTTTGTACAGTTCACGTAATCCATATCCGTACATCAACCGTACTAGCAGACAGAACGCCTGCTCTTCTGGCATCTGAAAAAAAATAACATCTAAGGTCAGTAATACGAAGCAAGAGGAATGTTTTAGGATTGTAGCATGTAGTGTTCCGTAGTTGCTAACTATCAGCACTAGGAAAAGGTGAATGATTTTATGTATCACTGGAATCAGCAAAAATATTTAAGTAGTCTTTTGATCCACTACTGCCCATTCAAGTGTTACGTAAGCACTACAGGGGGGCACGGGGGTCTTTGCTTTGCTTATTTTTGATGACATGGGGGATCGGGGTCTGGATGGTGATTAATTACGTCAGCAGTATTTATTTTTTTATTTTTCTGATTTTCTACAAAATTTAGTCGATTTTGGTTTGAACACATATGGCAAATTGGCAACCCTACTGGTCTATGTTTGGAAACGAAACGCAAATAACTGCTGCTCATGAATCACTAACCTAACCTAACCAGAACACATTGAAAAATGCTTGTACCAATGTTTACGTAAGCAATCGGGTAAGCGCTATGCTTACTTTTGCTGACGAGGGGGAGGGGAGTTAATAACTGCAAAAAATTTGCTTACGTAATATGTACTTGAATGGCCTCACTCTAAAAAGACCATAGGTTTGTAAAAATAACTTAGGGACAGGTCAGTATTGCGTCCAAACAAGACTAATTCGTTGTGTAAGTCACACTGTTAAACTATTACTAGTCAGTGGGACAAAGCAGAATTATGATTCGCATGATAGATTTACAGCCCACTCCCTCAGGAAGAGAGGAGGCCTGAGTCCCAGCAGTGAGAACATATTATCATACTTGTGTTGTATCTACTATACTCATAGGAGTGACAGACAGTCCGCTGTGCAGGGCCTGCATGGAGGACGAGACAGCGGCACATGTGCTTCTAAACTGCCCGGTGGGTCGCCACGTACAGGGCAAAGTACTTCGGTAACCCAGGTACCCTGGTACCCTACGTGAGACGGTCAGTAACATCAAGGCGTTGCTGGCCTTCCTTGAGGAGCTGGGGTGGATCGAATGATCGATTTTCCCACCCGTACGCAAAATACGCGCATTGACGTAGAGTTGCGGACACCAGCCCGTATTACCTATTACCTATCTACTATACTCACATGTAACAACAACGTAGCAGCTAGGAAGCTGAGTCCCTGACAGTATCCCACTTCATGGTCGTACACGGCATACGCCCTCGCCATCCTGAGCAACGAGTCCTGTCCCAAGCCGCCTGCTTCGCGGAAGAAGTCGTGTGCGGGGAACGTGCGGGCTATGTCGCGCTGGATTACTGCTTCGAAGGGACAGTCCTGTGTAGGTAACGGATTAGTTTAGCAAAATAGACCAGTAACATGGTTGACGAGTGTTTTGTTCATGGATAGGGTTTACTTTGAGCCAGAAAATACTCAATCATCGTCATCACATCAGTCAAAAGACGTCTAAGGTGGGACATAGACCTCCTTTAAGCGTTCTTGCGCTGCCTGCGTTCAGCGGATTCTTGCAAACTTCATCAAGTTCACCACGCTACGCTTTCGGGTACTATTTTATTCAAAATATGGTCCAGTTTCGACCGACCAATTGTCTTGCCAAGCCTCTCTGGCAAATTACGTTTTATCTATATTCATAACCTTTAACTTACTCACCTTGCTTATAAGCGTCCTATAAGTCTCCATAAGCTTGTCGTTCTGATCGACGCTGGCCAGTCGCAGCCACACCTCACCACGTAACGCTTCGGGCACACCAACGCGTACTAAGTGATTCAAAGCACGCGGACGTGGTCCTGTCCAACTGTAAATGTGAAATTTGTAAGATATAGTTAGCATTACAATTAAAATATGTTGTTTTTAGGATACTGAATTTTAGTGACGGTGCATTGGTTGTGTGCGTAGATTTGGCATAAGAAAAATGTATGTGTTTTCTTATTTCAGGAACCAAAGAAAATGAATACTGGCATATTTATGAATCGAGATAAAACTAGTTCTACAAGATGGTATGTAATGTAAAAATGTTACCTCCTTAACACTTGAGCCCAATTCACGAGTACATCTTCCCCGCAATCTTTTGACACCTCACCAGTTCCACTAAGTAGAGGCTCATCACCGTCTGAAATGGAATTATAAGGTTTCAACATTTCAGTTCGCCGGGTCTTTTTATAGGTACGGGATCACTGATCAGTATACGCCAATGAGAAAGACTTCCAACATGTCATTTACTCCAATCCTATGCTAGTCGCATCCAGTTTTACTACCGCCTAATGATACCATGTTTACTTTAACACAGGGATTGAAAAGGTTCCTAAAATACCGGTAAAGTACCGGTATTTAGTGGTTCCGGTTGCTAGAACCCGAACCGGAACCGGAACCTAAATTAGAACCTTTATTTTACCGGTTCTTTAGCGGTACGAGTACGAGACCGAACGAGTTCATACGAAGCCGCTCAGCGCAGGACAATAGCGGCAAGATAGGAGATTTTGTAAGAGGAGAGAGGGGTACATTGCATTTGTAGATCATTCGCATCATTCGTTGCATGAACAACGCGTGCGCCCTATATTTGTTTCATTGTTTGATTTATATTATACATTTGTGTACTTGTCTGTTGTACAATGACCTCTTAAGAGGTTGTTGGTGTTTTTCCATTAACCCTGTATGTATATTCAATAAATAAAGGAGATGATAATAATAATATCTAAGTGAATACAATACGATTAAACTTACCTTTGTCCATTTTATATTAATTTATTAACAGTAACTGTAGGTTATATAAACAACTAATAATAATTACTGTCAATATTTGCTGACACTGTACAGTACAGACTTCTACTCACCAATAATTCGAAGGTTAACTGAAAGAAAAGATACGCTAGCCACGCGTCAAACATTATCCCTTCTTTCTTAGAGAACCTTTAAATCGGATGATACGGAACCGGTATATTGGAACCTTTATTTGGAACCGGTACTATGGAACCAGAACCAAACCGGAACCTGAACCGGAACCGTACCGAAAAGAAGAACCTTTTTAAGAACCGAAATGAAGAACCGGAACCCAAATTCGTACCGGTTTTCAATCCCTGCTTTAACATACTCGAGACAACCACCACCTAACAACAACACTGCTTAATTTTACCAGTACGTACCTGAGTCCGGCTCAGAAGGCGAGGGCGGTGCGGGTGCACTGGACAGCGGCGACGGTAGCAAGCTTGACAGTGACAGCGGCAAGTTCAGACGCGAGCGGTCTAACTCGTCTGATGTCTCGATGCTTGCGACCTCGTATTGGAGCTGGCCGAGAGCGTCTACTGACTGAAATAAGAAAGAATATCGAATAAAATTAATTGTTGGACCTTCAGAATGAAAGTGACATTTAGATCACTAGGAAATACTACGTGTAGATGCTAAACAAAGTTTGTGATAGATTGGGTCAAGTCTATGTGTAAAAATTGTACGTCTATTTAGTTAATGGTATTGTAGATTATGTTCAAAAAGAGAGTGAAATAACGTTACATGATGGAAATATGAAGTTTCGTTATGGACTTAGTAATAAATGTCTTCGAGATAGGGTAGGGTAGAAGCGGTAAGCAATGTGTTCTTACCTCTTTCAGATTGATATAAAACTGTTGCACAAGAGGCCTCTTTGAGTAATACCAGAACCTCTCTGTAGGCGGGAATATTTTGACAGGAGTCTCGATGATCAATCTGCAGGAAAACCAGTTGAATTTTTGAGAGGTCCATAATATAATTTAATGTTGTATATAAGTTACCAAGAAAACTAAGTTTTCTTAGTATTAATGCTAATTTTGTTCCCAATTGTTTTTAAATAGGACTTATAGATTTGGCTATTTTTAAATAGCGTTCGGATAACCGTCCAAAAATTCCCTTTATTTATATTAAATCACATAAAAATATGATTAAATTACAATCAAATTACTAAACAATATAATAATTACTGATCAAAAATAGTCACAAGTCTCACCTCAAAGGATCCGGTATGCCTCTAATAACGAGATCCAGTGCGAGAGACATATACGCTGGCGCTCCATCACCGCTAGCAACATTGAACGCAGCTAGAGCTGACTCGCCAGCGTTCCATAGCGCACACACTGAGCAACCAGACCCGCCTGATGAACCGCTTACCTGAAAGTTAGAAAAGTATTTATAACTAATAATAATAATTTATAAAAGGAATCTTGTCATACTAAGGGATGTTACTGTATCACAGGTTTGGTTAAAGACAAGGAGTTTCTGTAGGCCATACAAACAATTTGCTGTTGTGTAGACAACAATATTTATTGAAGTTGTTAGGAAAATAAAAAGTGAGGTATATTTACCATTTCGAGTAACCTCATGTCTGAATGCTTCACGCTCCTACCGGGAGCAAGAAGGATACCGAAGCAGCGTTCAATGTATAATCCACCGCTGTAGGTTGACTGAAACGCAAATAACAGAGGTCCTTGACACATTATTATTTAGTTATTTCAGGCGACGCAGGCCCCTTAACCTAAAAATACATATTTTTATTATAAAATAGTACTTCATTAGCTTGTTCTTGTGCTGATATGTGGCACTTTTCTGCAGTGGTGTGGTTGTTATTGACACTCACATTTTTTTCCCTTGATAGCGACAATACTGGGCGGAATTAACAAAGATGAAACACTCCCTTTAACCGGTTGAATGCCGTAATTACAGAAATAATCAAAAAAGCCATTGAGTCATATGAAGGGTTAATTAACATCAACTTCTTAACTACATTGCTGTATAGTCACTGCATGCAAAGGTCTGTCCTTACAAAATGTCTTTCATGGAAGGAATTAATCCTATTATAATAAAGAAGTCAGATGAAAATCATGATTTCTTACCTGTGGATCATCAGATTCGAGCTGTATGTTATTTGTGACTTGTTTCACGTTGATGGTTACTTGTTTGTCTATACCGCCGCGCAGCTTGAATCCGAGCCGCTCTTTCGGCACATGGCTGAATGTGCCCTGGAAATAGAGAAGAAAATAATAGTGTAAGTAAAGAAACATTGTTCATTGTTACTGGCTGTTCCCTTACCATACTAACAAGATGGTAATGCGCGTTAAGTTAGAAAGTTAGCTGCAGATGTAGGTAGAAAATCCATACTCAGTGGAAGAGAGTTAATTACGCTGCTGAAAATAGGCCGCTGAAACTACGTTGCATTCGGTTTCACATAATAATGCTGTTTGCGTCATACACAAAGCAAAATGAGTCCTCGAAACGGGTAAATCGAGTCGAAATCATGAATATTTATTGCGCCAACCTCTTGAAAACCGACTTGTTTTGTTTGTTCGGTAAAAACTGGCTAAAGAACTGGCCATTATTTTTTATTGAAGAATATAATAATTTTATTCTACAGACCGATTCAAACGAAACGAAAAAAACGTCAATGAAAGAGGCAACTGCAACCGTCGACGCTCGCTGTCGACGCTCGTGTGAATGAGCACTAACACATGCATGAATAGCCGTGCTATTCTGTAAAAAGATCACCGTGATAACTTAGGTGAAGTGAGCCTAAAGTGAGCTGTCATTCCACCTAATGCTAGGGATGACACTTTTGACAG
The DNA here is from genome assembly GCA_963855955.1 of Luperina nickerlii. Classification (NCBI taxonomy): domain Eukaryota; kingdom Metazoa; phylum Arthropoda; class Insecta; order Lepidoptera; family Noctuidae; genus Luperina; species Luperina nickerlii. The sequence continues at coordinate 5,830,015 of OY979664.1, forward strand.
CTCACCTTAGTTTTCACGGTGAGGTTTTTACAGAATAGCATTACTGTATCGGTGGTACCGGCGGTCACTGAATCAGTAATTGAAGGGGTCGCGTTCAGGTGGCAATAGTACTGGCCATCATTATTTTTAATAAAGAATTTGTAACTAAAACCTACTTTAGCATCAGTCTCCTTGATATCCACGGTACATTCCAACACATGCATGAGCTGCATCGGAGGTACTACAGGTCCGGTGCCCTCGGTCAGCGACCCAGTCATTGAAGGGGCCGCGCTCAAGTCACCTACCAGTGATGACGCCATTGAGCGGGGGATTCGCTCGAATGCTTTTGCGAAGCAGCCTGAGAAAGATACAGAAAAATAATGTGAAACTTGAAATAAAAGTTATCACTGATGATTATGGGTCAGGACAAATTGAACGACGGCCTTTCGCACTTTGCCGTTTGACAATGATTACTCTACGCATTATGCTGATCCGATCCACCGCTTACGGAGGCGTTTTTGTGTCAGTCCGCCGCCGGAGCGCGTTCGTCGCGTCGATGCGAAAGGATGCGTACGTCGTTCCATACTTTGCTCACTTTTTGTATGGATAAACCGTCGAACGCCGTCGATCAATGTGTCTTGACCCGTAATTTTGCTCAATCGGATATTTGAATGGAAAGATTTCAGGTAGCCTAAAATAAAATGAGCTTTTAAGTCGGTGGTCTATTACCGTCTATTTCAAGGCTTAGCGTATCTAAGAAGGGAAAATGAAAACGGTAAGTATTTTCCAAAGATAAGGCTAGTAGTAGTGAGAATTGAGTATTAAGGCAGATTTAGACAGATCCAGTGACTGGCGCCGAAATCGAGACAAGCCAGCGCTGACCCGAAAAAAAACCCGTGTAAATTGATTTCAAGTCAATCCAGTGGCGGGAAGTCAGCGCTGGCTTGTAAATTCGCACACGAATATTTAGAAGCCAGTCGAGGCGCGGGCACTGGCGCCGATAACTGACTTGTGCACTGACCCTGTCTAAAATTGCCTTTATGACATACTAGCTGCGCCCAGCCGTTTCACCCGCGTAAATGTTGATCCCGTGGGAATATCGGGATAAAAAGATTATATGTTAATCCAGGGTGTCAGCTACCTCCATACAGAATTTTATGAAAATTAGTCCAGCCGTTTGAGCGTGAAGAAGTAACAAACATAAATAAATAAATAAACACACACACACACACACACACACACACACACACACACACACACACACACACACTTTTATTAAGGTACCTTTTTGGTAGCACAGGTAGCACCACAACAATAGGTAGTTATATCAATCCTTGTACGAGGAAAGCCTTTTATCTAAACTATTAAGGGCTGATTTTTCATCATCTGGTAACTTTATACAAAGAATAATTTTGAAATTTTGACAGAAATTTCATACAAAAACTGTCAAACGCCAATTTCATTCCTCGAACAAAGTTATCTGGCGATGGAAAAATCAGCACTTAGTATTATAAAGAGAAAATCTTTGAAGTTTTATGTTTGTTTGTTACGCTTTCACGCTAAAACGGCTAAACGGATTTGGATGAAATTTAGCACATGGGTGGACAATGACCTGGATTAGGACATAGGATATTTTTTTATCCCGATATTCCCACGGGATCGAGAATTATGCGGGTGAAGCCGCGGGACGCAGCTAGTCTGCAATATAATAATATATTGAGAAGCTGCACCTACTTATTAAATAGCCCACAAACTCACTAACCATACAAACCAACACTTATTCCATTAAAATCAATTGAACAGCGCCCCCATAGATAATGTGAAATCGTCGCGATCACCTCAACGCATCACAAGTCAGTTCAACTGACCTCGATTACGTAAACAATAACATTGTTATCTCTAAGTCTACTGAACCGTAACCAATGCACTTGGCTAGGCGTATTTGTCAAACATTCGCGTTATTTAGTCAACAGAAATTATACTTTGTTTCTATTTATCTAAATTTGATTTTGCAATAGCGTAATTATCTGGAATACTTGTATAAAGGCACGAAGTGTAGACGTGTGCCGCCTTTAGATGAAACTTATAATGAAAACTGAGCATGACATCAAAGAGGCTGATGACCTGTAATCAGACTAAGGTCAGAGGTCCTAACGACATAATAGGTCTTAGTTCAAATTACACATTTTATCATCTGCACAATGTGATAAAATAGTTCCGTGACTGACTGACACCCTAAAGCCTAAATTACAAGATAAAAGCATGAATTTCGGAAGAAAATATGTTCTAAAGAGTGTGTTACTGTTAGACTGCATCATCGCCACTGCTGGGCAAAGGCGTCTCCCCATAACTTCCAGCTCTTTCGATCCGGGGCTAAAGTGGATCTCTGGTCCTTTGTTTTAACCAGCTCGTGCCGTTATCTTCTACGGGATCTGCCGCGACGCGAAACGATTTCGTGCTAAGGGAATAGACCCTCTTATCGGGTCAAACATGGGTTTGAAGTTTTGTAAACAAAGTCACGGCCAACACTATATCAAAATTTCAGCTAAAATTAGTTTGTTTATATGCGAAGGTTGTCCTTGCGTTGAAGGGCATTATGTGGTACGGTCATACGAGGATAAATTCATCAATGCATTAGTATTTTAGCTACACATTTTGACGCGTATCAAATGAGTGGGCGGAAACCAGATATAAAACATTAGTTAGAGTATTCATTTACGAGATTAAATTGAAACTGAGATAGGTTAGAGTAAGTAAACAAGTGTTATTAATATCCTTATTTGCCAAGGCTAATTAATGACAAAAAAATCATTAGGTTCAGTCGCGTTACTCGGTGAATGAGCAGTATCAAGGAAAAATAATTAGCTAGCTGTTAAACAAATAATTATTTGGATACCCCGAGCAGGATAACTGTTTAGTTTGGGGCTCACTGGCAAATAATATATTGTACCCTAGCTGTAGGTAATATTTTAAGCTACTCGTATCGTCTAAACTTGCTGTTAACCTGTGAACCTGCTTATTGCGTTACCTGGACAACAAAAAATATTTTCTATTTTCTGTACAAGCTTAGGTTCTTAATTCTTGTAGTATTGATGCATACCTGAACAAGATGTAATATGCTTTACTTTAAATCCAACAATAACCGTAAAACTGAACACTATAATCACAATACCAAACAATAACAAACTCCACCCAGAGTCCACAGCACACTTTCAATACACACAACACAGTTCAAACATCAATTCTCGCTATCAAAAAGCTTTATGCAACACTCAACATAATTTAAAAATAAAACGCTGTAGTACATGCGCTGTCCACTAAAACACCAGAGTTAATGAATAACAGAAACCCGCGAATGATCCAATCGACTTGATAACGAACAAATCGAACGGCAATAGTATTGTGATTAATTCCTAGCGATATAGAAACGAGATTGTCAAAGAGTCGATTTGGTCACCGATTTCTGTTTATTTTGGAATCAATGAGTTATTTTGATCGCAGTGGAATGTAAACAGAGGATTTTTATCGTGATATTGGCTGATAACATGAACAAAAAACTTTTGAAAGTCCAGATTTTCAAAACATTGAATTGATTCTAATTTATTTGTAAGAAAAATAACTATGGTGTATTCTAGTGTATTAGCACTATTAGCAATGATAGATTATCATTCCATAATATTTGGGTTTAAGTTTAACATTGAAGTTACGATGTTTCCGTGTACTTTTAAAAAGAACTGAAAATAACGTCCACAGAAACACGGTAAATCGATTAAAACAAAACGAAGTTACAGGATCAGCTTTGGCACTGACAGAACTTTTATTACAATATTTACACGGAGTTTCACAAACTGTTCCCAACACAAAGTGACTAATGAATTCAGTAGCGAATCAATCGTAAAATATAAGTGAAGGCCCCAGCCTCGCGACGTCGGCGCGACAATAGGGTCATTGAGCAGCCTTCAGGCCAGACAGACGTTCAACTCCACCGAGTTTATGACGTCACACGATCGATATTACGGAAGTTTCGACGAAATTATTAGGACACTCAATAAATACTAGGGTAGTTTGGGGTAATATTTATTGTTTGTCAGAAGGTTAGTTCTACGCATAACATTTGACGTCATAATGTCATTGGAACCGTTTTCATGGACATTGTATTGATTGAATTGAATGAAGACCAATCTACAATGCATGTAAAACTAGGTCATAACGCGGAAAATTTTTAAAACGAAAATGACAGGTAACAGCCAGGATTTTGGCAAAAATACGACCAGCAGTAGGTTGCGGGCATGGAGAATGAAGAAAGAATACGCAGCGTATACATACGCTGCGTATCCTTGTGTTGCGAACTGTGCAGCCTGGGATGCTCCCTTGCTAGTCTGATGACTTCAAAAAGGGAGGCCAGGGCGGCAAGTTTTGGGTAGCATAAGCATGAAAATAAAAATGCCCAAATCAACTGAGGAGACTAATCGAGTGAGGTGACTCAACAAGCAATCAAGATAGTTTACAAACGGCGCCGCAGCGGCAGCGTTTTACCATAATAAAAAATAAAATAAGTTTAATTCAAGTAACAAGACTCATAATAACAAGCACAGAAAAAAACAAACACTCACAAGGTAACAATATGTCTGCTGCAGCATTGCCAGATATAAGGGCAATGCAGTCTGTTGGCGATCATCGCCAGGACAATATAAATAAGTATGGGTTTTACGCCGCCGCGGTATCAAAACCATTCAAGACTCGCCATGTGTAAATGTCTATACAAATCCAAAGGTAACTAGAACAGCGGCGGCGGCGCCGTGTGTTAACGGCCCCAAGTTACAGATTTTCTTTCAATATTTTTATTTCGAGTAAAATTCGCGGGCGTATATCATATGTATATTTTTCTGATTTTGTTTACTGTAGTCGATCATATACTTTATCGTTTCTAAATTTTGCGTTTTTTCGTGTTCAGGTCCTGTATAACCATTAACATTTGTGAACAAAACCGTATTCTCATTAAGTATTAACAGAATAACACAGCGGTAACACGATACGAAAATCATTATCGATAAACAATTGTATCGATGACTGTACTGACATTTGAGTCAACGGACACTTCGAGGTTGAACAAAATTAGTGCTCCTTTATTTTCAAGGGGAGCCCTATCGCTCACTGTATCAAGTAGCAGATAATAAGATGAATCATCTGTGTTATCAGAAGGAGATAAAATTCTTGCTCTGTTAAGAAAAATAAATAACAGCGCGTGATTTTATGTAATAACTACTGTTACAAAGATAACTAACATTGATAAGAAAAAATTTTAACGCGTGGGACGAGGCTCAAGAAGCCATAGGAATCTTTTGTGACCTCTCCAAGGCATTTCATTGCGTCGATCACGAAACCTTGCTTTTGAAACTTGAGCATTACGGAGTTGGAAAACTTGCGCTCAGTTTACTTAGTTCTTATTTAAATGATAGACAACAACAAGTTCAAAAAAATGGTGTCAATTCACTTGGTCTACTAGTAAAAATTGGTGTGCCACAAGGCTCGATATTGGGTCCTTTCCTCTGTTTAGTGCATATTAATGATCTACTCCATTTATTAAAAAATCAACCACAAATGGTGTTATTTGCTGATGACACTTCCTTAATTTTTAAGGTAAATAGACATGCTACAAATTTTGACGACGTAAATAATGCCCTACTGCAGGTTCAAAATTGGTTCACTGCTAATAATTAAGTATTAAATGGAAAAAAAACTAAATGCATAAGATTTTCTTTATCAAATGTCAAGGGTTGTGATTGTGAGATAATATTGAATCAAGAGAAGCTAGAATTCGTCAATAAAACTGTTTTCCTAGGGATCGCGCTCGACTCAAGGCTACTATGGGGCCCTCATTTAACATCTCTTGCAGGACGGCTAAGTTCAGCAGCTTATGCTGTCAGAAAAATCCGTCAATTTACTGATGTAGATACCGCGAGACTAGTCTATTTTAGTTACTTTCATAGTATCATGTCTTACGGTATTTTACTTTGGGGACGGGCTGCAGACATCGATTCTATTTTTATTCTGCAGAAAAGAGCCATCAGAGTCATATAATAATGTCCGCAGGCGCAATTCTCTAAGTCAAAAGGGAACTGTTTAAGGAAATTAACATCATTACGGTGCCTTGTCAATATATCTATGAAAACATCATGTATGTAAGGAAAAATTTACATCTTTTTAGTAAAAGAGGTGAAAGACATAATTATAGTACTAGAAATAGGGACCTATTAGTTCAACCAGGTTTCAGACTGGCTAAAGTAGATTCATCTTTTATTTTATATTTGGATTGTTGTTTGTTAAGTACTATTTGTTTTACTCTGGACGCTATTAACGCGTACGTCTTTCTTATTTTTTTACATCGTTCTCACATTATACATATAATTTTAAAATCAAAAGTAATGATGTAACTAATATTTTGTAAAATATAATTTAAAAAGAGTGTCCATGGAGTTTCTTGCCCGTTCTTCTCCATAGGTACCTACGCTTTGGAATGGGCAACTAGCTTCATATTTTCTGACTGACCGACTTCTTGACAATTCAAAAGTGCCTGTAAATGGTATAATTGAAATAAATGCTTTGAGTTTGAACTTAAATTCTGAAGTACAAATTATGAGCCTATAACGTTCCTACTGCTGGGACGCAAGCCTCCTCCCTACGAGAGGGAGTGGGGTATAATCTACCATGCGGGCCCAGTGCGGGTTGGCAGATGTCACCTGTCTTTGAATTTTTGGTTCTAGGACATGTCGGTTTCCGCACGATGTTTTCCTTCACCGTTTTGAGAGCAGTGGTGAGAAATTATTAACATAAAAGTATAACGCCTTGCCTGGGTTCGAACCCACGACCTACAACTCGTAAGTCGGGGCTGTCAGCTCTGGGAGACTATTGCTCCCAAATTCTAAAGTACAAAAAAAATATCTTGAATGTTATCACTACATAGTATAAAACAAAGTCGCTTTCTCTGTCCCTATGTCCCTATGTCCCTATGTCCCTTTGTATGCTTAAATCTTTGAAACTACGCAACGGATTTTGATGCGGTTTTTTTTAATAGATAGAGTGATTCAAGAGGAAGGTTTATATGTATAATAACATCCATTAAATAGTGGAGAAGTATTGTTATTTTTGAGGTTTCTAATGTGATGTCGTAATAATTACATTTTTTCCGCTTACATTGCAAACGCAGGCTGAACCCTACGAGTTTTATCAAAATAATGTACTAAGTATTGTACACATTGAAAAGGTCTACAGAAAAGTCCGTGATGGTATATGTCTATCTCTTATGGATAACCCACAATAACTTTTTTTTGTCATTTACTTTTTACGACAAATAATGGCTAATTTTCGAAGCCATTTTAACCAATACAGCATTAATCCTTAACCAATTAAATACCTTGAATACATTGTTCATTTAATATAGATCTATATGGCCCTTTACACCGTATGATTTAAGTGAATATTTTCGAAGATATTACAGATTTAAAAATTGCGGGACGTAGCGTTTGCGGCGGCTATACAAAGTTGATACGACAGAGGGGCTTTTCTTTAAACTGCCTATACTAGATACCATTTTCAAGCTCTGTACCAAAAATCAATTAAATAGGAGCAGTAGTTTAGTCACAAATGATTTTTGAAGTTTTTGCTACGTTTGAACACGATGTATATTTCCTAACAGCTGATTATCTCATACGCATAGGTCATGCACCTTAAAACGATAATCTGAGTATAAGATACATTGTTGCCGCACAAGTACAACCAAATATTTCACGAAGCAATAAATACACACACACTTGCACTTTCACTATGAGAGTGACAATCATAGCAAAACCCCCGCGCCTTTTTCCCGCGCGTAAAAGGAATAGAAATAGGTCGCGTAAAAGGAATAGAAATAGTGTTGCTATTGCATTCTAGATCCTTGCGAATTTGCTAAAAAACTTTCTTTCAGTGGACAGTGCGCAAGCGTCATCCATTCGGGACGTACGTTACGTAATACGGGAGCCCCCCGCCGCCGCGCCTTTATGTTTTGTCGAACTCGCTGACAATAATTGTGATTTTGTTTTGTTATTGTGATAGACACTAAATAAGTTTAACTTGGGAATATTATTATTTAGTGTTAGTGTTTTTTTGTGTTTGACTGTTTTTATTGTGATAGGATACGTAATTAAACGTTGGTTGTGTGTGTGTGTAATCATTAAAGTGTTCAGCAATGCCTCGTGTAACTTACACGGCGTCAGAATACACTTACATGATTTTAATTTACGGTGAATGCCGTGGAAACGCAGATTTAGCTCTGCGAACATACCGAGAAAGGTATGGTGACCGGCGCAATAGCCCTAGGAACGCCGCGCGCCGGCACCATACAATTGGCAGTACAAAGATTACGGGAATTAAAGTGCTTAGCGACGGACAGTGATTTAATAAATAACAATATTCTCCGTCGGTATAATTTGTGCATTAATATGAATCGAGGACACATCGAGAATTTAAAAATTTTGTGTTTTTGTGTGTGCGCGTACTTAACAACCAGCCGGGCGCGGGCGGCGGCGCGAGCGGTCTAAACCGCCCGCCCCCCGCGCCCCCGCCAAGAGAGATAACACGCACACACACGCGCTCCTGCGCGACTTTGTTACCTAGGCGTCTAAGGTCAGTCAAATTTATTTATAAAGGGTGGTTGCGTTTCACTCTGACTTTAAGCTATTTAGTTTGTTTGAAAAAAAAAAAAAACTCATTTTTGGCGCTTTCTATTTTTGTACTGTATCGAATTAATACTATACACGTATAGTATACGTAGTGTAATTTAATGCCCCTCTGTCATATCAACTCTGTATATTTTATACCCGTGCGTAGCCGGAGCGGGCCGCTATGTTTTTATATACAACGTTCACAGTTTTTCTGTAGTGTATTTAGTATCAGCATTGTACCCGTGCGAAGCCGGGGCGGGTCGCTAGTGTAGAGAATAAAATAGGTATTGGAATTTTATCAAACTTTTGTTATGAAGTATTTTTAGCTCTAACATATTTCTAAATAGTGCTTGTAAAATGCTAACTTACCTAGAAAGCGATCACTAAGATCAGGTAAACAAATAATTGGATTGCAATCTTGCTAGGAATGTTTCCAGATTACTTGATTAGACGGAACTGAGCGCGGCGTAACAAACAAATTATTTAATAAAGAATTCTTACATGTATGTATAAATATCTCCTTATCTTAATGTGCTTATTACTTTGTTTTGAATGTGAACCATTATGAAAACGAGAGTTGACAGAACATTGATAAACCAAAAATACTAAACTACCTATGGAACAAATACGTTAAGTAAGTACCTATTTAATTTGTAAGGACATACTTTAAATACCAAAAAACACTTGGTAACAATATGAAAAAGCACAATTTACTATCACAATTAAACTGTATAGCAATAAAAAATACACAGCTTCACTTAAAAGGAAGTAAAAACACCAACATTGAAATAACCAACACAAGACTACCAGATGTTACTAAGCAATTACATGACTTCTAATTTTATCTTCGACGTTTATTTTGCCGCGTAGCTGCTATATCAATCAACGGAAAGATGAAAGGTGTTATCTCATTTATGTTAAGAGCTGTACTGACGAATGTTTTGACATTTTGTTACCGGCGAGTGCACCCACTTTACGTAACAAAAAAGGAAATACAAGTTTGTACTTAAGAGCGTTTACGCCGTACGGCATTTCATACAAACTTTCAAGCCTTGTTTTTCGAAATTAATAAACCGATTTTATTGAAACTTCATACGCATAAGCAGGATACAAAGGTCTAAAAAGTTACTTAAAAATATTTTCGAAAAATAGTATTACATTCAAATTAGACCGATTTTTATTTTCCATAGAAACAAAGATTTCCAGTTATCAATTTTTTTAAATATGACACTTCGAAAATGTTTTGCAATTTGCTGGTCAGTATTAAGTTCTACGTTGATTATGATTAATATATGATTCGCGGCCGTAACATATATGTATTTACAGAATTATAATCAATAAAGTCATCAACACAACTCTCTAAGACCAAGTAATTCCACAGAATAACTATTTCATGAAATCTTGACATTTTGGGATTATACTAACCTAACAAGTTGTATTACTGATTCTAATGATTATGATTCTGTAAAAAGTACATATTTGTTACGGTCGCGATATTTTGATCGACGTACAACTTAATACTGACCAGCAAATTACAAAAAACGTTAGAAAATTTGAATTTCGCGGGCTGCCTTTGCGCTTCCCCCTTAAATAGTATGGATAAAGTGAAAATTGTTTCACTCTTTCCGTTCTATATAAACTAACATATATTCTGCTCATCATTGGAAGAGCAGTAACAGTACAAAGTCAGTAATATTACAAAGTTAAATACTGGTCCAAGTATAAAAAGTTTACCTTTATAGCAAAACTAACAGTATTTCTTTACTTTAGAACAGAAACGATAAAATAAACATAGTTATAATAATGGGAACCTGCTCCGTTTTTCGTCGGTTAAAAAGAAAACACTATCACTTTCACTTCTGATAAAAAATATAGTTTATACTAGAGATCAAATTAAAACAAAATGTACAATTAATTTACAGCTGTTTTAAAACATCACAATATTACGTAATTCGTGTACCGCGCATCAGTTCTGAACGCGGTCTGTGTTCGTTTATCTGGACAAGGCACACTAATTTATGGTAACTATCACAACAAATCGTAATAAGTGGAAGGACGGACTTGTGAATTTGTAGAAGCAATTTAAATTCGTGTGCCGTTGATGTTAATGTGGCTCGTTTTCAGTACTGTTGTTAATGTGTTTTTGAAATGTGAGCGTGATGATTTATTTACAGTCACGAGCATAAGTATGTATGCACTTGGCTTTATTCAAAGACGATTTTCTCCTTTAGTTTTGAATGCTTATCTCGATATAATAAAAAGTTATATTACTTATTTAATTTTAATAGCATATTTTTAAAATTGCTTATTGTTAATTTGTGTCCTAAATTTATTATAAGAACACATTTTATACCTATTGCTGTGCCCTACAGGGTCCATAATTGTACCTTAGCTTTAAGCCATTGTAACACCTTTACAACATTATGGAATGCAAATAAATATATGACTATGACATTTTATTTTATTAAGGCGTCGATATATGTGAATTGGGCTTCATTTAGGATACATTAGAACCATTTTTTTCCGTAATCCTTACAAGAATTTTTCTCAAAAAAATATATATTAATCTACACAATATAAAGCATGTCCTCTTCGGCTCAAAAAAAATTAAAATATATTTGAAATATCATAAATAAATACGCAAAGTGACCTCTGTTTTTGTAACTTACTACCATTTTTCTCCTAAACTATCAATCACAGGATCTTTTAATTGCCACCAATATATTATATTAAGTAACGCCGATGTCCCCTTCGGCTTATTTTTGCCAATAACTTTCTTAATTATTTATAATCGATTTTTTTACGTAATCGCTACTCGCAGATCGCGTAGCCACCCCTCCGGCGCCCAATAAATCAGTGCGGGACGAGACGCTGTGCTGAACGGACCTGTGATACTTTTCTCCGCAAACACACTTTGACGACACGGTATTGGCGCAGTGGCTGAGCGATTGACTGCTGCGCTGCGTGTCGCGGGTTCGATTCCCGCACGGAACAAATATTTGTATTGCCTACAGGTAGTTGTTCCGGGTCTGGCTGTTTGTGTCGCGCATCCACGATACAGGAGTAATTACTATTGTCGGGCAACGTTTTCTTTAAAAAGAAAGAAAGAAACAAAATTATTGTCGGTAGCCCAACCAATTAGAATTTTAAAGTAGGTATACACAAAATTAGTAGGTATACGGTACAGACTCTATAACATAAACTAATACGAAAAGAGAATTAGGTCTTTATTACTAAACCATAAACGGTGAAAACTAAAAATTTTTCTAAACTAGGTAAGTACGCAGTTTACTAAAATTATTCTGAGAATCCGATGCACAATCGAATTACACGGTTAACTTTATAAAAATAAGGTCTTATTTCGGCCCAATATTTTCATAGAAAAGAGCACCTCGCAACTAATAATGAACTCTATTTCGACGGGAAAAACGTTTTATTATTCTGTTCGTATTGTCTGCCTTTGTAGAAGCCGTTAGCCACCGCCAATCCGCCATTGTCACACAAAAATGTTTTGAAGGGCACTATTATTTTGTAAATCATTTATGGTTGATATTTCGGTATTATGAACGTAAAACTATGTCAACAAAAAGTATGAAAGTATAAGTAACGAACATGGATGTTAAACATTTTGTCAATTTTACTTTTATAAAGTTTGTGTAGATATCTACAACATTATTTTTAGGATATGCGAAACCTGAATATACTAGTTTGTTCAGAATCAGTAACTGAATCGATTCCAATAACTTTTACACCCATGTTATATTTTGTTCCAAAAATATTTTAATTAAATTTTATCATAATACAATCATTAATGAATTACAATACAATCACTGTACGATTAGGTATCATCCAATGAGTTCATCAATAGCCCTTTACGTTTCAGGGTCACGGTTACCTGATAAGACAGTCCCACGACCCGGGCAGGCGTTTGGCCCTCTATGGGGGCTCCGTCAGATTGCTGAGAGCTCTTTGAGGCGCGCGAAGTACGTTATCGCGAAAGTTCTTTACTGCGAACTACGTTATCGCGAAAGTTCTTTACTATGAACTACGTTATCGCGAAAGTTCTTTACTGCGAAATACGTTATCGCGAAAGTTCTTGATTGCGAAGTACGTTATCGCGAAAGTTCTTTACTGCGATGTACGTTACAGCGAAAGTTTGTTATTGCAACGTAAGTTTGCAATAACAAACTTTCGCAGTAACGTACATCGCGGTAATGAACTTCGCAATGATGACGTACACTCAAATATTGTGTCAGTTTGGTGACAGCGGTTATTTTATGAATATCGACAGTTTCACTCTTTTTTTTCTATTCCGTGATTGAACCCAACATTTTGCATTATAAAATCGTTGTTTGTTTACAGCTCCACTGCCAATAAATAGACTAGTTTTAATAGATTTTTTTTTGTCATTGTTCCTCTCAAACAAAGCACCTGCCATCCAATCTCTTCACCACCCTTGGTTGACTGGTAGAGAATGCCTAAGGCATTAGGTCCGCCTTTGTACCTTTTTGTGCGAAAAGTTTAAATAAATAAATTATTATCACCCAACGTACAACAAAAATCGGTGCATATAATAAATTATGGAGAAAACATGTATAATTTTGTTTTAAATAAACTCACGACTCAAGATATTACAGATTGAGGAAAGAAATTGGGTAATAGCAACAACGACATTTATTTATTACACTTACACAATGATCTTCGTGACTTTTCAGTTCTACTACCAAGAGTCCCCCAAGTACTCAAGAGTCACCACCTATTTATTGAACATAGTTTGCAACAAGATCGAAACCAAATAACAGATGATAAAGAAACAGAAGATACCAGGTTCTTTATGTTCTTTAACAATCTTGAGTGAAATAGATAGAACAGTTTGTTCCATTAACTTAAATTAATTTTGTTTCAGAGTAAAATCTATTGGTAGACGTATTGTAAATGTAAGCCATTTTTTTAAAGAACTACAGAATATAATTATCATCCCATGAGCCTTTGAATTGCGGCTTACAGTCGATTGAAATTATATCTGAACCACTGACAGGCCTAATGACTAAATTGACGCTGAAGTGTCGTTTATGCAATATGATTTTGTAATCGATGGAAACAATAGTCCAGAAAAAAAATAACCTAAATACATGTGGTGTGGTTGGTACAATAGTCGCAGGATGTGGACACGATCAATTTCAAGAAATTACATCACATCCGGCCTAAAATGTACGACTATCATATGAACATTGTAAACAAAAAATTTAATTTTTTCATATATACATATTATGTTCCATGATTTTTTATTTTCCTTTAATACTTCTGCAATAAGTTTTACCAATGTAATTATAAGTAATAGATATTTTCAACTAACAGTTTTAGTAGTCTGACAACGGTATAATTTTGTTGTCATGGTAACACAACAGCAACATCATATACATTTTGTTAGTATAATAGAACCCTTCAAAATCACGCAAATTGGCGATGTTATAGGTAACCCGGTCTCGGAAGGATGGATTCAGATTGACAGTTTTGGTAAATCTGACCGGTCCTTCCAGGTTCATAATTCCCAGATTTTTTTAAAGTAAGTAGTAAATTTTATCGAGTAAATCAAGATATACAATGGTAACATGTAAAAGTCTCTTCATCATAGTTAAACCTAAAACGCGTAAAAACTATAAATTATACAATATACATAATTATATTTTCCCTTGCTTTCGGTCTTGGACATTCAAAAGGTTTTACACCTCTGCATTAGATACAGCTACTGGAAGCGATAGCGATAGCATGCGGCGGGCGGCGGGGGCCGGGCGCCGGGCGCCGGGCGCTGCGATGATGCAACATTTAGCACAAAATTATATTCGCGTTGCACGAAGTTATTGTTAGGGGTGGGGAGGCGCACGCGGGGGGCTTTGTCTTGGTAACGCCCACATGAGCAAGGTCAATGGCGTAGATCCAGCCCTTAAGAACAACGTAGTTTCCAACCCATAGGTTTGTGTAGTGTCGTATTTCAACGTTGCATTCGTTATTTCACGAAAAAATAGCAATGGGCATTGTTCATATTTTTTAAAATGTTGTTATTGAAAAACCATTTCGAGGAATAGCGTTACTGATCATTACGGACTAATTAATTTTGAAAAATATTCATATGTTATTGATATTTTTTATAAAATACGATTGACCTTCTTTGCCCTTCAAATTACGTACGACTTTGGCCGTACAGTTTTGTATCGTTGCCTCAGAAAATAAAAAGTAAGAGGCAAGTATTGTCTACAATCTGTCAAATGTCAAATTATTGTAAATATGTCAAAAATATAAACATTCTTGTTTATATCTCATTATTACATTACATACATTATTTCAACACTCGACAATATTTAATATACTGGAAGACTTATGGAATACAGGAAGTGCTTTGTTCCAACTTGCAGCAATAATAGGTAGTAATAATGTCGCCGCGTGCGTTATTATTCTATTTCTAAGTCACCGCGTCGATTGTTCTAGTGACGATAGAGAGTAGTATATTCCTTGGAGAACACTTACACATAAAAAAACCATTTGTAAATAAATATGCTAAGATAGGATTCGATTATTTAAGACGTCTATTCGGCCTATTGACACTTTGACTAATGTGACAATACTCTTTGGATTGATGACGTTGTGTTGACAGATTAAATTTTTTAATTATGTACTAGTCAGGCAACGGCACTTAATCTTTATGCCACTGATGACGTCACCTACCTTAAAAACTTAAAATAATTCAATATATTTTTTTTTAATAACTTTTGAGCCAATCATCAGAATATTCAAATTAGTTTCTCAAAATACTCTAAATTTTCAAAAAATAAAATAAAATCTAATGGTTAGAAATTTTGGACAATCCCCATTGAAAGTGACTGTACAGGTATCAGCCATTTAATTTTATTGTAGAAATTATTAATTTATTATTATTATTCTGTTGGACTCATGTAGGTATATATTTAATTTTATTATAGTTCTAGCAAAGAAATCACAACCTTGTTTCTATGAGTGTCATAAGAATATCTCAAACATGCATAATAGCATAATAAACCTATAATTTTCCCACTACTGGGACACAGACCTCCTATCTGTGAGAGGGAGTGGGCCGTAATCCACCACGCGGGCCCAGTGCAGCCTGGTAGATGTCACATGTCTTCGAATTTTTTATTCTAGGACATACCGGTTTCCTCACGATGTTTTCCTTCACCGTTTTTAGAGCAGTGGTTATGAATAAAATTACACAAAATAAACTGCCTGCCTGGGTTCGAACCCACGACCTACATAAACAATAAATTGACAAAATAATTAGGTACTTAAATTCTTTGTGTCAGCTTAAGATAGAAAAATATTGTACCCATTTTTATTAAAATTTAATATAAGTATGTATTATTATTTTATGAGTAGTATTTACTACCCTATGAGTATCATAAGAGCACACAAAAAAATCTCTTTTTATCACACCTGCTCTGAAAATACATACTAATTATACCAATTAGAGGGAAGAAACGCCTTTATCCCGCCCTTCAAATCCTTTCATCCCAAGGTATGGAAGTTTGTATGAAAATCCTTCCGACCCAAGGGTGGGAAGTATGTATGAAATTCCATTACATACCCGGTTTTTTTTTAATTTGTCAGCAGTCATACTGCCAAGAGACTTTAACTGTCTACTAATTAAATTTCAAGTAAATTGTTACTAGCCACATACAGTTTTTTTTTTACCAGTTACCAACCTCCTTGGTGCATACAGAAAATTAAAAACGAAATTATTTTTGTATATAAAAGGCGGACTTCTTAACAATTCAAAAGTGCCTGTAAATGGTTTAATTGAAAATAAATGGTTTGAGTTTGAGAACAGAAAGGAGGCCTGTGTCTCACCAGTGGGAACATTATAGACTGATTATGTATGATTTTGATACACTTCAACGTGTACCTAAGTATTTTTTGTTACTAAGGCGTCGTGTAAAAAATAGCTGCACTTTTAATAATTGTACTTTTAACTAAATATAAACATTTCTATGCATTTATGTCCATAATTTTCCTCGTAGGTGTAATAAAAAGCACTATACATCCCTCAGGATAAAGTACAGTTCCATACCTCAAATGGTTTGCGCCCCTCGCAAGCTCGTGGCGCAAATGCCATAATCTCGGTATGGAAGTGTCACTTTCTTCCCTCTGAAGTAATGTACTATTAATAACGGGCATACGGGCTTTCTTCATGCAATGTATCCTGCGAAAACGGATCTATTCACCAAATGATCGTGCTTTGCACATTAACCAAGCGTCAACATCCGCATAGACTCACCATTGTGTGAATGCTAAGAAAAACAAGACTATGCGCCTTCATTCACAACACAGACAGAGTTATGTTTTTGAATACATGACATTTAAAAACATAACCCTGCCTTTGCTGTCGCGTAATCGGATAAAAAGGGCGCTCTCGCATAAATCTCGTATTCAAGCTAGTTTTGAGTAAAATATCGTTAGAAATAAGATAATATGTCCTAGAATCGAAAACCACGTGTGGTGGTTTTCAGCCCACTTTTGAGAGGAGGACCGTGCCCTTTGAGTGGAAACACTATAGGCAGATTATGTGTAGTATCTGGCAGTTCAGACTTCAGAACCAAGATTAATGCTTGAGTATAATTTTGAAAGGGTCTGATGGCTTCGAAATAGCAACGCTACGCTTATATACAAAATAGCATTATAGTCCGCGCGGAACTAGTTGGCCGCGCCTTAGGTATGCGAGCGGTGGGACGGAGAGGCGGGGGCGCTTTGTTATTACTTAGTACGCGCGTTGCGAACAATAGGCAACCCTGCCGCCCTCATCCCCGTCCTCACCCAAGGCGCGGCCAACTAGTTCCGCGCGGATTATAGCTAATTACTTACTTGAAACCTGATTGACAGCTTCAGCGATGTGACACCGGAACACATGGCACCTGTACACAGCAGACTCCTTAGTCTCGCCGTGCGACCATGTGAACGCGAAGCACGAAGCGACCGGGGATCCGGCCGCACCTCGGGCGTAGAACGAGATACGATTCACTGCGTATCGTGTCATGACACTGTTTGAGTCTGCTTGGTATAGCCTGGAGATGAAATGAGAAGGAGTTAGTGATATGGTAAAAGTAAATGCGTTTTGAGATTTTTTTTTAAACCTGGGCAAGGTTACACTAGGAATTTCTCCTGTATTGTGGGTGCGTTTACAAACATTTAAACTAACATACACAAACAGCCAGACCCAGAACAACTACTTGTAGGTTATACAAGTATTTGTACCCGCGACACGCAGCGCAGCAGTCAATCGCTTAAGAGCGTTATTACAAAACCGAAGTGCTCAGTTTTAGGTAAATTCGACGGCGCGCGGCAGCAGATGCGCACGTGTGCGTCTAGGGAAGAACGCTATGCACACATACAAACCGCTATGCGTCGGACGCCAGGATCAAACCAACAAGAGCCTTCGTTTTCAAAATAAATTAAATTACTGTTATTATAGTTCATGAAATGTTATTTGTACCGATGAGTGTTACCTACAACGGTTTGAGTTACAATAGGGTCATACAAATTTACTTCACTTTTAATTTTTATTTTATACCACTAAAGTGACAAACTAGCATACGGCCCGCTTGATGGTGTGTAGTTACCGCAGCCTAAAGCAGTGTTGCCAGTGACAGATAGTCAAATGTAACATGAGAGAGCTCAAAAAGTAACATTTTCACGAGAAAAGTAACATTACCTTATTTTTTGTGGAAAACGACTAATAATAACATGGCACTTTATTACATAAAAAAAAGCTGTCCCCTTAGTAGGCTTCGAAAGAATCGTAATAACAAACTGAACTGAACCAACACGGATGCCACTACTAGGCTGTCGCTCACTCGCCTAAGTAAGCGGGATGGGTCATTTAGAAATTCACGCGAGTGAGTGAATATGCGATACGACAAACGAAGTGAAAAATTTTCGCGCTGTCGTCGCGTCAGAATTTGGTCACAAAATCAAGACAATCAAGTGCGCCAACATGACGAACGAAACCTTTCTTGTATGCGTTCCGTTTCATGTTTATTTTTTGTTTTCTGTGAAATATTTTTTATTAAGTCTTAAAAGTAACATTTTGAGGCGTGTAACATGGAGGTAACATGAGAGGGTCAAAAGTAACGTAAAATGTTACAAAAGTAACATACTGGCAACGCTGGCCTAAAGACGCTTGCATTGCCAGAAGCTGCATTACTTGCGCGTTGCCAGCCTCTAACATTACTTACAAATACTTTTGTGCTACTTTTATAAATACTTTTTGTACCTACTTTTTTTACGAAGTTTAATATATTATGTAATTTATTTAGCAGGTAGGAAGACATTTTAGTACTTATTTATAGAAATAAATGCAATGTGATGTTGTTTCTACAGTTTGGATAAAAATCGGTTGTCTGTAAAGTCGGTTTACGGACGATAGTTTAACGTGACAACGTCATAACAAAACATTAATGAAATTGCCGAACGCGGAGGCCGATTCGGCAGCGTTCGACATCATCTGTCTCTCATCGCTCGTTCCGCGCTCTCGCTTGCACTTCAAGCCGCCATGGCGTACAACGCTACAGCAGAGCAAGGCCGCGAGGTAACGCTACATGAGTCATGTTTTTTTCGTGTGTGCAGCCAGCTTCATCGATTTATTAGACGTTGTCACGTCAAAAAAGTCAAAAGAAAATAAAAAAGACAAATCAAAAGTCGTTTTATTAAAATTAAAAATTACAACTGTGAACTTGTAACGGTTCATGAGACACTAGCAGACAGACGGACGGTCGGACATCGGAGCCTTAGTAATAGGGTCCCGTTGGCACCCTTAAGGTACGGAACCATAAAAAACCAGTATAATAATTGTAAAATAATATTCTCCGAAGCGGCATAGACCGTGCTTTCCTCGAATCTATGATTTCAGGAAGCACGCACTCCTCATAAAATTCTTACCGCTGAGCTTCTCTTGCGCGTTTCAAATTATCGGCCAAAACCTTTTTTTTTATTTTGACAGCACCAAAAGTTCTATTTTGCCCATTATTGTGAACTATTGTCTGAAAATAATTAATTAAATTAATGTTGGAGATAAATAAAAAAGTCAGAAAAATTAAAAACAACAACTATATTTACGTATGTTTTTTTTCTATAATTATATTCGCGTTGGAACATCATAGGAAAATAATTATATTATATACATTACAATCAGAACATAACTAATTAAAAAAAAAACTCACTTGTATCAAGAAGTGTTGGTCGCTTTTTATTCGTGGCGAATTGTCGAACGAGATCACGTGACGGCAGCAGCGAGTGAGCGCTACGTCCTCCCTCTGAAAGCGCTCGGCGCGGACTAAAGCTAAGACCGTGCATCCCGAGATTTATATTGATAAAAAAGCATTGCATAAAACAATTCCTTAAAAATATTATTTTACTTTAAAATAGAGTATTTTTTTTTTTCAAGCAAGGTGACAAAGTAACCTTAGTTATTAAACACTTTTTGTTTGAATTTCTATTAAATAAACAGAGATAAAAAATATCATTTCGGCTGAAAAAATATCATTAACTCTCTGTTTTACGGAATTATTTTTGGTTTATTACTGTATTAAACATAATAAATTGATGTATGCATTCCAAAGTAGAAGATACAGTTGTACCGTGGACATTTTTATAAATTATTAAACTATTATATCTTCGATGTAACAGAGCATCGCGAGATGCCCGAAATTAAATTTTTATGAAACAGCCTTTGCAGGAACAAGTTTTTTACTGATTTATGTAAACAAACTGAAATATTTATTGAATGCGCTCCCAAAAGAAGGAATTAAACTTTCTCGGGCATGTATTTTTTTTACTACTGTGACTTTAGTTAAACCATAATCACAAATCAAAACTCGAGTCAAACGCTCTAAACAAGAAAAACTTGTGATAGCGCTCTTAACCACTGCGCCAACCGTGCCGTCTACAGAATAATTAGTCTAAAGAATAAGAATAATTTATTTCTAAAAAGTAGGTTGTTAAATAATATGAGTTCTTCTAAATTCGGGTGGTGGAAACATGAGATGATAACGACATGTAAGAGTCCACTTATTAAATGATGATCTCCTATCTCAGCGTATTGTGAAAACTTGTTTGAGGTTCCTTAAGGCGATACCAAAACAAATTGGGGGTTTTTTCGTAACCATTTATGTCACTATTACAGCATGTGTAGATTTAATTTTTCGTTATAAATGTTTATTGACTATTTGATTAATACTCTAGATTGAAGGAAAACGCAAACGCGGGTTAAATTTCCTCGATAGAATTTAATTCCAAAAATACCTCTACTTTTTTATATTTTTTTTCTGTAATTATAAAATCCTAAGTAATTTCATAGCAAAATAGCATTCAAAATGAGCGTAATAGGTAATTGAAAACTCTGGCATAATAATTTTGATACACAGCTTAAGGGGACTACAGGACCTAAACGCAAAATACGCAAGTTTTATAATGCCTAAAAGTATATGATCGACTACAGTAAACAAAATCAGAAAAATATATGATATTCTTCAGGATATATGCTAGGTAGATAGCGTGTTGAAAACATAATAAAACTAATTTGATACGATAGAAAAAACAATCATGTCGATACCTTTAAAAACTTTCTTTTTACAATAAAAACCATACTAATATACATACAATCATCCTGTTTTTTTGTCAGATTATTCTTCAAGCAACATACTAAAGCACTACAGCCGGTCGATTCTGTTAAAATCTCACCGTAAAAACTTAAGTGAAGTGAGTTTGTTTTTGCTAGGAATTGACACTATTGACAGCTCACTCCACACTCACTTCACCTAAGTTTTCACGGTGAGATTTTTACAGAATAGCACCGCAGTTCCTTATCAATATATATATGAAAACATTATGTACGTTCGAAAAAATCTACATCTTTTTATTAAGATAAGTGACAGGCATAATTTTAACACTAGAAATAGGGACAAATTAGATCAACCGCGTTTGTCGATAGTCTAAAGTAAAAGCTTATTTTATGGGTTACTGTGTAAAATGTTATAATAAAATACCACTCGATATTCTTTAACTAAATGAAAATAAATTTAAAAAATGCATTAAACGCACACTATGTAGACAAGCCTATTATAAGTTGTATGATTATATCGTAGATAAAATGCCTGGCTTAATGCTGATCCTGCTCCACAGGTACTTGGGCTCACTAGTTAAAATTTCAATATTTGGAAGAGGTCCTTCCCTTTTTCTTTTTTAGTGTTTCTGACATTGCGAACATAATTTTCTTTTTTATTTTATTCAATCAAGTTTTAATTGTTGAATACTTTCAACATTAAATATCTCTTCCTGTTTGGTAGTAAAATTTTATTAATCTCTTAAATAAATTGCAAACTATAGTTTTGTATAATTTAGAAGCATTTTTTAAATTTTGGAAATGTAAGAACCATGACGTATCCGTGTATTATGATTTTTTTATGTTGACTTGAAAGAGCATGGCAGTTGAGAACGTGTCAGGCTCACTGATGGTAGCGCGTGTGTTGGATCATTCGGTTCCCTAGAAAATGGTTGAGCTGGATTGTGCTGATCCACGCGTCATGTTCGTGAACGAGCGCTGTCGGTTGAGACTGGTCATCTCTTAACTGCCAATGCTTATTTTTAATCTTATATTTTGAATTGTTTCTTCATTTGTCTTTTTTTTTACATTGTTCTCACATATATGTAGAAGCAACAAGAACAATGTACCCAGGATTTTGTAATATCTTGATTTAAAAGAGTGTCCATGGAGTTTCTTGCCCGTTCTTCTGATCTACGTTTTGGAATGGGCAACTAGCTTCAACTTTCTGACTAACTGACAGACTATTTAATTTTGACAATTCAAAGGTGCCCGTACTTTAGGCGAAATGTGTAATGTCTAAAGTACACCACTTTAGGTACACCTCTACCCAACCCTTCGGGGAAACGAGGCGTTCTGTATATTAGGTATTCAATTATGATATAACAGGTGTTGCCGTTAAAAGCGCAAGTACTATATCACATACGTGGTGATAAAAGTACATTCGCTTTTAGACCCTGATCAATGGCCGCATAGAGCGTGTCATTCAGACAACCTCTAACTTGCCCTGGATTCACCATAAAGATAAGCCAGCCAGTTTAAATAATGACAAAATCGATGTATCTTAATGTCAATGTTGGGCGAGGGCAAAAAGATGCTACTCCCCTAACTTGTGTTCTGTTATCGAATTGTAAGATAACCTTAATTTTAAAAAAGCAAGTAAGTATACTTTGGCAAAGTGTGGGCCGGCTCGACGACCTACTAAAGGGCGCGGGAATTTGCCGGGTAGCGCAAGACCGTTTTGACGATACTTGGGGGAGCCCTACGTCCATCAGTGGACATCTGTAATAACAGAAACATTTCGGGTGCGCTGCCATCCCAGAACAAAGATAAAATATAATTATCTCATGTGCGTGTCATTACAGCTGTACAAAGTTTTTTTGGCGCGTGGCCAAAATCGCAATTTTTTCAATACTTTCCCAAAAAAAAAAGGAAAAATGTTTACCAACAGCACTAGCCTACGTCATTTGAGCGCCAAAAGATCCTTGTGTCAGTGTTGATACCATTCTAGCCGGAACATAGCAATGCTGTTTGACGGCAAAAAAGGTATCGTCACAGTACCTCCCAAGACGAACTCCTTCATAAATCACAAATGATAAAACAAAAATACTCACACGACAAGTCCTTGCGAGCACACTGGTATCGATATCGACACGGCGATCCCATCTCTACTCTCGGGCATAGAGCTGAGCTCCTTCATAATCCGTTGTATGTCATTCTCGGACTTTGGATCCGATATGTTTTGTGCGCCCAGGTAACTGACACCGCTGAACACCGTGCATTCTTGGTCTACGTCTGAAACTGGTAAGATTTCATTTAACATGGGAGTAATGTGGTAATGTTTCTTTTTTCAATTTCAATAAGCGGTTTGTGGATGCTTTATAAAGGATTTGTTGGAATATTTATTGAGGTGCTATTAGACATCCTTATCGATCGATAAATAATTCAGAGCAGTCAAGCATAAATGGATGTTCCAAATGTTTCATAATATTACATGAATCTGAAAGTAGTCATTGAGGCCAGTAGAAACTCACAAATCTGATGTTTTATTAATAGACCAGTCACCGTAGACACAAAATCGGGTTAGGACGCAAAAAATTGCACTGCACGGATTTTTATCTATCTATCCCAGCAACATCCCAAAAAAGCAGTGCTGTGCAATTTTTACGACCTACCATATCTTAAATATCTGACCTATATAAAAGGCAGGTTTATTTTAGGAGAATGGTAACAGCTAAAGCAAAACCTATATTACCAATATAAATCATATTGGGAATTAGCAAAGCTGATTATATGGTGATTTATTATTAGGAAGGTATTTTACCTTTTCTTCCTACTCCGAATTGAAACAGACAGTGATTGACAATAATTACTCGAGTTAAATATTGGTATACTATAAGACCATTATGGCATTTTGAACTCTAACTCAATATATTTAAGTTTAGAACGGAGCATCACCTTCATCGTCACTCTCTGTGGGCTTCATGTGGTCGTGTTTCTCAGTGGGGGACGGCGTGGACACGTCAGCGGACGTGGCACTGTCCATCATCTCGTAGAACTTGGACCCGCCGACCAGCCGGCACGACTCCTGAAATATAAGAACAATAGATGAGAATTTGAAATTGAAAGAAAAGGAAGGTGGTGTCATTTTACTGGTTGGCAGTTGTTTTGTGTTAAATACTGCTGCGTAATGTTTCACTGGGACTGACTGGGAGTCGACTCAGACTTAATTCCGGATAGTTTGAAATGTTGATGTCATAACGAGTAGATAATGAGAAATTTTTTGACAAAATGTAAAATAATGGCACGAGTAGACTGCAATTTGTAATGTCCTACAAAATTTTAGGTTTAGACTACCTACTAGCCCTCTGAATTATGTCCATTTGCCATCAATCCATATAACCCTAGGCCCTAGCTATAGTAACAAAATCCTACCTATAGTAATAAAATTCATAATTCAAACTGGGGTTTAAAGGCCAGCACACTTCACTTTCAAGAAATAGCACCATCTACATTCTACCCTTTAAAAATAACTGACTCAAACAAGAAACGCGTTACGGTGTAACGAATATTTCTATCAACACTGTCCGTCTTTAAGTGAAACGTAACCTACAAAAACATCCCTTCTTTCAGCACCCCTCCTACAGCAAATACTAAACAATGTACCTACTAACAATAGGGTAAGGGTAAAGCTAAAGGTCACCACAAAGAGGAAAGCAAGAATTAGGGTCATTGGCTTTTGCCATTAGCTTCACAAGAACACTCCTTTCTTCAATTATGTTAAAACACAATTAGGTATTAAGTAACAAGTCTAAGACAATGCAATACATTTTTATAATAATAATGGCAAATCCGACAGAAAAATCCCATAGAAAAAAAAAGGCGTTCTGTTTTTCCCAAATAAGAAAATTTTTCGAGAAACTTTTTCTATTTTTCTTTCCACTAAAAACGAATTCGGACTTTTAAAACCGATAAGTGATGCGCTTACCAACGCATCACTATTTTTATTTTTACTTATACATTATTAATGTCAAATACCTACCTACATAGTATTTAATATATTTTTACTATTTATAATCATATAATCTATTTGTTTTTAAACATTTATCTATCAATCTTACATAATTATCATAATAATCACGAATAATAATAGGCGTGAATTAATAATGTCATAATAACTGTAATTACAGGAACTTTGTAAGGGCAAGCATTTATTTCGTTAGTGACTCATTATTCATTAATTTATACATAATGGAATGAAATATAATTTATCATGGTTTTTGTTATAAACCCGCCTGTTAAATTGTTCCTTAAATTGCTCTGGACGAATCGTTTATTTTATTGTAATACTAGCTTCTACATTTCTTGTTTTGTTTTTGTTTTTCTTGTTGTACGGCTCCAAAGGATCGTAGCTTGATGTTAAATAGCCTTAATCCTTCCTTAAGAATTAGGCTATCAAAAGGCACAAATATTTTTTTCAAATCCGACAGATATGTAGTTCCAGAGATTAGCGCGTTCAAAACAAAGAAACAAAAAAAAACAAACTTCATATTTTTTTCTATTAGTAAATTTACGACATTCGGCATAAAGTTCAGTGTTTGAATGCCACACTATATAAATTTATAAATTTACATATTTCTGAGTAGATATATAGTGTGTAAATGTCAGTGGAAGAAAACTAACCAGCTGACAATGGGAACTTTTCCTTATATAAACAAATATGTTACACTGTTTATAAGCTTCTGGTTTGCATATTAAAGGGCACATAATATTATCTCTAGCAGGTTCTTATAGGAAATTAATACTATGGTAGATTAGTTTAATAGAATCCTAACTATCACACTTAATATTATAAAGGCGAAAGTTTGTGTGTTTGTATGCTTGTAACTTCTTCACGCACAAACGGCCGAATGGATTTGGATGAAATTTGGCACACAAATATTTTATAACCAGGATTAACACAGGACTTTATCCCGATATTCCCACGGGATCGACACTTATGCAGGTGAAACCGCGGGGCGCTGCTAGTAATATTATAAATGCAACAGTTTGTTTGTTATCTTTTCACGCTAAAACGGCTGAACGGATTTGAATGAAATTTGGCACATGGATAGACCATGACCTGGGTAAGGAACTTGGTAACTTTTCATCCTGGATCGCAGACGAAGTCGCGGGCAATAGCTAGTATGAAATATTATCAATAATAAGAAAAGAAACTTGCGGAAACAACAAGAATGTATAATTATTTAAATCTTAAAACATTTAATTATATGAATTAGGTATGTTTCTCATTGTATGCTTTCCCTATATAAAACCCGACATATAAAACAGCAATCAAAATAAAATAAACTAAATACCTTTTCCACAATTTGTGAATATCTCAGTGTGTGCGTCATGTTTCGATGTTCACTTTACTTAAACTAATAAAAATATTATGTTAAAAATATCACAATATTTGATTGAAGTTCGAATGTTAGTGTAAATAATTTCCAATACATTTGATACGTGTGCTCGCCATGGATTGAATATTAAACTGTTTATATTCCTCCCTATGAATCATATACGCCGACCGCAACTTCTCTACATTCATACACAACAGTATACTGGGTTATACAGTATTGAAATACATACTAAAAGTCTGTAATAGAAGGACTGAAATACACTGTACAATCATTCACGCGTGATATCATCAGGATAAGAAAATGACAGAATGATTTTGACCTTTTTTACTATCTCAGGAAATACCAAATCATTTACTGCTTTGATAATAACACAATGTGACAATAGTAAAGTTACCTAGCGGAAATAAGGAAAATAGAAGCATTGAAAACCCATTTTATAATGAGTGAAACCTACACTTTAACATCAAGTAATTAAATACGAAAATCGTTTAATACATATATAGCTATAAAATCACTTATTTCTATTGTTTAAATACCTTCCCACACACTATGATCGTCGCCATGTCCTTCGCCTTAATTGTAAACAAAACCCAGCCTTCTTCACCTAATTACATCATCGTCAAAAGGTCATTAGCACAACACTATAAGCTCAATCTTCGAGAACTGGCCACTGCACACGTTATGAACTCCACAAAATAAAAAGATAAAGGTATTTTTACGTCGCAATAAGAGCTACAGTGAGGCGTTGTGTCGAGGTGACCGTCCAGGCGCTGGTAACAAGCTTAATGGACGCACAATGACTGGAAACCAAAACAACCCGGCGACAATTATCTTTCGCGAGCACCGATTGTAACACATAGGACACACTGGTGAAGATTAGAACACGATACATAATCAGCCTATAATGTTCCCACTGCTCGCAGGCTTCATCTCGGTGAGAGGCAGTGCGGGTTGGTGGATGTCACATGTCTTCGAATTTTTGCCGTTTTGACTACGATACACGTTTAGAAAAAGCTATGAGACGCAAAAATCATGAAATGACCGGTTTTAATTTTTGTTATATTTTCTGTATCAGAACAAAATTTTATTGCGAATGTTGGAGATAAGACGTCAATGCAACAGGTGGGTGCATATTAATCTGCATGTGTTTTTATTTACAAGTCTAAACAATGTTGGCATTCAGGCTTTGACCTCTGTTAGTCAGGCTCACGGAATAGTCTTTTCCGTGATCAGTCAGACTATTATCATAAATATAATGAATCATAAAATAAATGAGATTTTGAAAAGATTAATTAATGTACCTATTCTGCCTTAGATGAAAGAATATGCTGTCAAACATTGATCTAACAATATTTATCGCAACTATAATGTAACTGGCATGATTGAGTCATCATTTCAACTAGTAACCGACAATCGTCTACTGCTAAACATGGGCCTCCTCATACCTAACGACACAATAAATGGTCGTGAGAAAAATATCATAGGTTTTATGTCTTACGTCCAACTTCGTCATTGGCGATTGCAATAAGTAGTGTTATAAACATACGAGGGAGTATGCTAGTCTCTTTACATTCTCTTATGATGATCACCTAAGATACCTAATTTGGGTGTCAAGAAACACAACGTGCATATACGTAGCCTATTAATATAAGGATTACAAGATATTTAAGTACAGACGCCAGCACATCAACCTACCCGAAACTGTCAAATTTTCCCAATCAATTTTGAACCTTATGCTTTAGAGATAAAGTTGAAAATTTATTAAAGTTTGACAGATTGTAGTAGGTTGATGTGCTGGCGTCTGTACATAATGCATTGTTGACCCTTTTCTCTCTCATTATTGTATTAGGCTTATGAAATAAATTATTATTAGTATTGTTATACATTATACCGACTACGATAAGAGAAGACAGGGCGTGGGCTATTTCTTGCAAAATTGAATTATGGACGAGCAAACGGATACATAGAACTAAATTCACGGAGCTGTACAAATGTGTGCTCCTAAGTTACATTAATTTAAGTCTTTGTCGAAAGTCTGAATGACTACCTACAAATAAAGGCAAAGGTGAGTAACCTGGCAGCCATGTTTTTAGGCAAAATATCAGCGTTTTACCACGTTTTGCTCTTCACAAAAAATGTATCAAGGTCGCCTCATTAATATTCTATTGCGAGTATTTGCCAGCTGTGTGTTCATCGCCTAATTTGAAGTTCACTCAGATAACACAGCTAATAGGCACTTGCTCCACAGTTTAACTGACCCGTGATTAGTTAACGTTACGTGACTTTACGATCTCGTATATAACATTTTATAGGTAGATACTTAATGAAATTTATTTTATCGATGGCCGATAAACCAATTAACACGGTTAAGGCCGATTAAGTAAACACAGGAAGTCAGGTTTAGTAAACGTTCTAGGTACGTCATGACGAAAATATCTAGCTACGTGGTAATTTACCCGCATTTTGTTTTCGGGGTTGCCTCGATGTCCTAATAGTCGCGCTTGCGACTGTTAACCGTGTGGGCCCTTAGATTCAATACGCAGCATGCGCAAACTTTATAAGGTTTTTATCCAATAAGAAATGCTCAGTAGCAGACTTGAGTCAGAAGGCCAATCTCGTACTTTAAAACATTCAAAATCGTCGCAGTTTCACCTCGGCGACAAACAAATGTCAAAAACTTATAAAATTTTTTTTTTTTTAACGTTGCCCCACACTAAGATACACGGAAAAAAGAAATGTAGGGAAATTAGAGGTATTTTTGACAGATTGAGACTGAGATCAGAATGTGAACGTTCTTAAAATTACGAGAATTTCCCTTCTGGTATATAACAAATAACTGGTGAAATACATACCTACACCTCTACCTTCAGTTAATACACATGTTATGTACCTATTTACCAGGGTTTTCCTGTTTCTTTTTCATGTTCCGAGCTTTAAGAACTTTATGAACACGAACGAAACCTACAAAACTGAAAGCACTAAGTATTATTGATCTGTTAAAAGTTCAGTTCTTCATGGAACCGTAACTTCAGACCTTACTTCCACGAGAGCGGACGAAGCACCAATATTATTGATTCCTAAGCAAACTTCACCCTACTTGCAATACCTATTTCCTAGAATTTTAATATTTCATGTTACTTTATATTATCATTTTTTTCGGCAGGCATTATCGTGTTTGCAGTATTGCAAAATTATTGACATTACAAACTACAGTGGCGTTCTTTATCGCCATATCTTCCAAACCCTGTTTGTTGAGGTGCTGGTGGCTAAGAGTCCGTTAGTTGTTTACCTAGCAAATATGTAAACACTAGCTGCGCCCACCGGTTTCACCCACATAAGTGTCTATCCCATGGGATCGGGATAAAAAGTATCCTGTGTGTTAATCCTGGTTATAAACTATCTTTTTGCCAAATTTCATCCAAATCCGTTCAGCAGTTTGTGCGCGAAGAAGTAACAAACACACTCACAAACTTTCGTCTCTACATATAATATTAGTGTGATGATTAGATACTGCACCTACATACCTACACCTACAAGGGACTACCTATAACGCACACAAATTTATTTGGCGCAAAGTGGTAGAAGCTTTCTAGCAGTGGTCTGCAAGTTCCTCGATTGATAACACAAATTTTATAAGAAACTAGCTACGCCACGCGGTTTCAAACGCATAAGTTTCGATCCTTTGGAAATATCGGGATAAAAAGTATACATGTCCTAATCTAGGTCATGGTCCACCCCTGTGCCAAATTTCACCCAAATCTGTTCAGCCGTTTTAGCGTAAAAGCGTAACAAACATAGAAGATATCAAATCTTCTCATCTTAAAATATTAATTTAGATTAACATTGTGATAAATTGTGACGGTTCTTTTCTATTCACTAACCAAATTGTCACTTTTACCTTGACACCGGGAAAAACCCCAGAACAAAACTGACAGAGCCATGGTCACATGATAGTATTTGTTTTTATTTTTGATCTATACATCTTCTATACAAATACACTTTTTTAAATTATTGTATATTTGTTCCAGTTAATTTCCAAAACTGCTGGACCGATTTTCACGGGACTTTCACTGGCAGATAGCTGATTTTATAAGGAGTAACTTACTTTTATTTTAGAAAAATAATTAGTAAAGAGACACATTATTGTTTTCCGAAGTCTATAAAAAATTAAATTCACTGTTAAAAACCAACGTTAAACATAAACTTACCAGAATAATTCTGGTAATTTAATTCACTGGTGCATATAATTATGTAAGTATATACGTACATAGGTGTCTGGCCACAGGGTGAACATAATAAAGTTGATCAGCTCGACTCGCTAAGCCAATTTACAGCGTGAATTGGTGTCCCACTTGCAAGTTTTACGGTCAAATAAACTCAAATAGTTCCTACACGTAATGTGGCCGCACTATCGCAGCGTTGTTCGTTAGATTTATATTGCATTTTAACAATCCGTTTATGGGTATGGGTAATGGGTATACGTAACAAGTACGTATGAAAGGTATATATTTTATTTAAGTAGGTAAGTAAATGCATTTATTTCGATATGGAAATTAAACAGGTGCTTAGGCGGCATGTTTTACGGGCAAGTTGTATTACCTAGTAACTAGCCATATAAAAGTTGCAGTGGCATTTCTAGACGATTTACGTATGACGTAGGTACGTATGAAGATTCACGGGTTTTAAGTTTTGCGAGAAACCGTAGTCCTTTTCTCAAATAAAAGTAGTAAGCCTAAGTAACTTATATCATCAGCAATTTGCCAGTGAACGTCCCGTCAAAATCGGTCCAGCCGTTTCGGAGACTAGACGGACACACAGTGAAAAATAAAGTTGTTTTTTTTTTTGTTATAATTACCGTATATACTTTCATATGCATTTAGTAAAAAGCTGTTATTTTGACATTACCAACAGACACAAATTTTATAGATTTGTTAACGTAATTAGTTAATTTCGCCCTTCCGATTGGCCTGTTTACTGCGCAGCTAGGCTCATATTATGTCTATTGGAAGTAGCTATGTCGTGTATATCAAGGCAGACTTCTGTTGCATTCATGTAGGTGTATATTTAGCATTTACTAATAATCATCAACAACCTTTTACTACCCACAGAAATGTAGTGAAGACAGAAATATTGCACAATATTTTTTTCCAAACTAATGATAATAATCCGATACTAGACCACTCCTCTTTCCTTATAACTTTTTTTACGTATAATCTTTTGTGTTGAATATTGAGTCACGTCCTAAACGCTCCCAGCCGGTAAAAAGCAAGTTGCTTGCAATACCTACTTCTATTAATGGAATCAGCGGTGGCCGGTGTTGTGAGTTGCTGCATGGGATCAAGAAATATTGATTTCGAAAAGATACAGGGAGGTCCAAATAGTGACATCAATAATAAAATTAGGTTCCTCATACCTAGGGGTATCCGAAAATACCCCATGTTTCGAGCATATTGTTGCTGTTCCGCGTGTGTTTGTTCATGTGTGTTGTGCATCGCGAGCGCCAAAAAAAATGGCCATGCAGAGTCATCAACCACGACCACTCTGTCAAGAGTGGACGACTAAGGAGGGATGTTAAGCGATTTTTGATAGTTTAGGATATGAATATTTTTTTTTTAATTTTTGGCTACATATTTCGGGGACATTTTTAAAAATTTATAACTTTTTTCGACAAGCTCTTTATATGGTTTTTGTTGCGATGAAATATCCTTTCATATAACCAACAATATCATCTTTCTAACATTAGTGCCAGATACATTTTTTTTTATCAAAAATGAGAAACATTCTTACGATTAAAAATTGATTTTTGTTTTCAATTTAAATTTTTTTAACAAACGTTTCAGGTTCTACTAGTCAACTCAAACTTTTAATCGATCTATATCTTTTAAATTTAAAATCAACTTTTAATCGTAAGAGGTATGAGGAATCAATTTTTTTTTTATTGACGTCACTATTTGGACCACCTGTATAAATCCAGTGAATCTATCCATCGTTTAAGATAAATAAACTAATTAACACCTCGATGGTCTAGGGGTCAAAGTGCGTCTGTTGAGCAGTGATATATCTCGTGTTCGGTCGCCCAGTGTTATTGGGGTTTTCCATCAGGAATTTCTTAATAGCAGCCTGGAGCTTGGATTTGTGCCCGGTTGTTGGCGATAGGCCCTATAACATGGGATTTACCGGTTGAATGCCTTAATTACAGAAACAATTAAAAGTCATTGTGGCTTGCACAGTGCACACGTCCACGTTCCTAAGGGTTAACGTACCAGGCGAAATGTAGGAGTACCTCAGCCTTTCGGGGATAAACAGGCTTCATGTTACGTGAACTAATAAAGCTGCCAGTAAGATCTTGAAAAGTTTTCAAACACGTGTAAAGGCTTCGACAGACAGGCGCGACGCTGCTGATAGAACAATTTCCATAAAGGTTTCATAGAAATTCTAATAAGGTCGTGTCGCGCCAGTCTGCGGGAGCCTTAAAGCTACTGATGCGTACAGTGCGTGCCACGTAAGAAGAGACTTGACCCCGCCTCCCCGCCTCTTTCCGCCGCCCCGATGACGCCAGGTCCCCGTCCCGCACCGGGCGTCATCGGGGCGGCGGAAAGAGGCGGGGGTGGCGGGGTCAAGTCTCTTCTTACGTGGCACGCACTGTAACATTGACTGCCTCTCTCAAGTTCATATCAGTCGTAACGCATCGCATCGCAAATGAGTCGAGTTATTTCTGTGGTTCACGATTATAATTTAACATGTAAATATGCGAAGGGATAACATGCAGATTGCAGGACAAATAACAAATAACCTCGTTTGAACTCTGAAGCAACGCAAGTAGCGTCAGTAGCGTGGCGAACTTAATTTGTACAAATAAATTATAACCAGCACCCTAATTGCGTAACACACATCATATCAGTAGCAATAGGTTTAATTTTGGCAGTACAACAATATTCATTGCGTTATTTACGTTGTTGAGCAGACATATTTTTAGGATTCCTCACAGACCTGGGACTACATGGGACTTAACCATAAACGACGAAATGTGGTATAGATGCACCTCTGCCTAACTCTTCGGGAAATAGGCGTGATGGTATGTTATGTTAAATGATAACCAGACGGTTATCATTTTCGCGATATCTCGCTGCAGAAACAGTGGGTACGGACGCCAGCACATCAAACTACCCGAAACTGTCAAATTTCCCAATCAACCTTGAACCTAATGCTTTAACGATAAAGTTGAAAATCTATTAAAGAAATTTGACAGGTTGTAGTATCTTGATGTGCTGGCGTCTGTACAACAATCGTTTTCTATTCTCTTGCGGTGGTGGGGCTAACACCCGCCTGGTTTGCGACCACCCTCCCACCGGAGTCCAGCGTCAAGCAGCCTGCTATGTTTCGTCGATGCGTGAGAGTTCCCTGGGCACGCTCGTTCCGTCATAGACCTCATTCATCGCTTTCCATCAGGCGTCGAGGTCAAGAGCGGCAGGCCCATTCAGCAATAAAAAAGATAAAAAAATAAATTGTATCAATTTCCTAAAGCAACTCGCAAATAACTGAGGGACACGAAATGTAAAGAAACATTTCAGTTATGCTATTTAATGGTTTTTATTCTATAGACCTTGTATAGTGCAGCTGTGCCATATCACTAACAATCACTGACCCTTGAAACCACGTAGCCAGACGTCCTTGGATAAGGATTAAGAACTATATTCACCTATCAAATAGGAGAAGCTCATGGCTAATGATAACAGCCGCACGGGTCGATCGAAAGTTCGTGGATGGGTCACCAATTCACCATCCATTATAATTATATCGACAGATCAGACTCATTCATCAGATCACCTCAGGCAGTCATTACAGGTACCTGTAATGACTGTCTGAGGTGAAGACTGACTGCCAGACTTTTGGGCTTCTGACTAGGTAGTCAGAAGCCCAAAAGTCTGGCAACCAGTCTTACTAAGGGTATCACGTTACCTAGTAACTGGATGGTGGAGGTCAGATACGCAGTCAGTTCATGTAAAATACATAAATAAATACATCTGCATCCGGTACGACTGGAAGTCAACCCATAACATGGTTGGGAAAAGGCTAGGCAGATCAATTGATTCACCTATCAAATAGTAATAAAATTGTACCATCTCCAAACGAGGATTATGCGCCTTACGTAACGACTGCGCTCGAGTGCACTGTAATGCGATTTATCAAAACGATACAATAGGTGGCCTGTTGAGGAACTATAACAATAAAATAGGTTGACCTTGTACAACCATTTTCTCTGGCATTGTTAGAAACTTTGTTTATTGAAATATTTTTTTTATATATATAGAACTTTAGTTAGATGTTTTTCTGGTCAATGAAAGTGTACAATTTTAGGTGGAATTTAGCACAATCGACCAAATAATTCTATGATAGTTTTACCCGAAAACTGAGAACATTTTATTTTAACCTGGGTTTAACTACTACTATTAAAATTAATGTTTATGTATACCTGATATTACCAGGGCAAGGTTTATCATCACAAGTCATGCTATAGTATGTATAAAAGTATATTATAGTGTTCTACACCAGTTTTCTTTTTGTATGTGTGTAGTACACAATACAAAGACAAAACAGGGCCCAGCCCATTGTGCGTGCACACAGTTGAGACAGTGCATTGCATACAATGAACATGAATACTGATGTAATACTCTCAAAAAACATGTATTCATCCAATAAACCGTCAATACAAGCTTAGCATTTATATTGTCTCAATATTGAAACAGATGGCATAAGTTTTAATAAATATGTATTAATAACACTAGAGAAAAAAATCTGTGAACGAGCTACACAATTATAGAAAAATGCTTACATTGACTGGACTGGTCCACTCAAATCTGTGTGGTTCTTTCCTCAAAAGACCATTACAGGCACTACATTGTTCTCATATGATCAGACCATGTAGATTATGTCTGAACTTTAAAAGAGGCTTAGACCCTTGAGTTTGTTTCGCCATTTCTTCTGGGGGTAGTCAAATAGGAAATGTTGACTCCATGTAACTTATTTTTTTTTTAAAATAATATTACATGCAAAAGTGGTTTCAATATCATATTTACAGAATAAACAATTTAATTTCAAACAATATGTGGTCGTCCAAATCAAAAGGGACCTTATGGCGGTAACTAGTTTCCGAGATATTAATAAATTTGTAAAATACCTCAAAAAAATCGTTTTTTTATTAACTGTATTTTTAAAAAGATGATTGGATTTACTACATGTAGATGTGTTCAACTTTTCGAAAAGTCAATTAAAAAAAGTTTTGTATTCATCTAAAGTTTAGTAAAAAAGGAACCTTATCACGGCAAGATCTAACAGATCGTTTTTCTTGTAATTCAAACCATATATTATATCGACATTTTAATATGTTCCCACAACAAACAAGTTTATGCAAGGATTGTAAGAATTTCCATTAGTAATAATCATAGTCAATCAAAGTATACCATCAGTTACATAACTTCACACTAAAACATAAGTTTAGTGTACGGCATACATAAATTGCGATTTTCTCGAAACTTATAATTTCGATCAGTGAACTTCAAAAATTCATAAAAAAATAACGGTAGTGGTTAGAAGGTTGGTTCTTGGGTGTATAGTTCGGTACATTTATGTAGTTTTCAGCTCTGTAGATAACTCATTTCCGCCATAAGGTCTCCCTTTTGATTTGGACGACCACATATGATGACTTTATGAAACAATATATTACAGGCATTTTGCCCAGCAGATGCAAACTGGCAATAACGAAAAGATAGTGTTGGATGAGAGTTGACGAGAATTTAGTTAAATGGCATGCAAATGGAGAGGTCTATGTCGAGCAGCAGTCTGCTGTAGGCTGTTAATGTGAAATGAATTATTCAAATCAAATTCTAATTGTTAACTTGAACAACACCTGTACCATTATTATAGTCTGTTAGACATTCAATAGTGGAACAAGAAACAAAATAAACAACACAAAATATGTAGCTTTAAAACAAAACACTAACCTGTTCAGTCACTGAGTTATTTTGTACACCCAATGAGTTATTCTGTACTCCCGCACCATCAACCTCGCTCATCCTGCCCTCTGTGTCACTCTCCACTTCAAAAATAACCTTGTATAGGTCTAATCCCTCTGGTACGTTGGCCTCTATGTTAGCCTCGGGGCGAATTGTGAGCTCCTGGTTAATCAGCTGACTGCGACTCACACGGAGAGAGCCCTGCAGGGTTTCTGATATGGCCTAAAATAAAGATTTAAAAATGTATAAATATAAGAAGAAAAACTTTAAAGAAGTACATTCTTTTTCTGGAATGTTTCGTTTAGAAGACTTAAGAATGTCTAAAAAGAACATTAAGTAATTTAGTCTCAAAATATAATAAATTATTACTTGTGATTATAATATTTTATTGTTTGAAGTCAAATGATTTGATGGGTAAAGGTGACTGCTGTATTTTCATATCTTGCAGCCAAATCATACATAATAATAAGAACTGTATATACAAGCTTACTGTTACGGGAGCATAATTCAAGGTCAGTCAATTTGAGTCCAATATGAGTGTTAATGTATGAGAAAGAATAAAGTTACACAATGCAATCTTAATAGTGGCTTAATTTATTTTTAATGTCTACTAAGAGGCCATTGTTAGATAACAATGTTGTTGATAACAGTACCTATACATAACAGTGAAATGACCATATCAGTAATGGGCACTATCAATGATTTGAAAATTAAAGAAACTTAAATAAATTGTCTGGTTATATTTAGAAACAGGTTTTCCTCTTGGTTGGTACACAAACACACATAACTTAATATTCCCGGCAGGTTATGAGAGCAAACAAAAAACTCGTTGATATGCAGTTATAATACGTATGTAAATAAAACAATGCGAGACTCACCTGACGACTGCAACGCTGTTAAACAGTCGTCTTGTTGCGTTATCCCCAGCCTCATTTATGTTTTAAAGTGCATTCTTACATGCGAAACGATGAAAAACCACGTGAAAAACTAACATTGTGCACTTACGTCGCTCAAAATGTCTTCCAAATCGCAACATACATTTGTGGTGAATACGGGCGTCGGGCTCGGTGTTCGGGATCGATCACAGTAAAAATCTATGTCTACCGGGTCCAATACCTCTTTTGTCTGATATTCATTGAACTCCATTACTGCATGCTGTTGAGAAACGTTCACAAAAAAACTATTTATTTCACAAACACTGCTGCACTATGCGACACGACTCGCACATGAAAACAATAAGTTATCATAGATACCGCAACGCAAACTAACACAATCTTACCCATTGAATTTTAGGTTCTCTTGCGAGAACAAAACATTTTAAGAATCGATTCTTTTTCAACTATGCGAAATTAAATGAAAAACTGCGGTAGGTATTTAGCTTTACCGATAGACAAACGAATTGATTGAAGAAATCAAAACGTCAAATTAAAAATGTCAGCCGAATAAAAAATCCGTTTCACGTACGTTTTTGTTTAATTTTTGGCAATAGAAAAATATTTTTGAAGGACGTAGGGTCTTTCAAATGAAATATAAAATTAGATTCTAGTAGGTACATTATTAATCTCTTCACAAACATAAACAATAGCAGATTGTTGCATCGAGCGCAAAGTGAGTTATTAATGCACGAGAGTTATGTTGGTGCACTAAATTAACAAGAGTGCATTAATTACTCACTTTAACAAGGTGCGTAATCTACTTTTCTTTCAACTACCAATCTACTTACCGTGATAAAATATACCTACTCAAAATAAAAACTCGAGTTAATGAATACAAAGTTTTCTTAAGCTTTTAAATATTTATCCCGTGACTTTTACGGCAAAACAAAGGTTTCAATTTCATTTGTAACTGTTTCTATACTTTCTGGAGTTGCATTCATATTTCCTTTATAGTTACTCTTTACTCTTTGATTCATATCGCCAAAGTCAAAGTCAAAACATTTTTTTTCGCTGTCGCTATTTCCATTTTTTAAATCTTTTCTTGCTAAAAATTCGAAGTATAAAAGTTTTATAATGGTACAAAATGTGCGCCATTATTTTTTTTTTTTTTCACCGAGTCGGTTTTATTCAGCCGATTTTTATTTTCAGTCAGTACCTTTTTGATCTAATGCATACATTTTATTCCCATTAAACCTCTGTGGTAAATTTATATCTAAATAAAAAACAGCGCATTCATGAAAAACTGTGCAACCATGAGATTTCATACAACATTTCTGCACTGTTTAAAAATTGAAAAAAGCTCTCGTCGCCTCCTTGGGTTTCCAATCTTTGACAATTCCTTTCCCGTTTTTATTGAGGAAAAAATTCAAAATTTAATTGCCGTTTCGGAAATATTGTTCCAAATTAATATGCATTCGGCCATAACCTTAATCCGTTACTGCTGTTTCGACCCTAAATTAACTTATTTCCTTCGCGCTTCCCATTTATGGAAGCATACTCACCTTAGACCAAATTATCAGGCATACATTAACTTCCATTTCAAATGTGGCCATGGACGACCGAGCTTGGGCAC
Source organism: Luperina nickerlii (assembly GCA_963855955.1). NCBI lineage: Eukaryota > Metazoa > Arthropoda > Insecta > Lepidoptera > Noctuidae > Luperina > Luperina nickerlii. The sequence continues at coordinate 5,869,241 of OY979664.1, forward strand.
AAGCTACTCTTCCCATTGATATGTGGGGCCTCGGCGTCCGCAAAATTTCTAGTATTAGTTTACCGGCTTTCATATCTTCGATCCACGGTACTTATAAATTAATCAGGAAAATCCTAGTATCCACACTGATTAATTCTGATGTGCCGTGTTTCACCGAGGCTATGGATGCCTGGAGACTCGCTTGCCCGAATACAGATTCACCCGACAATCCATTTTCCCAGAGACGGTGGGATGAGCCGCTCTGCAGAGTAGTACAGAACAATTTACTTGACTCGTCTGCTACTACTGCGGAACGTGCGCGCCTGCTGGCTGTGGGCAGGTGGGAGTCTGATCTTTGACTTCATGCACTACCTTCGTCGAACATAGGCATTTTGTTCGACGACACTACTTTTCGCCTGCTTGCTTCCCTACGACTAGGTACTCATTGCCGTTCTCCCCATCGCTGTCACTGTGGCAAAGATGTCAACAGCCTTGGACACCACGGACTGTCTTGCAGCCGAAGTGCGGGTCGCTTAGGGCGGCACGCGAACATTAATGACATTATCCGACGAGCTCTTGTCACCGTCGGCGTTCCAGCTATATTAGAACCCAATGACTTGGCACGCGACAATGGCAAGAGACCGGACTGTATGTTTTCATTTCCATGGAAGAGGGTAGGCCTTTATAGTGTGGGACGCAACGTGTGTCGATACTCTTGCGCCATCTCATCTTCCTGGCTCCGGCATGCTGTGCTGGCGCTGCTGCTGCGGTTGCGGAAAACCTCAAGCGGCGAAAATATAATAACCTTATCAAAAATTATATTTTCGAGCCGTTTGGGGTTAAAACTCTCTGGCCGTGGGGTCCGAGTGCTCATGGTCTTTTTAAATAAATTTCTAAATGGCTGGTTGACACTTCCCGTGACCCAAGGGCTGGCTTTTACCTTGGCCAGAGGCTAAGCATCGCCATACAACGTGGTAATGCCGCCAGTTTCTTGAGTACATTACCAATCGACCAATCGACAGCGATGCGGATGAATTTTTCGACGCTATTTTTTAATTTCTGTACTTATAGTTTTAGTTAAGTTAGAATTTAATTTTGTTATTTTTATAGCTAATTAATAAAAAGAGTGCTACACTTGCACTGTTTTGATTCTAAGCAAAAACTACGTCCTTTGTGATCGGTTTTGTATAATTAATGATAACATTACCACGTAGTTGAAAGAAAATTATTTTAGCTAAGCAGGACCGGGGATTCTTTTGTTATTTAGGTACCGGAAGGGGGAAGCGCTAAGGTAGCCCGCGAAATTCAAATTTTCTTACGTTTTTTGCAATTTGCTGGTCAGTATTAAGTTGCACGTTGATTAATATATGAATCGCGGCCGTAACAAATATGTGTTTACAGAATTATAATCATTAAAGTCATCAATACAACTCTCTAAGACCATGTAAGTCCAAAGAATGATGATTTCATGAAACAGTTATTCTTTGGACTTACGTGGTCTTAGAGAGTTGTGTTGATGACTTTAATGATTATAATTCTGTAAACACATATTTCTTACGACCGCGATTCATATATTAATCAACGTACAACTTAATACTGACCAGCAAATTCCAAAAAACCTCAAAAAAATTTAATTTCGCGGGCTACCCTGGCGCTTTCGCCTTAAGTCTGGAGCTGAGTATATATATGTTCTGTGGGCTAGAGTATTGGTAACCAGCTAAACCAACCTAAACCGGGCACCGGGACCATACAATAATGGTCCTATTGAGCTAAAGTAAACCGGTAATAAACCAGTTGTTTCATTGTAAATTTTTATTTAATTGAGTGTGTCATGAACTCATGAGAAATGTTATTTTTTATAAAAGGCCGTTTTGAATGTCCAAGACCGCATTCCGAATTAGCTATAATCGCTCACAGCACTCACATCATCTCACATGCGTTCCTATTTAAATATTACGATTATGTCGGAACGCTCGTGAACGCGTTCACAGTTGACAGTGCTTACTCAATGTCAAAACGATATTATTACAGTATTTCTTTGTATAAACACCACATTTTAGGTGCCGACTGTCAGCCAGAAGATAGTAAAAGTACTCTGTCAAAGACTACAATGTATCTAAGGAAGTACTCTGTGGCCAGAAGCACAATTACGAAAATGTCACTTTAGAAACTCAAAACAAAACATACAGTGACACGTCCTCACACACACACTGTAATTTTGACAGCGCAGTGGCATGGTCGGCGTTATCGCAAGATGGCGCACGTCATGACGTCATCTATGACGATTCTCGGGGCATCGTTATCGCGCTCACGCTAATTCGGTATGGGTTTAAGCACGCTCAAATTGATTTTATTTCCCAACTCGGAACGCAGGGCAAGTAATATACCGTCTTTGCGCGTGCAAAAGCGTCTATGTATTATTTAGTTATTTTCGGTTCTTTATGCAGTTTTAATCGTTATTTCAATACACACATACTGTATAAACAGCTATGTGATAAGTGCAATATTTAAAGAGTTAAGGAATGTAGCTATGTGATATTCATACATCCAAAGTTATAAACACGCTAAATGTTAAAATTAATATAGCTCAAATAAGTTCTAAAAACATAGCGACTTTTGCAGGCGCGCGCAACGACGATACTCAATAATATGCTTTAAAAAATCCGTAGCCTAACCGGCACGAATGAATGTTGCGGTTAGACCTTTGGTCCATAGACTAACTTCCTATATAGTTACTTTACTCTTTGATAGACTCATACAGCGAGACGAGAACGCCGAACGCGTTTGGTTTTGACCAAAGATTGACTGGATTTCCGAACGCGCATTACGTCAAAGACGGCGTCCGTTTATAACGTCATGCCATGTTTGTAATTTTGAAAATATTTACTTGTACTTCGTATTACACTTGAAACGATAAGTTTAAACAATTGGTGAAGTGATAATAATGGAGAATTCAATGAATGATACTGAAGTACATCAATCTTTTCGGTCTCCACCGAGAAGAAGACGCTCAACTTTCTTTGAACGAAGAGACTCAATAGGTGTGCTGATACTAGTGTTTTATTTGAATTTGTGAAGTTATCCCATTGCTTGTTACGTTAAAATACCTTTAGCATGTCCTGGTGGATTAAGCGAAATGATTTGTAATCGAAATTCTTCTTTCAGTGCCTCATTTAATGTCCGAAAATGTTAACCCAAATAAGAAAGAGTCAGATGTGACCGAGAGACGCTCCGAGGATATGACGAGGTAAAGAATATACTATTTATCAGTAATGACGCTATATTTATATCACAAGTGCATTTGTGTCAACATTGAGCATTGTTATTGTGAAAATACATTTTATATACATGTGGAAGCTTGTAATTAGCAAATGTCCTTATTTATGCATGATTTTAAATATTGTTATTAGTCTGTAAGCTTTCTTTAAAATTAAATAAATAAATAAATAATAAATAAAATGTTTCAGATATTATCAGAAACTCTTGGCTGAGAAAGAGATGTGGAAGAAGGAAGTAAATGAAAGGCGAAACAAATACCATGACCTGAGACAGTATGTATTTATCTTATTTAACCCATAAACACTGCCACTATTTTTTTAATAACAAAACTTGCCGTTTTCAACTTAAGAATCAAACTTTCAAAGACCTCTTTTATACTATTTACTATACTCAGCGGCATGGAATCTTGGCCAAGTACTTATCTTCCAAATACTTGCAATAACAAAAACTTGGAAGTGTTTCCAATGAGTATTTCTTCTGAGGGTAGGTCAAAAAAATGTTTCCTCAAGAGGGTAATTCATTATGTTTGAGTGCACTATGGTGCGAGTTAATTTGTTTTATTAGAATTGTGTCTCATGAGTAACTAAGTTGCAAGTTAAAATTTGTGTTGTAAAAGTTTAAGGTTAGCTTATTGAATTATTGTGGTTTGTGCTTTAACACATTAAAAATGCCATCAACACCAGCATAGGTTGCACAGGCTGTAGCATTAATCAATCAAGGGTTGACAGCATGAAGATGCTGTGGTGCTTAATGTAACACATTTGTCGATGCAGTATGACCTAAAACAATATCAGGAGATAGGACACTATTCCTGTAGACCAGGCAGTGGAGGTGTCAGATGCACATCCAACATCACGGAGTAGCTCGACTTCAATTCGCATTTGTACATGCCAGCTGGACCCACAAGCAATGGGCTCGAGTGTTGTTCACAGATGAGTGTTGATTGTGTCAAATAGCTTTGCGTGCTTCAGACGGTTGGGAGTGAATGTGGAGAAGAAGAGAGAGATTTCTACTCATGGTGGTGGTCATGAGACAGACGTGTTTCCATGGAGGCTCTATAATGGTTTGGGGAAGAATAAGTTTCGATGTTCATACGGCGTTGGTTATCGTCACACGGTGATCAATTTCCTAAAGTTGGGGGGACGAAATTATTAATTACCGAAATCATGACATAAAGGTATAACATTAATTAACAGTATAGAAAAATCGTAAACAGTAAATATCTAAAAATGTAATTAGATAAATAAACGAAATAATATTTCATAAAATATAACTTGTTGACACTTCCCGTGACCCAAGGGCTGACTTTGACCTTGGCCAGAGGCTAAGCATTGCCATACAATGTGGTTTTAGTATAATATAAACAACTTGCCTTCAAGACTTAATAAAATGATTTTTCGTACTTTCGACATATTGACCAAAAATAATTATGGGATGCTAACTTTTAATAATTCATCGCTGTGCGTCGATAACCGGCTAACTGCAGCCTGATACATCGAGGAGGTCTTCCAGGGACATGTTTCGGTATATTCGGGTTACATTGGGCACTTCCAATTCCTCCTAATACACACCCACACTTTGTTTTAAAAAATACCTTCAAGAAGTTGCAATTAAAAAATTGCAGTGGTCAGCTCGAAAGCCAGACTTAAACCCGATTGAGCATATCTGGGACATGCTCAAAAGAAAGAAAAAGTCCACCTCCAACCCGCCACAAACTCTTAACCAACTTCGAAACGCAGCACTGACTGCTTGGGAAAGCATAACGCAAGTTGATGTCAGAAACATCATTCAAAGGATGCCAGATCAAATACAGGCCGTTGTTAGGGCTAGAGGAGGAAACAACCGATAATATAAAATGTAGAGACAATAAACCAATTTAGGTGTTTTTTTATTCTAGTTATTTAAATTTGATAGTGTAAAATTCTTTGTTTCTGCAAAAGTGCCCAATTTAATAAATAAACTTATTGGTGTAGTGACGTTTTCAATTTCAAGTTCTAAAAGCATAAGAAACACTTACTGAGTGAATGTTCTATTATTTCAGTGTCAAAAATTAAATTACATATTACATTTAAATGCAAAATATCATGAAATTTACATGTGGCAAAGTTTCCGTGCCGGTGAATGTATTTCACTGGAAATGCAGATATTGTCATCAGTTAAATTCATCTTATCATGGTTTGTTGTTGGATATAAATCAATTTAGCAATCACAGATTGTTGCTGTGTAAGATAATGGATAGGTATAATCCTCTCTCAAGACATTGTCCCACTCCTGGGGGCCCAAAAAAGGCCACTTTGGCAGAATCGTAAAATCATGATTATGTACGTTATGAATCAAAATATGGCGAAGACAGTCCGTGTTTTTCTTTTTTTCGCTGCACTACGTAGGTATAATCAAAGAGGTAGGGATTGGATTTGGATTGGACTGATTAGTATTTTAGCACAGACAAAAAAAAAATTGAAAATCCTTCATCAAAGGGATTTGATTAGATTAACTTAATAGTTAACTGTCCATTACGATTCATAATGTTATCCTTGTATGATTCGCCAAAATGGCCTTTTTAGGCCCCCTGGATAAAGGCCTCCCTCCACCCCTTCCAGATATTATACCAATAATTTTACCGTCTATATTACAATTTTTTTCTTACAGACAATACCAGATGGCAGTAAAAGCACCCAGCAGATCAAGAATCCCCTACTCTGCCCTATCAAATGAAGACATAGAATTCCTCAAAGGAAAACCTAACATGTCTAAACTCGTTGACAGTCAACAAAAGCTCCACAAATCAGTCTTAGAGACGAGAGCATTGTACCGAAGGGCGAATGAACTTGACGAAGTAATATTGACTCAAAGCGAAAATATTGTCAGCATGGTCACAGATTACATATTAGAGAATAGTACTGTAGGACCAACAGAATGAAAAGAATAAAATGTTGGAATTGTACATAGTATATAGTTAGATGGTAAAATGTCTCTGACAATTGGTTAAAATAATTTTAGGTGTATTTGTGAGACTTTGACTCAGAGACAGCATGAGCTGTCTCTCTGTCATGTTTGAGAATTTGGTCGTCTTCTAAAGCAACACCCAATCGTGCATCTGTGTAAAATGTGCCATTACCATGTAAGAGAATATGTTTAATCATAATAACTTATACCTAGAGGCAATATTTAATCTAGGGTGTAGAATCAAGCTGTTCATATATCAGTAGATATTAGTTGTAAATATAATAATAATATCATAAATTGACCGTGTACATATTTTTATAATAAAAACACTTAACATTACATAATTTGTGTTTCTTATTTTGTTTTGCGAGCAATGCCGATGGGGCCTTAAAGTTCTGGAATGGCGACCGCGTACCGGAAGACGTAGTTTTGGAAGGCTACCCATAAGGTAGACTGATGACCTTGGGGGAAAGTCTCAGGAATCCGCTGGATGCGAGAAGCACAGAATCGGTCGACGTGGCGTTGCTTGGGGGAGGTCTATGTCCAGCAGAGGACGTCTTTCGGCTGAAATGGGTTTTGATTTTTTGCTTCCAAAAATGGGGTTAAGTATACCTATACGGTATAATAGAAACCAAGGACATACTTTTGAATAATGAATAACAATTTATTCCATTGTAACTTACATTTCATTCATGATACATAAATTCGATTCATACAGAAATCAACATTAAATAATCACATAAATTATTTCATTCATACAAATATGTAATAGAATTAAGATTGTACATTGAATATTTATGAAGCAATCCATTGCATACAAAATGCTTTCAATAAAAGAAAATTAAGTATAATTGCAAAAATCTATTCCATACAAACATTTTATTAAGTTCATTTCCCATACATTTAATCATCACAATAATATCTGTTTACCCAATGGTACAAATTCATTACTAATTACTATTATAATAAGGCACACAATGGATCACTTCCAATTAAAAATTGAGCTGTTTCTGGCAGTGGAGGTTTGTTCATAATCTGAGCGGCATTACAACATACTGTAGAACTTAGGATATATTATTTCCTTTTTTTTAGACGACCGGTAAATATGAATGAGAATTATAATTATCGACAGTTTCGGTGGTAACATTGCCACTAGTACTTAAAATTATAGATTTTATTGTAAATGCGAACATAGGAACTTTAAATGCACTATTCATTAGTAATGAAGCCTGACGAGTAGTTCTTTTTAAAAATCTTGTACTGTTACAACATGTGAAAAGTTTTGGGGACCTTTTAAATCACTACTGATAATTAAGATTTCTTTACGATTGCAACTAGTGGCTCTGTTTAGAAATACTAAGAAGAATAAAAGACATCACAGTTAAAACTATCCGAGACATCTTCAACATGATATTGCATTGAATTATATTTGCATGAATCCGACAGGATTTCTGTAACGCTTTAATAAACTCTAACGCAACTTAAATATGGACGAAAATAAGTTATTACAACTTAAACGAATATAATGCATAAAATTTAAGACTCAATACTCATTTACACTCTAAGATGTTACAAATGTCTTACTTCCTAGATACAAAATTATTAAAATTTTAACCTTACTTCGATTCACATTGTAGAATCTATATTCTTCGGGAATATTTTTAGTTCAATAGAATATTTTTAATTGGTTTTGAAGCAGTATTAAACTCTTGCTATTTTTGCAGTATTGCTCATTGCTTAGGAATACTCTCCCCTATTATCAGAAGCATAATATTTATTTCGGAGTGCGTTCAACACTACAGTATGAACCGATCCTTATTGTGAACGAATTTATTTTCACTGAAATTTATTTAATGGCTGGAAGCCTCATCAAACATGCCTTGCACTCACTAAGCCCATTCCAAGCATACACTACACCAGTATTTTATACATCTCTCCAATTATAATTATAACATATAATGCTGATTTAAACTGAGAATATACAGTTCTGTAATATCGAGGATAAATACGTCCATTTGAAATTATTCAGGGCAGGAAAGGACTAGATTAAAATAACATAATTTTCCTGGTCAATTAAACCTAAATAATTCCGAACGGTTGAGATATGCTTATAACGAACTTTTTCTCTCCAATCCCAGGTTTATTTAAATACTAGACGCGATTGACGCCTCTACACATTGGGTCTTGGTATTTTGGGAACTACATTTTACCCAACATGTGAGGCCTTCGTTATAACGTCACACTTCGAGCCCTAATTATGTACACAGTATCACTCGCTAATCTTGAGAGTGTTTTAAAGGAACTTTTGCAGGAGTATATTACACTGTACAGGAGTATCTACAAGACTCAACTCAAATGTTTGGTGTGAAAACTTCGTCTCGTCTGTAGTTTCTTTTCTTTGGCAGTCTTGTATTCGCGGCGGCACGGACTGTTCCTTAAGTCTAGGATTGTGTTCACTTTCTCAACTATTTCTTTAGCCATGTCGTGTTCACATTCAAAGTCGTGCATTTTGTATGTCGCGTTTGGCTGGAACATTGTGGTGTTGCCTGAAAATTTAATTTTTTAAATTTACAACACTAATATAATAAAGCTGAAGAGTTTGTTTGTTTCAACGCGCTAATCTCTAGTACTACCAGTTGGATTTGAAAAAATATGTTTGCATTGATAGCCCAATTCTTGAGAAAGGTTATAAGGCTATTAAACAAAATGCTATGCAAGAGTCGAGCAAAATGAAAAAGTCAGAAAGAAGGATAAAAAGTAAAAAGCGCGGGCGGGCGATTCTTTGATGTGGAGGGACGATAGAATTTGTAGGAGAAAATGCGAAATTCACGCGAGCGAAGTCACGGGGGAAGTGTTAGTTCTAAATATGACCAGTCTAACTATTCCTTACTGAAAAAAAAATATATATTCAAAATTATACAATAAATTGGGTGATTCCACTCCTTTACTATGAAAGTTCGGCATGATTATGCCTGCAATGCTATTTAACGCAACGTAATTTCGGCATAATGTGTCGTCACTAATTCAAATAGCATTGCAGGCGTAATCATGCCAAACTTCGGTCGCGTACCTTCGGCATAGTGTGTTTAGACCGTTAAAGAAGCGGGTTCCCAGTAAATTATACAACGGCCCGACATGAAACATTGGGCAGTTGCCCGTCAGACACAATACCCGGATGTTCGGAGGATCATCCCTTTTCTATAGAGTGTGAGTGAATTTTACACTCTGTTCCTCATACCTCTATAAGTATAATGCAACCGTTTCCTGCCGGGGACCGTGCAGAGATCTGTACGAGACCGAAAACCCGCTTCTTTGTGCTAGCAACCTTCCTCGTGAATCAAGTAGACCAGTACACTTCAAAATGGCGCCATTGATGCACCGTATAAAGTGAAAATGGTATAGATAAATAAGAAATTACCTGCGCTACTTCTATCACCATAGGCAGCATTATGACTAGGTGAGTAAACTATCCTGAAGGTGGTCCTGTTCCCCCGCGTCTCCAGGATCTGACACCACGCCACCGAGTCTATACTGTGTAGAAAGTACTTCGATTTTGACTGCACATGGAACGAAATGGAAAAATACAAAATATTTTTATTAGATACTAGCTTCGCCCGCGAGGTATGTCGATAAGAACTATCCTATGTCCTTCCCCGGGATGCAATCTATCTCTCTTCCAAATTTTATCGAAATCCGCTCAGTGGTTTAGGCGTGAAAAGGCAACATACAGACAGACAGACACTTTCGAATTTACAATATTAGTATGGATTGCCGAAAGCACGGGAGTATTTGGCAGATAAGCCAAGTGATGCTATTAGAGTTCAATGTTTGCCACTAATAGTTACCTGCTTCAAGATCTGTTGGACGAGTGGTCCAACTCTCTGCTCCTAGAACTTTGATCCATCCATGGTGAAATTGTCATTTTCGCCTAAACCAGGCGTGAAAAGGTAACAGACAGACAGAGTTACTTTCGAATTTATAATATTAGTATGGTAATCAGCCAATAATGATCCCACTGCTGGCACACAGGTCTTCTCTCTTGGAGAGGGAATGGGCTATAATCTACCACGCGGTCCCAGTGCGGGTTGGTAGATGTCACAAGTCTTCAAATTTTGGGTTCTAGGACATGCCGGTACCCTTTCGATGTTTTCCTTCACCGTTTAGAGAGCAGCAGGGATGAAACTATTTACTCAAAGTCAAGCGCCTGTCTGGGTCGAACCCAATCCTACTTACGAAATGTAATTCACATTTCGTAATTCGGGACCGTTACCTCTGGGCCACCACCATCATTAGGTTATACAGAATCCATGGCAGAATGTTGCGCCTCGATGTCCCTGTCACCCTGTATAAAGACCGGGAGTGTCATCATGACTCATGTATGATTATTTAACAAAAGAAAACCCAATAATTTTCCTTATCAAAATTCCAAAATAGTTCATAATAAAATTGAAATGGCGAATTGAAATGTAAACAGGAATAATGTTTTTTCCGAATATTATTTTCCCGATTTGTTAATCTATGGTGTCGGGAAACACCGAAGATTACCACAAACCAACAAAATGTAACTGTTAATGAATAATGTTTTTTGTTAGGAACATCATTATTATTTTCACCAACACGACTAGTCTAGGTATTTAACTTTAATGAATAGGGTACCTAAATCATTGAATTAAGTTTACTTTTTCGAGAAGTTTTCGTCAATGATATCGGATTTTGTTTTTTTTTATTGCTTCTCGCAGTTTAACCTTGGTGGTTGGCGTCTGCTTAACTGGGCTTGAAATGCTATAGGAAACAATATGAAGCAGATTTATACATCACATTATAAATGGCAGCGATAAGTCTGGACAAACAAGACCAAAATTAAAAGTGGACTACGATTAAATTAAGGGACATCGTCCAAAGCAAGCCTTATTCCTGTAATGTGAGCCCCGTCGCTAAAATATGGGTGTACTATAAGTACACCTCTGCTGAACTCTTAGGGGATTACAGGCGTGATGTTATGTGTGATAGGTATCAAATCTAATAACAGACGCACGAGTCGATCGAAGGTTAAGCTGCGCTTGCCGTGGTTAGTTCGTGGATGGGTGACCTTAAACATTTGGAACCACATTGAGCCATTGGTCCCGGCTGTCATTCGTAGATCTTTGACTAGCGTAAATTGGGAAAAGGCTAGGCAGATTCATTGATTAATGTGTGGTATCAACTAAAACTATCTTACCCAAAAAGCGTGTTTATGCGTGACTAGCGGCTCCACCTCTATCCTGTCGAGCGAGATGCCGAGTTGTACCGACGTGTTAGTTCTCACTTTGCGAAGTAGTTGCACTTTGTAGGGTTTGTACTGAGGTGCCTCTGTCGCCATTATGTGTGATTGCATCTTGCCTAGGTCTGTTTCTCCACTACCTGCAATAGAGTAAGATAAGATTTTGATTTTGACTGTTTGTGCGTCGATGTCCCAACCACCCTGTATATTAGATTTGCAAGATACAATGAGAGTGAGAGCATGATCTAGCATTACCAAGGATTGGATTAGAGGTTAACTGGTGGAGCACGTCTATTTACCACTAATGCAGATGAAGTTTATAGGCAATACTAGCTGGTGTCCGCAACACCACGTCAAAGCGCGAATTTTACGTATTAAAGATTGACTTATAAGATGTTACAGTCCTTGGCATAAAATTTGGAAAATCTAGTGTTGCTGGAAGAGGATTACTGTCTTTTTGAGTTTCTTACCTTTTCTGATGAAGTTAAGAAACTTAAAGGGCTGATTATATTGCAAATATACTAATAACCACAGATCAAGGAAAAACTAAAATAATAACAAACAACATTACCTTCATTCAAAGCCTTTAGTGCTATTAAAACAGCTTCAGATGTTGAACTCCCTCCTGTGTTGTGTCTGGATGCATTGTGATGGCTTTGACCAGAGTCTGTGACCTTTGAGAACACATGAAAGGCCCCACTCATGCCGTCTTCAGGAATAGATGAAGGAGGTAAGGTCATTGCATTTTTATTCTTTAGTTCCACAAGACCGAGACATGTGAACCCAAATTTGGAACACGGCTCGTTGGCATCAAGGCAGGGGAATGCCCAGTCAACTTCTCCGTCATCCTCTGCTATACAAAGTCCATAATCATGCACAGGTCCAAGTGATATGTCTGGGTGTTCGATGCTGAAAAAGAAATATTTATTATTGTTTATTGAATTTATTTAGAATTTTTTTACATAAATATATTTATATAAGTAATAAAATGACAGCATTTCATAAGAGCATTTACCTGTATTTATAGCATGTGAAGCCAATTAAGTCCTTGATCTTAGCACTGGCAATGACACACACAACTAGGGGGTAATTCTGATGCTTCTCCGGAAGCATTGTCATGAAAATCTTGAATGACTTTAGAGGTAATCCTAGTTGTGCTGTCCCATCAAACTTTGCATACTCCAAATACTGACGGTGAGGTAGGTTCGGGCAGTTCTGAAGTTGTTCAGCTAATAAAGACTTCTGTTTGTCAGGCTTTTTAACTTCAAACTTTGAGAATACTTCTGCCAGCTGGTCTGTGGTGAGAGGCGAGGAGTCCTCCCATTTTATTACTTTAATTTTAGCTGCCTTTTTCAGTGCTTGCTCCTTCTTGTCTAGCCATTGGGCTGTGTTGGATCTTTGCCTAGAAAATTAGGAAATTAGGTTAGTCAATTTAATTAATAAAATTGAGGAACTTTAATATTACTATTATTGGTTACAAACTGTTATGCGAAAATGATGTCATAAGTGGAATAACAATGTATGACATAATTGACATAGCATCACACTTAAAATCTGTAAGTGGGTCAGTAGAGCAGTGAGTCAATGTGAGTAATATAAATGTTGTTCAAAGGGAAGAACAAACTGTTCTGTTTAGATTAAAAGCATGGTGTGGAGAACGTTGTGGAGGGTGATGAAAAGCTGAAGCCTTCAGTGTTTGTCTATTATCACCAGATAAGCAATGTAAATGTCTGACCTAATTAATACCATAACAGCGATATTTTATGACTTAAAGGATGTGTAAAACCATACCGGTGTCCTCCAAATTCCTCGTAGCGGACGTAGCTGCCGCACAGCGGGTCTTCATCCTCACTATCATCCATATCAGGGTAAGGATCGAACTGTGTTACTATTTCTCTCCCCACTTCCTCCTCAGATATGTCTCCCATGCCATCTTTGCCTTTACTAGGTCCTGGCTGAGTCAACCTCAATTCCCGTATCCTCTTCTTCTCTTCAATAGCTTTATTTTGAAACACTTTCGAAAAATCCTCTCCAGCCATAACGATCTCACATAAAACGGTGTCGTCGGTCGCAATAAATGCATCTCGTATGTTTTTGAGAAGCCAAATTTTATTATCGTATGTAGCCATTTTATTAATAACACTAATTAGTTCAATTTTAATTTTATTTCTTGTTTTCCATCCCCAAAATTGAAACACATGTCAAAGTTGCAGTTCCCAAACAAAATGCTTTTCGCGTGATTCAAGTCCACGGTTTTAGAAATGTCGTTACTTGAACATAAAAGTTGTTTAGTAAGGGATAGATTTATATTTTCCCAAGAGGAAGAATTTTCAACTTTGTCTATTTTCATGCTAAAATAGAATAACTATGAAAATCTGGAACGCATTTTGACATTTCTGATAAAAAGGTTTGTTCGGGGTTTGTTAGTGTTCTGACAATGAATTTAGCAAAACTTGTTGAGTTGATGAGTTGAGTCAGAAAATGAACAAGCGTATTTTTTTCGACGACAGATTATCAAAAAAAATCTCATTCAAGTGCGTGTCGGACCACGCATAGTGAAGGGTTCCGTAGATGGGATAAATTTTATGTATGCTACAGTTTTATAAACTGTAAAATAACCTATTTTTCGAAAAAAGTTATGAAAAACAAAGTTATATCTGCGATTGTAGTCGAAAATATAATCAAATACCTTTGACTTAAATAAGCAGTGTGACTTAAAATTATAAGAATCTTTTTAATTGTATGATACAACAAAACCCCATACGCTTATGTGCCGCTCAATTCTCTCTGCCTACCCTACCCAGCTTGCAGTAATTGGCTGCACACCACATCAGTCGGTAACCGTTCTCATTCATTCTTCATTGTGAGAGGTATAATATGTAGTTACTTACCTGTTATTCACAGTAGTTCCATTCCTTTAAATCAATATACGTAATGGAAATGGGGTGGCACATCTCTATGGTGGTATGGTTCAGTCCCACCTTACCCCCAGGGGTAAGGTGGGTCTGGAGTGCAGTCAGATAATTATAGTAGACTTGGTAAAATGGTTCCTTGTTTTACTACGGAACCCAAGCATTTTGACATTGTCTGTCATTCGATCTTTGTGCTTGCATGACATGTTATTGTTGTCATAGTAACGGAAAGGGAATGATTGTATTTTAGTAAAATATTTTTTAAGTCAACGCTGAACAAGAATTGTTCGGGACATTTCTCCAATTAAATGTAAGTTATATAACAAAAATATTATAATAACACAGTATTAAAGTTACTGATAAACAACTCTTTATAAAATATCGGTTCATTTGAGGTTAGATTAGAATCATAAGAAAAACAATGATGATTTTACTCATAGAATGATAATTCTACCATGTTGATCGATGGAGGATTGCTGGATTGATATGGTGGTTACAATCCGGCTTCCGGCAGAATGCTTTGGTTTTTAGGTCAAAGACAAATATTATTGGTTTCCTTTTGCTCAATTTGCGCTTGTCGTTTTAGTACACATGCCTCCTCTCTTCGAGATGTAGTGGTTTATAATCTACCTCTCGGGCCCAGTGCGGGTTGGTAGATGTCACATGTTTTCGAATTTTGGTTCCTGGACATGCCGGTTTCCTCACGATGTTTTCCTTCACCGTTTTGAGAGCAGTGGTGATGAAATTATTCACACAAAGTAAAGCGCCTGTCTGGGTTCGAACCCGTGACCTATATGACTTGTAAGTGGGGACCGTTACCATTGGACCACCACTGCTGTCTTTAGTTGTTTTAGTACAAACAAATAATTTATTTACCTACATACTCTTTGGGCAATGCGTTTATGGATTACTTACTGGGTAGGAAAATTGGATAGGCTATGGCTTCACTTTACTGTGGCTGCTGACAATTGTGTGTAGTAATAAATAATAAACGGAAGTTAATAAAAACAAAATGTATTGTACCTTTACTTTTTAAATGTTAATAACAAACTATTCGAAGTTAGTAGCAGTTACAACTTTTGTCAGTAAAAACACATTTAAAAATCTAACATTTGTATAAAATAACCAACAATAAAAGATTGAATTCTGAAATGAACAATAATCACAAAACACATCTACAAACTAATTTAATAAATAAAATAGTCCTAAATTATTGGCAAACACGAAAAAATTTACATATTAGTAAACACGTAATAGGTACAGTTAACTGTATGTCTGTGGAAACACTTGGAGCTTGAGCTGGCCTAGCATAGTGCAGAGATTGAATAGAACTGGAGGCCAGCTTATATTGGTTTTGGTTACCACTGACATATGGCCTACTCAGTAGGCAGTCTATAATACAGTAGGCCCTACTGCATTATAGACTCTATGCTTCTAAACAATACTATAGTTTCCCATAGCTAACATACAACGCCTAAGGTCTTGAACACAATCATAGTAAGATTGATAGGGAGGGGACAGTGTATCATCATAGAGTTTCAGTACGGCAACAAACTTCTTCATTGCTTCTCCATACTGTCCTCCGTCCATTGCTGCACGGCCAAGGCGGTACATCATTTCTGTGTCCTGAGAAAATAATTGTATAATATTAAAAAATTGTTTGTGGATTTTGGAACAAATAAATGAGCTATTTGTGCTCTTTTACTAAAGTTGCATAAATAGCTAAAGTTCCAATGTAATAGTAACATGAAACAACACAAAAAGTTTTGTAATTCTGACAGAATTAATTTTTTGTGAACATTGCTTACAGGAAGGAGTACACCTACCTGATATTGCTCAGTATTTGAGTCATATATTGTGTTTTTTATATATCCCCTAATTAGATTGTTTTTAAATCTATAAATAAAATAAAAGTGGAATGTTTGTTCTTTCCAGATAATTTACTTCTTATGCTAACAAGTTCCTAGCCCATCATGGCAGATGAGGAAGATGGTAAAGTACTGCTTGATTTTTTAAATTAACTATGTAGAACATAGAAAATATTTTATTGTCCAGGTAATACAGGAAGAAGGTTCACAGGGTAAGACTATGTTGAAATGACATGAGTACCATTAAATATTACCTACATTTAGGTTACAATATAATATTTGCCTGTGAGCCCCAAACTAGACAGTCTATATTCTGTATATTGGGGCTAAAAATATAATAAAAATAATTACATGGAATTTTTTTTTGGTGCACCATGCAACGAAATAGATCACCCCTATTTCTTTTTCTAAAATAACAAATATCGAAAGTCTGGACTCCTCTGTCTGGACGCACATATATTTTTATGTAACTTAAATCAAGTCTAATTAAATGTATTGTTGATTACAGAAATTGAAGAAGTAGCGCCAGTGACTGAAGAACCTGATTTAGATATAGTAGAAGAGGTCAGTCCAGTGGAAGAGAAAGCTCTTGCACCTCCCAAGTATGAAGTGCGACCCGGCCTTGGGGAAAAGTAAGATAACCTTTTGATGATTTGAGGACTTGACACAATAAATGAACAAATATTTTTATTTCCCGAAGTTCGATATTTTGTTTTAGAAAAGAGTTTGGAGAAGAAACTACTTAGGTACTAATAAATAGGATCTGAAAAAAAAAAATTACAACACATAATTCTGTGTGATCTAGCTTTTTACTTTGACAAAACAAAAACCATTGATCTTAGAGTCAGTTTAGTCCTACATCTTCTATGTTCTATGTTAGAGGATTTGGATTCCGCACTTAGTCCTTCAGGTGAACCATTGTGCGAGCACCATGGCCGCCGTCGGTGGTTATTCCAACCAGCCCACCTCCCCCCAGAAGTTGATTACATCTCCTGGTCTGTTAACTCCTATAACTTTACAATAGAAAAGCATAGCATAATATTAGCCTATAATATTCACACTGATAGGACTCCAACCTTCTGGCAAGGGAGAATTCCTCTCCTTACTGTGAGAGGGAGTTAACAAATGAATATTTCAAAGTAGGTTTTAGATGTTTTATCCTTGTTCTTCGTGTTTCAGATTCCAAGCAGCCAACGTAAGGGACATAATCCTGACGACGATGCAAGAGCAGCTGATGGGGCGTCAGTACCGGTCCGATCAGGCGCCGCGCTGGGCCAAAGTCATTGCCAACGGAATACGGCAGAGAGTGCAAGAACTTGATATGAAGAGGTATTTGTATAGAATTTATGATGCTTTATAGTACATTAGGCTGCATGTGTGATAATTGGAGGATAATCAAGCATATTTTGCGGCTCTCAGCAGTGGAAATTTTCTTTGATGAGATTTGCTTATTTCGCGCGGTCTCGTTCATTCTATAGAATGCAACATACTACTTTTGGCTGTCTAGTTTGAGCTGTGTAAATAATACCAGAGGGGCAATTCTACTAATTTTAACAACGTTCACAGTCTGATCTCAGTCTCAATCTGTCAAAACATACTTCAAATTTCCCTACATTTTGACAAGTTTTTGACATTTGTTTGTCGCTGAGATGAGACTGCGACTAGATTTTGAACGTTTTAAATTACGAGAATTGGCCTTCTGGTTACACTCGTCTCCCCCTTCATTGCAATTCAATTCACGTGTACGGTCACAGCCAAAATAAATAAGATGTTATAACACTGTGGCCAAAGCTTAGTTTAAATACACGCAGATAGTGATTTGGTTGTCGCGGGAACACCCAGATCATCGTGTCTGTATTTCAGCTCAATAAGTTACAAAAGTTATTTTACTATTACTTACTTATATGGAACCCAGAAATAAATCGTACCTCATTAATTATGAAAGTGTTGAGAAACAAATTAAAGTTATCCAGCTGTCGGTAAGTATTTTTAAGACTAGTCATTTTCCTGGGAGAGGCCTAAGAATGTCCAGTACGTAGTGGACGTCTTTCAGCAAAGACCATGATAATGTCGAACCCGCAATAGCGAAATTTTTTTATGTGTTGTGCTTTCTCCTATTAACTTCAAAACCATGGTCTTTATTTCAGGTACAAGGTCGTAGTACAGTCAACGATAATAGAAATGAAGGGTGCAGGTGTAAAGTGCGGCCAGAGATGCATATGGGATCCTGAGACTGATGATTACGTAGACGAACAATATAGGAACGAGACTTTATTCTGTTATAGCACTGTTTATGGTATTTACATGTACTGAACAATAGTTACAAGCTTAGAGAGAAAACTCTAGGATGGTAAATAAAACAATGCGCCAGGTATACCTAGAATGGTCAGATGTAGGCAGAACTTAGAGATATGTGTGATATGAAGATTATGCATGCGACAATTACTTTTTACAAGAGCACTAATAAAAGTTTGACTATTACACACGGTACTATAGGAGCACAGAGCACGATATCCTCACTGGCAGCGTCTATAGATCTGTAGATGGCAGCGGCGTTGGGCGCACAAATTCCGTCCCGAACCGCCTTCGAGCCCATAAATTTCTATATGTCACTAGCTGCGCCCCGCTGTTCACCTGCATAATTATCGATCCCGTGGAAATATCGGAATAAAAAGTATCCTATGTGTTAATGCAGGGTGTTAGCTACCTCCATACCAATTTTTATCAAAATTGGTCCAGCCGTTTGTGCGTGAAGAAGTAACAAACATATAAACACACTCAAACATTCGCCTTTAAAATATTAGTGTGATAGTGTGACTAGTTCCAGCCCGTGACCTCGCCTGCGTGTATGTCGGAAATTATCCTAAGGAGACAAAAAGAAGGCAAAATGAAGCCTATGTGCCCCAGGATGCCGTCTATCTTCTTGCCAAATTTTATCGAAATCCGTTCAGTGGTTTAGGTGTGAAAAGGTAACAAAAAGAATTACGATAATATGGATTTATATCGTAGCGAGGGTAAACAGTGACACTCTTGGTTTATATGGAAAGTGAGGACAATGCCGCCTCTAGCAGTGGCCGCTGAGGCGTCTCCTTGCTTGATTGAGCTTGCTCTGTAAATAGGAGTCTTCTCATCTCTTTGGTTGAATGCACCTGAAGCGGTATCTACAACGCCACATGCGAACTACGCGTCATACTGACGTCACATAAAATCCTGCATCTCGCAAGCAAAGTTTACCGCGCAACTACCATATATACAACGGCCCGACATGATTCATCGGAGGATCCTCCCTTTTCTATGGAGGTTGAGTGAACTTTACACCCTGTTCCTCATACCTCTATACACATATGAGCATAAATGGAGTCGTCAAGAATGCAGTCATCATGTTCTATCTTTTAATTTTGTTTTATCTGACTGCCTCTTTGGTCCACGACCACTAGGGTCGAAAGGGCTACTGCAGACCACAAGGTCCTGCGGGGCAATTGCGTAACACATTATCAATCGGAATCGGTTTCAAAAAGACAGTTCAACGACATTCATTGCGTTATTTACGTGTTGAGCAGACAAATTTTTCGAACTTATGAAGGAATGGATTAGCAATTTGTTTCAAAATGATTCAGATTTCCGATTGATAATGTGTTACGCAATTAGGGTGCTGCTGTCGTATTATGTCGGTTTAAAGCCATCATGATTACAGTGTAAGAAAGAGACGCAGGTATACATGACCAATAGCACCATCCCTTTCTCGCACTGGAAACAGGATGGCATTGATGTTATGTTTAATTTGTTTTAGTTGTATGTTTGTGTTATCATGTACGAGTATTGTCTTGTGTTATCTTGTCACTTAATTAGTGCCTTCTTCATTTTAGGAGATTTTAGGCCCTGTTCCCACTATGTCGTGACGACAGATTATCGTGTCGTTTAAAGCGTCGTGGCTTGTGTATTTAAATGGAGGTGTTCACATAAAGGACTACACGATTAACTGTCGTCCACGACTTTTTTGCAGTGACGACAAATTGTCAAGTCCATGGGAACGGCTAGCACGACAGTCGTAAAACGATAAAAAAAGGTCACGACTTATGGTGACGACAAATCATGTGTCCTTATTGCGACTATCTATCGTAGCACGAATCGCACAAACGACAAGGCGACTGCCGTGAACAGTAAAAATGTCACGATCCAATGGGAACACCTACAGACTACAGTCGTCCAACGATAAATTAATCGTCACGACATAGTGGGAACATGCCCTTAAACTTAGCACCATTTTATAAATTATGTTCATAATTTTATTAAAGCATAGATGAATGAATTTGAATGTGACCTATCTGATAAAGTTCAACAATTATTATGTAACGAAGTAGGTTGCGATTTTACTTTATTAAATAAACTTTGTTTATAATATTACAAATGTTTTTCTCTGTTCCTATCAATGTTCAAAACTGTTTTCACGTCAGAAAGAATTGTCCCTTCTGGGGCCGTATTATGAAGTATTAATGCCATCATGATTCCTGTCCGAAAAAGGGATAGTGCTATCGGTCACGTATAGCTTCGTCTCTCTCTTTCTCGCACTGAAATCATTATGATGTTAAAACGTACGGCCTCAGGCTCTAGCTGTAATCTTATTTGATAATAACCAATCAGCGTAGTTCACGAATTTCAGGAACACGCTTCAATCATTGCAATTTAAACCTTATGTCAATGACATAAGTCACACAATGCATTACAGTTCCCTTTTTTCAATAAATATTACATATTCACGTCGTCTGTATGATGACGTCGTCAGGGAATTATTATAAAGTTTTCAGTCAGTTGATTCAAACAATTTTCACTTAATTTGCACATAGACATACAAAATATATGTTCTATTATTGTGTGTTAAGTTATATCACTTATGTTTATTGTATCATTTTCATGTATATTCTAATTTATTTACGTGTCTTCGTAGGCGGATATCTACTGAAATATCTTTAGGTATTTTATGTACTAATTTGGTTAGTCTACTTCAGTAATGGAAGTTTTCAATACAAATCATAGGTATGGCAGAATATTCGCTAGACACATCAAGTTAGGAAGGAAAAAGTCAAAAGTTAGGAATATATATTTTTTTCTTTATTCAAATTATAGCCGTTTCTGTTCCGGACCGTATCAGACTGCATGTGTACTGTAAAGATTGTCTGCAAAAGTCGACCTTATGTTGTGTTGGATGGCAGAAAAATCTCTCTGGTTGCATTCAAACATTCAAGCGAATTTAGAACGAGCTTTCAAACTATTCTAGTAGGTTTTCTGTTTCGAAAAACAGTGATGGTTGATGGTATAGGCGTTTTGATGTAAATGCGTTCACTTGGAATAAACGTAATAACTATACCTACTCATCACAGTACCTACCTACCTAATAGGTACCTACTAAGTATCTTATAAATACAATTTGTCTCAATGGTGGCCCGGGGTCTTGAAATTATTCCCGAAAAATTATAGTAGTCTCACTCTTAGTTATTGTACTTGAATGTGAACCATTTTGCCCCAAACAAAATGTGGAATAACATGGGTTTGGTTGGTTAGTTACCCTCAGCCTCAATATGAATACACGGTCAAAGATTCATTTAATTGTCTACCATAACTCTTCCTTATTTTTCAGAATTTTTTCTTCCTCATTTCTTAGAATATTGTATCAGTGTGTACCTACCTTAATTAAATAAAGTTTAAAATATGTATTTAGCTTTGTATGGAATGCTGCATGTAGCTGTGTAAGCGAGGAGCTTGTAGACAGTAAAAAACTGAATCTTATTGAGGCTGACTGTACAAACAGCTACATATCAAGCTATACATAACCAGTATAAGCTGACTTCTGATAATACAGACGCCAGCACATCAAGCTACCCGAAATTGTCAAATTCTCCCAATCGACTTTGAACCTTATTTTTAAGCCATAAGATTGAAAATCTATTAAAGAAATTTTACAGATTGTAGTAGCTTGATGTGCTGGCGTCTGTACCAATAACTCGTCGGTGGTCCATGGACCAATTGAAGTTTTACCAATTGTTCTATGGGGAATATCACATGTTTCCATTGTCAAAATACCAACTGGCCTATGGAGAATTGAGAAATGTTCCGCTGCCCAGTTTACAATGCAAGGTCAGCTAAAACTGGAAATGTATAGCTGGATGTGTCGACGTGTGTACCTATAATGGGTAGGTACATATAACGTGGTCTACTGAAATACCTACTCGTCTGCCTGATCTGACTTACTCTTATTCAAATACGTTAGGTACAGACACCAGCACATCAAACGACCCGAAACTGTCAAATTTTACTAATCAACTTTAAACTAGGGATGCCGCGATACGCCTTTTTGCCGATACGATACCGATACTCTTATAAAAATATCGGCGATACCGATACCGATACCGATACGCTTACTGAATTCAAAAAGGAAGGTAGATTAAATAAAACACAATTAATCAATAGTTTTAGTAATCAAAATTAACATTTATAAGATTTTTATGGAATTATCAATTGTCGAAATTTCAAAGTGATTCCATTATGTACCTAGCACTTTTGTGTTTTGAAGTTGATATGACTACTATTTATTTTATTTGACTCAAACGACTAGTTATAAATGACATACAATACACAAACAATTACGATAATGTAATTCTTAATCTTATTTGCATGGAAAAATACTACGCGCAACAACATTCAACCTAACGAAATGGGATAGATGTGCGAGTGCGAGGCCAAAGCGGGCGGGCGAAACAAAACACTGAATAAAGCGCGGGGTTTCCCCGAGCAAACTTAGTTCGTGCCTCGTTTGCAACGAAATAGACGGGACAACACGCGCGTTTAATTACATTTTTAAAGCGCGAAATTTGAAAAGTATCGTTGAATCGGCCATAAAAATATCGCCGATACCGATATATCGGCAAACCTGAAGTATCGCCGATATATCGGTATCGGATGCATCCCTACTTTAAACCTTATGCTTTAGCGATAAATTTGAAATAAAAATAAAGTTCAATTTGACAGTTTGTAGTAGCTTGATGTGCTGGCGTCTGAACATAGCTTTAATACGTGATGAGCTCAACTTACTTGTAACGCCTTCAATCCCTTGAGTATGTTGGTGTACTGTTGGCAGAGGCCGCATTGTACCATAAACTCTTGGCTGTCATATGGAACCGCCACCACGTTGGGACAGGGTTGGTCTGAGTCGCATCTGAGAATGACGTTAGAAGGATTAAAAAAAATTAGGTCATAACCATTAAAAAATAATGTGCTTAGAATAGGTTCTATCAGCCATCTTCTTTGTAATTAAAAAATTATATTCTTGTTGAATTAAGTGTTTGCAATCGGGTTTCCACGAGGCAGTTGAAAGAAGTCTGATGAGATTTTCCGACTTTTCACTATCCAATACTAGATGGCGCTACCAGTTACGTATGTAAATTAATTCGATTTCAAAGAGAAGTGTAACTGTATTTCTTTAATATTTTTGGTCTGCAGGCAGCTTAGAATTATTTAAAATCTAGGTACTCACTTGAATCTCATATAATTTTCCGTCATTTCTTCATACATGGGCCACTTATGTTCACACGGCGTGCACTGGCACTCGAACCAGTACTGCTCTTTCAATTCTGCCTGCCTCTTCTCTTTGGGGACAGTCGTGAAGATAGGGCCGTAGTTCTCGGACACTTCCTCGCCTTTCTTGATGCTCTTCACTGAGCGAACGACGATGTTATTGCCGCAGAAATATCTGAACCATGGAATTTTGCGAAATTAAAATAAGTTCTTAACACCTTGTGGTTGTAGATAGTATCTACAACTACAAGGCTACTACCCGTATCTGCTAGATAAGGGTACCTTTAGTGTGTGCTGTGCATTTGAATAGGTCTTTAATAGAATACAAAAAAAACCCCAACCTTCCAAAAAACCGAAAATTGAACCACATAGCAGACAAAGACTATTAGGGCCCAAATGCTTCGTAGAAGCCAGTTACAATTTGTATGCTATTGTAAATTTAACTTAAGAAATGCAACGAATGTAAATGGCAATTAAAAACAAGCACGCTTATGATTTGTTGCGGAATGATGATAATTTAAAAGGCAAAATTTTGAAATAAATAAAAAGCTATCGACTCACCTCACAACACCGGGATCACAAGAGTGATTGAACAGCGCCAGAGTTGGGAACACGGCTCCCGCCAAAAACACTGACTTTCCTTCATGCTTTATGACGTTCTTATCCACTTTGGGTTTGGGACATTGCAGTTCAAACACTTCATGAGCGTTGAACTTTAGGATTTGCAGATTCTTCAGTATAAGACCGCCAATTAAAGCCACATCTTCTTTATACTTCTCATCTACAGCCATAGTCTTTAGCTCATCTACTTCCACGGGTTTACTTCTTGGTTTCCCATCAAAGTACCCACTGATTTCCAGTAGTTTTACAAAGAAGGCTGTCATTTGAGTTCTATGTAAGAAATCTAATTTAGACCTTTTATCTTCATGGGCTACCAAATGATAAATATTTCTGTAGTCATCAGTTTTGTAAGGACCAGTTGGTTTGGTATCCAGTTCTTGACTGACATTAGTGAAGTACTCTTTTTTGCGTTGTGTAATCATCCTGAGCGCTATATGGCAGGTAATTGAACATCCTGACTTCCATATGAGCGGGAGGATATGGCATTCGTAGGCGTGGTAAGATTTCTGTGCTGTTTCCAAGCAATTATCGCTGCAGAATACGACGTTCGGACATTTTGGACAGGGTAGAGGAATTGGACACCTAGAAAAACAAAATACTTCATTATAAAGTCGTTTTCTTTTGAAAGTAAGAGCTTATTCAAATTCCTTCAGGAATAAAACATACTTTATGAAACAGTTCTGGCAATGCATGCTGGAGTATTCCGCCAATAAGACCCCGCTATGGGGCTTTTCTACCAGCAGAACCTCTCCAGGTTCAATATCTTTCGTTGCTGTTGCAAATCTCCCTTTAACGTTATCATAATCTATTAGAATTGCCTCTGAAGCTGCAGGGTATTGAGGATTGTTCTTCCCAGGTAGTTTTGGCTTGGGTGGAGTTCTCTTTAAAGGTTCTGGGTCCTTCGGATTCCCGGCTAAGACGAGGCCTTTGTTCAATATTTCAAGCATGAGTTTGGAGTCCGTGCGCATCTTCTGCCTTTTCTCTTTGTCCAACTTTGTGGCTTCATCGAGCGAGCTGATGGTATCTCTGAAAATTGAAAGTCAAAAATATATCTTCCTTTATCAGTGAATCGGTTCAGATTAGAAGGCTACTAAAGGATATCTTACTGAAAAGCGCTGATAGCTTCTTTATTCCTCTTCAGTACTAGGAGGCACCTAGCTCGTCTCTCGTAAACCTTGTATCTGAGGTGGCGAGGGTACCCTAGAGCTAGGCAGCGTTTGATATCAGACAGAGTGTCCTCATATTGTTCCAGATGATTCAACGCCGCAGATCGGTTCGCTAAAACTATGGAAAGCTCTTCAGCTGTAAAAAAATATATATACGTATTAATTTTAGTCTTTATACAATCTAGTTCTTAGCAGGCAGGAAATGGCCCATTCTTTGTGGCAACAGATGTTACTCATTTCGTTGAAATTAACGTGCTATATAACCTATACCTATTTTTCTTCTCCGTGTCGTTTTACTAAGAAATGTATCACCGAGATTGAACAACAAACATGTGAGCGACACGTAAATTATATAGAAATAAATGAACTTTATGTTTTTTCTTTGCAATAAACAGGAATTGTGGAGGAACACATTGGCAAAATCGTTGTCAGAGCTTTAGCTGAAAGGTTATTTGTACCCCAAACCACATCGCACATAATGACTTCGCAGAATATTATATGTATTATTATAGGTATTAATATTAAAAGCCTATAGGTACTTTAAGGAAAACAATTTTACACTATAATAATGTTAATAAATATCTATTGTGGTTAAATTTAACACCAGCTCTTGGAATGTCTATAATGCTAAACAAAAATAGTTTCATTCGTAAATAATTTCAAAATCAGAGCATTAATTGAAACATTTTCCTTAATAAACTGGTTTTGAATAACAAAATGCTCTGTTTGTTTACATATCGCATGACCTTTTACGTGGACATGCGCAGTTACTACGCGAAGTAGTTACCGTCGGACTTACTTTCCTTCTCCGGCATGTGAACCATGCTCTGGCTGTATAGCTGCATTGCTTTCGCCCAGTCACCTTTCTGCACCGCTTTATTCCCTTCATCCTTCAAGAGTCGCGCTTTTTCCAAGTGTTTTTTTACGGGAAACTCGCCGCCTGTCTGGCATTTCTGCAAATCGTCGATTAAATTGTAATTTCTGACGATCGGTAGACTGCACAAGTAGGAGACTCGCTTCGTGTTCGACTCTAAATTGGCGAAATTGTTTCTCGTCACGTCATCCAGAGCGCCGTTTATAGTATCGTGGAACCTTTTGAAGAAGCCCTCGTCTTGAGACATTTCTGCTAACTGGGAATGATGCACATGTAATGAATGGTTATTATATTTAGCTTTTAGGTTAGATGTAGAAAGCCGGTGTAAAAGCGCGCGGAGTACTGCCGTGTTTCTATTTTTATATTTGGGACGTCGATCTGTTCTTCACTTCAGACAGTCTCGGCTCTAGAATGGTACAGTATTATCGATGCATTGGCGTAGAGACGTGAAGTAATCCTAATGTTAGGTTTTATTTAAAAGTAAATAGAACTAAGCCTTTTAGAACCGTGCACGGAACTTTAGGAGCGTACCAATTTATCAGTCTGTGATTCGTATCAAGATGAATTGTGTAAACCTAGATTTTTATTAATGGAAAGCTCTCGAACCATGCAGAATCGGTTGGAAAAAAACAAACAACACGACAAGACGATGCGTCGGATTGTGGCGATAACAACGCGAACGTTAACTCGACGAAGCACGCGACCGTTTGAGTGCAAGTTTTATGTTCAACTTTGACCCTAATTAGTTTTTGCCACTTATTCAATGAATTCAAGCTATTTATAGAAGTGTTTGGAAACGTAATTAATGAAGGTCTTAAAATTCTTGAAAACATCCAAAGATGTGATATTTTTCTTCTTTTTATTAGTACAAAATTACACATTTCATTATATTACAATGTTAGTTAAAGCCGTCGTTTGTTTTTTCAAGAATTATCATCTTCCAAGATCACAACTGTTGAAATAAATGTCAATAGGTATCACGATTAGGTAGGTACCTACTTAGTACCTTGGTCAATAGTTAGGTGTGTGATCACCTTGCATCACCTATCATTTTATGAATAATATTCCACTTAATGTACCGGTGCACCGATGCGTCATATCATTATAAAATGCATTTAAAAGTTATTCGAGACAAAGCAGCTTCGCCATAGAATTTTCCATAGCAAACAAAAGTATTCATAATTCATGGAAAACGCGTAAAGTGACTGCAATACTAGGGTATCTAGGTAATAGAAACGACCTTATGGATCTTACTGTGGCCAGTATAACTCGACTTCTGATGGCAGCGCTGTTGGCTAAGACATAAAAGCTCTCTTTGTGTGCCTGCCAGGTTAAAATGGTTGCCTAAGCATTTCCGAGTATTCTCTTCGTAACTTCCTCTTAAAAGCTCTACTTTGGAACATTACGTGTCCACAGGAAATAACAAAGAATGATCCTTATTATTGTTACCTATATTATTTAATTGTTTGGTATATTGTTTTCATTTATATATTGTGGTAGATGTATTTTTTTGTTTCGCTTATCCTTTTTGTTGTTATTGTACGCAGGTATCGTATTTAGGTATGCAGTAATGTTGAATTATACCTACCTATGTAGGTATTATTAGATATGTTGATCATGTAGTGCCTAGGTATTCTATTATAAATAGTTATTAATTGGACGATTGATCCACTGATCTGGTTCTATAAAGTACTTACTATTGTTTATGTGTTTTGCTGTAGGAATATTTTCCGGTTATAACTAGCTTCTGCCTGCGGCATCGCCCGCGTGGATGTCGGGAACGTCTTATCGGGACAAAAGTACCCTATGTCCTTCCCCAGGATGCCTTCTTGCCTTTTATCGAAATCTGTTCAGTGGTTTAGGCGTGAAAAGGTTAACATACATAGTTACTTTCGAATTTATAATATTAGTATGGATTTATAGTAGGTATTATAATAAGGACTAGTATGAAAGTATGGATAGTTGCTATTTAATGAAGGTCTACTGAATTTGGCAACTTAAGAGCATTTCCAGATTAATTGAATGATATACCTACAGTTATTAATCGCTTGATCCCCGCTAATGAGACACAATTGATTTTCTATTGAAATGGGCCGCCAGAGGAACGTTGGTAAATAATTGAAACAATTAAACAGCGCCTGCTGCTAGGTCAGCAGATCACGAGGGCATAGACTCAGCCCACTTCTAATCGATCTTTATGTCCAATCGTCCTATGTCACGATCCAAGCTCTGCGTAGAGTGTGGAATTTGCCTGAAAAAGAGTAAATGGAGCTGTTGTTCTAGCAAACTTATTCATTGGGCGCTGAGGTTTCAATGGACCAGGGAGAAAATTCTTTACAGCTCATAGACTGAGCTCTGGACAGGCCGTCTTTACCCGGGGTGTAAGGGGTGCGTAGCATCCGGGCACAGGGTTTTAGGGGGCGCAAGCCAATTGCCTACACGTATCATGCGTAATCAAACCCTCTCGAAATTGAAATTAATAAAAAACTACCTGGAGAAGGAGATAGACATTCATCCTGGATCCCAGACGAAGTCGCGGGCAAGCGAAGAATAAAATAATAAAAAAGTTATCTATCTTTAGTCTTTGATCGAGTCAGATTTCTCGGTCGTGTTTCTAGTTCCGACGTCACATACATTAGGAGTGTGCATTTAGGGGATTGATGTCAATTGAGCATGTAGTACCTGGATCTAGATCGCTAGCACATAGCGTCTGGGAAAATCTTCAATTTTAGAATGGCGAGTGTCCTAATTTAAATATCGGATGCAAGAAAGATCTCTACTCTTGCGACTTGGAACTTTGTTGAAAGAAACTGTGCGCATACATTATAGTGGTTTAACAGCACCCCAATTGTGTAACATACTTTATTTCACAATCTGAAGGATTTGGAAAGAAATTCCTAATCCATTGCTTCATATGTTTAAAACATTCTTCTGCTCGACAACGTAAATAGCGCAATGTAGGTATGTTGTCAAATTCAAAGGCATTTCAACTCAACAGTGTGTAATTATCCCTATTTGGCTGAAGGCGAGCAATGTTTGGCACTGGATAGTAAGTTGAAAGTTTCCAATATTTAGACAAAATGTCAAAGCTAATTCTGGAGCAATAAGTTTTTTTTTATTACATGAACACAAACGAATATTCTACGGCATATGACGAAAACTAACTCTAAGGAAAAGTCCATGTCAAAAGAAATAAGGAACCGTTTTACTTCAAGAAACTTCTCTATCTATGAAAATAATGTTGCCTCGCCACGACCTTATTAGCAAAGTGCATTGTAAGTAAACAACGCATTATTTAAGCATTAAACTTTAATAACTTGGTACAAAGCATCCAGACAGCCTTATAATATTTCCTCGATTCTTGGAAGATCTCGGAGATTAGCCGACAAGTGATTATATATGTCAGACACGAGAAAAATTAAAGTTAACACAAGTTCTTTTCCACTGACGTCAGTATAATAATACTTAAGTGATGTTATTATGAGAAGTGGTAGGTACCTACTATTGTTTTTGATTCTCACGAGCTTTGGTTTAGCGTTGCAGTTTTTTTTTTGCTTAGTTAGAAGACTAAACAGCGGTGCCAATTATCAGGATTTCCCAAAATTTCGTCGGCTGATGATTAATGTTGCTTTGAATTTCATTGACGTGATAATTTTACAATGTAAGTACCTATCATCTATTTTTAAGACAGCACTAAAGTAAATTCTAATTCTTTTACATATTGTGTAGGTAAGTACTCGCTTTTTTGTACTAGGTACCTACCTAATTTGGGTAGGCTAACATTTTCGCAATAATTTTACATAGGTATTTCATTTCATTGCTCTCATCTATATATAACTAGTTGACCCGGTGAACTTCGTACCGCTTCAGAATGTGAATTATCTAAAATGTTTTTTTTCATGAATCTTTCCAATGTTTTTAATAGTTATTCTGCTATTCGGGGCGGAGACAAATCCAACAAATCAAGTAAGGCGGGCAACACGGTAAGTAACACGGGCTGGTGTCCGCAACTCCACGTCGATGCGCGTATTTTGCGAATAAAATCGGTCCAGCCGTTCTTGAGTTACAAACGGTGTAACTAATCCGACTTTGTATATAAGATAAGAAGAGTACGTATCATAATCATCATCATTTCAGCCGAAAGACGTCCACTGCTGGACATAGGCCTCCCCCAAGCACCTCCACTTCGACCGGTTTTGTGCTTCTCGCATCCAACGGGTTCCTGCGGCCTTCACAAGGTCGTCGGACCACCTTGTGGGATGCCGTGAGAGTACGTATGCTCAGTCATGATACAAGGTGACATCCCGGGACATCGATGTGCAACCTTTACCATGAATTCAACATATGATTCTAGAACCCGTAGCGTAGAAATTTTTCGTCGGTTATCTTAAAAAAAACTGCTGTTTCATAGAAAACTGCAATATCTACGTGGTCAAAATTTATGGAACAGCAATTTTTTTAAATAACCTACCAAAAATTTCATCGCGGATGTGTTCAGAATCATGTACCTACTAAATCCTTGGATACAGTGTGCGCGTCGAAGTCCCTGCCACACTGTTTAATACCTAGGTATATGCACAGGCATATCTTCTTAACATATTAGTTAGCATGTTAATACTACGGAAATAATGAATAAGCTAACCTACAACTGGTCATAAATAAATAAATAGGTACCTAATTAGATTTTATTGTTCCTCGTCACATCTGTTAGACATTAATTATAGGTCTTATGTCTTCAACATGAGATCAGTGGATAATCGGTGTACTCGTCTTATGGACCAAGTGGAAATTTATGTGTTCTCCAAAGTTGCAACAAGCATTTTGTTGGGCTTAATTTACCGTCCGCGTTGTCACTGCAATATAATAGTCCTGTAGACCGAATTTCGCCCATAGCGGCCGTTGTCAGCAAAGACTAGACATCTACTCGTGGGATATTATAATATTTTAAATAATGCACAAATATGTGCGCAGACACAAATGCAGTCACTCTTCCCTCTCTGTCATATTTCGATTGGACAGCAAGCCGACACGACCGGACAGAGATTAGGCGCAAGACCAAAGGCGTAACGTGCTTTCCGAGGTAAGTACTGGGGTATCACATAGCCGACTTCCAAATCCGCAGTGTTACTGACAAATTCCTAATGGAAAAACCCAATAACACTTTTTGCCCGACCTGGAATTCGAATCCAGGACCGCATGCTCAGCAGTCGCGCTAGTGACCACGAGACCAACGGGGCACTGAAATATAGGAAGATGGTAGCATACAGTAGGTGCCTACACAACCTACTCTACTACACACCACTTACTGACATAAGTTACACACCTAAAGGCACGCTCTTGTGTGTGGCCATATTATCATCACCATCATCTGCCTAGCCTTTTCCCAACTATGTTGGAGTCGGCTTTCAGTCTAACTGGATGCAGCTGAATACCAGAATTTTACATGGAGCGACTTCCTACCTGACCTCTACAACCTAGTTACTGGGTTAATACGATACCCCTTGGTAAGACTCTGTGTGTGACCATATCTAAATTAATATTATAAAGAGAAAAGATTAGATTTTTTGTATGTTTGTTTGTTTCGCTTTTATGGTCTACCACATCCAAATCCGTTCAGCCATTTTATGGCTGAACGGATTTGGATGTGGTAGACCATGACCTGGATATAGGATACTTTTATCCCGATACTTATGCGGGTGAAACCGCGGGGCGCAGCTAGTTAGTTTAATATTGATAAGTTGTAAAATA
Source organism: Luperina nickerlii (assembly GCA_963855955.1). Lineage (NCBI taxonomy): Eukaryota > Metazoa > Arthropoda > Insecta > Lepidoptera > Noctuidae > Luperina > Luperina nickerlii. The sequence goes on from OY979664.1 coordinate 5,901,463, forward strand.
GATGCAGGCCTCTACAAATATAAGGCTCTTATACATAGTTACCAAAAAGGTCTTAATATGTCGCAAACAAACACGCATGTAGGAAAACTAGAAATAATCACATAACAGCAAATAATCTGGAAACGTAACCTAGATATCTAGAATCTAGGCAAAAGATAGTTCTGTTATAACCTGGAAATGAAACTGGAGCTGAGTGATAGCATCGGGACATGTTCACATATTATGCGTAATGAGTTGCGCACACGCCTTGCATAACGTGCACCTGGTAGGTTCGATTATTTGCTTCGTTATGGTTCAACGTTTACGATAATATAGTAATTTCTCTAGAAATTAAGTTGTTTCTATCCCTAAATAGGAGAAATAATTTGGTACAGCCAGTTAGCTAATAAAGCTTTGCTGTATTTGCCTTGATTGGATGTCTACACACTACCACTCCTGGTTACCTAAACTACTGATTTCGTAGTTTTTAGTTCTCGCTAAGCGTTGATAATCTAAGTAGTTAATGTTTCTCTCCAATTGCTGTTTTAATTTTGTGAAAATTTAGCCATCAGTGACGAAGTGAGGAAAATCTTTCATCCCTTATCTCCACTCCTTAGGCCCCTTAGGCCTCCACACACGGCGAATAAACCGTAGTTAAAAAACGTGTGTGTAGTACACACAAGTTTTTCTTGCCGTGAAAACTACGTTTTATTCGCCGTGTGTAGGCACGGTTGTCAGTGTTGTGTGGATCACTATGGAAGATTGTCGATGGCCAAGTTTTCACGTACAAAGAGCCTTTATACCTCCAACTTTACTTTGGTCTCTATATCTTTTATACAATCATAATCTATCTTTTGTACAATCATAATAATCTTAAGCACATCGACACGGAATTCCTTTGTTTAGAAAAGGAATATTGTGTTATCGTTGCACCATTCATGAGTTTCTCTAAAAATGTCCTTTGGCATTTAATATTAAACATAATCATCGCATGCGCCATCCTTACCACAACATCGCCACACCACCTGCTTGTGTGTAATTTCCACTATCTATTCATCTGACTGGGGTTTTATAACGCCATTTGCAATCAACTAACTTTATATTATCTAGTTGCGATCTGACACTCCCACACGCGTTTATACATGTAAAACAAGCGTTTTATTGAAAAGCCACGTGTGGACGCCTTATAAATCATTTATTTCTGCACCTGAGTAAAATGTATAATTGTTTAAAACAAAGTTGCTTTCCTGTCGGTCTGTCTGTGTGTCTGTGTTTTTCGTCTAAACTACGCAACGGATTTTGATGCTGTTTTCACCATCATATAGAGCATTTATTTCGGAAGGTTAATGTGCATATATATTTAACACAGATAACATAACAACATTACGCTTTTAATCCCCTAAGGATTAGGCAGAGATTTGGCCAGTTATGTTAAACTCCCCTGTAATAGGTGGCCGCGAGCTTTGCTATCATCATCATCATCATCAGCCTATAGCAGTCCACTGCTGGACATAGGCCTCCCCTAATGAGCGCCATAGCGCCCTGTCTTCAGCTTGACGCATCCAGCATCTGCCTGCAGTCTTTCGCAGATCGTCACCCCACCTGGCCGGAGGGCGTCCTACACTACGTTTGCCGAGTCGCGGTCTCCACTCAAGAACTCGTTTACCCCAGCGGTTGTCGGTTCTTCGCGAGATATGGCCGGCCCACTGCCACTTCAGCTTGCTAATTCTTTGAGCTATGTCGATAACTTTCGTTCTCTGTCGGATGTATTCGTTAGCTTTGCTATCAACCGGGCAAAAATCCAGATTATGGGCTGCTACTGAGAAATTTCCTGATGGAAAAACTCAATTGCACTTTGTCAGACCTGGGAATCGAACCCAGGACCTCATGCTCAGCAGTAACTCTTGCGGCCACTACACCAACGAGGCGATAACTTATACAGGGTTATTGGAAAAACACAAACAACCACTTAAGAGGTCATTGTACTCATCATTATGAACAACTTTTACTACGGGACCGAACCTGAAATCGCGAAAAAAAAATCAGCTGTTCCCTACATTTATGTTCGTATAACTCGTCAAAATATAGGGAACAGCTGATTTTTTTTCGTGATTTCAGTTTTGGTCCCATCGTAATAGTTGTTCATAATGATGAGTACAATGACCTCTTAAGATATTGTTGGTGTTTTTCCAATAACCCGAGACAGAAATCTCGATGTTTTGACAGCATTGCGCCCGAAGCAGGGGCGGTTCCCTAGTCACCTAGTTATAAAGGAGTAGAATTTTCCAAGTCGTGACTGTGAAGCTTCAATGTTGTGTGTGATTAGGTATGAACTAACTAACGACAATGTGTAAATGACATAATACGTATAAATTGTTGATGTCGATAACGTTAATTGATTTGTTTGAACGTGAGACTTATGTCAAAGTTTAAATAGGAACTTGTTATTAATATGTCGCGTGGTTTAGTTTCAAAATTATTTATTTATTTAATACTTCAAGCACATTAATGTACAGAGGCGGACTTAATGCCATAGGCATTTTCTACCAGTCAACCTTTGGGTGATACAGAGACAAACAGTGGTAGGTGCAATCATGAACATTGAGGAATAAATATTATAAATATAAAGATACGCATAAACCTATTAAAACTGATAATAATGCCTAATTACATATAAATATAAGCACAAATAAATATACATAAATAAACTTAATAAAAAGGACATACAATGAGAAAATATTACCGCTGTGATGATATTTAAAATTATGAAATTATGCTTACTTCTAACTTTCAGGCTTTTGTACGTGTACCTTGGAGACTGCGACTTGTTACTTCACGGTGAACTTAAAGCAATTATGACAGTAGCGGGGTTAAGGAGTTAAGGTCATCAATGTGAGGGGTTTAATTTTTTTCCTCTGTAAGGCATCTTTTCAGCTCAGCCTATCGCAGTCCAATGCTAGACGTAGGCCTCTCCTAGGCTGCGCCACATCACCCTGTCTTCCTCTTTCAGCATCCAGTCTGCCCCAGTCACCTGTTTAAGGTTCATCTAGCTTGGAGGCGTCCCACACTACGCTCCGCGGGCAACTTTTGGCATTTTGTAAAGTGGTGTGGGCAAGTTTCTGGTTGGTGCTATGTCGTCGGTGTCGTGTTTCATAAAAATATTTCATACTTGATTGAATTCAGGAATTGCATCTCAACCATTACTTCTATGTAGTCAGTGCAAGTGCTTTTCTGAAAGTTTGTAAACTATAACTACTTATAATGTTTTTAACCCAGGATAGAACACGATGCATATTTAAATTAAATTGATATAAAAACAACCGGATGTAATGTTTTACGAGTTTTTTATTCAAAATCCAGTTATAATACATTTACGTGACTTGCTTCTGTAATAATCTGTGAGGTTGATTATTTTTGTTTATTTTTGATTATTTTTCAACAATATTCATATTATCATGGGTCATGATGACTGAGTTAGATTTGGTCTAAGCTGTTCCTTTGATAATTTAGTTCAATCCATAGAAATGTAAAAAATATATCTATGGTTCTATCAGTGTCAATCAGTGACTATGGCAAACATTTGTTGTATTTAGTAACCCAATATAAATAGTTGCAGTTTGTTCTTTTATTTTTAATTAAAGAAAAAAAGGAGATCGACGCGTAAATGTTTTTTTTTTATGTATGGCACGCATTACTTTTACAGAATAAGTAGTCCATCAGTGTACAGACAGACAGAAATTTCATTTCATTTCAACAGAAATTTCTTTAATAAATTTTCAACTTTATTGCTAAAGCATAAGGTTCAAAATCGATTGGGAAAATTTGACAGTTTCGGGTAGGTTGATGTGCTGGCGTCTATACATGAATCCGAAAGTAAAAAAAAAAATGATGTTTTTTTTTTGTATTTGTTATTATGAAGTCGGGCTGTGACTTCACCCACTGCAGGCCATAGGCCTCTCTTTTCTTCTGCCATTCCTCACTCTCGAGTGCCTGCCTCATTCAGGTTTTGCCCGTGATGGCAACAATGTGGCATAATGTACATAATAATAATTATTATTATCCTGCCATAAAACAACAATAGGAGTTAAACTCGAGATAATCTCAAGTGCGTCACTCATGACGAATGCTATAAAATACCTATGATAATTTGCAAAGAAGTTTTGTCAGCATGCATTCCACGTTCGCCAAACATACAAACAAACGTCCTACAAAGTTCGCTAGCTTGACACACGCACAAATCTCACATTTGGAAGGAGAACTCAAAAGCTGGCTAGAGTGTTTTCTACGAATGAAGTTTCTTAAACGCGGCACTAAACAGCATTTACCAGAAAAGTGTGGTCATATTTTAAGGGAGACGAAGAAAACCTTCGTGTCCCTTAAATATGACCACACTTTTCTTACATACTCGACCCAAATGGCAAAAATGTTTCGTGATTACGATGTTGGTCCCATGGAGAAAGTTGTTCAGTTTGATGGTCTGTACGACCCCTTAAATATGACCACACCTTTCTGATTGATGCTGTAGATGTGCGGCTGAATTATTTTGGTATCACTCTACTTATCTCTCTCTATCGTATTGTGAACCTTTGATTGCTGATTTTCTGCAGGACGTCTTAAGTGAAAAGGCATCATCATTATTTCAGCCCGGAATCACCCAGTAACTGGTATAAGCTTGCCTTCCCTTCTGCCGATATCGTCACCCAAAAAACATACATATTCTATTTGAAAATTTTGCCACCGAACATTTTGCATATGTGCGTGCAAAGTGTCGATGACGATTATGTTGAGTGAATGTTGTGGATGCGCGAACGCAGCCAACGGCCACGGTCAAGGCACAGGTCATACGGCATACTTCCTTTATATGATGGGTGCTTATAACCTAGAAATATGACACTGCTGAACTGAATATCTTATATTTTAAAACATTACAATATTCGGCTACTTTTATTTATTACCAGGAAATGGACATTTTTCATATTCAAGCTTCTTTCCGGAAACATTTTCCACGTTGAAGCATGTATGTCAGGATATGCAGAGGTTGTAAGAAAGATTGAATTTATTCTTAATAAGTAGGTGCTTATAGATTTGTTTAACGAAAGTCTGGGTAGCCATAGGCAGTCCCTCCATGTAAAATATTGATATTCAGCTGCATCCGTTAGACGGGAAGCCGACCCCAACATAGTTGGGAAAAGGCTAGGCAGATGATGATGATGATGAACTTAGAGAGAGAGTATTGATGATTTTTATGAACATAATTCTATAAATAAATATTTGATACGGCCGCGAATCATATTAAGATCAACATTAGTATGTTGATCTAATACTGACCTGCAAATTGCAAAAAACGTAAGAAAATTTCAATTTTGCGGCCTACCTTATCACGGTTACATGCTCTGTGCTTAACACGAGAAGATTTGAATAGATTAACAGTACTATAGTTCTCAATAAATAACAGGAAGTTTACTTAATTGAACTGTAAAATGCGCACACGCCCGGAAGCCGAAGAAGTGTACCCGCGCTGTACGCTAATCAATTAAAACACACCATCTAATAAATTAATCCAACGGATTAAATAAATCTATAGAAACATTTTCCCGGTCACTATTTCATCCAGTTTCTAAATTGACCACTAATAATCCTGGTATCTATCACTTCAGGTATGATGTTGCCAACGAACGAAAAAGTCATATCTATAGCAAATTAAATAGTAAACTACGACAGTACTGCGGTACGACACATCAAGCTATACATTTCCAGTTTTAGGTGACTGCATTGTATAGCTTCTTCGTACAATTAGCAATTAGCTTATTAGAGGTATGAGGAACAGGGTGTAAAGTTGACTCATCCTCCATAGAAAAGGGAGGATCATCCGACCAGACGGTTGTTGTGTCTGGCGGGCAACTGCTCGATGATTCATGTCGGGTTGTTGTATATACTTAAAAAAATATCACCCTTTATTGACAATCGTATTCCGTCCCATAGTATTTGTTTGTCTTCGATTAGCTTATTTATATTTTAATATTCTTTTAGCGTCGTACAGGGTTTTCTGTTTTTATTTTCGTTTTGCTTTTGTTTTTTTTTATGTTAGTATGTTTAGTTTAGTTAGTGATCTCCCTGTGCGAGTCCCAATAAACACTTTCTCTTTCTCACGTAAGATTTTGCCACTAATAACGAAGTCCATAAACAGCAAATAACATGTTTATAAACTGCCTCGCTAGTAACAACATCCTCCGACATTCAACCGTTGAGATCGTTAGCTTGCCAAGAGGATGCGCACACCTATTTAACTTTCCAAAGCGCCACCTTCCGTGTGTGTCCTCCAAATACACGTCTAGGTCGCGACCTGACGCATTCACATGCACATCAGCTCGTTTCCTTCCGTTTATGTATCTCTTACCAATTATTGCTAATGATCTTCAATGTCAAATGTCGATTATGCGGCAAGATTTTTACTGAGATGGAGACGCCTTTTTCCCATGACGGTAGCCAGAAACTTCAGAACCTCCTGCTATGATACTTACCTACATACTTTTTGGATTATAGGCCTCCAGATTATTTTTCCAGGTTTGGGTGTTTGTGCATAATATGCCTACTACTGAGGCCCATGACTAAATAATAACAGCCGCACAGGTCGATCGATCAGGTTAAGTTACGCTTACGTCGGTTGGTCTGTGGATGGGTGATCATCTTTACATACCGTGACACCTCCGTGCCTCTTGGTTCCGGCTGTCATTCGTGGATCTTTGCCAGTCGTTACTGGTAATCAGAAACCCGAAAGCCTGACAACCAGTCTTACCAAGGGGTATCGTATTACCCAGTAACTGGATTGTGGAGGTCAGATAGGCAGTCGCTCCATGTAAAATACTGGTATTCAGCTGCATCCGGTTAGACTGGAAGCCGACTCCAACGTATTTGGGAAAAGGCTAGGCTGATGATGATGCCTACTACTGGTACACAGGCCTCTTCTCTTCGAGAGGGACTGATGGGCTGTAATCTACCACGCGGGCCCAGTGCATATTGGTAGATGTCACATGTCTTCGAATTTTTGGATCTAGGACATGCTGGTATCCCCACGATGTTTTCCTTCACAGTTTTAAACGCAGTGGTGATGAAATTATTTACACAAAGTGAAGCGCCTGCCTGGATTCGAAACTACGACCTACAATTCTTAAATCGAATGGTCATAGCGTTTGTGCATGTGAGATAAAAAAAAAAACTGAATGTCGAGCAACAGTTTAATAAGATAGATAGATAGATAAACCCTTTATTTGGCACACACAAGAAGACAGCACAACACACACAAGTACAATATTAGATGATAACAAAATTACCCATTGCACATGATTATAAAACAAGGTGCCGATAAAGAAACAAAAAGTAAACACGTCGAAATAAAAGTGACACTATGACGAATACTTAAAATAAAATTAATAACGAAACATACCTACACAGTGCGGTGTGTGTCTCAAGGTTGCACCAAATGAGAGTCCAGCTCAGCATGTGTCAGGTAAATGTACCTGACGCTGATATTCTGCTGGATCCCTGCTGTGACACACGGACGTTGAGAAGACGAAATAAATTGGTGTTGTGACAGGTGTTAAGTGCAGAGTGAAGTTTTGAGTATACCCGACACTTTAATTATGTGTTCTACAATAAGTTTTGCATTGGGAAACGTTCTTGTTCTTGTAATAACGAGTAGGTATAACAGTATCCCAAAACCAGTTGAAGTTTTTTAAAGATCCTTGCTCCATCTTACAATCAGCATCTGCCTGAATGCATAATAATGTCCTAGGCGCTTGTATGGCTTCCGAAAGCGCCATCATCCCATCTTCCTAGTTCCTCTTCGATCCAAATAAGCATGTAGGTCGCGACCTAACCCGCCAACGTCGGCATCATCCTCCTTCCGTTCCTCTCCCTCCTTCCTCCTGCTAATTACAATCTACTCCTCATCAGTATTTCATATACGCGCCTTATTATTCTCCACTGCGATCAATATTTTACTGATACTTTATTTTAGCTTTACCTTCCTGATATAGAATGATGTCTTGTTCCTTTTTTATTGTCAGCACACGGCAAATTGTAGTGTTTAACGAAGACCCTACGTGGTTTTTTGGGTTGCTGTTTTTAGTACTTGGATTGAAAAAAAAATAATTAAGGAAAAGTCTCAAACACTCATTTTCTGTAATTTAAACGTATGTTTAACCTATGCAGACCTATCCCTTTAAGGTGTTGCGTTACAGGATGTCGAAGTGGGTGTGAACTGTGAGAGCTCTCGCGAGCTCTGCGTACCGGGAGTCCGGGATGAGTGAATTATACAATCAGCTTGTTATAATAACATCCTTATGGATGTTAAAAAAATATATATAAATATAAAAACATAAATCCTAGAATGAATTTATGTCTTCCCGCTTTTCAGCTAGATAGACCCCTAAGTACTTGTTTTATATTCTAATCTTAAACTAAATTAATGTTTGTCTTGTATTTATTGCCAATAGCTTTTAACGGTCTCGCGGAGGTTGCATGTAAGCACCTAATATCTCTACAGTACCCTGCTACTACTGACATTACACGTGTGTGTCTATGGGCAAGTTCGTCCAGCTTCGCCGTTCAATTCCGATCACACCCGAATTCGTCAAGGCTGCCATTGTTATTGAAATTGATTGGGTCACGTCCTCAGGATAACTGAATGTGCGATAACAGCCCAAGTGTTATAATAGCGCCCTCAAAAATGTTGAAGGAATAGAATAGTTCCCACGTTACGAACCATCCCTCCCTGTACTATTATGTATTGTATGCCATCACTTTTGCGTATAAAGTCCTGCTAATAACTCATATGATAATGAAAAAATCATCATTACAAAAACAATTTATTACAATATCACTGTTCTTTCACTAGATAATCATAATGCGTTGTTTGACATATATTTTATGTGCAATATCAGCTAATCCTATCTATTATTTACACGTTGATAACAACATTGTTCCATTCAATGTTACGTATGTTTATTAAATCTATAGAAGAATCTGAACCAGTAGAAAAACCTATATGTAGCAGGATGCTGGCTGGTGCTCTATCGAAAATCACTTCGTCTTGCTCTTCAGAAAGGCCAGATGCGTAGTGTTCGCAACCGGCGCGCGTGCGTGTAAACGAAGCAAAAGGAGTAGTAATATAGATACACTTGGATAACGCAAGAGCAACTTCTTCGCGTGCCCAGCTTACGTACAAAAATCGTAAGCCGCCACTTTCACGCTCAGTCCTGAGTACTGCTGGCTGGGTGAGCGTGAGCGCTGGCGCTTGGCCCCGGGGGTGGGGCGAGACGGGTGCCGCACGCGGCGCGGCGTCTCTGAATCGATTTGATTTTCCCATCTCTAAATAGTGCTTGTGACGTCATACCAGGTAGAAAGAAAATGGCACGCTTAGTTTTTAATACAGATCGTGATTTGCGTTATCTAGGTCTGAAGGGTCGAAGCAGGTGGCGTTCTGTTGCTTCTGCCTACCATTATGGGAAAAGGGCGTCAGTTTGTGTATGTGTGTGACATCCAATATCCCTGCTAGAGCTACGTTTGCTACGGAATTGGACATTGTTAGGTTCCAATAAAACATACTGATGAATTTATGAACTTATAGGCTTTCTAAGATAAAACATATATGTACCTACATACTACATAGTTCAGAAGGCCGACCTCCTTTTTGTGGTAACGTAACTTTTTCCGTTAATATACTCGTACGTAAATACATTTATTTGTTCACCAAATTCATCACCATCTCACCTGATCATGCAGTCGATGGTTTATGCTTGCTATGAAATAGACATCTTGCATAGACAGAGACACTATGTTAATTTATAACATCACTTATGGTTACGGCTAAAGGGTTCTGCGAGAATAATTAAGGAAATGGTTATCACGCGTCTTCATTTGCCGCTCTAATGAAAGCGTGGCGTAAAATCCTCAATTTTATTCAAAAACTTTAATAAGGTTTTTACTGAAAACCCAAATTGATTTAGGTACATAATATCAATAAAGTTGTAAGCCGACAGTCAATATCAAACAATATTATACCGACTCAGATCGAATTTGATTTCTAAGTGTAAAATTCTGGAACTTTTGTCAACAACTTTTGTCTTTCGTTCCACCTGATTACAGTATCGCCTTGCGAATTCCAACCACGACCTTGCTTTAAGAAAATATTAGTGAACCAAACATGGTAAGATAATTTAGAACAATAGAGCCGCTAGACCTTATCAGGCGGGGGTATATACTCGGTACACAATACGTCATCGCGGTAGCTGTTATCACAATGTTATCACTTTCACCTACGTCGACGCGGCTGTTCTGATTATGCTCTGATTTTAACGATGAAATGATTAAGTTAGTTGATAAGTTTATATAAGAACTACATACAAGTTGGACCTTGGAGATTGGAGATATCGTAAAAAGTAGGGAACATAAAAAGCGAAAACTAGGATAAACTATTTTCACCCACCATATTCAAAATTCCGAATGGCAATTAAAACAATATCGGAAATGGTCAACAGAACAATGTTCGGTCTTGTTTTAACTGCCATACGGAGTCTTGCATTGCGATCAGAATAGTTGTCATAGTTCTCCCGAGTTTTTGATTTCATTTCTGGAAAACTCGGAAAAAACTCATTGAAATATTTGATTTTTACGGAAAAGTGTCAGCCTTTTGACTTCGGAACAATTCGCGACACGTGTCGCGACTTGTTTCCATACTTGTGTCAGAGATAGACATATTGTGTATCGGATTTTTTTGTCGACCCATAGGTACTTATTAATATTTTAAGAGCGAAGATAACTCTATATGCCTGTTTGTTACCTTTTCAGGCATGAACTGAGTCCTAATTTATATCATAGGTCCTAACCCAGTTCATGGTCAAATTATTATTATTTTTTATTTTTTTGTGGATGAAAGGCATCCTATGTCGATAGGATGCTTTTTATCCCGGTGGTACTTTACCGTGGGGTATTTCTGAACTTCATGCGGGCGAAGCTGCTAGCAAACTAGTCTATTATTATGTATTCTGAGACCTTGCGCTGACAAATACTTATACTGCGAATAAGTCATAACAGATCTAAGCTGTATTACCTACTTGAAAAAGACGTAATACTCGTACGTCGACAAATCAATCAACGTGCATAAAAAGATGTAATTAGCTGTATCCTCTGTCGTAGTACCCTCCATTCTGCATCAGAGTAATGAAGACAATATTACAAGAACGCTTCCGTTGCGCAGATTGCATTATAATTGCAGCCTGCGCCCGCACAACGTCGGGAAACTTCTGCAATGGGACGCGCTACATTATTCTATTATAGTTTAGGTGTTATATTGTTTCCATTGTACTGTGGAGATGATATTTTGTAGTCGAGAAATGCGAGTTTTGTTGAATGTCTGCTAGTTGTCAAACCATAAGCTACTCTGGCAAAATATTTGCCCCAGGTGCCACAAGTATTAAAAAAATACTAGTTTTAGTCTGAAGAGGTGAAATAACTTTTCATCCAGAGTACATGTGCGTTAAGAGTTTTGCAATTTTGTATGAGTTACAAAGCCTAAGTATCCTAGCAGCTGTAGCAGCTATAGCTGTATTAAGATCGTAAGAAAACTGTTTTTCATTACAAACGCTAATTTAAACGCGTTAATTACAATCAATTTATGTAAATCTCAATGCGATATTTCCGTATCGATCGGTGCATTAATTAAATTCATTGTCGTGGTATTTGTTTATCTTCCTGGATAGTTAGACAAAGCGGAAAACCTAATTTTAAGGATACATAGAAATGTTATTTCGTGGTGACAGGTCAAGCAAGGGTAAAAACTGATACCCCTTTATTACAAAACAAGGTTTTGTCTTAAGATCAGTTCATACCATCACAGTTTTTAATTTAATGACGAAGCTAACTGTTATAGAAATGTAGTTCTTTATACAAAACTGACAACTTAGCTCGGTGCTTAGTTGTAATTTTTGTATTAAGAACTTTACCGTATTCAAAATAAAATTCGAAAAACAAAACATGGCTCAAAGGTTTAGGCTAGAACTAAAGTAAAGGCGCTCTCTCACATCCCGCATTTGCCTGTAATGTGACATCCAAGATTCCACTGTAACGGCTAGGGCTTTGCATGTAGAATGCGCAGGCCGTCAACTGCTAGGTAGTGTAGAGAGAAAATTGAAACCAGCAGGATAGGTTCATACATATAATTGAATAGGCAGAAGTAACACGGCTAGGTTACGGGAAAAGATTACATTACCGTTACAGGCAATGCACCCTCCCGGTAAGGGACAACCTTTAGATCTCGTTTTGTAATACGATGGATAAGGTTTTGAGTTCGCGCTAAAACTTTTTCTCCTGATAAGAAGCCTCCTCTATCGAAGATGTCTACAAAGAATGTTCTACAAGATGACACGACGACAATAAATACTAGATCATAAAAAACAAACGAAGGCTGACACAACGGTCAGCAATCTCATCTCGTGTGATAATGGACCCGCTATAAACTGCGCACGTCGTGATCTAGCCTACCAGTAGCATGATAATGATATTAAAACGTTATTGTATAACTTTGTAATGGCGCCGGCGCAGTACCTACTACGGTCTTATTCTTACTTAACAATATATAAATTACTTTAATAGCTTTGCGAGAAATAAATTTTAAAATGATTCACTTATTGTAGGAATGATGGAAAATATGTTAACGATATGAGTTGGTAATTGATGAGGAATTGATATGCATAGCGTGCGTAATGATTATTTGTAGAACTTGTCAGTAGCAGGTTAGCTTGGATCTTATAATAAGGATGCCGTATATTGACGGAGACTTAGGGGGACCGCCTATTGTGTCACCCCTTGTAAATGTTCTTCTTTTATCGGCTCCTGCAGCCGGGCGCGACGCGACACCAGTAGAACTATTCTACGAACGATCTATGAAAACTTCGTGGAAATTGTTCTACCAGAATCGCGTCGCGTCCTAGGTATATCTATATTTTTATTGTGTATCAAACTCAAACTCAACGCATTTATTTCAATTAAACCATTTACAGGCACTTTTGAACTGTCAAGAAGTCTGTCAGTCAGAAAATATGAAGCTAGTTGTATAATAAAGAGTACTTATTCTATAAGATGTCATTGTACTCATCATTATGAACAACTTTTACTATGGGGCCAAACATGAAATCGCGAAAAAAAAAACAAACATAAATGTAGGGAACAGCTGATGTTTTTTTCGCGATTTCATGTTTTGTCCCATAGTAAAAGTTGTTCATAATGATGAGTACAATGACCTCTTATAGAGGTTGTTAATGTTTTACCGATAACCCTGTATATCTCGCAATCAGTTTTTTCGATGAAACACAGAGATGAAGTTTTCTTTATTCTTCTATTCATCTCTCAAAATTTCGCTTTTCTAGCCTACATCTTTTGTATCATCCATCCATCCATTGTTTTTTCATCACCCATTATTGTCATCTTCCACATTCAAAATGTACTGCATTAAAGAGTTCTAACCTCGAAGTTAGTTGCACAACTTCTTCCCAGCTAGCACCAGGAAGTGGTGATGGGCGGACGTCGGGGACTCTATATTATGTAATTTTGACTTCTTGAAACTGCTGATTCAGGATTCTCAGCTTCATTTGAATAAATGAATTTCGATAAATATATTTTTTGAAATTTTTATTTTTATCTAAAGCTTAATTACTACTCTTGTCCTTCTACTTAGGTAGATATTCAGAATTTCTAAATTGCTCCCTTGTTTTATCTCATCCTATACCTACGTCGTTTCTTTTATTTTGATCTCATCACTATAACGTATAAACAGCCTTATAAGTTTTATGCAAAGCGTTTACTATAATGTATTGTGGTTATATACAACAATTGCTTGGTGGACGCGAGTAGATTTTCAATAACCTACGTTATTTACACATCTAATTCCTTATACCCTATAAACTACACCTATTCTATTTCTACGCGTAGTTTCAGGCCTATGCGGATGCGGTTGATTTTTACAATTACGTAGGTTTTTTTTCAGATTTTCTATTGTTTTTGGTATGTGCGAAGTAAATTGTATATTGTTTAATGATGTCAATCGAAGCTATTATTGCAAACATTGTTTAATAGAAGAGGAAAATGCTTTTTTAATTCTTAATAACGTAGGTAGGTATTTAGGCTAATTGAGCGACATACGATAAGTGGCAAGTCGGTTACTTGGTATTTATCCTGTTAACATTGAATTACAGGAAAAGCACATATAGGTATATACATAAACTAACGCCTTTTTCACATGGGGAAGGCAAACCTACAGAATACTACTATCGTTGTTCGATTCAAATTTAAGCCTTTTGCCTAATTCATGTTCATATTATCTTGTCATATATTTTCTCATACGCGTTCTTCACTTTTATGTCCATCGGTCTTGACCATAGGTTCTCAACGTGGGCGATAACGCTCTCTTGTGAGAGACAGTCTCGTTTGAGACTTTCAGTGGGCTATTAGAAGACAGATGGCAAGTAAAAAAAATGGAGGTTCTAGAAAAAAAAACAAAGTGGACGGTGGGTGAAATAAGGCTGAGAAACTATGGTTTTGACAAATGAGATCGATTTGTCCTTCCACGATGTCTCCTTTCGGTATTCCCAATGGCATCTTCAGTACACGATAAACAAATAAAGGTAAGGTCAGTGACTTACGAATTACTCAAAGGAAAAAGGGTTCTTTCTCAGGTTTCATAAGAATCTAGGTAACAAATTGTCACCTTTTATCTTATAAGGAAAACTGTTTGAAAAACCCTTTATTTCAAATGGCGAAGGGAGTTTTCGCGACAAAAAGACATCCACTGCTGGACATAGGCCTCCCCAAGCACCTCCACTTCGACCGGTTCTGTGCTTCTCGCATCCAACGGGTTCCTGCGGCCTTCACAAGGTCGTCGGACCACCTTGTGGGAGGCCTTCCAACGCTACGTCTTCCGGTCTCCTGTTTTATACTTGTACATATTATTATTTTAAGACTGTTAGCTTTTTAAGTTATAAATTAAAAAAATAAAAATATATAAGTAGAAAAGATAAGTTCTAGTAGAATTTGGATAGCTTTGTGAGTAGGAGAAATCTGAGGAAACGGCGGATGGGTGGAGTGAAAGATGACATATCATCTTTCACTCCACCCATCCGCCGTTTCGCCGCCGAAAGGGTGACTTCTGAGATTCGGCTAGTATAGTTGTATGGAAAAAAAGATAATGCTGTCAAAACAGCATTATCGCAATTAATTTGGGGTCGACACCCCAAATTAATTAGAAGAATGTCGCTGATAAAAGTGCCTGGATCAATGCTAGTCTTGCTCCACAACCACAATACTGTTGGAGCTGCTGAAGTTTGTAAGACTTGTATCTTTGCATTGTGTACCTAAACTCAATTTACTTTGTATTGTATAATTGTAAATTCAACATTAATAATGTAACTATTATTTTTGTAAAAGTTTAATTCAAAAGAGTGTCCAAGGAGTTTCTTGCCCGTTCTTTTCGTACTACGCTTTGGAATGGGCAACTAGCTTAATATTTTCGGACTGATTGACTTCTTGACAATTCAAAAGTGCCTGTAAATGGTTTAATTGAAATGAATGCTTTGAGTTTGAGTTTGAAGGATAATAATGATGTTGAATCAATATTAATTGTACCCCACTGCTGGAAGTAGCTAATTTTCTGCAAACTCACACCACATAACAATACCTACTGATGTTGCTACGCGTGAGACTGTTAAGCCAAATGATAGATGTTAGTAGGTTAAAGGAAGCTCGGAAAGACGTTACGCCTATCTGAATATTGCTCCAAATAAACAAATCAGTAGGCGTAGGTAGCTATGCAACGACAGGATGTGAACACGTCTTAGTATAGTAACATTCCGTGGGTGACAATCACGGTGTGTTATTTAGGTGCGCACAATTGGATAATAGTAAGCGCTGTTGGGGAATACAAAAGAGTAGGTTACCTACATCCAGCCGAGGAATAGGTCCAGTAAAAAAAAACCGACTTCAAAAACGAGGATGTTCTCAATTCGACTGTATTATTTTTGTATGTACAGACGCCAGCACATCAAGCTACTACAATCTGTCAAATTTATTTAATAGATTTTCAACTTTATTGCTAAAGCATAAGGTTCAAATTTGACTGGGAAAATTCGACAGTTTCGGGTAGCTTGATGTGCTGGCGTCTGTACATACATATGTTACGCGATATCTGCGGCAATTGTGGATGGATTTCGATTCTTTTTATTTTTATAGATAGAAAATACATACGGCAAAGTGCATATCCTGAGGCATACCTCAGGATATGCGCTTTGCTTGTGTGTATTTTGAAATCAGCGTCAATAAATCCTACGTATTTATATATTTTTTCCACTTAGTTTGCATAGAGGATGTTATAATAATTTACTGTCAGTGATATTTTAATACCAAGTAGTGTTAGGTATAAGAATTTGTTTGTATTTAGAATTGTTAATCCATTGCTTCATATGTTGGAAATCAGCACAACAACGTATGTAAATAACGCAATGAACGTCGTTGAGCTGTCAAAATGGAAGCCATTCCTACTGAATTACAATGCGTGCCACGAAAGAAGAGACTTGACACACCACGTGGTTTGACATGCGCAGTACACGATTTTAGGTATCTTTAGCGGTATGAGGTCTGAGTGCGGGACGAAACCGGACGTCATAGGGGCGGCGGAAAGAGCGGGGGAGGCGGGGTCAAGTCTCTTCTTTCGTGGCACGCATTGTACTTTGCGGATGCTTTATATGCCTGTTTCTCAAATTACAGACCCCCTAGCACCTCCACCGTTTGGTCCATACTCCATTAAAGTGTTACATGCTCTGTGTACTACATTAATGCAACTTAGTACGAGTAGCCACAAAGCGAACTCGTGCGAAATACATCAAGTGTGTATCAATAATCTTTGCATTTCAGAGACCGTGCCGCCATTGTGATTGATAACGTTATAAACTGCTGTTCTGCTGGAGTCCAAGCTGATTATAATGCTCAGATTTTATAGCTTTATGCTTGTTTTCCTATTTTTGCAACACCATGACCTATTTGCCTGGCATTAAAAGTTAATGGTACAGTGACCCGGCTTAGCATGGTATATTTTTTCGAAGAGGTCCATAATGTTATTCAGCATCGTGCCAACTCCGTCGAAAAACATATATGAATAATTATAACTCACCGCAGAATCATTTCGTCCTGTACCCTTATCTCAATGTATTTGGGATCGGCGCAGTAGTTATCTACGTTATTAATACTGCCTACATTAATAATACTTATCTTGCAACATACTCCTCATCACAGTTTGGAAGGAAGTGGTCATCTATGGAATAATCAAATGGGATCAGGAAAACAACGATAATAAAGAATCAGACAGCTATTAGCACTAAATCCTTCATTTGTATTCCTGCGCCGACGCCGATGACATGACATGACTAATAGTTGATACATGCTTGTAATTACTGCTTCCGCCCTTTATTTTGTTTTGCGATCTCACCTTCGCCCGTACAGAATTGTTACGACGTAAAAACAGACAAAAAAAAAATGAAATTACGTGCTATAAAGGAGCACTAAACTTGTTTTTTGGCTGATATTGAGTAGGTAATCAAATCTGAGGTTGAGTGCAGACTGTCTGTACCTATCAGAACCGAAGCGGGACAAAAAATCCCAACGTCAACAACGACATATCAAACTTTTTAAAATTGTGCGCACACGGGATGACTAAAATCCTGGGCTAAAGGAAAGCCGACCTTAATTAACTTAATATTAGGAAAACTATAATTTTGTCAGCCTAGGGTAGATAATTTGGGGATAATCACAATTGGTGCCCATAGGTGGTGGGATAGTTTTAAGGTTAGTTCGAACCCAGGTTTCCGAAGATTGCTTCGTAGTGTAACCGCTACGATGGGGAAAACCTGTCGTTGTCAACTAAGCTGCATATAAATAACTTTTCACTCCTCGTGCTCTAAAAATTTGTCTTTATGTTGTATGTAGGCGACATAAAAGTCGCTTTTTATGCTCTAGTGCATAAAGTATTTTTTTCATCCAAGACTAAGATAATCAAGTCCAAATCCATACACACAATAAAACGTCGCAGATTAAAGTCGGTATTTTATTTCATTTGCTTTAATTTATATGACTGCCGTATTAATATAATTTATATGACTATCGTCAATTTAATAAAACCAGATAAAATAGTCGTCATTTATTATTTAAAAACGTAAAGAAATGTTTTTATGACTTGGCAGTATGAAGTACCCAAGTCGAATGACACATGTTGAAAATAAAAAAAAAAACTTTTTAAAGTTTCGTGGCGGAAATTAGCTATTCTATTCTTCAATTTTGCAACATTTTTGAACAGTGAAAATACTGTTATATACTTTATAACATATTTGCTCGTAAAGGGTCTCTTATTTCACCAATTTCAATATCGTAATGTATCTCATTACGCACTTGTGCGGTAATGTAAAGTAAATCGCACGGTTTATCAAGATACTCCGTCAAAACGAACGGTACTTTTTAAATCTTAGCAAAGAGTTTTTATTTCAGAAAAGTAGTCAACATTTTATGAATAAAATTAACTTTGGGAGATAAAATATAATAAATAAACATTTAATTCTTTAATTTAATTAATTTTTACAATAAATTACAACCATTAATATCTGTAACAAAAACAAAAATATTTATTTACTTTATTAATAATACTGGCTGTTCTGTGCCTATGCCTGAAAAAAAAGCGCGAACGCGCACGCATCACTTATTAGTTAAGAAGTAAAAATTATTCCGCGCGCTGTTTCTTTTCGCTGTACTTTTTTTTATTTGAAAATGTCGTCAAGTAATGATGAATTTATTAATTCCACACTGCCAGAAGTCTCAGAGGCAGCGAAAAAGGCTACTCTAAGCCTCTTGCCTGAGAAATCGAACGATAGATACCTACTTACAAGCGTATCAAAATTTCATCAGATGGAAAACAAGCAAATATGCAAATTCAGTCCGAGTTATATTTATTTCCTCGCAAATATGTTATAAAACGTCGTATGACATACGTGCGCTTTGAAAATTACAGCCTCTGCTTTCTTTTAGCCCTCGCCTACGGCTCGGGCAAGCAATATCGCCTCGGCTGTAATTTTCAACTTACCGCACTTATATCATAATGTACTATTACTTTATTAATAATACTGGCTGTTTTGTGCCTATGCCTGAAAAAAAAAGCGCGAACGCGCGCGCATCTCTTATCTGTTAAGAAGTAAAAATTATTCTGCGCGCTTTTTCTTTTCGCTGTACTTTTTTTTATTTGAAAATGTCGTCAAGTAATAATGAATTTATTAATTCCACACCGCCAGAAGTCTCAGAGGCAGCGAAAAAGGCTACTCTAAGCCTCGCCCGAAAAATCGACCGATAGATACTTACAAGCGTATCAAAATTTCATCATATGGAAAACAAGCAAATATGCAAGTTCAGTCCGAGTTTTATTTATTTCCTCGCAAATATGTTATAAAACGTCGTATGACATACGTGCGCTTTGAAAATTACAGCATCTGCTTTCTTTTAGCCCTCGCCTACGGCTCGGGCAAGCAATATCGCCTCGGCTGTAATTTTCAACTTACCGCACTTATATCATAATGTACTATTATGCCTGTTTCATTTTCTCGCAATCGAATCGAAAAGCAGAGTGTTTATCTCGGGCATACACGACCCATTTTACCCCTCGACTTAACTATCACCCTCGCCTGCGGCTTGGGTGGACATAAACCTCTCGGGCTAAAATGGATTCTTTTATGCACTAGTTGTACAATCTACTAGGTATATCAACTACGAATGCAGATAATATCAGTGATAAATACAATCTAATTGGTTTTTGGTCGAAATAAAAGTACCTAACTTTACATTGCTTGGTTTGGGCTATTTTTAGAGCTGTGTGACCTTGAGGTAAGACAACAAGTAATTTATATTTAAAATACCGATCAATGTGACCTTATTTCACACAAGAATAGGTAACATTGTTTACATCATATTAATTTATTAAAATGCTTACTCTGGGTGGAGCATTGCTGCACCCTAATTAGGTAATATAGTTTCACAAAATCTGAGTGCAGTTTTAATATAAACACAATTTGAGTGATTTTAAAGGATAAAGCTAATCTATTGCTTCATATATTCGAAAAATTTGTCTGTTCAACAACGTAAATACCGCAATGAATGTTGTTGGATTGTCAAAATGAAACCCATAACTACCTAAGTACTGTGTGTTACGTAATTACCCGCTGGTAATTCATTGATTGTTAAAGTCCGCTGTAGTTGCACAAGATACTCGACATCTAAAAAAAATCTGAAACACTTAGTAGAATTCATGGGTTAGCGACCTAACCAAGAATTTTAGAATTGAATGGGAAACCCGCATCAACAATCAGATAAAAAAACACCGTGCGTTTTTGCGCGTGCGCAACGCTGTCATTATTCCGACCTTTTTTTTGTTTCACCAGTGTAAAAATTAAAGAACTTCTGGGAATTGCTGAAAACTGCCTTTTAATCGACCTTTACTGTCTCGTCGACATTTTAACTGCGTTTGGTGGGACAGTAAAGAAACCAACACCTTTTTTATCACAATCATAATGAAAGGAAAAACAATGAAAACCCGCGTTTCGGAAATATTAACTGAAAACTTTTTTCTTATCCATCATAATCACCCTAAAATTTTCCCACTGCTGGGACACAGCCTCCTCTCTGTGAAAGGGAGTTGTCTGTAATCCACCATGCGGGCCCAGTGCGGGTTCGTAGATGTCACAAATGTCAAAATTTTGGTTCTAGGACATGCGGGTTTCTATCACGTTTTGAGAGCAGTGGTGATAAAATAATTTACACAAAGTATAGCGCCTGTCTGGGTTCGAAGTTTCGAACCTACGACCTACTCGTAAGTTGCGGTCGTTACCACTGGGCCACCACTGCTCTCTTTTTACAAGCTTTTATTTAGCTTGCACTGTTCGTATGTATGTAAGTTGTCCGTTCAAAATTTGCAAACCATTTTACAACCATTTCTTGGTATCCGACTGAGCTGAAATTTTGCATATACGCGAACTAAAAAGAAAAAAAGTAAATTTAAGTGACATTTTAAAATATACATTTATAAATTTTAAACGCTTTAGTTCGCGTTATTCTTTATTTTTTAGGTTACGTTTTTATTTAAAAAAAGCTTATTTTTTTCTTCGCGTTCTTATGCAATTATTGGTAAGTAATCTCTTCTGGTCATTTCTCTCTTTTTTATTTTGTTTCACTTTTATTTATTATTCATTCAGTCAAGAGATATTTTGTTCCTGACGGACCTATATTTTGAATAAATGACACCTCAGACCAAATAAAAAACCAAGACAGAGGCAGCCCTCTGCCTTGGTTTCTTATTTGGTCTGAGGTACCAGTAAAGTGAAGCCGGTTTGTAAACATGTGTGCACAAAGTGAGGTGTAGTTTGATTGCAAATGTGTGCGCGTGAGCGTGTATGCACAGAGCGGAGGTGTAGTTTTTGCATGCTTCACTGTTTTGTTCGCAGCGCTGCCGCGCTGTCTTGACTTTTTATTTGGTCTGTGCCCGGAATGTCAATCACCTAAACTTTATGGTGATTTTGAAATAAAATTAACTTTATCTATCAAGATTGCGTAAACGTTAATAATTTGTTATTAATTCATCGGATATCAGATATTAAATGACACATACCTAATGAAAGACATATTCGCGAAAAATTAATCGCTTTTAATAATATTGTTTTAGGGACTCGTGGATAACTGATAACAGCCGCGCGGGTTGAGTTACGCTTGCCGTGGTCGATTAGTGGATGGGTGACCATCCATTACATATCGAGACTATTCGAGACCCCCTCCATGCCTCGGAAAGCACGTTAAACCGTTGGTCCCGGTTGTCATTCGACAGTCGCTACGGGTAGTCAGAAGTCCAAAATCATAGAAATTTCTTTCATAGTATACATATAGCCATATAGGCAGGCTCAAAAGTCTGAACAAACACTCTTACCAAGGGGATCGTGTTACCCAGTAACTGCGTTGTGGAGGTCAGATAGGCAGTCGCTCCATGTGAAATATTTGTCTGGTAGCTGCATCCGGTTAGACTGGAAGCCAACCCTGACTTATAGTAGGGAAAAGGCTAGGCAGATTGAATTTTATTGTTTTAGCTACGTCTTCCGATATTTCGATTTTAGTTACCTGGGATATTTTGGTGGAGGACCCTACTGGAAAATTACATATGTGATAAAGACTAATAAGAAAGGCTATTTTAGTAAATTCCAGATTTAAAAAAAAAATCTGAATTCAATTTTTATTTGATTGAATTGTGTCAAAGATAACTAATGAAGAACTACCTAATTAAGAATCGATTACAAAAACATGAATGCGATAAGATTCCGGTAGGAATTCATTGTTTGATAAATTATATGATATTATGTAATTATTACACCGCGTAATTAAATCTGAAGTTGGGTATTTCAGAAGTAGGTACCTATATCCGGCGTTAGAGTAATTATTATAACGCAACTGCCTTCCTCAATAATTTATCAAACAAAGGAAGGACTCGAAGGTGTAGGTTAGGTTTTTCAGTCTTCCGTATTGACCTCATGTAGATATGTGTTACGCAGGGAGTGAAGCACTATCAGAGTCTTCCATTGGCATTAACAATTTGGAGTCCCTCTGCATGCGCGAAAGTAGCCCGCAATTTCATTGGCGCAGCTAGGAATTTGGTCTAGGGGGGGGTAGACGCCCAGCTGAATTAACCACAGTCATCTAATGAGAGATCACAAGAAACATTTCAAGTAAAGTAGGTTGCCAAGACTTAAATAAGGCTTTCACTGTTAAAAAGCTATCTTTAATGTAGAGCCAAGCCACTAACTCTACAAACCTGATATCTTGATCAAAATGTAGAGTCGTTCTAATATAAACCTTAATAAAAAGCGATTAAACAGTAAGTAATTCTTCAATACTGAGGGCAAAGAAGTTTCTAGGGTAGGCATTGCCCACCCTTCCCCCCACGCCTAGCTACGCCCATGGGCCTACTCTTTAAGTCCGTCAACGAAGATACGAGCCCGACTGAAAGTAATCCAAAGCTTCGGAGAGAACTCTACACACGACAACTAACTTTTTCGGGACGGGCAAAAACACATCGGGAGTAGCAACACAACTGTCAAATCGTAGTGTAATGCGTTCAAAGGTCGGGCCCCAAACTAGTCTTATATCCGTAGGTGATACGGAGTGACCATCTTCCGTAACTTCGACCAAAACTACGGCTTTCGAGCTTGGGAAGTAGACGTCCAGAGGTCTGGATACCTATTAGGTACATATGTAAGTACAGGAGTTGCACTCATGGCTGTTGACTGGCCAATCTTTTTACTTAGGCATTGAGTTCTTATTTCGACAAGCAGAACAGAAGCGAGGCTTTGGAGGCTTTATCTTTTTTATGGCTTGTCCAGCATCCCAATTCCTAATTCATTGTTTCCTATGTTTCAAAAATGAGCGTGCTCCACAACGTAAAAAACGCAATGAATGTTGTCGTATTGCTGCGTAATTACACCGCCGGCACTGGTCTATTTCAGGCTTTAGTAAACGGCCTATCATTATAAAAGTAAGGAACCCAATCAAGCAATCTGTCACTATAATTAAAACTACGACATCAAGCATGACTTAACTGAACAATGACAGGTCTCGTAATGATTTGTTAAGCGCACCGAATCATAGTAAATATGATGATAAGTATGTTGGTTTTAATTAGCTACGTTAACTACGCACAATCATTTGGATTAATCGGTCACTCTGCGACGACTTATGAGCACTAAACTCTCTAGTAAGATCCCAGATATTGTTTGTTTTTTTCGAATTACAAATCTCTACTAACTCAGACTGCTAACATTTTTGTTTTTATGAAATCACTAATTCAATCGAGATGGTTGTCAATTTGACTAGTAGGTATGTTCAAATTTTTTACAGTCCCAAAAATATTACTATATATCGCTCATTTTTTGTCCGTTGTGTCGTATCAGTTTAATATTTGCTTTATTTTAGAAACAGTTTTTAGTTGCATCTAGTCAGTGTTTTGTTTTTGTCGAAGTGAGTGATGTCATATTATCTTTTAATTATAAAAAAAACTTTGTTGAATCCATCTTAAATGTAATTGTGATAAAAAATAACAAAAATATGTTGTAAAATGTCGTGAATTTAATGAAAAGATATCAAACAGTTCAAGTAAGGCACTGAAGACTAGAACATGGAATGCGTTGGCGTGTCTTTAACTTACACTTCATCAGCAACGCGATGTTGCCTGCGCCACTCAGTGCCAGATGTAATGAAGATCCTGAGATGATGCAGGAGTAGCAGAATGTATAAGTATCTTCCGGGCCCCCGACTCACGGTAGTTGTATAAAATTTAATAAATGTTGAGTAACATAACAGAAATTCTAATCGAATTTAAATTAAAAGCCGTTTTACGTACACATTGATAAGAACGTCATTTACTTTGTACGAATGCATATCTAGTATGTAGTTACCGATGCATGCACGCGTGCCTTATGTGGTACATACATACCTCTGATCGTGCATAAATGGTAGGCGGAGACGCGCCAAGCGTTAATGTGCCCGGTGCCTTACTACCACGTATATTCCAGGCTGTGAACTAAGCCTGATCCATCTCCATAAAGTGACACTGTTTATTCTATAATTTGCCACTTTATCAGCACCCTGCCAACAAAATTGGTCGGGATCAGTACCACTCATAGTTCGTACATCGCGCGGTACGCACGCGCCTTAACAAATACAACCAGAGCGTTTTCAGTGCGGGTAATAATCCGATAATAATAATAGTATTATTATTAGCTGCGTGCGAGTTTCGTAGCAGGCGTAGCAGTTGTCTACGAGGCGTCGCGTACGTTCGTTCAGTGTTACGAAAAACGACCGGTCGTTTTACTTTTTTGTGCCGACTTCGATTCTACTGAAGAACAATGGCAAGCAAAACCGTAAACAGTAAGTAGTTTATGTTATTATATTTACGAAAATAAATAAATATACTAACTCAAGTAAATAGGGAGTTGTCTACGAAGTTGTAAAGTGTAGAACTACAAGCGGTTTGCGTTTTCCCCACTATGTTAGAGTCGGTTTTCAGTCACAAGTTGAGGCAAAATATTGGTGGCATTCTTTTTTGCGTATTCAGTTACTTATTGGCAATTTTCGGATAGAAAATCCTTCAGTAGAAAAGTTTCAGATGTGATTACTGAAATTTGTTTTAATTTTATATTTACATTTAAAATACCAATGATATTATCATTTCTCAGTGATCTTTAAACTTTGCCAATTCATAATGAAGTTGTAATTAATAAATTATTTCATAGATAATCAATTCCTAAGTCAATATTTAAATTAAAATGACTTGTCTATATCTAAAATGTTGAGTAGATATGTCGGTCTTAATAGTTAACAAAGAAAGTGTTAAAACTGTGTGATTAAAATCTAAAGTGGAGATTAAATCTCAGTACCAAACGCCTGACAACACATAAGTTCACAATGTTATCACAAAGTTAAAATTAATAGTGATTAGATTGAATGATAACGCATACTATTATCACATCCCTTGATTTGCTTGAGAATGAATTAGATTGGAAATTAGAAGAAAACCTATACGCGTATTTTGGTGGTTATATATTTTTTTGTTTGCTGTCCCACTGTTGGTCAAAAGCCTCCAGGAAGTCCTTCCAGGAACTCTTTTCCCGAGCAACATCGAAACAACCCTCGCGGTCCAAAAAAAACTAATAAAGATTGAAAATTGCTATGATTTTTTCCAAATTATTAATGCTCCATGGAGCCAAGGCACTCTGGACTTCTCCACCGTCTTTTGCATTGTCAAAACAATTTCTTCTGAAACGTTCGTCGTTACTCCGACTTGTCTTGACGATGTTTTTTGTCCTCCGGCACCACTGTCTAGCGTAGCATCCGTACTATATACAATACTATTAATATCATACATAAATTCGAAAGTAACTCTGCTGTCTGTCTGTATGTTACCTTTTCACGCCTAAACCACTGAACGGATTTCGATAAAATTTGGCAGAGAGATAGATTGCATCCTGGGAAAGGACAACGGATAGTTTTTATCGACATACCTCGCGGGCGAAGCTGCGGGTGGAAGATAGTAATCTATAAAGGGTGGCAGGAACACCGACTCGCAAACTGAAACCATGATTTCAGGACATGATTCTAGAAAATTTTCGTCGGTTATCAAAAAAAGTTAAATGTACTACGCGGTCAAAATGTATGGAACAGCTATTTTTTTAAAAAATAAACTACATAAAATTTCAACGCAGGGGTGATCAAAATCATGTGCTGAGTCCGTGGTGGCTGCGCGTCGATGTCCCATGCCAGCCTGTAATTCTCAACATTGCGGATGCATATTTTATTCACTTTTAATTCAATTACAAAAATGACTCCTCCTTCTACTTAATTATCAATTTACATTAAAGTATTAATTCTATCAAAGGCATTTAGGTAGGTAGGTATGTTACTGAACATTGAATACTGAAACAATTTTGCAAGTATTTTTTCCTCGTTCACTAACTTTGTTCCCTCTTGATTAGTTTTTCATATCCATTAAAAGCGTATTCATGGGTATATTCAATTTAATTACCTAACAGGAAAATAATAGTTGTGAGGTGTTTTGTCTGTAGACTATTAAAGAATTCAATTTTGTTTCTTTACAGGAAAACGCTATCTAAATAATTGGAATAACAAATTGACTTGTAACGTAAAATAGTTTCATTGTATTTGTAAGATTTGAATAACTATCTATAAAGGATAAAGATAATTACGGAATCTAAATAAGTTATAGATAATATCAAAGAAAGTTTTCAAAAATGATCATAAATAGATTAGATTATCCTTAAACATCGGCTTCATGTACTTTTAAAATGAGGAAAACGAAACTGAAATGACAATCTGGTATTTTTTTAAGAAACACAAGACACAAGTGTCTCAAAACTATCAATCGTTTTATCGTTATTATCTGAGGTAGGTATATAGATTAGCAGATTAGCTATAATTAATTAATTACTGTCAGCTTGTCAAAAAATGTTATCGGGTAACACCCTTATTCCGAATGCATCGTCACAATACACACACAGAAAGAAATGCGAAAGTTATTTCTACACGATTTTCTTTCTATAAATATTAATTTACCAGTCTTACCAATGGGTATCGTAACATGTCACTCAGTAACTGGGTTGTGGAGGTAAGATAGGCAGTCACTCCATGTAAAATACTGGCATTCAGCTGCATCCAGTTGGACTGGAAGCCGACCCCAACATAGTTGGGAAAAGGCTTGGCAGATCAATACTTTCTATAAATATTCTGTTTTTCACTGAATATTTACGATACGAGTGTTGTTTTAGATTAATTGATTGTTCAGAATGACGTAGATGATGGTAGATAACGACAGACAGGCTACAGAGATGTTACATATTCACCTGATTATACATTGCGAACAGCTTTAGACTGGCTTATTCACTAAAATTAGATGTAAGTGAACAAAAATAAAAGATTGTATTGACTGAGTCACATTTAGTATCGTCTAATTTTACGCGCAAACTAAATTTAACGTTGTCAACAACACTTTCCACGCTTGTCTTCCTCAAAGAGTTAGAAGGGGGGGGGGGGGGGGGTTATAGTACACCAACATTTCGACGTTATGTTTTAGTCCCATATAATAGGGGGCCAGCCTATTGCATTCAACCAGAGCATTGCCAAATCCAGACTCCAGGCTATTTCTAGTTTCAGCGGGATTGTCCGAAAGGGTTACCGCTGGCCCGGAACATAAAGGGCTGAGGAAGGAACACGGCTGGGTTTTCTGACACTCCCTTCCGCTCCACCCAGAGCGGGAGGGGTCATTTGATGATTTCCATCCAGAAAAAAAGGCTGTTTCTAGTGTAGCTTAGTATCTAATTTAATTTGAAGGAAATTGATACCTATGACATTTTTTGTTAACATTTTATCACATGCTTCAGTGCGTTTTCTATGTGGCCCTACTATCTAACAGAAATAACAAAGTTACAAATTCAGAAACATTTTCACATTCAATCCTACTAATATAATAAACGCTAAAGTTTGTGAGGATGGATGGATGGATGTTTGTTACTCATTCACTCAAAAACTACTGATCGTATTTGGATAAAATTTGGGCTAAGATTAACACAAAGGATACTTTTTATCCCAATGTTCCCACGGGATCGAGACATGCGGGTGAAACCGCGGAGCGCTGCTAGTGTTAATAAAAACTTCACTTACAGATTAATGTGAACACTGATGTTATTGAATCGTGACATTTTCACATTCAATAATATAAGGGTTAATAAAGCCTTCACTTAAAAATTAACGTAAAAATACAGATTCTGATTTTATTGAATCGTGACAATTTCATTAGAATTTCCCCGATGATAAGATATTTTTTTATTTTTTCCGTGAAAGCGTTGTTCATTTGTTAATTTTGTAATCTTGCTCACCTTGAACATATAATTTTGTTTGTTACATGTCCCATTATGACAAAGTTAATTGATATGTAATGCAGTTTAACGTGCGATCAATTGGCTGTAAATTATAACAGCGTAATAAAAAGAAACTGACTTTTCTTGTTTATTATACTGGCACGAATGGAAAACTAGTCTTCAAAAGCGTTTTCGTGTTAATTGCATATGGTTTGGTTTTCGTGTTAACTGCAATTGGACATGTTTTTCAGCCACTAACCATCAAACAAACAAGCAATAAAACTAATTTACAGTGTAAACATTCCAATATTTATTAGGTAGAAGTAATATTGTAGTTTTGTGATAATTCACACAATCAATAAATAATACATAACTTCCATACTTCGCGGCGCCTACGGATGTTCTACACAGACAGCGATACCACGCGATAGAGCAACGACTTGAATTTAGGGATCTATTTTAGAGATGTCAACAGGGAGCAACGTATGTCTGTCAGCGCCAACAAATTACTCAATCAGCTTGGTGTGACTCGATTATGTCACACGACTGACCGTTTGAATGAACGGCTAAACTTGTCAACAATATACGTCTTTATAGCCTGGACTATGAGATAATTCCGATGAGATCTTTAATAGTGATAAAAGGGCTATTTCTTAACTACCTCGATGTTCTAGTTTTCGCAAGCGCTACTCAATAGTAGAAAGTCAAGGCAGTCGAGCAAATTTTCTATCAGGAATTTCTTTGTAGCAGCCCGGAGCCCCGATTTGTGCTCGGTCGAGGGCAATACGTTTGCCCTCTATTAGGTGCAGACGCCAGCACATCAAGCTACTACAATCTGTCAAATTTATTTAATAGGTTTTCAACTTTATCTCTAAAGTATTAGGTTCAAAGTTGATTGGGAAAATTTGACGTTTCGGGTAGCTTGATGTGCTGGCGTCTGTACATGGGACTTAAACATAAATGGCGAAATGTAGGTGGGGCTATAAGTACACCTCTGCTTGACTCTTCGGGAAAATACAGGAGTAATGTTATATTATGATCTTAACGCAATAAGTACTTAAAAATAAAAATAACGCTATACGTGTTATCTAACTAGGCTGAAGGCGGGTGATTATAAAATATAGACTTCTGATTCTAAACGATACTTTAATTAATCTCAGGATAACCTCTCACAATCAATATCAAGCCGTTAATCCCGCCCGCGGCCCGAGCCTGCCGCTCGCGGCAGTTACTCGTGATCCCTCCAAAAAATGTTGACACCGTCGTCCGGTAGAGCGTGCTGTCTCGCTCCCACCGGTCGTTGTGTTGCCAACACGGCCATGCTGCATCGTGCCTGCCCCTGGCACGCCAGCTCACGCCTGGTAAACCAATTCTATGGTACACAGGCAGGTGACCGCTCCTGTGATAATGTACTGGAAACATATATAATTTATATGATTAGTATTTTGTTACATTGTCTCTCCAAACCGACTCGGTCATCATGACGTCCAACAGTACAGAACACTTAGTTATTTAACTTAACCCTAATGCGAAGAACTCCCTTTAGACTTAGGTCGATCAACACATGAAGGACTAGTTAACTATTTTATCTACATGATCCTCGGTCTCTCTCTAGGCGTTCCTTTAGGCTTA
Organism: Luperina nickerlii; assembly: GCA_963855955.1. Taxonomy (NCBI): domain Eukaryota; kingdom Metazoa; phylum Arthropoda; class Insecta; order Lepidoptera; family Noctuidae; genus Luperina; species Luperina nickerlii. Next base: position 5,931,615 of record OY979664.1, read on the forward strand.
GGATACGTCCGTCTACCTCTACTAGGTGCTCCTTTAGACTTAGAATACACCTAGTTAGGTTTAAATTGATCCGAGAATCAAGTGATTTCTAATCCTTACTTAACCTTAATGCGAAGAACTCCCTTTAGACTTAGGTCGATCAACACATCAAGGACTAGTTAACTCTTTTATCTACATGATCCTCGGTCTCTCTCTAGGCGTTCCTTTAGGCTTAGGATACGTCCGTCTACCTCTACTAGGTGCTCCTTTAGACTTAGAATACACCTAGTTAGGTTTAAATTGATCCGAGAATCAAGTGATTTCCAATCCTTACTTAACCTTAATGCGAAGAACTCCCTTTAGACTTAGGTCGATCAACACATCAAGGACTAGTTAACTCTTTTATCTACATGATCCTCGGTCTCTCTCTAGGCTTTCCTTTAGGCTTAGGATACGTCCGTAGTATACTCCGTTAGGGGACCAAGGACGTCAGTGTGAACCACTTTGAAAGGGTACCTCAGGCATCGTCCAAGATTCTATGGGTTGTCTAGGAGACTTCACTATAGTTTCAGTTTTACTAGGGCTAGGCCGTACCTGACCGTTACCAATAAGCCTACCTAGGTATTCTAACTAATTGCAAATTTATTCTTTTTTTATTATTTTATTTAAATTGATTTACATTCTGTAACTATTTAACTCACACCCTGACTTATTTACATGTAATTTTTTTTTTTTTAATTTAAATGAAAATCGTTTACTTTTACTATGTTTGTAAATATGTGAGCACCATGTATCTATCAGATAATTAATTTATATGTCATGGTTTCATTTTTAATTCTTTTACTTGGCTTTCCTCAAATTCGTCAGTAATACTCTGATCCCTTGGCCTGTGCCATGGCATAAGCCTTAACCTCATGAGCGTACTTGATTCAACCAGAGCCATGTACCATCGTTATCCACATTACAACAATAATCTTTTCCACTAAGAGCCTTAGACACCCGGAAACACACAAACGAGTAAACCACTCTAACGCCACGGCTCTCTAGCCGACCAGCAATCGCATTGCTCTCACACATCCAGCGCATGGATCCATGTGTATTACGCTATGACTACACACTTTTTACTACGGCCGATAGAGAACCCCTACTCGCGTGGTTCCCACTACTTAGACTTGCTCATAGCTCATTACCATTGTGATCATAATCTACTTCGACTGGTACATGACCTACTGGATCATTCGTAACCTATCGTGAGCGTATTTAAAAATTGCATTGTTTACTATTTTGGGCTATACCTAACAATGTAATCGTTTTTTTTTGCTGTTGTTTACCAGGGAAGCACTCAGTACCCGAGAATTACGCCTAGGTGTATTCTCACGCAGCGTGCATCCACGACTCGACATGGTTATGACTATAGGCAACGTAAATGACCACTACGTGAACAACAAACTAACCGTGTATTAGAATATTGACATTCAAGCTTCAATTAGATATTGACTGTAATTATCTGGGTCAGAAGGAGCAAAGTTAATAAAAACCTTTAGTGTAAGTAACATTCAATTCACACATATTTTACTACCGTTTATCATGATTTCACATAACCATCTCATATAAACCACAATATACTTTAGAAAATAATGCATTGTTTATATACTTTCTACATAAATTACAAGACTAGCAATAGTTAAACCATAGATTTAACCTCTCAAACGTCGCCGTTACACCATTGGATAATAATAACAATAAAATTCTATTGTGTCTGCTAATTGGACGCGCGAAGGAACACATTCGAACAAAATAACGGTCACAGTTATAACATAGTATGATATTTAAAGAATAGGTACTTATTAAATCAGACTGACTTACAGTAGCTCCTTTCACTTGACTCTAAAACTTGTTCTCTTGGTGGTCCGGGCTCGAATGATCCCCAGCCCCAATGTCCTCAACCTCTTTTTTTTTTTTAAACGTTGAATCCATAGACACGAATTACAAGCGATCATTGTCAATTGATAGGCAAAGGAAATGTATTCAGTCAGCCAAGTCCACAGACAAAAATTAAAAATGTAGTAAACTAAATGTACTTGTGAAAATGTGTTTTAATACAACCTTAATTCCCTAATACGCGAAATAAAAGAATTAACACGTGGTTGTTTACTTAAAAAACACGTACGAAATATAATGTAATCGAGTAGAAACACGTGGCGAATCACATTAAAATGCACAGAAACTAATCACGGACAAACTCAACAACACGTGGTGAAACAATTTTAAACAGTCTCAAAAACACTATTTTCGGTTAAAAAGATGGCGAACGATCTAAATCGCGTGTAATTTAAACTAATACCACTTCTGATGTTATCTAACTAGGCTGAAGGCGGGTGATTATAAAATATAGACTTCTGATTCTAAACGATACTTTAATTAATCTCAGGATAACCTCTCACAATCAATATCAAGCCGTTAATCCCGCCCGCGGCCCGAGCCTGCCGCTCGCGGCAGTTACTCGTGATCCCTCCAAAAAATGTTGACACCGTCGTCCGGTAGAGCGTGCTGTCTCGCTCCCACCGGTCGTTGTGTTGCCAACATACGTATGAAAAAATAAAAACAACAAGCATATTATATATAAATAAAAATAATGCAATACGTAGGTAAAAATAAAAATAATGCGATAAGTATGTAAAAATAAAATAATGCAATAATTGCCTATGCAAAAATAAAAAAAATGCAATAATTATGTAAAAATAAAAATAATGCAATAAGTACCTACTTATTAAAAAAATATTCTCTCCACTGCCTTGCAGAGGAGAACAGGTCTTACTCAAAACTATTTATTGCCCTATTGTTAAGGAGAGTAAGGATTTACTCGTACCGGTGCTTCTGTGCATTAGGTTATAGATCTACGATAAACTAACAAATACACGGTAGTCGGTAAAGTACAGTAACAACTTATGATGTAACACATAATAACACTTCTAGACATGATTACCGTGAATGTTGTGTTATTCTGGGCTGAAAATGGACTAGCCCCTGTGAAGCATTAGGTGTTCTAAATACGTAGGTACAAACTACAAAGGGACTTATAAAAATGTTCCTCCAGGAAAAAAAATGCACTGTTTTGTTTTGCTATTAAGGGCGAAGTTCATCAAAGCTTTGGTTTCGTGAGAATGATTTGTCATTTATACCGACTGTCATGAAAATCTGACATTTTATACCAGTATGTAATTGACATTAAGGTGTCAAAAAACGCTGTACAAATACAGAGCGTTTTTTTGTTACACACGTTTATGACCCACGTGAGTGACCCGTGACGAAACTAAAACGCGATCAGCACATCTTAATTGCGTTCAAGAGCTGTCAATATTCCACAACAATATTGACACTTACATTCGGCCTAAGTTGTTTAAAATGTGAACAAAAGGTCAAGACAAATAAATGGCTAAATATTTTTTCAAGATTGTGCAAACGCCAGCATATCAAGCTGCTACAATCTGTCAAATTTCTTTAATAGATTTTCAATTTTATCGCCATATGATAAGGTTCAAAGTTGATTGGGACAGTTTTTTTATTATTTGTTCCCAGATTGTTGTGTGGTCAATAGCTATAACACATGCCCCACGCCTGTAATCCCTAAAAGGTTAGGCAGAAGTGTAGGTACCTAAAAAAATAGTATCTGCACTCACATTTCACCAGTGTACAGTACCCGGCGATAAATATTGCACATCGACCTTTGGAAAGAGACAATCGGCTAATTTCGGCTTCATAGAGCGTTATCTCTGTCGCACGAAATACAAACAGTCCGGTATCTATTAGGAGCTGTTAAAACAATTATGATTTGCTTCTTTTGATAATTATTTTTATTCTTTGTTTATAATGAAAAGAAAGGTAAAGGTCGATGTGCAATATTTATCGCCGGGTACTGCTATGGGGCGAGCCTATCCTAACAACCGGGCAAAAATCCAGGCTCCGTGCTGCTACTGAGAAATGGAAAACTCAATAATACTTTGCCCGACTTGAGAATCGGACCCTGCACTTCATGCTCAGCGATAACAAAATACCTATAATTATTATTATAGAATTATATTCGATGCAGCTACTGTAAATAAACCAATGATGGAAGCTGCGACAATGGGCTGCATACGAGTAATTCTCATGTATTTATTGTTAAAAAAAAAACAAATAAACACCTTTTGTTTAGAACATTTATTTATGGATAAGTGCAGATTGAAAAATGCTCCCATGTCATTGGTAGACATAATTATATATTATGTTATTGTTTTTGAGAAGTTTGCATTCATTTGAAATGGGTTTCTCCCTGAGTACCCCGCTCCCCGAGTCCCGGAGAACCCCGAATACGATAAATATTATTACATTTTTTTACTTTTCTTTTTTCTATTGTTTTCAACTTGTACGGTCGACATAAAAAGTGCTTAAATGTATGTAGGTAGGAGAAATTTTATTTATTTATAATTATGTCTTCGGGATAATAAATAACCATAATATAATTTTATGCACTTATGTTAGGTGAAATGTTTGCGTCGGCATCATTCTGAAAATGCCTAGGGCCTATAGTCTATCCTTGTCTAATTGATAAAATCCAAACAAAATACCATTGTTAAAAAAAATAAAAATCTACCTAGCCTTTTCCCAACTATGTTGGGGTCGGCTTCCAGTCTAACCAGATCCAGCTGAATACACGTATTTTAAATGGAACGATTGCCTATTTGACCTCCACAACCTAGTTATTGGGACACGATACCTCTTGGTAAGACTAGTTGACAGACTTGCTTCTGGCTACCGGTACCTAATGACTGTCAAAGATATACGAATGACAGCGAGCCACGGCAAGGTTTTGATATGTAATGGATTGTCACCCATCCACAAACCAACCGCGTCAAGTGTAGCTTAACGTTCTATCCAACCATGCAGCTGTGATTTAGCCACGAGCCCCTCCTATGTTATTTCATAATATTACTTAATATTTTACATAATTATTTTGTTATCTCAGTAATGCGTGTACAAAATATTTTACATAATTATTTTGTTATCTCAGTAATGTGTGTACAAAACTTTTACTTTACTTGTCATTTTTCTAGATTACACTAAATGTAAAGTCTACACTCGTCAGTCGTCCATTGTGGGGCTAATATGGACTAATATGAATACAACAAACAAATGAATATGATACGATATAATTATCTAAGACAAACTTTTGGACAGTACAGCTTAATGTGCGATAACAATGTTATCATAAGCTGGTGTTTAACTAATATGGAGTGCATTCTAATGACGTTTTACATAGAGATAATGGGTAAATGAATTAACGATATCTTATTTTATGACGAAAAGAGCACCCAATTGTAATCATTTGAAATCCTTTTCAGCCTACTTTTATACATTATATGACAGTACTTTTTGAATAGTGAGATTAGATTACTTGGGTTACTTTTGTTAATATGTCATAATTGAGCTACACGATTACTGACAAGTGCTTATTTATTTATTTATTTCAACTTTTCGCACAAAAAGGTACAAAGGCGGACTTAATGCCTTTATAGGCATTCTCTACCAGTCAACCAAGGGTGGTGAAGAAATTGGATGGCAGGTGCTTTGGTTGAGAGGAACAATGATAAAATAAAAATCTATTAAAACTGGGTACACAAATACATAAATAGCTTAAGTGCTTGCTCCTCAATAGACCATTTCAGACACAAATTTTTAAGTAGAGTAGAGTTTCACCCTCACATGATCTGACCAAGATATGTTTTTAAAAGAGATTGCGATCACTGAGTTTGTATCGGCATTTCTTCTCAGAGTAGTCGGATAGGAAGCGCCGACCTCATCTAGTCTTAAAAATATGTTTGACATGTAAAAGTGTTTGTACAAACCTACGTACATTTATGCCCATTGTGTTTTGCGAAGACTTTTGTAACCCCCCACCCAATGGATGTTAGTCAGCTTGTTCTGATGCTCTGGGAAATGGTTTAAGTACTGTAGTTTGCTTTTTACATTTCATTAAACCTGGAAATCTACTAAAGAATACCTAATAGTTTCAGAACACTAGAAATAACAAAGAATAGCAACAAGGAATAACAGCTGCTCATCATCATCGTTTCTTTCCCTTCCCATCTTTTCCCCTATGCGTTTATACTACAAAAAGGAAATTTTCATTTATTTGGGCTCGAAGCAACATGTCTTTTTCTTCCATATTTCTCTATTAAGGCTCCTTCAAACAGGCGTGACACGACACGCGACACAAAGGCACCGCAAGTCGCGCAACGAGCGGTGCCTTTGTGTCGCGCGCGATTATATCGCGTGTCGCGCCTGTTTGTAGGAGCCTTTAGTCGTCATCTCAGTAGCCACCTCCATTCTAGCCATATATCATCTTTCAAACAGTCAACATCAGTTGCTATCAACAGTTTATACTTTACTTTAGGCACAGAGTCTTTTACGTGCAAATCGTCTATTATACGATAATGGGATTGAGTACAATACGCAAGGCAAGAGTAAACAACTATTATACATTGTGGGAATTGTCGCGAAAATAAACTAGAAAATCTAAAATTATACTTTAAGTAGGTCGCGTCCTACACCGAGTTATATATATTTTATATTTCTCGGTTTCATGAGGTGTTCGTTTAAACGTTTGACATTCAAACCGATTATTTCGCTCATTTGTTTTTGACCTGATTGCTGTGGAATCAGTATAAAAGTCGTGACTTTAATCCGTAGGAAATTAAAATTGCTTTTAGGGAGGTATGAGATAGAACAATAATATACGGACATAAAGCAGTAATATTTAGACATGACAAACCATTCGTTTCGTCGGTAGCAAATAACAACAGACGTAAGCTATTTCAGATACACACCTCTGAACGTATTTAAACATGTCATGAAGTCCGTTTTCGCCAAAGGATCAGGTAGCTGTGACCTAAGGGCTCGTACACACAGGCGCGACGCGACACGCGACACAAAGGCACCGCAAGTCGCGCAACGAGCGGTGCCTTTGTGTCGCACGCGATTCGCGTCGCGCGTCGCGCCTGTTTGCATGAGCCTTAAAGTAGTTTACATACTTCTTGAATTACATAATCAGTCTATAATGTTCCCACTGCTGGGACACAAGCCTCCTCTCGATGAGAGGGAGTGGGCCGTAACCCAAGCGGGCCCAGTGCGTCTTTGTGTCTTCGACTGTTTGGTTCTAAGACATGCCGGTTTCCTCACGATGTTTTCCTTCACCGTTTTGAGTGCAGTGGTGATGAAATAAAGTGACACAAAGTAAAGCTCCTGTCTGGGTTCGAACCTACGACCACTCGTATGTCGCGGCTGTTACCACTTGGCCACGACTGCTCTATGCACTTCTTGCGTTATGGTTAGCGTATTAGGTACATTTAATTTACTGTTAAGAACAAAACTTGACATATCATTACGCCTGTCCTGTGCCTGCCCCACAGGTCAGGCACAGGTGTTAATATAATTTACTCACATTTCGACTAATGCGCAATTTCGAATAAGTCCCATGCGCGCAATTTCGATTAAGTCCGGTTATGCTTAAGTCCCATGTGGGACGAGCCTATTACCATCACCGGGCACATATCCAGACTCCGGTCTGTTTCTAAGAAGTTCCCAATGGAACAGCCTAAAACACTTTACCCGATCTGGGAATCAAACCTAGAATCCCATGCTCAGCAGTAGCGCTTGCGTTCACTAGACCAATGAGGCAGTCTATGTACTCTGCGTTCGCGATTTATTTGCCAAAAATGTAAACAAGTTTATGGAAAAATAACTTTGAATCCTACACAATAAAGTTCGGTTTACGCTTTTGTAACTTTTAAAATTTTTATAACTTTTTCAATAGTGCTAGTCACTCTGAAATCAACTTAATTGGCATTAAAATAAAGTTGATATTTGTTTAACTTTAAATAACATTAATTTGAAACATAAGTTTGAATATACTATATAAATATCTTCGCTGAAATTCTTGGAATGGTGTGTTGGAAATAAAATTTTCTGAAATAGTGATCGCCTTACTATCCAAAGCAATTAATTTAATTGTCATTTTTATGTTTTTAGATAATCGCAATCGGTTGTTAAAATTCGATTATCAGGTGTTTATGGGACGTGTCTTGCTAATGAGTTTATTTATTACCTATTGTACCTAATCTAAATTTGATTACTTAGGTAACAGCGTAGTAAATAAATAAATAAATAAAATAAAAATAAAGTTGTTTACATTTTGTACGTATACAATAATATAACGTGGTGGCTCTGATGGTTGCCATGAAGTTTTGACCCTATCCCCTGAAGTAAGTGGGAACCTGTATCTCAGAGGGTAGTGTTCAGCCATGGCTTATGCAAATTTTACCGAGTGCCATTACTATTTAGAGATTCGGTATAGAACGTGTACTAATTTACCAGCATCGCGGTTTCTATCAAAGACAATTTTACAATGGCTTCAATTAAAACAACCTACATCTATCAGTCATTCCCATCATAATTGTAATTAGACAGACACGCACTATATTATGTCACATGACTTTGACAACTAAAAGGCATAGACAGACATGTTTGTCAAAAGTCCTCTTATATCGGTAGAGCAAGAACAATGTCTATTTGTCTATGATTACGTTATGGCTGCCCGCTTTACAATACCTGACGTATGGAATGACGAACTGTGTCCAATCCACTGTTCTGTATAACTTGAAGATCATGCGTGTAACGTGATGGTTTAATAAGATACCTGTTTTGTATCGGACCACTTGTTGCTTATTAGTTAATAGCTATGACTATTACGGTTCTAGGGTTGCACAGGAAAACATTGCTGTTTCAAGGTTCGTGCTAAAATGTCAAGAAAATTACCATAACTTTTACCATACCATAAAAATTAAATGACTTTCGTTGGTAAGCGCATCACAATTGAGAACGGCTTGCCTGATTTAGTATTTTTTTTAATGATCGTAATAGGTAGTTCGAATAAGATTATTAAGGAAATACAAATTTGAAAAGTTGCCTGGAAAATTGTAAAGTTCAGAAAAACTGAAAGTGCTAGTTTCTACAGGATTTTTGTATGAATTATTTATTAACGTCTGTTGGGTCAGCTTGTATTAGGTTTAAGGTTAGTAGGGTTACGTTTCGGAACCTTTATATACTTAGAAAGTAGGTATCAAAGTCGAGCCTAATTTATTTGAACAGATATTACTCATAAAAAGTCGGTACATTTGGTTGCTCTTATACAAACACAGTGTTGCGTTCTTACATATAATTTAAGCATAAGCACACAGTGTTATCCATTTTTATCTGCGTAACTCGCGGCTCCAAATAAATATTGAATTATACTACTTAAGTAAAGTAAGTAGTTGGTAAATGGGGCTTATTTATTTGAACAAACATTGGTTTAGTACTTTTGAATACTTTATACCAGCTTATGTAACCACTGAAATAAATCTTCAGTTTTCCCGATACCAGTGTGACTGACCGCGCGGTTTTTTTTATCAAGACAGTTTTTCTCTCCATCCTTTTCGGCAAAGTTCTGATAAGTGGACAGGACTTTCAAAGTGTAATGGATAAAATAAAGGGAAATAAAGTTTCGTGTAAAACATTTGGTAATGAAGACCCAGGTATACTCTCAATGGAGAACTGCAGCGCAAACAGTTTTGTGTCACTGAAACAGTCGAATTTGAAAAGCTCTGGTAAATCTATATTTATATAAATGGTATGAAACAAAATCGCCTTTCGTGTCTGCCTGCATTACCGCTTAGGTTTTCTAAACTATACAATGAATTTTGATGCGGTTTTCACCATGATCACCATCATTTATAGATTTTATCCTGGAAGGTTTATGTGAACCTTTAATACGGTGTTCGGTGCGAAGAAGCAGTAGAAACGGCCGCGACTTACGAGCGTAGGTGATACTGGTCGCGTAGGGTCCAACCCAAGCAGGCACTTTACTTTGTGTGAACTATTTCATCACCACTGCTCTCAAAATGGTGAAGGCAAGCATTGTGAGGAAACCGGCATGTCTTAAAAGCAAAATTTTCAAAGATATGTATGTGACATCCACAAACCAGCACTATAGGCCACGTGGTGGACTACGGCCCACTCCATCTCACAAAGAGAAGGCCTGTGTCCCAGCAGTGGGATCATTATAATATGTTGATTATGTCACAAGAGTGGGTCAGTACAGCCTTAAAATAAATGCACAAGACAATTTTAATCAATGAGAACCAATCAACGAAACGTAAAAGTTCCGCACGATCTCGAAGTACAAATATATTTGGATTCCAATTGATGAAATGTGTTTCATTAATGAATTCTATTTGCCACAATCTTCCTTATGCGAAATAAACTTTGATCACATGCCACATGGCTACACAGAACGGCCATGACTTGATGGCAATAACTACTTAGAGTTTTCCCTGGCTGTCACTGGTAGATCTTTGACAGTCGTTACGGGTAGTCAGTAGCCAGAAAGTTTGTCAACCAGTCTTACTAAAGAGGTATCGTGTTACCCAGTGAATGGGTTGAAGATGTCAGATAAGCAGTCGTTCCATGTCTAAAGTCAGCTGCATCTGGTTAAACTGGAAGCCGACCCCAAAACAGTTGGGAAATGTTTAGGCGGATTGATTGAAGAGAGGAGAGTTTTTCAATCAGCAACGAAAGGGTGGATTAAATAGAGTGAAATACCTAGATATAGGAAACCATTATGTCTAGAACATGATAAGTATCTACCTAATCAATGATAACATTCTAATACGACAAAGTAAACCATGTACCTCTAAATAAAAGTTATTACCTACGAATAAGTAGTTTTGAAAATCCCATTTTTGTCCTTAAGTGATAGTTGTAAAAGGCACGTTTATCTAATCCTCATCAATTACAACTACAAGTTATCTAATCTGATATATACTTCTTTACTAATATTATAAAGTGGTAGAATTTGTTTTTTTGTATGTAGGTAGAGTAAAAGGAAATCTCTGGAACTACCAGTCGGATTACAAAAATTCTGCGCCTGACACTACACCATACAAGTTTAGACGTGATTAAAAACTTGCCTACTAAAATTACGTCAATTTACTGCAGGCGCTGATTAATTTCACAGAACTTAACTATTATCTTCTGTCCTTTTCTTAATGAAACAGAAAGAAAAAGATGCTCGGAACTTTAGTTTGTGAATAACAGAATTGGCACCATTATCAAATCAATTAAAAATAATGGGTTGTTGGGTATATTAAGCTTGAGACGTCAAAGGCAGGGCAATTAAATAAAAGATTGTTAGTGTGTAGCAAATAATCTTCAAAGGAGCTTGAAAAAACAACCAAATGAAAATAAGAAAGAAAACACATTTATTTGCGGCAAACATGACGCATAAAAAACACAAAAAAAAAATAACAAGTTAGGGGAAAACATGCGTCACATCAACGCAAAACGGTCATCGTTCAGCATAATGCTAAGACCTTATACGAGACAGAGCCCCAGCACTGGTTTTCAGCGACAGCCGGCGTTGACGTGATGACGTCAACCAGAAAAACGATGTAAAATAAAAAAATGGATAATAAAAAAGAAATTACAAAAAAAAAGAGACTCCTACACTCAGTCGCAGCCGTTTCCATTATAACAAAAATGGATTTTGTACCATAATTTGCAAAGACGGTCAACTGGTACGCACAATGGTCCACTTGAAGGACTAAGTGCGGGTACCAAACCCATAACATAGACGGTAAACTGGTCCCGAACGTAATATGATAATGCATCTACTGTCAAAAGGATGTTAACACTAATGCAAGATGGCTTTTCGTCACAATCTCGGTAGATGCATGAACATATCTCGAATTTAAATAATAAGTTGGTAAATTCTTTAGTAAGGAGCCTTATCGAAGTTATTCGTGTTCACAAACAATAGGTCACACCAAAATTAAAACCTAAATAAAAGCGCAGTGTTGAATTTTCAAATCTCGACGCTGAGCCGAGCATTAAAAACATGTGTGCATTATTTAGGAGTTTCCTAGTGTTAGTGAAAAAAACTTTTTTACAAAAAAAAAAACAACCGGCTTCCAAAAACAAAACACTACAAAGTGAAAAATAACTTTAGTCTCGGAAGTCGGTGTCGTTGGTTCTGCATTTTCGTTTTTTGACACAAGTTTTTATTTTTCACTTTTTAGTTGTACCCAACCCCCCACACAAATTTATATAACACTACTTGCTATGTGAATATCAGTGACGAAGCTATAGTACACATCTGCGTGCCCCTTTAGAGGGTACAGGCGTGATGTTATGTTGTGTGATTGCGTAAACAAAGCATACATATACGACAGCAGCAATCGCAGTTGATTTGCTGGCATTTTATTGAACAGTTCCGTTGTCTGTCTCCGAAACTCATCATCAGATCTTTACGAAATTTAAAATTTCGGTGTAAGCCCCTCTTTCGAACAAAAAATAATTTTGCAAATTCGTCTATATATGACGGAGTAAATAATAAAAAAAAACATATAAACATCCGAATTGAGAACCTCTTTTTTATGTCATTTATAAAGGCATTAATGTAACTTTAACAGAGTAAAGTTGTGTGCACCGACCATGGAATGTAACCACTTCTTTGGACCTACAAATAAAAATACACATCTAATTAATGATTTGCTCTGTTCCACCTCTGTGGTGGCATAAAATACACTTATCTGTGTATCAAATAATAACCGCCAAACAATAGCTAATAAGGTATAATTACTGAAATACAATTAGTATTCTCGAAATAATTTACTATGCAGTTTTTTACCACGTAGTTTTGTGAGACCGCGTAAAGGTATTTCTGATGGAGATTGAAGTAGTTTTTAACATAAAACAACCCATAGATTTTTAATAATAACATAAAAGAAGTTACTAATTATTCCAATATCATATCATTTTGCCTATGCATTGCTGGAAAAAATACATCACATGGAATAATACCTAACAACAAATGATTTTGGAAGGCTGTCTCGTTGGTCTAATGGTCGTTGAGCATGAGGTCTTGGGTTTAATTCCCTGGTCGGCCAAAGTGTTAGTGGGTTTTTCCATCATGAGGGATTTCTCAATAGCAGCCCCGAGCCTGGTTTTGTGCTTGGTTGATGGCAGTAGGTAGACTAAATTAAAATGTATCTTCTGTCCTGTCCTTAATGAAATAGAAAGAAAAAGGTGCCCTGCTGAACTTAAATTTAGTTTAGTTTGTGAACAATAGAATCGACACCATACACTTTTGTATTATAGACTCGTAGGTTCACGTATATTTGCTAAATTACTGGTGATTACCTATAAGTAATTAATGACAGTTATAGCTCTTGTAGCAGCATACAATGAACAGCAGTCAATTTGCTAAAATCTTATTATTGAAAGACACAAGTGCGGGTGAGAAATAAATGAAAGATTAAATTGTTATCGGTCATCTAAAGGGCGATGGTCAGTACTCAATGTCATAATGAACAAACAAATGCTAAAATCGTATTTTTTTTTGTAGCGGTACAAATTTGTTCGGTAAAAACGTACCTAAAACTAACCTAAGTACCTAAGCTTAAATTGGGTAGCGTTAATAACGTTAAAGTGTGACTAAAGTCATTATAAAAATAACATAATCACTCGTGTAATGATGTAGTATTTTTATTCGGAATTATTCAGGTCTGTAATTTTAGCTAATTAATAAAGGTTGGGAATCCCGTCGGCTCTCTGTGTGTTCACTGACCGATGTCGACGTTACTGCGACTATTTTAAGATTTTTCTAGTAATTGCTTCTACAAATCTTCGAGAATAATGAGTTTAGTGACAACCTATGTTGTTTGTAAAGTCACTTTTAGGAATTTTTATAGATATTGCCAAAAAACATTCAGAACTCCATCAAATAATTTACGCTAAAGACGTGTGTGTGCCTGTGCTGATAAAGCCTATTTATAAACAATATAATGAAAGATAGAATACTCTTTATTATGTATACCTACCATAAATATTATAGATATAAATTATTTTTTTTACAAGGGGTGACAAAGTGGGCGGTCCTATCGCTAAAAGCGATTTATTAAAGACAATTTGGATGGTTTAAGGGAGAAAGGTAGTGCAGGTAGTCTGTGGTGTACCATTTACATATAGTATAGAATAAATAGGTACATTCGTACTTAAAACCTGTACTTATCTATATAAATAAATATATTCAATATTAAAGACCTGCAGTGCGATTCTGTAACCAACTCACCGTGAAAACTTAGGTGAAGTGAGCGTGGAGTGAGTTGTCAATAGTGTTAGTTCCTAGCAAAAACAAACTCACATCACCCAAGTTTTCAGGTGAGATTTTTACAGAATCGACCAGCTGAAACAGACATACCTATCCACTTGTCATTTCAATTTCAACTAAGATGAACAATTCATCTCAAAGCATAATCAGATGTTCCCACTGCTGGGACCATAGGAGACAGGCCTCCTCTCTTCGAGAGGCAGTGGGCTGTAATCCACCACGCGGGCCCAGTGCGGGTTGGTAGACGTCACATGTCTTCGAATTTTTGGTTCTAGGACATGCCGGTTTCCTCACGATGTTTTCCTTCACCGTTTTGAGAGTAGTGGTGATGAAATATTTTACACAAACTAAAGTACCTACCTGTGTGGGTTCGAAATCACGACTTGTAAGTCGGGGCTGTTACCACTAGGTCACCACTGCTCTCTTTGAAACAATTGATAAGCACAATATACTCGTATTAATTAAATAAGTAGGAACGGTCAGCAACAAAAGTCAAAAGCAAAATATTAGTTCAAAATTGCATTGTACTTCTGCTGCAATTTTGCACAAATATTTTGCTCAATAACAGAGATTAAAAAAACTGAAGTGTTAATCGACTTTTGTAGTTGACTGTACCTAAAACAGACATACCTACCCATTTGTTATTTCAGTTTCAATTAAGATGAACAATTCATCTCAGGTATAGTAGAAAATAAACAACATACTACCTAATGTATTTACTCAAATGCGAATTGAAGTACCGAAATCTGAAGTTCTGCTCACTCTGCCAGATAAACGTAAAGGTTACATTGATTTATTACAACTTTAGACTGGCTTAGCTAACATCCATCAATCCATTGATAAGGAATATTGAACCGAATGAAAGGTTGATATCAAAATTTTCAAGTACGGAACAATAGATGTTCTATAGCCGCCATTTGTACAGACAAGTTAATCTTGCCGTGAAAAACTATGGTTTATTCGCAGTGTCTAGGCACCGACGTTAGTGGATGGATCACTATGGAAGCTTATACACGGACAAGTTTTTTCTACGGCGTGGTTTATACGCCGCGTGTAGGCATCACGGTTCGTCAGTGATGTATGGATCACTATGGAAGCTTGTTGACACACACGTTTTTGAAGTGAAAATTTCTTTAGGCGCGTTCGGCATTTTTTAGATGGGAAAACCATTGAGATCGCGACACTGTTACCGTAACCGACACAGCGCCACATTTGAATGTGTTCGGCTGTCCTCGGGATTTACTCGGTTTTAATGTATATCCGATATGTCAGTGAGCGATGGAAAAAATTCTGTTTGAGTTTTGTTTAAGTATAAGACGATTAAAAAAATACACACGTAATTGTTCAAGTTTTCACTTTTGTCGGCACTCCCGGAGTGCCACTGTTTTTTTTTCTACGGCGTGGTTTATACACCGTACCGTAATTAAACCGTGCCGTGTACAAAGGACCTTAAAGCAACATTGTCGGTTGATTTAAAGGTATTCTTCGCATCAATTCTACTTTCTTTTTGACAGCGTTATGTGCTCGGTGGTGTTTTAATAATCGAGTAATGAACTCTTATTTCGGTTATTATCTTACTATGTAAAGAAAGTGTGCGTCAATTATAATACTATCATCAAAATTTACTTAACAGAAGTTTTTATTTATTATTATTTTTTTATTTATCCATTTATTTCAGGCGTCAAGGCCCATATAAAACACATACAATACAATATTAATATAACTTGAAAATACTATAAATACATACAACATTAAAATTACACTAAAAACGAACAACTAAAAACTTACGCACACGAAGTCTGCATCGTGTTTCGCTGACTGGTGTCATGTAGCAGGCCACGAAACCGGCGGTACACAACACCTTTCGGTCAGAACTCTTCCTTGAGAAACTTTTCGAGATGATGTGTCGGAACACGCACCACGAACGACTTGAAGTTCGTGTTGTGACGCGACTCCAACTCTTTTACTCTTGCGGAGTTAAATCGTTTGATAGAGGAAATGCATTAAAACATACAACCAAAAAAGCAACAATGGAGCAATTATTTACTCTTTTGTTTATAAATAAAGACATCATATTGAAATATTATTGTAATAATAATAAACTAATATTATATTTCTAGTATTTAGTTAAGGTATTAGAAATATAAGTAGGTATCAATATTGATCACATGGAATAATATTGTTTATTCTGTAAATTCTGTAAGTAGGATATCGGAATCACTTTTACACGTCTTAATATTAAAAAAATTAGCTAGATGGAGTCGGCATTTCCTATTTGCTTCATTTTCATAATGTTTATTGTGCGAACCGTTCCTGAAACGACATATTAATAATAATTCACACCTCCGGAAAAGGGTCTTCAATCTTGTCAGGCAGATATATAATAATAGTGACAAAATCTGTTCCATTTTTAAATCCTTTAGTAGATAGGTGCCATTCCAGACAGGTTCTCAAAATAAATGAGGGTTGTAAAAATATATAGTTTCGAGAATGAAGTATTTCAGTTCAAAGTGTGATTGCAGATGTAGAATCCGGCGAAGCGGCGCCTGAGACCAAGGGAGAAGGGCCCGTACCACCGGTCGTACGGCCAGCGCCACCGCAGGGTAAGCGCCACGCATGGCATGAGGGGCTTACCACACTGTGACGTCACAAATTCACTAGATGGGAATTTGGATTTGGAAAAATAGAATGGAATAAAAAAAGTCTAGGTGGCGATGGCGATCTGATAGTAAGTGATATCATGTTGGTATTGTGTGATGCATTCTACGACTGTATACAAAACTTCAACAGTATAAGTTCAAGAATTTTCTTGATGTCAAGATTATAATATCAGGTTGCGAAAATGATATTTATTCTCACAAGTAAAACAGATATAGCTGACACAACTTACCTAGAATTTTCAATAGTCCGGTAACTTTTATCTGAAGAATATAAATATGACAGTTTGACATATTATTCTCCATAAAAAAATCTCATACCGCAATATTTATTCCTGAGAAAAACTATCTGACTATTGAAAAATCAGCCCTAGGTAAAATAGAATAGTCATGCAAAACAACTTGAAATTTGTGTAAGGTCGTAGAAAGCATCATAAAAGTCCTTGATTTCATTTAATGTCGTGTCGTCAGCGCCATCTACTATGTAGTTGGCACGTGGTACCCACTATGATGGTGTAGCATGGGAAATCACTATTATTCATAATTATACATTGGAGCACCTCACTATATTTATATTTTAATGGTTAAGCTGCTTTTCATGTCATGTATGTCGCTCGCACTTCTGTTTATTTTACTCATTTTTCTTATTTTCTAATCACAGGTTTTTAATGGTTTTTTTATGGGGACTTGTGCTGTCGTTTTTTTTATTGTCTGTCTGTTTTGGGTACTAGTAGAATATGGTTAAGTAATTTGTGTTTTTAGATTATATTAAGAACCTTAGGTAAAGCTTTTACAATTAGTTCAGCATCTACTTATTACATTTTTGGGTCTTCAGTTGTCTTTAGATTGATTAAAAGCCGCTTAACTGCAACCGGTGCTCGAATACACGAGCGACAGCCGACGACGCGTCGACGGTTGCAGTTGCCTCTGTGGTCGACTCGTGTCGCTCACGTGTATACACATTACACACTTACATCAAAGATTGTACCTATCTATCTTACAAATAGGTAGAATATACATCTGGTAAAGAAGAATGATTTACATCAATGGTACGTAAAGTTCGCATGCGTCGTGCATTCAAAACAATGATGTCACTGGGAAAACTGATATAATTATGCGTTTAATGTTATTAAACTATCCGTACTGACTTACATTGCAATATATATCTTTTCATTAGCAACAATGCTGTCAGAGAATCTTCTAGAATCAATATGTCATCTTTTTTCTCATTATTTTTTGCCGCGACATTTATATTATATTGTAGTTTCTTTGTTATTGATTTATCTCGTGCAGTTTATAACTTATTTATTAATTTATTAACTGTTACATGATAAATGTTATTAATTATATTGTTTTTCCTTTTATGGAAACTGCAACTGGAGTCATGGAAAGATTTATCGGGATCTATTTATAAGTACTTAGTTGTTATATAATAGTTATTTTATTATCCTCGACTAAGGTAGCTTGCACAATCTTTTCTACAGGTCACTAGTTACTGCTTCTTTTTCTATCGTTATCACTGCCTGCTAATGCTTCTTCGTTCTTTGTATATTTTGGATATAAATTGACTCTTACATTATATTTCCAATATCTAGTCTTTCATTACCTGAATAGCTAAGTTCCTGGTAGCGCTTCACTTCCAACTTTTCTGTATCTTTAGCATAACCTTTTAAATGGGTTACATGTGCTTGATCAGAAATATACTGACATTTCTGGTCAAGCAGATGTCTACCACAAAACTTGTAGGTACTTGTACACGACCACAAGTTTGTAGGTAAAAACTTAGTTCCATTGTACACATATCACAGTAATTACGTGCACACGACTAACTTTCTACTAACAACCACCAATATTAATCTATTACGGTTGAAGTTTTAAGCCATCTTTTATTTTTGACCATCGATAAGCGTTTTGGTAGATCGAATTCATATTGCAATCCCACAATCTAAATTCAACTGTAGTTTTTACAAATTAAGGTTAGTTTTGCCATGTTAGTTTTACTGCTTTGTTTTGTTTAGATGAGTGAAAGGATTATCGGTCGTGAAAGGCCCCCTGTCTCCCTTTCGCTGCGTACTTTGAGTCATTTTGTTACCTTCTTATTATGTATGCTCATTGTATAATATGTTATGTCATGGGCACATGAGAAAGATCCACTTCTGAAATAATTAGATTATGGAGATGGTGCGGAGATTATCGAAAAGTGATTATCCGTTTTTGTCCAAGTGTTAAACATTATAAACGTTTGTGGTTGATAATAGCAACTAATTAAATTAATATTTTCATAGCCTTTCTGTTCCGATTACCCGGGTACTTATAGTCGTAAGTTTGCATCTGTTAACCTTTGACACCGAAGCTCGTTCGTAGAAAATAGAACCATAATTATAGGTAACTCAAAAGTTCAATGAAGCCCTGAGGCGGATTGCTCTCTAGACGAACAGGCACCACTATCCACAATGGACTAATAAAGGCACATTAGATTGAACAGCTTTTTGTTCAGAGCTTTATCTCCACATCTTTGCGATTAAACAACAATACGGGTACAACTACCAATTTATGGCCTTTATTTTATACTTAATCCATTAATCAACTTGTCCATTCCGTCATTGTTTATACTATATAGCAAGAGGAAACCGTGGGATCCTTCACCCACGCAATAATCTACCCAATTGCGCACCTATGGATCTGCAAACAGAATCTAGTTTGACATATCCTTTTCAAAGACCACCCACCGAGTTTAACTCCTCAGATCAACTGGGTTATATATCCTGGGTGTTGGTTATTACATTAGTTGGTTTTCATTGTTTAAATTGGAGTGATGAAGGCTCAACTATGAATAGAACGCTTATCTAGTTCCTTAGCGCTAAATCCGACTCGGGTTATGTCGGAGACTTGGATGACAAAAAAAATGTCCTTCAATCTTCTGAATAATTATCGAACTGTAGGAATAAATGGATGGTCTTGTTTTAACAAAGCATTAACTTCTCATTGTAGGTATATTATAGATGACAGCTCATTCTACAGGAAATAATAATTAAGACTGACAGCGAACTGTCACGTGTGACGTGATACGCACAAACAAGAGTTTGTAATCGCCAATTCGAAATTAGATTCCAACCAAATGTTTAATTTTAAAAAGAGAAAAAAAAAACAAAAGAACGAATTATTTCAAAAACGGAGGCTCGAAAGCGCCTGACGACAGGCATGCGTGGATTATCATTTTGTCATGCGGTTTTGGCACGTCCACACGTACCGGGCGTTTCTAAAGGTTACTGATTGAAGTTGTTGGACTCAATGGTTTAATTAGGGAAGCTATTTTTAGTTAACACGATTAGATAGAATGTCAAATAAATAGTGTTTAGTGACATGACAACAAAGTTGACAATGTTGATATTTGACGCTTTGTTAATTTTAAGGTTTCCTATGTTTTGTTCGGCAAACAGATGCGATAATTGCATAACTAAATATCCGAATTCATGAAATTTTTGACGGCTAAGCTGTAGAATCATATAAAATGTAAGTACCTATTTTGAAATATTAACTAGTTAGTCGTAGACCCGTAGATACCTAAAAGTACAAAAGCTCCACATAAAATACCTAGTAGGGTATTTAATGGTACCCATAAGTCAGGCTAGCCACCTGTTACTACTGCAACACAATGTCGGTTTTGAATCTTAAGATCATTATTATGCCAGCTTTGAGTGGCAACAAAACCTTTTTTAGATTGGCAGAGCTTCCATCGTGGGTTAGAGATTCAATTAGAGATGTTAGGTTTTAATTTATTTGAGAAACTGTAGTCAGCTTTCAAATCCAATTAATCGTACCCAACATTTCAACATGACAAACCATTCAAATGTCAACGGTATTGTATCAAGTTTATCAGTTCAAGACGACATCCCATCACCATGATTGACAACCTAACGGTTGATCATTCTATAACTTAATTACAAGCGCCATTTTAAGACGTATTTAATGTACTCGCAAAAAATCCAGTTACTCACAGTGTAATATCATGGTTAATAGGAACACTTGAGGTAATGTACTGCAGGCCACAAAAAATGGGCCAATGGCCCGACGTGTCTCGAAAATAGGAGTGACTCAGAGTTTGTTATCCTCGCGAGTTGTAATCCCTTCAAATTCTTTTTTAATATAGATTTATCTGTCTGGCAGTTTATGTAAACATTATGTAGTAGTCTCAACTAATATTATAAAGAGAAAAGATGAGATTATTGGTCTGCTCGTTTATTATCTAAGTTTTTAATGAAATTTGGCACATGGATAGATTATGACCTAAGGATTAGGACATAGGATACCAGAATATTCCGATATTCCCACGCGATCCAGACTTGTGCGGGTGTAACCGCGGAGCGCAGCTAAAGATAAAATCTTAAGGTAAAATTTCAAAGAGCTGTGGATTTTGTGATTAATAAATAAATGTAGTTACTTCTATACGCTTTAGGGCGCATTCCACCAAACTTTTATACATAGAATAAGTCTTATACCTACTGAGAATAAATTTTGAATTTTTGACAGTTTTTCCATACTAGTGTGTCAGACGTCAGCTTTATTCAACGGATAAAAGATAGAAGACTGGTAAAATCAACCCCTAATAATATAATCTGAGTCGCGACCGATATTGTCTGAATTTCAGAAGTAGATGTCTATAACTTGCATGGAGTTAATCTGTGAAGAAAATATTGCAGGTGTAGCCAGGTAAAAGTCAAGAATGCACTTTGACCTTTTTTAATCCACATTTCACTACCTTTCGCACTATTGATAGAACAAGATATGATACTAAAACATATCACAAAAATGTACTTCTAATATTTTGGAAGCATGTTATCATAAAATACCATAAATAGGTCGTGTAATCCATTCGTATCTAATCCATTAGTGTTATGCAGAACAGAAGTCACTGTTGTTACCTAATTTATGTAAGTAGCCTGAATGTTATCAACAATATTATTATTATCATATTTAATATGTAGATACATATATGGATATAAGAATAATACTGTCTCATAAAATTCTTTAATATATATTCTGTAGGTACCTATTTTTTTTGTTGTTGTGCACATTTTTAAAAGACGCTACACTATGCGCTACGCCGTAGTTTATAATGATTCATGTTCCTGTTGTTAATCACTTATATATTTGTAATATGTTTAATATTATATCATCATCATCATCATCAGCCTATAATGTTCCCACTGCTGGGACACAGGCCTCCTCTCAGTGAGAGGGAGTGGGCCGTAATCCACCACGATAATATTATATACCTAGTCGTAAAAAAATCTGTAGCTAACGTGACATAGCATATAAACACTGAACGCATTAAGGCTCCTTCAAACAGGCGCGACACGACACGCGACACAAAGGCACCGCAAGTCGCGCAACGAGCGGTGCCTTTGTGTCGCGCGCGATTATATCGTGTGTCTCGCCTGTTTATAGGAGCCTTTAACCCCGATTCAATTTTTTTTCAGCTTCTCGCAGTTCCAAGATAGATAAGTTTTTCTCAAGTTAGGTATGTTTTTACATAACATAACACTGTATTCCAAGACACAGATAGAAGTCAGACTAGAAGATTCCGTTAGGCAGGGGTCCAGCTATACTTCTAATAGTACTCTTAAACTTACCTTTCGCCAGTTATGCGGAATAGGGGGCGCAGGCGAGCCTATATAATTAGTCATAAATCGAGCTATAATATTTTTTAATGTACTTATGTGATAATCTATGAAGGGTTGGGGCCCGCAGCCGCACAGGTCGATCGACCAGGTTAAGCTACGCTTGCCGCGGTTGGTATGTGGATGGGTGACCATCTTTACATACCGTGACCCCTCCGTGTCTCGGAAAGCACGTTAAGCCGTTGGTCCCGGCTGTCATTCGTGGATCTTTGACAGTCGCTACGGGTAGTCAGAAGCCCGAAAGTCTGACAACCAGTCTTAACAAGGGGTAACGTATTACCCAGTAACTAGGTTGTGGAGGTCAGATAGGCAGTCGCTCTATGTAAAATACTGGTATTCAGCTGCATCGGGTTAGACTGGAAGCCGATCCCAACATAGTTAGGAAAAGGCTAGACAGATGATGATGATAATCTACGAACCCCAGAACATCCACTGTAATTACATGTTTTGGTCTCCAAATGCAATTCAATCATTAATCGTTTCATTCAAAAAAGTTAGGCCACGCTCTTGCTCAATTTTAAGTTAATAAGCACAAGAGAAACTTTTCGTGGTAACTTATCATCAGCACAATTGACTTGTTCAAACTTTTTCAGAATCTGCACTGTGAAAATCTTCGTCTAAAACCTTTTCAAAAATATAGGTAAGCCACATTGGTGTGTAAGCAACGTGTTCCTAAAAATAAAAACTGTTATGTCGCTCCCCCCACCGAATAATATGGTAATCGATAAATCAAAATTTTACAGGAAAAATAAAAAACTGTTTTATGCGTATATCTCGGCACTGGTAGATCGTAAGGTAGACATTTAAACGTCAAAACAAAGCTAATTTTTTTACAATCTAATTTATATTATGATTTTTTTGTAATACTTTTATAAAATAAAGTTATTCACAAAAATAATGTTACTGAAATTAAATGGCAAAAGTATAGTATGCAACGCATCATTACCATATTATTCGCGTGTAAACGCAACAATATCGTAGTCAATATTAATGCATTATAGTATTATTCGTTGTAATACAGTGTCAAAAAACCTAACGGCAATATGATATTACGATATTATTCGTGTGAAATCCAAGCGATAGTGTATAATGTAATATTACATTACAGTAATATTCGTCGATGTGTGGTGTCAAAAGATTAACAGTAATATAATGTTGCAAATACATGTTTTATTAAATAATCCAGTACTTATTATTTGATTTTGCAGAAAAATAACAATAATAGAGGAAGTTGATATTAATACTGGATAATTTATAATAGCGTTTTATTAAAATTTATGAAATAAAAGAAAGGTTTTATTATTTATCATAAACAGTCCTTTTATTTATTAACTAGCTGTGCCCGCGACTTCGTCAGCGTGGAATAGTGACTTTTCGGGCAGCATATATTTTGAATTACATATACCGTCGTTTGGGTAGCTAAAAATTTACTTTACAGTAATGCTTCTCTGTATACGATATTTGACGTATGGCCATCGGGGATGAAAGCATACAGGCTCCTAGGATTGCTAACCCATGACAGAGCCACATACAACTGAGCGTGCGAGAAACAGCTGATACTTAGATCTACACCTACAACTTTCAGCGTCTGACCTTGGGCTTTATTAATTGTCATCGCAAAACATAGACTGACTGGAAACTGGACTCGTTTAAAACTAAATGGAAAATTGTTTGGAATGAGAGGAATCCGAGGAATGAAAACACTTTTACCTTTTCCACACCTTGTTAAAATCTCTGCTTCTATCAGATTTCTTTGTAAATTGGTCACTTTTAACCTGGTGCCATTGCTAAGTTTTGGGGGGCTTAAATTTCTAAGAAGCATTATCGGTACGCCTACTTTTAATTTTAATTTATGTGCTGGTAGTCCAGGAGCATTGAGGGATTCTAAAAATTCTACTGGGTAGCTTGTAGATTTTCCTTCTTCCATGACTCTGTTAATGGAGATATACTCAACATAATCCCCCGGAACATAGCTCAAAATTTCAGCGTTTATTGTTGCTGCTTGGTCGTTTCGTGGCGTCAAAATAGCTCTTTCGCAAAGCCAGAAATTTTCGCAAGTTGGTATTTGCGTTGCGTTTCCATACACAGATGATATGAGGTCTCGCATTGATGAAACTATGTTGCATAGGTTTTCATTAAGAACAACTTTTCCTTGTTCCTGCGGTAACACACCTTTACCAATCTCAAGTAGCAAATCTGAAAATTCTTGAGCATTTTCGTTGCCTCTAATTTGCGCACGCATATTTAATGTCAAATGCAAAGGTATAATTTAATACCACAGTCGAGAACCCTTTAGGCAGGCTCTAACTTCAACAGCCCTTGTTCCACGTGGTATTACAGGGAGAGTCTGACGAAAATCGCCACAAAAAAGCATAGTAATGCCATCCATGGGTTGATCATTTTGGTTGACATCACGCAACGTTCTGTCTACTGCTTCTACTGCTTTTCGATTGGCCATTGTGGACTCATCCCATATAATAAGGCTACAATCACGAAGAACCTTAGCTTTATCGCTGTTTCTTGAAATATTACAAACAGGGCTTTCTGTGCGGTCTAAATCGATCGGAATTTTGAACATTGTATGAGCAGTTTTCCCACCTGGCAACAATGTGGCTGCTATGCCTGATGAAGCGACAGCAAGCGCGATTTTACCTTGGCTTCGTACCTTCGCCAAAATAACTTTCGTAAGAAATGTTTTACCCGTTCCACCGGGTGCATCTACAAATAGCATTTCTTCCAAAGTACAATCAACGCTCACCAGATCAAATATCAAACGCTGTTCATCAGTTAGCCTCGAGAGTGCGCGTCCATGTACGTACTCTGATAGTATACCTTAAAAATGTCCGCCGTGATTCTTTAAATTGACATAACTTTTTTATTTATGAACCGATTGACATGAAATAAACACTAAATGTTAAGTGAAGCTTACTACAATATATTAGTGAAAACGGCATCTAAATCGAATAAGCCGTTTCTATTATATTGTAAACAAAAATAATACACAAATATAATTGTTTTATACTTTACGTGGAAAAAGGCATGCATTTCTTACGCGAATATAATGGTAATCGTCGCTTACCGAAAAAGTTAACGATTGCATGATCTGTAATAACATGTTATGGTATTATTCGTGCAAAAAGTGTGTTTAGATTTTAAGGGAATAATGTTGTTATGTTCATTACGGTACCATTGAAATTATTGTACTTTTATAAATATACATAGAAAAAATACAAAAAAAAATACAAGATTGTAATTAATGCTTTAGACAACGAATATGCAATAAAACGAAAACTGTCGTAGTACCACATTACCATGTTATTCGGTGGGGGGAGCGATGTTTCATTTAGCATACCTATCTGTTTTGTTGACCTTACCTTACCAAGCGAATACTACTATTTAGTATTATCATAATTTTATATCAAAACTTGGTAAAACGTGAAGAACGGAAGATAAAGGTACATTGGTAATACATAAAAATGATACGCTTTTTCTGTTCGTATTCATTTTAATTACAGAGGGCCCTGCTGGAAAGATAAAACTTTCATGCTGAATCTCTCCAGTTCTATCAAAAAATTCTTGAATTTAATACATGAATAGAGTAGGTAGGTACATTAGTAGTAGACGCGATCAATATTTTTTATGTATTACGAGCGCAATACAGCCGAGGGCCCCGCTGGATAGATGCTGCGATTTATCGTGACTTCTATCAAAATGATCGAGGTACATTGGACCTTGTTGAAAAATTCATGAGGTACATTGAACAAACAAAGCATTGCCACTAGTTTTATGAGCCTAGCTCACGGGGCCCCGCTGGATTGAAACACATCCGGGCTACTATTGAGAAATTCCTGATGTTATGTTTTTATTTTCATATTGAACATGAAAGTAAAAACATACGTCCTACTTACTACTATCACATCACACTAATATTATAAAGGCGAAAGTTTGTGAGTGTGTTTGTATGTTTGTTACTTCTTCATGCACAAACGGCTGGAACAATTTTGATAAAATTTGGTATGGAGGTAGCTGACATCCCGGATTAACACATAGGATACTTTTTATCCCAATATTCCCACGGGCTCGAAACTTATGAGGGTGAAACCGCGGGACGCTGCTAGTCATCTATATTTTATACCGAACCAAAACGCAAACGCCTTTGATACTAAACAACAAATCGTACATTTTCACACAATGGCGTCAACTGTCAATAGATTCTTTCTCAGACTGTCATTGGCGATGTATGTAAAACACATGCCTACCTAATGAATGCCTTTATTAAATTTATGATTGTCAAGACAGATGTAGGTATCGTATAAACTACGCTACGTAGAATAACCGGTCAGTCAGTAATAAAAATGGATGTCGTTCTCAGCCGGAAAAGAAAGTCGTTATATCATTTAGTTGAAAATAAAACTTATGAGACCCCTCTGTTTTTATCGGTGGTTAAAAAAGGTTTATATGTAAACTAGCTACTACTTGCGACTATGTCCGCACTGAACTTTCTCGTTCTTCCGACCCACCCCATCGCATCGCATCGCCTGCGCTTAGCGTTCTTTCTGACTTTTTTTTTTCGCTCGGCTCCTATGGGTCTAATCTATATACCTATTCTATTAAATATATTCCTCAAGAATTGGGCCATCAAATGCAAAAATAATTCAACTATCAAATCCGACCGGTAGTTCCAGAGATTAGCGCCTTCAAATAAACAAACTCTTCAACTTTATTATTACTATTAACACAAAGTATTAATAAGTCATACGATATTTTTATGTCTATGTTTGGCCATAAATTGATGCCTACTTTATCCCACGCTCAGTTGGCTCTGTTTCTTTCACAATTGTGTTACCATATTAGGAACTTATTTATACATCTTCTATACAAACATAGTATAAAACATAGTCTCTTTTCAAGTCTGTTTGAGTCAAGGATATTGAGGGATATGTCATGGAGGTGTGGCACATGTGGCCTCCATCCGATCAAACTGACAAAGAATTTAATTGCGTACAATGCGTGCTACGAAAGATGAGACTTGACACACCACGTGGTTTGACATGCGCAGTACACGATTTTAGGTATCTTTAGCGGTATGAGGTCTGAGTGCGGTACGGGACCGGACGTCATAGGGGCGGCGGAAAGAGCGGGAGAGGCAGGGTCAAGTCTCATCTTTCGTGGCACGCATTGTACAGTGCGTGCCACGTAAGAAGAGACTTGACACACCACGTGGTCTGACATGCGCAGAACACGATTTTAGGTATCTTTAGCGGTATGAGGTCTGAGTGCGGGACGGGACCGGACGTCATAGGGGCGGCGGAAAGAGGCGGGGGAGGCGGGGTCAAGTCTCTTCTTACGTGGCACGCACTGTACACACAATCAGTAGCAATGGGTTTTGTCAGTTCAACAACATTCATTGCGTTATTTACGTTGTTGAGAAGACACATTTTTCGAACGTATGAAGCAATGTATTGGCAATATTTTTAAAAAATGATTCAGATTGAGATTGATAGTGCCTTACGCAGTGCAGAGTTGCATGTGTGCATTCAGTGACTGTGTCTATACTTTCTAGTGCCCGCCCCTTTTGAGCATGTGTACAATAAGATAGCATAAAAGTGTTACGCCTACTTACTTGCGTGTGTGCATAAAAAGCAGCATAAAAAGCATCATGTGAGCCGTATCTATTTCTTTTGTTTTTATGTAAGTTTCAGGAGTGGGAAAAAGGTGGCGACATTTGAACTCGAACATAATTAAATATAGAGTGAAGGCATATCTCTCGGATATCTATGGAGTGCACGCTTAGTTCCTCTAAATTACACAATGAATTTTGATGCGAGAATTGCTCCACTAGTCATACAAAGCTACAAAGCAGACGTCAAAGAAATATCTGTTAGAATAGTTTTTAATGACTTGCTGATAGACACAATGAATACTCGATGAATGAATGGAAATGTATGCCAAACATACACACACACATACAGAATGCATTAATGAAACTTAGAATCGCAAATATCTTGAATGTATGTATAATAGGCAGATAATGTAGTGGATTGTAATCGGGTGTTGAAATGTGATAAACTTTCCTATTTGATAAATGGACATAAGTCTGGGTCCTGGGGGTAATTGCGTAACACACATAGAATGTCAATTGATCGCGTTTCATTTTGACAGTTAAGCCACGTTCATCATTGCGTGATTTACCTTGTTGAGCCGACGTATTTTTCAAACCTATGAAGCAATGGATTAGAAATTTAATAAGAACAACCCTCGGATTGTGATAGAAAGCGTATTACGTAATAAAGGTACTGTTCTGATTATTGAGTAAGTACCTACCTATGTAGCGGCGTTTCTTTTATGTTGTCAGCAAGGAGGTACTTACTTAATAGTACATTTATGTCTCTGCATATTAATAGGGGTATCATCCATGACAGTATATGTATAAACTACTAATGTTTACTAGACTTTGATGACTCATATTATTATTTGGTTGGCAGAATGCCCAAAATGAACTTCGCTTCATATATTTGAACAGGAGATTGTGACAAATTCTAGCCAACCATAAGAAAATCTGAGAGAATGATACTATCTTTACAACCTTACCTCAGACTTTTCTGGGTAACAATATTATAATGGTGTCTTATGTCATCGTTTTAGAGGAAACCTATGTGTTTTGTTTTGTGGTGACCTTGTCTGACTCAAACACGTGTCGCTGGAAAGTCCACCGATGCCCGCACCCGTGCCAAATGTAATCGGACAGTGCGATCGGTAAAAAGAAACATAAACAAAACATTTCATTTACTGTCGCCAAACTTTTATTTACACGACATTGCACCTTATTGGATCGTGTATTAAGTTGTTAATGTGTTTGATGATGTGTCGTCGTGAGGTTTCATTTTGCATGAAACGAAATCTTTAAACATTTTGCGTTCTTAGAATGTATTTGTAAACGAGGGTACGCGAGATGAAGTTTTGATTTTTTTTGGGGAACTAACCTACCTGTGGTGGAGTAGCTTGTTCTTGGAACTTTTATTAATTTAATATTTTGTTGAGGGAACGTTTTAATGGCAGGTTGATTTTTTAATTGGGGTTTATCAGGTTCGTTGTCATTTACGAGTAGGTATGTTCTGTTGTGGAGGTTGTGATTTGTCTCATTTGGCAAATTATTTTTGACGAGTGTGTGTGTTATAGGAAATAATTTTTGTTTTTTAATAGGGTTCTCCCGGCAGGATCCTGCTACTCTTCAGTTTTATTATTTGTGTTACAATCACAATAAAACTGAAGAGTTTGTTTGCTAGCCCAATTTTTGAGGAATATAGCTATTTGGCTATAGGCTATTTAACATCACGCAGGGATCCTTAAGAGACGAACAATTAGAAAAAAGTCAGAAAGAACGCTAAACGAAAACAAAGTAATACTTAGCGCGGGCAGACGATGCCATGCCACGGGGTGCGTCGGGGTAATATGGAACATCAAGCGGACGAAGTCGTGGGCAAAGTGCTATATCTGACAAATCTACCCATCGCTAATCTTTACGAAAATAATAAAAACTAAGAAAATCTCCGAATGAGGTCACGGTAACAATTAATTAACAACATTATCAATAACCGTTATCATCTCCAAACGATAAAAAACAACATTACGTATTACGCGTACACAGGATGTTACAGTAGGCGTAATTTGTCATTGTTTTAGTTTTTTAGCGGCTCTTTGTTCGACCAGTATCGAAGACTGAATCGTAATGCCATGCTAATGAGCGGGTCAACGCCTGTTATTTGCGTCTGCAAAATGTTTCATTGTTATACAGAGTTGATATGACAGAGGGGCATTAAATTACACTACGTATACTATACGTGTATAGTATTAATTCGATACAGTACAAAAATAGAAAGCGCCAAAAATGAGATTTTTTTTTTTCAAACAAACTAAATAGCTTAAAGTCAGAGTGAAACGCAACCACCCTTTATAAATAAATTTGACTGACCTTAGTTAGATGCCTAGGTAACAAAGTCGCGCAGGAGCGCGTGTGCGTGTGTGTTATCTCTCTTGGCGGGGGCGCGGGGGGCGGGCGGTTTAGACCGCTCGCGCCGTCCGCGCCCGGCTGGTTGTTAAGTACGCGCACACACAAAAACACAAAATTTTTAAATTCTCGATGTGTCCTCGATTCATATTAATGCACAAATTATACCGACGGAGAATATTGTTATTTATTAAATCACTGTCCGTCGCTAAGCACTTTAATTCCCGTAATCTTTGTACTGCCAATTGTATGGTGCCGGCGCGCGGCGTTCCTAGGGCTATTGCGCCGGTCACCATACCTTTCTCGGTATGTTCGCAGAGCTAAATCTGCGTTTCCACGGCATTCACCGTAAATTAAAATCATGTAAGTGTATTCTGACGCCGTGTAAGTTACACGAGGCATTGCTGAACACTTTAATGATTACACACACACACAACCAACGTTTAATTACGTATCCTATCACAATAAAAACAGTCAAACACAAAAAAACACTAACACTAAATAATAATATTCCCAAGTTAAACTTATTTAGTGTCTATCACAATAACAAAACAAAATCACAATTATTGTCAGCGAGTTCGACAAAACATAAAGGCGCGGCGGCGGGGGGCTCCCGTATTACGTAACGTACGTCCCGAGTGGATGACGCTTGCGCACTGTCCACTGAAAGAAAGTTTTTTAGCAAATTCCCAAGGATCTAGAATGCAATAGCAACATACTGACCTATTTCTATTCCTTTTACGCGCGGGAAAAAGGCGCGGGGGTTTTGCTATGATTGTCACTCTCATAGTGAAAGTGCAAGTGTGTGTGTATTTATTGCTTCGTGAAATATTTGGTTGTACTTGTGCGGCAACAATGTATCTTATACTCAGATTATCGTTTTAAGGTGCATGACCTATGCGTATGAGATAATCAGCTGTTAGGAAATATACATCGTGTTCAAACGTAGCAAAAACTTCAAAAATCATTTGTGACTAAACTACTGCTCCTATTTAATTGATTTTTGGTACAGAGCTTGAAAATGGTATCTAGTATAGGCAGTTTAAAGAAAAGCCCCTCTGTCGTATCAACTTTGTATAAAATGTTAGCATAGAATACTAAAATGTAGAAAGCCCATTTCAAATGACGTAAGGTATTAAAAGCTTATCACAAACAAAAACTCATGCACATACGCGAGCAGCCGGTCGATTCTGTAAAAAAACTCACCGTGAAAAGTTAGGTGAAGTGAGCTTAGAGTGAGCAGTCAATAGTGTCAAACCTTACTTCACCCAAGTCGTCACGGTGAGATTTTTACCGAATATACCGGCCGAATATACTGCTGCAGTGTGTGAGCAAGTGCCTGTATTTGTTTGCTACTAGCTTTTGCCCGCGGTTTGTCCGCTTGGAGGTCGAAAATAATCCCGCGGGAACGTACAACCGCGTTAAAAAGTGTCCTTTATCCTACTAAACCGTCATGACCCAATTTCGGCGGCGGCGTGAAAAGGTAACAGACAGACATGGTTACTTTCGAATTTAAAATATTAAGTAGGTATGAATTCTTCTTTTTGAATTTGTCTTTTGCATTACTCTGTGACACCGTCTAAATCCTCTTGCTTATTCTTACATTGTATACTTCTTTCTAATTTTGTTCGTGCTTGGTTAATTATAGGTTTCTTATTTAACACCCACGTTAGTAATTGCAGTCTTATGTAACGTTTCTTTTACTATTTTTAAATTATAATTACTGAACTGTTGATTCTAACAACTATTTTTTTATTGTTCATAATTATTGTCTTTGTACGATCTTCGAATCTCCGATACTATCGACCGAATGCTCAAACGATTCTTTTAATTATATTTTGTTTCTAGTAAATGATTTTAACGATCAAAGACGCGGGCGTCATTTCTAAATGCGTGACATTGCTTCGTAGTGACATTCTAAAATGTCACCACAAATACCAAACGATGACCACCAATTTATTCTAGAATAAATTCCTAGGATTTATTACATGGTTCTCATTAATAGATTGGTTGGGCATGTAATTTAAAAACTTTCCTGTATGAATTCGTTGCGCACGCGCCGTATAGGCGCCATCCTGATGCCCAATTGTCTACGCTATCAATTTTGTCAAATATTCACTTAGCGCATTGTATACCGTCGTTGCGCGTGCAAAAGCCGCTATGTGTTATTTAGTTATTTTCGGTTCTTTATGCAGTTTTAATCGTTATTTCAATACACACATACTGTATAAACAGCTATGTGATAAGTGCAATATTTAAAGAGTTAAGGAATGTAGCTATGTGATATTCATACACCGAAAGTTCCATAAACACGCTGAATGTTATAATCATATAGCTCAAATAAGTTCACTAAAAACACATAGCGGCTTTTGCATGCGCAACGACGATACGCGCCTTGACATCTCGTTTGATGTCAAATGTATTAACGAGGCGTCCTGTCATATAAACAATGTATTGCATTCATTATAGTGGCAAATGACGATTGACATGATAATAGCTCAATTTTCTCCGCCGCAGAACAAATTGGTAGGAAATAACGCGTTGTTATTCTGTCTGCATGTATCACTGTTGTGCTCGGCTGTACAGATGCATGCGCGACGAACGCCGAATGTTTCGTTACTACTGTGTCTGGTGTAATCTATACGCGGATGCGGGGACGAGCGCGCAAGCTTTAGCGACTTTCAAAGTGGAGGTTGCACCATATTTTATACCTACTAACAAATATTTATTTCGGAGGTTTCCTTTTTACTTTTGTTTTGAATCCAGACTTTCAATATTACCGCGGATATTTTATTCGTCGACTGATTCCGAATAGAGTAACACAAAATCTATTTATAATCTCCGAAATAAGATTCGACTACGGTGGTAACACAAACTCATAACCTAACATCACGCCTTTATTCCCCGAAGGATAAGATAGAGGTGTACCTATTGACTTAGACTATACCCACATTTCGCCAGTTATGGTTATGGAAGTATTTCAGTCAAATTACAGTATCCGCGCAATACAACCAACGACGCGACGTAGTAATAAAAGGGTGCGTAGTAGCGGGCGTAGGGTATCCGCTACGAGCGTAGCAGTGTGCGCGACGCGTAGCCTCTAGCGCCTAGCCGCATGATTACGCATGTAGTCGCGACTGGTTTGCGTTATTAATCTTTTGATACGATAATATATAGATAACTCAACAACATTACAACACTACTTGACAAATAAGGCACTGGTTTTGAGGCACTATTATTATATGACAAACATAATTTATCACCGTAGGTCAAATAAGATTCATGTACTTAATGGTGGATTATGGCGCACTCCCTCTCACAGAAAGGCCTGTGTCCCAGCAGAGGGGACATGATAGGCTGATTATGCATGTACTTAATAGTGAAATTGATAAGCGATCTTCAACAGCTAGTAACTTGTACCATCCGTCAGTCTCAAGGCTACGTGTTACCTCGTTCAACACACTACTCGCCACTGCCAACCGTGAAGGTTTAGGTTACCATCGGTTGTTACTAGTTAGTTACCAATCGGTCTAGCGTCCCTCGATATAGATAACTAGCCATCTAGATAAAAAAAAATATCGTAGGAAGATTTTTGCATAGCATTATTGGTTTGCGCAATAATAGCAATAAATTTAAAAAAAGAACAGGGCTATTTTAAAATTTAAACTTGTTCTAAATAAAGTTTTGTGATCGTTGATCGTTTTTTTAAAAAAAAAACATCAGGTCTATTCGTGCGCATCACTTGTCTTTTTTTCACAGAAATAGTTATTGTAAAAGAAACTCAATTTCGATGAGTGGCTGAACTTTACAATGTCAAGTATATTATTTTGTAAGATTGTATAAAAAAGTTACAACTATGAGTTAATTCAAATGTTTAGCGCACCGTGCGCCCGCGCAGTTCATTGTCACGGCCGAAACGCTTCTGCGCATTTATTACTAACTATTATAATAATAAAAAGTTTATTTACACAACTTTATAAATGTAAATACATCGTGTTCTCCAGAATAAGTTAAATGAATTTTAACATTTTCATGTATTTAAAGTATCGTAAAAAATGTGTCACACTCTTAGAGGTCTTAAAATAAACTTTATGTAATAAAAGCTACGAAAGCCGAACATAGCAAAAACCGATGATATAAGACTGCTGTGTCAGAGCTATTGTTAATCTACGTTTTAGATAAAAAAAGTATTAGGGAAATCGGAATCGCAGACACCGCGGCAAATGCTGCGAATGGTTTTTTACCTGCCGTAACTTGGCACGAACATCAGCAGGCGATGTCATGGTAGCTAATAAGTATTCATAAATGAAATACTCTTGGATTCGAATTTCCTTCCTGATGTCATAAAGATATTGGCGCTTCCTAAAATGTTAAGATTAAGATCTTACCTTCTTATACTCTATGACCTATGACGTAGGCCCTATGTCATCATTATCTACTTCTCGTAGGATCCGAGAAGAACAAATTCTCCAAAGAAAACTAAAGTTTTTATGATTTAAAGAAAGTCTAAAGTTGATAAACCTTAACTAATTAAGGTTTTAAGAGTCAAAATTAGCAATTCTATTCTACATTTTCCTATTATTTCGGGCATGATTTCTCAACCTAGAACTTATTGTAATCTGATAAATATTGTCAATTAGAAGTATTTGCATTACATTCTGAAAAAAAAAACACTTAACATAAACACCAACCGTAATTGAAATCCGAGCCACAATCTGCCACATTGCAGCTAATAAATAATTATTTTATTTTACGCGCGAATCGTGTCGCGTTATTTGACAAGCTGGCGTCATATTAGCTGTCATTGTCACGGTCGGCCATATTTTCCTAGGTTTGTTTATATTTTCAGTTACTACACTTTACAGCCCGTGACGGAGTAATTTGCAGATACATTTAAGTACAGAATGTCAGACAATGATAATTAGATTAGATAACTAGTCTTTCTTAGTGGCCAAATATTGAAATACGAATGGAGAGATTTGGTTTATAAATTGTTAAATTTTTTAGCTGCACGTTTGATTTTTGTTGGCTGTTTTTTCCCGCTGGAATTCCTCTCAAATTGCAAACTATTTTAAATGGAAGAAGTGTTGATTTACCTAATTATCTTCTTAGAAACGTTCCATACGGCAGAAACCTATTATCTAATTCATTTGTCGTTGTGCATCGACTAAGTATTTACTTTTGTGTTGTCTTCTTCTTTACTGTTTGCCTAGAAAACTCATAACAGCCATCTTTCTTTATTATTATAGCTCTATCGTCTATACGAGATCTTTAATCCCATAAATTGCCTGATTTAAAATTATTTCTCTAGCGACGACGTTTACGACTGTCCGTATCTAAAGAACTGTACAATAAGCATGCATCACACTGGCTATACTAAATCATGTATTATTAACGCGTTAATAAAATTAACGTCACTCCACGTCGCAGGTACTAATTTATTTTATCCCTAGCTATTCATTGTCATGGCTGCGCACGCGCAATGTCAGCGCGACGCTGTAATTTTCATGCGATACGTGATTTGATGTTCTGAGCATCACTTTGCGAGGCTTGCCAGCAATCATTTTTTAATATAGCCTTAGTCCAACATTTTCCTTTACCGTTTAAATACGTAATTTAGTACCAAACAGGAAATCTTTAAATAACTCTTATTATAATATTGGTGCAGGCTGGTTTTATGAATAGGCCTCTATTTCTTGATTTATCTATTCATCAATTATTACTTGTTCGATAAGATTACACGCACATAAGAAAGTAAGCGAGATCTACTGAGAAATATGAAAATGAACTTGTACATAAACATTTAACTGGTACCTACTTTCAACCACCATAAACAAACCAGTTTCTTTATCTGAAATACTGTGTGACGACGTAAACTTATTCCTAGAGCCTATTTGCATATCTCGTTTCTAAGTTGCACACTACATTATTTTTATTTCTCAAGGAAGAAGGAACATAGTCGGTCTGTCTGTAAATATACATTATAGCGTGTTTCAGGAAGTTTTTGTTGTTCCATTGTTTTTTTAGATTCCCACGCAATAATGAGCGATGTATCTAGATATTCTACGGTGTTGCCAGTAGCGTGGGTGCTATCAGTCTATATGGAGTGATAACGGTCACCCTAATTTGTTGCCATCATCATTAACCGCGTTAGCACTCAGATTGGCTGAGTACCTACTGGACAGCTGTGTCGAGTTCGTGTTCTTACAATATTGTAAATATGTATTAATGTTTTAAGAGTAATTTATTGTTGAATGAGTGAGTAGATAAGGGCTGTGTAATTATTACTTTATTAATATAATAACTACACTAATTCCAAAAAAAAGGAGATTTCAGATTGTGCCACACTGTTACTATTTATTAAACTTCTATGACCAAAGATGTTATGTGAGTTGTCTATCTCTATAGTACAATCTTTCCGAGATATTAATCAATATTTCATAATACATTACACCAAAGAAAAAAAACAATGTTATGTTTTTTAGCAATTCGTAAGTAACATATGAATATTAATAATAATCAATTCAAATATTTTTTGTTCTCACAACCTGTCAAATTTGTGAACTTAATCCATACTAATATTATAAATTCGAAAGTACCTAACTCTGTCTGACTGTCTGTCTGTGTGATACATTTTCACGCCTAAATCACTGACGGATTTCGATAAAATTTGGCAGAGAGATAGATTGCATCCCGGGGAAGGACATAGGATAGTTTTTATCGCCATACCTCGCAGGTAAAGCCGCGGGCGGAAGCTAGTTCTTAATAAAAAGAATCACGCCAAATACTAATCGCATGATGACCGGATGCCATTAAAATTAAATAAACACTTATTATTAGATCTTTATGAAAAAAACAATACATTATTAGCTTTACACAAAAAATCAAAATAGATTCTACACCCGTTTAATATCGTCACGAATATTTAAAGCGAAAAAAAAGGTTAAAGGTCTCGTTATTTATATCAAACAACGATTCCAAAACTTATAATTCATACTATATAAATCACAATAACCTGCAATTAAGCCTACGAAAACATTGAAAAAAGCTGATAAAGAAACCCTAAATATTGTAAAAACCGATTTGATCTTGAATATTAATTCTAAAAATACTTTACCCAGTTTAATGTACTATTTGTTTCACGATGTACAGACGCCAGCACATCAAGCTACCCGAAACTGTCAAATTTTCCCAATCAACTTTAAGCCTAATGCCTTAGGGATAAAGTTGAAAATCTATTAAAGAAATTTGATAGATTGTAATAGCTTGATGTGCTGGCGTCTGTACATAAGTATCTCATAATTAGTTAAAAGACAAAGGTGCATATTAATTTTAAAATGACCGTGCAGTCGTGTAATATAAAAGCATGTAGAATTATCATGAGATATGTATGTTACGCAGATAAATGATTAGTCACAGCTTCCACTGAATCGAATCTAATTAGTTATTCTTAATGGAATATCTTGTTCAGATTTTCCAATATTTTGCAAAGAAACCCACCTTTCACCAGTAAGTTTAGGTATAGGAAATCGACTTTTGTAGGCAATCTTACACGCCGTAGTCGCCAGGATGTTTTTATGACTCATCCAGGGAATTTCTCTCACGAAATTGAAAACAATCTCGAAATGTAAAACTCTTCCTGATTATTGTGGGGTATCCCTAAAGGCTCCTTCAAACAGGCGCGACACGCGATAAAATTGCGCGCGACACAAAGGCACCATCAAGTCGCGCAACGAGCGGTGCCTTTGTATCGCGCGCGATTATATCGTGTGTCGCGTCTGTTTGTAGGAGCCTTAACAAGTAGGTAACACTCATTGACCTGTCCAATTCTTATTCTAAATAAAAAGTTAATGTCCAATTGCATTCAAAGCAACAAGGCCTATTTTTTTTGTATTATCTACCTTTGACTAATAATCTAAACAAAACATGTCTTCCTTCTTCTTAGCCTGTTAATGGCAATCTAAATTGTGTCAAACTAAAACGTAGCTAAAGTCTTCCTTAATAACGTTGAAAATACAATATCACGTTAAATTCTTCTTCTTCATCTTTGATAAACGTCCGTGTCAGTGCGGCCCTACTTACCTAGATATTGTTTAATATAACATATTATACATAATTAGCCTATAATGTTCCCACTGCTGGGACACAGGCCTCCTCTCGGTGAGAGGGAGTGGGCCATAATCCACCACGCGGGCCCAGTGTGGATTGGCAGATGTCACATGTCTTTGATTTTTTGGTTTTAGGACATGCCGGTTTCCTCACGATGTTTTCCTTCACCGTATTGAGAGCAGTGGTGATGAAATAATTTACACAAGTAAAGCGCCAGTCTGGGTACGAACCTACGACCTAAAAAGTAAGTACTTAAGTCGCGGCCGTTACCTACCACTTGGTCACCACTGCTCGATAATGCTTAAATTGAGTCGTTATTCATAGATTCATTAATCATTACAATGCACTGCATAGGATAATTTATCACAAGCAAAAACTACGGAATAACCTGTGTTTTTGAGTCAGTACTTAATGCAAGTCTTAGATAGTGCCGGAAATATGACCTGAGAACGATCTCTATCGAGATTCTATATCAGAAAATAAGCTTTAATTATAGTAGTTAGAAATTGAATCCAGCCATTATACTCAGGATGGAGTGTATTTATTCATTTCCGTAGTTCCTTAGCTAGTAAGCTCATGTTTTCGAATACGTTTTTACGTCTTTCTACCAGGATATGGAAGCGAAACTTAGATCACTCTTATCGAGGATTCATCGCAATCATAATTATAGTCCTTCGGACCGTATTTCTTCCATAGCGTCTAATGTCAACAGACACTAGCTGCGACTTCGGCGCGGGAGATATTATAGTTCATGAGTGAATTATATATTATTCTTTGCTACAGTTAAAGTTTGCTAACAGCTTGTTTTTTATTGTATAATTAGCTTCTGCCCGCGACTTCGTCCGCGTGAAATTTCCACCTCGTCGCATGGCATCGCCTGCCCGCGCTATTACTTCGTTTTTGCTTAGCGTTCTTTCTGACTTTTTTCTTTTTGCTCGGCTCCTAAAGGTTATAGCGTGAAGTTAAATAGCCTTCCTTAAGAATTGAGCTATCAAATGCAAAAAGAATTTTTCAAATCCGACTGGTAGTTCCAGAGATTAGCGCGTTCAACCAAACAAACAAACAAACTCTTCAGCTTTATAATATTAAGTATAGATATTAGTAATCTGTGGAAAATGTTGTGGGTAATATATTTGTTAAGTTTAATTTTAAGACAACACTGTCTATGCTTAATATACTACAGTTTGTTTTCCCAAATGTAATAAATATATAAATAAATAAAGTGGGCTGGTGACACAGGGGCTGTCTCTCTCATCCCTCACTCTCACAATCCGATTGGACTATGGTCGGACAAAGTGTCATCGCACTCATATAAAGTTCATAAAGATATTCCGATGCTAATGTTATGTGCAGAGACGGGATCGGACTCAAGTATCCAGCAATTACTAACCCGTTTATCCTGCTTTTGCAGCCGTAAGGTTTATCTACTATTTTCTTTTTATACCAGAGCAGCAACATGACTAGAGCGAGTAATATTAGCAAGACTTACCTTAGCTATTTAGAGACTATCTTCAATTCTTCACAAATAAGTGTACATTACATCTTATGTGTGTCCTCGTTGGTCTACTGATTAGCGCTACTGCTGACCATGACGTCGTGGGTTCAATTCCTAGTTCGGGCAAAGTGTTTTTGGGTTTTTCCATTAGCAATTTCTCAATCTTTGCCCGGTTGATGGCAATAGGCTGGTCCAGTTATGTTAGAGTCCCAAGTAATAGGGGTACTTGGGACTCTAACATAACTGGTGGAATGTGGGTGTACCTACTATCGGTACGTACACCTCTGCCAAACCTTTCTGGGAAATAAAGCGTAATGTTTCATAACTTTATTAGTATTACTACAAGTCATAATATTAGTTTGTCCGGACATAATCACCCAAGATTTAGTTTCCTCTACCAGTCCACCTACCTATAATAAAACGTATCATAAAACCATGTCATATTTTTATAACACACCGTTAAAATGAAGATGGTAATTTACCAGTCAGTGTATAGTATACTATAACTGCTATCTCAAGCGAACAAACATGAAATGTTTTTTTATTTATGTGACAACGACCACTTATCTACGGCACACACTGTAACTACTGAATTTTTACTGTCGCTGATAACGTTTCTATAAACAGAGCTGTATTAGGATTCTTATGAAACCGTATAATGTGCGGAAACCTTGATGGCAGGGGTGTTGAGGTAAACCGACCAGCACCCCAATTGCGTAACACACTTCAGTCACAATCCAAAAGATACTGTTAAACCATTGCTACATTTGTTTGAAAAATTTGTCTGCTCAACAACGTAAATAAGGCAATGAATGTTGTCGAACTGTCAAAATGAAAGGCATTGTCACTGTGCTACGCAATTACCCCGCAGACTAAAAAAGCTCCCGAATAAATCTTATTAAGCCATTTGATTACATCCAAAATGCCCGAAGCAGTTTGGTCTAAAATATCTGTAGTTTAATATGCACAACTATGGAAGTGTATCAATTCGACATATGTAATTAATTCTGGCAGCAGTAGCAACACATAACTAAAGAAGAGATCTGTCAATTGCTTTTGTAATAGATCCTGACGATATTATAACTGAAGCTGTGACTTCGGAATGCAAAAAAATTTAAAGTAGGTAGAATAAAAATGTTTCTGAAAGTTTATTGATTTAATTCAAAATATCAATCTCCTAGAGCGTGCGCAGGCCACCTGCCAATCGTCTGCGAACTTTAAAATACCTTGCAATGAAGACCTTGCTAATGTTGCTTGCCTCTATACTCATTCTATTAGCGAGGTAATAAAGCTAAGAGGAATGCAACACAGAGAAGAAACCGGCGCACCTGATATCGGTATCCCAAAGACATTTGACAAAGTACTACGATTATGTTAACTGTCTCAGTATCAAGAACTCAATTATATTTTACGACTGTGATGGCTCTTGTACAAGGTGATACTAGCCGCATTTTAATAGATAAATATTAATTTGCAATGGCATCGTCTTCAGTGAACCTACTTTGTAGTTTAAAG
Source organism: Luperina nickerlii (assembly GCA_963855955.1). NCBI lineage: Eukaryota > Metazoa > Arthropoda > Insecta > Lepidoptera > Noctuidae > Luperina > Luperina nickerlii. The sequence goes on from OY979664.1 coordinate 5,973,304, forward strand.
AGGGAAACAAATTTAACCTGCCTGCGTTAGACCATCATTGTAACATAAAGCTCTGAAACCGTCATATCATGATGACTGCTACTGATGAACTGCATGAACTTGCCAGCCTCAATACCGAAGGCAGGTGACCGTCAACATAGTGAAGTAGGAGAAAGCTGGTCTGGGGTCACCAACCTGCTGGGCAAGTGTGGTGAACGCAGGCCATACGTGATATTTATTCGATGTGTTTGTCTGTTCCTAGTGGACTGTGATAGACAAATTGATTGATTTTAGGTTGAATTTATTTTAAATACAAATGCAATGGAGCATGGATAGGCAATCAATGCAATTGTCCACTGAGTAATAAATGATGCGTTTGATACCGGTTTGATCAAACAATGCAATTTAGCTGAGTTTGTAATAGTTTGATTAGCCACAAATTGTTTAGCTTGAGTAATGTAAATAATGTTAGGCAATAGTCTGCTTGAGATAAAATTGCTCGGGCATTGAAATATTTTTCTAATTTGAATAATATATAGTTGTGATATTGCGTTGTAGGATCCCGCAAGGGATAATATATGGACCAAGTAATATCTACTTTCTTTGTTTTTTTCTTTCTTTTTTTTCTTCTTTCTTTCTTTTTCTTTATGTTTACACTTGCTCTAGTTTTCAAATCCTTATTTTATTGTCGCACACTTAGTTATCACTGCTCCATTTTCTATGCACACTATAAAGCTAGCACTATTAAGTTTTATGCGTTCTCAACTGACATAATAGCACATAAAAAGTCTAGATATTCAGGTTTGTAATTCAACAAAGTTGTTCGAAATTCCAAACAAGAAACAAGAAATTATTCCATTCACGAAATTTCCATTTTGATGTCTTATTTTATTTTAAGAGCTATGAATAAACAGACAGATACAATTTAATCGGACGTATTATTTCGCAACTCTTTTGTTTCTATAATTATGACGTCAGACGCGACGGCCAATTCTGCATTAATTCGTAAACATCTCGGTTCACGACACACAGAATAAAAAGTAAGGTGCACTCGCCGCCCGGCGGCTGTACCTGTCATCCCCGAGCGAGATCTCGCCACACTCAAGTGTATGTAGCCACAACGAAAGGTAGTCTCATACGCACGCCTTACGAAACTCAACAGTTCTCTGCGAGCGTCTTCGGAATTTTTCAATTACAAATTAAATTATACTTTCACGGTGTTTTATAAAATTCTTATTTCAAAATAGTGCGGTCGGTGAAGTTATAACAGCGGGGACTGAACTCGAAAGTGCTTATTTCAAAGAAAAGTTATTTTAGCCGACAAAATGAAAACGGATTACGCTATGGATGAGATGCAGAAGAGTAAGTTCTATTTTCTATTAACAAAATTGTTACGATCGTGTGTGGTTTTTAGCTCGATGGTTAGGATGCGCGTGCGCATTTTTATGTGTGACAAGCATGACATTTAAAATATTAATCTAAATAATAGTGTGTTTATTTACGTAAATAAAGTGCTAAACAAAAAATTCAAAGAGACCCAGAAAAATATAGTAAACAAACGCTCCGAAAAATGCTCAATCGTCATCGGCGTATCCGCGTATTTACTTTTATATGTGTGTTCAGTGCGTTTGTATGTATGTACGAATGCATAACTTCTTCAATGTACTCTACCCTAGGTACAGTCAGCAACAAAAGTCGATTAACACTTCAGTTTTTTTAATCTCAGTTATTGAGCAAAATATTTGTTTAAAATTACATTGCACTTCTGGTGCAATTTTGAACAAATATTTAGCTCAATAACTGAGATAAAAAAAACGGAAGTGTTAATCGACTTTTGTTGCTGACTGTACAAACAAATATCAAAGTACTGGTAGTAATAAATTAGCGCGATGTTTTGTGTATCTTCTCAATGAGTGTTTAAGATGTTTAACCAGGTCAATGGTTTAAATATTGAAAGAGCTAAACAAAATATTGATACCGACCTTTTAAAATACTAGACTCTATTCTTATCTCTATTGCTAGTAAAAAAAGAAAATAGAAAGAAAGACATTACGTTTATTTGCGGAAAACATGACGCATAAAAAGAACACAAACACAAAAAAAATAACAAGTTGGGGGAAAACATGCACATGCAATATTTAAGAGCACTTAAAACATATTTAAATTACCCAAATATTTTCATGACACACTTACCTAATAAATCTCAACAAAGACCCAATGACACAATTTGTATGTAAAACATTCTGAATTAATGACCCACATGATTCCAACACACATGCGTAGAAATATATATAAAAATATCTTTATTTCCATCCTTATCACGATGAATGCTTAATGAGCCCGTATATAAATAACACTTGTTTACAGATCATACATCTTTTACATCTAATGACACCTTCCAGACGAGTTTAGTTTTATTTTCAATATAATTAATGTTCCAAAAATAAAATTTCCGTTTAATAATATTTTTCTAAAATAACTTTTAATTACACGTCTCAAATTCGAATGTGAGCACATGTTTTAAGAGACACGTAGTATTTTATAAATGTAAACTTGAAATAAGCAGTTCGGATTAATCATAATATTATTAGGTTAATCAAATGGAAATAATTACAATGAGCATTATCAATATCATCTTACGTATCAATGCTAAACTTGGGCTTCCCCATAGATCACTATCGTATAGCAGTAATACAATATGTATTGACATAATCGCATTGGAACAATATCAATGGACAAAATATTACATAATTACACTACACCCTGTGGCCTGTATTTGTTTCTCGATGTGGTATCTGCCACGGAATAGATAACTCTTATATATTCCGTAGTATTTTCTATAGCATCTTGCTGCCTATTCCTTTATCAAAAGTCGACAGGATGAGCAGCTTCTTCTTTCTCTGGATTAGCAGGTCTGTCTCCAATGTTAGCCTTTTCAGAAACAGAGCTTATTCTTCATAAATTTTCGTCATCTAAACGCTCTGTAGGTGCGACTCTATCTTAATCAATCTTCGTCGTTACAATGTTAATTTTTTCAATCAAATTATAAATCACAACTAAGATGATATAATAAATATCAAGATGTAATTATAATTGGGATGATCTTTGAACAAGGACAATATAGCAAAATATCGACAATTCAATAAATGCCATGAACACGTCGTGAAAATCTTAAGAAAAAAATTAAGTAACAACTACGGAAATCTAATTAAAATGAAAGGTCTAATGAAATAGCCCTTAGGTACTCTATAGTTGAATTATTTTTGAAACTGGTGTTTTTGGTATAAAAACCACAATGATAAATTGTAACATCAAGACTACTAATAAAGAACACTTTTGCGATGGCAGATAAGTCGACGCTTGACATAGTAAGAATTTCATTTACACAGTTGTAGCTTTACATAATATATTGTATTTTACTTGTAAATAATGTTACCAGGTGGCTTGTTGAACGAAGAAATATTTTTTCGACAGTTAATTAAGGCCTATTCACCACTTGCTTTTCTTACAATTGAATTTTTACTTCTTAATCGAAACATTTTAAATTCAAGGGCTTGAAACAAACCGTTCTGCTTTTTTTTAGTACAAAAAATATATATTTGGCTTCCTAGTTTAGTTCCTATTATTTCATGTAGTCAATGTTTCGTTAAATTGCAAATAAATTGCATTTGTTGCGCGAGATTGGAGACCGCTGCGAAATTTCCTATGTATTAGTTACAGCGTCACTCGTTTAACCGCAGAATTATATCGATACGTTGATCGATACGGTGTAATGGATTGATCTTCGTGTCATGACGTCGCTGAGGTTAGACCATAAACTCATTATAGTGAAATTGTAAATTGCCCAGTACCTAACCTATTCAAAATCGTATTTCAAAATCTGTATTTTCAATTCTATCATATATACATTCTTCATCTACATATCTACTACAGAATTAAGGCTCTCTTTCAATTCCTTGCTGGTACGCCCAGCTTTCAATATAGGCCCAACTCCATTTAAATTTACTGAACCTAAAACAAATATCCGCATTTAGGCTAAGTATGTCCAACCAACTTTGGTGCATAACAGGACCTGTAAGCCCTAAACCAGTTTTTTTTTAGCCCTGACTAACGATGACTTACCATCCTCAAAAAAAAAAAAATTACAAAAAGAAAGCCCTGGCTAACAACAGAATTTTCTTTTCTCCCCAGGAACCTCCTCTATCATCGGTCTCTCAGACATAACTGACAACAAGCTGATTTGGAGGCAGCTTGTCGCCGAGCTGCTGGGAACCTTCGTGCTCACCTCCATTGGTGTAGCTGCCTGCATCACCATCAAGGGACACAGCGCCCCTGAGGTCACCAGCATCGCGCTGTGCTTCGGTCTACTCGTCGGGTCTATTGTGCAGGTCAGTTTCTAGGTTAATAAAGAGTTTGTATGATTGGTTGATGACGTGATTCTTGGGTAGACTGATAAGAATAATTATGGCATTTGAATAGGCCTTATTTTGTAGAGAAGACTGCTTTCGTTTTGTACAAAATAGTTCACATATTTTAAAAGATTAGGTACGAGGTACGAATTTGCGGGTTTTGAGGCCTATGAGAATCTAAATACATACATTATATTTTTTCTGACATAATTATTTCTTAACATAAGCCGTGTCAAGTTTAAGTCTTCTCTTCTGCTTATAATAATTTCAAACATTAATCGATTAATTTTAAATAAAATTTAAGAAAAAACGAAAAGTTTATATTAAAAAAAATAGGTTTCCTATGTAAATAACTTGCATGTTTTAACGACACGAGAAGCGAAAGGTAATAAAACGGATTATAAATTGTTATACGTTACATATTCATTATTGTATCAACTGTTTATGTGTCCGATTCAGTAGCGTAAAGCAATGAAATTGTGCTGAATTACAAACTGCTTTCATGACATTTCAAACAGAGAAACTATGATTTCTGAAAGTGCAGAAGAATGTTGAAATTCCTGTACTACATGTAGGTATAAAGGTTTAGAACATCAAAATAATTATAACTGAATAAGAGTATTTATGCATTTTTTTTGGAATTCACAACCATCTAAAAAGTTACAGACCTTTATACAAAAAGTGCTGGGTGGCTCGATTCAGGTGTCGTCAGGAAGTATTATGTTTGAGGCTGTCGTTGAATAGAAAAAATCGATAGATTTGTATTTTGTCCCCGAAAAAAATGACATAACACACTTACTAAGTACTACATATGTTTGTATTATAATAACGGATGCTCAGTTCATTCAAGCTAAGCTAATCTAACACTAGGATGTTGGCAAAGAAATTAGATATCACGCGTTCTAGATTATGTTCAGATGAATGCACGCCGAGTGCGTCTCAGTTATGTCCATAAATCTTTTCATTTCTCCTGTCGTACCGAGATTTTAAGGAAAAATGACAGATATTCTTATTTGTGACCTTGATGGCCATAATATTATACCTATCTCTATTAATTAAAAGACATTTTTTCGCCGATTTATTCCATCTTTTTGTTTTCACTTGCCTTATATAATACAGGTACCTCTGATTGCACCTTTTTTGGGGTTTGAGTAGTCCTACTGCAAAAAATATGACTTCGTCATGTCTCTGAACAGAGTAGACTAAAATGGTACAAATAGTGTGTACAAGATCTTTGGGCGCGTGGACAAAATTGGAACTCACACCGCCATATTGTTTTTAATACAATTTCACAAAATGTTAACCAACTTTAAATGTCAATCATTATTAGAAGTATACGACGTAAATTCGTACACCATATAAATCAGTACTTTTAAAATCCATATAATGAAGCTGGCCCACCCAGCAGGTAATTGTGTCTCTCTCTGCATGAGGGTACTTGTCACAACACCATTGTGGCTATTGCATCCGAAAGCTTTTGTGATGTCTGTTAGTAGCGTTGCGATACACCCGTGACATACATACATATATAGTCACCTACTTAAATCAAGTACTATCTGTTATATGTTATAGGGGTTATAGGCGCCACAGTGTCCTTCTAGTTATAATGATGTTCCGAAACATCTCACTTTAACAAGACGAAGAAGATTAGTCTATTATATAGCCAGGAGAAGATGGCGGGTTGAGCTTGACCCGTTCAGACAGGATTGGTCCACACTAGCTAGTCACAAGACCTAGAGGAGTGGAAAGAAGAAAGGAAGGCTTTTCTCCTGCAGTGGGACAACATAGGCTACAAATCTATATCTATACTAATATTATAAAGCTGAAGAGTTTGTTTGTTTGTTTGTTTGGTTGAACGCGCTAATCTCTGGAACTACCAGTCGGATTTGAAAAATTCTTTTTGCATTTGATAGCCCAATTCTTGAGGAAGGCTATATAACATCACGCTATGACCTTTAGGAGCCGAGCAAAAGGAAAAAAAGTCAGAAAGAACGCTAAGCAAAAACTAAGTAATAGCGCGGGCAGGCGATACGATGCGACGGGGTGGGTCGGAGTAACAAGAAATTTCACGTTCTACTGCTGATCAAAGGCCACCACCAAATCCTTCCAGGCATCCTTTTCTAGAGCCACCTCGATCCATCTGAGGATCCAACCCATTCGGTACGCGACTACCACTGAAAAAAATAATTTCTTGCTACACTTTCGTTGCAAGACTTACTTACGACTTTATACAGTAAAAAGAAATGTTTGTAAAACAGTAAAAGACAAAACAATAACTTTTAATGATTGAACATACTATTTACATAAAAAAACAAAAAAGAAAGGAATACCACTATTATTGTAATGTAAGTAAATTTCAATGGTTTGTACGATATCACCAAATGAATAAATTAGTTAATTTTGTGACCTTTTAGCTACTTAAAACGTTAAAGTTTACTGTCATCATGACGGTAACATTTTGCATTAAGCTGTACTGTTTTCGGATCAGTAAAAAATACTTTAGGCTCATATGGAACTGTTTAAAGCAGTTCAGTTTAATTAGGTACCTACTGCTGATTTCTTTCAGTGTAAACTTAGATAATGCTCGTACACTACGACCTCTCAATTAAATTATAACCAATAAAATATATCCATGAAACGCTCTCGCTAGATAACAATTTCCTCGAGCTTGTCTTACAATGTCAACTTAAATAAAGTTGACACATTAACCAGTAGCTATCTAAAACTAACTTGCCTGGAGCCATCTAATCTGCTTGTACAAACATCGCCGGCGAGATAATAGGCGATCTCAAACGGTCTCACTTCGCGATAACAATAGAACATTGCAATAACATAATGTAGCTTACAATAACATGAAATCGGACAATTCGCAGTACGTCCGGCCTTTCCCACGCGGTCGCAGACCCGCGAGCGGTCGCGAGTAAATTGTATCACACATTACGTTCAATATCGTTAAAAGGCCAATATGCAAAACAGTCAATACATTAACCTTGACATACGGACTGCAATCAAGTAGCGGCTTTTAGATTTTTTAAAGCGGTACCTTTGGTGTTTGAATATAAATATCCTCCAATTTAGTACCTACAAAATCGAATTGCATTTTTTTATAGAGAGAGCATAGGGTCATAGGTTATTTTGTTTCAAACTGAAATTAGTTTTGGCCTCTTTTAATTGTCGATTAAAATTAACGTAAGTGTTGACTATGATCGAATGAGTTGGAAGTCATGGAGAGACGCTTTGCCCAGCTGTCGAATGATGCAGGCAACAGTAACAGTAACTAAAGTCAACAAAATTAAAGTCTTTATATGTGGATCGCGAGGCAACGCGTATCAACAATGATTTATGTGAAAATTAAACAAACACCATTCATATCTCCATGACCCATTTGTCGATATTTTTCTACTGTCACCATATAGGTAGTTTAAACAAATTGAACGAGAATGTAATTGAGATAGCCAAGTGGTCACGAACATGGTATCTATTCGTCACGCATTTACTTACCCTCCGGCGGTTTGGGAACTAGTCAAGTTGCCAACATAACGGTAATACGAAATGTGTGATTTTCTTTTTAATTTTAATGGTTCTAACCTCGAACTTTTGACAGCCACGTACATATGTAACTTTATGTAAGTGTTTTTAATATGAATGATAAAATGTTATGTATCACCTTCTCAATATTTTGATTGTGATTATGATATAAAACTTGATGTATCGTTGACCATGAAGTTGTGAGTACGTTAGAGGTGGGATTATAAGTAACATGAGTGATATGCAAATCAAACATGATCTGTACTCTATCGATATTTTGTTTTCACTAACAATAGTGTCGACACTATAGGCGTGTCATTGTGTTCTGTTTAATGTCTCTTCACTTGGGTCAAGGCGAATATATCGTTTATGGTTAAATGATAATTTTTGATTGGTAGAAAAATATTTAATTTTGCGAATTTTAATATTACACACAAAAGAAATACAAATGTTAACAAAATACTATTCGAAGTGTTTTGATATAGCGAAATAAAATTGAAATGACATAAGTGGGACTTTCGAAATATTATTATATTATTTACGATTGCTAATCATACGAGGTCAAGTGATAAATTTTTATAAAGGTGCATTAAATTATTCCGATCAATCGAACAAAAATGATAAATTAAGATATGTCATCTGACTCTTAGAGATGTTGATAACATTCAATTTGTTAATGATTAATTGTAACATGGTCTGCTACACTTAGTAGTTGTTGATAAGTCGATATTATTGTGACAAATATTAACGATACAAGTAATTGGCTGTATTGGTTCAAGGCGAATGTTACTGAACGATTGGGATTCATTTCAGAACTTCTGGTTGAGTGAAAAATAAACAAGAATTGCCGTGCAATCAAATTAAAAGTTGCCATGAAAAAATACGAATGCCTTTTTGGTTTCTTGGTCGCAAGCACTTGGGAATACCCAAGGTGGGCAGAGTGATGTTATTGGATTTTTTCCATGAGAAATTTCATTGTAGCAGCCCGGAGTCAGGGTTTATTACCGGTTGATGGCAATAGGCTCGCCCCCTATTATACAATATAACTAGTGAAATGTGGGTGTACTTGCCATGTCTACACCTTTGCCCAACCCTTCGGAGAATCAAGGTTAGGTTATAAAAAAATAAGCCAAATATTTGACACCTATAATTAACTTAAGCAATTACTCATTACGTCATTATGATTATAATTCTTTTATATTTTTTTTTTTGATCATATATTATATATTAACACCATGTCAAATTAACATAAGCCGTGCGTTTCCATATTTCCGTTTTAGCACCTTTGTCACCAATCGACAATAATTTGTATTTCAGTTTGTGATATCATTTAAGAACCATATTTGATGGATTGCCTTTTAAGCCGATACAGGTTGCAGACATCGATTCTATTTTTATTCTGCAGAAAAGAGTCATCAGAGCCATATACATATAATCTCCGCAGGCGCGATTCTCTAAGGCTGAGGCTACATTAGGCCGCGACGCGACCTGCGACACATGAGCGATTAAAACAAGTAAATGAATGCTCACGTCATGGGCGTAGCCACACTGGGGCAAGCTGGGGCGCTTGCCCCACCCTGGCTCTGACAAGAAAAAAATACGGAAATTAATGCATTGAAGGAAATGGAAGTGGCGGATCTGATCAAAATTCCGGAAATGCAATTTTATCCCAGCTTAAAAACTGCGCTCGCTATTTTTCTTGCCCAGCCATGTACGACCATTCAGCATATTACGGCGGGTCAAAACGTGGCTTCGCTCAACCATGAGCGAAAATCGTCTAAGCGGCCTGTGTATGCTAAGTGTGCACAGAACGAGGATCGCCGAATCAAAAAATACATTTGTAGAAGAAGTGCTAAATAGTTTCTGCCAGAACCCACGCCGGCTTCTCTTGAAGTAATATTACTTATAAAGTTAGTTAAACCTTAAATTTATAAACACCGACTATTCATAAATAAAACTATAATATCTTTCCTGTGTGTAATTGTTTATTTTCTGTACCTGAAAATACAACGTGTAACAGAAACCCTATAGCTATCCTTAAGCACTAAAGATAACAGCTGGTATAGAGTCACTATACTTAGTTTCAACTCAAAATAAAATACTCTAAGAATTGATACCAAATTTTCGGTATCTTGGGTTTCTGAAATTCAAATCATAACAAACATGTCACCGCACTACGTAGGTCAATCACTTTACTTGCCAATATCACGATAAATCTCTTCAGTAATTCTGCGCGCCTAGTACTGTACTAGCCTACCAAACGCGGCGTCTTTGTCGGCGCGAACTGACGAGATCAAACATGCCGCCTACCGCTTTGGCGGTGCGGCGCGCCGTACCGCCAAAGCATAGGCGGCATGTGCGCGCGCGCAATACAATACCTACTTTACCGTGATGTAAAAATTAATGTGTAATTATTGATTTTCAGTTTACTCGTTAATATTAATATTAAGCCATAAATTGCACGTAAAAACCGAGATAACAAAACATACGTAAAATATCGAAACAAAGTTTAGGTAGGTTAACTAGTTTCATCTCTTATTATTACTTATTACCGAGAAAACAGTAAAATCTTAAAGTTTTGCTTAATTTAGTAAATTGACTTACATTTTTAAAGGTGGGGTTCGATGTGGTGGCCTTGGTACTGTATGCACAAGGCCGCTCGCTTGTTCATAGACTCCTGAACATTGCGTAGCATGTCTGGTGTGATTGTCCTGAAAGCGGCCTCAATTCGTACTTTCATTTGGTCCACTGTATCACACTGCACTGCGTACACTGCATTTTTAATGTACCCCCACAAAAAAAAGTCTAACGGGGTTAGGTCTGGGGATCGCGGAGGCCAAGCCACGCTTGTGCTACCACGCCCAACCCACTGAGAAAAGCGCGCATCTAAATAATGGCGAACATCTCGAGCAAAATGTGCCGGTGCACCGTCATGTTGGAAAATTAAATTATTCCTCATCACGAGATTGACATAGCTTAACACTGGTAGCACTGTGAGGACATCGTCTAATTCATTCCTCAGGAAGCTTAAATAATTTTGGCCGTTTAAGCTTTGCGGCAAGAAAACTGGTCCTACGACAACGTCTCCAATTATACCTCCCCACACGTTCAGTCGCCATTGGTGTTGAAATGACGACTCTGTCGAAGCATGCGGGTTCGTGTGAGACCAAACATGTTCGTTGTGGATGTTGCTTATTCCCGCTCTCGTGAAGGATGCCTCATCGGTCCATAGTATTTTTGAACCAAAATCTGGCGAAGCTTCTGACTGGTTTCTGTACCACTCGCAGAAGGCCACGCGAGGCAAAAAATCTGCCGGTATCAGCTCCTGGGTACGACGGAAGTGGTATGGGTGCTGACCGTCATTGCTTAGCACTCGCCATACCTGCATGTGGTTAGAGGCACCCAGCGCTAATGCAGCTCGACGTGTGCTAGTGCGTGGATTGAGTTCAAAATGTTCCAGAACAGCTTCTTCAAATTCTGGATCGGTAGTACTCGGGCGACCCTCTGAAGCAGGTGCGTGGAATGACCCAGTTTGGTACAGACGATGTACCATCCGGCTAAAACATGCCGACGAAGGCAGCTGTCGACGGTCAGCATCTGGTCTACCCTCAATAAAACGGTGACGGTACAGTTCTCGGGCAGCTCGCAAATTACCATGTTCTGCTCCGACACACAACATCATTTCGTAATATTCGCTATTACTTATCGACATTTTCAAACACAAAAAAAAGTCAATTAGGTGTAGCCGTACTGAACTGATGCGCGTGTCACAGGGACTAGAAACGAGTGCACTAGACACGGAACAGACGTCGACTGGCGAGCAAAACAATAACAATGCTAAATAAATCTCCTATTCCCTGCTATCCTGGTACGTAAATATTATTTCGTTAAAGTTAGATACCTACGAGTATAGGGTGGCTGTCCCAATTAGTGTCCAGTACTATTAAAAAATATTGTTCAAGGATTCAAGATTATTTTACATCTTAATAATAATTTCAACTAAACTCCGTTAAACTTTCAAGTAAATCTAACACACCAGAGTTACGTACCTAATTCAAATTCAAAATTGAAAAATCATTCATTTTTTTTTCACCACATCACGCAGTGGGACGCTGAACGTGCCCCCGTGATTTTTTACCAAATTCAATAAAAACGTGCTTCCGCGCGTGGAATTTTGCTCCGTTCCACGAACCCCGCTGCGTGACACGGTGGTGCAGTGTGGGCCTCCCCTTAGACTCTTACTGACTAAAAACAACATTCCCGCAACCTCGGAAATTCCCGCAACTCCGGACAATTATTAAGTAATTTCAATCCATTAAAAATCATAATTTATGGGGCCGCGTTATCTCTTTAGAAGTTGTATTTACCAGGAGTAATTGAAACTACAGGACGGCAATTGGTGCACGTACCCTACTAACCCATTAGGTTTACACACACTAAGATGCTTACATTGTGTGTGTAACGACGTAATCAGGGTTCTGTGAGCAAAAGATTTTCAATTCGGCAATAACAATTCCTAACTCATGCGGTCCTAGTACTTTTATTAATTTCTTTCCACAGTTAGATGCAGTTTTGCGACATTTTTTATTGACTTCGTTTGAATTATACTAAAGACTAAACGTGCTCAAACCAATAAAACCCATGTACTATTGATAAAGCACCGACAGACCGTGAACTTCCGATAATTCTTTCGGTTAGTCCTACAGACAAAAATTATGCGGGCGTGCTATTATTTTGTAATAAAAAAATAGTATTAACTTGTTGTTAATAGTTTTCGACATAATTATTAAAAAAAAAAACCTTATTTTTAAAATTATGAACGGAACCGTGCAACCGAACTGTGATTTTATTTTGTACTAGGAGAAGCATCAATACCGAAGAGGTGAATTGAAATGATGTTTTGGGTTCAGTTGGACAAAAATTCTTGTTCTAAATCCTTTTTCTATTCTAAGTTTTAATGGCAAATAATAATGTTTATTTAAGCAATTAATTCTTGGTAGGATACACGTAAGGATTCGATTTTTTATGATCAATTCAATGGTACGAGCTGACGATTTTTCGAAACAATTCGTTTTAATGCGATCTTCAAGCAAATCGATTCAATAGTAAGGTGAATCGAATCTCCTGGATCGTATGTGTAAAAATTATTATGATAAGGGCTCATAATAGTTCAAGTTCATGTTTGCCCAAAGTATTATGCTGACAATCATAAACAGCGAATAGGTAGGTTTATTTATTTCAAACAAGATCAATTACATACATAATTATGCCGACACTTTTTAGCTTGTCCGCATTATTTAAGTTAGCACTAAGCGAAGATTGAAACATTTGATTTTAACCGACTACATCTGTACCATCTGAATGAAAGTCATTTAATTACGCTGGAAAGGTTATCAATTATTAATATTATTGATTAAAAGTTTAGACGTACCTACCTGACTGGCAACTGTAATATGTCACAAAATAAAGGTGTGTTAAATGTTGTTTAAAATTTTTTTGATTACGATTTTTGTTGAATTTTTAGTAGATCGATTCAAGAGCACGGGATTCGTTCTGTGAATCGATTAAAAAATCAATTTAAAGCAAAACATCGTTTATCCTTATGGCCACCAAAATAAAAGGATAGGAATAACGTTGGGAAATTCAATACAGGAATATTGTTTTTTAATTAAGTAGGTATTTATTGTGTTGTAGGTACGATGGTAAGGTGGGGTGGGTGAAAGATTACTATTTACTATGTAGATAATAATTATTTACAAAGTAATCTTCTACAAAAGGACAACTACATAAAAAACCAACAAGTGTGTAAATAATACGTGACAGTGCAAACAGGTACCTACCTAAATATTATTTCGTAAAATTTTAATACCTAGACCAAAATCAAAGTTTAGGAAAAGTCAGTATATTTTGTAAACAAAAAATAAACATGCGGAACCTTTTATTCATTTTATTCAGAAATACCAGGAGTAAGAGGTTTATTTTTACTCACAAATGGTTCACTGACACCGATCAGCTGATTTAGTGCTAGTGATGTGTTTATTTCAATTTGAAAAGTTCGGTTTCTGGTATCAATGTATTAAAAATTCTCATAAGTTCTGAACATGTAGATATAGGATTAAAAAACCCTTCCAATATCGTTTGATATCATCCAAAGAAGCCGTGCCTTTGGTATGTATATACCCTTTCCGTTACACGTTGTATAAACCTCTAAATTTACAGATTAACAAATTGGCATAGGCGCAGAGCCCAAAAGGCTCAAGTTACAAAAAAAATACCGGGGCATGGGGGGGGGGATAGGTTGACTGCTGCCCCACCCTGAGCCCAAGGCTGACTACGCCCATGGCTCACGTAGATATATGATTACACCGTACATCAAATATTACTAGCGATCTTTGATTTCTTTATGCGATAGGAACAACATTACTGAAATCACGGCATCGGCTACATCAACATGAGCGAAATTGAAGCGAATTTATTAGAAAATTGCTTTTTTTTCGCTTGTAATGTAGCCATACCATGTTTTTCTCGTTTCGCTCTTCCAGTCGCATCGCAAATCGCTGCCTACTGTAGCCTCAGCCTAAGGGGACTGTTTAAGGAAATTAACATCACGGTGCCTTGTCAATATATATATCTATGAAAACATCATGTATGTAAGGAAAAATTTACATCTTTTTAGTAAAAGAGGTGAAAAACATAATTAGAGTACTAGAAATAGGGACCTATTAGTTCAACCAGGTTTCAGACTGACTAAAGTAGATTCATATTTTATGAGGTACTGTTTAAAATGTTATAATAAAATACCTCCCAACATTCTTCAACTAAATGAGACAAAATTCAAGTCTTGTTTTAAACGCACACTATGCAGTCAGGCATATTATATGTTAGGGGATTACATCGCTGATAAAAACGCCTGGCTCAATGCTGGTCAGGACCAGTTTTAACACTTGAAAATACTGTTGGAGCTGCTGATTGTAAGACTATCTTTGTATTGTACTTACTCTGTTGTTGTACATACTCTGGACGCTTTAACGCGTACGTCTTTTTTATTTTTTACATCGTTCTCACATTATATAATTTTAAATTTAAAATTAATGATGTAACTAATATTTTTGTAAAATATAATTTAAAAAGAGGGTCCATGGAGTTTCTTGCCCGTTCTTCTCCATAGGTACCTACGCTTTGGAATGGACAACTAGCTTCATATTTTCTGACTGACCGACTTCTTGAAAATTCAAAAGTGCCTGTAAATGGTTTAATTGAAATAAATGCTTTGAGTTTGAGTGTTTCTCGTTACTTTTGAATCATAACTCAAAAGTAACGAGAAACACTTATCGAAACATACGAACGTGACAATTCCTCGAAATCCCGATTTTACCAATTGCCTGCGACATGTTTGATGAAAAAATATAATTACCCCATATGACAAGATAATTAATATCATCATGATGCATAATAATCGATATTGTTTTGTTAGGTATGTGATTGTTACGATTATTTTGACATGAGGAAGTAAAAGATGGCTATAACAAAAACATTTCGTATAAATGCGCAAGATTAAAGGAATTAGAACTTAGGACGGTCGATTAGTTACTCAAATACACATAAAGTAAAAGTGCGCAGTGCTTCACATCCCTACTCTATTTTAAGTTAAACAAATATCAACTTTATTTCAATGACATTTAAGTTGATTTCAGAGTGACTAGCACTATTGAAAAAGTTATAAAAAATGTTAGAAATTGTAGCGTAAACTGAACTGTATTGTGTAGTAATGAAAGTTATTTTTCCATTAACTCATATACATTATGTCTACATTTTTGGCAAATAAATCGCGACCGCAGATTACATACATAAATTCTCGCCTTATACCCATGGCGGCAGGCGAAAACCACAGATTCTTACATACTCCTATTACTTCATTTACGTTCATTTAATCTGGTACTCAAATACTTAACTGTTAACCCTCAAAACTGTCTATCAATCAATCAATCGACTCAGCCTTTCTTAGATCACAGTTGAGCATAGGCCTCTCTCAAGACCTCAAATATTGCCACGTAATTTCAAAATTACCAAAAGGTCCAAAAACATTTTACTAATTAAAAAAAAATGCGTATGAACTCAACAAGCTTTGCCTTCAATATGAATTTCCACAATTTAATCAATAATAACATTTCCTAATAACTTCTCATCGATAATTGGGATATTTAATCATTATGGGCCTCAAAGCTTTCAAGCATAGAGTTCGGACATCGCTTTAGAATCTAAAGTTTAGATAAACATCTTGAGTCTTGCATCAAAGGAACGTAATTAAATTTATTATTAAAACTACTTAAGTACCCATGCATACACCATGTCAATCGTATTTGCCAAATTGCATTGATTATAACACCTTCACAGCATCACAACGCACTTATCTTTACATACATTCGTCTGATGAAATGAGCAAAGACTAATTACTTAGACTAACTTTTTAGATGTTACTGTAAGTTGAAAGCTCGTAACCCTTTTTCGGGTTCCGTACCCAAAGAGTAAAAACGGGACCCTATTACTAAGACTCCACTGTCCGTCTGTCTTTCTGTCACCAGGCTGTATCTCATGTACCGTGATAGCTAGACAGTTGAGATTTTCACAGATTAAAATAAAGTTAAAATTTAAAAGGGTATAAAAGAAACGTTTTTTTCGGCGTTTTATTAGATTAGAATAGATTACTCTTTATTATGTACACCATATAAATAGCATATATAAATTTTTAAGGTTGTATTTAAAAAATCGCATCGCCAAGGGCGATCTTTTAAAGACAACCTTTGTATGGATTATAAAGGGGAAGGAGAGAATGTAGGTAGTCTGTGGTGTACCATTTACATAATACAATAAATAAATACAGCGCTAAGTTATTATATACTAGACCGCGACTTCTCCGTCTTGAGTCAACTATAAAACATACTCTATGGCACTAGGCCATAGTGTAGCTTTCTGCAAGTGAAATAATTTCCGAAATCGGATCAGTACTTCCAGAGATTAACCTCCTAAATCCAAACTTATAAAATTATAAACTTAACCACATTATAATATTAGTGTAGACAATCAATCCTATTCACCTTTTTATTTTAATACTAGCTGCGCCCTGGGGTTTTACCCGCTTAAATGGCGATCCCGTGGAAATATCGGGATAAAAACTATCCTATTTTCTTCCCCGGGATGCAATCTATCTCTCTGCCAAATTTTATCGAAATCCGTTCAGTGGTTTAGGCGTGAAAAGGTAACATACAGACAGGCAGATAGAGTTACTTTCGAATTTATAATATTAGTATGGATATAGTAAAAATAACTCTTTTTCTTTGCTAAGGATGGTGCTGAAGGCGACAGAACTAGGTGGTTTTGTTCTCTGTTAGATTTGGAGACTACTGTTCAGTTGCACAGGTTAACATGCATGTACCTAGGTACATCTACATATGTGATACACGATATAAAGCCGTTGACAACTTCACACATGACCTTTGCAGCTACTTTGCGCCACTAGGTGTGCAAACTGGTTCAATCCACGGCTGGTATTGCGCAATCCTGCGCCTGCGCAACTTCGTCATCTGTCAATCGCTCGCATGGATTAGCATGACAATAGAACAATGAGTCCTATGCGCATGGTTGCCATGTGTGGACTTACATGAGGATATCTGGAACAAAAATTATGGCAATTTTGTAATTTTTAATATTTCTTATGTAACTCTCATGCAGTCTCAAATAGTTCTAACAATAAATAACAGTTCCTCAAATCTTAACTTTTTTATTAAAATTTACCAAAAATATGCTTTCACGACACATTCTCTTATTAAATGAAAACGATGGTTTAGTAAAAAATAAAGTGATCCACTATAAAAATTTACAGTTTAAAGCTTAATAAATAAGTTCCTATCCATACTAATATTATAAATTCGAAAGTAACTCTGTCTGCGTGTCTGTCTGTCTGTCTGTCTGTATGTTACCTTTTCACGGCCAAACCACTGAACGAATTTCGATAAAATTTGGCAGAGAGATAGATTGCATCCCGGGTAAGGACATAGGATAGTTTTTATCGACATACCTCGCGGGCGAAGCCGCGGGCGGAAGCTAGTTAACTATATATATTATATAGTCTTCGAGAAGTTAAAAAAACCAAAATATTCTTCATTCACAATCATCTTCCAAGCCTCCAGAATAATACTTTGTCTCAGTGTCCTTCCATAACTGAAAACATGGTAACTCAACACTTCTAAACATTCACGACGAAGCGACGTCGTCATGTCACGAGACGTCGCGTTGTCGCCCCGACAATGTCAGTGTCTTTGACAGCTCTATTGTCAAGAATTGAATAGCATCTACTCACAGTTGTGATATGTTGATACAAAGCATGATTAATTAAGCGAGCACCGTTACTTTTGCAAGACCTCGAATAAATCGCAAACAATTTCGATTTTGAGGCTAAAAAATGAAGACGTGGATCGCAATAGTAATTACGTTTTTAATTAATTTTAAACTTCGATATCCGCTCGCGATATTTATTGATGAGAACTATTTTTGTACGTGTATGTGTCCATGTGGTGCTTCTACGCAATCTTGATGTGAGTACCTAACCTAACGTCGCATGGTGATAAAATCGACAGCGGTTTTGGAAGCAGACCTGTCACTGTAAATGAATTCTACAATAAACTGCCAAATTAAAATAAAACTGGGCTCGCCACATCATTCGCATCAAAATTGAACCGATTCCGAACAACTAGAACCGGTGACGCGGTAGGCCCAGAGGAGATGACGTGACGAGTGAGACTCCTACTAAAGGATTGGGCTCTAATTTAAAAATATAGTTAAAAATGGAAAAACTTATGGGAGGCCTTTGCCCTGCAGTTAGACACAACAGGCTCATAATAATAAAATAATACCCTGTCGATTTTGCAATTATGGGTAGGCAAAAAGTACGAGAAACTTCTAACAATGCTTTAGGGCTAAAAATATCAGCGTGCTGTAATCGTCTTTCCATTTATGACTTTAAATTATGGTCCATCAGAAACATTGGCGCCCATTATAATCACAAAACATCAGTACTTAACCAAACCAATAGCTATAAACGCGTTAACATGTAGCATCATCAATAATAAATCTAAACTTTGCTTCAAAAGTTGCAAAATGCAATTCTGGCATTTGAAGACATATTAGGATAACACAATCCTAGAAAGAGTTTTGACGTAATTTGAACCCTATTTTCCAAGTTATAGACAGCTTTGTTCAATGTGTGCATCGGTTGTCTATTAGGTATACGTGGGTGTCTGCAAAATTGACACTTACTTTATTGTTTATGGTGGAGTAAAGAGGTTTCGTTTTATGGCGTTGTCTTAGCAATTGAGGGCTCTGTTAATTAACCTTTATTTAGGATAAATCTACATTGCAAAAGTTACTGTGGTCATGTGGTGTGGGTGTAGTGATAAGTTAACTATGTCTACAAGTTTCAAGGGAAGCTTACTGAATAGGATAAACCAGCCATTATAAATTGAATTGAAAGCTGAAGCTTGGTTTTCAAAAGAAAGCGAACGGTCACATAAAATAGCTGACCAAATGCAGAGCGTTTCTGTCACCTTAATTTCAAATATTGGGAAATTGACAGATTTTCATGGTGTTCGTTATAATATGACGGAACCGCTTTTCTAGGAAAGCGCTGACGAGCTTCTTGGTCTTAACATAACTTATTTATTTAATATTTTGGACTTTGCGCATTTAAACAAAAGTCCACACAAAATCACACCAACCCAAGTTGATTGAAATATGTTAAACAGTTAATAGGCAATGAACGCCTCTTCCAATTAGCTATTTATTGGCATTTGTTGAACAACAAAGGATTTTCTTTGCTTATTTGTTAAATTGTCTGAATTCATGTTAATTCGTATTTCGGTCTATTGTAAAAATGTAAACTAGATTTATGTAAACCAAGCTATTAGAGACGGACACAATATTTACGATAGACCGTCGAATCGAGCTTTGTTTACTAACAAGCTTCGAATCGATTTGTTTATTTACTTTATTTCACGCATACACAATAGACTAACAATCGAGAATCGATTGATGATCTAGTTTGGAAACGTCTTTTGTTTATAAACAATTTATTGTTATAATACAGTTAATTTGATGTTTGGTAAAGACAATGTTGTTTTGATTTTGATTATTATGTGCTCAACGACTTCAACATGAAAATATCCATGTTAGTGGAACATCTAAAGATTTTCCCTAAAACCTACTTAAATCTACGAAAGTAAAACTTTTCTTGGACAGTTTTAAAGATATTTCAGTATAAATGCAACGAAAAGATAGTCAGACAATAGATGAAAACACTGGCATGCACTACTAATGCTACTGAGGTACTATCAAATAAATCCTAACATTGAAAAT
The DNA here is from genome assembly GCA_963855955.1 of Luperina nickerlii. Classification (NCBI taxonomy): domain Eukaryota; kingdom Metazoa; phylum Arthropoda; class Insecta; order Lepidoptera; family Noctuidae; genus Luperina; species Luperina nickerlii. The sequence goes on from OY979664.1 coordinate 5,993,628, forward strand.
TTTAATAATAATAAAAAAGTGTTTTTCTAACAAACTAAATGGGGTGACTATGTGAATAACTGTTAGATATATTTGATTGAATTTTCGCATGTAGGCTAAGAACGTCATTAGGAACACACAGTTAATTTTAGTGTCGTATTGTCGTCTCCACCTTGTATGATTTTATCATTTGAAAGAAGTAGGCATTCTCTAGAGCGGAACTAAACAAACAAGAGACTAGCAATTTAGAGACAAATCATCCATTCTACATAATACCCAACGGGAATCTCAAATCTTTGATTGCCAAACAAGGAAAGCGACAAAAAACAAATGAACTCCGGCTCAATGCGATAAACAGTCGCTGCCGGGGGCTTATTGTCGATCAATTGCGAATAACGGTAGTGCTAACTAAACACGGAATGAAGTGCAATTTATTTTTTTATAAGAGCTTAAATGGTACTTCTATTTATAGAACATTTTTGCGGGCAATGATCTTGACGAGGAAATTTAGATCTTATTTTTATTTTGGGAAAGTGCGCGTGTAAACAGTAAGCTACAAAACGTATGATATTGTAGGGCTGTACCAACAAGGTGTGGTCAAATTTAAGGGTGTGGTCAAATTTAAGGGTGTGGTCCAGACCATCAGACTGAACCACTTTCTCGATGAGACCAAAATCGTAAACGTGAAAAAAAAAATCTGCCATCCCAAACATTAGGCCGAGTAGGTTGAAGTTTTGTATGAGACGCTGTTGATAAATTTTTAGCGATAACGATACTTATGGGCCTCATGGAGAAAGTTGTTCAGTCATCAGACTGAACAACTTTTTCCATGGGGCGATATAATATACCATCTTATATTATATCCTATTATTATACTATATTATATATACATAAATAGACCTGATGGTGATTATTATATAACCACACCATACATTTATGGTACACCCTGTATCTTATTCGCTATACGAACAAAATATATCAGAGTGGTACAAGTATTACGAAACCAACATGCAAATAACAATGGGACCATAAATATTAACTGAGAACAGGAAATAATATTTAAACAACATCAAAGCAAATAAACCGTGTTAGTTTTTACAACAATAACGGAATCTTGTATCAGTGTGACCTTTGACAGAAGAATAATGACTCAAAAAAATTCGAATATGTGTCGCTCTGCAATTTTTTTGTTCCACTGAAGAACAAAAAATGGCATAGAGCGTCCCAATTGTGAACTAATGAACTGACCAAACGTCAGGTTGATATAGTTTTTCTATTATTTATCTAGTCCAGTTTGATGTTTTTGTAAACTTTAATACATAGGAAGAATATTGAGGGATTCCCTAAAATGAATCAGACAAATCTGAAAATAATCGCTGCAAATTTTCGTTACAACATAACAATTACCTATGTACCTACTTAGGTATGGGAAAATACCGAGTAAGCTCTAATTAAGAATGGAAATAAATAAAACAATTGACTATAACCTTAGTAACTCGATGACTGGAGTAATTTGGAATATTTGGATTTAAATACTTTTACTTCAATTTAATTATTTTACCTGGAAGCTATACTTACTATGAATAAACCAACCAACCAAGCAATGAACAATTACCTACACCTTCTATAATTCCATTCAAATTTCGTTTTGTGGTTTTTTGCTTTTATACATTAGGCGGAACTGAACACTTAAATGATTTAAAGTAGGTATAATATAATAATCATGATTGATGAGCATATCCTTGACGTCGCAAAATAGCTCATAATAGCTCGCTTAAACAAACTAAACCTACATAATCTCATGCTTCGATCGTTCACCGAAGTAAAGAAAAAAACTATAAGTAATCTTTATTGTGGACAAAAAATACAAAGTGATACGATCACTCTCAATACGAGTACATATAGAACCGGTACGACTGACAGATGGGCGTTTGTGAATTACAAGAAATTTTACTCTCCGGCAGTCCGATTTCTTACGGTCCCATATGGCACGCCATTGATGTATAAATACTAATTTGTGCACTCAGTGCTCTTGTGGACAGTAAAATTCCTTGTAGTGCACAAAAGCCCATAATTTTAGAAAGAAAATACGTTTAGTTGCGGTATACTTACATGACGCAATAAAGAACATAAACACAAAAAAATAAGAAGATAGGGATGGGGGAAACATGCGTCACATCCACGCAAAAATAAATAATAATATAATATATATTAATATCTTGAACAATGTATACGAAAAACCCCCTCACTTATATTATTTGCAAGTCATTTACTGGAGAGCAGCGGTGGCCCATTGGTAACGGCCGCGACTTACGAGTTGTAGGTCGTAGGTTCGAATTCAGACAGACGCTTTACTTTTTGTAAATTATTTCATCACCACTGCTCTCAAAACGGTGAAGGAAAACATCGTGA